>JANFAB010000005.1:0-1439479 GCA_024613165.1 Pisolithus albus
GATGTTTTCAGCAAAAAAACTGAGGAATGCTTGCAGTGCTTGTACAAGCTTGGCCCTCATATTTTGGAGGTGGGCTAAGTACAGAGAGATCGGAGGGACTTAGAGGAGAGAGATGGAGGCGCAGAATGGGGAACTTATGTTGATATTTGTACTGAGGAGACATCAGGGTACTGTACGGGTATTTATATGCTACAGTGGAACTGAGGTGGTACAGTATCAGGAAGTTGGAACTAACATATGGAGGTACAGAAGTTTTCAAGGGGAAGCAGGTGTCAGAAAACTTCATGATGGAATGAAGGCTAACAGCGGAAGAAATGGACGAGACAAAGGATGTATCTACAAGCAGATGAGATAGTGATGGAGCACTCACCAACAGCCAATCACAAGCCAGGCCGAAATCCTGGAAAGCGGGGCGACCCTTTGGAGCACCATGCAGTGCAGGCACTGTGCTGTGCCTAATCGGCCTGGTGGCCCCAAATGGATAACACCCCCTAAGATGATCACATGACCCACAGGGGGTCACCCAATATAGACCAGTGGTGGTTACAAGTCAAGACCAACAGTGGCTGACAGCGGCAGAGTGGTCGGCAAGCTTATTAAGCATCGGACTTGGTCAGAAATGGGTCAGAGGGTGTCAGAGAGGTGGGCAGAGGTGTTGGAAAGGGTGCAGAGGCGTGGGAAAAGGTCGGGCAAGGCATGGTCATGACACCTAGGGAGTATGGACTCCCTACACTGGAGACTGCTGACAGAAAAGGCAGTGCTTTCTGTGATGTACAAATATATTACAAATAGATTTATGCATCCTCCATTATCCTGTATTCCTGTGCTGCAAATTGTTCAACCTGCACACACTTGCTTGTTTTAGTATCCTTCACCATTGTCTTCAGCCAGTAGTATATAAGGGGCTGTCAGTATATCAGTGTATATTACTTTTGTATGACTTTGCAACCTATGACAAGTGCCAATGAAGGGTGAGCTGCAGGCAGGTGCACTGGAGTGTTTCATCTGGGTCAAAAGTCTACTTCATACTGTATAATCCCTGCATACCACAGTTGTTATGATCTTGATCAATGACCAAGTCAGGTTCAACGAGGTCGACAAAGACGAGTGACACGAGGAACAACCACAACAATCGAAGCAACGAGGAGGGGACAGGGGAAGGACAAGGATGGAGCACACAGAGAGCTTAGCTAAGCAACAGCTAACCCTAACTCAGGGTAGACAGTCACAGAGTCAAGACAAGAGGGTAAACGCCCAATGACAAAAGTGAATAGAACTAGGGAACTAGATACATGGGGGTCCCTACTTATATACTCTCTGGGAACCCACCATGAGGACACCATGAGGCATCCTCAAGGCTACCATAAGGCATGGGTTCAGGGTATGACATCAGGGGTGATATCATAATGACATCAGGGGTGATATCATAATGATGTCAGAGTGACATCATGGGGAGCCCAGACCCAAGATCTAGAACCAAAGTATAAATAGCTCTCAAAACATGAAAAGGTGAAACGGGATCTGTTATCAGAGGTAGGGGATGTGCCTTGATAAGGGTTGGGAACCTAACCCTAGGAAGAAGTCCAAAGATAAGATCTTAGATCATCAGATAAGATCATCAGTGATCTAATCAGAGATTAGATGAAAAAAGATTAGATAGGACTTCCTCTTGTAACAACAGTGGGAGTAGGAGACATTATGAGATTATTCAACAGTTAGGCCATTGCATGTTCTTCTTCAATCCAGATTGCCATCCTTTCCCCAATCCTCAATCCAGATTGCCATCCTTTCCCCAGTCCTCAATCCAGATTGGTCTCTGCCTGGCAACCCCCATCACCTCCCCCTCATCCAGGATTATGGCACTGTTGCTGCATTATTCATGCAATCCACCTTTCCATACTCTCTCCCTCCTTATCTTGCCAACCACATTATAATAACATCAAAATAATGTTTTTACCATTCCCTGAACAATATTTTAGATGTGCTTTTCAATATTTCTCCAGTGTTGCCATATTCAATACAAAGGAGTTATACTAAATGATACCTTTCATTTATGCAAACACTATTGTAATTTGTATTTTCAATAATGTAAGCATAATGTCCCCTGAAATTGTCTTACATCATGCTAGAGCCATTCATCATAACTACTCTATATTGTCAGTAACATTATTCTGACATTATTCTTAACCACTTTCAAATATTGTTTATCATAATGTTATGCAATATGATAAACATTATTTGGTCATGCACCTTGTGATAGTAGGACAGGTGGGGAACTCATACAAACTTGTCACACTGGAACAGTGTCTGATAAATGGATTCGTCCATGCAAGATGACTGAGACTGTTCATACCAAGGGATGGCACAGCACTAGCAGAGATGCAGGAGGCATTAGAAGCAGAGGACAAGGAAGAGGAGATGGCCAGCTTTGTGCTGGAGGGTGTAGATGACAAGGAAAGCGAAGGCAGAGGGGGAGAAGAGCTGAGTGAGAGGTCAGGAGAAAGTGACACTGGAGGGTCGCATGTGTAAAAGGGGGCACATGTAACAGGAAAGTGGGGGGAGATAGGGGCAGCAGGGGTCAAGGGGAGAGGAGTGTCCAGGGTCTGAGCCAGGCTGGGGTGTAGAGGCTCAGTGTAGATTACTAAGCACAACAATGACTTGCACCTCGAGGAGGTTCTAAGGCTGGCATGTTCACCGAGAACACCTTCTCTGGCTCGAAACCCACCACCACCCCATTAACATCGCTGCCCTTGTAAACAGCACAGGCCCCCTGTACCTCCAGCACCAGTGCACCCCCAAAGGGAGTGCAGACCTCCAGTTCATCCAGGAAATGTCTATGGTGAATGGCACCACCCAGTCAAATAGTTCAGGGATATTGAAAATGAGTGCCAATGGAGAGAAACAGTCAGCGAACCATCAGGGTCTCGCCCTGTGCCAGGAGGATTCCCAGAACCACCCCCTGCTCTGTCCCCCAGTAGTGAGGATGATGTCGAGCAGATGTGCCAGGAAGGGGGAGTAGACCTGGCAAATTTCCTCCTCACCAAAGCAGTCCCCTCAAATGAGCCTCCCAAACCTAATGTGCAGGAATGGTCTTACCACGACATCGCTTGCCTACCCAAGGCTGAGCAACAGCAGTGGAAATTGCATGTTGTGAGGAGCTTGACATGCTCTGAAAGAGGAAAGTCTTTGACCTCGTAAGCTGCCCCAGGGGGAGAAAGGTGATTAAGAATCGTTGGGTCTTCGATGTAAAATCCGATGGCTGGAAGAAAGCTAGGCTTGTCACCACAGGCTACTCCCAGGTTGAAGGTTTAGACTTTGACCAAATCTTCTCACCAGTAGTGTGCTATGAAACTGCACCTAATGTTCACACTTGCTGCACTTGAAAACTGGTACATCTCAGCTCTAGATGTCAGGAGCACCTACCTATATGGTGAACTTGAAGAAGAAATCTACATGGAGCAACCTGAGGGCTTTGCGGTGCCTGGGCAAGAGCAGAAAGTGCTCCGCTTAAAGCATGCCCTCTATGGCCTGAAGCAGGCTGGCCTGGCCTGGTGGCAAACACTAGATAAATCCTTAAAGGAACTAGGCTTTGAGCACCTGGACTCTTCCTCTACAAGAGGAAAAACACAGTCATCGCCATAATATATGTGGATGATGCCCTCTTCTGTGGCCCTAGCAAGGCTGTAGTCGATGAGGTCAAACTGCAGTTCATGCACAAGTGGGAATGCAGAGATCTTGGAGAACTGAAAGAGTTCCTCCAAATGTCTATCAAGCACAAAGGCTGCAAGATCTACCTTGATCAATGCACCTATCTCGACAAGATTGTTGAGCACTGTGGACTCCAGAATGCCAAGCCAGCAAAGACTCCACTACCCACTGGGTATTATGCCCTACTGAATGATGAGCCTGCTGACCCAGAGCTCTGAACTCGTTTCCAGACAGTGATTGGGTCACTACTCTATATCATGTTAGGCACCCATCCTGACATTGCATATGCCCTGTGAATCCATCCAAGGAACACCTAGATAAAGCACTGTATATCTGCTGCTACTTACTTGGGACCAGAAATTACTCCCTTGTGTTCAATGGTGATTCTGGCCTAGGCATCACTGCATGTACAGACTCAGACTGGGCCTCCAACCCTTCCACTCACTGATCGCAGACAGGTTTTTTCCTGAAAACTTGCTGATGGCATCTTCAGTTGGACATCCCATGCCCAAAAGACAGTAGCCCTGTCATCCACTGAAGCAGAATACATGGTGCTCAGTGACTGTAGCTGCCAAGTGATCTGGATTTGAAACCTGCTCGAGGAATTGGGATACAGACTTAAACCCATTCTGATTTGTGGTGACAACCAGGGAGCCTTGTTCATGGCTTCAAACCCTGTGACCAAGAAAAGGTCCAAGCACATTGACATTCGCTACCATTATGTACACAAAGCTGTGGCTGACAGCAAAGTCACCCTATTCTTCATTGATGGTGCTGAGAACCCTGTGGACATGTTCACCAAGAACTTGGGTCATGATAAATTTGAGAAATTCAGGGCACACCTCAGGCTTGAAATCTATCAGGCTGACAACTAATCTGGCTGCACTTAATTGTAGCACCATCCTATGCTTGCATGCTTTAACCAGTGACTTAGCAAGGGGGAGTGTTGAACATGTGCCTACAGAGTGCAGCATGTGAAGTAGTTACTACATAGGTAGAACAATACTTACTCCAAACACAGTAGACAATAGCTATGACTATTTAGGTAGTTGTCACATATCATGTCACACTTCCCTGTAGTCTATAAAGGCAGCCTATGGTGCCCCAAAATCCAATCGCTTTTGCCCTCCTAACTCGTACCCCAACTCATTCACTCTCAACCTAAGGTGAGTCAGTTGGAGCTGGCCTCTGTGCCATGCAACCATTGCTCAACAAAGCATATGATAGAATCTATGTGTAAGACTCTACAGAATGCTGGTGTGCATGGTGTCTTCGATGGTATCTCTGGCACATGGCTTCAACAGATGAGTTACTCTCTCTGTCATCTCTCAGCCTATGATGAGAGTAAGAAATCCTCAGAGTTGAGACAGCCCTCCATGGATGCTGGCAACCGTAGTATGCTTTACCCATATTAAAATCTATCATCACTGATCCCCTCACGTGACAGCCAGCAGTACCGTGGGCATAGTCAGAAACCCTGGAGAGGTCGTCATGATAAGCCATGCCAACATTTACTCTAGCCTATAACATAACCCATCCCTGCACCACCTCCACAGGTTCACCCCCAAGGTGACTTTGTGAAACCACCTGCAAAGCATTTCGATTACGAGCATTGTTTTGATGCTCTGTTCAGGGTGAGCTATGTCGATCTGATTTCCCACTTTTTTGTTGCGACTTACCTCGCTTGGACCATCAGTGCTGCAATACAGCTTGCCAATGTTCTTTGCATGGTACCATAGCCTTCACATGGGAACTCGTGATATGTCTGATATGGACTGATAGGGCTTGTGCATGCAGACATTTGACCTCTCCATGTCTAAGCCCTCAGACTTTTCTCTTCACATTGTAACTTTGTGGTCTATGTACCAATTCATCTTCTCAGGCACTTTGAATGCATGCACAAACTCATCCAGCCATTTGTCAGTGTCAACCACTAGTAGGTCAACTTGCTGGTCACCAGTCATCCTCCACATGTCACATGTCTATGCCTCCAGTCTCACATTTCACTCATGAAGTAATTCAGTGCCAGCAGGCTACAAAGAAGGGTAATGAAGTCTCAATTCAGTATCAGACTGCATTGTACACTTTCAAATATTTTCTGGTTTTTGTGTGTATGAATTCCATAACCCTGATTGTTGTATATTGCAACCATTAATACAAATTGTGATGTAACATGAAAGTGGGGCCAGTGTGATCTAGCAAGGAAAATGGAAGTACAAGGTCTTGCAAGCTGTTGCAAGGCCTTGCTGGATGAATATACCTATTTGGATGTAGCAAGAATGGTGCATTGCTTGCAAGATATTGCAGCATTTGCTAGAAAGTGTATTTCCCAGGAGGTGCTGCAATATCTAGCACTCCTTGTATGTCTTGCTAGGTCTTACAGCCATTTTTGCTGATGCAGTGAAAATTCATGATATGCATGACTACCTTTAGAGATGTAATGGTATGTAGCAACTATGGCTAGTACATATCAGTATGTGTGACAAGGTGACTACTGTGTCACTACATTGGCATAGAATCCTGTGTTCATTCAGGCCTGTGCAATCCATTCATCTGTTGAACATCAAAGAAGCTGAAGATGAACAATGTCAACGGTGACCCAAGTCCAGTCATGGTGAGGCATGGTCATGACATGATGACTGACAGTGGGAAATGCTCAGTTGTCATGGCATAGTGATCTATGAGCATCAGATTCAGTTGGAGTGAATGGGTGTTACAGTGGTAGATGGGGGTGTTGGAGGTGGTGCAGGAGTGCAAGAACAGTTTGGATGAGGCATGTCATGACAGGGGGTAGGAAAATGCTGCAAAACAGTGTGCTTCAGCTATAGGGATTATAGGAAAGCCATAGTGGGGTGGAAGTGCTGCAAACGGATACCTACAGTGGTTGGGTTGTTCACAAATGTTTTACTCTGACCATCACTGCAAGTGTGGGGGGAATAAAGTTGGGGTGGGGTTTGGAATGTGGATGCTGCTGCTGAATGACCCTACTGCACACTGTATTAAGACTCAAGCACTCACCCCATACACAACCAATGAAGGGTGGGTAGTGTCACGACCGTGCCTTTCCCGACCTTTTCCCACGCCTCCGCACCCTTTCCGACACCTCCGCCCACCTCTCTGACACCCTCCGACCCATTCCCAACCAAGTCCGACGCTTAATAAGCTCGCCGACCACTCTGCTGCTGCATCCGAGCAATTGCCGCTGTCGGCTGCTGTTGGTCTTGACTCTTAACCACCATTCGTCTATATTGGGTTGACCCCCTGTGGGTCATGTGATCGTCTTAGGGGGCTTTGTCTGTTTGGGGCCACCGGGCTGATTAGGCACAGCACAGTGCCTGCACCACATGGCGCTCCGAAGGGTCACACCGCTTTCCGGGATTTCGGCCTGGCCTGTGATTGGCTGTTGGTGAGCACTCTGTCACGATCTTATCCGCTTGTAGATATGTCCTTTATCTTTTCCATTCCTCCGCTGTTAGCCTTCATTCTGTCGTGAAGTTTTCTGACACTTACTTCCCCTTGAAAATTTCCATACCTCCATATGTTAGTTCCGACATCCCGATACCGTACCACCTCAGTCCCGCTGTAGTGTATAAATACCCGTACAGTACCCTGATGTCCCCTCAGTATGAATATCGACATAAGTTCCCCATTCCGAGACTCCGTCCCTCTCCTCTAAGTCCCTCTGATCTCTCTGTACTTAGCCCGCCTCCAAAATACGAGGGCCGAGCTTGTACAAGGGGGCAGTGCATGAGCTGAACCCGACGCCCTCCTCCGACCTCCGCTCCACTCTGCTAGCTGGAACCTCTGTCGGCCCTTTCGGCCATCCCCCGCTCCGCTCCACTAGTCAGAACTTCGTCGGCCTCCTTCGGAAGGCCTCTATCTCGACACCTACCAATCGGACTAGCGTCGGACTTTGAATCCCCGACGTCGGTCTACCTTCTAGTACCCTTTTGGGACCCTTTCGCCCCTGAGAACCAAACTTGACAGTATATTCATACTCGCACTTGTACGAGCTCCTTTTACACTCTCTTTGCTGAAAATTATGCAGACTCGGGCACATACCCAACAAAGGGCAGCTGCCGAGGCTCTGGCTACCGCCTTTGCCAACCCTCGAAGGCAACCCTCAGTGGTCGAACAGTTCCACTCCTTCTCTGCCCGATGTCAAGCTGCTTCCGACCCACCCTTCGGCGACTCCGCCTCTCAAGCTGGCCACTCTGACCACCAGACCAATCCTTTTCACACTCCGCAACACCCCGCTGGCAGCGGTGGTGATCCCGACAATGACCCCAATGATGATCCTGATGGTGGGGGCAGCAGCGAAGGGGGTACCCCCAGAGATCCGGCTGAGCCACCAGAGGATCCCATCCTCGCTCTGACTAGGGCTATCCATGCTCTAGCCCACAACAGTTCCTGCTCCAGAGACTCAACTCCGAAAACAAAAGTTCGGGAGCCTGACACTTTTGATGGCTCCGACAGCAAAAAACTCTGTGAATTCTTAGTTCAGTGTGAGCTAAACTTCCAGGACTGCCCTCGGGCATTTTGGACCGACCAAGCCAAAGTTACCTTCGCCCAATCCTACCTCAAGGGCATGGCTCTGGCCTGGTTCGAGCCCGACCTCCTAAATCCCAATGACCTGCTGACCCGTCCGCTCTGGATGGACGACTACCGACAGTTCCTTCATGAACTGATGGTCAACTTCGGGCCACATGACTCTGTCGCCGATGTGGTCCAACAGCTCGAAAACCTTACTATGAAAGAAACCTCCCATATTGCTAAGTACGTGGTAGAGTTCAATCACTGGGCCTCCCAGGTCAAGGACTACGGCCAGGGTGCACTCCGCCACCGCTTTTACTCCGGCCTCCCCGATCAGATCAAGGATGAAATCTCCCGTGTCGGCAAACCCGCCACTCTGTATGAACTTCGGGAGCTGGCACAAACCATCGACGCCCGATACTGGGAGCGCAAGGCGGAAGTATCTCGCTCTGCCAAGCCCTCCGCTGACAAATCTTCCTCTGCAAACACCTCCGATCGCAAGCTGAACCCTCCCGCTTCAACCTCCGCTACCAAGGCCGACGCAAATGGCAAGCCGAAGCCATCGGGCGGCCAAAAGGCCGAAACACCCAAGTCCGACATTGCGCACCTGCTCGGCAAGGACAGCAAACTGACTGCTGCCGAACGGCTTCGCCACCTCAAGAACGGCCTCTGCCTCTTCTGTGGTGAGCCTGGCCACTCTGCTAAGGACTGCCCGAAGTCAACCTCTCGGGCTGCCAAGGCCCGTGCAGCCACCGCTGATGCTCCCCCGACCCCTGCTGTGGGGCCTTCGGAGCCAAAAAAAATAGTCCGCTCCTCCAGGGAGCCTGCACAGCCTGGAGGATGCGTTGACCCCGCTTGTGCAGTACCCGACCTCCGTCTCAACGCATCTGCTCTCTCCGATCCGAATTCCTTACTTCCGTCTGTCTCTCTTCCAAAATATTCTGTAGATAATCTTTGTGTGTTGATCGATTCTGGTTCCTCTCATTGTTTCATAGATCCATCTATAGTAGAAAAATATTCCGTCCCCATACAGTCTGTTTCTCTGCCCATTCCGCTCCGACTGTTTGATGGTAGCTCCAATGCCATCATTACCCAAGTAGTAGATCTTGCTGTCCATTTTCCTTCAGGCAATGTCACCAATGTCTCATTTTATGTTACTCCCTTGGATTCTACTTGTGCTTTGGTTCTAGGACACAACTGGCTCACCTGCTTCCAACTATTGATTGACTGGGTATTGGGCAGTATCTCGTTCCAACCATCGCTGCAGGGAATGCCAGTGCCCCTGGCCACTCTGTCAATCCCCGATGCTACCTCCACTTCAGAACTGACAACCTCCGAACCCTCCGCACCTTTGGGTGACCCTCCGACATCACCTCCGACACCTTCTGCTAAGGTGGCCGACTCGCCTCCGCATATTTTGCTCATCAGTGCCATCGCATTTGTCCATGCCTGTGTGCTTCCTGGCTCACAGCAGTTCACCCTCCACTTGCACCCCAGTGATGTGAAGCTGTGTGCTTCCTCCGCTCTGCCCACACCTCCTGATCTGTCGTCGGTCCCCTCTGACTACCATGAATTTGCCAATGTCTTCAGTAAGGCAAAGGCTACCGAACTCCCACCCCATCAGAGCTTCAACCTCAAGATAGATCTCGAGGAGGGTGCCACTCCACCTATCGGCACCATCTACTCCCTCTCACCGCCCGAGCTTGAGGCCCTCCAAACTTTCATTGACAAGCATCTCAGTTATGGGTTCATCAAACAGTCTACCTCCACTCATGGTGCCCCTGTCCTTTTTGTAAAAAAGAAGGATGGCTCTCTCCGACTCTGCGTCGACTTCTGAGGACTCAATAAGATCACCAAAAAGGACCGCTACCCGCTACCGCTCATCTCCGAGCCACGCAAAAGTCTACTCCAAGATCGACCTCCGACATGCCTACCACCTCGTCCGCATCGCCGACGGCGATGAATGGAAGACTGCTTTTCGGACCCACTATGGGTCCTACGAGTGGCGGGTCATGCCCTTTGGTCTTACTAATTCGCCAGCCACCTTTCAGCAGTTCGTCAATAGTATCTTCGCCGACATGCTCGATGTCTGCGTGGTGGTCTACCTCGATGATATCCTAATCTATTCGCAGGATCTGGAGTCGCACCGCCAACATGTGAAAGAGGTCCTCCGTTGGCTGCGCCGCCATGGCCTCTATGCCAAGCCCAAAAAATGCGAGTTCCACCGAGACTCTGTCGAGTACCTCGGCTATGTCCTCTCGCCTGCAGGGCTCACCATGTCCGCCGACAAGGTTCAGTCCATCCGCGACTGGCCTGAACCGCGTTGGGTCCGAGACATCCAATCTTTCCTCGGGTTTGCAAACTTTTACCGACGATTTATTAATAACTACTCCGACATCGTCGTTCCGCTCACCCGACTCACCCGAAAAAATGCCCCTTGGAATTTTTCCGAGGAGTGCCACTCCGCTTTCAACCGCCTGAAGGCCGCCTTCACCTCCGCTCTGATCCTTACCCATTGGGTTCCCAACGCCCCTATCACAGTAGAGACCGACGCTTCGGACTATGCCATCGCTGGGATTTTGTCCATTACTTGCACCGATGGTGAGATCCGCCCAGTCGCCTTCTACTCCCACACCCTCACCGCTCCGGAACTCAATTATGACATCCATGACAAGGAGTTGTTGGCTATTTTCGAGGCCTTCCGCCACTGGCGGCATTACCTAGAGGGCTCCACCTCCCCTGTCGATGTGGTGACCGACCATAAAAACCTTGAGTATTTCGCTACCTCTAAGGTCCTAACCCATTGGCAGGCTCGGTGGTCCCAGTACCTCTCCCAGTTCAACCTTGCGATCTGCTTCCGACCAGGCCGCCTAGGGTCTAAACCCGATGCACTCACCCGCCGGTGGGACGTCTACCCAAAAGGGGGGGATAGGGACTATGCACAGGTAAATCCACATAACCTCCGCCCTATGTTCACCCAGGAACAGCTCGCATCGTCCCTCCACACCACCCACCTGTTGGCCCCTGTGTTGCGGGCCACCGCACTCTTCGATGTCGAGCGCCTCCACTCCAACATAATCACTGCCCTTCCGTCCGACCCCATCTCTGCCACTCACCTTCTGACTCTGACAGCACCGCTGTAAAGTATGAATAAAGGAAGGTGGGGGGAGTGGCCTAGAGGTCTCCCTTTGGGTTTGTGGGTCTCAGTTTGACCCGAGGGGGCTAGGAGGTGCTTGGTAGGGGTCAGAGAGTGGTGAAAAGCAGAAAAACACGCCCAATAACTCCAAAGGAAAGTCGAGATTCGTCTAAAGAGCGTCTAACGAAGGGGAAAACTGACAATCCGAGCCCTCGGTCTCGGATTTCCGTCTGTTACTCGTCTCTGGTAAAGCGTCTATTATTTTTCTAAGTATGTACAGCACACCTCTAAGTGCGAGTCCTAGCTTATGTAAGCCAAAATGCGGACAAATACTAAGTAAAAGAAAGTAGTAAGGTAAAGAGAAAAACAAAAACATAAGTAGAAAGGATGAAATATAACAAATACCCTAGTAGGGAGGATACTCTCCCTACATCCGAGGGTGGCTTTAAATACTGACTGTCCCCAGTCAACACATACCAAGATATCTCATAAAGCGAGGGGAGGGGTATCATCCTCGAAACAAAACTCTAAGTAGAATCTCAAAAATGCGAACTCGAAAAGAAAGAGACCATGAAAAAGAAACAAAAACCACTACTCAGCTGATGGGGGAGGCAGCTTGAAGGTAAACCGAAGATCTTCGAAGGCAGAAGGTGGCTCGGGGGTGGCTTGAAGCAGCCTCGAAGGGGTTCAAAGGGGTTCGAGGGTCTCTCAAAGGTCTCGAAGGCGACTCGAAGGGGAGACAACCTACTGCTGAGCAAGAACCTGCACCAGAGCCTGTACAAGTGGGAGCCAGAACGACAGCGAAGGGGATTGAGGGGGTGCGAGGGACTGGCTTCGAAGCTGGGGGCTCCTCGAGCATAGCAGGGATCGAAGGCGAGACATACCTCGAGGCTCGACAGGCCTCGGAATGCGACTTGGGGGAGGGGATCGACTCGAGGGGACAGGAGAGGGGGAAGGGGACCTTCGAGAGGCTCTAACCGGTCTCGGGATTCGACTTGGGCTCACCTCGAGGGCTCGAGGCTTCCTATCGAGGGTCTCGGAGGTTCTCGAAGGGGCCTGGCTTACGTTCGAAGGGGACTGGCTCACCCTCGAAGGCAGCTGACTCACTCTCGAACTCAAAGTGTGCTCAGCAGTAGGCTTGGGGTCGACTCGAAGGGATGAGGGGGGTTGGAATGACTTCGAACTCGAAGGAGGGGGTGGTACAGTGAGTGAAAAAACGTGTGCAATGTTTGGCTGTTTTGTATTAAGTCTGGTGTAGCACCATGAGGTGTGGGAATCCTGCTTAGCCTTGGTGAGGTAGGTGGTAGTACTCGCTCTTGGCTACAACATGGTCCCAGGGTCATGTGATTTGGTGCAGTAGTCATTGAGATATGTCCATTATAAAACAGCTACACCATTGCACACGTTTATTCACTTTTGAAAAGTGAGGGGTATTTGGGGAATATCAGTACTTGGTATAGCCTCCTTTTGCTTTAATCACTGCCTCCACCCTCCTAGGCATGCTTTCAATCAACTTCTGACACTCTTCAGCTGGTATATTGTTCCACTCCACCTGAGTCCTCTCCCACAACTCCAGTATTCCCTTGGGAGGATGCTCATACTCTGCAAGCCTCCTCTTGAGGTAACCCCAGGCATGTTCTATGGGGTTGAGGTCAGGGGACTGTGCAGGCCATACCATAGTCCTAAAATCCTGCTCCTCTAGCCACTCCTTGACCTGTTTGCAGGTGTGCTTGGGGTCATTGTCCTGCTGGAAGATGATGTCAGGAGGATGGAGACCATAATACTCAAGGGAATCTTGTAGTTCATCCTTCAAAATTTGGAGGTAGAGGTCTCCATCCATCCTACCATCAATCTTGGTGGCATACCCAACACCCTCCCAGGTCATACAGCCCCACATCATGAGAGACCCTCCTCCAAACTTCAGTGTCCCCTCTACTAGCCTATCATTCAGCTTCTCCCCTGGCTTTTTCCATGCCCATTTGCACCCATCTGACCCCAGGCGATTAATTTTAGTCTCATCAGACCATACCACCCTCTTCCAGTCCTCCAAAGTCCAATCTTTATGGGCATAGGCAAAGTCCAACCTTGCCTTGCGATTCTTGGCAGAGAGGATAGGTCGTTTTCGCTTTACCACAGCCTTCATACCGGTCTTCTTCAGGTGCTGGTGAACAGTATTTGGGTGGAGGGGCTGGTTGATGACATTGGTGAGAGTTTTGGTCACCTGCACAGCATTGTCTGCCTTCTGAGTTGAGATGAGGTGGATGGCATGGCAGACATTAGCAGGGGAAAGCTTGGATGGACGACCTCCAGTGGACTTCTGCAGGCTGGAACGCTCCTTGGAACGAAGTCTAGAGATGGTAGAGTGATGTAGGCCAGTACTGGAGGCAATAGAGGAAGGAGAATGACCAGAATCAAGCATAGTGAGGATAGTATTCCTTTGGGTGGAGGAGATGGATCTCATGGTGGTAAAGGTTGGAAATAAGGAAGCATGTGAACTTGTTCAAACTCAGACACAATGTTTATATGTGTATCTTTGTTTGTAGGACCAAACAACCACAATTATCTCTTCATTTGACTCAGATTTTACTTCCAGCCCAAAAGTGAATAAACATGTGCAATGGTGTAGCTGTTTTATGATGGACATATCTCAATGACTACTGCACCAAATCACATGACCATGGGATCATTTTGTAGCCAAGGGCGAGTGCTACCACCCACCTCACCAAGGCTAAGCAGGATTCCCATGCCTCATGGCACTACACCGGACTTAGTACAAAACAGCCAAACATTGCACACGTTTTTTCACTCACTGTACCTGGTCAACAAAACCTCCTGGGCCATGAGCGAGGGCCCAGAAGTCCAACCGAGCTTGTAGAGTGCGCCTGAGAGCCTCTCGAGGGATCTCCTCACCTGTGGGGAGCACGACTCGACCTCGAACCAATCCACACCTCCCTGCTGCTAGATATGAAGTACAGACCTTGCACTTCGCTCGAATGTGCCCTTCACGACCACAGAAGAAGCAAAAAGAAAACCTTCGAGGCTGAACTCGATGCCTCGATGCCTCTCGAAGGCCAGGGGATGGCTCGCTCGAACCTGCATACCCTCGAAGGGGTGACAACCCACTTGACGCTCTTG
The DNA here is from genome assembly GCA_024613165.1 of Pisolithus albus. Taxonomy (NCBI): domain Eukaryota; kingdom Fungi; phylum Basidiomycota; class Agaricomycetes; order Boletales; family Pisolithaceae; genus Pisolithus; species Pisolithus albus. The sequence continues at coordinate 14,513 of JANFAB010000005.1, forward strand.
AACACGACTCGAACGAGGCAGGGGAAGGCTTTGAAGTTGAAGTCGAGGCTTCTCGAAGTAAAAACGAACTTCCCTGGGGTAACTCGAGATGCGAGGGTGACTTCGAACAAGTCTCGAGGCGAGAAGAAAGCTTCGAAGGGGGTTTCAAAGGTGATTCGAGGCGAGGCGAGGGGTTCAAAGGGGGCCTCAAGGGCTCACAAGGTCGAAGGTACTGAATCGAGGGCGAACCAAGGTCACAAGACAGCCACTGACACGAGTATCGATCTTCTCTCGAGCTACGAAGCTGGGTCGAAGGTGAGTCACCAGCCTGCTCACACGAGGCACTCCAACCTGGAGGAGCAGGGTGCCTCAAGCCTGCATTAGTGGCTCGAAGGGGAGATGAGCTGCTCGAAGCAAGCTCAGGAGGGTGGGGGGTGTTCTTTGAAGTTCGAGGGGCAGCCTCGAAGGGGGAATGTGAGGGGAGCTTCATGCTCGAGCTTCCCTGGGAGTGTCTTCTAGAAAGAGACCGAGAGCACTCCTGCACAGGGGCATCTCGAGAATAGCTGGTCAAGGGCGAGGATGAGCGGCCTCTCGAAAGGTCGCTCGAAGTTCGATAGACCCATGTATAACCCGGAAGGGGGTCATACCATTCTCCCTTTTCTGTCTCATCTCGAATAAATGGTCCCTTATATGACAAACCACCTGAGAGGGTGTCGGAGCGAGGCTGAGGGCTGCTCGAGACTCGCATGTAACCTGAAAATGCTCGAGGGCTGCTGACTTTGCCTCGAGACCTTCGATACCTATTTTCCATCCTGAGAAATGGCTCCACGACTGAAAACGAATCTATATTTCACAATGAACCAACTATGGGTGATAGTAGAGCACAGAACGATGTAGGGAGAGCAATCTCCCTACTAGGTGATTTCTTTTATTCCATTGTTTCTACTTACTGTTTTGTTTTTATATTTTTATGTTACCCTTTTACTTACTGTTTGGACGAGTTTTGGCTTACATAAGCTAGACTCGCACTTAGGATACTTTGTACTTAGCAGAATAATAACAGCCGCTTTAACAAAGACAGAGTAAGACGGAATTCGAAGGCCGGAGCCTCGGGATCATCATTCCTCCCTTATCAGAGTCCCTCTAGACATTATCTCGACTATCCCTGGGTTCTAGGGCGCATTTCCAAGTCTCTTTTCCCTGCTCATTGACTCCCTACCAAGCAACTCCAGTCCCCTTGGGTCGAACTGACCCCTTCTTTCACCACAGGAGACCTCAGGTAAATCCCCTAGGTCCCTATCAGTCAACCCTTCAACGAGCCACAGACACCCTCGTGTCTGTGAATAGCCTCGAAGGGGAAAACAAAGGGTGGGGTCGCCTCGATGCGACCTCGAACGTCTAAGGAGAGGGTGGGGGTGTCTCGTATATTCGTCTCGAAGTGGTTTCGACCGCTGAAAACCGAAATAGTCACTGCTGTGTGACTCGAACGCTCGATACTCAAATTGCAGCCTCGCTCGACTGCCAAAAACGCGCAAGGAAATTGATAGATATCATCTGTATTACGTCTGTAAATGAATGCGGGTGCGTCTAATGATTGACTGTCTCGAATACGTCTTGAAAAGGGCTCGGGGTTCGTCTGGGGATCTCGAAACATCTGGGATCTCGAAGGGACTGTGGAGGTCTCAAAAGGGGCTTAAATCGACTGTAAGGGGTGGGGAAGGGATTCCTATGGCTCGAAAACGCGAGGGGTGGGGCCAGGGAGCTCAGCTGTGGCAAGGGGGGAGGACGGCAGTGCGTCGGAGGAGAACCGATGGGCGAAACAGTACGAGACTTCGGGGCCTGGTAGCAGGGACCTACAGGAAGTGGGAGAACGAGGAATCACGAGAAACCGATCACCCAATCGTGAGATATTTGCGAAATGGTCCAATACCACCTTTTAGCACGAAAATCGCGATATCTCCAGACGTAGTGATGTAGACGTGACAAAAAAGGCACCTTCCGGAAGCTCTCGACAGGCTCTACTATACCTGAAGTTTGCGAGAGGAGAAGCGCGACGGTTCTCGAGAAAACGCGTGTGTAGCTGGGAGGGTGGGGGAACAGTAGCACGTTGCTGGACAATCGCTAGGCCGAGCAACACGAAACTCAGGGACGTCGTAGAGGGAGTCTGGGGGCGCTGGGAGATCGAAGAAATGAGAGAATTGGCGCACCCAATCCCGAGTTATGCCAAAATCTGTCCTACAGAGCCTTTCTCCACAAAATGCATGATATCTCCGGAACCACTGAGGCTATAGGGACACAAAATATACCTCCAGAGAGCCTGAGTCGAGTAGAATGCGATTCCCGAAAAGCGAGAGGGTGGACACGTCGGATCTCGAGATATAGCGTGTGCGAGGTCGAGGGTAGGAGGGGAAGGGGGTTACCAAGCAACACAGCCCCCTCGGGGTGGGCTCCAGATGTAAAGTATGAATAAAGGAAGGTGGGGGGAGTGGCCTAGAGGTCTCCCTTTGGGTTTGTGGGTCTCAGTTCGACCCGAGGGGGCTAGGAGGTGCTTGGTAGGGGTCAGAGAGTGGTGAAAAGCAGAAAAACGCGCCCAATAACTCCAAAGGAAAGTCGAGATTCGTCTAAAGAGCGTCTAACGAAGGGGAAAACTGACAATCCGAGCCCTCGGTCTCGGATTTCTGTCTGTTACTCATCTCTGGTAAAGCGTCTATTATTTTTCTAAGTATGTACAGCACACCTCTAAGTGCGAGTCCTAGCTTATGTAAGCCAAAATGCGGACAAATACTAAGTAAAAGAAAGTAGTAAGGTAAAGAGAAAAACAAAAATATAAGTAGAAAGGATGAAATATAACAAATACCCTAGTAGGGAGGATACTCTCCCTACACCGCGCTGGTTGCTAGAGGCCGATGGCCTACTCCGACTGGATGGCCGCATCTTTGTCCCCGACATTGATGACCTCCGCCTTGTTGGAGATTCTCGACTTTACCTTACAGCGAGTAGTATTACATAATCTGCCATTCTTTTTAGGGAGTTCTTTTGCTCCGAAGTCACCTCAGTTTCGAACCACTCGAACTGAGGTAAGACCACTATATTTCATTTCGTGGACACTTACTTATCCTACCTAGTCATTCCTTTCTTAGGTAGCTAATCTTCAAATGCAGTTTCGAACCACTCGAACTGAGTCATTCCTTTCTTAGTTCCTTCCTTGCTGTGCTCGTCAACCTTCATCACGCCTCCAGGTACTCCGCTTCAACCATGACCACCCACTTGCGGGCCATTTCGGGCAAAACCGCACCCTCGAGCTCATCTGCCGCGAGTACGTATGGCCAAACCTTCGGTCCGACGTAAAGAACTATGTCCGCTCCTGTACCACGTGCAGCTGAAGCAAATCTCAGCGCTGTAGGGAGAGTATCCTCCCTACTAGGGTATTTGTTATATTTCATCCTTTCTACTTATGTTTTTGTTTTTCTCTTTACCCTACTACTTTCTTTTACTTAGTATTTGTCCGCATTTTTTGCTTACATAAGCTAGGACTCGCACTTAGAGATGTGCTGTACAAACTTAGAACAATAATAGACGCTTTACCAGAGACAAGACAGATGGAATTCCGAGACCGAGGGCTCGGAATAATATTTCTCCACCCCCAGACATTCTTTAGACGATTCTCGACATTTCCTTGGACTTTTAGGGCGCGTTTTGGCTGTTTTCTCCACTCTCTGACCACCCTACCAGGCACTCTAGCCCCCTTGGGTCGAACTGACCTACCTCTTTCCAACGGGAGACCTCTCAGGTATCTCCCCTGACATTCCTTATTCATTCTTTTCAGCGCCACCACCCATACGGCCTGTTGAAGCAACTTCCCATCCCCGAGAGGCTCTGGAACTCCATCTCCATGGACTTCATCGAACACCTCCCCACCTCCGATGGCTTCTCCACCATTCTTGTGGTCGTCGACCGCTGTAAAGTTTGATGGTAGAGGGTGAGGGGAGAGGTCCAAGGAGTCTCCCTCTGGATTTTCAGGTCCTAGTTCGACCCAGGGGGCTTGGATTGCCTGGTAGGGAGTCAAAAGAGGTGGTGGAAGACTGAAAACGCGCCCAATAAACCCAAGAGATGGTCGAGATAACATCTAGGAAGAGTCTGATAAGGAAGAACTGATGAATCGAAGCTTCCGGCCTTCGAATTCTGTCTTACTCTGTCTGAGGTGGCTGTCTATTATTATTCCAAGTATGTACAGTACAATGTAAGTACGAGTCTGGCTTACATAAGCCAAACTCGTCCAAACACTAAGTAAAAAGATAGAATAAAAATATAGAAACAAAAAACTAAGTAAAGACAAAGAAATATAGTAAATCCCATGGTAGGGAGGATGCCCTCCCTACATCCGAGGGTGGCTTTAGATAGTGACTGTCCCCAGTCAACACATACCAAGATATATCCTAAGACGAGGGGAGAGGTATCATCCTTGAAACAAAAACTCTAAGTAGAAACTCAAAAATGCAAACTCAAAATGAAAGAGACCATGAAAAAGAAACCAAAACCACCACTCAGCTGATGGGGGAGGCAGCTCGAAGGTAAACCGAAGGCCTTCGAAGGCAAAAGGTGGCTCCAGGGTGGCTCGAAGGGGGCCTTGAAGCAGTCTCGAGGGGGGCTCGAAGGTGTATCAAAGTGGTTCGAGGGCGAAGGGTAGCTTGGGGGTGGCTCGAAGGGGCTTTCAAAGGGGGCGGACTCACTTTCAAAGGGGGCAGACTCACCCTCGAGCTCGAAGGGTGCTCCAGGGTAGTCTCGTGGTCGACTCGAGGGGAGGAGGAGGGCTGCATCGACTCGGAACTTGAGGGAGGGGGTGGCACCTGGTCAATGAAGCTTCCTGGGCCTCGAGCGAGGACCCAGAAATCCAAACGACGCTGTAGAGTGTGTCCGAGAGCCTCTCGAGGGATCTCCTCACCTGTGGGCAGCACAACTCGACCCTGAATAATCCTACACCTGCCAGCTGCTAGATATGAGGTACAGACCTTGCAGTTTGCTCGAATGTGCCCTTTGCAACCACAGAAGAAGCAAAAAGAAAAGCTTCGAGGGCGAGCTCGGTGCCCCGAGGACTCTCGAAAGGCAGGGGGTGGCTTGCTCAGAGCCACAGACTCTCGAAGAGGCGACAAACCTCTTGACGCTCTTGAACGTGACTCAAAAGAAGGAGGGGCAGGCTTCGACGTCGACGTTGAGGCTTCTCGAAGGAGGCACGAGGTGACTCGAGGTGACTCAAGGGACGAGGGTGGCTTCGATCGAGTCTTGAGGGGGGAGGAATGCTTCGAGAGGGGTTTCAAGGGTGTTTCAAGGCGAGGGGAGAGGTTCAAAGGGGCGACTGAAGACTCATGAAGTCGAAGATACTGATTCGAGGGCAAACCGAGGTCATGAGAGGACTGCCGTTGCGAGTGTCGACCTTCTCTCGAGCTACAAAGCTGGTTCGAAGGCGAGTCACCAGCCTGCCAAAGCGAGATACACCTAGCTGTATGTGCCACAGGGTACCTCGAGCCTGCATTAGTGACTCGGAGGGGAGACAAGCTGCTCGAAGCAAGCTCAGGTGAGCAAGGGGGGTCCTTCGAAGTTCGAGGGGCGGCCTCGAAGGGGGAATGAGAGGGGAGCTTCGAGCTCGAGCTTCCCTGGGAGTGTCTTCTAGAATGAGACTGAGAGCACTCCACAGGGGCTCTAGACTGGTGGCTGGACGAGGGTGAGTGCAGGTGTTGAGAGGGTCCCTGGAGCGACTCGAGACTTGACGAGGGGTTCTTCGAAGCTAGGTGGGGAGATGTGCAACTTACCCCATCCTCAATAACCTCCTTCGTAATGCGAACGACGACCTCGATAGGCCATAGCTTCCCTGACCTAAACAGGGGGAACCTGGATGCAAGCCGCCTCAAGACCTCGAGCTCAACCTGGGGTGGGAGGCCTCGAAGGAACAGCTGGGGCTGGTGGCTCATCTCGAGCATGTTTCCCCTTACCATGGCCAAGAAGAAGAGCCGGAATACACGAAGGTACTTCCCCAAGGCTTGAACAGAGCTCAGCTCCCTGCAATGAGCTCCTTCGAGGAGAGAGTAGAACTGCTCGAAGTACTTGAGGTCGTCCTCAACTGGTTCGATCTCGGGGTACTGAAGGGTTATGAGCACTTTGAAATCATCCCATTGCCTACCAACTGGGACACTAGCAGTGAGGTGGCCCCAGAGAATTCTATCGAGGGACAGGGCTCCCTCGATTGCAACCATCATCAGGGACGAATCCCCTGACCTTCCCTGGGCCTTACCATACTCCTCCACTTCTTCGAAATAGGCGGGCAGGTCCTGTGCCTGGCCCGAGAACTTCGGATGGGGCTCGAGTGGGGCTCGAGACTGTCCGCATCCACTTTCCATCATGAGCAGTATATACGAGATTCAAAAGAATATATTTCACGTTGTAGTTGGTTAACACGAGGGTAGTGTGAGCCTTCGAAAGTCTGCGACCGGTCTCGAAGGGGTAAACGAGGGATGGGGTCACCTCAATGCAACCTCGAACATCTATGGGGGTGGAGCCTGTACACGAAACGAGCAGCGGGTCTTGTATACATGACACAAAGTGGTTACGACCACCAAAACGAAGAGAAAATGATGAAATTAGTCGCCGTGTGCAACTCGAAGCCTCGACTTAACTTTGCAGTCTTGCTCGACTGCAGAATGTGCAAGAAAAACGAACTATATTCATCTTGATACGTCTAAGAGTGACTGTGAGTGCGTCTAAGGGAATGTTTATGTCTCGAAAGCGTCTCGAAAGGGCTCGAAGTTCGTCTGGGGGTCTCGAAAGGGTCTCGAACGTCTGGGATCTCAAAACAACTGGGGAAGTCTTGAAGGGGCTTTCAACCGACTCTAAGGGAGGGGAAAATGTTCCTACGACTCAAAACGGCACAAAAATGCTACTGGAGATGCCAGGGAGCTCAGCTGTGGCAGAGGGGGGGAGGACGACAGTGCGTTGGGGGAGAACCACTGGACAAAATGGTATGAAACTCCAGGAGATGATAGAGGGGACCTGTAGAAACTGGGAGAATGAAGGAATACGAGAAACCGCAAACCCAGTCCTGAGATATTCGCAAAATGGTCTGATACCACCTTTTGGCACGAAATGCGCGATATCTCCAGAGGTAATGACGCGGACGCGACGAAAAAGGTACCTTCCGGGAGGTATCGACAGGCTCTACTATACCTGGCGTTTGCGAGAGGAGCGGCGCGTCGGTTCTCGAGAAAACACGTGTGCAGTCTGGGGGGTGGGGGAACAGTAGCGTGTTGACGAGGAACCGCTGGGTGGAATGCCACCAAACTCGGGGACGTTGTAGAGGGGGACTAGGGGCGCTGGGGAATCGAAGAAACGAGAGGATAGGCGCACCAGAACCCGAGTTATACCAAAATTCGTCCTACTAAGCCTTTCTCCAGAAAAAGCGAGATATCTCCAGAACCGCTGGAGCGAACGCGTCGAAAAAGGTATCGTCCGAAAGCTCTCGTCGAGTAGAATCAGGACCTCGAAAAGCGAGAGGTAAGGCGCATCGGTTGTTGAGATATCGCGTGCTCGAGCACGAAGGTAGGAGGAGGAGAGGGTTACCAAGCAAAACAGCCCCCTCACGGTGGGCTCCAGATGTAAAGTTTGATGGTAGAGGGTGAGGGGAGAGGTCCAAGGAGTCTCCCTCTGGATTTTTGGGTCCTAGTTCGACCCAGGTGTTGTAGCGCATTCTTACTATGTTAGTCAGCGATACAGCTTATGTAATGTTGCCCGTACTCATGTTCATTTTTCTCCTTCGAGCACACCTCAGTCTTGACAATCTCAAGCTGAGGTGAGATATTTATGATACACTCGTTTTACTATATGTTCTGACTTTACCAGTTCACTCCTTTAATACAGGTTAGTTAGTACATATAGAGTCTTGACAATCTCAAGCTGAGTTCACTCCTTTAATACAGTTCACTCCTTCCTCTGTGTGGGTTCCGAGAATCTACTACTTCTTGAACCCACAAAAGGTTATGAGCCCCGGCTCTCACAGATTCTAGATCTAAGCCGGATACTGTCTCTACTGAACTGTCAATATGTCGAATCCTCCTTCCGCATCTGCTGCTGCTCCTTTGAGAGTGGCAGCGTCCGTCCCAACATCCACTGCCTCCACATCTGCCAAGTCCACACAACCAAGTAGCCGTCTCTACAATGTTCCGTCACTGGAAAATGATGGTTCCAACTTCCAGACATGGAAGTATAGAATCAACATGATACTTGACGTACGCGGACTCTGGGAACTCGTCGATGGAACTCAAACCACCGCACCTGATGCAACTGCAGACCCGAATGGGTATGCAGACTGGCTGGCTAGGGACAAAGAAGCTCATGCACAAATCACCTTAACTCTGAAAGACGAACCACTTAGTGGTGTGCTCCATGCAAGTACAGCGGCCGAAGTCTGGAAGAAACTATGTGGGCGCTACGAGGGAAGAGGAAAACAGACTATAGCCTACCTCATAGGCGAGCTATTCCATGGTACTCTCTCTGACGATACATCCATGGAGACTCAGTTGAATGCCATGTGGCAAAAGGCGACCGTGCTCAAGTCGCTAGGCCAGCCACTGGATGACTCACTCGTGGCCATCGCAATGGTCATATCATTACCTCCCTCCTACTCGACTCTTCGTACTATTCTCATGTCCTCCGATGCCAAACTGTCAATCGACGCAGTCATCTCCAGTGTCCTCGTTGAGGAGAAGGCAAGGCAAACTGCAGGATTTCAATCTGCGCTCGTTGCTAAAGCCCCTGCTAATAAAAAAGGCAAGGGCAAGGATGATCAAAAACGAAAGAAGAAGTCTCGAGATGCCAAGAAGAAGAAGACTGACGAGGCAGTGAAAACTTCCTCTTCGGCAGAAAAGGAAAAGGAGAAGCCAACAGAGAAAGCGGATCTACATCTGCAAATCCCAGATTCACTGTGCAATGCTGTACAGCCAACCACAGCAAGCGACAGCGATGACAGTGTGACAGATAGGTCCCTACCTGTGCAGCCGAGGTACAGACCTGTCACATTACCATACAGCTTTACATATATTTTTAATTCCATTGATCTGCCGCATTTAGACACATGTATATATATTCGCTAGTCTCGGCATTGCCGAGAAGCTTCTCGAAGCTGTCACAACACTCGGCTGGGTTAGCGAGCCTTGACAGCGCTGTACAGTGATCAATGCCGCCACAGCGCTGTACAGTGCTACCCGGACCAGTACATGGGCGAGTTTGTTGGACAGTTCCATACAGTGCACGGAGTTACTACAATACTGGACAGTGCTGAGTAGAGGGTGGGGATCTGGCAAGCCCTCGACAGTACCTTGTAGTGCTCGAATTCGGGCTACAACTACATACTCGTGCTCAATCAACTGCAGAAATCAAACTGGATATCATTAGAAACGCGGGTGTAAAATACGTAGTCTACGGAAGAGGACACTATCGTATCTCGACTCAGTCCAGGATGGGAGCGAATTCATTCCTCGTACGCTCCGTCGGTTTATGTTTCGTAACATAACCAGTCCTAACGGACGCGAGTTAGATACTAGTAGTCAATTCGAACAGATACATACATTCCTGATTGAGCCCAGTCTGTGAGCATCGCATTCAGTTTCGGACCGTGGTGGGGGTGATCGAGAACATCTAATATCGTTTCGTTTAGTGCGGTATATGCTTCATCAACGTCCTGCGAATTGACTTGTGCTGAGTTGTCAATTCCATGTTTTCTGAACGACGACAGCAATGCATGGACCTGCAAAACCATCAGCAATGGGTTAAGCTTCGGCCGGTGGCTTACCATTGCGGCAACAAGTGCCAACGCTCTGTACGGGACATATTCCTGAAATTCCGTGAACTGGCGGAGGCATTTAGACGAATTACTATAGTAGAATGCGAGGCATATGTTTTTAAGAGCCCTGTGGGTGAAGTTGCTTGCTCTGCCCTGCTGTCTGGGTTAGGTTATCAAAGAAGAGAGACGACAATTGGCTTACCTGGCCGTCAGGCTCCCCACGCAGATATCTCGCCGTATTTAAGAGATCATCGGCCTTCTTCTTCACTGCTGCGATACGTTGCTCCTCCGTCTTGGCAGTTGTTGGTGGGTAGAGGTCATAGTCAGCACGTAGGCTCTTGATCGCCACCTTCTTGAGGTCGCTGCGAAAGGTCAGAATATCGTTGAAGAGCTTACGTTCTATTATCAGCCCTAATTGCGCTTCCTGAGACTTGCACTCACCAGCCTGCACATGTCGAGTTTGTGAGTCGGATAGTAGCCTACAAATTATCAGTAATATTTTCACAAACGGAAAGATACTTTACCAGCTTCGACCTCCCAGCCCTGGGCTTCGAAATGGGCAATCACCTCCATGAGAACCTCCCGGCACTGGCCACCCACCGCATCCTCAAGTCGGGGGAATGCGTTTTCAACAGCGACATACAGTCGCATGCGAGCCTTGGCGAGATCGAGAAGCTTCGCCCAGAGAGGTGGATAGAATGCTATGAGCGTAGGCTTAATAGGAACGGTGCCTTTTGCATTCCTAGAGTATCTCCCACGACGCAGTTGATCCTTGGTGCTATCACCCTTGGGATCGATCATGTCTTCTTCCGGCTGTTCTGGTGGTTCCAGGCATTGCCTCTTCGACGATTGAAAATCTTGTGAATCACCAGTACCTGCCAGGAAATTTGGGGAGGGGGAGCGACGACGACGATTGGTGGTGTGATGACGTTCAAGCAGATCGTAACTTACTCCGGCCTGCAGTGAGGTTAGCCAACTGGAAACGTTGAGAAGATTAGGGACTCCCCCTCTCATCCCCAACACGGTGCGAAAGTTTCTCTGAGTTGCTACGGGGGAGATGGGGCAATGTTGGAAAGGGTTCACTAGGGGGGGGAGCTGCAGCGGCTTGGACCTGTGCACAGGAAACATGGGGAGTAACCCCGCGTTTCTGAGGGGGGGGCTGCTGACGGGAACTAGTGGCCGTCACTCGCTGGGAGCTAGGCGGTTGAAGCGGACAGATGGTCGACTGTTGGAAGCCAGATGGCGTGGCACGATTCCGGACGACAAATGTTTGGATTGGTTGGATTGCCTTCTGCTGGACGTAGGAAGATCAGGGGGGTGTTGAGTGGTACAGAGTGGTGCGTTGGGTCGTTTCAGGAACAGAAGCTGCCGCCCTCTCATCAACGTATTCTTGGAATCCATTCGCAGTAGAGTCACCACTGCGAGAATGCAAGCTGGCATTCTCAGTATCTAGTATGTCTTCTAGTTAGTATGTAACTTATCCTATTCAACAACACGTACCAGACCGAAAACCAATGTCATCACCATCTAGTAGGTTGGTATCACGATCGACATCATGAAAATGGAAGGTGACCTTTTGCTTACCTTCCCTTGCACGACGGTAGAGTTTCTCTGACTCCGATTCGGATAGGAATCCCTCCGGTTGACAAGGCGAATCAGGGGAGGGTGAGTTGCTGGGTTTCCGAATTTGAGGAGGTGAGCTGTTGACTATTTCCATCTCTCCGTCGTCCTCCTGACTCAGCACAGACAGAGGGCTTCCTGAAGGTCGTGCCGGCGAATGTTGAATTCCTTCAGCTGGTTGTGAGTTGACAACTGAGACGACACTTCATACACAGACCTTTCCTGGTAGTCACACTGGAATTCATTTGACGGCCTTGGAAGGTATCGAGAGACTGGGAGCCAACATATGTAGGATGGGGAGGATCCCTCAGCTGAAAGCCGAAACGACCACCCTGCTCTGCCTGAACAGAAATCTGGGCTGGTTCTACTACGTTGTTATCCCTTGCACTGGCAGGCGCTGTAGTCGATCCCTAAGTAAAGTAGAGGTTAGCCTACGAGACGTATAAGATGACAAATTCCTCGCCTCCAAATTAGCACATGCCGGTGTGTTGGGCACTTTCTTCTTCCTTGGGCGACGTGGGGTTGGTGCCATAACATTGACCGGCTCATCGTCTGGAAGATTGACGGCCTGCTCCCTGCGCCGGAAGGGCGTCTCAATGGCTTGACTAACCTTCTCTAGTTGCTCCAGCCGGCCGCCAGTCCCGGCATTGGTCCGCTTTGAACGTCGCCTAAGAGTTTCCTCTGGGCGAACACGAGCGGCTGAATCGCCATCCTGCGCATCCGTAGGGTCTGTCGGAGCACATGTTTCGGGGATGGAAGGGAGAGGGTTATGACCAGAACGATGACAGCTACGAGCAACAGTCTCGGCGGCTGCGCTTTTCCCCCGAGCTTTGGGGCGTTGCTTCGAGGGCATGTTAGCTTAAGGAAACGTCCGGCCACCGCTTACTTACATTTCAATTGTCACGAGTGGCCAAAGCTTGGCCATAACATCACGTACTCCACACCCGGACGGATAAGCCAGATGTAAATACCCACCAAAATCTGTAGGTCCAACATCAGGTGGTTGGCTGCGGGAGATGAAGGGATCTTTCAGTTCCAGCCTGGAAGATTGCGGGAAGTTCCGAGTCATAGCGTGAGTCGTATTAAACCCGATTGGCACAAAGTTACACCAAACACTACAAGTACTATCATACTTCATCTGCCTGTACCAGGTTCATCACCCACTTATTCACTGCCCTGTAGTTATTTTACGATCTTCAGGATTAAAGGTCCAGTGCATTCATTACATACGCTGGCATATGATAGCTACTACTCGCAATGCGATGCGTTTCAAATCGCTACCTTGAGGAGCGCCGGAACCTTCCTGAAAATGGTGGTACGGGTTGCTTGAGAAAGACACAACATTACGGTGAATGTGAGCACTATTTGAAAGATCCGGTAAATTGTCACCCACATCTTGGAGAATACGCAAGAAACTCGTAGCATTGAAGAAGATCTGGGTAGTTAGCAAGCCAGATTGGATGAACTAATCACGGTTTACAATATTTTGCGCACAACGGACAAAACGGACGTAGTACTCGGTGATGGAGGAGGGGGGAGTGCTGAATTCCTCTGCGGCGAACTTGCTATGTTGGTAACTCCGTGAGACTTCATACCGGACATGGATGACAGGAATATCGAAAACTTGCCAGTTGATGTCCTCGAATGGTCCTTTCCTTGTCATCATGGAAATGCAGGTCAAACATATCCTGTTTTCTGGACTCGTATTTCATACTGAGCCACTTCGTACTGTCAGCTACCATCTCAACTGTATCGGCTTTGTGTTTACCCGCTCGGAATGGTAGTCTTCCACGTTCAATCGGGAGTATGCCGCGAAGAGAGCATTACGACGTTCGACAAGAGAATGATATTTCTGGCCGGATATATGTATCCTCTGCAGTTCAGCGAGACTGGTAAGATCGATTCGAGTGCGTATTTCTTGGGGGTTGAAATAAGAAATGTAGTCGCGCTTGTGGGTCCATATGCAGGGAACTTCTTCGTCCTCTTGACCACGTCCCGCTCGTTCATCGTCCCATATACGCCGGATGTCTTGAACCTGGGGTAAATCCTCGTCGTCATCCAGGACGTCTTCGGAGGACTCAACCACTTGTTTCTGCCTGGAAGAGGAAGAAGCGGGTGGAGACCTCCCATCACGGCCTCGACACAGACAAGTAAGACGATTTCTGAAGGGGGTACCCGTATTCTCCTCTAGAAGTTCGAGATCATCCTCTTCTAGAGCTTCTTCCTCTTCTATTGGGACGCGATGTTGAAAAGTTCATCGATCGTTTGTCTCAGAAGTGGGTCCTTCCCAAGCTCGGAAGCAAGTATCATTTGAGGACGACGAAGTGATTCTGCAGACGTCTGGGGGTTACGGGGTCAGGGTCGACAAACTGTTCTGCGAAAGTGGTCGGATTGAGTTCTTGATCCTCTACGAAGTTGGGTCCGTCCGAAGAAGTGAGGTTTTGAATAACGTCGTGTGGCCGGATCGCAAAACCCTGGTCAAGTGGAGTCAAGGGTACGTAGATAATGGTGAAGCGGTACTAACCTCAACAAGCTTGGAGATGACGCTCCGCTTGGCAATTTCATAGGCAGATGCTCGACTGAGGGTTTTCGCCTTCAGTGGGTGATTTCCTCATCATCATGGAAACGCAGGTCAAACGTATCCTGTTTTCTGGACTCGTATTTCATACTGAGCCACTTCGTACTGTCAGCTACCATCTCAACTGCATCGATTTTGGGTTTGCCCGCTCGGAATGGTCATCTTCTGTGTTCAATTGGGAGTATGCCGCGAAGAGGGCATTACGACGTTCTACAAGAGAACGGTATTTCTGGCCCAAAACATGTATCCTCCACAGTTCTGGGAGACTGGTAAGGTCGATTCAAGTGCGTATTTCCCGGGGGTTGAAATAAGAAATATAGTCGCGCTTGTGGGTCCATGTGTAGAAACCTCAAATTCTTGGACGGAAAGAAGGCGGAGAGCATATGAGACCGCCAAGACCGGTGTGTCACGATACGCACGGTATGGCCCATTGTCTGAGAAAAAGTCCCCCGTCTTCCTGGCGGACAAACGAGACGTGACCCAGGCAGTGGCATCCTCGATGTCCGACTCGGTAAGATTTTGATGGAGTGGAGAGAAAGGGTGGAGGACTTTGAAAACGAAGATGTAGCTAGCTGCATACGTTCGGGGATATCTTGAACACGAATGAGGTCGTCGTCTTCTGTCAACATGCGGGCTCGAATCTCGGAAGGCTCAAACACCTGGTGGTTGGGGTCAACTTTGCCATGTAAGACGAACCTACTCAACACTCACATCTTGATATTTCATCTCCGGCTTCTGAGCCTCTTCGTCGAGTCCGACTTCAGTATCTCCCGCCAAGGCCCAATCGTATTCATGTCCATCACCGAAAACATCATGGATTTCACCTCACGCGCTTACAGAGCATGATTAGGGTACATTACTGAGGGTATGGCATGAGACTCACCCAGCGTCGATCCCAGATAACTCGTGTATAGAACCCATAGCCCTCCTACGCTGCCTCTCCGGTTTCTTCCTTTCGCGCCACCTTTCCTCCCGTTCCTGCTCATGCAAACAACCAGCTTCTTCCTCATCCTAGTAATCTATGAAGTCATCCATATCTTCTTCGTCCTCTTGACCACGTCCTGCTCGTTCATCGTCCCATATACGCTGGATGTCTTGAACCTGGGGTAAATCCACGTCGTCGTCCAGGACGTCTTCGGAGGACTCAACCACTTGTTTCCGCCTGAAAGAGGAAGAAGCGGGTGGAGACCTCCCATCACGGCTTCGACACAGACGAGTAAGACGATTTCTGAGGAGGTACCGGTATTCTCCTCTAGAAGTTCGGAATCATCCTCTTCTAGAGCTTCTTCTTCCTCTTCTATTGGGACTCAACGTTGAAAAGTTCATCGATCGTTGGCCTCAGAAGTGGGCCCTTCCCATGCTCGGTAGCAAGAACAATTTGAGCACGACGAAGCAGTTCAGCCGGTGTCTGAAAATTTGGGGGGTCAGGGTCTGTTCTGCGAAAGTGGTCGAATTGAGTTCTTGATCCTCTACGAAGTTTGGTCTGTCCGATGAAGTGAAGCTTTTAATTACGTCGTGTGGCTGGATCGCAAAACCCTGGTCAAGTGGAGTCAAGGGTACGTAGATAATGGTGAAGCGGTACTAACCTCAACAAGCTTGGAGATGACGCTCCTCTTGGCAATTTCGTAGGCAGATGCTCGACTGAGGGTTTTTGCCTTCGGTGGGTGATTTCCTCATCATCATGGAAACGCAGGTCAAACGTATCCTGCTTTCTGGACTCGTATTTCATACTGAGCCACTTCGTACTGTCAGCTACCATCTCAACTGCATCGATTTTGGGTTTGAGCGCCCGCTTAGAATGGTCGTCTTCTGTGTTCAATCGGGAGTATGCCACGAAGAGGGCATTACAACGCTCTACAAGAGAACGGTATTTCTGGCCCAAAACATGTATCCTCCACAGTTCTGGGAGACTGATAACGTCGATTCGAGTGCGTACTTCTTGGGGGTTGAAATGGGATATATAGTCGCGCTTGTGGGTCCATATGCAGGGAACCTCGGAGTCTTCAACGAAGAGAAAATGGAGATCACACGAGACCGCCAAAACCAGTGCGGCGCGATATCGACGGTAGGACTCGTTTCTGGAGATGAAGTCTGTGGTCTTTCTGTCGGATAAACGGGGTGGGATCCAGGCAATGGCACCTTCGTTGACGCCCAGCTCGGTAAGATTTTGGTGAAATGAAAGGGTGGAGGATGTAAAAACGAAGGGATGACTATGTGCTGTGAAGAGGTCATTATGCCGCTCCAAAGAATGGAGTTTCTGGCGCAACGTACGTATCCTCCACAGCTTGCAAGGCTGATGCGCGTCGTGGGAGTCGAAATAAGAAGGATCGTAGCGCTTGCGCGTTTATGCGTAGAACTTCAAATTATTGAACGAAGAGAAATAAAGAGTTAACGGACAGCATACAAGACTACTGAAACCAGCAATATGAGCCAATCATCGGAGACGAAATCCCTGGTCTTCTTGGCGGGAAAAGGGACATGTTCCAGGCAGCGGCACAGAAATCTCGCTCAGTAAGACTTCGAAAGTGTGGAAAAATAGGAAAACGAAGACGTGACTGGTCGCTGCCCTACAGGGAGACGTCGGGCATGAATAAAATCGTTGGCTTCCATCAGCATGCGGGCGCGATTTGAGAGGATCCAAATACCTGGGTAGTCACCAGATACTTTGTTCCTGCTTCCGAGTCTCTTCGTCCAGTTCGACCTCATCGTCTCGCACTCGGGTCCAAGCACGTCCGTGGCCATCGACGAAGACTTGTACATCGCATACCATGCACCGTGAATACTGTGGAACAGTGGGGAGTTGCATTGTACTCACTAGCGTTAATTCCAGAAAACCGATCTGTGTCAGAACAGCAGGCTGGAGCTGGACAGTACAAGGCAGGCAGATCATCGGTCATGACTTCGTCATGAGTGACCTTAGCAAGCTGAGTAAGCGACTTCACAACGGGTCGATACGTCGATAATCTGCACCCGTTGGCTCTACTCGTGAAATCCTTAGCTACCAGGACATTTGTCGCTCGTTCGTGAAAACGCTCGCTCGCACCTGCCGCCGTGCCTGCTCGTGAAAGCGTTAGACGACATCTGTCGCTCGTTTCACCGAGCAGGCGCTCACTCATCGTACGTATTTTCCTTACTCGAAAGTGTGGGCTGCATTTGTAGATCATTTCACCTAACATTCCCTTTCCCTACTCGTCGAGGTCGGGCTGACCTCTGAGGCCCACTAGTGAGTAGGTTCCTGCGTATCCGGATCTCACTGACTAGCATTCTCTCCTTTTTTTTTTAAAAAAAAAAGGCGAACTACATGGTCGCATTGTACCGACATGGGTGGGTGATGCTTCAATAACCGTTCACCTTACTGTCCTTGTATGCATGGGGAGATATCAATGTCATAATCCTTATCTTATAAAAGTCAGAAGTCTAAGAAGTAGCATAAAAAAAGTCCTTGTCAAAATATCTATTCAGGAAAAAGGACTGCGACGAGTGTATGCAGTTATCTGAAGTAAGGCGATTGTCTGCCTTCCGACCGAAGCGTGGAACGATGTGAGCATAAGACCTGAGCTGATCCAACGGAAAGATTTCCCCAAGCTCGGACCCTGATGCGCGCGTCGCTCTTTTGAGTACATGCAGCCCCGTCGTTCGTTCAACCGAGCTGTTCCCTTGAGGGACGATGTCGAAGCGCTGGGCATACATCAAAAAACGGCTTGAAAAGTGGTTGATACCATTGCTTCCTCTCGGCGCAGCGGGGCACATAATGAGACGGACTTGCACGACGGTGTGACCTTGTAATCCACTGGATGGCCACTGCCAACGGTCGTCTATGTTCATTATCGCTGCGTCATACCGACCATACTTCAACGAACGATCTGGCGGGTGTGCGTGAACGGTGAACGTAGGAGTAATTTCGGATGAATCGTGGTAAGTTTTCTGCTGGAGACGGACCTTATACCATACATCAAGTTCTTTGAACGGAAGGTGTACGTCTGGCGGAGATCTTCTCTGGCCCCCAAAGGTATGGAAGTTCTGGGCAACGTTCCCCTCGCGATTTAGGTAGTCACCTAAGGCCCCACGCAGATCAGGCAAGCCGAACTGTTCCGCAACAGTGTCAATAGGAATGCGCTTCAACGACGGGTCATAGTTGAGGCGGATAGCGGTAGATCCGGCTATGAAAGTACGAGGCGGCCTGGGGACAGAGCCAGGGAGAGCAGCCAACAACCGTGCGGCAACATCGAAAAAGTTGGTGACCTTTCGTTTTGGAGTCCATATATCATCTAATACATTCCTGCATTCATCGCCGTCATAGGTGTCCGAATCATTGCCATCGGCGTCTTGACCAACTGGCGGAACAGGTATGGACTCGGTCGTCGACCCATGCAGTGCCAATGCAGTGTCAAAAAGTCGACACTTCTCGTAGCGATCGAGACACCGGCAGATTTGAGAGTCGTAGTTGTGATTATTAGTAGTCGAAGCGGGGTCTTTGATGACTTCAATATGCGCATGCTCCGTCGTGTCTGCTGACCACTGTAGTATAGAGCCGACCCGTTCGACACTGGGAATGACACTTTGCATCAGCTCGAGCTTGGGGATATGCCAATGCTTAAGAACATGTTTCGTTTTCTCACCACGCCGAAAACCGTTTTCGATGAGAGCATCCTTGTGGTCATGGAACTCTTGCAAGGAAGCTCGGATTTTGTCGCGCGTCGTCGAAGTTATAGCGGTAGCTTGGGAAAGATATCGGAACTCCATGAGGGCACGAATTGCAATGATAACATCCGGATCTGTTGCACCAGCGATGACAACGATGATGTATCGTTGGACATCCCTTTGGACCCTTCCACCCACTTGCTTCAATTTCGTGATGCCGTTAGAAAAATGGGGGATACCGGTGATACGTGGAATGATGGAAAATCGGAAGTCCAACTCAGCAGCCCCGAGAGCTTGCTTGCACCAGCGAACGTCATGGTCCCAGAATTGGCGATGCCACTCGTGTAGACTTTCAGGTGTGAGGAACTCGGAAGGTTCAGCAAGCAGCCAATCCCTCCAAAATGGGTGTGATACGCTGCTAAGTCGAAATGGTTCACATGCTGCAAAATACTGATCGACATCGAGTACGTCACACTCGATAGAAGACAACTGTGCGAGTGTAGTTGTTGCAGTACGAGGCGGGTGGCGATATGGGTCACCAAAGTCCTTATACATGGCAGTTGTGACGGGCGAAGTGTTGCCGCGCACACATGCCAACATGCGTGCCTCAGGTGTGTCGACAATATACGACACCAAGTGGGTAAAGCAGTACCGCAGGTTTCCGACAGGGTCGGACATCATTCGACCGAAACGTGCAGCCTGTTTCAGAGGTTCGAGAACGATGTCGAGGCACTGGTGAAAAAGGCGCTCTTGAAGGACCGAGCACATTCTTGGGACCGGATGAATGAATTGAGGGATTGGCATCAAGGCCAAGAGAAGAAACGCGTGCGACGATGCCTTGTTCCTCACTTTCATTTTGATATTTGCAAGACTGATCAACAACGGGTGTGCGACCCTACCGCCGCACATATTGGTAATGTTCGTCTTGTCGGAGGATAGGATGACACCACAAACCGTACCGCCCTCAGGTATCTTAGACTACGAAGGTCCGTGAATTGATACCACGTAGTGTCTCGATGCTTACCTGCATGTCCCAGGCACCATCGCTACTCATCCATTCGGTAAAAACTCGCACGACACGCTCAGCTGTGGTAAATAATCGAAAGGGTGTGAAGTCCATCTTGTCCTCAAAAAATGGGTGATTGAAGAGTGCCTCGACACAATCGAGAGCGTCCCGGAAGTATAGTTGAATGGGCTCCTTCGTAGAATGCGTAGTAGGAACGATCTGAAATTTCCATCGTGGACCAGATGGGAGGAGTTCCGCACGTGCACGTAGATCCTTTGCGGTCCAAAAGGACAGTGGCATGTTCTTTGTCTAAGTAGATTATCGGTTGCATGCATCTGAATAATCGTACCGACTTACTGCTTGTAAAGACAGGAACTCGTCGAGAGCCCTCATGCTAAGCCCCGAGGTCAATAAAAAGTTTGCTACTCTCCAGTCGTCGAGATTTGCGAAAGGGTAGAAAGGAACGAGACGCCGGCATACCGAATATGGATCCAACTCAAAACGAGTTAGGAATGTTTCCCCGCCTTCAAAAATCTCGGCAGCACGAGGGAAAGTAACCAAGACTCTTCCCAGGGAGTCCACTGGCACGGAGATGGGGGGAGAGAGCGATCGACGGTTATCGTTACCTTCCCAGGCGAGGCCAGGATCGAAGTCCATCGCATGCCCAGAGTCGGATGGAAAAGAGGCTACTGGTACATCGTCTACGTCGTGATTGTTTCGTTCGTTGGCAGGGGTGGTCGAGACAATCTCCATGTCCCAGCTGTCGCGCACATTGCAGGCAGCTCGTGGTTGTGCTCGGTGAAACGTAAGGCTCCTCGCAGTCTCAAAGTACTTGAGACACTTGGGACAGACTGGCATTGAGCTGGTTGAAAGATCTGGATGGAAAGTAGGACGGCTTACCGCTTGTCGTCGAACGTGCCTACCACTGTTTGTGAAGAGGGTGAGTCGTGGCTCGGCAGTCTTATCGCATCCATGTCACACCCTGTGTATGTACGTCAGCATCACTAAAAACTGTTTTGCGTCTCGTTAGTATCAACAGTTTTTGCCCTTCATATCGTATATCCATGGCGAGTTCTGACCAGCCACAATCCCCGGCTGGCAACGACTCGATAGTCCCTTTTCAACAGGTCGATGTTCCATCCGCTCTTCCAAATCGCTCTGAGTTTCCTCACCAATCTACGCACGTGCCACTCACCACCCAGTATAATATGAGTACGGTTCCAGAAACGCCAGGCGCTGACTTGTCCATTTCTTTTCCTTCAATCAAAGCGGAGCCAGCCTCCTCTCATCGGGCTGAACCGGGTATGCCACTGAAAGGAACCCCCTCTGCCGGTGGAGCTCTCTGCGTACAGAGATCTATGGTCAACCTTCCATTTGCTGGGACGCCACTCCGGAACGCCTGGTTTGGACCGACGCCCAGAAGAATGCACGACCCGACCGCTCAGGTTCGCGCTGTCCTTGGAAAGCGACAGAAGGTATTCACACTTTGTAATCATCACGCGCTTTACGATTAACTGACTTTCTGAAAGACTGAACCGGATTTCTTGGACTCCGTTGACGAAGACCGTGAAGAATTCAATCAGCAAGAAGCATATCTACTCCTGGACATTGCGAGGGCACAGGCAACTGTCCGTCGCCTCGAGCGGCAGCTAGTGCATGCGAAGTTGGATGAAAACATTGCCCTAGGTAACCTCTACAAATGTCGAGCCCAAGAATCCGAAAGAAGATTGGAGAATGCAGAAGCTGAGCTTGGGTGCATCCGTAATTCCATTCGGACGAGTGGAGGTAAACTTTGTGATGATTCTGCACGCAAGCGTCGTCGTCGCGTCTCAGGCTCGAGTTCTGATGCCGGTACATACTTCATTTATTGCTGATATTCCCTTCGATCTCACTTGTTACCCCCTGCCAAGGCATTTTACCTGGCGTTTGATTCTGCACTGACATGTATGTTGTAGTTCTCCTGTTCGTTTTACTCGTGTCATTCACGCATACAATAGCATCCCCCTGCCCCGTTTTCCCTCGAGTTTGCTCGTTCCCGCTGCTTCAACTCCGTTGCCTGTTCAGCCGCCGTTTACAGAAAGTGTTGCCATGAGGGCATTGGCGATGAAGACGGGGACTAAGTCCATAAGATCATTACAAGCAGCGTGTCGAGTGCGAGCAGATGCGTCGTGTAGTGCATTGGGATGGTCACCACCAACTCGAGGATACTTTTGCAGCTCCAGACCATAAGTCGAGCAAGGTTTCTCTCTATGCCAATTTTTTGTCTATTCTCCTAGTATGCCACTTTCTGACCAAACTCCCCCTGCAGATGTTTCCACGCATTCCGTACCACACACATTGGCAAGGTATGCTTCGCATTTTCTTATCAGTACTTCCATGTCAATGTATTTATCTAGCTGTTGCTCGTTCCCTTGTTAGTGCTAGCAATTTCTATCTTATGGTTGACATCTCCACAGGCGTGAGACTGCTCTCCGGTCCCACCGCCTCGACCCCATTGCCCCTCCTGTACGCGCTTAGCAACCGAGTTTGCTGAAGCCTTGATAACGTCCAGAAGGAAACGGCGAGTCTTTACCCTGTTATTCTGCCCAGCTGTGCTGTATCCTGGACTCCCCCATTGTCATGAGTCGGGAAGTCTTGCGTGCCATGAGTCACTCATGCCATCCCCGATGTCACCTCATTCCACCCTCGATCTCCCCGATTCGAAACGTACATTTCACCGAGAAAGGCACCGAAGGCTCGGACCGCGACTTTAATCTGGCCGAGCTCTTTCGTCGCCCGTCTATTTCACCATCTAACACAGCCTTCGATCCAGCTAATCTGTGCCCTTCATTCATAGGTGACGTACGTTCGCTACTAGAAAATGAAAGTTC
This sequence comes from Pisolithus albus, assembly GCA_024613165.1. Classification (NCBI taxonomy): domain Eukaryota; kingdom Fungi; phylum Basidiomycota; class Agaricomycetes; order Boletales; family Pisolithaceae; genus Pisolithus; species Pisolithus albus. Next base: position 37,033 of record JANFAB010000005.1, read on the forward strand.
TCATTCCAGTAATACAATTTCAGGCCCGTCTTCCACGCCCGGCGATGGAGCATCCTTGCTCCTCGAGATTGATGAGGTCCGCCATAGAGGTGCACTGTTCACGGTACGATACTCAGTTCAATCCCACCCGTCAAGAACGCAGCACCGAGCGTGGCCTCCATACAGTCCTGTAGACTACGACGAGGGAACGACCTCTGCACGGCATGGTACGAGTTTAACATGTGCGACAACACATCTTCTCCTTCGGGTACCGTGTACCGCCATACGTGTACGTTCTGTCCCTCCGAAGTCAGGAACCGCTCAATCTCTGTAGTGCACGCGAGAAGGGCTCGGTTCGACATACTGCTCTGTCGCAATTGCGAGAGTTGTCCTTCGTGGCGGTGGGGACACTTGTTCGTGATACGCACCGTGGTGATGAGCTTCAACACCGAGTCACCCAACGTTTCTAGGTTCCAATTCGCATTCGTCGTCGGCAAGGCGGTGCTTTCGATAAGGAGATCGTCAGCGATAGGAGGCAGGCCAAGTTGGAAGCGAGCCTCACGGGCACGGTAGACGTCCGTTGCGCGTCTGCACAAGCGTGGAAGGAAGAGAAATGCCCGATACACTCCCTCCGAAAAATGCGTCCGTCTACAAGCACCTTGGGGGATGATTGAGCCAACGGGAGCAGTTCGCGTCCTGATAGCATCTACGTCCAGCAGTCGGCCCTCAGGCCTCAGGGCGGTATAAACCCGACGGACGTCGCGGGAGACTATGAACTTCAATCAGCGGGCAGTCAGTGAGGACATATGCCTCGCGGTTCTTGCGCGTCCAATGTTCCACAAAATAGTCCTCATAAGTCGCATGCGTCGCCTCGCACGAACCTGGGAGGGGGTACGGAACGTGCAGTGAGATCCTTTCGAATATTGTGCAATATCAACGCTCGTCCGTACTGGTTACAGTTCATCACCATCGGGTGGCCGTAGTTATCCTTGGATAGAGCCCATACTCCATATGTACCATCTCTGTTACTGTATGTGATGATCGGGAGATTTTATCCTCTCGACTGGCTCGTCACATGTCCCTCCTTAATGTGTGTACTTGTAATATTTTTGATACCCTCCAAGTTTATTCAGGCCGGGCCGAGTTCTGCATATGACGGATTCTCACACACATTTTACTTATCAATATGCGGCATTCTATGCCACTGTAGGCTGCTGCGAGTCTGTACTGTGGCATTGTATGCTGCTGTGAGCCTGTACCCGACTGGGTGGCTGTGCCAATGCAGCACTGTATGCCGCCGTGAGCCTGTACCCGACTGGGTGGCTGTGCCAATGCGGCACTGTATGCCGCTGTGAGCCTGTACCCAACTGGGTGGCTGTGCCAATGCGGCACTGTATGCTGCTGCGGGCCGCCATGGGCCTGTACCCAACTGGGTGGCTGTGCCAATGTAGGTCTGTGACTCCTGTGACACGCTGTGTGGCTGAGGGCCTGGGGCCTTGCCGAGCTGTCATGCTGTAAGATAATGTAATATGCTGTCACGTTGCTGTAGTTACTGTCGGTACTGTTCCGAAAACAGGGATTTGCAGATGTAGTGGCCAAGGTGGCTCACATGTCCAGAGGTGATAACCCCACTCTCAAACTCTTCATGGCCTCGAATAGTGGTCACGACCTGGAAACCTCTTGGATAGTCGACTCTGGAGCATCCGTAAACATGTGCTGTCAGCGCACATGGTTCAGGACCATAACGAAGCTCTCACCTCCCCAAATGGTAGTAGTGGGCAACGGCAGCTCCATACCTGCGACTGCAGTTGGTCGCGTCGAGCTTGAAATGGACCTGGGCAATGGAAAAACAGGAAATGTACTCCTACAGAATGTCTACTATGTTCCAGACCTCAACTCAAACCTACTCTCCGTGGCATATCTCGCCAGTCGAGACATCACAGTAGTCTTCGTGCACAACAAGTGCAAAATTGAGATGGGTGGAGAGACTGTGGGCATTGGTCATAAACGAGACTCGCTCTTCGTACTTGCAGCAAAGACTCTCTCACCACAGCATTCCACACGGATTGCATATGGACCATCGCCAGTAACCAATCCTACTCTCATGATTACGGCTCTAACTGCAACATCTTCAAATTCTAAGGCTTCTCTTGAAACATGGCACTGACGCTTCGGCCACATAAACATTAAATCTGTCCGGCAGCTTGTCAGCAAAGAAATGGTAGAAGGGATGGAGATTGTCAGTCCAAAGACAGATCATACCTCTTCGTGCCATGCCTGTCTCGAGGGAAAGCAACACCGCAATGCCATAACAACGAAGTCAAATGTAGAAAGCCCACACGTCCTCTATAGGACATACTCCGATGTCTGTGGACCAATGGAGACTACGGCGCACACAGGCCATCGCTACTTCGTTACCTACATCGACGGTCATTCCCATCACCTCGTGGTTAAATTAATTAAAACCAAGGATGAGGTCTTCCCCCTCACAAAGGAGTATTTCAGCCGAGCCGAGGTTGAAACCGGTGAGAAGCCCAATTTCCTGAGAAGTGATGGTGGGGGAGAGTACGGCTCAGTGGAGTTTAGTACCTACCTGAAATCCAAAGGTATCCATCATGAGAAGATGAATGCGTACACTCCTCAAGAAAATGGAGTTGCAGAAAGGATGAATCGGACTCTTGTCAAGACTGCTCGAGCCATGCTCAGCGACGCCAACCTCCCTAACTCCTTTTGGGGTGATGCTATACTCTATGCGGCACATCCAATCAACAGAGCGCCAACCCGTGCTGTACAAGGCGACTTAACACCGCATGAGGCATTCACTGGCAATAAACCCTCAGTTTCACACATCCGGGTGTTTGGCTGCAAGGCACATGTCCACATACCAGAGGAAAAGTGCAAGAAACTTGATGCCAAGTCGCTCGAGTGTATTCTGTTGGGATTTGCTCACCACAAGAAGGCATACACATGTTTACACAGACCTACTGGGCGAGTTTTTGAGACACGGGATGTCGTATTCGACGAAGGGGATCCTGGAGGTCCTGATAGGGTTCAGATACTCGAGGACCACCCAGTTACTCGAAAGAAACCTACAGAAACTGCTGCAAAATTCCAAACAAGCTCCGAGGCTGCACCAGAGGTGTATGCAGGCTCTTCCGAGCCAAACGAGGATGATGGTGGCACGGATCTTGAATCCGTCGAGTCAGAGGGTCACCTAGGGCCACCCGAGCCCATCGTCGTCAAAAACGAAGCTACTGGTACAGTGGATGGTCAGTTATCAGCAACAGATCAACCCGGCACTAGGACAAGTGTCAGAGACACAACACCGGCCATTCCACCTGGTGTCCTACAGCCAGATCAACCCAGAAAGACGCCTACAGTACCTACGAGGGCTATGGCTCAATCCCATGGTCCCCCCTTGCCTTACCCGAGCCCAATCCCACCAGCAGCAGTCAGACGCTCATCTCGAGCCAGAAAAGCGCCTGTTCGAGACGATGATCAGCGCTATTTTGTCAACTCCTATGACAGAAGAACACTTACCAGTCAAACGAGCGAGGAGACGGCTGCCAGCACTCAGCGAGATGGTGTGGGGGCTGTGGATTCAGTGGGCGAGAGCGGTGAGACAGAGGAATGCGCACCGAGTCAAGTTGGGGCTGCTTACAAAGCAACCACAACACACGACAATGAACCAGCCACATTCAACGAGGCAATGCGACGCCCTGACGCAGACCTCTGGTATGCTGCGATGCTGGAGGAATTAAAGGTTTTTAGGTCTATTGGACTATACAAGGAGGTCGACCCACCACCTGGCTGCAAGGTCATTGACTCGAAATGGGTTTTCAAGGTGAAACAAGGGCCTACTGGGGAAATTGAGAAGTACAAGGCACGCTTGGTGGCGAAAGGTTTTACCCAGGTCCACGGAGTGGATTACACCGAGACTTTTGCACCGGTGACCAAGTTTGCGACGATACGTTTTCTGCTTGCTCTCGCTGTGAAGTATAACCTCGAAGTACATCAGATGGATGTCAAATCCGCTTTCCTGAATGGAACCCTGGACGAAGAAATTTATTTGAGGCCTCCCCCAGGCTTTCGTGAGGACGACAAGGTCTGGCTCCTCTACCGTGCTCTCTATGGCCTTAAGCAGGCTCCGAAATCATGGTATACTCGCCTTAGGACTGTCTTCGAGACTCTTGGGTTCACACGCAGCCACGCCGACCACAGCCTCTTCTTCAAGGTCGAGGACGGTATACTAATCATAGTCGCAGTCTATGTAGATGATAAACTTATCGTCTCGAAGTCTCGTGATGCCATCGAACGACTCAAGACTCGACTCTCGAAGGAATATGACCTGACAGATCTAGGCGAAGCTTGCTGGATCCTAGGCATCAAAATCATACGAGATCGTGATAAGGGGATGATCAAATTGTCCCAGCAGAGGTATCTCGAGAATATCCTCAAGCGCTTTGGTATGGGCGAGGGCCGCTCCGTGTCCACACTGTTGAAACGAGGTCAAGTGCAGAGTGAACTATGTGAACAGTAAACTCAGTCTCTGATGCGAGTCAAAGTCTCAACATTAACCAACCTATGTGAACAGTAAACTAAGTAGGTTGGTAAGTATTATCGAACTATAACGAAACCAGAAGAGCATACCTCAGTCTCTGATGCGAGTCAAAGTCTGAGGTCCGAAGGAAAAAAGAAGTGCCGCAAATGCACGGGCTCATTACATAATCACTACTCGCTGTAAGTAAACAAACTCCAACACACCCCCTCAGTGAGATAAGTGAGAGAAAAGGAAGAACGTGCATAGTAGTTACGCTTCACTTGCATGCATAGGTATAATGGCATCATGCGGCTTTGTTTTTTTGATGGTTCGAGTGGTGGTGCAGCCGAATCTTGTATGGATTGAAGACTCGGATGTGTTCACATATAGTAGGCAAAATGTTGGTGTCGAAATTGTACTTGCCATCCTTGGTAACGGTTGTGGGCAGAGTACAGTTGGTGCTGGAAGTGCTGGTGGTATGGCCGAGTTGCATGCGACGATCTTCGGTGGTCAAATACTTATTTATTTTATCCATGACGTGCTCCCAGTTGCCATCCGGACGACGAAGCGCCTTGACGAAGGTTTCGCTGTTGTTGTTCGTTGTTTGTGCTTGGTAAGCAGCCACATCCTCGTTGATCGTGCATTCTCCCCTCGCTTTGCATGCCTCGCGAAGGCTCCGCATGGCCATCGCCTCAACCCCTTCGACTGTGCGACCCTCTGAGTGGATAGGCGTCCCAGGTATGGTCGTTTTGCTTCGTGGGTGCATCGGGAACTGAGCTAGAGCCAAAAACTGACTGTTTTCACTTGTAGGGCGCTTTTCAGGCTCGTTTTCGAGTTCCAGACTGGCGGTGAGCCATTTCGAGGTGTGTAGGCTGTCGATAGGGTTTGTCATGGGTGATACATGCCCCTTGGGGTCCATAGGCACTTCGTTTGGCAAGTTAGACACCGTTTTCACTGTAGGAGACATGGTTTCATTTTGGTCACTATTCGGTTTGTTGGGTGACGACGATGGCTTATCGGGTTGATCGGGAGCTTCCTCTTCGTTGTCACAGAGAGTCTTAACCCCCTTCTCCACACAGGATTCATCCAATTGAAGATCGGAGTCCATTGTGCTGGTGTTCTCCTCCAGATGGCATTGCTCCAGGTCTGAGTAAGTCATGGGTACGTTTTCAAGTCCCCTCTTGCTTTCTCGATGTTGACCTTGTGGAACTATAGCTGGGTGGTTTTTCTCAGCTCGTATTCGACCTCCTGAATTTTCCTCCATGGTAACGGTATCGATTTTGCATGGTACCGAGTTTTTCAAGGAGATGGTGGTGGCGGGTGTGTAGTCGATGATGTATGCTGCCTGTGGAGAGTTTATCCCTCCAAAGCGTTCATGAGGTACGGTCGTATTGTATGGCATTGTAGTCGTCCACTCGACCTCTGAGATGCCATTCGTCCATCTAGATCCACCGCTGCTGTTCTGCACCAAGTTTGCGTCCACTCCGAGTTGAAGGGTATTGGATTTAAGGTAGGGCATGGGCTCGTCTGAATCCCATTCACTACCCCCATTGCTGACAGGATGTTTAGGCCAAGCTCCGACTTTGCCTGGGGTTTGAGCGAGTCGCTCCGGCACGGTGGGGAGGTGCTGTCCCAATCGAGTGTTAGACTCCATGGACCTTCGTGTGGTGGAGTTGTCTTGATGTGATGTATCAGGACTGCTGGCGAGTGTCGTAGATGGTATAGCCTTTCGATATTGTTTTCCCTCGAGGCAGGGGGAACATGCTGCATCTGAATACCGCTTGTTGCTGGTAACCGCTTTCCCTGTAGCCATATTCTTGCTTACTGCACATGCAGGAATGTCGGTTTCGGAGTTGGGGTTACCTGGAGTTTGGTACAGTATGTTGGCAGGATGACTCTGGGTAAGTGTTGTCGCTGCGAGGATGTAGAGTGAACCGCGCTTTTGACCTATACCCACAGTTTTGTTGTTGGCGATCAAGGAGCAAGTTTCGGATTCGAAGGTGACCTTTCCACCTCGACTGGCAAGGTACGAGACTGAGAGAAGGTTCGCATTTAGACTTGGCACATAGTACACTGTCTGTAGTGCAACGCGACCAGTCGTTCCACCTGCGAGGTGCACTTCGAGAGTGATGCAGCCTGTGGCGGTTGTGAGTACTGTGCTCCCATTTCCTATTCTGACTGCTCGTGCAGGTGAGAGAGTTTCGAACGATGAGAACCATGACTTATGGGAGCACATGTTTACAGTGGCTCCGGAGTCTACTATCCAGTGCTTGTCAAGTGCCGTGTCGAGTGTGTTAGCCAGAAAGAGTTGCAGGTATGTCGTGTTGTCAGAGGACATGTGAGCAACTTTGGCATTAAGCTCGCCCTTGTCTTTTTCATTCGCTTTGTTCTTCTCGTCTGATGCAGTGGTCTTCGCAGCTTCATCAGCCTTCTTCCTACGGCAATCTTCTTCGACGTGCCCAGTCTTTTTGCAGTAGGTACATTTCAGCTTTCTCTTCTTGTCCTTCGCTTTCCTTTGTTGTCCAGACATTTTTGCTGTGAGTGCGGATTGGCCAGTAGTGGCCTTCTGTGACTTTTCCTCGATTAGGACCTGGGATATGACAGCATCAACCGAGAGCTTGTCGTCTGTGGACATGAGGATCGTGCGGAGTGTGGCATATGAAGATGGTAGGGAAATGACCATGGCAATCGCAATGAGTGAGTCATCGAGAGGCTGTCCTAGTGATTTTAGGATGTGTGCCTTCTGCCGCATGGAATTTAGCTGACTTTCCATAGGACTATCATCTGAGAGAGTGCCGCAGAAGAGTTCGCCTATTAGGTATGCAATGGTTTGCTTGCCCTTTCCTTCGTAGCACTGGCATAGCTTGGTCCAGACCTGTGCCGCTGTCGTGGCATGGAGAACACCACTGAGGGGTTCATCCTTCAAGGTAAGAGTGATCTGGGCCCGTGCTTCCTTATCCTTGAGCAACCATTCTGCATGGCCAGCAGGATCTGCATTAGGGTCAGGTGCAGTTGTTGACGTGCCACTGACAATATCCCATAGTCCGCGTACATCTAGTATCATCTCAACTTGATACTTCCATGTTTGAAAGTTTGACCCTTCGTCATCTAGGGATGGTATATCATAGAGACGGCTTGATGCATGTGAGGACTTTGCAGAGAGTGATGTGGTAGCTGTAGTCGCACTTGCCCTTGTCAGGCCAGCTGTAGAGGCTGAAGGTGGGTTCGACATTGCAGTAGGTTATAGGTAGACGAGATGGAGAATTCTGTGTATAGTTCAGCCACTGGCGGGGCTCATAACCTGTTGAAACGAGGTCGAGTGCAGAGTGAACTATGTGAACAGTAAACTCAGTCTCTGATGCAAGTCAAAGTCTCAACATTAACCAACCTATGTGAACAGTAAACTAAGTAGGTTGGTAAGTATTATCGAACTATAATGAAACCAGAAGAGCATACCTCAGTCTCTGATGCGAGTCAAAGTCTGAGGTCCAAAGGAAAAAAGAAGTGCCGCAAATGCACAGGCTCATTACATAATCACTACTCGCTGTAAGTAAACAAACTCCAACACACACCAATTGAAGCAAACCTGAAGCTCGTCAAACTGGAGGATCCGGAGATTGATGTTGCGGGTTATCAGAGTGCTGTAGGTGCACTCATGTATGCCATGCTGGCTACGAGACCCGACCTAGGATTCGTGTTGGGAGTTCTGAGCCGTCATGCTGCCACCCCAGGACTTGAGCATCAGACCGCACTCAAGTGAGTGTTTAGGTACCTCCGTAAAACTCTCGATTCATGCCTCACATATTCGAAATCAGCTGAGGGCTCCCCTGTGGGCTACATTGATGCGGACTGGGCAGCCGACATCAATGACCGACGTTCGGTTACAGGCTATGTTTTTATTATGTCCGGTGGTGCTATTAGCTGGTCATCGAAAAAGCAGACATCTGTTGCGCTATCAAGTACGGAAGCTGAATATATGGCCGCATGTGCAGCCACGAAGGAAGCTATTTGGGTACGGACTCTCGTTGATGAACTGGACCCCTCCCCTTCTCGACAACCAACCGTACTACGAATTGACAATCAATCAGCCATATCCCTTGCACGGAATGCGATGTTCCATGATTGGACGAAGCATATCGCAATCCGTCACCACTTCATTCGCGAGAAAGTGGACTCAGGTGAAGTCTCTGTCGAGTTTGTGTCTACTACCGAGCAGACTGCAGATGTCCTTACCAAGGGCCTGTCTCGTGAGAGGCATATTTTGTGTTCTAGTGGCATGGGTATTATTTTCTAAGCTTTATTTCGCTGAGTGGGCGTGTTGTAGCGACAACTTACTATGTTAGTCAGCGATACAGCTTATGTAATGTTGCCTGTACTCATGTTCATTTTTCTCCTTCGAGCACACCTCAGTCTTGACAATCTCAAGCTGAGGTGAGATATTTATGATACACTTGTTTTACTATATGTTCTGACTTTACCAGTTCACTCCTTTAATACAGGTTAGTTAGTACATATAGAGTCTTGACAATCTCAAGCTGAGTTCACTCCTTTAATACAGTTCACTCCTTCCTCTGTGTTGGTTCCGAGAATCTACTACTTCTTGAACCTGCAAAACCAGGGGGCTTGGATTGCCTGGTAGGGAGTCAAAAGAGGTGGTGGAAGACTGAAAACGCGCCCAATAAACCCAAGAGATGGTCGAGATAACATCTAGGAAGAGTCTGATAACACAAGAGATTTTTGGAGATTTGGGATATGTTTTAATGGCAAACAAAATGTTGATCCCATACTTCAAATATAATCTTCAAATATTACACTATAAGCACTAAGTGGATTTTCACGTATAAATTGACGGATTATATTTGAAGTATCAGATCACGTTTTGTTCACCATTAAAACCGATCAAAAATCTCCAAAAATCTCTTGTGTAAGGAAGAACTGATGAATCGAAGCTTCCGGCCTTCAAATTCCATCTTACTCTGTCTGAGGTGGCTGTCTATTATTATTCCAAGTATGTACAGTACAATGTAAGTACGAGTCTGGCTTACATAAGCCAAACTCGTCCAAACACTAAGTAAAAAGATAGAATAAAAATATAGAAACAAAAAACTAAGTAAAGACAAAGAAATATAGTAAATCCCATGGTAGGGAGGATGCCCTCCCTACACCACCTCTCTAAGCAGGCGATCTTCTTGCCGACCCACGACTCCGTCACCTCTGCCGAGCTTGCTAAGCTTTTCCTCACCCATGTCTTTTCCAAGCATGGTGTACCTGCTCATGTCACCTCTGACAGAGGTCCCGAATTCATGTCGCACTTCTTCCGCTCATTAGGTAAGGCCTTGAATATGCACCTCCACTTCACGTCGGGTTACCACCCCAAAGGCGATGGCCAAACCGAGCGCACGAACCAAACCCTCGAGCAGTACCTTCGGGTATACTGTAACTACCAGCAGGACAACTGGGCCGAGCTTTTGCCACTAGCCGAGTTCGCTTTCAACAATGCACCTAGCACTACCACCGGTATCTCGCCCTTCTTCGCTAATAAGGGCTACCATCCGAACCTGTCAGTCACTACCGACCAAGACCTCACCTCTCCGAAAGCCCATGACTATGTTATGGAGCTCTCCACCCTCCACGACTTCCTCCGAGCTGAAATGGCTGCCGCCCAAGAGCGCTACCAGGGACCTGCTGATGCCAAGTGCCTTCTGCCGCCGAAATTTGATGTCGGTGATCAAGCCTATGTCAAGGCGAAGTATTTCTGCTCCACCCGACCTTCGGTCAAGCTCGCTGAAAAATACTTGGGCCCATTCGACATCATCGCCCGACCCGGCACTCACTCGGTCACCCTGAAACTGCCCGACAGTATGCACTCCATCCATCCGGTGTTCCATGTGTCACAACTAGAGCCTGCGGCAGCCAACCCCTTTCCAAATCGGCACCAACCCCCGCCTCCGCCAGTTGAAGTCGAAGGTGAACTTGAGTATGAGGTATCGGAGATCCTTGACTCAAAAATAGATCGCTGCCGCCGACACTGCCAACTGCTGTATCTTGTCCGCTGGGCTGGTTATGAGGGTACTGATGAAGAAACCTCATGGCTGTTGGCCACCGAACTCGAGAATGCCTCAGACCTTGTGGCTTCCTTCCACAGTCGCTACCCCCACAAGCCGGGCCCCTATTCCGCTCCGACTTAGCCTCCACTTTGCCTTTCCGACCCCTTTTCTCTGATTTCTTCTTTTGTTTTATGTAGTTCCTTCTTTCTCGCGTAGTTAAGACGCCACCGCCACAGCCCACAGCCTCCGACCTAGTTTCCGACCACTATCCGCTACCCTCCGCCACTCCCCGCTCCGAAGGCCGCCATCACCGCTCCGCCACTGACTGCCACTCTGCCTACATATTGTCGGTCTAACCTCCGCAGAACCCAAACACTACTATCCGTCATCTCCGGGTCATGCGGGCTACCGACTGCATCACTAAAACCACTCATACGTGCAGCTCTGATGTCAGTAAGGCACTTCCTACTATGGCCTTCAGGGGTTCAGGCCCTAAGGGGGGGATACTGTCACGACTGTGCCTTTCCCGACCTTTTCCCACGCCTCCGCACCCTTTCCGACACCTCCGCCCACCTCTCCAACACCCTCCAACCCATTCCCAACCAAGTCCGATGCTTAATAAGCTCGCCGACCACTCTGCTGCTGCATCTGAGCAATTGCCGCTGTCGGTCTTGACTCTTAACCACCATTCGTCTATATTGGGTTGACCCCCTGTGGGTCATGTGATCGTCTTAGGGGGCTTTGTCCGTTTGGGGCCACCGGGCTGATTAGGCACAGCACAGTGCCTGCACCGCGTGGCGCTCCAAAGGGTCGCACCGCTTTCCGGGATTTCGGCCTGGCCTGTGATTGGCTGTTGGTGAGCGCTCCGTCACGATCTTATCCACTTGTAGATATGTCCTTTATCTTTTCCATTCCTCCGCTGTTAGCCTTCATTCTGTCGTGAAGTTTTCTGACACTTACTTCCCCTTGAAAATTTCCATACCTCCGTATGTTAGTTCCGACATCCCGATACCGTACCGCCTCAGTCCCGCTGTAGTGTATAAATACCCGTATGGTACCCCGATGTCCCCTCAGTATGAATATCGACATAAGTTCCCCATTCTGAGACTCCGTCCCTCTCCTCTAAGTCCCTCTGATCTCTCTGTACTTAGCCCGCCTCCGAAATACAAGGGCCAAGCTTGTACAAGGGGGCAGCGCACGAGCTGAACCCGACACCCTCCTCTGACCTCCGCTCTGCTCTGCTAGCTGGAACCTCTGTCGGCCCTTTCGGCCATCCCCCGCTCCGCTCCGCTAGTCAGAACTTCATCAGCCTCCTTCAGAAGGCCTCTATCTCGACACCTACCAATCAGACTAGTGTCAGACTTTGAATCCCCAACGTCAGTCTACCTTCTAGTACCCTTTCGGGACCCTTTCGCCCCTGAGAACCCTCGGAGTGAGGCCCGAACTTGACAGGTAGCAGCCTGGGCAATAACACCTGAGGGAAGCTAAGAACTATAAACCTCATCACAGTTGCAAGACTTTCACGAGTGGCATTGTTCCATCAGAATGTAAGTACATACAATCTAACATTCCAGGAAGGAAACAGTCAGGATCTGATGTAACCAAGTCCACAAATATGACTCAGGACAAAGAGGCAGAACCTTGTCCATCTGGTTGGACATGTGCTACATGGTGAAATCAGTAACTGTATGCTTTTGCAGCAATTACCCAAATTACAAACCTACTCGTTCGCCGCGGCGGCTGCGACCCCTCCCACGCCCACGGCTTTCATCCCCGCCACGCCCGTCACCATCCGAACGACCACGGTACGCTGATGAATCAGTCAGCATGGATCCAAAGTGCTCACAAACAAGGACTATTGCCTCTATCGCTGCCGCGAGAACTACCCCGAATCCCTCGGTGAAAGCCACCCCGGTCACCCCGGAAACCGCCTCGCACACCGCCACGGTCACCGCGATGGCCACGACCACGGCCTCGACCGCCGCGGTTCGCCGGAGTGAATCCCTCGTCTTCATTTGGTGGGGTAATCTTGGGGATCTCAATCTCAACTGCGGCTGCCGGAGCTGGGAGGTTCACCTCGGGTGTAGTAGTGTCCGATGATACAAGGCTAGCCTGGAGATTGGCGATAGAGGGTAGGCCATCTTCATCAGCCTCAGCCCAGTCAATAGGCCGTGTAGAGATAAGCTGTCAAGATCATAAATAAAGTTATAATCAGGTACAAGGACCAAGGACAAACCTCGACCTCAGGAGGATTGGTAATTCCATTATGTCGCGGTTCATAAACGCCGTTCGGTTCAGGAGTACTCATCTTATCCATCCATTCAGCGTTCGCATCGGACGCTTCCAGCTCGCTCGCCTGAACGAAGCTGAAGCTGCCAGACACACTCAAAGTACCGGGGATGATACCGGACACAGGACCATCAGGAACACCGGTTGTGACAACTTCGGGTTCACATTCAGGTTCGGGTTCGGGTTCAGGAAGAGCGGTTGATTCCTGCGGCGCGGCGAGGAACGACTGCGCGACATCGGATAGTCGGGCATCTACACGCAAAGCCTTTAATTTGGCGCACGACCACAAATGCCACAACCCACATGTGACGTTGTTTATCTCCCCTTGACCGGTCAGCAGTCCAGAAACCAAGGCTTGCTTGGCATCAGATTCTTCACCTACAAGGGTGTCACATGCCTTGAATACAGCTGACACTTCAGCTTCATCAAAATCTGGCACGGTGGGGAGAGGCTCCCCAGACGAAATGATGGAACGTAATCTAAGTAGAGTCAATATTGACGATACTTTCGATGCATACAGTGCCTGCAAAGTGCTTGTAAATTGACACGAGCATATCCCAGCAACATCAGCAGGCCAGACCTCCGTTGACGATATGGCTTGCGCCAATTTCTGCTCCTGGAGTCGGTCGGACTCTGCACGCTTGAGAACCAGCCTACGGGATGCTTCGGCCTCGTGAACCTGATGGTAAAGATTTACGAGACTGTTACGGACGATAGCTATTGGTTTTACCCACCTCAATCGCTCTCTTGACATCCTCGAGCTCTCTGTGCACCGCTTCCAGTGAAGAAAGTGTCTTGATGCTACGTTTTTGGTCGTCATTGAGCTTGTCGTAATCGGTCGAAGCGTAGCCTGCGATTCGCGACTAAGCAGATCACAAGTTCCAGACCCCGTGTCTCAGTCCAACATCAGAGGAGAACTCACTATTTTCTTGTTGAGCGTTCTCATGCGCTTTTGCAAGAATCCCACGACAGGGCTAGGTCTCGACAAGACATCATCATGCGTAGCGACCTCCGAGACCGACGCAAACTCGATGGCATCGAGATTCTCCCTTGCCTCACTGCTTTCTGGAGCCTTGTCGAGAGGAGTAACAGAGGTAGCATCTGGGAGGTCGATGGAGCCTTCTGCAGGGGAGTCTGATGCCTTAGTTTTGTTGCCCTTGCGCTTTTTCCTTCGGGGCTTCGTCTGCGTCACAGAAGGGGGAGCACCAGGAACGAAACGAGCGCCGGGGATGGTTTCAGCCATAGCTAAAGGAAGACGGTAAAAGCGAGGATTCGACTTGCTGCTGCCTTTTAGTGAACGTTTTCGAGGTCGGAATAATGACAGCTCGAAAAGCAGTTCGTGTCTTTGAAAATTGCTACCAAACAAACTTCACACGCCTGTTTCAACCCAGCCGCGTGCTGTACAGAATAAATCCCGACGACGATCAAGACCAGGCATATGTGGAATTTGAGGTATGTATTACAAGCACTCCATATTCATATGGCCATAGGTACACTCCCAATTCCCAGCCGCACGGTGTGTGGATAAAGATCATGCGCCGTGCGCGTGCTTCTGCTTTCCACTGCGAAGCTTTCGAACATAGAACTAAATACTTGTTAGTGCTGATGAAGAAAACTTGAAGATTTCATTACCTCGAGTTCTTTGCCTTCGAGTATGTAACCATCTGCACGACCACACTGTCCTGGTCTGCTGGAAATGCAGGCGTACAGACGACCTGCCACGAACTGCTGCTCCAGAAGGGGATCTATCTTCGAATCTACTGCATAATCAGGACGATTTGGCAATGAACGATAGGAGTAACCGCACCCTTCCTGCGTTCCTCCAATTTACGCTGCAGGTGGTTGGATCGTTTGGTGGGTTCCTCGCCAGAGGCGGCCACCTGGGCTTTGGCACCCTTCTTCGTTATAGGTTGCGCGTACTGCGTAGCAGGAATGCTCAGCAACATCACCCCAGACAAGTGAGGGCGGGATGTTAACTCACATGGGCCTCATACCACTGCCGGAAGGGTGTCGCATCGACTTGAATAATCGCACCCTTTACCAAAGTATTCGTTCGGACCAATTCATTGTTTGAGGCATTGTAAACCTTGGAAGCATTAGATGCAGGGTAGTACAGGGGCGTCTCCCAGACACTTACGACGCCGATAACCCGAGTCTTTCTTGTCGTATGTTCTGATGCCCAGGCAAAGTTACCAGTGTCGAGGCGAAGAGCGCGGAATTTGAAGTTCCCGCCACGTACGCGCACACGATGAATGCGCTTAGGACCTAGCCTGGTGTTAGCAGGCTGACGCCCAAGCTCGAATTTTCTCTTTTTGCGGTAATGCGCGCGTTGAGCCCCAGTCGCAGAACGCTTGTGCCGGGAAGAGCGAGATATTCCTGTTGTATACCAGGATCATGACACAGATCGAAACAATTGCTCGATGTCACCTACCCATGTGGACGACTTTTGAGGATGAACAAAGTCAAGGTTTGCAAGATTTAAGCCTCTCGGCCATTGCCGTTCAGTTGCTAGCGGACATCTTACGGAATTCAAACTCCGAATCGCAGTTGCCCGTCCGTTGCGGTGAGCGTTCTTCCGCCAATTATCAAGAGCGAGGTATCGGCAGAGGTGAGTGAGGTCGTCGACTTCGGGCGTTTGACGGCTGCGCTACTTGGCTACGGAGGCCCATCGTGAGCTGCCGTCGGACAGTTCCGGGGTGGATGCTCTGAATCAGGAACTGATGACTCTTCGTAGTAGGGCTGTCCAAGATGTCTCTCGTTCTCCCAGAGCCCCACCAGCAATTCCAGGTCATTCAATTCCCTTGACATATCTGCCGAGGGCTTATTCCATTGTGCAGCATATCCTCCGTCTGCTGAATACGAACGTCGACGGAAAGCGCAAGATTATGTACGCACTGACTGAGATCAAGGGTGTCGGACGTCGCTATGCGAATTTGGTCTGCAAGAAGGCGGACGTTGACCTCAATAAACGGTGAGTCTTTCTTTTTGCTCTTCTGGTACGAGAACTTGTACTGAGAGTCGTAGAGCCGGAGAGCTCAATTCGGACGAGTTGGAACGTATCGTCACGATCATACAGACCCCCACTCAGTTCAAAATCCCGACGTGGTTTTTGAACAGACAGAAAGATATAATTGATGGAAAGAACTCTCAAATACTATCAAATGGAGTGGATTCTAAGCTTCGTGATGATCTGGAGCGATTGAAGAAAATCCGGGCCCATCGTGGGCTTAGACACGTTTGGGGCCTGCGAGTACGAGGCCAGCATACGAAAACAACAGGTCAGTTCGATCGTACCCTTTTGATGCAGTTGCATGCTGACAGCGTGCAAGGCCGTCGGGGAAAGACTGTTGGAGTGTCGAAGAAACGTGGTTAGGCACTACCATGCATGTATGGGCACCATATTCTACGTCATCTGACTTTTGGCTGCAACCAAGTTTACCTTCTGCACTTTCCGTTTATCTTGCGTGCGATCTCAGATGTTATCCAGGGGTGCGGGTGAAGAAGAAGTCATACTCCCACGACTGCCCTTCTATTCAAGTGTCCTCAATACGCATGTACGCTAAATGCGAAAATTGACCTCGAGCCAGCCGTCGCACGTGTCCCCAACTTACACAGATTCTAAAAAGCTGTTTAAGGCAAGTTGGACAGTAAGAGCTGGGGACGAGGACGTACGCTGCAGGATGTTGTTGAGTTTGTTGACGCGTGAAAAGACGCTGAGGTCTATGCTCTTGTCACCAAAATCGACGACAAAGCCGCCTAACAATGAGGGATTGACCTTGAGGACGATGAGTGGGGAATCAGCCATAGGAGATACGATGAGCGACAGACCTTATTAGTGACTTTGACAGACTTTGCTTGTTGTGCGGCCTGCGATTGCCTTAGGATGGTCTCGAGCTTGGTGGCGACGTCTTTTGGTAGCGGAGCAGCGGAGGTGACGAGCACTTCCAGTTCTCCCCTGTATTTGGCCACGAGTTCATCGAATCCCTCTATGACCCCTGGAACCTCGGCGAGCCTGCCATTTTCAGCAAGGATGAAGAGAAGGTTTTTTGTGAGATCGGAAACAGCCTCCTTCTTTGGACTGAGGCCCTCTGCCCGAGCGAGGATGGCATCCAGACCAAGGGCGCGGTCTTTTGCTGAGAGAGTGGGGTTGGTTATGAAAGCCTTCAACTCGGGGACTTGGTCGACGGTCTTGGAGATAGCATGCAGTTCCGACTGAACCTTGGTGAGAACCTGTGGGGGTTGTTTGAGAGCGGCAGAGTAGATGGCGTTGGAGTACTTGAGGGCAATAGAAGAGGCAGCCCTGCGTCCGGCAGGAGCAACAGACGTGCGCAACGCTGAGGACAACATGGTCGACGGTGTACACAAAAGACGCGACATTTTGTCCAGCTGGCCCGGCCTTACCCGGATACTCCCGATTAAGAAGTTGGCTCCCACGAGTGGTCCGTCCTCGCCTCGGTTCGGCGTCAAGAAACGAACGACTAGACGTGTGGACAGTACTTGTACAAGTAATTTTTTGAGTTATGCACATTTCTCGCGTGCACCGGCTGACAGCAAGTCGGTGCAGTTGGGCTAGTCAGGCCCCTTTTCAGGGGTGTCCTGGGCGTTCTCCCACACGCTCGAATTCTTTTGTTGGAGGTCGCTTTCGTGTCCTCTGCGGGCACGGCGCTTCGAACGCACACGAATTCCTCCTCCTTTGTTCTTGTCGCTGCTCGTCGTCGTGTCTTGCAAGTTGCAACGTGTAGACCTGCTTAGATGTCGGACATAGACCTCAACAATGTCAATGACCACCCTCCGCCAGCACTCCGCCCATATCACGTCCTCGTCACTGGCTTTGGTGTCAGTATCCTCCCGTCAGCATTGCAGCCTTGCGCCTCACACCTCCTTTTCTTGCTCTTCTCATCACTGACTCTCTTCGAGTACAGCCTTTCTCTCGGTACTCCGTCAATCCCTCGTGGCTGGCAGTCGAACCCCTGCACAACGCGGTTTTAACGGTCGATATACCGCCGGACTCTGCCCTGCCCGTGGACCAACCCCTCGCCAGTTCAGAGACGTCTCTCTCGGCCAGACGTGAAGTCCGTATCACTGCCATCCAGGTGCCCGTCACCTACGAGGCTGTCCTATCCATCGTACCAGGTCTTCATGCACGACCTCCTGTTCTGCCCCCCAGTTCGGACCCTGCTCTTCCCACTCCTTTCCCCCCTCCGGAGGGTTATGACCTTTTCTTCCATGTCGGTGTTATCGGGAGGGGTTCACTGAGAATGGAACGCATCGGCCACAAGTTTGGCTACAACATGAAGGACGCCGCAAACTCACTTGCTCCGATCGTTCGCATATCGAGGGACGAAGGAAACCAACCTCCTGATGCGCAGCGCATGAAAGGATTACGCTTGAGAGACGCAAGAGACTACAACGTCGAATCTCTCGTAGAGGGCAACGAGACGCCGAAACGTGGCTTCGGCAGGGGCTACGAGTCATTTGCAGAAGAAATCTATACCGATGTAGATGTTGAGAAGTTGGTGCACCATCTCAAAACATGCGGGTTCGACGTAAGCTTTCTTTTAAATTTTCCATGTCTGTGATTCGACTCACGTTTCCTTCTTAACACAGCAAATATATACGTCGATGGACGCTGGTCACTATCTATGCGATTTTTTGTACTATTGTTCCCTGGCCGAGAGCAAACGCTCTACGAAGAATGATAAATCCACGCCGGCTTCTCAGGTCATCTTCTTGCATTGTCCACCGGTGGGTTTGCCTCTGAGCACGGAAGAAGTGACGGAGGCTATCAGGCAGTCGATCATGTGGTTGTGTAGGACCCTTACGCATTAGTATCGTAGTGTCGTCTTGTAATCGGGCTCCATGTTGTCTGTCTGTAGGGTGTCCATAGGGTGTAGTCTCCAATTCGCTGTCAATGCTGTATCTTACACGAGAGCACAGCCACAGCTCCTACGTCATTCCAGCTCATTCTGTCTGACCCGGGTTGCAGTCGTTGAAGTACTTCGAAAGGAACGTCCTTCAGTCAACATGACGACTACTTGGACCGTTCGTCACCCTTGGTTAGACGCGTCTGCTTACAAGCGCAGGCTGCCCGACGACGAGGGCGACTTGGATGAACATTACTTGTCGTCTGGGTCTCCTTTCAAACGGAGGAAATGCCACTCCCTGGAGCATGGTTTCTCTTGTATGACCCTCAATCAAACTGCCTCGACCACTCTCGCTTCGGCGACTAGCACTGACCATTACTCGGCGCGAACCGGTGTCGACGCTGCGACGGTACTCGGTGTCGAAAACAAGCCAATGCCTTTGGCATCTTCAGTTCAAGGGGTAGTTCTACCAAGCTCAATCGAGGAGCCCCCGTCACCCGATACTGACGTAGAGATGGACGTCGAGGACGACTGTGAGTTCTCCCTGCACACTCTCCGCGTTCATGAGACCCCCGACAAACTGTTTCCCGTAGTGCCCAGTGACGTTTCGCGTCCAGCTCCGACCATTTGCGAAGAGCCCATGCTAGAAGTCAATGAAATCGAGATTCCCTCTACTGTCCTTGAACACTGGAAACAACAGGCAAAGTCTTCGCCGATCATCCCAATTACCTCGCCAGGCACGAGCACGTCATCTTCTCAGGCGCTCGTGCTCTTTCGGCCGCTACGACCACCGTCGCCCAATCAAAATCCTCGAGACGGAAACAGAGACTCTCCCGACCCCTCCACTATCAGTACATAAAATGGATACTCAGAGCAGTTTCTCGTTCTCGTGTACACTCGCATTTTCTTGTGTCATTGCAGAAACTTCTACATCGTACAAACCGCAAATCTACTACATACAGCGATGACTGACACAAACACATCAAACCGGTACGAAACCGTTCTCAATCGGTAGAAGGCGCCGGGAGGAGGAAGAATAGTTAGTGTCGCGAACTACAAAAGTCGGTCTGAGTGAGAACGCAGTACCCCGCCTGACGAACTCTGGCCCCCATCATCGGTGGGATATAAGCTGTCTGTAAAATTCAGGTGTCGCAGACGCGCGTGAGCATGCGGGTGGGGAACATGGTGCATCGTAGACTGATATGGGGTACGCAACACCGTGTTTGTGCCTTTCTGAGGGTGATGGGATTGATCGGGCAATATCGGGTTGGCTTGAGAATTGGGTGGCTGGGTGGATACAGGGAATGAGGCTGGGCGGCTATCCGAGTAGCAGCGAGGCGATGGGTTACTCTGCGAGAGTGCATGGTATGACGTGGTTGATTCCAATACGCCAGTGCTCATTTCGCCGGTGGATAACACTTGACCATAGGGATCGCGATTGTGGACGAGCTGTGGTTGCAAGTGGGTGTGCGATATTGGGGCAATGGGCCGGTTCTCGCGCGACGGTGGATCAACAAGGTCGTCTCGAGGCTGCACGTCCTCGCGCTGCTCAGGGCACGCAGTGTCGTCGACGTCGTCCCTGTTGTCTTCGACGATGCCACCGTTTAGAGAAGCGACTTGTTGTGCCAGTTTCTGCGCAGCGATCTCATCTGCAGTGAGAAATCGCCCACCGGGCCCGCGGGGACGACGCATGGCATGCTTGTGGCGAGACTCGTGGAGATACGGCTGGAGGGAGTTTTAAAATAAAATAAAATAAAAAAACAATGTGAGACGGTGGAAGGACAGGAACAGCACTGAACCAGAACAATAACCTTTCTTTGCCTGGAAAGTCTGTGTACCTCTTCAAGCCTCGCCCTGGCCACACGACGTTTGAGGATACGGAAGTACTGTTTGGCGTTGACGTATAGCGGCTCTTCGTCGACGGGTGTGTCATCTGGGTGGTGTTCGCTGGTAGATATGGCGGCGCTGTCGATGTCGTGAGGGGAGATCTGGTGGGTATGGACGTGTTGGAAGACGTCGTCCTGTGCCAGTGCACGGTGTGAGGTGTGAGCGGGCGATGACGGACCAGGTGAAGGCTCTCTGTAGATGTTTTGGGTGTAAATCTGGTTCTGAGGTTGGCTCTGGTGTTGCAGCTGTCGGGCTTGGTTTTGGTAGTCGTGGAAGTGGAGATGGTGATGGTAAGCGGGGGAGAGCAGCTGATCGACAGGATCGCCCATTGATTGGCTCCTCGCGTTCACTCACAAAACTACCCCCAAGGCTAGGCGTGACATGTGACACTCACCGGTATGTAATGTCACACTCCCTCTGCACGCGGTCACGTGGCCCATCCTTCTCAAACCCCCACATGGCCATCGGAACGGTAAGACTGTGCGCATGTCCTTTCCGGTCTCTCTGACCTCTTCTCTGTACAGTGCAGCTCGCCCGCAGCTCTCAAGGCAGAGCTCGAAGTCATTCGCAGAAAGGTGACCCTGACCGAAACGGAGGACTCCTGGGACACGATAACGGACGGTCTCTCTTCTTTGATTACCGTCTGCCACAGCGGAGGATGCGATCACGCGTCAGAGATGGTATCTGGTATTCGCTCGCTCTCGAGGCCTTTGAACAGTGCAATGAACTCAGAACGTAGTCGCCTGTCAGGCACCGCGGTCGACCTAGTATCGGCGCTCGCCGTCGGCCTTGGCTCGTCATTCGAGCCGCTCATATCGCTATTTGTGCCTACATTACTCGGTCTATGCGGCCGTACTAACAAGATCTTTACATCTCGCGCAAAATGTTGCATCCTCACCATCATCGAACACACCCAACTCCCGTCCATCCTGCACTATTTGGCTGACATGGCCACTCAGAAGTCGGCCTTACAGCGACTGACAGCCGCAGAGGCTGTATTGGCTTGCCTTAATTGCTTGAATCCTCCCGACCTTGAAAAGGAAACCCGCGCACGTTTAGTGGAAGACTTCATCAAAGTGACAGCCCGCGACGCCAGTCCGGATGTTCGAAAAGCCAGTAAACAGATCTTTGGGGCCTACAAGACTTTAATGCCCGCCAGAGTCGAAAAGTACGCCTGACCATTGCACGTCAAAGCGTTCTGTTTCTCATTTACTTGTAAATGCAGTTTTGTCAATCCCCTCACGCCCACCGTCAAGAAGTACCTCGACATTAAAGGTCATTCCAAGACTAACCGCACCGTGCCTGCGGTAAGAGAGACTCGTCCCAAGGTCACAGCAATGAAGCAGAACGAGTCTTCAGTTCAGCCTCGTCCTATTGTCGCTCACGGTATGACTCGCACAACTCGGGCTCTTCATGTACCCACGCGTCGGGACCCAGTGCGACCGCCTTCCGTAACCAGTCAGCGTGCGCAGTGTAGCAGCGCTTTGGTAAAGCCAGGGCCCCAACGTCCCACGACAAAGTCCAACGTCGGCATTGGTTGCAATGCACTATCGGATCCACCGCGCACGGGAGGCGCCAGAAGAGTTCCCCTTCCAGCGACTACCGATGCAGGGCCCAGTAAAGGACCATTTGCAACGGAAGCTCAAAAGCCCATTCGTGGGACACGCTTGGCAGCCGGTGCACCAAAAGTTGCGAAGATTGCCGCAAGAACAAGGCCGGTACAGCCCAGTTTGAAAGCCCCAGCGAAAGGTCGAACGAAATCGGTACCTAAACCGCTTCCTCGTTCCCAAAGCCCAGCGGTCCGAGCGGCGGCAGTTCCCCTACCTCCATCTCCTGAACCTAGCGCTGCAGTCGCACCCCCAACACCCGTGGGCCGCCCGAAGGAGATTAGTGCTGCAACAACTCCCGCAGTTGAGCAGCAGACTGTCTCCGAGAATTCGGCGGGACAATCAGCATGCCCCTCACCTTCCAAGACACCAATCACGACGCTCTTGGCTTCCATCCAGCGAGGTTTTCTATTTACACCAGCATCACCCTTATCCCCACCTCACACGTACCAACTGGATGCAAACGCAAGAACGAGGACGGATAAGCAGACCGAAGATGACGAGTGGCCTACATTGAACATGACACGGCCCTTGCGTAGTTAACCTAGGTAGGATACCAAGGGCACTGTCAGGAGTTATGCGCTGGAAGTGTGGTAGATCTTAAAGTATAAATTGAACCGTATTTCCCCTCCAAGCAGACTGTGTCTAATTGTAACCGAAAGGACAACATGAAATTCTGAGCGTTTGTGATAGAACGACCGCAACACCGGTGAGAGCGAGCGAGGAGAGTGTTTTTACTGTTTCGATCGATCAGCACCATGGCCCGTCTGATGAGGAGTACGGAACGCACCTATGACAACACATCGATGCTAATGACTGAGAGCCTTCCGGCCCTTTGCAAGTCGGCGTTGTAAGATCTTGCGTCCATCGGCTGTTTTCTTGCGAGTAAGGAAGCCGTGTTTTCTCTTCCTGCGCCGTTGTGAGGGCTGATACTCCGTTCCACGAGATGCAAAGCGTAGAGAAGAGGGTAAGAACGTCGGACAGAGATTAGGATTAAGGAAGAAACCAGGCGGACGTATAACCGGGACACGAGCGGCCACCCTGGGCAGCACGGCTACGCGCAGGACCGAGGACAGCAGACTACGCAGCACCATATGTGTTGGCACTGACTGGCAGAGGTTTGCAGGTTATAATCGAGTCAAGTACAAACACGGATCAACAACGCCTGCCAAATTTTCCCCCTCGCCAACGACATTTGCAAGGTGCGATCATGTCCCGATTTTTTAGACAGCTAGGCGATTCCGATTCGGACACTGAGGAGTCCGACGAGGAGCTCCTTACCAGCGGGGATGAGGATGTTCCTCTCCCAAAGCCACCCCAGAAGCTCGCTAAACCAACCGGAATGTCGCAGTTCCTTCGTACAGCCGGCTCTGATTCCTCCAGCTCGGAATCAGAATCTTCGTCTGACGATAATGAGAGTGATGAGGACGATCTCGGGGGCGGTGCGAAATCTGACGAAGACGAAAGCGACGACGAAGACGTCAAACGTACCATCAAAAGTACCAAAGACAAACGTTTGGACGAAATCGAAGCGACCGGGAAGGTGATGGATAATGCTCTCAAGATCAATAACTGGGTAGTCATCTCAGCCGGTATGTCTGCCACAGCTGGGCAGCACGCTCGGTTGCTCACTCTGTCCACATCAGAATTCGATAAATTGCTCCGTCTTGTCCAACGACAAAGCAATTCTGCGGAACCAATCCCCCCATTCTTCGTCAAGACCCTTACCAATCTAGAGTCTTCCCTTAACGAAGCCATTGCAAAGGAAAAGGAAGCCAAAAAGAAAATGAATGCCATGAACGCTCGAGCTCTCAATTCCATGAAGCAGAAAATCAAAAAAACGTTAAAGGAACATGAAAAGGAAATCCAGCAGTATCAGGCAGTATGCAATTTCTTTCCTGCTCCATACAGCTACCCAATACTTTCTAGGACCCAGATGCTTTTGAGCGCGAATTCATTGCACATACTCAACCGGCTGAAACTGTATCTGCTAGAACGAAGAAAAGCAGACAGGCTATTGTAGATGACGGCGGTGATGACAAGCTTCAGGATGAAGATCACTTCACAGTTGTTGGGAAAGGTGGAAAGGCTATGCAATTCACTGCCGATGCCATATTTAAAACCCTTAAAATCGTTAATGAAGCTCGTGGAAAGAAGGTTCGTCACTACCTTTCTGCACAACTTGTCCTGACCGGATTCCAGAACACAGATCGAACCGAACAAATACGCATCCTGGAAAAACTTCTGGAGGTAGCTGTCACATCCTATCAGCGCCTCCGTGTCCTTTTGGCACTTGTGTCCTCCCGCTTTGACTTCAACACCTCCACTACTAACTATATGCCCGTCGAATTGTGGTTAGCTGCTCAACGCGAAGTGGACCAATTAATTTCCATCGTTGCCCTGGATCCTTCCTACGTTGTCCAAGAGCACACGGATGAATACGACGAGCTTCTGGAACGATCGCCTGCTTCCGAACCGGATGGTGTCGTCCGTATACGGGGTAGTATCATTAGTTTTGTCGATCGTCTGGACGATGAGTTCACCAAGAGTCTGCAAAATATTGATCCACATGGCACGGAATATGTTGATCGCCTCAAGGACGAGAAAGTACTCTACCAGACGATTTGTCGGGCGCAGGCCTATTATGAGCACTCTAAGCAAGTGGAGCCACTTGGGAGAGTGGTCATGCGACGACTGGAACACATCTACTGCAAGGTAAGCTCGCGATATGTCTTTGCGTGTCCCCAAATTCATTTACTCGCGTAGCCTGATGCTGTCGTTGGTGCTCTCGAGTCCTCTCTTACGTCATCAGATGTACGACCGAATGTGGTGCTCACTCCGGCTTCGACGACCTCCAACCTCATCCATCGCTTATGCGTCCATCTCTACAAAGTTGATAACTCTTTGCTTCGCACGAGAGCCATGTTGTCTCACGTCTACCATCACGCTTTGCACAACGACTTCTATACCGCTCGTGATATGCTTCTCATGTCACATCTTCAGGAGTCTATTCATTCCGCTGACGTTGCCACTCAAATATTATATAACCGCACAGTTGTTCAACTGGGACTCTGTGCGTTCCGATGCGGCTTGATAAAAGAAGCCCAGGCAACTCTTCAGGATATCTTTGCAACTCAGAGGGTGAAGGAACTTCTTGCGCAAGGTGTCCACCAACAACGCTATCAATCGCAGCTTTCTCCCGAGCAAGAGCGAGCTGAACGCTCCAGGCAACTTCCCTTCCATATGCACATCAACACGGAGCTGTTGGAAGCCGCGTTTCTCATTTCCAGCATGCTGGTGGAAATACCTCTACTAGCGAGCATCGAGTCTGAGGAGCAGAAAAGGAAAGTGATCTCGAAACCATTCCGTCGATTGCTAGATTTCGCCGATCGTCAAGTTTTTACCGGACCACCGGAGAGTACTCGGGATCATATTATGCAAGCCAGCAAAGCACTTCAGGATGGCGAATGGGAGAAATGTCGCGATCTTGTTCAGAGCATCAAAATTTGGTGTTTGATGCCCGAAGCTGCTTCAGTAAAAGACATGTTGGCAAAGTAAGCAAATCTTTTTGTTCCTTCTTGCATATTTATCACAGGATGTGCAGTCGGATCCAAGAACAAGGACTGCGTACGTACCTGTTCACGTACGCCCCGTATTACAGCACTCTGTCGCTGTCACTATTATCTCGCTCGTTTTCGCTGCCTTTGCGGACAGTCACCTCCATAATTTCGAAAATGATATGGAACGAGGAACTTTCGGCTTCATTGGACCAATCTACCGATACTGTGGTCTTCCACCGTATTGACCATTCCCGCCCTCAGCAACTCGCGCAACTCATTTCGGAGAAGATAAATGCCTTGGTTGAACACAATGAGAAGACGCTGGACAGTAAGTTTGGCGGTGCGAGCGGGTGGGGCGACCGCGGTGACGCCAAGGGTGAAAAACGAGAACAAACACAGGAACGCCGAGGAAACCGGACAAGAGGTGCTTTGCGGGGTAAGCTTCCCGAAATGTTGTTACGCCATGGCTGACATTCTTAGGCACCCGTGGTCGAGGCTCTAAGTTCGCTCAGGGCCTTGGGAACCAGATGGCAGAATTTTCTTCTCAGCGGGCACACTGATGTTTAACTACCGTCGGACTGCGTACATGTGCTGCATCCATGTATCTTCATATGCACTTTCTGGCTCCAAATACTTCTGCACCGCGCTCTGTCCATCAAATAGTAAGGGTAAAGATGATCCGAAAACAATGGGTATCATGGCGTTTCTCTTGGGACGGTGTGCTAATTAACTACATGCGTTACATACTGATAATGGCTTCATGCTAGAAAACATCCAGTGAATGGGGGCAGTCAGATGCAACATGTCCGTAGGTCTCGCAGTCCACGCAATAGCGTTCGGACGATGGATCGTTTGCAGGGGTAAGCTTGGAGGTCGAGGTATGTGCTGGTGCATCATCTTTCAAAAGACTACACGTGAAGATGTCGTGGCCGGGGCGCTCGCAGATTTCGCATACGTCGCTTTGTACTGAGCGGAATTCGTCGCCGCTACTCGCTACATCAGAGGAGAAAGAGAGCTTGCGCTGTACCACATCGTTTGGTTCCCTTTTCTTATTTCTGGTCAGCTTCTCTTTGAGTCGTTCAATTTCTTGTTCGAGCTCGTCCTGCATTGATGTCAGCCATGCGCCCATGTGTTTATCAGCGAACGCACTTCACGGTAAATCTATCGAAGGAGACAGGGTTTTTAGCTTATGCGATATGTCAGCGCAGTATGCATTACCTTGGATTCGACTAAGGTTTCTAATTCGCTGATTTCCTTGTTCAGCTAGACCAGAGCTGCATCAGGTCAGGGATTTGTGAGATTAGTTGCTAAGCATACATCGTGGGTCACGCGAGCAGTCTTCATTTCGGCATCCGCAAGCCGTTTGCGTAGTTGCTCGAGTTCACCCTGAAAGGCCAAAATTTGATCTAGTTCTCGAACGAGATAGCGTTACCCACCTCATACTGGGTCTGTAGGTCCGGTGAGATCCCTGCTTGACTTTCCGAGTCAAGGGCGGCTTCCTGGTTGAAGATACTTCGTTCAACGTTCTCTTCAAGGATCTTCAGTTCCTGGAACCTGGAGTGAGCGTCGCAGTGAGGGGTACCTGGAAGACCATACCCGGCGCAATTGATCAGTCTCAGATATCAAGAGTCGATTCTCCGATTCGAGGAGTTTACTCCGCTGCGTCACAGTTACTATTTCCTTCTGCAACTCTTGTACAATGTGTCTGCGATCGATCATGCAGTGTCCCATCCTAGTTGAGGTAAAGAAGTGCTTACTTCAGGCCTTTAATTTCTTCAGACTCGTGTTTAACTGTGTTCCCCTTAGTTGGTTCCGTCATGCCATTCAAAGGAAGTTCGCGGTTGAGCCTCTTTCGCATGGTCTCCATTTCCCGCGATTGTTCTTCTAATCGTTTCGTTAGGGAGAGCACTTCTGCACATTCATTCTCGTACTTCGAGCGCCACACAGCTTCCTTAAGTGAATTAAGTTTGCGAACAAGAACGAATTGTAATACACATACTTCGCACGTAGCGATGCTTGTTTGAGACGTGGATCGAGGGTGATGAAGTACTTCCCCTAGGTCCTGGATACTTCGGTTGGATATAGCCGACATCTTCCGGGACCTATCGCTCTGGCCGTTGACTACTACATCAGCGGCCTTAAGTGTTTGATCTCAGTCCGACGGTCACTATACCTGGCAAGAATTGCTTACCGCGACATCCGACCGAAGAGTTTCTATCTCTGCTTGTGCATTCTGAAGGGCGAGAGTGCTTTCACGTAGAGCTTCTTCTAATTCCTCGACCCGGCACTTAACCAGCGTCTCAGACTTGAGAACTTGCTCGACAGTTTTGCGCCCCTCGTTTAATTCGCTTCTCATAGCATCTTCCTTTTCTTTGAAACGCATAATCTTCTCTCGCATGTTTGCTTCCTCTCTTTCTGATGCCGCTCGAAAATCTTCAAGGGTATCCTCCACAGTAGAAAGCTTCCTTTGGAGATGCTGTACTTGCTCACGAAGGGTTTCGTTGTCGATTTCGGCTGCAGTTGCACTGCGAGAAGTAGCACCAGGTGAGAGTGGTAAGTTTGCCTTCCTGACTTGCTCCTCTAGCACCATGATATGGTCTTCCAATTCGTACCGCTTGCCATCTGCTGCACTTAAACGCTCTTCGTACAACGCAATGGTTTCCTAAATCGAGTCCATCAGTACCTGACGTTGAATAATAACCGTATTTACTTGGCCTGCTTGACGAAGTTCGTCAATTTGCCCACCTAGTTCCCTGCGTTCCATATCCAGTTCTGAAGACACCTTCTCTAGCCGGCCTTCAAGAAGCGTAATTTCGGCATTCTTTGCTTTTAGCAATGCGTCCCTTTCGTGTTCTGCACCTTCCTTGTGCTGGATTGCCTCCTTCAAGCTTCTCACCAATGCTTCGCTCGTATCCAACTTTGCCTGTAAGTCAGTCATACGTGTCTCAGTCTCCACCTTCACTCTATCCAACTCGGCTGTGATCTGCGAGTGCGAGCGTTCCAGTGCTTCGCATTTGGAGTCCTTCTCGTTGAATCTTCGTTCTAGGCTACGAAGCTCCTTTTCCATCTCTTCCATGGAGGAAAGTGCGGCGTCGCGTTCTTTTTCCGCTGAGATCCGCTGTTGTGATTCCGGGAGTAAGGAAGCAATGGTGTTTCGCAAGGAAGCAGTTTCCTTCTGCAAATTTTCTAAATTGGCACTCAAGGCTGCTCTGTCCGCTTGGTCTTTCATTTCCCCGAGGTATGTGGGGAGGGTGGAATTGGAAGAATCCGATATTGGAACAGAAGTTGTGGTTGTAGAGTCTCCAGGTAAACGTGGGCTTACTTCGACTTGCGCAGTTCGAGTAGAGGCAGTGGGGTTGAAAGGTGGAGACAAACTATCGACAGATAGATGACCGTTCTGAGTCGAAAAGTCGTTATTAAAATCCGGGAAGCTAGACGACTGCGCGGGGGATTGCGGGGGAGGCATCGCAATAGCACTTGGGATACGTGGGCGAGGAGTATTTAAGGACGGTCTGTGCTTGACCCCAGTTGTAGATACACAATCCGTAATGTTTGTATGTCCGGACGCGGCTCTGGCTTTAGGGGTACTGCAGGTTAAGCTTGAGAGTCGTGAATCGGAGTCAGGTATACGAGTGGGTGAAGGTGGAGGTCGGGAGGAAGACTCGGCTAAGTTAGATTCCTTCCCTGGCGATCGGGAGCTTAGCTGTTTCGCTGTCAGGCCGACGTACCGTGAAGCCCTAGAGCCGGACGTTATCTGAGTCTCGACGTCGGGACGTAGTGTTGCCGAGGCCTTCTGGGACTGCTTGAGCCTGCCAGCAGACGGCGTAATAGAGGGAGTGATTCGACCGTGCGTTGTAAAGTGGCTTTTCCTGTCTGCGTAAGGAGTAATTCCACCTATTGAATTCGAGGGAGTAACGCGACCACTGCTCAAAGAAATGGACGCCGAAGGAGTGATCCGGCCAGAATAGGAGGGTGTGATGCGCCCGCTACGAGATGAAGCGACTGACGATGGTCTAAAAGTGAGACCAACGGTCGGAAGGGAGAGCTTGGTGAAGGCTACAAAAACACCACAGTTGTTGGCACAAGTAAAATACCGTTTCCTAGACGAGTCAGTCAGTTGGTGCCATAGTATGAACGGACAGCCGTCTGGCAAGGGAGTAGGCAAAACCCATAACAAACTTACCCACTGACAGATCCGTCGTTCTTCCCTTTCCCTACAAACCCTCCGCTCAGCTCGACTCCAGCCCATAAGCCAGGCTTTCCGTCAATCTCGCCGATGTACCTGAGAGTACCCTCATAACCTAACGACTCGATACGGACATTCTCGCCAACCTCAAAAGTTCGATTGGAACGACTAGCACTCCTCGACCAAGTATCAGACTGACGGCTAGGAGGGCGAGCAGAAGGGGTTTTGGCCCTGGCAGGTATCACCCCTGGGATGGAGGCAGCAGAAGAAGGCCTGCCGGCAACAGAGCGTCTCCCGGAGAACAGCGTTGAGCGCGAAGACGAGGACGGCGAGGATCCTTGGGCTAGACTCGATCGATGCTGTGCGGGGTCGTTGGCTTTGATTGCATCCACAAGTGCGCGGGAGGCATAATCGGTGTCGGCATCGTGTGTTGTGTGGGCGTTCACGTTAGACGAGGAGCGAAGTCTTCCAGGCGTCGGTATCCCGCTGAATTTTGCAGGTGGAGGTATCCCTGATATCCTTGGTTTTCCGGGGGTGGTCGACATGAAGTTTGCACTTGCCAGTGTGTGATTGACGTCTGGTTTCATGGGCTTAGTCAGCGGCGCGTAAGTACTTGAAATAATTAGCGCCCGTTTCATTCTCGCTGCATGGCCGCTGAACGGAAGAAGAGACAGTCGGGTGTCGACAAGAAGGTCACTGACTATTTTACCCGGCGTTCTTCAGGTTCGAAAACGCCGTCGCCCAACGCGTCTGCATTCGCGTCCCCTCCAGGAATGCCTCGAACCGACGCGTCTGTTTCACGTCCAGTGACACAGGCAACAAAACGTGAAGACGGCGTTGCAATTCTGACCGACCCATGGCCTGCAGGTGAATCCACGACACAGCCCTTCCTACCACACCCCACCTCATCACTAAGGTCTCTCTCCGCAGACCTCGATACTTCGCGTACAATCACGACGCGCTCAGTTGCAAAACGGGTGCGCTCACCCGAAGCCCACTTCGGTGCTTCACATGCTCCCGTCCTGAGAAAGTCATCCAATAAGCGCGCCAGGGTAGAAGAGACGCCACCAAAGCCAACGCGCCCACCAGTCACCTTAACCTCACTCGAGGCAGAACGCACAACACCACCACCCCTGTCGTCTCCAGCTTCCAGCGAACAACTCATTCACACCAGCCAGTCAGACGAAATGGACCTTACTTTGTTGACGCCGTCTGCACGAGATTCAGAACAAGTTAGGAAGAACATAGAACAATGGAAGAAAACCACTGTCACCCCTCCCAAATCCGGCGCAATTATGCGGGAGGCTACTCCCCTTTCCCCTCTGACTTCCCTAGCGACCTCACCCGGACGTCCCACATCACCTGCCAATGTCAGTCTTCGTTGCTCGGCAGATTACACTCGCAGTACCTACCCTCCGGACTCCCCTGTCCAGTCTCCCGTAGACCCCTTTTTATCTTCTGACACCGGAGAAACGTCATCTTCCCCATTACCGCCTACTCCGAAGGCACTGGACCCGGATGCTAAGGCTGCCAATCTTATTGCAGAAATTAGAGCAAGAGCTCTTGCTTCTGTCTGTCTCCCGAGCGACGACGAAAAACCGCTGGAATATCGGGATCTCGACGAAAGCGATGACGATAGCTTCAGCCTTTCTCCTGTATTCACAGGTAAAAGGTAAACTCACGTTAGGTCCTTGACTCTTATACACCATTCACCATCCTCTTCACTGTTGGCAGGGCAAGGGATAAACAAGATGTGGCTGCGGGACTTATGACAGGTCTATCCTCTACTTCGAAAAGACCATCAGCTGGTCTCTGCCGCACTGTCCCCAGCCGTCCCTCTAAACAGTCTTCGCAGTCGCACCAGGGGAGGTCCTGCAAGAAAGCTCCAATGCCACTTGGTAAAGATCCGTCCACGAAGCGTAAGAAAGCACTCAATCCCTTAGACGAACTCCTCCGGGAAAAGAGGGCCGCAGACAAGCGGGGTACAAGTTCCACTGCCTTGCGTCTCGCAGAAAACGCTATTAAACAAAAGTCGCACCTGGTCTCCTTGGACGACCACGTCAAGTATGACTCGGACTTCTTGGATGAGGGAGCGGCGCGAAGAGCTGTTCAACACGTCCAACTCTTGAGTTCACCTGAGGAGGAGACTGATTCCGTAGACCTACCTCTTGGCTTCCGAGACACCGCCAGTATCTTAGGGCATGACGCCGGAGAAGCAATCCATAAGATTCTATCCGGCGACAGAGTCACTCAACAGAAGGAAATTGCGAGATTCGCCAAGCGAGAAAAATCATACGGTGTTCCGCTGTGGAAACCATGTTCTATCGAGGACATGGATGTTGATCTCGCACCCACCTCACAAGTACTGTTCACACCCGCATCTCCCGTCACCGTTTTGCTCGATCAATTACTTGGCAGTGGAGGTGTGTACTCACTACTTTCAACCATATCCCGCTGATTTTTTTAAGATGATGTACAGCTGGAGCTATTGCTCAATTCGGGTCTACTTATCGCTGTACCTTCACAGGAACTGCCCTTTGTGCTGCCCTCATTGTTTACTGTTGGTGCGTCCTACTTGAACGCATCTTGCATGGCGCCTTACTCGTGCTTCCGCAGGGCTTTGTTCCTCTGCTCCAGTAGCTGATGCTACCTACAACGCCCTCCGAGATGTATGCGCGCACCGTAAGAGCGAGGCCGTCTTGCCCTTCTCTGCTGTGAGGGCGGTACTTTTACGATTTGGTGCTCGTCCGTCAGTTTTGGAGCAAATTGGGTGGCAAGGTGATGATAGTGCGCGGGACCAGCATTTCTCTCCCGATATTCGCTCCGAGTTGCTACTGCGGTTCATTGCAACTATCGAGATGGTGGCGGGGTAAATGATATAACGCAGTGGTCAATTCCGCACCTAACCAGCTTTCCTAGCCTGGCGGCTTTGATGCCGACCGAACTTGCAGATTTTGTTCTGTGCATGATTCTTGTGGGGCTAGATCCCACTACCCCACAGGCTCTGGTCATTCACTTAAGCGCCGCAATCGATGCTATTTGCACTCGCAGTTCGGGAGACTCTACTGCGGTACGCTTTCTTGTCTGTCTAGTTTAACCACAATTGACTTCGTTGTTCAGCTATGTGCTATCTATCGGAAGGTGTTCACTTTTGCCTCCAATCTCAACCCAGTGAATAAAGCTCGCCTGGTCTGTCTGTTCAGTAGCGGTGGTTCTCAGGCAAGACTTATCGGGCAATGGCTTGCGTACTGCTTGCTTATACCCTCGACAACACCGCTGATGGTACGTACCGCTACGTTTTATGTGTGCAAGAATGAACCCACCTCAGGCTCAATATCCTGCACTTGAACCTCTCATACACCTGCTCTCCCCACCTTCTGATTCCGGTCAATTGTTTGATGTGACTGGCGACAATACGGACTACGAGGATCTCAACCACTGCGTCGCAATCCTAGCCGTCGCTCTCACGGATATCGCGCCGTACGTTCGTGAGGAACAATCTTTGGTGCGACAGCCGAGCGCCATCTCGGGCGAAGGCAGCCCTAGTAATGCCAAAAGGATCCCTATGCCGCTTGAGCGACTTCACGGCGCTCTCAATGTTCTACAGGGCAAGATAGGTAAGGATATCGCACCATGTCGAAACCCTGTTACTTACCTATTCTCGCACTCAAGTGGACACCCGAGCCGCTCATCTAGACCGATCGAGGGTAAAGGCGGCCATTCAACGTCTCGCGATGCGTATTTATTATGACCGCCTTGCTATCAAGGGAGGATCCTCCCGTGGACGGGCATCAACCCTGCAAAACTGGTTTCAAGCTTCACACTGAAGCGTTGTGTTTTTATACTTCAACTAAGTCTTCGCTATAATGGAATGCGTATACGCCAATGACTCTAATCGATGTAACCTACAGTAGCATACATACATATTCTGGAGTATTGCATGAAGGAAGAGCCTTTGCGATATAATTGCAGTGCGACCGCCATGAATCACGAACCATGGTTAGTCGGCCTCGATAGCATCACGGACTTGAGTTTTTTCAACCAATCCGTTGCCTGTGTCACCTCTTCGACATTGCTGTGCGCAATTCGTTCGAGGTATTCCTTGGCAAGTTCCAGATCACCGCCTGGGATCACCATTTGGTGACGAGCTACATAAATGCTTGATTTTGCATAGTCTTGAACGGGGCGTCCTAAGATTGTCGTGGTGACTTAGCGCGGAAGCATCAAACACTGAGCACGGAAGGCGTACCCTCTGCACGAGATATATCGACAACCCTCTTGTGGTATGCGGCAGCTTCCATGGGCTCTTCTAGCTCCTCGTAGAGCTTGGCAAGCTTCAGGCTTAGCGTAATCTCTTGTGAGCCTGCACTCAAAAGGGCACGTTTGAGGCATTCCACAGCATCTCTCGTACTGGAGACAAGATTTTAGTGACGCAGACTTGCAGAAACCCCGCAACTCACCGCCCTATTTCCTCGTAGCACGTGGCCTGGGCCTGCCACAGTCGAACATCATACGGCCTATTCATTTCTCATCGAGTTGACCTTGTGCAAGAATACCGAAGACCACTCACCGGAGAGCCGTAGCTCGCTGGTAGTAATGTAGTGCATACTGGTGCATGCTCAAAAGTTCATAAGCCTGACCAAGGCCATACCATGCTCGATAGTCCTTCCTGCTGATATCTGCCACAACATGAAGGCGACCCAAACCGTAATCCAAATGAGCCACGCGTACCTACTGCGCGCCGGTACGCTTCTATAGCGGCGTGTGAGTTCTTCATCTCTATATACTCATGACCCATCAAAGTCCACGCTGAGAGATAAGTTCGATCGAGCTCGGTAGCACGCCTGAAATATTTCACGGCTTTCTCATGTTCTCCACGAAGAGAGTAGTGGTTACCTAAAGAGTTCGCGTTCAACTTTCCTTTGTGCCGGTGTCAGGTGAGGTCCGACTCACCGACCAAACAACAAACTTCGGGCCGGTCTTTATCGCGCTCAAGAAACTCGTGTGCAAGCCAAGTAAGCTTTAGTCGATTTTCTGTGACGTAAAGTATGTTGGAGTAGATGTCGATGTCGTCGACGCGATAAGGGTCTAGAGACAGTATGTTCTCGAATTGCTTTTCTGCTTGTCCGAAATCTATTTAAAGAAATGGGAACCACGAGTTAGCCTTTCGTACAAGAATCAATAACTACGGCCAACCATGTAGGTGATAAAGGACGCATGCGCGTAAACTCATCACCCAAAGG
Source organism: Pisolithus albus (assembly GCA_024613165.1). Lineage (NCBI taxonomy): Eukaryota > Fungi > Basidiomycota > Agaricomycetes > Boletales > Pisolithaceae > Pisolithus > Pisolithus albus. Next base: position 72,235 of record JANFAB010000005.1, read on the forward strand.
CTCCCCCGAAAATAGTCGTCGCCCAAAAGATGGTCACAGAGAGCAAGCTCATTTTCCGTTGGGCTGTTGAGCTCGTTCATCGATTTAACTTGAAACATCTGCACTAATGGATGGCTGGCTGAAAACGGTAGAAGCGGAGGAGCGACGCCAGCTGACAGAACCAAACTTAGGGATGCTGATAAGCCATAAGCCAAGAAAACCGACCTCCTGGGCATCTCCGACACATTGACCTAACAAAGTCCATGCGGACCAGTTCCATGGATATGCACCGAGAGAAACAATTATGTTTTCCACTGCCTCTTCCCGCCTGTTTAACCGAAAAAGAAAAAGGCCCTTCCTGTTTCTCAAGCGTTCGGCGTAGAATTCTGATGGAATTTCCGGGAAAGACTCACAAAAACAACAGCCAAGGGTCATCCGTATTTTTGACCAACTCCAAGTGACCAAGCAAACGTCTGTTGAAAGGTATAGCCGGCTTACTGCGATCGCCTGAAGGTCAACGTCAATTGCGACTGCAGTACAACTTCCGTCCAAGTAACTGACTGTGATTCTTATACCAATTCCTCTCAGTGCTCCTTTCACTGATCTTCTCATGGCGTCACCTCCCGATTGTGAGTTGGAAGTGTATCCACGTACCAGAAATTGGCAGTACAATGACAAGAACTGAGCCTTCGGACTCCTGCAACCTTGAAGGACATGCACCACTCTGCTAAATTCTTTGGATGTATAAAATGCCTGTGCGGCGAGAAAAGCCGCTGCATCGGCCTGATCTGGATCTGTTTCTCGTGATCGGTAGGCAGACCTCTCAGACGTGGGTAGAGGCGCATAGTTGCGCGCCTCAATTGGAATAGGAAGTCCGGTGCTGACAGCTGGCGAGTCGACAACAAATGAAAGCGACGGCTGCGGGGAGCGAGAGCGGGCAGGCGTTGAGGTCGAAAACGAGTTTGGGTGTTCACACGAAGCGTCTCGTTTACTGTTGAGGTATGGAAAGATAGAGTTCGGATGACCTGGTGCAGACGAACACGCTCAACACGTCGTGGCTGCTGCGAAGGGCGCGAAACTACCATTTAGCTGCAACTACAAGGCCCCTGTCTGCACAGTCCTTGATGGAATGGTGCAACTCAGCTACCAGTCGCAAGTCCATGTGTGGTTTCACCTGGGCGTAGCCGGTCTAAGAACACGGCGCCCAGTGCCGATACAACGTTTCGGTTTAGGGGGAGTACAAGTGTAGCGAATGCCTGTTATCTTGGATAAACGGGCACCGCGGTCAGCGACTGCCGTGTTTCCAGAAAAGCCACTTACCTTTGCCAAGCGAGATGCGGGCCTAATCAACTGCCTTGACGCATTATGTAAGCCAGTCATTGGTGCCGTATACCATCTGAAGTTCAGGACTGACTTCACCGGTCTCTTCATCTTTCTAGCCATGGCATTGGGTCTTCTGATAACCGGCATGGGTTTCTGCCTTCTTCTTTCCAGAATATTCCTGGTCACATACAGACTTTACTGCCGTTCAGAGCGGCCGTCGCGGAAAGACACAGACATATGTAGCTTAGCCGTTTTCCTAGGTTCAGGTAAATCTGATCGCACTGTTGTCACCCTTCCCGAGCCTTCTGATTTTCAGGTGGTCATACCGCCGAAGCCTCGATACTACTCTCGGCGTTGGATTTTTCTCGGTACTGTCCCCGGACTTATATAGTCAGCGAGGGCGATGAACTCAGCAACCGAAGGGCTATGGCCCTGGAAAGCCTCCACAGTAAGAGGAACATTCCTTTAGATGTTAGCTCATGTCAGGAGACTGCGCGGAGACATCATTTTGATTTTTCTTTCTTTCGTTCTCAGGATGCGACTGAGGCTCGACTCAATTACAAACTCATGAGAATACCTCGTGCTCGCCAAGTCCATCAATCTTCGTTTTCTGCTTCCTTCACCACGTTCAAGTGCTTCCTGGCTTGTGTGCATCTCGTTACGATAGCTCCACTTTTCCAGAATACCACCCTTAGGAAACCATTTGTGGATCTTCTGATCATGAATGGTCCTGGGACGTGTGTTCCGCTCTGTGCGGCCATAATTCTCAATCGAGTAAGTTTTCAAATCTCATGCGCAGCTGGGATCACCTTTTGTTCAACCTCGGCACAGATCATCGGATTACCGACTCCTAGAATGGTGTTCGTTGAATCTTTTGCCCGTGTCCAAAGCATTTCACGTTCGGGAAGAATACTGCTTCACATGGTCGATCGGTAGACTCCCCCGTTTGGAAGCTGCACTGTACTGATACCTCCCCAGGTTTATCGTGCAGTGGCCAGAGCAGATAGCATTGACTGGTGGTCGCGGCGAATACCATGGATGGCTTGTTTAGCTATGGCAGTACTGCGTTCGACAAATCGGTTTTGTCAATGCTGCGGAGTGGATGACTTCACCGCCTCCCTCTGCTGGCGGTATCAGTGTCATGAGTGTGTATCGCCGGCTCCATATCGTGGAATGTCCGCCGACCGCATGAATTCCCCCGTCACTTGGCACTGACGAGATAAATGCCGGGCCGAAATACAGCAGTGCTCTCTACACAGGGTGATTATGGAAGTTGTGGACCTCCATCTCCATATACAGCCTCATGATGCATGAGAGTCACGCCCCGGAGTGTAATGAACGACAGATGCTCAGGATTGTCCCATACTCACCACTCGTAGCTAGTACACACCATTCTGCTTGTGTCAATACCAGCCAGTCGGAGCGCAAAAGCGTTCCACGGTACGCACAACTAATTATTTACTTCCTCGTCCATCTGTCTTCTCCGCTGTGAGCACCCCTCCTCGAAGGGCTGGCGCTACGACCACGGCCACTCTCTCGCCTGCTGGGCTCCCACCCACCACCACCTCCTTGGTTCTTCTGGGGATTCAAGCGTCTTTCTACCCTCTGCCCGTGACGTAAAGACCGCACCAGCTCGGGTGAAGCTAACCGCAGGTGCATGAAATTACAGAATCCACCCCTGTTGCACTCGCCATTCTCATTTTGACGACAGCAGGCCTCGCGGAAGTCAGTTACGGGGGACAATTCCGCATACAGTGGACGCCCTAGTAATTGATGAGTGTTTGTTAAGACGGGAGAGATACTTGTTGCATTATTGGATCGATGCACCTACCTGCATACCAACGATCATTCAAGTTGTCGACTGCAGCCTGTGCTTCCGTTTCCCATTCGTACCTAGCATAGACATTGCCGATGAGGTGATCTCCGACATTGTCACAAACCTGCGCGAGGGGGTTCATCTCCCAGCCATGAAGCTCAGTGAAATTTGCGTACATGTAGCTCCAACAAGTGTCCGAACTTGGACAACTCGCAATATAAATCCTCGTAGACCGCATCAAATCCCTCTTGCAATTCCTGCTCTGTGAGTTTGCATACTGGGTCATGAGCAGGGTTATGGTACACATTCGGAAGGAGGATGGTCTGGGAGAAAGGAGGTCGGATGTGTTTCCTGGAGCACCTATCACCATGCCTACAGGCACCAATCTACGAAGAGACGAACATCAGCACGTCGAGATGCACACAAATCAAATCGGCCGACTAACCTTGTAGTAGAAGGAACAGTTAACTCGATCTTGTTCCGTACCAAAAATATTGGCCTAATAATACGCGAATGAGTCTCTCTCCCCCTTGAGAAAACAGAAAGAATGAACACACAAGATGGGACGCCATGTCAGATGCCCGCGCGGATACCCTGTGACTTGGTGATGGTGACGGGGTTGAACAACAAAAAATCACTGAATAAGCAAGCGCTCTGCTGTCGTTGTGGCGCTTGCAAGTTGTCGGAGTTTGAATCGTAGGCCAATCGTGTGTAGAACCCGAAAGGACTTGCTATGTTGACAACGAGTACTGTGATAACTAACTTATCCTATCTGGTCTCTGCAGTTCCAGGCCTGTATCACTGATATCGCTGTTTCATTCTCGCGAACGGCTGCTTAGTCCTGAAAATTTCGAGCACTTACTTCCCACCTACGGGGCCTACGTCATTCCTGCAGGTAAGTCAGGTGCCCTTCAGTCCTGGAACGCGAAGCTTCGTGACATCGAGAGATCCAGGGATATGTGAATGCGGGCATGTATGCGGTACGGTGCAATGGTTTATACAGAGAAAGAAGGACATCGCGTACTCTCGCGATTAGACATATTAGGACGCCTGGGCTAAGACATGGGCCGAAGAGAAGATTGGAACCGAGACCAGATACCGCGTTGCGCGGGGACTGTGGACGGAAATCGTCATATCGTCTTTTTTGGGCCAGGTTGAACCCCTTTCCAGTTCTGCTATCTTTAATTTTGAGTTTCACAGCTGATAGACTGAAGTCTTGTGGTGCCGGGTCCCGACAGTGCGATTTCTGATCTTAGTCCGCCGACTATGCCGGTTAGGCAGCAAGCAGCCAGGGTTCAGTGATCGTGAGAGAGCAGGTCTGGCGCAATTTTACTATCCTATAATATGGGAACTATTACAGGTAGCGTAACCGTTCCTACTCTGATTCATTCGTATGTCTGTAGTAGCATAACCGATATTCAAAGGAGCGATCCTGTTCGGCAATCGTAGGACCACCTTGGACGGCACACCCACCGCAGTTTTACGCGATTCAGGAACACTTGTTATGCCGCGTTGGGCCCACGTTGCTCAATGGTGAGGCCGGTGAGGTTCATGCATTGGCAAGTGTAAGTAATCCCGCGGACGTAACCTCTTGCCACACCCCTGGTAGATGCTAGAGTTGGATCATTATGTAACCGCGTATGATAGTCGTGAGACCTCCAATATTAATTATCGGAAACATCCTCGGTCTTACTTACACTGCCCAGATCATTGGCATGTACGATACAGTCAGAAATATCGCTTGTTGCCCATTGTCTGACACATATGTGAACTTTACATTTGCTTCCGTCTGACATGTATTTCTGGACTCTGTAGTAGAACTTACACTCGCTAATTGATGATTAACATCGTTTTCTAGTAGGTATATCAAGCAAGGAAAAAGTAGGATTCTGCGTGCCAGAAAACACATGCTATCCGGCGCCATCTTAGACAATCAACTGCGCTGTGAGGGATCCCAGGACATGAAAGAATCGTCGCCAGCAGAATATGACTCAGGGAGTGATGTGATGTCCCATGACCGCAAACCGTGCAGTAACTGAGGGGATACTGTCGTCGTCGACACCCTCGGGAGACAGCCGTTTGCGGGAACGGATTGTGGCACAGTACTGTGAACCAGTGCCTTAGGAGAGGCACATCCGCGCGGAGACGGTTGCACCTGTCCATTCGACGCAGTGGTCGCACTTGTAAGCGTGGTACTACGATAGATAATTAAATCAACCGTTCGCACGAGGGGCTAACGACTCACATAGCAAAAGAGTCGAGGTCAGCAATTTTTTGATTGAGTAAGCATCCCCCCGTGCCCCCTCGATGGTTGTTCCAGTGCCGAAGCGCATCCGTCGTCTTTCTCAGCCAAAGAGAGAGTTCCAGTACTGCGGTATAGTTCGCAGTTGCGTTCAGGCAACCACAATGGCCGATCATGGCCTGGTTGGTATTATCTGGTTTGGAGACGGAAGGAAGTTCCAATTCGTGCCCAGTTAATCGCAGGCTGTCATTATGGCTCACCCAGCCAGCGTATTCACTGAGAAGAGAAGCCAAATCGAAGTCGCGAGGCAGGCGGTGCTCCGCGTTGACAGTGGCGAGTGACTGGGAGTACTCGTCCGTTGGTGTCATGACCGACGACGCTGTACTGGGTGGCGAAAGAAGACCAAAACTAAGAGTAGAGGCGTCCAAATGAGGAAGGGAAAAGCAATCTTTCTGGGCAGGACAACCCCGGGTTGAAGATTCTGGCGTTGACTCGTGCTTCTCCTGCTCAGTAGTAACCGAGCCCTGGCGAGATTCCGTCTGAGAGCTTTCAGTCTGTAGGGGTTCTTGAGCCTGGGCATTCCACCTTTCAATCTCTTCGCTCACGGTAGAAGCACCCTGAGTCCAGCGAGGATGGGGCTTATTTTTCAGCTGCAGGCATGGATCAGCAGCACGTAACAGCGCTGATGAGAGGGTGAATACCTCGCGGATGACACCCTCGAGCTCCGCAACCCGTTTGCGGAGCCGGGCACCTTCGTCCTGTGCCTCGTTTCGTTGACTTGGGTCATCAACCTCGTAGACACATAAACCTGTCTAGTAAAGAAATCATCCGTATGATTTTGAGAAAACGTGAAGAAAAGGCGGCGGCCTACAAGACCCAATTGTGTGCAGCGGCCACAGGGGCGTTTCCGATCACACTGTATACAGTTAAGTAAAGAAATCATGACGTGCAGATTTTTTGAAGTACATACCATACGCTTGGACGTGTGGCAGTTCAAGCAAGACTGCGTGGTGCGGTTCCGGCGACGTTTTCGATGGTCCCCCTCGGGAATGGGGGTGGCATCCGAAGCATTGCGCTTCTTGCGGACGGCTTTGGGCTCGCTTGACATGGTGGACGAAGACAGAGAAACGATCTTACGATACGGGGGGACAGGGGATCCGAGAAAAAAACCCAACAACAAGTCAGTACAAATATGCTTGAACGCAGGTGCACAGCCGGTTTCTTGGCCGCCTCGGAGAATGTGCTGACCAGATGAAAAGGGAAGAAGGTGCCAAGCGTTTCAATTTTGGTCAGAAAATGAAACGGGGGAACTAGTTTTGATCCCACCGCCCATGAATTCCCATCAAACTAGTAAGGTGCTCATCAGAACTCCAGAACGTGTGAGCCAAGCAATCCGTTTCTCGCAGCCGTAGTGGTTGTCGTAAATGTACGACTTGTCTCGATTAACTCCACAACGATCCTGGATTACCATATAAGGAGACGTTGTCATAGAACCTGGGAGTCATGTCTGTAAGTGTTCACACATCGTGGGCCCCATCGTCCATACCACATCTACGATTTGAAGACGATGGACGGCGTCTAATACTAGCTGGCTGAGCACCGGCCGTCATTCAACGAGGAACTGCACAGCTAAGGTGATAGTGTAAGGATAGAGGGTTGATCGTGCGTGGAGCTGACTTGGACGTTACTCGCTACACCGTTCCAGTCCTGTGGGGTAGGACCACACCAGTAATGCCTTATCATTCGCGGGACTCATGTAATAAAAGTTTGTTAATCGCCTTCATCATCATCGATAGCCACCAACACCGCCGATCGGCTTCAGGGCCCATCTCCCAGTCCCACCATCCCAGCCTATTTTGAGATTGCACATGTCAGTCAACCGCTGAAACGTTTTCCTATCTGCGTGGTGGCATCAATTGCCAGTTCCTCTTTACCCTCATCGGTTACACGTTGTCGGTATATTATTCTTATTAAAAAGACACGGAACGGAATTGTTTCCAATTTTCCGTCGTTCTCACGAATTGAAACCTTACATGCAGCCGTATCACCCTGCGCCGATCCACACCATCGTGATTTCATAGCACTGGGAATCATGATACAGAATCACATCACCTTCTCGTTGTCAACGCGGACAGTGAGCCATGTACACCGTATACCTAACTGCATCCACTGCCAAAGCGACCCTGGTGTCAGCTACATCGCTTTCAGAACGAAATGTCTATTGGGCGAGGATGTCTTGGGCAGTGATTCCATTAGGCGTCAGCTAAGCTTACCCACACTGTACAGACATCGGGTAAGCAGTATTTGTACAGAAATGTAGGTACTTTGGTCTTGCGAACAAAAACCCTGCGAGTCGGGCCTCTCCTGTCATTGCTATGGGACCATTGGATGATATAGTGCGGCGGCCGGGTGTTTCATACAATCGAGACGTAGGGGGCAGTCGAACAGGAATCCTGGCAAACGCTCTGTGGCCTCTCGTCTCGTGCATTTTAACAGCCAAGAAAACGTCCCGTTTCGATCTAAGTACAATGCCTGTTGATATGCTTCAAGAAAAGCACGCGAAGCTGCGTTCCATTTACAGTGTTGACTTGAACTGAGAGGTATTGATGCGGCACGCGGAGTAACTCGTCCTCAAACGATATCTTAAATAGATGCGTGGGGCCCCCGTGGATAAGTTGTCATTGGCGTCAGCTCGGTGTCCCACCAACTCACAACATCGTCCGATAAATCCATCCCTATCATTAGTCGGATCCGTCATGTGGACCTGAGAACCGAGGGAGAACTCGGCCAACGTACGACATAGCCAAAACTATGTACCATTGGCTACACGATCCAAGCCTGGCGAACCCAGGCTGAAGACGGCACAGGGGTCAGCTTACCTTAGAAAACTTTGCACAATGTAATTGTGGTCAGCTGGTAACTAGTCCTTGTGTCTTACCTAGTATGACAGCAGGCAGGGCGACGCTCCTTCAAGCGCCAAGGCCCATGGATATACTCGGACCCTTAAACGCGCTTCGACAGATAAACCGAGTTTTCGGATGACCAATGCGACACGCATGCAAAGGTGTGCGCCGAGGATGATTGAGCAAACAATCAACGTGGGTACAACAAGTGATCCTATGTCGGGATGAAGATATGTCAGTCGCATTAATTCTACTTAGTTGATAGAATTCCTGCCGCCGGGTCCCCGGAAGTGTCATTGTTACCATGGCCAAGCGAGGTAACGACGCGTTATGCAGCCAGGTAGCACGGCTGGCTCTCATAGGTTCCATCCATTGGCCTGTTGGTTTGGACTGCCCCATCCTTGTTGAGATGAGGAACCCCATCCGGTAGAGCTTCCACCAACTCCAACGTTCGGGCTAGTGTTACCGGCCCACATGTTATGCGCAGGGCTCGTCCCCCAACTACCCGCATTTGTTGCCTGACCAGGGCTAGTCGTGCCCCAGTTTGCAGTGCTTCCCGTCTGAGCAGGGCTGGTGGCCTCCCAGGTGGAAGGAGCCCCCCATCCAGCCCTTGAAGGACTACCACTTCCAGCACGCGATGCCCCAGTGTCCCATGCTCCACCCGAAACCGGGACCCAAGAAGCTGCCTGCCCGTTGATCCCGGTGTCCACAGCACCAGGCATGATGTCCATTTCAGCCGGTGGCTTAAGAGCGAGAATCAGGTTTGCGAGCTTTGTTTGGAGTTCCGCTAATCCCTACAGGAGAATTGGGTCACTGAATTAAAGGATAAATGGAGACTTTTGCGCGCCTTTAACATGACTTCTTGTGGACCAAGACTCCCGTCGGTTTCAACGTCTACGTAAAATTTGCGTGGCTTTGCAATGAAGTCAAATGACTCATCGTCCCTCGGGGGCTCTTCTTCTTTGGCATTTTCACTCAGAGGCCACTCTGCACGCTCCTCGGCTTCGTACCAATGCGTGGTATGTCTCAACTTGTTGTAAGGATCGTACTCGAATGCGACCGCAGAGCAGGGAGACCACTTCGCGTGTTCTTTTGCTATTCCCTAAAGGTCGTTACTTCACCTGTATGGATCAATGTGGGCCGAAAAAGGCACCTTTTTAGCGACACAGCGTAGTCTCAACTCTTGACCCTTCCGCATTTTGCAGATGAGAACCGGAGGGACAGAAGGATCATCTCAAATAACAATGAGGATACTGCTTTGGGATTACTTTACGTGGGGAGGACGCACTCTTGCCTACAGGGTTCCCAAAAGCCTCGCCTCTCTTCGCAATTTCGTCTCCTTCTTGCACGTTGTCAGCAGATCCGGAATCCGTGGTAAATTCCACGACTTCAAGATGATTGCTTGTGACCTCCATGGTACGGTTGTCGTTGCAGACAACGTCTAATCGTAATTCGATTGCACAATACTTGCATCCAGACAAGCACGTACAATCCTGGTCACATGGTTTTAACACAAGGGAAGCCCACCTGTAATCTTAGACACACATACCCGAGTGTAGCGTATCCCTTCGTCACAATTGGCACTAACGAGAGGGACCATACCAAGTCGGTGAGCGATAAACTCGTCTGGAAGGACCGTTGTGTTGGAGTGAATCTCCACCATGTCAATTGCTGCTCTGCATAAACAAGGGGATTTTGGGATGAAACCAACGCCGATGCGTACCAACTGTCGGGATGTCTGCCATGACAACTCTCCGTATGGAGTTTGCTAAGCTGTGATTCGGACGACATATAATGGGTAAACGGGCGACTACAGTTGAAGAACATACGCAAGGTCAACATTCTCCAGAACAAAGTTCACTCGATCCTTCTTCAATTCACGTATGCGGACGATTGGCTCTGCGTCTTCGTATTGCATGGTTGGTAAAAGAACTACAGGGTGCCAATGGTTTCGCGCGGTACGACTTGCTTATGAAATATGATACATGAGACCCCGGCCACCACCAACTGAGCTCAAAGCTTGGCCATGACTGGTCCCTGGTACTCATCACGAAGGCGGACAATGACTTTCCCCCATGTCTCCCGCCTTTCTAGCGCGAGTAGACCTTCCATCGCCTTTTCCAATGGATAAATCCTGGAGTAGATAACAGGCTTAACACGCCCAGAGGAAAACAAGCTGTAAATAAGGTATAGTCAGCGCGAAATCGACGGTCGACAAGCTCCTAACCCAAGCAATGCGTCCCACACTTCTGGAATCCGAGAGGCCTCTTTTTCTAAAACACAGATCTCAATCTCTGCAGCCACGCGTGTGAACTGACACGTACGCTCATAGAGTCCCCAATGTAGACCCATGATTGAGACATTCTTGAGTAGTACCAAATTCAGCGATAGCTGACAACCACTTTCTGAGTTTTCTCCTTGGATAATTAAAACATCGTTCTTTCACCTTCTCGATGTTACCAGATGCAAAGCCAATTACTAAGGCTCTTCCCTTGAAAGCTATGCATTTAAGAGATTCTGAAAAAGGGAAGTCACGCAGTATTTGGGACCGAGAAGTAAACTAGACCTACCCGCGATCTTACCAACCGGGTCGAATACAACGTCCACTCCTTTTCCACCAGTAAACTGTAACACTTGCTTTTGCCAACCGGGTTTCGAGTAATCCACCTGTGTAATCAGCTGATCCAAGTTGCTTACAGACGTCTAACTTCGACGGAGATCCTGCAGCAGCAATGACTGTAGCTCCGATAGCTCGAAGAGAACTATGAGACGAGTTGGAGGGTAATGTTGTTAACGTAGAAACTTACCTTTAGCAATCTGGACGGCGGCAATGCCAACGCCACCCGCAGCAGCATTAACGAGAACAGTTTCGCCTGCCGCAATCGTTAGCTAACCAGGCCAGACTTGCAGGGACTAATACAGACCTGACTTCAGCTCCGCCCGGCCCACGAGAGCTTCGTAGCTGGTTGGCCATGTGATAAACAACCCTGCAAGCCTTCGTCACAAAATAACCTAAAGGAAGAGGTGTTTCACGGACGTACCAGCACCTTGGTCAAAAGTGAGGTTGTCCGGAAGCACCTTTACCAATCTCCATTTCGCGACTACTTTGTCCGCAAGAGACCCTTGCCCCATGCCGAACACTCTATCCCCTGGGCGTAAACTACAACCTTCCGGGATGGGAGAGTCCATTGCTACTCTTCCAGCAAACTCCGCGCCCAATGCGAACGGAAATGGTGGCTTGATCTGATACTTTCCCTGGGATTGGAGGATCTGACAGACGAACAGTTGAATGCTTGGGACAAGTAGTATATCGACCTGGCTTGCTTACGTCGAAAAAGTTAAGCGCGGCAGAATAGACATCCACGATAATCTCGTCTGCCTTAGGTGTGGGCACTGACGCACATGAGACAAGCGCCAATTCAGAGGGATGCGCATTTCGGTTCACCACGTACGCTCTCATTGCTCAGTACTGAGCTTGGAAAATGATAAGTGCAATGGTGACAGTCGGCGGCTGCGATATACATAGCCCACCAGTGCTGCCTCTTGATACTGAATTACCTTGCGCCGCCGGGACTCGGCTTTATGAAATAACCGGACCGGTCCATGCAGACATGACATGCAAATTTAACGGGACAATCATGCTTCAGGTCCATGAAAACTATGTACGTGCGGTAACTACGGCTTGCAATGGTTTACATCCACCGTTCTAACTAAGCGATTTTTCATGCGAATCCAAAGCCTTCACCCCCCTCACTGATGGCCAGTAGCAGTTGCTGACGCAACATTTCGTAGGAAGAATACTGCGGCAGGTCAATCTGATTGAAGCCTAGTCACCGCCGACATCAGGCATCAGTGGGGAAAACAGTGCGGTAAAGCGAATGACATACACGTATGTGCTTGTGGTAGTCGATCGGGATCACCATAGGCGCGGTGTATCGAGAATCTCTGTACGCCTTGCACGCCTTGCAGCTCAGTAAAGCCATTCAGAGGCACACGTGAAGTTCCAGTTGCGAAACTCAACACCTTCGCCCTCTCTTCGCGGTTGAACGACTTCAGAGCTCTCCACCACCAGACTATGACGGGATCCGAACTGGTGTAACCATTATACTCCGTTGCGGCCCGCCATTCGTCAACATCGATATCAGGGGTCCCAGAGATAAGGAGTTCTAACTCTTGTTCGTTGAACTACGACAATGTTCAGCGCAGGAAGTGAATACCTGAAACAAAGTAACTCACAATGGAGATGAGATCCTTCGGTATTATTTCGTAGAAACCAGAAACGAGGTGCTCAATCTGTTCGCTGATGGAGGAATAGAGGCGGAAAATGGCTGATAGTTGAACAAACTCCCGCTTATTTTCCTGAGTGACATGGATCGACTCTCCCCCTGACTTCAAAGGGAAAATACGGTTCCTTCCGAACTATGATGGGGAATGTCAGTAGCTAGCAACCGGTTCACGTGCGGTAAAATTGACCTCATCCGCCTCTACACTGAAAGTAAGCTCAAGTGGAGTAGGATCGTTTTCGAGGATCCAGCACAGAGAGTTGTAGTACTCGGGATCAACCCATTCCACGTCGCGGTGATCCACTGGCTTCCCGAGTAACTGCCGGTACAGACTTTTCGCGAAGTATGCATCCAGAAGACGTCCGTCGTAGATGGCCTTTCCGATGACCCTACCGACAAATTTGAAGAATGAAAGATGTTCTGGATTGACCCACGAGTTCTTATTAGGCTGATAGGTGAGCTTGTCGGCCGCGCATGGTTGGAACAGTGCATAATTCGGATCGAACATTTGGCGCGCCAAAATCTGGAACCATTCTCTTGTGACACCACCGGCATCGACACCTTCTTCGTCATAGAAGCGGACGCTAAGTTTCCCGTACTTGATCTGATCGCCAGTCTTGCGTTGGAGGTACTGAAAACTGTCCTCGAAGACACGAGCCCGACGAACATTGAGTTGCAACGTCCCATGGTGCTCACGGGAATGAGGTCGGCGATGGAGCTGTTGTGTGAAGTAGTTCCGCTTATTGTCGAAGTCTAACACCCTGGGATTGTGAACCAGAAGCGAGAAGGATCCGCTCATCAGTGAAGGATTATTGCGGACCATCACGTTGAGGATTTTTCTATGGGCGTCGGTAAAACTGACAAATAGTTCTTCCATTGTTTCGCTAGAGGATGTGGAAGGTCTCGGTGATGCAGACGCCCTTAGAGCCCTAGCCATAATCCCCGTGACAGACTTGGACCCAACATATTTGCACACTACCATGAGGGATTCGATCAGAGGTAGTAGGACCGTTGCAATATGCTCCAGGTCAGGCTTGTCCTCAATGACAGCAAGGCAGTCACCGAGGCGACGCCACAGAGGAGTGAAACGGAAGGAGTCATAAATAGTTTGGACCTTCTCCGAATCTCGATCCTTTTGTGTTTCTGCGGTGGGCCCGTTGGTACGAGGTGTGTACATGTAGTCAATTGTTTTGAGGACACGTAAAAGCTTGGTTTGATCGGAAGAAGGTGATGAGAATTTTGGTGCAATAGAGGATGCGAGGACGTCTTGATCTGGGCTCTGGAGGGCAGCCCACAGGTCATTTAGGTCAAATAAGATGTTCTGTCCACAATCTTGGGCTTTGGTCCTCAACTCCTGTGCGATTACATCTCGCTGCATCTGGTATGTGTGATAGGTTCTGGATGAGAGTGAGAGACTGCTGGAAGGTGCGAGCGGAACATTCTCCGACAGTGAGGATATTAACGATGAGGCGTAGGACAGAATGGGGGATTTGAGGAGGGGTTTGAAGCAACACCGTGTTGTCGGTCTGGTCAGCGGGTACGCGATGGGGGTTCTCCCCCGATCCAGTAACCGGCGTTGTACCATCGGTCTGGTTTGGTCCCACCTCTGAAACCGGGGGCACGTCAACCGACGAAGATTGGACCACGGGTCCTGATGAAGTCGGAGCGCTAGAATCAGATATACTGGAATCTCCCTTGTCTGATTTCAGACTAGTTAAGGGTTTCGTGACGGTGGACAGCAACGTAACCACAGAATCCATGATTGAAGCGGTTTTCAACAAAGATTGGCGATCCAACAAGCCCAGCAAGAGAACGATCGGATAGTGGGTTTGCGGAGCTTGCTTTTCTTTGCCTTTGCCTTTTTTAGTCGAGAGCTTTTTTAGGCCGGCCGGCAACTCGTGCTCGGTCAAAAAGAAAAGTGACGAAAGCTCGTTTGCAGTGACGATATAAGTCAGGGCTTCGAGGCTACGCTGGACCACCAAATCCGGCACAGAATCACTTTGGTTGCTTAGCGTGACCGAACTGCCTAATTCCGGGGGGACCCTTTGTTTTTCAGCCGCCCTCGGCGTCGGTTGCGATGATGCCTTCTGCGTGCGAGTGGTCATCTGGGCGAAACTCCTGTCTACAGTTGCAAGGTCCCCTGGCCCGCTTTGCAGTATACTGAGTACGAGGTTAAAGAGCTCCGTTCTTGTCTTCGAGTTTTCGCACAGGTTCACTAGTACTTTCAGCAGAAGATTCTTCTTCAAGATCTGCGGAAAAAAGAGGAGTCGAACAAGACTGGCTACCCCAGTTTTGTCGAGGAGTTGTATGGCATCTCGTGGAGGGGGCTGTTTGCGAGGAGGAGCGTTGCGGGACGACGTAGTGTGGTGACCATCCCGCGTCAGATACTGATACCTACGGGCGGCCTGCGCCTCATCGCGATAAACCCCTGCTTCAGCGATCATGTAAGATGGTAGAGTCTGGAGTAGACCATCGTCTGAATCCAGGAGAACGACTTGACGAAGCTGAGGGTCAAGACTAGCAATGAAACTGGCGGGATCAATCTCTGCTGGGATCCCAGCATTGTTCGGCGCCGTCACCTGTGTTTGCCTGACCTGTTCCATACGTTCTTGCTGGATGATTTCCGCTCGAATTTCCGGTGGTAAGGCTTCGAGAAATTCAGGGCTAATTTGAGAATCGGCAGGCCGCTCCACTCTCGCCGATCGCTGATCACGGACATGTTGGTTTATGACTTCTTCCCGGATGTCATCCGGTAAGGCCTCAAGGAACGTCGGGTCAATTCCCATATCGGTGATGTCTACTTCACTGCCATGAATCGCGATGGTAACTCTCTCCGAGGCCTGGGAGGGACCGGCGGTAGGACCCAAAGTTTCTGTAGCAGCCTCCTCAGCCTCAGGAGAGGTAGGCTCTGCGCGGTCCGAGTCTGTGGCTGTGACATCACGCATCTCGACATCTTCTGCAGGAGTAGGTATGGGTTCCGGTTGAGAGGCCTGTGGAACTTCTGAAGGGATTTCAGCTTGTACTGTTGTCTGTTGCGCTTCGAGCTCTTTGGTTGCCTCCTCTGCTTTAATCTCGGCTTGCCGTTTCTGCTCCTCTCTCTCCTTTATCACTGCGGCATCGATAGCAGCGGGAAGTAATGCCAGTACAGCGTGATTGGAAAGTTGGCTGGCTCGGTCAGCAACGTGCTTGCCATTGAGTATCTTAGCTTCTTCGTTCCACCTCTGCGATGTGGGAAGAGGGTCCAAACCACGGATGTCAGACCGATTATCGCTTTGCCTGGCTACGGCGCGCTCAAGCCTAACGCCAGGGATTACCAGACGATGCGTTACTCCCGGCTCAAGGTTCACCCATGCACCTGATGCCACATCTACGCGGATAGGTTCCCGACCACCAGTGGCACGATGGACCACTTGCTGGAAGACTTGCACCGCATCTCCCCCGATGATGTCTTCAACCGACTGAATCAGCTCGGTTTGTAGGGAGTGACTGTTGCCACGGTGCGGACGTCTGATATTACGAGAAAAAGATGTGGATGCACGGTTATTTCCTGCAGATTCATCCAGGAGGAGGGGATGAACTGTGGCTTCAGTCGGAGCCGATGGAGTGCTTCGAGCTCTTCCGAAAATTTGCAAGTCGTCTGGGCCTATGATTCTTCAGTAATTTAGGCAATGGTATAACGAAAGGCCACAAACCAGCGCGATTCCTTCGAGACAAGAAGAAGTTGCCATCCCTTCCATCCACGTCGACTCCGTCCATATCATATGCGTCCGCAAAAGTTAGGACATCTTCACCTGGAATTGGGCCAACGTCGCCTGCATCCACAATTTCACCTCGGAACCTATTAGCACAATCAACCGAATTTTCTACGCCCTGAAAGTGTTCGTTCTCACTCGTCATCATCAGACATGTCTGGTTCATCCTCTTGTTCTTCGTGCACCACAGGAATTGGTACTGTGGTTTCGTGAGTGACTCGGAGCGTACGCGATAGTGAATTCTCACCGCCACCATCCTCATCTTCGCCTTCTTCCCCAGCCTCCCCCTGCGGCCCAACACCCCCACGAACGTCCTGTGGGTAAAGATGAGGTTAAACTTTCTTGATGTAGAAACCCCACCAACCTGCCAAATCATGTCCGCATCTAGTTCTTGGTCAACATCAGCATTACCACCTTCGTCATCGTCATTCTCGATTAGATGGTCTTCGCCATACTCTTCATCTTCATCTTGCCAACTATCTTCCCCATCATGAGACTCCTCGTCCTCCTGGTCCTCCGCTTCCCCTGTATCATCTTCTTCGTCTGAAGGTGAAGTAGCCTCGCTATCTGTCTCATCGCCGAATTCCATGTCAACATCTCTTCTTCGTCCTCTTCCCCTCCTTCCTCCATTCCGTTATCTGGAGGATAGTTTACATCATCCATCTCCTGGACAGGATAAGTCACAGTAATCAGGTTCGGTACAACACTTACGCCTCCAAACCTGTGGAATGACCATGAGGAAAAGTTATCTGAATCCGTTGAACACACATACATTCCCAACGCAGAATTACGATAAAGGTCTGGGGTCTCTTCGCGACCTGCATCATCTTCTACACCGATTTCCCGTTCATCTTCATCCCCATCTGACGAATCCCCCGAAGTTTCCGCTTTTCCTTCGGCACCGCCTTTCGCTTTGTCCGAAGGTCGACTCATCTTGATGGCAATCCGGGATCTATCAACGTCAGTCACGTATTTTACGGTGCGGTATCACGGTAACATACAAATTTTCCAATGGCCGGAGGACAGACGCAACTAGCCCCCGGATATTAGGGAAATTGAGATCAACTTCCGAAAGAGCACTAGTCAATGTGGATACGAAATTTTTCTCCAGCATGATCTTGGCAATGTGGGTAGCACTCTCGTCCTGTGGCTTGCGACTGCCGTTGTTACAACGCACCGTCAGGAGGCGGTTGCACAGATCTGCAAGGGCGAGTAGACGTCCATATCGCATATCCAACGACTCCGTGGCAGGCATCTCCTTGATGGCGCGGCTAACCGCTTCAAGCACAAATTTACGTACTGATACAAGATCTGGCGATACGTCCTTCACCTCCGATCCCCAGGAGCTGTCAACGCACAGTGCCACTATGACCGATATAGCCCAGCCGCAGAGCGTCAGACGGGCCTTAGCGGATTCATCGAGATGAGTTGAGACCGTCTCATAGGTCACCAGCTCGGATAAGAAGAACTGAAGGACAGCTGTCCTATATTTGACTCCAGACTCTTTCGAGGGAGTTTGAACGCGTTTCTTGGGATTGTAAGACAAGAAAACGTTCTTGCACGAGTCGTAGGAAAAGAGTAGTTCAGTGAGACATTGCATGATGAAGGAAGAATAGAGGTAGCGCTGTTGTTGGCTGGAAGTATCTTGGTCGGAAGCTTGAGCTGCGTTATCCGTCGGTGTGACTTCATTTACCCCTTCCTTAGTTTGGGGAGGCACAGACGTGTCGCAGGGTGCGATTCAAAACCGTCTTGGAGCACTTCATCAACTCGGCGATAAGAAAGTGGACCATTGACTCCAAAGCTTCGTTTGTCACGGCTTGAGGGGCATCAGGTAATGTAGAATCCACTTGCATTTCTGCTTGCTTCGGGGCATTGTCCTTCGGCAATGATGTTTCCGTGAGTACATCGGACTTCAGCCCAATATGGTGGGGAAGGTCGTAAGGGTGCTGAAGTTCACAAAGCGACGTTGTAACATCGATAAAAACTCTGGGGTCCCTGAGCGCAGCTGCACTGTTGTTTCGTAAGTAGGCGGATGCTTCAACCAGACGCGTGCGGGGTTGCGAGAAAAAGCGCCTGATCTCTTGGCGCACGAGGTTGCGAAGGGAGTTGGGGTCTTCTGCAACGTGACGCAAGATGATGGCAACGTAGGAATAGCTGCTGGGCCCTGGGTAAACTTGGAGATGCTTAAAAACCAACGGAAGCCCCCCCCTGCTTGTAAATTCGCAGGCGACCACATGATCTCGAGTAAGCACGAGCAATAAACGTAAGGTCGCCAAGAACTCATCGCGTGGTAGGCTGGACAGGCTAAGTAACCTGAACGAGAAATCAAGTAGAAGCGGCCGAGCTTCGGTGTAAGCGGGCCCAACTTTCAACTCCTGCGACTCTATCGGGTCGCCTTCTTTGGGAAGGTTTATAGAGGAGGGCTGGTCGCCAATATTGAGCAAGGCTTCAGTGACTAGAAGGTGGGAAGCGAGCCACCTCGGCAGGTGTTCGGGGTCCACGATTGTGGAATTCGAAAGTAGGACGAGCAAGATATCCATCAAACCTTGCCCTAAAGCAGGTTCCAGGGATTGGCATTCAGACAAGGCCAACGCCAACAACCTGCACCTTATAGCGAGCGGTTCCTCCCGCGTATCGTATGCACCAGGAGAGTGTACCTTGATGTCTTCGATCAACGAACGCACGTAAATTTCACGAACGTCCGCGGACGGCTGCACGAAAACCTTGCAAACATCAAATATCAAAGAAGGATACTCATCCACCAACACTAGTGCCCGGCTTGCGAGGTCGGTCCTCAGAGGTTCCCGAGCGATATCCAAATCTCGTCGAAGCTCCTCAAAGCTCTTACTACCTTCTGGAGTAGTGACCGATTGTTCCCGAGCTGGCGGCTCATCCGCCTCAACTCCGCTGTCTTGCATCGCGGAACCGTCGCTCTCGCCGCCTTCTGTCGGAGAGTGACCACCAGTATCGGTAGATGTCGCTGCCTCCGCATACTGCGGTTCTGGCTCAGGAGGGAGCAAGAACTGATGCGAGAGGAGTAATTCTGTGGCGGCATTGACGTTGTTACGAGTACGAGAGAGCGCTCGCTCCGCTGCCGAGCGCTGAAAGCCCATGTCAGTTAATTGGCGGATGCGGTTCTCGTCCGGTCCAACAGTCCGAATGTGAAACCCAGTACCAACGCCGATACCTGTTCCAGGGACGCTGTCACCAGGGGCATCAGCCCTCAATTCCTCGCTGTCCCCTGACGTGAGTTCCAGGACAAGGTGAATGACAGACTTGACTAGTGTGAGCGGAGCTGTGCGCAGCCATGCAGATTCCCAGATTTTTCGAACAATGGGGATGACAGCAAGACGAAGAGTAACGAGGAAGTGATGAGGTTCGAAATAGCCAAGATCCGTGTCTCTTTTGTCTCGAGTGATCATCATCATGGTTTGCCCAGATTCGAGCAAGGGTTTGGATGAAATCAGAGGACGCAGAAGATGCAACGCCACTTTCAAACCCCCGTGTGCGCGCACCAGTTCCTGAACCATCAACTCCGAACGCTCGCTGACCGCAACGCTCGTTACGCGTTCAGCAGACTCCACGAACTTGTCGATTATTCCGAAAATTGCCTCTAGTCCCTTCATACGTTGGAAAGCAAGTAGAAGCACTGTGTGAAGAGTGCTCTGCATCGTACGTTCTAACATGCGAGAGATGAGTAACAATGCACAGTAAGGAGTGACGAGAAAACCAACCATCGACCAAGAGAGATGTCATCACGCCCAACATCACGCTGTAGTAATCGAGGCACCGCAGTGTATCATCTGTTACCCAGTCAGTCGTAGATTTGATGGTACTTCGGTAGACCCACCGGTAAGTTCTTGTTTGATGTGACCAATCATGATCCCCGCTACGATATCTGCTGCACTTAATATCTGTTTCTTTTGCGCGCTATCGGGGTTGCGCCTCGCGTAAAACAACTTCACAATGGCTAGCGGCGTGTCAGGCGACAGTCTGGAGATAGGCACCGTGCCTTACCTTGGAAGAAGGGAGCCAATGCGGTAGGAAGTCCATGAGTGAGGTGTTTGAGTGCCTTGGCATTCTTATCTTTTACGGTCTCCTTGATTAGTCTGCCAGAACTAGAAGAGTCACCTAAAGCAGAGTCTGGCTGGACACCGTTAGTGACAGTAGTGCCCCCGCCGGCTTCTGGGAGAGGGATAGGCAGATGAATAGGGGACCTGTCAAGAGGCGACGCTCCTCCGCTAATACCAAGTTCAATACCCTCCAACGTGATATACGCTTTGAAAAGGATATTCTCCCACACAAACGCACGATGCAAGGAACCCAAGTCGGTGACCACCTTCGGTGGGTCTGACATCAGCGTCTGTAACAGACCGATGGCTGAACGCCCGTGTGCGTAACCAGTTGTAGAGAAGACGTCGGCCATGAGAGTCACACGTATATGGAGTACGACCAAATTCCGGAAGCGTTGATTGACTTCCAAGGCTTGGTCACCTGCCCACGAATTGTGAAAACAGAATTCCAGGGTTAAATTTGGATACCAGCTTACCGTTAAGCTTCAACATAGAAGCCAGCCTGGACTGGGGCATAAGGAACTTCCAGAACTCCTCTGTCTGATCAAGAGACACGGCAACCAGTTTCGAAAGATAAGACAATGTGTCGTTCGGTCCAATCTCAGCCATCGTACGGATAACTTGAACCAGGGAATCAGATGCCACGCTGTTCGCATAATCGTATGGGAGACAAGGGAGGGCAGTGAGTCTACCGATACGGTCGAGACCGTCTTCGGTGTTAATGAAATCTTTGCAGTGTTGAGGATGCTGAAAAAGGCCTTCCAAGAACTACAGTAGTCTGAGATGGGTTGCTGAGGAAGAACGATTAACACGACTTACTCTGCAAATAACATCGATGTACATGACGACATTGTTGTCATGATCTGTCTGTGTTGCATCCTGTCTGAAATTATCTTCCTCCAAAAGTGACGCAGGGCCCCGAGGGGTTTCCGACTCAACACCCTCCATCGCCACCTCCGTACTCTCTTCGGCGGGCTGTACTGTAAGTAGTTCGTACCACTCTTTCTTATCCTCAGGGATGATGAATGCATTCCCCGCGTCTTCTATCTTGCTCAAGGTAGACTTGACGGCTTCAAATACGGGTGCCTTCAACGAAGGATGGTGCCGTATAAGCTCATCGATAGAAGTGCCAATCAGAACTGCATTTTCTTTGTCACGAAGGACCTTCAAATGAGGCTCCGAAGTGAAGATGGAGAATATTCCCGGAATGATGCTTGGGCGAGCCGCCAACTGGTCTTGGCCAGCTTGGTTCAGACACAGAGCACCGATGGCATTCGGGATGGCTTGAACAACCTAAAGTGAGGTCAGCATGAATGTGGTGGGGACAGACTAGAAACTCACTTCAATAAACGGCTCCAGTCCATCCTCAATAGCCTGATAGAAGACCTGCGGAAGACCTGCCTCTTGGATTGTCGGAAGGCTCGTTGGCTCGTTATGCACAAAGGTCGCCATGATGTTCATTGCTATGATAAATTAGTAATCAAGTGCCAGTCCTAGGGACTCCGAACCTACCGAGAGGAAGGACACTGGGCCCAAACAAACCTCGGTTCACCATAATTTTCTTGACCGACTGCAACAATGATGAATCGATTAGCCCTCGAAGGCCCTCCGCGGTACCCGAAGACTGCATCATCCTATGTATGGATCGAAGCGCATGCTTCAAGACTGCAGCACGGGCCACAGGCAAATCACCGTAAGACCCAAATATCCCCTGCGATGGAGCCTCATTTCTATACATCGTGATATCGAAATCAACTTCGTGCTGTGGAAGATGAAAGAATAAATCAGGTAAAAGCACGGAATGATCTAATGAACCCCACCTGTATTCTATCCACAAGGGCGGTAACACCCCGTGCATTAGAAAACAGCTGAAAAGCATTGGAGTACCCGTAAACTACGTTGTCTACCAATTGCATGGCTTTCGACACCATCTGCAGTCTCTGCGCAAGCCGATTCTCGATAATTTGGACAAGCAATGGTATCAGGCCAGCACCGACGACCATATTGCCCCCGCCCGCATGTTGGGCGACATATGTGATGAAAGCCAGCAATGCCTCCACGAACGAGTTCGCCAGTTTCGACTCGGGATCACTAACTTCAAGAATTATCTTGCGGAGGAGGGCCATTAAGATGCCGTGGTTAACCCCAGCGTTGACCGCCGCTAAGACCTCCTGTATGCGACTGCGATATCTCGCAATAGAGTCCAAAGCTGCAATTGCGGCAGATTGAACCTGTGCAGAAACGCCGCGATCCAATTGTAGGAGTTCTGCGATATGCATGGCCAAATCGGGTTCATATAGGAACAACGACGAAGTCGCTTGACTTTCGCTGTGAGTGTGACAGTATATAGCAATTGACAGCAGGCGAATGATAACGAGCTTCTCTCGGACAGTTTGGTTGTCAGTAACGAGGGCCTTCGCGGTCCGGATCCGACAGAGAAGTTCAAATTTGTCGTCATCAGACAGAGGGTGGACCTCCAGTATGTCTGCCAGAATATGCATAACATCTCCGTTCAAGAGCCTCTCCTCGCCGAGGTGTATGTTTATTGGGCCAGGGTTGGGGGTTTGCGTCTTGCAAGCACTTGCGAGAGGTCCAGAACTTTCGTCCTCTGGCTTCTCCTTCGTGCTGTGGTCGGTTTTGTAATACACAAAACTCACCTCTCGGACGTCGCTGGGGAGAACATTGGCTTTGGCAGACCAGTTGGACTAGCAAGGTCCAATAGGCTGATCCCGTGTTCATGCACATTGAGCCAGCGTTTGGAGAGTGAGAGTAATCGCGGTGTAGAAATGCTTAGCACGACAGACACGGCCGGTTGAGCCGAGTACTGTTGTGCGGGGCGCAAAAGGAGATTGAGCGCCAATATCAAAACGTCAAGATCGGAGGTGGACATCAAGTTCGTTAGCCTCTGTGTATGTCGAGATCAAGACACGGCGTGAGACATGTTGACTAACAGTCGAGAAGGGTTTACCCACATCATAGGAATTGAAGGTTTTGCGATTGGTGGAGTTCTCCAACAGCAGCCTCTCGAACCTTAGAATTTCGCAGAGGGTCCGCTTCGTGTCCGGAGGAAATGGGTTTAATTGTAGCTTGTCTACGTTGTAATCACTTATGGCGTCTCCTAGGATTGCATCGAATTTGTCGAGGACCTTGACCCAAGCATTCAGGTCAGATCGTGGCCATTTCCACGAGTCGATTTGCGTCAGTACGTCTGCAATGCTGCCTTCGGGAGTGTTCGCAAGCTTTTCAATGAGCTCCGCCACTTGAGGATGCTATCGGTGCACACATAGAATCAGCGATTCAAAGGCCACAGGATGAAAAGTGGCCATACCGGCTGAGCCGCTTTCCGAGATTTCTGCGAGATCTTCATTAGTACCGCAGCCAAGGCGGAAACGCTGTGTTGTACGTTCGTCGATGCTGTATGCAGTTCACGTCGGTGGTTTGGTCAAGAGTCACGGCGTTTTGGAACTCCACTCGCAGGAATCGCTGACGAGGTCAGGGCTTGTATATATTAAGCAGGTACTTCTCACGGTTTACATCAGCTTTACACGTGCCTTTTATGTACAACGCGACGCGCCCCAAAGTATGTAAAAAGTGACGCATCGAAAAGCTCAGCCAGCCAGCAGACAAAACAGCATGGGAAAGAGAAAAACACAAGAACAGAGCCCCGGGATTGGTGCATCCAGTGACTCGGAACAAGAGACTCCCTCCAAAGCCACGAAAGTGCGTACCATCTTGTGTCTCTCAAACGCGATGGCACCATTGTCGACCAACAGACTGCCAAGAAACCTGCAGAATATATCTCCCAGAAACAGTCAAAGACCGTGAAAAAGCCTAAGATCGATGTTTCGGAAGTTGATGAGGTGTGGGGTCTAATGAATGCAAGAACCCGCTGACATTACCCCTGACCGCGCAATTCAGGGATCGAACGAAGGGACCACGTCTCACAAGGGCATCCCCATCCTTACAAATGCTGAAGGAGAGAACTACGTGAATCTGGGCAAAAAAAAGCGAGCTACAGTTCGCGTTTTTAAAGGTTGATACTCTCCATCCCCTTGAACCTTCAGAACCTAACTATGGGAAGGCAAAGTACTCGTGGATATCAGAGAATACTTCGGACCAGACGACGACGAAAAACCAGGCAGAAAAGGTATTTCACTCTCCTTAGAGCAGGTTTGTTGGTCAGATGCCGTCGACTGTGTGTTTACTGACCTGGCTCCTACAAAGTGGGATGGGCTAAAGGGTAGCATCGATGTATTAGACTCGTTCATCGCTGCAAAGCACAAGTAGTTGTACGACAGCGACTACCGTCTGACTCCGTTCACAGAAATAGCCACTACAGAGGTTTCTTGGTTAATCTGCAACCGTGTTACATTGGCACGAGTCTGGTCAGTCTTGCGCGCATATCCATGGCAGTCTCCACAATGGTCAGTGTCGTGTAGCCTTTCACATACTCCCTGTATGCCAAAGTGTATAAACAAACCTACCGAACGTCTCGCGCTTCTAATAAAGAAGAAAAACTCACCACCAACAAGAAAGCAGGCAGCGCAAAGCGCCAAGCCATCCGTACATCTGTAGACCATGTTGTTGAATTCGTCGATAGTCATCCTGCCAAACCGCAGCCACGCAATACTTGGCGGTAATAAGGAATATGCGAGCCTACAACGCAACATCGGCCAATGCATTTCAGACAGATGATGTATGCTTACACTCGAATGTGTTGTGGCAAGCGCATGGTCCAAACTCCTGCCGTCGCAGGTGAGGATAAAGTGAAGATGATAGGGCAGCACCACTAACCTTGTTAAATCATTCAGCTTCAGAACCATCACGACTCTTCGCGGTATCCTTCTAAGCACGTCAAGAACGGAGAGCAGTATGCCTTCATTACTGACGGCATTCCGGATAGCCTGCCCTTCCGCTTCTGAGAAGGGTGGTACGTCGATTATACTCGACGCTCGGTCATATCCACCACTGTATGATTCATCTTGCCAGGCACCTTCGAGTGCTACACGACCTGCTGCCGAATTCAGCATGATTGATTGACTGGCTAACTCAGCATATTCCACACCTGTGATAGCTGCCTCAAACACCGGATACTAGTAGCTCTTCAGCTGAGTAACGCAAGATAGCATCAATAAACCCACCAAATCGGGGGTAATGTTCCCAACCAACTCTGCATACTTCCTCCGATCCTCGATTGTCTTGGGCGACGTCCTGGCAATTAGGGAGAGCCACCACTTGCTGTAGTTGATTCGAAGTCGGTCGTCTATATCAAAGTATAAACCGTGGTCTAGCAGAACAATTTCAAAGTTGTATGGCGAACGAGAATCCTTAGTAGCCCGCCGAATAAGCAAATTACCTGGAAAACGTCAATATGAGAGAGTGCCACTTCCACTGCCTAAACGAAGTTACCAGGATGTGGATCCTATTTCAACGCGACTTAATCCTCAACCGGTCACTTAGTACAGCCAACTCACCGCATGGAACCAGCCATCAACAAATACCATTCGTCCAAAAATTCTCGCCAACTCTAATGCCACTTTGTTTTTATCGATTCCTTCTTGCTCCAAGAAGGCCAGATCGTCTACCCTTGCACCTTGTATGTATTCCATAATTAGGACCCGTTTAGTAGCTGAAATCACCTCGGGTATGTATAATGATGTAGAAACATTCGCGAAATTGGTAGCTGCCCGACGAGCGTTTTGCGCTTCATTGACAAAGTCCATTTCCTTGGGCAGGTTTTCTCGCATCTCTTCGCCCAGCCACGTAAGTTCGAACTCGGGAAACCAGCGCTTGATCCAACCTCAGATTATGATAAGGCCTTGCTAAGAACGTCCTTGCTAAGTTGTTACTCACCAAGAGTGACGCTGACCATTTCCATGTCGATCTCACAGAACTCCGCCAGATTGGGATGCTGCAGCTGGAAACGACTTCGAGTCAATGCCCTCGTGTGCCGCAAGCTGTAGTTGCATATGACTAACCTTCACGGCAACCTGTTTCCCTGATTCTCTGTGTTTCCCCGTGTGAACCTGCGCCAGGCTTGCGACCCCAATAGGTGTGGGATCAAAGTCCTCAAATAACTCGTTGATCGGTTTGCCCATGTCGGAAAGGAAGAGCGCTTCCACATCCTCGTACGGGGTGGGATCACATTTGTCTTGTAATGGTCGCATAGTGTCCCTCCATTCCTTTGGTAGTACAATCCTTGTGCCATACGTCGTCAGGACCGTATGTAGCACAGAGAGACGACATACAACGAGGCCATGTGCTGTCCCAACTTGATGAAAACGCCTTCAAAGGATAGAGTGTCAGGATTCTCTCCGGCACCGACAGCTGCATTTGTGGTAGACTGCTATTCACCTCCGTTGGCCAAAAGTGCCCTGAGCACCCTCTCGGCACTTCGGGTATGACACCTTGAGTATCCTTGCGCTCTCTCCGCTCCTGAGGTGTAATTTCGTGCAAAAGTGATTTTGTAGTCTACAGTTCCTAGAACGGCGGCCACTGCGGGCGCGATCATTTTTTTGTATCTCATGAGCACCATATACAAACCCAGGAATTAGAATGCACCGCACCAGCCACTCTCGAGCACCGGACAATAGCCAGCAACGAATGTCGGAACGGCCGATATTGTTCATACGCCACGCATCCAGTCCCACCCAGTGTCAGTAGAGTTAACGCAAAGAGCAGTCCGGGTTTGACTCCCTGACGTCGCGCGGGAGGGAGTCCAGTGAATCGAGAAGAGTGCTGACGCGACGGTAACCGTTGGCGGGGGTGGAGTCCATCTCTGCAGTGATGATACGGTAGACGCGGTGGGAGTATCCACCGACTGTGAGCCCCGAACTTGCACAACATACCAGGCGGAGACGTCAGTTGCAGCTTTTTAGACCTACCCTGTAAAGGTCATTACCGGCGACTTGTGTAAATTGCCGCCGCGGATTTTGCGTCCGCGTCACTTTACGTAATGGGCTGGTGTGAACCTACACCATTGCACTGCAGTTATAGACGACGAGATGTAATCATTGCCGCAGATTCAAATCCTTGTGCTCGACAACCGTTACACTAACCTGCTGCTTGTACCCGGCGCTACACCCTCCGACAGCTTTCAGAAACCCCTTTGGCTGAGGAAGTTGAAAGCGGGGTAGGATCACCCTATTTCTACCTACTGCTGCGAGGAGTTTGATTCGTATCCATCCCAATACTGCCTTAACAGTGATGTGGTGCCATGTGTACCTACAGTCAACAGCAACGGACACTCGTCACAAGGCGGTGCCCATACTCTACGGCCGCGAGCACGGGAGTATTGCGCACCCTCCCCCAGCTCACTCGCACGCTTGTTTAGGACACCCTCCAAGAATTTTTGCGCTAAGAGTTGGCCCGTCACAGGCGAAATGGTCCGATTAATCCTCGAAAAGTGGTTGAAATACCTGAAAACTGTCACAAAATAAGCCCCGAAAAGACATTCTCGCACACACCTTTCTTGCCCCGCAAGTCCCTCCTGCGTGGGGCCAAATTCGTCCTCAAATAACTCTAAACTGTCCCTTCCATCACTCCCCACCCGTCTATCCTCACCTTCTGTAACGGCTGACACAGCCGAGTCGACTTCATTGCCTCCTCCTTCGAGTATGACTCGCGGTCCTTCTTCCACACTCTCGGCACCAAAACCTAAGGGCCACACAACTCGTTTCTCCGCTGACAATAGCGGTGGTAGAGGGTTGTCTTGAGGCTGATTCCGACGGGCTTCGCATGGTGGACCGGGCTCTGGCGGAGGTGCAGGTTGCGAAGTGGATGGATAAAAGAGCGGCTCGCACAATCTGCCCGGGGCGCTGGGGCTTGGTGGACCGGCATTGGCCCCTAGATCCACCTCCATATTTTCGTAGCCGTAGTCACCAGTGACATCAAACACAGGCTGAAAGGGAGGGCTTCCTTGCATCACAGAATTTCGTCCTGTCCCAAATGATGGAGACACCGAATTATCAGGTGTCTTGAAAGCTATTCGTGGAGTGATGCTAGCGCTGCGACTACTAGCCGCAGGGACAACATCCGACCTGAGGGCAGCCCTCGCGGGTTTTTTCATCTTCTCAGTACGGGGTGCCCCGCTCACTCGTCCGGGTCCAGTGGAACCGACAGCTTGTCTATCTTCAGTCGAAATATCGGGCTGCGCACGTTTGCGACCGTTTGATCCACCGTTGGCGGCGTAGTCTGTAGTTTTAGGCTCCTGACCATCTGCGAGAGTGCCTTGTATTTGGGAGGTAGAGATGACAAACAAACACTCAGATTCGTCACCTTCAACACCAATGAAAAGTGGTGCTGCAGGGTCTGTAAATCGGAGCTCTAGCAGCGAACTCGTCGCCTCCGCAAAAGCTATAGTGGCCTACGAGCGTTGAAAGTCACTGCACAAGGCAGAAAGAGTATTCGCGGAACGACTCACGTTGAACTCCCGTAAGTGGAAGGCAATGGTAATCGGCGGGGAAAATACCTCGTACACGTCGAATTCGTCCGCGCTTATGGTAAGTTCGGTAGCCAGGTGAACTCTTCCTGTTTTTGTTCATGAAACCTAGTCGTGTTACCCATACTTTCCTCCTCACCTCTGGGATCAAGAGAGGACTCGAGGCTCTTGACATCAACTTCTGTCGCCCCGAAGGTCCAGACGACCTGTGGGTCGCTTTTCGTGCCACGACCGTTTGGAAAATGTTCCGTGATATCTCTGATAGCTCTTGGCCCAATCATTAAGCGTGACTCGTTTTCTGAATCTGGGACACCGGGTGACAGGAGAGAGCTTGGTATTAACAGGGGAAGTCTGTGTGTCTTTACGATGCCTGGAGAGGATGGGCACTTAGACCAGGCAAATTTGATTCGAATCATGCTACGACGCACCGAGCTTGCAGTAGAATCTAACAATGAGCCTGCTTTCCAGAGAATCCTGGTCTTCCCTAGGTTCAGCCCGGTCATCCTGCGTGGGGCCCTCGACAATCGAAAGTTCACAACGTTCCACCATCTTCTCGATTGTCTTGTGCTTCAAAATAGAAAGAAAGGTCTACGAATATCCCGTTCTGTGCGATGCGAGAGTGGTCCAGACGGCAAAACATGCCTTGACTGGGATTTGTCCCTTCACATCTTCCTCGACAATAGTACCCGAGGAGGCTTGGTCCCGGTTCACATCATTCCCCACTCTATACCTGGAGAAAAACCTCTTGCTGTACTGGAATCGGCAGTACGCCGACAGCGAGGAGTTTGTTGTGCTTAATGACAGATGCTCTGCGTCCGCATGAATTACAAGATCGTCGCCGTATCTCGACAAACAGGTAAGGGCTCTCGAGAACGCTGTGGCTCGGTGAGTAGGTAGCGTAAGCTGTGAGACGTCCGCTTCGTACGTTTAAGTGCGTTCGCACTGAGCGTGGCCTGCATTGGGTTGTTCTACGTGGGGACGACTTGAGATTTCATTCAAGGAGTCCGCGTACGTCATAACGCATACCACATAAACAGTACTTCGAGTATGTTTCCCTGTTGCATTTACCGCATACTCGTGCTTACACTTGGGGCTCCACAGAGGACGTGATAGGCAACTAGGTCCGCATCTGGCTTGTATTTTCCGAACGGATGCGCCCAGCCAAACTTGCAATCGTTGGCGGAGGGCCGTCCGCATTCTATGTGGCCTCTCGTCTCCTTTCGCTTCTCCCTCACGGTGACCCAAGCTCACCGTTCCTCCGTGTGCACATGTTCGACCGTGTGTGGGCCCCACATGGTCTTGTGCGTTATGGTGTCGCTCCGGATCACCCTGAAGTCAAGGCGAGTTCGTTGCGAGTTTTATCGTACTCGGTATTGATAGCACCAACGACAATCTAGAACTGTACGCATAAATTTGATGCAATTGCACTTGACCCGCGATTCCGCTTCTTCGGGAACGTTAATATTGACTGCGATGGGCTCCTTCCGGCCCCCAGCGCGTTATCCATCCCCATTTCCTCGATCTTCTCGAATTATACCCACGTTCTCTTTGCTACGGGATGTCCACTTCCTGCGCTCCACCCTGCTATACCGCCGTCGCGCTATTGCATTCCAGCCATTTCTTTTGTTCACTGGTACACCCGACATCCCTCCAAGCCCTTTCCACCTGCCCTGGACAGTTTCACACACCTTACTTTGATTGGGAATGGAAACGTATCACTCGACATTGCCCGAATTCTGCTTACCAACCCATCTGCCCTAGAAAAGTATGACTTACCAGAGCAGGTCCTCGACGTGTTGTTCCGGTCGGCAATCAAGCATGTTTCAATCATTGGTAGACGGGGCCCTCTCCAGGCTGCCTTTACTAATAAAGAACTCCGTGAATTGATGAATCTACCTGAAGCGGCCATGGTACCGATTGACCCCTCCGTTCTCGCTCTACCCGATGGTACCAGGCTTACGCGTCAGCAACGACGTACGTTAGAACTCCTGCAACAGGGCTCGCAGAAGGCTTATGGAACAACGCCGAAATCATGGTCGCTGGAGTTTTACCGTTCTCCTACAAGTCTTTCCCCACCGAGCCTTGCCTCTTCCACTGGTATGTCACAATTGACTCTTGCGCACACGCGTGTAGATCCCATCACTGGCCGTGCGATACATACTGGAGAGACATCAACCCTATCCACCTCCGTAGTCGTCACGTCCCTCGGTTTCCGTGCTGAGCCCACCGCTCTTTTCCTGGATCCGTCCGTTAACCATCTACGTACGCATGCAGGCCGCATCCTTTCTGCCAGTGGCGCTGTCGTTCCCAACGTATACGCTTCTGGATGGGCAGCTAACGGGGCGAAAGGGGTTCTCGCATCAACGATGATGGATGCGTACGCCGTGGCAGACACTATCCTGTCTGATATCACACCTGGAAAGGAGAGAATACAGTCGACGGCGGTGTCTGAATATTTATCTAATGAAAAATCGTCAGGTCCGATACTGAATCCACGACCCCATCCTGAGGATCCCCCAAAAGAGGTCGCACAGGGTATTGAGGACGGCACTGTCTTACAGTACGGCGATTGGAAGGCGGTGGATGCAGAGGAGACGCGACGGGGCGAAATACGTGGTAAAGAGCGAGAGCGCATGAATTGGGAGGATGCCAAGGCGTTCCTCGCTTCCCGTAGGCGAGTATAACATTACTCCAAATGTTTTCGAGGACGGTAATCAGTAGCAACGCTGACGATACCGGTGACGGATTCTTGGTTTGGGGGGGCATGCGTATTGATCTCGGGTTTGACCTACCCGGTAACGTGGACCTCACGCAAGAGGACAGAGCAGAAAACTATTGTATTCCCAAGGTGGTGAGATCAAGAAATGTAGGGCATACTAAAACCATGACAGATTCTTCTTGAATCAAACCTGCACTTCTCAGCTGCCCTTCCCTCTCGTAGAAACGAGATAGCGATATCATCCTTCTCGGCACATCACCAGAACCGGAACAGAGTGGAGGCATAGAAAAACTGTCCGGGCAGAAATTGGCCGTAAGAAGGAGAAAAGTTCAGCTTAGTAGTTGGTTTATATACCCGACTCGATGATCGAACAAACATAGCCAAACATCACTTAACCCTGTGGCTTGCAGGGAACCCCCTGGCACCCGTTACGACGGAATCGGCCGTTGCTTGGGGTCTCCCATATATGACGGTAAGACACTTCTTCTCGTTAAAAGGAGAACTCGTGTAATCTACTTCCTTCCGCAGGCGAAGCAGATGCCAGTGTAGCTCCTTGATTGCGAACTAGGTATGTATAATGTACCCGTAAGGGATTCAACCCCTGATCCGACGTTGCTCACAGTTGAGCACACCCACCATGGGCAAGAATAAAAACCCTTCACTGCGTTCGAGGGGAAAGCGAGGATACAACCGTCAACACACACCTGGTCGCCTACGCGAACATGCCGAGCAGGAGGAGAACGAGGATTTGTCCACCACCCGCCGTATAGATGTCCCTGTAGCGATGTGGGTCAGTTCATCGTGAAGAAATGGACGGATCATGAAGGAGTACAGCTGATGGCGGGTGATGCAGGATTTCGACCACTGTGATCCGCGACGATGTTCCGGGAAGAAACTTGCAAGACGTGGCTTGATTAGGGAACTCAAGATTGGGACTCGCTTTCGGGGCGTCGTTGTTTCGTGAGTATTGGTGATGAAGTCTCAATGTGCGACTCACTCGCTTGACTATGGGTAGTCCAAAGGCAGTTACCGTCGTGAGTCCAAATGATCGAGATATCGTCACGAGAGATGGCTTGGCAGTAGTCGAGTGCTCGTGGGCCAGAATCGACGAGGTACCCTTTTCGAAGATTGCAAGCCCAAACGAGCGGCTTTGTGAGTATCCACCTAGCTATATTATGGGACTCTGACTGCTACACTGCGTTCTCATTACATAGTGCCATATCTCCTCGCTGCAAACCCAACCAATTACGGTAGACCTTGGCGTCTCAATTGTGTCGAAGCTCTGGCGGCCGCATTTTATCTCACGGGGTTCGACGCACACGCAAATACACTTATGGCAGAGTTTGGATGGGGAGAAGCGTTCTGGAACATTAACAGGTACTTGTCCCGCGTGCAAGATATGGAGCACTATCTAACTTGCCTTCGTGGACAAGACCATACCTGGAAAGGTACAGGACGTGCCAGTCTTCGGAAGAGGTCATTACCATGCAAGAAAACATCATCTCTGAGCTTGAGCAGGCGAGGAGAGATAAGGGTTGGTGACCAATACCATGCCCCACCAGAGAACGAACTAACTAAATGATATGGTCAGAGATGGCCGCGGAAAACACTGACGACTTCCTCACTTCCAATCCGAACCATGCAGCATGGGAGATCGAGACGGAAGGGGAGGAGGAAGAAGAAGAGGTGGAGGCAGACTTGGGAGAACAAGTTTAGATATTTTGTCACGTAGGGGTGATTATGTAATTACAGAGTGACCACCAGCCCTAAAGCGAAGGTGTGGCTGTGCTATGGTCACGTCCACGGACCCAAAGCAAAACCAAACACATCAAGCCAGAGGGAAAATGGACAACTTGCAAGCATCGGTTTCTGTCCAGAACGTTGCGCTCGACCACATCCTGCAAGTCACGAAGACCCCATCGCCATTCCAATCTAATGGTGCGTCGCAAAAAGTGCAGGACTTGTCCTCTGCGGGACCATCTACCATCCCCGCCGTACTCCCTCCCAAGGATTCCTCCGTAAATGCCATTTCTCGGTCAGAACAAGAACAAGAGATCATTCAGCAAACTGCCGCTGGGTGTGTCGTGCGATTTCGCCCAAGTAACTTTCTTTTTTGACTGTTCAACGCGAAATTAGTTTTGCTGCTTGTCTTGCTGCAGACCACGCTGCCGTCTTGCACCCGGATATCGACTCTCCTTTTTCCGACCACGTGGATGTCGTGAACAGGCTCCTTCCATATCATATATTCCAGCAGCCGCAAGAGGACATACGTACAGTACCGGAGAGTAGGTCTTACAAGGGCAAGGGGAAGGTCGAATATGATGGCATCCGCGTGGAGATCAGAGGTGGGTTTAGCCAAGTACCATACATATTTATCTCAAGTTGGGTTCAAGAGACTCGCTTTGCATTGCATTGCCATCAACGGCTCCGGAAGCTGCAAGAACGATTCAGACGCGCACAAGTGAGAGGTGGTACGGTATGTGATTCGTCGCTTTACTTGCTATTACTATGAGGCCTGACAACAATTCTCAGCGTGCTTCGCCCAGCCCACAGACGTACACTCTGATGCAGGCCATACTGGAGGTTGAAAGAGCAGAAACGGCAGCCGTGAGCTCCGAGTTGCGAAGTGCACGTAATGAATTGGATGCCGTACAAAGGGAAAAACGTGTGGCGTCGCAGCCCACCGTGACCAAATTCCGGTCCACATTTTACCCTCAAGCATCCGGATCATCACAGTATTACCGATCATATGCGTACGCGTATACGCAGCCGTACAGCGCCAGCATGTCTGGTGCAACGACGTCTACGTTCTATACTACACCTTCTACCCGAACGACGACGACGGCTACGACGTCACCAAGCGTACCAAGTTATGCACCGTCGGGTGGTGCCATACCGGTCCAGTTACCCGTCACGTCTCTTGCTGCGTTGCATGCTCTGGGTATCGTACCCGTTTCGGCTGCCTCGCTACCACCCCCGGATCAGCCACAGCCGGCGGCGGTTCTCAAGGGATCAACGTCCAATGGAACGATGTTGAGTCTCGACATCAACGTGTCTCTGCTGCAATCGTCACAGATGAGTGGGCTGGCGCTTTTGTTGAATTCATTGATGTCGAGAGGGGTAAGTTCCGGCCAGGCGAGCGCAACAAGTACTAGTTCGGAACAAGCTACTGCACAACCACACACTTGATTGCCGTGATGATTCGATGTCGAACCAGAACTATTCTCGTGCATGGTGTGGTCAATTTGTAGGTAGATTACGAACACATGAAACAGAGGGACCGTAACAGAAACGTCGTCCGCCTAGGAGAATGCACCAGAGACACACCCCAACATGGTTAACCACCAAGCCCGGTACAGTGCGGTCCAGCCTTCCTCCTCAACTATCGTCTTAGCACAATCGATCAAACCAGTGTATGGTGGACGATCCGACCTCAACCTAGCCGACGTAGTGAGCTGCCGCTTTGCATGGGAGTGTGCAGCAAGTGGACCTACCCAATGACATCTTCGTTGGCTCCTGCATACTCCTCGACCTCTTCGGCGTCGCCGCCCTCTTGTGAGACCGAGTTGTACTCCGCCGAGGCATAGGTCCTTTGTATTGCGAGTCGTATAGAAATAACCTCAAGTGGTGTAAGCACGGCGGTACTGGCGAGGGCTAGTACGAAAAAGAAAGATAATCTTATGGGGGATATGTCACGCCACCAGGGCTGTGTCGCTAGCTCGGGGAGGATCAGGCGACGGATGGACCGCAGGATAAGAACGACATAGGAAATATGTGCGACCTGGGCAGCGAGGAGGCCGGGAGTAAGGTAGATAATCCATGGGCGGCGGCGTTCTGTAGGAGTAAGCAGAATACGGCAGGAATGTACTGCGTTGAACCAAGGGAGCTTGTGAGGGGTCGTAATAGCCCTGGAAAGTGGAACTGAGGAGATCTGTTATATACAGGTGGTAGATGAGCTTGCCTGTCTGTGATGATGGTTTGCGGTAGGGATAGTAGCATAGCAAAGATACTATAAAATAAAGTTCCGAGAATGCCAGCAGAAGGTGCGGTGTATGCACGGTGACGGAAGCTGCTGTCGTCTAGAAACACGATGAGGAAGACGGAGATGATTAGGGAGGATATGAGGGTTGGCACTATGCGAAGGTGAGATCATATCAGCGTGAGCAAAAGATGCACACACTGAGGCCCTTGTATAAGCCGAGCCAGCCCTATAGGTGCGATGGGTACTTGACTGACGAGACCTGGGTAAGGAAAGACGCACTTCGATGTCATACACTCTCTTGAGCATGGCGAAGAAGGATGAAATGACTGGGCCAGTGTGAGGTTGTACGTCGCCTTCGGGATCGAGCTGGAGTCCCTTTGGGTTATAGTTAGCTCGGAAACGGACGATGGCGCCCACGAGTGGGACCATGATGGCCAAGGAAATGGCGAGGGACGCCATGAGGACGATCATGTCGAGTAAGCCAAGCATGATGGTACGACGAGGCTGGGCTCAGAGTCTGACGCCTGGCAGGACTGCGCAAGTGCGGGGGGTGCCACGGCAACTGCCTTTGGGTGGACAAACGATGTTCAAACACAGCCCGTGGCGCTCTGGCTCTTGACTCTGAACCACCACCATCTCTACGCACCAGGTAGGCCTTTTCTGGATTTACTACTTTCTAAGACCATCGCGATGTAACCTTTTCACCGTCATCGCACCGTTAGTTACTCTAGACGACGGTTTTTTTCATTCATTCATCCCGTATGGCCCCACTTTTCACGGATGACGACCGTCAAACGTGTTCGACTGCTGGTTTGGCCAGTTAAAGCCCAGCTGTTTGTCCTGTCGGAATCTTCCGTCTACCGGTTGGCGATATTTGCTGATAAACAGCATTGAAATCCGCACTTGTCTGGGAAATTGGACTAATCGCATTTTCTCTCTTCCATTCCTACTGCCGTCGTCTGTTGCACAGGTGCGCCAGTGTCTGCGACTTGGGATTTTCTGACTGTCAAGTAACCTCTACCACAGGCATCATACGCGATGCTGAACCTTACGTATAATTGCTCTTCTAGCATAATCTGTTCGCCATCAACATTCAAGCGGTTCGGTGTATTTTGAGCTCTCGCACTCTTATCCGACGTGCTCGAGTTTGGCCTTGGCCGTCGCTCGAGGCTATCGAAGGATGATCCCTCATCGCTTCCAATACGCATCTGTCCTATGACACTCTCCGTACGGTGAAGGATCCGCGCCCGGGTTTCGTCCCCCTCTTTCCTCCGTGCTACTGGCTATCCAGCGATCTGAAACGCGTCTTTCGACGAGATCGTTCATTGCCGTTCGTCCGTGCGTAATCTTCCGAAGTCTTCCAACGACCTCGAGAGCTACAAGATGCGTTCTACACTCCAACAATCTCTCTGCTTTCTGTTGAAAACGATCGATTCGTGCCTCCATCCCAACCTGCTACCTGTATCGCAAAGGTTACCTGCCTTCCAGTCCCTTGTTGTATAACCTTTTTGTCCACGATGACCTCATGTAACAGTAGCTACAAGTAATATATAAATTTTTCGTGCCACACTGCATTGACTCTCCGACGTCCTTACTGCTACGACTACCCTGGGGCTTGCTGCTACGTCTCCTCATCACCTCAGACCGGGGCAGCCACTTCACATCCCCTTATATTCCCGTCGGCGACGTCGTCCATGGCTACAGAAGGCGACGTTGAGGCTAATAGAGTCAGTCTTCGCATGGGTTGTAACCTTTTTGTCTGTTTTCTCATTAGCGCCCGTTGTCGTCGTACTAGAAAGCTGCCCTAGACGGACTAAGGTTCCGCAAAACCGCGCGACGGGATGTGTCTGGTGCTGGAACTTTTCAGCCAGAACTCAACAGCATCCCAATGCGCTCTTTGCCGGCACAGTCGAGAGATGCTTCGTCTACCTTCCGCTACCATCCACCCGCCACGCCGTCCACCACCGCAACGGTCCTCGTTCCTAACTCAAGCCCTCTCTCTGCGGACAACCACTCCCAGGAGCCACCACATCTAAACCAACAGAGAAGCGCGTACGAATCGTCCTCGACTGCTCGGCCTCGGCCACTATACCTCATGGAATCCCGCGAATCAGTCCACCGCTCTCGACCCCCTGTCTTCCTCCAGCGGCTTCCTCAATGATGGCTTGCCCGTCCCCACTTACGCGTCTTTTACGCGTCATCACGGAGGGGATACGCGCAGATTATCAGAAGTTGACGGGTTTGTGGACGACGGTCCTCCTAGGAAGCGGATTAACCGCGGCAACCCCCTCCAAGTGTCTGGCGAGCACACGTCCGGGCAACTAAATGTGCTCGTGCCTGACTCCCCAGACATACAAAGGCCTGGGTATAGACGGAAGGTGAACGCCGAGTCAACTTCGTCGGATGACTCGTTGCCGGATATTCGACACTCGTTAGATACCCCTCCACCACCAGGGAGATCGCGCATCGTGCGGGGGCACCGCCCCGGCTTCTCTGCGGCTACTGCGCAGAAGGAGGTGGTGCAGAGTAAGGATGCATTCACCAAATTCAAGATTTTGAATCCAGAACGAGATCCCGTGCTCGTGCAAGCCGCATGGGTCCAAGCTGGAGGAGACATCAAGAAGGCTACCGACTTGCTGCACGATCCATCGTGGAAGCCTCCTCCTCCCATTCGTCATCAGAGTCCATCTGTGGCAGCTTCCGATATCCCTAACGAGACCGGTCGCGTGGCAGAAGTGGACGAAGCCAACAAGGCCTCCCGCGCCGCTATGAAAGAGAAAGCCAAAAAATCGTCCATATATGCTAATAGAGGTGTCCTCGACACCACACCAGCCACTCCTATTGCCTCAACTTCCTTTGTAGCCTCTCCGATATCGCCGTCTACCCCCCTGGTCAAGCCTCCGCGACGCAGACGCTTGAATAACGCACTGATGTCGGATTCAGAGCAATCAGATACTGACAGCCGTCCTTATTCAAAGCGACCACCCGCGGAGAGGAGCGCATTCAACTACTTCAACACAGCCCATTCGGATGCGCTTCAAGAGTTGACCGGTGTGTCCCTTATGCCCTTACTCTCGTGTCCCTCTCATCTCGCACTCCAGGTTGCACTCCAGAGCAAGCGGCTGTAATTGTATCACTACGACCATTCCGCTCCGTCGATGACCTCATCGTTAAACTTGGTCAGGGAAAAAAGAAGGCAGGGCCAGCCGGCATTAGCCCTCGAATATTTGAGGATTGTCAGACCGTGCTGAGTGGCTATGGGACCGTAGACAATGTACTTGAAAAGTGTGAACGCATCGGAGCGAGTTTGCGTGCCGCAATTGCTTCGTGGGGTTCTGAAGATGACGATAGGAAAGGCAAAGACAAAGAAGACTATACTCTTGGTGACGTTGAGGATGGTTCACTGAGCTTACGCTCATTGAATGTGGTCAAGGGTAATGTATCCAAGCAATACATTGCAACACAGCCGGCAATACTACCAGACGGGGTGACTCTTAAGGAGTACCAGTTGCTGGGCGTCAACTGGTTATACCTGCTCTACATGAGGGAGTACAGTTGTATACTTGCAGATGAGATGGGTATGTGGTACTTTTTCCTGTTGGTTCCGTTCATTGAGGAGCTGTTTAGGTCTGGGTAAAACCATTCAGGTGATCAGCTTTTTCGCTCATATGAAGGAGAAGGGGAACGTCGGACCTCACCTTATCGTTGTACCGTATGTCCAGCACTCGATTGTGACTTTACTGTCGCCTCACCTCGCGCCTCAGGTCCTCTACGCTGGAGAATTGGTGTAGAGAATTTGCACGGTTCGCACCATCTATATCCGTCCAGACGTACTACGCTGGAAAAGAAGAGCGTCCAGCCCTTCGACAAACTCTTTTCGAGACACAGCGCCGACGTAACAAGAATAGTACTGGCTGGGAAGTTTTAATCACCACATATAATCTTGCACAGGGTGACGAGCGAGACCGCAAGTTCTTCAGAAAGATAGAGTGGGACGTAAGTTCTCGCACACTTACTAGTCACGGCGCTGCTATTGAGTTTCCACCTCAGAGCATCGTTTTCGATGAGGGTCATGTTCTGAAGAACTTCCAGTCCCAACGATACCAGGCACTTCTCAAATTCGAAGCTAGATGGCGCCTCCTGCTTACTGGTACCCCGCTACAGAACAACTTACAGGAACTTGTGGTGGGTAGAATGTCTGACATCCCCTCGGTAAAGACCGTTGATCTCTTATCAGTCTCTTCTTAACTTCATCTTACCCAACCTACTTGGCGACTGCCATGGAATCTTTGCGAGCCATATTCAAGACCAAAGGAGATGCCAAAGTGACTTTGTTATCGCAAGAGCGCGTGTCGAGAGCAAAGAAGATGATGACGCCCTTTGTCCTTCGAAGACGAAAAGACCAAGTGCTCAACGATCTGCCTTCAAAAGTGGAGCGAGTGGAGTGGTGTGATATGACAGATATCCAACGATCTATTTACCTGGATGCGCTGCGACGTTCCAGGAAGACCATATTGGAAGCAGGATCCAAAACGCCGAGCACTTCAGGTACTTCGACACCAAACGTAGCCGGAAAGCCTCCGAAGAAGCCCAAAGGAAATCGTCCGAAGGATAAATATGCGGAGAATAGTTCCAATGTGCTTATGGATCTGCGGAAGGCGGCCTCACATCCCTATGCTCTTCAGAAAACTCTTTACAGACCAAGTTTTGACTTCAATGACGAAGGTCTTACTCAAGGAACCCGACTTCAAGAAACGCGGTGCTGTATTCGACTACGTCAAGGAAGACATGGAGGTCATGACGGATGCCGAGCTACAATTCTTCTGCCAAGGTTACAAGGTATACAGATGTTTGTATCGAAGATCCTTCGCGCTGACTTCCGATTAGTCCACTCGCAAATTCCTTCAGGATGAGACATGCTACCTCAATTCTGGCAAGGTTACGGTGTTGCTGAACCTGCTAGAAGAATATATTGCTCAACAACGCAAGGTTCTGATATTTTCTCAGGTTGGTTGTTTTGTGCAGCACGTCACATCATCTGTTCTGAAACCCGTAGCTAGTTCACTCAAATTTTGGATATCCTTCAAGCTATCCTGAAGCTCAAGAACATTAAGTACCTGATATTAACGGGCTCAACCGCCGTAGACGTCCGGCAGTCGTTAGTTGACGAATTCACCGAGGATGAATCCATACCTGTGTTTCTCTTGTCGACTAAGGCGGGGGGAATGGGGATTAACCTCACAGCCGCAAGCGTAGTCATCATGTGTGTCGTGGTCATCCTTTTCATTTCAGATTTAGGTCGCTGAGATCCTGTAGGTTTGATCAAGACTTCAATCCCCACAATGACCGACAGGCTCAGGACCGCGCCTACCGCATTGGCCAAAAACGCGATGTTGACGTAGTAAAGTTGATCACTCAGGGTACGATCGAGGAGGACATGCTACGTTTAGGCGAAACCAAGCTGGCGCTGGATGAAGCCGTGGCTGGGGAAGGCGAGGATGGTGATGGTGACAAGGGAGAGAGTGCACAAGAAAAGGAGATGAAGATGTCATTGATGAACGTACTGAGAAAGCAACTGGAACAGCAGGACTCCGTGGCCTCTCCACCCACTACATAAATGGAGGCATAGAGCAGAGCGTAATGTGGGAGGATATATGACTGATTTTTCTGATTACGCTGTAATGTAACTATACCATCAAGCATTTAGACGATCCAGATCAGCGAAGGACTAGGGATTGAATGGGATTTTGCATTAGGCAAAGGCAGATAAACCGCGTATCATGCGATCCACGCTGGCTC
The DNA here is from genome assembly GCA_024613165.1 of Pisolithus albus. Classification (NCBI taxonomy): domain Eukaryota; kingdom Fungi; phylum Basidiomycota; class Agaricomycetes; order Boletales; family Pisolithaceae; genus Pisolithus; species Pisolithus albus. The sequence continues at coordinate 113,546 of JANFAB010000005.1, forward strand.
GGAAATACTCATTATCGATTCCCTGTTCCCTCGAGTCCATCGGAACGAGAGGGTTTCGAGCGACGTAGTCTACGAACGGGCCGCTATAGATCTGGCGCAAGACGAATCGCAGACCATCGGTGGATGGGTCACTTAACATAACAAATTTGTACCCCGACAGCGTTTCGTAGAGATGTAGTTTGTATGTCGATGTGCGGTAACTCGTGAATTGTTCATCTCTACAATATGCGTGTTGTGGAGAACGAGATGAATTTAGCCCCCCTAGGGCTGGAGGACACAGCGACACGCACGTACCTCCGAGAAAGTTTCTTGATCATATTACGTAGCGAGAGTATGACACCATAAACAAGCTTCGCCTCTTCATCAAACGTGAGCGTGTTGGTCCTCGACCCAGCACTCCTCGTAGGTGGTACTGTGCTAGCCGAAGGGTCTTCGCCAACGGCGATGACGGCACCAGTGGTGGGTACGAGAGTATTCCTTGGGCTGCTGAGTGTCGAGGGAGCAGTAGTTGCGCCGCTATCAACCTGCCGTGGCGCAACAGCGCGAGACACGGCTTTCAGGAGCCCTCCCTCCACGGCCGGCCTTGTCTGCTTGGTACGGTGCCAGTCATGATAATATATGCAAGCACAATGTCTGGTACGCGCAAACTGATGGATCCTGTGGAAGCAGAAATGTCGGACGACGTACCTGTCGAATACGTAGAGACTGTAGATCGTCATCTCTCAAGCCACAGTCGTCACAAGCGGGCGACCTTTTTCGTAGCCATATTTACATCATCGCGTCCAAGTGCATATGTACTACAACACTATACAAACGAGAGCTATCCTACCGGTAGTCACTAGTGATAAAGAGAAACTACTGATGCATACTCCAAACCAGAAAGGAGTTCGAACAGACCCTGGAAATCAAGCTTTTGGGTCGAAATACGGTGCAGTGAGCGCATCACTCCGACTCGGCACTTGCAAAAAAGTGAGAAAGCACGGTTTTTCAGGTTTCCTTCGGTTTCAACTGAGCGATGGGCAGCCGGTATACGGGCTGAGTAAAATATTCCCTTGATCTTTCCCATCGTCCTTGATCTTCCTCGCCATCGACTTGGACAAAGCTCCAACGAACGTCTGCCCCAACATCGGACAAGTGGCATTCCGATACCCGTGAATAAACATCGTAAAGAAGGGCATCTAAAATCGTGAATCAATCCATCGCACCGTGCATATGGCGTACAGACTTACTGGTTGCTCCGAGACCGTTGAAGAAACTAAACCGCCCCTCCGGCCCCGCCATCAGACCGGGCAATAACTTAAAGAACTTGTGAAGTTCTGCGCTGCAGTATGTAGTCAACTTCGAATGCGTATAACCCAACGCTTCTCACCCTGGTAGTCTTCCGCGAAAGTATCGGTGTAGACAACATCAAACTTCCCCAGATCGCCGAACTCTTTGCTTTGAATGACGTCCTGCCACTTGCCTGCCATAACCTTGACTCCCGGCTTGTCATGCCACCCGCGTTCTCGTATGTGCGCCAGTACATCTGGGTGAGCTTCTATTATGACATGCAAGGAGGGTGGCTCGGATAGTCTTTGTAGCAAACTGTCGATCTACTCATGGGGTCAGAGGGGCATTTGTGACACGAAACCATCTGTGCTGACAATTCCAAGGCCAAATCCCACATTGAGAACGCGAAGTCCATCCTTCAATTTCGGGTGGTCGGAACACAACTCGTGCACAGTCTTGCACACTGGGCGCGACCATGTTCAGCTTCGTGCCATGTTCGGGGGCAATACTGTTACTGACTGATCTCTCGCTCCCAGCCCATCATGACGCCGATCTCTGTGTCGTCCTTGAGCTTGAGAAGACAAATTTCTTGGCCATTTGCATCAGTCGTATATTGTAGACGAGAGGCAAGAAAGGCGTCGTTGGACGCAGCTGCAGTATTGTCCTCGCCGTCGATCACGAGTGTCAATGGAGATTGCACGACTGACGAGCGCGAGGATAACACTGCCAGCAATAATCCTGAACGGTTTCGGTCAGTGACGCAGCGAGCAGCAGCCAGGGCACATACCCGCGCGGATACCAGCATCGCGGATAAGCTTGTAGCATTCGTCGTTGTTCATGGATAGAGCAATATCACCGGCGGTGTTCCCAAGGTTGTCCACTAGAATTATGTAGTCTCAGCAACCGCATTCCATACAGGAGATCGATGTCCACTTGCCTGCATTCCAGACTGCGCCTTCGTCCAGGAACATCTTGACCAGCTGCTCACTCCCAACGTACGCAGCGGCGTGCAAAGGTGAGATACCTTCGTTGTCTTGGAACCACAAAGGAGCGCCCGCGTCGATAAGATCCTGGACATTCGCAAGAGGTTCTTTCTCTAGGACGGCTTGGATCAATGTGGTGCCCAGTTCGGTCAGCGCGTTGATTTCTTCAATGTCTTCAGCAGACACCTCGCTGCTGACTGAATCATCGTCGGGCACCTGCCGATTCATGATGCTGAGTGCGAAGAAAGATAGGGTAGCTTATTAGACAGCGACACCGTCGAGACGCATCATGATCTCGGCAAAGGGCTCAGATTAGATCAAACCGTATGTACAAATGTAAACGTGTCACTAATATCTCAGACACTCAAAACCTTGACCTACGCCCTTCAGTGCTTCTGTCGGACGACCGACATTGGGAGGCTAGTTGGTTTCGTCCTCGTTGCCGTCGGATCCGTCATCCACAGGGAGTGTTATCATATCGTTCAGACTGGATAACAAACATCACGCCGCACATTCTGCCAGGTTGGACGTCCCACTTACCAATGGACAAATGGCCTGAGTATTCGCACGACGATCTTGAGCTGTTCAATGAAACTCGAGTTCAAAACTTGTTTGTCCGTAAAGCTGGCCACGAGTCACTCATACGCATTATAGTCAGTGCCACAGGACGTACGTTCGCGAGACCGCTAGCGATCGGCACTTTAAAAGATCAATATCCCTGTGGTCGCGTAAGTGAACTTCACCATACACAATGCGCCCGGTCTCACTTATGGTGTTTGTCAATGCCCTTTGGAGCTGTTTTCAATTCATCCTCGTGACCAAACACACTTCGGCGCTTTCCTTCTGGATGAGGTCGTGGTTCGCCGAAGTTCGAGACAAATTCCGGGTCAGAGAGTATTTCGCGAAGCCGATCCGGGGAGTGTAGTATGTGATTCCTGATACACGGAGAAGGGATTGTAAGCACCCGACATGGTCATCGATGTGACGAACCTGATGGTCGAGAGTTCATTTCTCCCGGGACACCACGCCCCAGCCGCGATAATGCTTTCGTCTCCCGGCTTGACTTTATGAGGTCAGCATATTTCACGGTAGGAGGTACCCGAAAATGACCTACTCAATCTGGTTTCGGGATCCATTAGCTTCTAGTTGAGGGGAGGAAACAGCCAGCGTGGAAAAGACTTACATGTGGTCTGTACGGATGAGTTAGCAGGTCAGTAGGTAGCCAGGACTGGGACTAACAGAATGCAAAGATCCCCTTTCTCCCGCTCCTTGAGAAGCTCGCCGACAGTCCCGTCTTGTAAGGTGTTTTGTCGTTGCTGAACCGGATCTACGTCACGTAGCGTAAGTGTATAGACATTGTGACCACTCAGATACTCGCATCACGGTAGATCCTATGAACTACGTCTTTGGGAGGCAGAGGAGGAATTTGCGGGTCAACGCTGACAAGCATTTCACTAAAGACTTGGATAAAATCCTTGAATTCCTTTTCACATCGCCTGTACACGGGTTCTGCGAGAGATGAGATATTCTCAAGGAGCTGGGAGCGGGAAAAAGTATACCGTGGAGCTTGAACCTGGTTCAGGAGTCAAAACTCGCTAAACAAGAGAAGTTGGCAAGATTCTCACCATTGGCGGTCGTTGCAACTTGGGTCTCGCAATTGTGCCAGGAAGTCGAGGGTGTGCTGTGAAATCTGCCCCTTGGAACCTTGAAGGATCGAGAGTGAGGACTCGGCGAAAACAGTATGCGACCGGGACCTGCAACAGCACTCACCCCACCCCGTCTGAGGAGCCTGGACGACTTTGCCTACGACCTCCTGACCATCTTTGAGTTCGACGTCGCTGATGCCATTTTCTTCGTCCTCTGCCTGCGCCTTGTGTTTCTTTTTCGCTGGAGAGTCGTGACCTGCTTTACGTTTTCCTCGTGACGATGACGATCCCGTCCCTTTGGAGACTGCATTGGTCGACTTAGCCTGTGAGGAAGTGGCAGTACCGCGTGGACGCTTCCTTCGTCCACTGGGTTCGTCGTCCAGAGCATCGCTGGCTAATGATATCTGGCTAGAGACGTCGCTCTCGTACCCGAGCGCGCCTCGTTGGTTTCCCGGATCAGAGAACGTGTCGATGGTGGCATGTTGTGTGGAGTATAAACTTCGTTTAATGCTAAGCTAATGGACCAGCGAGGGGCACTGACCACGCCCCGTGCGAGGCGTGATCGGTCGGTACCGGTACCCCTTTCAAATTTCACGTGTCACTTTCAGGGCTTGAGTTCTCCTTCAGGCTACCTTCGTAGTCGTATCTCTCTTGCCGTAGCGCTGCCTTCCCCCCGTCGTGTATCTATCAGCTATCCTGTGGCTATACATGCCTCGAAGCCTATTTTGCGTCTCGCTTTCCTCACGAGTGCCTCGGTCGATTAGGAGAATGTTGAGGCACACGATGCCAAACCATTTTAATGATACACACGTCATAGAGAAACCTCCACACACAAGAAAATGCGATAGTGTTAGTCGTCCTCGTGAATAACGATTTTAGACTGCTCCGACGATATCAACACCGTGTCCAACGCTGCTGCCTCGGGACTCGTGGAGACTGTCTCGACAGGTCGACCCTGAGCGTCCGCCAGCTCCAGCTCCTCATCCTCATCCTCGTCGCTCTCTTCCCCCGGTTTCCTGAACACCAACTCCGTCCCGTTGACCATCCGACGCTTCTTGACGGGTGCTCCTGCGGTATTACCCGTTGCGCTGTGATCGTCCCCGTCGGTATCCTTTTCGACTGGCTTAGCCTTCATTCGTTGCTTCTTCTTCTGTCGTCTGGCACGATTCTTTGCAGTTTTGGCCGCTGCCTGCTCCTCAGCCTCCTTCCTCTTCCTCTCGAACTCGGCATCCTCAGCTTCCTGTATACGTGAACGCGTGTCAGAAAACATATCGAACGCACTAAAACATTCGCATCATCACACCTTTCTTGCAGATTCTTCCATCATTTTCAGTCGTTCGTACTCTCGTCTACGGCTAGCTTTATATACGTGAAACTCGCCGCTTCCGGCTCCAGCGCTCGATCCTTGCACGTTCTTCATCATTTCCCTCGGCGCACGGATGGTTTTCTCCTTTGGAGGAGGTGGAATGTAAGCTGGCTTGCTCGGATCTTTGAGAAGCCGCTCGAGCTGAGCGCGCTGGTGGTCAAGCGGTGTGACTGCATGGCGCACAGTTTGACCCGGCGCAGGGGATGCTGAATGTGAGTTGGGCGCGGGCGACTTGGACGCCGACATGAAAAGCGCAAGTGGCGGTCAAGACAAGTCCAGCAAAACAAGGCCAAATAAAAGGCGTCCCTAGCAACTACGGACAATGGGTGCAGAGTTTGATCTACAGTAAAAACGACCACCTTTTGAACTGAGCATCCCACATAATCGAATACAAAAGTGTGAGGTTATGAGTCGCGTTCGAAGAGCGCGACCATTCCGTATGCTGCAGCTGCAGCAGCCCCGCCCACCATCAGCGTGCTCACTGCACCCCATATGTAGCCTGCCGCGTCGTTGCCAGCACCAGTAACACGGGATTTGATAGCACCGAAGACAAGTAAGACGACCCCCGTGAGTATGCAAGAATAAAGCAAAGCGGTGTGTGCGCGACTGATGAAGAAATACGGGATCAGGGGAATGATGCCGCCGACCAAGTAACCGAGTCCAATCGTTACGGCAGATAGGTACAGTCGTCTGGTCGGCACTTCCTCTGTTTTTGAACGACGATCATTCAAATATATCGGAGAATAGTGGAGTGTCGCCACGTACGGAGTCCTTCCCCGAATTTGAGTAGGAACGCAGTGAGCCCGACGTCATTTTTCCATCTAAGTTGTTGTCGTTCTTCGTCGGCTGGACCTTCGGTTCCTTCGCACTCGGCAGCTAGCAAACTTTTGGTGACCGCCTGCGAGGTGCGTTCGTCGACGCCAAGCGGTCCTAGTATCGCGTACACTTCTCTCTCCATTTCGCCACCGCAACTGTGTTGCACCCGAGAAGATATATGTCGTCTTAAGAACCGGTGGTGATCTCTTTCAGCTTGCGATGCCAGGAAGCCACCGATACCCATAGAGATCGCACCCGCAATGAGCTCTGCTACGCCGCCAAGAACAACAAGTCTGGATTCTCCGAGGGACGAGAGGCCAGCCGTGAGAGCAAAAGGGACACTGAGACCGTCAGACAGACCGATCACGCTAATATCAACGATGAGGAGGGGTAGTAGACCAACAGCACGACGACCTACACGTCACGAATGATGTCCGGATCGACTAGTGTGCGGTCGTCATCATTCTTGATGTCCTTGCAGCATATGCCGCCTTCGCGGCCATGTCTATCGCACTTTGCTTGGAGAGGTACTCCAGGACCTGCAGATTCCAGAGACCACACGGGTGGTCTGGGAGGGTTGTTGGAATCCCTGTTGATTGAGATGGACACGCCAGGTTCACCGTTCATTTTTCTGTAGGCAAGTGGCAATGAATGAATAAATAAAGTGAAAGTGCAGCGTTCTCGATGCTCATTGGCTGGGGGGTAGTGGACACATACTATAGGCAAAGACGTCGATGCTGCCGAGCAGCCATTTTTAAGGAGCCAACCAAGAGAGAAATCTACACTACATGATACTTTGCAGCAACGGACGTAGGACACACAAATAAGAGCAGGGAAACAAGACTCATACGACTGAGACAAGGACGTGTCATCAGTGGCAAAGGCGCATGAGAGGCAAACAACTCACGAAGCACTGCATTCACGCAACCGTCATTCTCTGGGTTGTTGGTGATTTGGGCATACTTCCCAAAAACCACCTTGCCACCCGTAGTGACCATCCCCAACTCAGATACATTCACTTCTATCACTGTTCCTTTGGTTAGGACACCCAGCTGGGTGTACATCGGTGACTGGGGGTTTTTCTTGACACCCAATATTTGCAACTGGAAGGTCGCTTTAAGATCAGCTATAGAGAGTCGGTCAAGCCCGGTGTATGAGGGATACATTGCACACCACTTACGATGTGTCACGTTCGCTTTCTTGTATCGCAGCGCCATTGGTCGAATGAACCGTTCCATTTTCACCGGTTTACGTGTGAACCCTTCGCCGACAAATGTAGCTTTCGTTACCATGCGCTTCCAAGATTTACTCTTATTCTTCCCTGTCTTCACCACTTTGAACATCTCATCCTCTGCAATACCCCGCACTTTTGGCAATGGAACGGAGTACTTGGCAGCCTTGTCTTTCCGCTTCTGTTTGATCGCAGATGACAGCGCCTTTGCATCCTTTTGTCCCTCGCGATCGAGGAGGTACGCGGGCAAGGCACCATCCGGTACGGTGGATGAATCAGCTTGCTTGACATTGCGCTCGTCGTGGACTTTGAGAGTCTTCTTGAGCTGCACTTTTTCTCGGTGACGTTTCGCGTGAAGGATCTTCGCCTTCAAACCAAAGGTCTTTTGGGCAATTGCGGAGGATTTATGAACCCCACGAGCTTCCTTCTTCCGTCTGTACGACGTTTCTTTAGTAACCGAGCGTTGCGCGCTACATCGGCGGCACGCACTTTCGCTCATAGTAATCTAACCGTCTTCCGTGCCGCTTGATGTGTTCCTCAATATATTCATTCTGTACATCGAGTCGCGTAGGCACTCGGACACGGCGGCCAAGAGTTATATCGCACTTACCTGCGGCTGGAAGAGTAAAAGGACGGTGTCAGCGACTACAATCTTTGTTCTCGCGAATGCACTTACCATGATGAACTACAGAAGAGGACTTCGGAAAATGCCGAATAAGGCCTTCCCCGTACACCGAGGTTCCCTGCGCCAAAAACAACGATGTGGCAGGACACTGCGAACCAGTACGGCGTTGCGTCGACTTCACAAGCTAATGTCCCGCTTCAGTTTTACGCAGCTGAGTCGTATCAGAGTCAATTTTACCCCAGCTCGCGGTCGAGTTTGGAAGGCGCTGTGAACGCGGGCGGCGTCACTCCGTCATATGGAGGTAGTATTCAACAGCCAGGTGGATGGTGGACCGCATTTGGTACCGGAGGATTCGAAGGGGAACCACCGCTGCTGGAAGGTGCGAAGCAACTCGGTTGGCTATCTTCACCGTGTTCATCCTCGGATGTTGCAGAACTTGGCATCAACTTCTCTCATATACAAGCAAAATCAATGACAGTGCTAAACCCCCTGCAGCATGTAGACGAACGTATAATGGATGATGCAGACCTTGCAGGCCCTCTTCTCTTTTTCTTCTGCTTTGGCATGCTCCTGCTGTTGGTGAGTCTTGACCGCTGGGTTCCTCTCATGGTCCTCACATATGAGTAGTCTGGGAAGCCGCAATTTGGATACATCTATGGCTTTGGACTGCTTGGCTCCATCTCAATATACACACTCCTTAATCTCATGTCTGACAAGGGTATTGACGTGTACCGTGTCGTGTCTGTACTCGGATACTGTCTACTCCCCATGGTTGGGGTGGGTGCTGTCAGTGTTGTGGTGACGCTGGAGTACGCTAGGTTTCTCGACCTGATTCATGTTGTACTAATCATCCATCTATACAGCGGTGTTCTGGGTTACATGCTTTCCATTCTTTCAATTATATGGTGCACATACGCTGCATCGGGAATCTTCGTCGCTGTGTTGCGCATGTCCGACCAGCGTTTACTGGTTGCTTACCCCGTAGCATTGCTCTATGGGTGCTTTGCACTTTTGAGTGTCTTCAATGTAGGGGCGGGTAGAGCGGGAGTTGGAAGGTAGATGACCACGTCCCAATTCAACTTATTACAGATACTGTGGAACGCCAATCGGTGTCAGGTCATCCCCTACGCTCTACGACTGCCGTATCATTTCTATACGGATCCTGTTCCTCCGCTCCCAACAATATCTAAGGCAGGCAAGTCATTATCTTGGGTGCGCCATGTCCTACGATAAATTAGAATATAGTATAATAGTGCAACCGTTGCTGAATGTGACCATTGAATGACGTTTGAGACGTGGTACGTATATATGAATGACCTCCCCTTCGGTAGCTGCGTACGACTCCCTGCCAGGCTCTCAGAGTAGCTTTCTCTCCCTCTCTTTCCACTCGGTCGGTAACTGCTTGCTATAGATATTTAGCAGTCCTTCCATAATCTTTTCCAGCGGCATCGTTGCATATTCGTGAACGTATTGTGGTAAGGAATCCTCTAGACTGAACCCGGATTTCTTCATGAAGAAAGGATGCATCACGTCTGGAGTTGCCTCTCCTAGTTGCCGGAGAGTCAATTTTTGAATTCTCCTCTCCCGCGGCACGTAGACGATACCCGTTGTGATGGAGGGTGAGGCTTCAGCAATTACCTCCTGAGACTGTGGGACTTGCTTGACAGGATGAGAAGCCTCGGAGCCAGACATCGAAGCATGTTGAAGCCTGGATGGGATATAAGGAGACACCATCATATCTCCGCCCGACTGTGCTGTATCGAGAGATTGTGTTTCAGATGTACTCCAAAGTCCTTTCTTCCGTACTCCCGATACGCTGTTCGCGGCTGTGCCTGTTTGCGTCTGCAGCTGAGCCATTTCGCGTGAAAGATTCTTCCGCAGCCCAGTTAACCACGAGTACAGCGCCACGTTCAGAGTTATGTAGATATCCTCTGGCCTTCTGTCGTCTCGCCCCTGAAACGTGCTGTAAAAGTCGTACAGAAGACGCGGGGACAGTTCTGGACTGGGCTCTTCAGTTATCATAAGCATTCTCATTGAGGGCAAGCCAACAATATTCGCTTCTGTGGGATTCCTGAAGAGTGAATCTACCCAGGATCTATCACCGGAAACGACAGCTGAAGAAGGCAGGAACGGCTGGAGTTGACTGAATTTGGAGATGTTAAGCGCCGAGAATGACAGGTGAACTTCCCTCCGGGACGGCCGACCGTCTACGACTGCCCGATGCAAGCTGGCCTGAACGTCCCGCCCAATAAACGATGCAAGTTCTACGTCTGCCATTGTTCGTGGGAAGAAGATGAGCCTCAATGTTTCGAGGCGGAAGTTCATTTGCTGGCGGATGACGTAGGACGGTTCTACTTCGGCTTCTTTGAGCCGGTTCCTTGCAGACTGGAAGAAAGCCGAGGCAACTTCTGTCAGAGGGTTGTTAGGTTTGGGGCTCTGCGTGGCGCGGAATGCTTCCGATTCTCGGCTCGCTGCTAGTCTTTGGGATGCAATACTGGCTTTGAACCTGCTTGCATAGAGCATCAATTTAGGGAGGCTCGTAACCGTCGCCAAAGCAGTGATATGTTTCCCATGAACAGTGAAGGCCAAAAGTAGGGGTTGTTCCCCATTTCTCAGCTCAGAAGTGACAAGACTCCAATCGTCGCGTATGTCTACTTGGATTGGGTCCGCTCTAACCCGACTGTCAACATAATACACACAATGACGTCGATGAGAACTGACCTGTACACCAGCAAGCGCTGTTGCTCCGACTCGAGTTCCGCATTGAGGGCGCCACTCGTCATCGTTAGTTCAAGTAGCCGCACTGTGCGTGAATCCCGCATCAGGGAGTTCTCGCTCCTGCGGACCGTATGGAAGATGCAATTAGGGACGACAACGTGACCCGAAACGTTCCCATGAGCTAGAATGGCGACATCCGCGACAGACAAAGAAACTTCAGAGCAGCTTTCGCAAAAACGTGTACGAATAAGGGCTTCTTTGAGATCGAGGGTGATGAGACTAATCGATTGGCCGAGGTCGACAGTAACTTCAGTCCTACGAATGGAAAGCACAATAGTGGCGGTGACATTCTGTGTTTCTGCTGGACTGAAAGGTTGCATCGGAGGATTAGTGTACATTTCCCCTGTATTAGGGCCTTGCTCCGAGATCAAAGGAATGCGGTCCAACCAAACTGCTTTAAAGCACAGAATATCCTGCAGACGGGAAAAACGTACGCCTCCAGAGATATCTGTGTTGACAAGGAGAGATATGGAGCTTTCCGGATTCCCTTTGTCGTCCTCGATCTTAGTAATGGCTAAGGAGAAGGCAAGATTTCGAGCCGCAAGGTTAACGCAATCATCGCTAAGAAAGCCATGCTTAAGCCCCACCGTCAGGCCATCTACAGATCCGGTGAAGGTTAACCTATGTGCCCCAGGGGAAATGTTCACAATAAAGCCGCCACTTTCCCATCTGAGAGCCGCGATGACGTTCACGTCTGGTTGGCACGTGAGTTGCAAGGTAGATTTATCAACGCGCAGTGAAAAGGTCATTTGCAAGCTAGGCGTCGGAGACACATCCCCTGGTAGTGCAGAAGGCGAAGGTCGAGGAGAGGAGTCTCTGCGTTCCGAAGTCACCGATACCCGTGTGTCCTGTCGACTGGAGCTCCTCCGTAACCGGGCTTGGACTTGATCAGTTACTTCGGTGACAAATGGTAGTAAATCGGGATGAAGGGTGTTTTGGCTCGAGTGAATTTTGCTTTTGATGATTAGCATAGGTGCTTGCACAGGCCCGGATGTGCCCGGAACATCAGCCAACGCTCGGTACTCGATCCACGCCGACAGAACTGGCAGTTTGACTACCTCTACTTCCCTTGTCGAGGCATAGTCATCGATATCACGATGACTCGGGTATGGCTGCCCGGTCGGACTACGTATCCGAATTTGCCCACTGTCAAATACTAGCGCAGTGAACAGGCTTATTGCCGGGATCACATTAGAATAACTTCCGGGCGAGAAACTCCTGCTGGTGGACTCCGACGCCCGAGAAGCCATCCCAGTGTTGGCCAGGCGTTCCATTCTCTCCCGGCCGTGACGATATACGTCGATCAAAGAGAACACGTGACTTGAGATAGACGAATCAAGGTCCAAAACGAATCCACTGACATTTCCAGCGATCCAAATATGGCGTTTGAGCTGGGAAGTATTGGAGCGTAGCTGGATCTTCATTTCCGGATAGCATAGGCGATTATGGATGGTGTGGTTCTCAATGCTGAAATCCATTGGGATCCATTGTCTAAATCTTGGATTCTTTTCAGCGCCATGCGCACGCCAGATAATAAACCGTTCTCACCTGTGCACAAATTGGAAGCATAATTCCTTGGTGGTCATCTGACCTACTTCACCTCTCTGAGTATGGAACTTGATCCGACGCACAGAAAACAAGAAGGCGCGGACAGCAGAGGAGTCATAGTCAGCTGATTTTGGTAACTCCAAACTCTGGTCGAAGGACAACGGGAATGCGACGCCGACCCTCTCGACGTTTACGGTAATACTGTGTTTGCTCAACCACGAGGCGTTCTGTTCGAGATCTGGTTTCCGGCGCTGGACTTCGAAAGTCTTGAGAATGGTTCGAGTTTTTTCCTTGAATGCCTCCAATTCCGCTGCTCTCTGACTTCTTCTGATGGAAAGCTCGGCCTAGAAATTGGTTAGTAATCGAGCAAACTTCAAGAAAAGATTAAGTACCCGCTGATGATCAATAAAATCTCCAAGTTCGCCTATTGAACTTGGTTGCATGACAGCTTGGATCTTTGGTATAGACACATCTAGGCAATTACCCTCCGCCGCAACGGAAATGTCAACGATAATGAAGGCCGACTTGTGGTTGCGATCGAAGACGTGCTCTGTTTTTGCTGCCCCACTACCAGGCGCCAGAGATAGTGCTATGTCACGGAGTGCAATCTTCCACGCAGCATAGCTACCTTTCTTCGTGATATCTCCCATCACATTTTGGCATCCCAGGTAGAATGTGGATGCGGGTCCTTCCAGGCCAATTCTGAATCCTTTCAGGTTGACTTGAACATTATATCTACTAGGTTTCGGTTCCGGCCTTGCAGTCCTGGGGTTCACTGGTCGTGCCCGGCGCGTCTCCTGGATTAAGTCCATCAAGTCTGTAAAGTCTCGTCCGAACTTCTGTTGAACAACGAGTAAAGAATCCCAGTGCGTGGGTTTCAGTTTCACATCCGCGAACTCCAGGGCAGCTAGCAAATCCACATTATCCTTCCCCTGATGACCGGTCAACGTCAGCGCAGGCAAGACAACTTTGACGCGGGGAACCTCGGTGCTGGAATGCGTGCTACTCGATTTGTGGGATATAGCCAGAGCTTGGGACAGAAGCTGAAGGCCAAATTTTTTTTGCCCTTTTGTTGTGGCATACGGTACCGATACGACGAACGCTGTGCTGTTTCGTATGGTCCAGGATAGCCAGGTCCCTCTCAGAATCTGTAACGTCACATTGCAGCTGGCAACACTGCCATTAAACATGACGTTGAAATTCTGACGCCTCTGGGAGTTCGAAGGTGGCGGATCTAAAGAAGACGGGAATGTCCGACCACTCCTGATTTCGGATATCAAGCTTTCAGCTGCAATCCCAAACGTGGGTAGGAAGTCGGCCTTCCACTCCTCGATGAAGCGATATAGCCGTAGGGCACTACGGGGAACACTGAGAATAACGTCGTCCAGCGAGAAGACAAGCCGTAGGGTATTTGACATGTGATCGCTTTGTTGGACCGCATTGAAGCCACCTTTGGCGAAAGTCAACGACGCGAGAGAGTTGCGTTCAGGTACAAGGACATTGGTATCGGCCTCTCTGGATTGTGCCCGGATGTGGAGACTTCCAAAAGTGAGGATGTTGTTCATGGAGTCCATTCCCGTGTCAGGGCGCACGAGAGCTGAGGAACACAGATCAAATGAAGAGCCCCCCAGTTCAAAAATAATATTTTCTGCCGCCGCTTGCGCATCCAAACTACCAACCTGAACTAAAATGACGATATGGGATGGCCTGGGGGTCACTGCAAAATCACGATTAAAGCTCATATCATAGTGTTTTCGCACCCGAACGACTCGCTGAGCAAAGTCGATCAAGCGGGGATAAATGACCAAGGAAATACTAGCGGCGGTAGCCAGGAGGAGATTCTGGCTGATTAGAAGGTCGGTAGACGGTTCTTGGGGAAACAAGTGCCTTGCCGCCTGCGAATCGCAATGATACTCCAGATACAGAGCGGTCGAAGCCAGATGACTCTGTGACGTAGGCGTATTCGACAACACCGTGAAGCGCAGGAGACCAATCTTACACGAGGCAGAGGTCATGGCCAATGACATTTGGGGAGACACTGTTTTCTCCGTTGGGTACAACGTCCGCCACAGGGAGGAGTGGGTGACATCGTCAACATCTACCATGAGATTTGAAAGGCAAGTCCTAAACAGATCTCGATCTTCCACCTCGCCCACTATTTCCTTGTTCGCAGAAGACGGAGGTCCACATAGCCGCAACACAGAGCGCATGTGGAAGAGAAATTTGAACTGTGGATCAGTCCGTAATGCATCGGGCAGTCCCCGCTGGACCAAGAAAGACGGTTGCATGACGGAAAGAGGATCAATAACAGCACGTCCCCTGGTTCGCGAGAGTACTTGGCGAATGAGCGCGGGGAGGCGACCTGACGAGGCCAAGTGCCAGTCTCTATAGGTCGATACTAGTCGCTCAAAGTTTTCTTTCGTGGCAAGCAGCAGAGCGACTATGTATTCCGGATCCGACGGGCCGATCTGCGTCATCAGCCTCTCGCCACAAATGGCCAATCCTCCACTTATAAAGCTTGCTTGGACGTCGTCCAATGTCAGAGAGTACTCTGGGCGAGAAGTGGTTGGCACGCCAAACGGACGGCTAAGGCCGGCAGAGAGCGCCTGACAACCCAGTCGGAAGTTGACAGAGCGATGGTGGGAATTGCACTTGAAGAGCAGTTCGGTTAGGGAGCAATGTGCGATGAGGTCAACACAGCCATCGCCAGTGGCAACATTCGGAGGCGGCTGATCCAAGTTCCGTTTGCAGTGCACTTGTTCTACTAACTGAACACGCAAGGAGTGCAGGTTTAGGTCGCACGACGGCAACCCAGGATCCGACGACAGGCCGGACTCGGTGAAGTTCCCTACGTGTCGACACATGAAAGTGTCAAGCAGCAATTCGTCACTAAGATTCTGTCGAGAGGCTGAGTAAAATGACTTGAAGGTTGCAGGAAAAAGTCGTACGCAGTATTCGACCTCTTCCCTAATCGTCGACGCAAAGATGACAATGAGTGGGGTGATCAATATCTCAAAACCGAGAGTCGATTCCAAGCGAATTGCCAAAGTGGTGCTTGCAGCAGGGAGTGAACTCAAAGCACGGTGGGGTGCTATACGCGAAGATTCATTCGGCTTCTCAATAGCCATTGGTGGATTCTGTACCAGGGTCAGCTTTCGCAGCTGAAGGGTCTCATCCACTTACATACACCAAGGCAAAGGGCGAACCTTCATAAGCCGACAGATTATTCAGACCACGTTCAGCATAACGCCTCGTAAGACGATAACATCCCGCGAGAGACTCTTTTGACCGCCGCTGCGCTGTTCAAGAGTGAGCTGACTTCTCGGGCTCGTGATCGTCCTCACCATCCACATCCGAACATTTGCTACCTGATGAAGTAGTGTCTGAGATGTCCCCATTATCTGACTCTTCATCAGAAACAGTTAGCTCCGCATCGTCATTCTGCACTACCGCAGGTCGCAGAAATCGGTTCCTCCTGCAAAATAAACGTCATCTTCCTAAACTAAATCGCAATGCTTGACCACCCACGCTACTCGAGCATCGCGACCAGCTTCTGATATCTTCTCATCTTCTGACTCAGACAAATAGGGCAGGCGAGACCATCGAGTGAAATAGCTGGAGCCTTCCATTTGATGGTCGTGAACGGTAGAAGGTGGCGTACGGAACGAAGGAAGGGCAAGTTGGGGAAGATAAAGATCCTTCATGTGATCGACAGGAGACGGTGGATGCCGCCTGTTGCCTGCCGCGGTGCGCCTATTGCTGAAGTGCTCGCGCGCTTCCTTGACCTGGCAGAGAAGATAGTGGGCTCTTCGAGTGAGTATATCCTGCGATTGTATAAAATCGCTCTGGTCACGGCCGTCGAGATTTGAAGAATAAATCTCCAAATTGCTGTCAAACTCCAGATAAGCAGCTTCTGACCATGATTTACGATATGAATCAGAAGTAACAAGTGCCTTCAGGTTGGCGAGGGGGAGCCTTAGAACGATAAATTTGCCGCATAATCGGCCTTGCAAGTCATTAGAATGGACACTAAGTCCACACGGTAAATCCACATCGAGAGCCGCAGAACCTGCAAGCAAGGTAACGTTGAGTGTCTCCACGGATAACTTCATGAACGTCACTGCTTTCATGTCAACAAGCTAAACACTTCAAGGTGGATGTGCCACGCACAGTCGGGATCGATTGGTATGCCAAAGTCGCTAGCAGGAGCGTTCGGCAAGTCAACATAGTTAACTCGAAAGACATCCAACGCCGCTAGCGCTATGCGACCTTCGAGTGCAGACAATGAAGCCCTTACACTACCAAACTCAATATCCCAGACGCAGACGTAGGTGCGCGTTCGCGGAGGGGGTCCAAATAGTCTGTGCGCCGTAATATCGATCCCTATAACCGTTCAACGTCAGAGCTCATGCACTGTACAGAAACTCACTATCGATAATCAATGTTTCGTTAAAGAGAGGACATTCATGCCTGAAAAATGCATCCTCCGGAAAGACTTCATGAACGCAACCTTTGATTTCTTCAACATTTAGAGACATGTCTGCCATAAATTCACATCAGAACCATTCACCGCCCAAAGCCACGTACGCACCCATGAAATAGTCATGCAACCTGAAGTCGAGTTGAAGCTCGGGTAGTCCTAGCAGTAAGGAAGCGCCAACGTCATCAGTGGTTGCCGCATTATCGCCGTACTTCTCATATCCCGGGAGCGCAGCTGGGAGTAAGAGGGACCCATTTTGCAGCATAAGAGAAATGATGACTTGAAGAGGATTCGACTGCTCGACGTCAATTTCCAATTTAGAGGCAAAAGATAACTGTACCCACTTGCCCAAGCCTGTATTTCTTCTCGATAGGATCCCCAACTTCCCCTCTCCCGTGCCTACCCAGATACTCAACGAGCGTCGAAAAATGAGTGAAAGATCCAAAGTAATTGTCGCGCAAGACCATTGTATACCTAATCACCCATCCCAAGGATTTAAATGAGACATCGGCCAGCTAAATACAGTGAGCTGAGGGCATAGATAGATCCGGACACAACCCACAGAAATATCGAGCTTGATCTGATCAATATGGTCGGGGCGCACCTCGCTCCAACTATCATAAGAGGCCTGCAGGCGAAAGGTACGCGCATGGAAAACCTGTTGCTCCTTACCATGGTTATAAAGAGATTGAGTATTCCACCTCGGTAACGACAATGAGATAGCTAAATCCGGAACATCAATGGAAAATGGAATCGTTGATGTTTCCGGGCGATAGGTATTCGAAGGGATTGCTACTACACAATGCAATCGTGGGGCTCGGGCAGTGAAGATTGCTGAGCGCAAATGAGACGCATAATACAGGGGAGGTCAGCACTCACTATTAACATCCTTGACGAGGGGCTTATCGACAATATTTTGGTCGTTTGCGTATAAATTGAGGTCAAAGTGAAACAGGTCCACCTCAAAGACGTAAACCGTTGGTATGAAATGGTACCAATCCGTCGGCGGCCCAGTTATCCAATCCCGGGACAAATCCGTGACCATGTTGATGTGATCCCGCAGAGGGGAAATAACAGGCTGTCGTAACGAAATTGCGAATGACCACTTGCGTTCTGCATTCCATTGAATCGGGGCCGGAAGCGCTGCATGCACCTAGCCCTTGATTAGATACCCCACGATTATGGAGAGCGAAAATCCTTACCCGACATGATTCAGCCAGAATAACTCTGCTCTCATTCACACTCGAGTTGAGCTGCACCGTATCCAAGTGAACCTCTAACCGTGACTCGAAACCTTCGGGCCCGATAACCATTGGGATAATGTAGCTGATGGATGAGCTATCTCCTGCAGTAAGATGGAGAAAGGCGGGTTCTCGTTTCTTGGGTTTCGGGCCCTGGGCCAGATCATCCCACTGCCAATCCTTGGAGCTCTCCCGGAAAGGTACAGTCAACGACGTTTCCCCTCGAAGCTCGATAAAAACTTTCATTGCCGTCCAAATTCTCTTCTCCCCAGGCGTCAGACGCTGAGAGACATCTAAATCATGATAGTTTGGAGGGAAGAATGTACGTTGGAGGTGAACCCTGCAGATTGTTTAGGATTGAATGCTTCTAAATCATAGGGGTAAGGTGATTACCGTTGCCTATCCGCCCATGGACCGTAACGTATTACTCCGTTGTGGATGACTAGGTCAATACCCCACTCAGGCGGCAAGTCCCCGTTGCCAATGTCATAAGACTCAAGACCGATGCCTCCAGGACCAGTCGTCTCGGCGGGAACCTCACCGACGACGTCAACATAGTACGACAGTTCCAGAGTGGGAGCTTCCATGACGCGCCGCTCGATAGCATACTCGAGTTTACTAGAATCATTCACGACAAACACACCGTCGTCGAGACCCTTCCACGGTTTTCCTGGGACAGAGTGCCGAAGGTTGAAACCAGCATCAGTGCGGTGAGAATGACGGAACCACGAGTACAATTTCAATGCCCTCCAGACCTTAGTGAACACTTCATGAGACAAATACAAGAGCGGAATGCGGTCGGCATAACTGTTATGAATCTCAGATCTAGCCCTGGACCCTTCGATAGCAGCATACCTAGAAGACTCCGCTTGCACACGAATCGAGTGTCCTATGTTAAGCATGGCTCGTTGATAGTCAGGATTATCAACGAGACGGACGACGGCATTTTGGAGTTTGAGATTTAGCAGCTGCTTGTACAGGTCACATTGTGATCTAGCCTAGAGCCGGTTAATATGACCTATGTGGTAAATACGAAACACACACCGGCACGATACCAAACGTACCGCTCGTTCTGGAGCATTCGACGATCATGAGACTGGGAGTAGAAGGATTTCCGCAGGTAATGGAGCACTTGAAGGCTTCAATGGACACTGGTAATAAGGCCTTTGCATCGACGTAGGGCAACTGGCGTTTAACCCAGTTCAGAGCAGCATGGATGATTGGTGGTGCCTTGATGTTGGAAAGCGCAATAGGAGGATATAAGCCTTCGTATAATCTTCGCGTTAACCAAGGCCTATAACTCGGAAAGGCGGATTACCATACCTTCCAAACCAGACGATCGCGTAAAGAGGCGTCGAGGCGCAGATAATTCCGGATTCGAAGGGGTGCGGGCTTGCATCTGCGAGACGATGTGATCGTATGCTGCAGTTTTATTGTACAGGAACCATTCAAAACCGTAAACAGAAACCTTGACGCGACACGGGGGGAAAGTGCGGGGCTGGTTAACAACTAATACACGCAGGTATCAGACAGGTACACTGCGAAAGTGATAGGGTCGACAACTTACAATCCTCGCCTCCGACATGCTCTTGATCCAACTCATCCTCTGTCGCGGTGGCACGTAGCCAGTACCTCCAAGTAACTTGAGCCTTCACAACACTAATGGTCTGGTTGCTCGAGTGGTAACGGAGGTCCTTGAGAAGGATTCTCCCAGCCAATAGTGAGAAGTGAATGGATCCTGACGCAGGTACGTCATCCAGTATGCCAGGTGCTCTGCGGCGACCCACTACTCACCAATCTGCACCCACACGCTAGAACCTTGCTGGTCCCAAAACCGTACCCTCAAGAGCAGTCCAATGAGCGCTGCAAAGAGTCGGTTCCTATAAAAAGTGTAAAGAATGGAAGCCACCAGCACGCAAATGCACGACACCAAGAGGTAGATGTTGAGCATGATGCTGGCGGTCAAGCTTGAAGCCTTGTCGCAACGGGTACGTACTTCAAGGCGGCCAGTCAGCTGACTAAGCATCCACCCTTGCCTCCGTACTTCGATGCAGACTCCAAGTGACAAGGTAATGACGCCGCTCAAACGTTTTGCAATTCACTCGACTACGACATGTTCGGCGGAGGCAACTGCATACGGAAAATGCATCCTTGCTACGTATGTCGATGTCCGCAAAGACACCTGTAAGCGGGAATTCGAGAAATTTGGACAATGCTTGCGTCAAGCTGTACGTCCACAAAGACGGTTGACGAATCTACAACACATCTTGACATCCCTGACTCTCAGATGAAGCGCAAATGGTGACCTGACCCCGTCCTTGTCGGATATACCTTGGCGTGTATGATGGCGATCAGAGAGAGGGAAAAGCACAACAGATACACCGATAATCTTTGCATGTTTTCTACAACCAGTCCCCAGGCAATTTGTAAGGATCCTCTCTCCACCGGCCATGTCATTCACTTGGTCAGACTGAGTTCAAACCGTCATCTACCATCTTCCCGTCGCCTCATGATAGCCCGTAGGTGGAGGGGTATAGGCAAGGGTGTGGTATTTGGGAGCGGCAACATTGAATACCCCTCAGATCTGGAAGGTGCTGGTTCACGCAGGCGACTGATAATGTGCCGTATACGAAGGTCTACGACCCACGCTGGTTCATGACCGCCATTCTTCGGCATGTCCTCTTCCGAAGATGTGAACGGTAAGGGGGGAGTTGACGCCGTTGGTGTAGGGAGCAACGTGGCAGGGAATGCAGATGGCGAGGATGCGTGCAGGGATTTTTCATGAGAAATCGTTGCGAGGACCATTTGAAGGGCCACGATAAAGGCATCCAACAGCAGGAGATGTAGCTTGGAGGGTACATATCCTGCAAATATATATCCTGAACTCTGGAGACGTGTCATAGCTGAGCCAACCTTAACGCACCCATACCAACAAAGTCAAGCACGATGGCCCGGCCGTCCGCTGCACCGTCTCTGGCGTGTGACCAGAAACTGGGCAGGTTGGATAGACACAACAGGATAAACCAGGCGCGCAACGACAATTTGCAGTTGGCCTCCCTGTAGTGACTGAATACCCGGCAAAACAGTGGCAACAAGGCTGGTGCCAGAAAGAAAGAGAGACAATACAGCTGGAATATGAGGTGGTCGAGCTGTATCACCACACCATGTCACCGAGTTGAGACGTTGAAGGGACACTTGGCACTCACGGAGTCGATAATATTTTGTCTTTGAGCGTCATGACGCCTGTGCATGACATCTAGTCAATCCAGCGTTGTAGCGCTTCCCGACGACGTCGTGCAGTGCTAAAAGTTTGGCTCTGTTGGCGGAGGACTTCGGAGTATCTCGAACACAGAATAGTCATTACATTATTACACTAGAGCCAACTTATGTACGTGTATGAGCATTTAAATCGTAACGGTGTCCGTCGTCGAAAGAGCGTCCCAATGGGTATGGCTTAATAGCAACACCTCATGCCTTGAGCTTGAGCAGAGGTTTCTACTGCAAGTTGGAGTAAAGCCGCAACGACTCGCACGGTGACAGCGAGAATGCAGGGCGTACGTACGCCGCGTGGTCCATGAGTGCTGCATGTGCTGCCGTGGATAATTCCTCCGTGCATGGAGATGCTGGACATTCTTCTTCTTCGGGAGACAATGGCTCCCTCTTGCCGAGCACCTCGAGGCCCGATGGAGAAACATCTGCAGAAAAGTCGCTGCTTAGTCGGACAGGCAGTGCCCCGATGCATTTGGACCGGTCGCATGGTAGGGTTTCATGTGATGGCTGTGGGCTACATGTAGGAGGCAAAACTGATAACCCCCGTTCATACACGGGCACTAGCGAGTAAGCCGTCGGAGAACGTAAGCCGGTATCGAGAACACGCCCCTCAGGGTCGTATAGGTCTACATGTGGGACCGCGGAATAAGAAGCACCTGTTCCGTCTCGTCCGAGTAGCTCGACGTCGTCGGACGTTTGTCGAGAGTGTTTTGAGGAAGGGACGTGGAAGTAATTAAGACGCCTACAGCGGTCGCCTCTCTTCTGGATCTTGAGATTATGCACATACCGGATGGCTATCACCGTTCCATCTTTGAAGAAGCTAGTTGAGCTGGAAGTAGGGGGAGCGAAAGCAAGGCGGCACGTACACAGCTCGAGAAGCAATAAGGTAGCAACAATGGCTATGAGTACATAGGTCCATATGTTCGTGAATCGCGTACAGCTCGATTCTGTCGACGCGCTTGCAAGCACTAATGGGCAGTAGTCGGCAAGCTGTTGGCGATTACCCTTGAGAACGGTGACCATGAAATACACGCCGGTGATAACGTTGAGGATCGTATGCGCGTAGAGGGTATAGGTATACAGCGTAATGAATGACTGCTTGCGTGCAACGACACCTACGAAGCTGTGGAAGAGGACGAGATGAGCATGTGACGAGTTCCCCAGCGATGAGCATTGGGTACCCGGCGATGGACAGGAGACACAGGATAGTCTCGACGACACCCGTCAGCAGGAACGCGACTCGTTCGTCGGCCGTGAGTTGATGCGAACCTGCTAAAGCGTCTGAGGAGTGATATTTTGACAAACACGATCCACGTACGCGAAAGCTCAAACCAGACGACGGTGGATATGGCACCCGCAACGAGGAAAGTCGACACTGTCATCAACACGAAGCCGACACGAACTGGCATACAACAAAAGAACGAATCAGAGTAAAATATCCGCGTTTTCAGCCGGTTCGAGAGGGACATGGCGTAGGAGGAAGAACTCACAGGGCTCGGAGAAACGATGGGCATTCGAGACCCTAACTAGTACCACTTACCAGCTGGTAGTAGTGTTTGCTGATGATAAGTGTAGTAGGCTCGTGCCAGTGGTGACCAAATCAAGTCGAAACCTTCACCCCACCGTTTGACAATCATGAATCATGCAAATGGGTCGTCCATGGACGTGGATGGGCAGGAAAAGCAACCAGCTTGGATTCCCCAGGACGATCAAGTTCGTCGGGCACAATCTGAGCCGTATCAGACACTTCCGCAGTACACAGTCGGATATGTCTACTCTGCAGAAATGCTACTGCATTCCTCCCTGCATGGACACCCAGAGCAACCAGAGCGTATCGCCCGAATACGCAAAGCCTTCCAGGACTCGAAACTACTCTCAAAAATGAAAGAAATTCAAATACGTCCCGTATACCGCGACGAAGCCCTCCTCGTTCACAGCCGGGAACATTGGGATAAGGTGCTTGCCATACAAGGTGAGCGTTCAGCGCTGCACGTCTGTTCGCTCACCCTCCGTATGTCTCACAATGGTCACGTCGTCCCAGCTATGACGGAACAGGAGATCATTGACTCAGAGAGCTACTACGAATCGTTGTCATTGTTCGTGATGAACGGCACTACTCGGGCTGCAAGGTTGAGTTGTGGAGGTGTCATAGAGGCATGCCTCAGCGTCGCGCAAGGTCGCCTCCAGAAAAGCTTTGCCATAGTGAGACCTCCTGGCCACCACGCCGAACCAGATGAACACATGGGCTTTTGCTTCTTTAATAATGTCGCCGTTGCAGCCAAGGTCGTTCAACTGCGAACGCAGATCAAGCGTATTTTGATACTTGATTGGTATGCTGTTACTTTCACTCTGTTTAAGTCCTCAGCTGACGCTTACAAGGGACGTACATCACGGTAATTTCCCTCACTTGTATGTCATACCCATTGCCCATCGATTCCAGGAAATGGTACCCAACGCGCTTTTAATGATGACCCTTCCGTGTTGTACATCTCTTTACATCGCTACGAACGCGGGCAGTTCTATCCGTGTGGACCATTCGGTGGTCTCGAGTCGTGTGGCGAGGGCCCCGGTCTCGGCTAGTGCGTCCACTAGATTGTACTCCCAACACCCATCTGACATAGACCAGTTCCGTCAATATCCCCTGGCCTACCAAAGGCATGACAGATGCCGACTACATCCATGCCTTTCAACGGATCGTGATGCCCATAGCTCTGGAGTTTGCCCCGGAATTAGTTATCAGTATGTCGCTCTCCTGGCACTCTCCTTGCCAAGCTTATTGTACAACTTACAGTATCTGCTGGCTTCGATGCAGCCGAAGGAGATGATCTTGGTGAATGCCACGTTACGCCAGCAGGCTATGCCCACATGACCTACATGCTTTCGGGCCTGGCTGGTGGCAGACTCGTAGTGGCGCTGGAGGTTTAGTGGTTTTCTCGAATTTCGGGATGATACTCATCCAGTCGCATTGACAGGGTGGTTATAACCTCGATTCCATATCAAATTCTGCCTTGGCTGTGGCCCAGACATTGCTCGGCGACGCCCCTATGGAGTTGCCGCCCATGGTGGCGTCTGAAGCTGGTACGGAAACTGTGTGGCAGGTAGCCTTAGAGCAAAGTAAATATTGGAAGTCTGTTAACCCGAAGGCTTGTGAACCTCGCGAAGGTACTACTTTTTCGAGAACGACCCAAATACTTGCTCAACAAAAGCTTTGCTAGACGTGGACGAAATCTCCTTCTCAATACCAGGTGCGGACACTGCCCCCTGTGATTGGGTCCCTTTTCATGCCCTGCAGAAATTCTCAAGGGTCACCGGCAGCATTTCTTGTATTCTCAGTATCATATGCTCCAGGTCCCGCTGATGCCTGCTTACGAAGAACGTTATGGATCTCAAGTAATGTGCACGTGCGTGATGGATGAGGGCTTTCTTGATATGCATGTTTAACAAAATTTCCAGAGGTGATTTATTGGAGAATAGGACAATCATCATGTTTGTGCATGAGTTGTGAGTGTATCCTCACAGGACGATGAAAAGATACCTGAGGGAGTCGTAGCGGAAACCTTCGAGCCGAACTGGATGGAAAGCCTATGTGCGACGTTAATTTGGAGCATTCGTACCTTGTACGTGCTCCGTGTATCCCGTTTCTCGATGACCCGGAGTTTTGTGACACGACTATAGATCGACTTCTCTAAAGAGCTTATCGCCTGGGTCAGAGCTGAAGAATATGCTCTTGTGGACGTCAATATGTTCCCGCGACCCTTCTCGACAACCCCCCTTCCGATGAATATGGTAAGTGCAGCTGATTGATGGACTGGCGCACAAACCTCTGACATTCACAGCGTTCGAAAACTACGATAGAAAATCCCGGCAGAGACCTCCTGGTTTACCTTTGGGACAATTATATCCAGTGAGTCTTGGCATCCCCTTGATGTCTGCAGTAACCTCAGTTGCTTCCAAGGCTCTCAAAAGCGCAGCGTATAGTTCTTATTGGTCATGGCCAGGGATGCCAGACATTACTGGACCTGTTCCAGAAGAGGCGTGAGTAAAGTCGGTAAAATAAGCTCTGAATTCTATTGACACGGACTACTGAAACAGCCGCGAACATGATCAAATACGTAGATCTGGTTGTGCAAGTCGTTGGAACGACAAATATACCTCTGATACCTAAAGACTCTAACGACCTCAGAGCTTGGTACTCGAAGGTCAGATGAGGATACGGATTGTAAGGCAAATACCTGACTATGCACAGAACTCAATTGTCATCGTACATCCTGAACACCCCGCATTCGCGCCTGAAGGCAAGATCCTCAAACGGCATGGACGTGTCATGAAAATCGGTATGCACGCTTATTTTCTCCCGTTTCCCGGATGCTGAACATCATGGTGTTTAGATGAGGTGAAGCCGATCAAAACCATGATGAAGGCCTTGCCCGTGATTCGCGACTACGTGAAGCAAACTCTGGGACCGGCTGCGTAACCTCGCGGTGTCAATTACCGACTATTCTTGTTGTGTCATACCGTTGTGCACTATCTCCTGTGTTTATATCCACTCGAATAAGCCTCTCCATTGTGAGATGACACCGACAACCTTCGATTCGAAGTCCAGAATAGTTCCACCGCGAGTCACGATCAAATCTTCTTGAACTGGAGCACCCAAGAGCTTCTCAAGATTGGTGGAAGCAAGAGCAAGTGCCTGAGTTTTGGAAATTTTACCACCACTTTCAAGAGCCGCCTTTAGTGTATTTGAGCATGTTAAAGCAGAACAGCGCCCCGCAAGACATACCCATGCGATGTCGAAGCGCGTGTTTCGAGCGCTCCAAGGCTCTAAAATACCAATGCCGACTGTCACCCCATGGTCTAGTAAGGTGCTAATTATACTGTCATTGGTCAAAGGAGGACCAGGAAGGCTGTAGAAATTCCTTGAGCATGTATCAGAAATGACCTCCAGTGGACCACGAACATGCGACGGCTCTGCCAATCTTCCGGGAATGGTCTTGAAGGCGACACGATTACACCAACACCAGCAGCCGCAAGTTCTTTCGAGAGTACGTGCGCTTCCGCTGCACCTGAAACCACCAATCTGATGTTAGAACCCGTATAGGTGTCGACTTGTGCCTTCAGCTTGAGCAACGATACAATGATGTCAACATTCGTCGTTTCAACGACGAGAGGGATTTCGCCCTGTCGATGACGTTAGAGAAGACGCGGTGGGCACTGGCAGTTATTGGCTTTACTTTAGCAGCTTGGTCGAAGGGTGTTCCCTCGTTGCTATGCAGTAAGAGGTTGCGGAGGGCTGCAACTTGGGTGCTCACGCTGGGGGAACCTGACCATCGGCGACCGATACTAACATGAAGGGCGGCGACATCCTGAACGACAGCCCCACCCTGTAGCCCGTGTGCAGCACCAGTAGAGAAAACGGTACTTAACCCAGCTACAAGGCCTTTGGAGGCGGGAGCTGTCACGGCGGAAGTTACACCTGCACGGTACGCAAGCCTGAAAACGCAGGATTAGATCCTGCGGCACGACGACAGGCGGGAAGGGCATACAGGGCGTCGCGAGTGGCAAAAAGTAGCCCGTCAACAGCCCTGATGACTTCGTTTCCACTTAAAACTGTGGGGATCCGGTCTGTCAAGGGATCGAGGACTACACCATCACGAGTCGCCTTCTCATCATGGATTTCTTCTAATCCCAGAGGGGACCCGTACGACATCAAGGCCGGACTAGGACATTGCTGTTTGGACGAGAGTAAGACGGAAAACAACGGGCTCACCAGATCGACCCCCCATCCAAATCAGACCACTCCGCGTCGTTCGAGGTACTGTGGTCGAGGCAGGCGGTGTGCACGCCGTAGCATATCAGTTCTCCCGCTTTCACGATTGCTACACCAAGTCCAGCACTAGAAGCTGAGAACACTTGCTGAACTTCCGTGCCAATTTTCCTAAACACGCTTCCGACATTAGTGAACACAACCACGTTGGTCGTAGGTGATGTGGTAGACAGGGGTGGGAGACCGTCATACTTAACGGCTGCGGCAGCCTCCTCATCGAAACTGGGTGTGGATGGGGCAGTTTGGGAATCCAACGGCTTCGCATAAACACACGGATTTTGCAACTGCGAAATCCCATCTATCCAAACTTGTGTGGGGGTTGCTCCGATGGCCAGGGGATGACTGTCCCATATAACTAGGTCTGAGCACGAGTGAACGACTGGCCAGTCACCATCGTGTTGTACGCGATAGCTTACCTGCATCGTAGCCTTCCAAAACATCAGATGCCATTATCCACTACCAGAAACATACTAACCTTCACGGATGGAACCGATGCGGTGATCCAGGCCAATAACCTTTGCTGGCACGGAAGTAACAGAAGAAAGAGCTAGATCGACCGATAGTCCATAATAATGGGCTTGCTGCGCCTCGTACATTAAGTAACGAGAGTTCATTACCGGATGATCACTCTTAGACCGATATTGAACATTTTATAAAGATCAGCAGAAGACGTACGGACCTTCATTACCACATCAATGCCATTTTCAGCCAAAACACGTGGTGCGAATTCGGAAGCTCTGTATGCTTCACGCTTGTAACGAGCATTGGTCGCAAACATAGCAATAGCCGGAGTGTTCCCTACAAGAGTAAGACAATGTAACAGGTATGGTCACGACAGAAACCTACCATACGCCCGCTTTAATGTGTCGGGTACCAGATAGGCTTCATGGGCGTGGTGAAAGGCAGCAAGCGGGAATTGGAATTCGTTCGTGAGCTAACACTCTCTTACCAACCTTCTCCTGACAGGGTTAACTACGGACTCACTCTAACGAAGTCATCCAGATCAACGGCCTCATAGCAGTGGGTATGGACCTAAAGAGAGCTGAATTAGAACATCTCTTATAAGAAATGAGCCCTGACCTTCACTCTGCCCCGAAGGACGTCAACTAAGGCTTCCAATCGCAGGTCTTGGGGGAAATCCCCGAGGCCGTCCCATTGTCCAGTAAAAGCTTTCGCACAGTAGTCATCTTGTTTCTCCTTGAAGTTTCTGGCTTCATTGTACCTGCATTAGAAACATGAGGAGCAGTATAGGAAAACGAGGAGACTGTCCGCACGCTTGACGGAAAGCCCAAAGGGTATCCATCCGAGTATTTCCGTAGACACGACCTATCATCGGAACCGTTAGCCACGGCGATTTCCATCATGAGCGTATTGTACTTGGATTCTCCCCTGAAAATCATATATACAATCAAACTGCCAGTTCAAGGTTTTTATCACTTTAACGTACCACAGGCGTGTCTGCAAGAGTAGTCACATTATTGACTCCTATCAGGAAGACGAGGAAATCACTGACTTCATCTGTCTCCAGCGGGGACGCAGGGTCGGATCAACTTGAGTATTATTGATGGTATAGGGAGGCTCGAGTAACATGGACGACGGGGAACGCTCAGCCGTAGGGCGGAGCTTGATGACGAAAGCTTGACCACCTGCACGGAGATGAGGTTGAGCTGAGAGAAAGTTTGTATTCACACACCAATGGCATTAGCTGAGCCTGGCAGGACGTTGGCAGTAGTGACTCCCCCAGATATGGACAAAAGGTACGCGTCGTCATGCGTGTTCAATCCATCCAGACTGCGCAACCATGGTAGAATCGGACCTGGCACGACAGTCAGGTCATTACCTCAGACGGTAGAGTTTACAAAACAAATAAAGATGAAACCTTTAAGAGAATTAGTGTCACTAGAGCCGGCAAGGGAAGGAGCGCTATCAACGCCTAGATGAGAGTGCATGTCAACGATCCTAAGAAGAATCTTTAACAGTGCTCTAGCTCTGTGAAGCCGAGAGATACACACCCAGGTGTCACCCACTTTCCACCGACGTCGACAGTAACGAGATTACTGTATCCGTGTAACACTCCCTGGTGTGCCTGCCCCACGAACATGATGATACCTTTGTCCAAAAGGATATCGACATCACGTAGTTCATATCCGGCGGGGTCTCCAGTCCAGACGGACGCATTGCGGAGTAAAGTTGGAGGTGTCCCCTTGACGAAACGGTCCGACTGGGATCTCAGGAGGAAATCATCGGGTGGTCCTGGTTTCAAATTGAGCATCTTGCATTGGTGCAGTGCTTCCTGTGCGTGCGCAGGCAACGAAGTAAAATCATCGTGAACGAAGGCCGTGCGCGAGGCTGCAAGATAGATACCCCAGAGGCAGAGTAAGCTCAGGAGATACTTGGAGTTCCAATTGCGCGTTCGAGGCCGAAAGCTCGCGACCACAACTTCATTACGGGTCGGGAGCTTATTCATGTGGGTTGGACCAGGGACACGACGTGGTATCGCTGATCTGAGTCGGTTAGAAAACGCGGGAGGTTCGCTTCCACTACTACCAGCAACGTTATACTAACTTACCAACCTTCTCACCGTCAGCGCTCACCTTCAGACTTTTCACATGGCCACCAAGACAAAGCCGCCAGTCGTCCAACCAGGCGCTGGGAACAACATCATCATAAATCCCAACCAAGTGAGCGTTCCCGCTTGTATCCTAGATTCGCTGACTATCAATAAAGCGCTTGAATCCGGTCCTCGAGCACATCCGCCATGTCGGGAAAGAATTCGGTGATATTGTGCCCGACTACCACGTCGGTCGGACGACCTGCATCCTGTTCCTTAGGTGAGGGTGGGCCTCTTCGTCTGTGTGTGCTGAATGGTTTCTACTTTCTCATCCTCCATTCTAGTCTGAAATACCATCGGTTGCATCCCGAGTACATACACACCCGAATTGCGAAGCTGGGGGGGTCCTATAACCTCAGGATACTGCTCATTATGTGTGACGTCGTCAGTATTGCGGTACATATCACTACCACTCCAATCTTGACCGATTTTAAGACAGAACATCAAGAATTGATTAGGGAGTTGACCAAGGTCACTGCTACGTCGGTCCGTATTCACCGCATGCTAACGTTCATCCTAGGTCTGTCTCATTAATTCACTTACGATCATCGTAGCATGGAGGTTCGCTTATCTTCACCTTTCTGACATTGGCTCACAATGCTCTAGCAATGAAGAGGCCGGTCAATACATCGCGACGTTCAAGCAGTTTGAACACAAGCCTCCGGACTTGATAAAGGAGCGAGTCGACAAAGATTATGACTCTATCTTCCGAAACGCCCTCACCAGCATCAGCAAAGTCAACAGGACCGATGTTGCAACGTTGCGCACCTCGCTGGGTGTAAGTTCTGAGTTGATCGATGCAGATCGTTACCTCAATCTATTCCACGCAGACATTTGCGGACGTTGCCAAGGCGTCGTCTGACCGTTTGCAGAATTTGCCGGGATTCGGTCAGGTGAAAGTCAAACGCATCAAAGAGGCGTTCGAGAAACCTTTTCACACCAAGACAGCAAATGCGACACTCTCACTCAGTAACCGAGGCGATGTTCTCCCGAGCACGAGTGCTGCAGATACCTTCGGTATGGTACCGACACGTTCATCATCAAAGGGGAAAAACAGGGAGGTGCTCTCAGTAACCCCGGGGCGCACTGGTAGTCGGTCTCGAGACAGCGGGCCCGATTCAAGCGTGTCATCACCTTCGGTAATATCGGATGGGCCTTGACTTCACGAGGGGGGTTGATCGTGAACGGTCGCGCCCGGTTTCCCCGGTTTGGGACATCGAACTAGACTTGAATGACTAAGGCGTATGAGGAACGTCTTGATTAGCGTTCAATGTGCGTCACTACTATCAACGAACCTTTCAAATACTCACCATCTCTAATGACGAAGAAAGCGAGTCCTAGAGACATCGTCGACACGTGCCTCTCTCCTTTGCGTGGCCGTAAGTCGCAGTGCGGTTCACAAACGACAACCTATAGCAAAGTGTGACTCGGACTGATACCGTCTTCTCGAACTGGCCACCGGGGTGTCCGTACTACATATATTGTGTGGATTTCTATAACACAGTACCGTGTACTATTCGAAGGTCGGCCCTAAAGCACGTATATTTAATGCCTGTTTGGATTTTTCGTTTGCTTCTTTCTGTCTGGTTCGTTGAAGCTTTTGCTGTTTCGTTTCCTGCTTGCATTGGTGTCGCCTCTGCAGTTTCATTCATCTGTGCAAGTTTGGAAACTCGTCGTTAATCCAGTCAATGCCGCCAGTCACTTGTGGACGTTCGTCGCGCGGACGAGCCCTCGCCACTGTTTTTTTCTTGCCCTTTTATTCACTACATCATTCTTCCTTCCATGGATGGTGGCTAGGGGAAACGGGGCACATATGAACCCTACATTCCGATGCTGTCATGAACTGGACTGGGCATTTACTTCGGTTCATATTGCTCCTCGTCTGCTCGGGTGTAGGGACATGTATAGTCTATAAGGGCGATATTGATGATCGTTTGCAGGACCTGTACCACGAATCCGTTGAAGTCACTTCCTACTATTGATACAAGGCAAGTGGGAGTTCCAGGGTATCACAAGTATGCAGTAGTCCGGGCAACAAATTCCTCGTCGGTCACTGTACGTTCGATACACTTTGACAACCGTTCTGCGAGGTACACGGCCAGGACGTGTTTACACTCGGGGGTATAAGCGTTGTGTTCGGCCAAAGAAAAAAAAGTAAAGCTCACCATGAGATGTGAATTGCTCGCCAAGACCGCGAATGCAAAAGCAGGGCATGTGCAGTAGCAGAACACGCTCGCAGAGAATCCTAGCCGTGGAAAGACGGTATAGCAAGTGGAGGTCGAACCGAAAACCTCATAGTGCGACCTTCCCCATGGTGTCTTGTACCGCAGCACTATCCACGATGTCCGTTCAGTGAATATGTAAATGCCAGTGGCCAGAATACCTACCACGATCCCGGTCTACGACGTCCAAAGCTGCTACAAGTGTTGTATCGGGGATAAACGCGCGAAGTTGATCGATGCCCTCTTCCACTACAGCGTGGAGATAACTCCGGGCTCAGCTTATCAGCTCAAGGGTTTTCAGTTCATGACTGGCTCACAATTATCCAGGTCGATCGAGTTAATAACCGTCTGCGCGACGTACCCGAAGTGAAGAAGAGCAGTTTCCGCCATCGCTGAAGTAGTGAACACAATTCAACACCTTTGCGATTCACACAATCAAGCAAGACGTGTATACATCGATGCCACCACGAGAATACCTCTTTGTCTTTGCCCAAGCACACGACGAGTTTCGCATACCCGAACTGCAGTCAATCTCCCAACTCTATGGCTTTACCATCGGTCTCAGCCGCTACACCGATCCATTGGCATGCGAAGCAGCCGTAAAACGTCCATTTATGATCCTGGAACTGGAGGAAGACACGCATGCGAAGCTTTTGGCTAGCAGATGTATACTCATCAAGTACGCAGATGACAGTTTGAGGGAGGAGAAACTTGTTTACGATCGCCGTCCTACAGATCAATCTACGAGTTTTACGCGCAAGGGTCAACCTACGACGAGCTGCATGTCGCCAACAGAGAAGTTCGGTCTCGTTGGGAGCGATACATCTCGGACACCTCCTTCAAATTTACCGTCATTGGGTATAACCATAGCCTGCCGCAGCACTGGCAGCGCAACGTGATCGAGAGCTTCTCTTATATGGACTTTCTGGGTAAGATCGATATGAAAGATCCAGACATCGTCCTCGGATGCTTTGAGGAGTGTACGTTTGATCCAACTCTCCATTCCTCACAATATCGCGTCTAAACGCAATCAGACGAGAACGATCGGCATCCTGATGGCTCGCGTAATATTAATGGTGTCTTTCGCCAGGTATATTTCGGCAGATTGGTACGTCCCGCTTTCCTCCTTGAGCCCTCGTGCAATTAATGAAGACGTACACAGGTTGTGGAGGGTACGGCGCGCCGGTTAATACGGACCTTTGACGTGAAGAAAAGGGAATATTTTGGGAATACGAGCATGGAAGCTGAGATATCGCTGCTGATGGCCAATCAAACACAGGCAGGCAATACTTGTCACCTCCGGAATTTACCTCATTTCTGGGTTTCAAGGCCTCCCCAGGGAAGTTAATATACGACCCGTTCATTGGCACGGGCAGTATGGCCTACGTACACCTCCTTCCCCATCATTCTAGTCACTGCCCTGAGACTCGTCATTCTTGCAGACCACCGCATACTTCGGAGCATTAGTGTATGGTTCCGACATCGACGGTCGTCAAATGCGGGGCAAAGGTAACTCGATCCCTTTACTCCTTCATCTCCTCTCTATCTTTCCTTTTTCGGCACGTAGGAAAAACCCCAGGCATCATCCGTGCCGCTGCGCAATACGGCGTTGACAGCCGTATCATGGACCTCTGCACCTTCGACGTGACACATCATCCCTGGCGCAGTGGCTGCCTCTTTGACGCTATTGTAACTGATCCACCGTGTAATGTGATATCCGTAAGGCGCATGTGGTCTGCCACTTACAGTATCATATACTACAGATGGCGTAAGGGCAGGGGCGAAGCGTCTTGGGCGAAAAAAGGCCCGCGAAGATCGACAGCCACCTCAGATTCCAAGGGCGTGAGTCTTCCGCTACCTACCTTTGGATTATCTTTGATATGTACTTTGACAGCAACCCCGACGAACCGTACATTCCACCAACCAAACCGTATGAATTCTCTGCACTTGTCGTTGACCTTGTCCTCCTCGCACGTTATTTGCTAAGCCCCGCGGTCTCCTCGTATTCTTCCTTCCAACTGTCACGGACTCCTACGAGGAAGTAGACATCTTATCATCTCTTTGTGAAGGAATGGAACTGGCTGCAAATTCGTTACAGGACTTCGGAACTTGGGGCCGTCGGGTAGGTCATCCTCATCTGACTTAGTCGCAAGTCGCGAGATTACCTTTGTAGCTCATAACGATCCGAAAGACGGTTATGAACGGTTATCTACCCCCAACTTTTGATACTCTCCCTTGTAGTTCCGGGGAAGATGACCATGTCCCTGCACACAAAGATTTTAGGGAAAAGTATTTCCTAGGTTTCAAAGGGGGAGCTTGAACTTGCCCTTCATTGGTACGTGCCGAGCGAAGGGTCTAACGGTCTGTAGCCTACAACACGGTGGCAGTATAATACGGTGATATGATGAAGATTGCTAGATCAAGCTAGATGAAGATTACCCAAAAAATAGATTTCACGATATTTCAATGCTTCGTCGCCGTGTTTCATTACTTTGTTGCCTCTGTATATCGCCGTCGTTGTACGCCCTTCCGCACTTCTCATGTTCCTCCCTTTCACTGTTGTGAGTTATCTCTGTTGTGCATTGATCTGATGGCCGTTTCTGGGGGTCACCTGGCAGGTCTTCAGAAAGTCCACCCACGTACTTGGCACTAATTGTGGTTCGGACCATCTCCAAAGGTGGGATATTCGCCTTTCCGAACTGTCTGACGGGGCGGGAACCAGCAGCATCAGCGCCACTATTCGAAGCGATGTCCACTATCATGACCTCATCCATTTCACGTCGAGCCTGCTTAGCACGCAGGAAAAAAATGCATGAGCCGCACACCATGACCACACAGCCATGGAAAATGAGTGCATCATGCATGTTGTAGGGCGGATCAGCAGTTGACGGAGCACGGAGGGCATTTTCCACTGCGAGGAGTGTATCAATCAGCGGCAGATGGTGGATGAGTGTTGCATAAAGCATGTGAATGACTGCACTTACCCAAGATGAAAATGATGCCAAATAGATTCCCGCTGTCGGGAGCCATCAGGAAACAACTCTACCAGCGGAAGACGAGGTCAGGATACTTACCAACACCACAAGACAGCCGAACTTCCATTCGCATTTCTCGTCAACTCAACTCCAAGTTCTAAAGCTAACGGCAGCATGGTCACACTGCAACCACCGATAATGACCATGAGAACATAAAGGGCTGCGGTGTTGTTTGGTGTAACTGTGAATTGGCAGGTCAGGAGAAATAACCCAGCGATAACATATGGAAGTTCTAAGTTCCAGGAAAGACTGTTACTCACCGGCCCAGATCAGCGATAACCACGCCAAAGACACAATGGGAACAAGGACCTTTAACGTCGCTCCCATGATATGTGTGAACACACGGTCAAATAGTGGCGCGGTGACCACGGCTGCAGTGATTCCCGACAGGAACAGTGTCGCGCCCAGGAAGCCACATGTAGTGTCTGAATAACCGACAGGTTCCTGAGCGTGAACAAAATCACATAGATCAAATAGGCAGAGGTTAGGACAAGCTCTGAAACGGCGATGGGAAGCTACGTACGAACCATTGAGCCGATAAAACGCTCAACGCATTGATCGCACCAGCTAAGCCGCCAAAGGCGAGCGTCATGATCACGAAATCAGCACGCTCGCGGCGCGACATGCGTGCCTCTTTGGGAACCGAAATGCCTAGCATGGCACGGCACAAAGAGGTGAGAGATAATGGTGGCTTAGAGCCCGAGTAAGCTGTGAGGTAGCATCAGAGTGAGGGTGAGCGGTTTCGGAGTGTGGGCAGAGTGCCAGGCTTACTTGGTGGTGAGGGGGGCGAATCAAAGATGAGAAAGATAGCTGGACACGCTGCAGTGGATATAATCCCCAGTACAAGGATCTATCTCAGTCATGACGATGATTAATAAGCAATACTCTGAGATCCAGCAACTAGCTAACCGATTCTCGGGGAGTACTCATGAGGGGGGAGAGAAGTTGGCCGAGTGCCGACCCAATTGGGTTAGCTAGGCACTGAGATGTTATATGGGCCATCAGAAGTGGTGAGCCTAACCTACCGATAACGATGGCCATCGTTGCAGTCGTTCGACCTTTGAGATCGAACCATCTCTCCGAAAACATCGGCGCTAGTACTTGGAACACTGGTTGCGAGATGGCGCCGAAGAGCTATGATGAGGGAACTCAGAATGTGAGGGGTCACTGGATGGAGGAGACCTACCTGTCCGAAGAAGAGCAGAACGTATGCAGACTGTGGAGATAATGAACGAATCGTGCCTGCATATCGGACCCAGGCAGAAATGAGTAACATGAGCACCCCCATTTCCGACTGAAAGGGAAAAAATGAGGCGGACCATAAACCGACCAAATGGAAAGTACGCACGCATCGCCGTATACCGTAGCGAGACGAAATGACGGGCACCAGGAATGAAGCAGGAAGGAATATGCAGAATGTGATGTTTCCGAGCCAATTAACCTGGCCCAATGAAATACCAAACTCATCAGCGGCTGCAGGAGACGACGTCAGTTTGCGAAAGGAGAACGATTCCAGTGGGCTTACTGTTGGTTGCGATCGGTCCGAACCACGACCACTGCATCCCGGTGACGATACCGAGTATAATCTGATGGAATAATGTCGAGATGTGGTTGAGCCAGATGGAAAAATGAGACCAATTAATGGAGACAGACGAAGCCTAACAGTCCCGAGAATCGTTGCTTATAGAGCCTATACTCCACGTTATCTGGCACATCTTGGACGCCCTCAGCGAGAACTACGGAGGGAACGGTTACCTGTCCGTCCGTTGCACTTGACATGATCCTTGAGAGTAGAGGAGAGGCGCGGCATGGGACAGCCTCAAAACGTCGTTTTCGTGTATAAGACTGATACGCAGAAACCTTGCCCTCGGGTGATAATATTATCATTCAAACACTACTGATTTCTATGTAACGCCATGTCAGACTGCTCGTCTGCATGCGGTATGTATACAAGCAGGGCATTTCATACCTCCACAGAAACCCATCAAGGCGCACTCGGCAGGGATGAAACCAGAAAGAGAAGAGGACATGCGACAGCAGGGGACCTGGTGATCATGACGTGGAAACCGCCAAGGCACCATTTCCAAAGGTATGTCACTCATCGCATCACTGGCAATCCAAATCTATACACGGCAATGATTAGTCATTGATAGTGTAATCACTCTGATGTAAAGAGGACATCCACAGTAAACGGCTGTCTACAGTCATGCCGTGAATACGCGCATCAGTAAATACAACGTCGAGCCCACGAAGCGCTAGATTTTCACCAGTCAACGAAGCCTCCGAAAGCAATGGAAGGACGAGTGCGACTCACCACACTGTTGGTAATAGCTGCAAAGGCCAGTATAAACATCAGATAACCCTTGGTGCGGGATACCCCTGCTTCTGGATCAAACGTGCTCGAAGGAGATGATCCCGAGAGAATGAGTAAGAGAAGAACACCCTGGTACCTAGCATTAGAAAGTGAGGTAGAAAGTAAGCATGCACGCACATTCGACAGGACCCACGTCAGTAACACATTTGTCCGTACGTCGGCGTAGTAATCCATGGCGGCCAACTCCCTCTCGCGTTCACTCAACACCTTCCGCTTAGGGCGGATTCTCTTACTCTCGCTCCTGCCTACTTTACCGTCCTTCGCACCAGGCCCTTTGAGGGTACCGCCGTTAGCGAATTTGGAAGTGCGCAAGCCCTCCAGCGCGTCCTCGTATATCCCATTCGCATCCGCCGCTTCCGCAAGCACTTCGATGTCGACTTGGGAATGAGAGTCCTGCACTGCGGTGCCGAGGTCCTTGTCAGGGACCGTGTCTTGCTTGGTACCCCATGAAATCTACCAGAGTTGTCAGTCAAATAGAAACCGATCATAACGACTGGGCACAGACATCGTGCAGGTTCGAGAATGCATAACTCATTCCTTAAGGTCAGCTTATACACTCGGTCTGATAGGTAAAGCAGTGCCTACATGCTTAATATGCAAAGATACGTTGGTGTCACCAGTAAGTAGGGCAAAAAGCTTGTCATAATATGCCAGGGGTCGAATGCAAGAAGGCTACTGGTCACATAGACTACGGGGAGCGAGGTGAGTCTGAAAAGGAGCCAATAACGTTTACACACCTCCGTACGTAATTGCAACACTTAAAAGTACCAAGGGACCTCCCACCTGCGAGGCTGCCGCGATTCCGCAAAATACGGAAGCCACCATTATATATATCATAAGCACTCCTAAGAAGACCGAGGCAAGCTTGTACTTTCGGTGGGCACTGACTCGGACAAGTGAGGTTGTTGAAGGACGGTATCCTTGTAACTCCTTACGCTTTAGGCTTATTCCCCATGGACATCAAAAAACAAGCGATGATGATGGAGGCTAAGAAATACTGTAGAGTGCGTTTGGTTCGTCAATGCCTGAGAAGTGTGATTGAACGTACCTGCACGAGGGCATTAAAATATCGTATTGACGGCATTCCGAATGACGGGTCCTCCAAGGAAGAACTTAGGATTACCTATGACGCACTCCTCAAGACCTAAAAGAACCTATATAGCAACGCAATCGGAACTCACAAAGAACAGGTAAAAATTTCCCTAAATACTGGTTATAGACGAGTGATGAGCAAGAGATGCGCAGACTCACAATGGCAAACCAGGAAAATACCAGGTTTATCAGGTTATAAACCGTTTCTATCATCAGCGTAACCTTTCTAGATGTGCTATGCCCTGAACGCAGGATCTGCCCAGTATGTGCTATAGCATAGACTGCAGCAAAGAATGAGCCATTGAGCCACCGTCGACGCTGAGAAATAAACTCGGGAAGCGACTCGGGGACATCGGTTTCACCGATAGCGCCCTTCACGTATCTGAGGACCCTAAGAAGCAACCAGTTAAAGGTGCACGTAGCTCACGACTTCAGCAAAAGTATACCAATTAGAGTTTGCCTTTGCTATCAGTTCAAAGCATAGTATGCGCTAATACATACCGTCAACGTCATGCCAGAATACTGAACTTAGGTACCCACATCTTCAGCAAGGTCTAGGATTGCTGTCAGAAGAGTATGTGTCAATTGAAAGGGAACATACACATGTTTGACGTGAAGATGTCTGTATCACCGCCATGAAGTACTTCGCCTTTAAAGTAGGAAGCCAACGGCCCTTGTCCGTCTTTGCTATTTTGCAGCGCTATCCACCTGGAGACATAAGGTGCAGATATATCGGTACCAAACAGCAGGGTACATACCTGTATGCGGAGAATGCTCCGGGCTACGCGAAATTCAGTACTGTCCTGCCAATGTAGGAAGAGAAGAAGACTTACCAACACACTTATATACCCAAACATGCTCTCCGTAGGCTTGTCGAGTATATTACTGAGCTTGTACTCGAAATTCTGAGCGGCAACTTGCGCGCGCGTGATTCATGGATGGAAAGCAGTGGAGGATGATCGCTTACCCAACGGATTCAGAAGATTTTTCCAATTCTTTCCCTTGTATACGGCAATTTCGCCGCAAGCGCCTCCGACATTCGAGTTGACGTCAAATGTCTTCCATAATTTATATATGCTGTTGTTTCCAGGACGCGTACCAACATCAAGTAGCACGCAGATGTTCGGCTAACACAGCAATATCAAGTAGGGTCTTTCACATATTCCAAAAAACTGACCTGCAACATGGGTGCAAAAGCGTTGAAGAACCACCGATGACTATTAATTTTCTTCTGGTTCTTCTCCTTCATGCAGAAGATTATTTGCGTAGGGACGATGCCCTTGTCCGGGTACCTGAACTGAATGTTGGGATCCAGAGCAAAAGAAGTCGTGTACTCAAAGAGGTGCGCCGTTACTTCCTTGCCATTGACCATGTTCTTCATGTGATCTCCGGGTTGATACACGCCAAGAACAGTCAAACAATCTAGAACTTGAGGGTGAATCTTCTTGCGTCCATCGGCCACTATGCAGACCAC
Source organism: Pisolithus albus (assembly GCA_024613165.1). Lineage (NCBI taxonomy): Eukaryota > Fungi > Basidiomycota > Agaricomycetes > Boletales > Pisolithaceae > Pisolithus > Pisolithus albus. The sequence goes on from JANFAB010000005.1 coordinate 153,431, forward strand.
AACCTGCATGTGAGGGTCGCCTCCTCAGCTCTCAACGAAACATTGAGGGATGCTCAAACCTTCTTCCATGCGTCGGGGCCCCACGTTTGGGAGTGCTTGCGCGAACAAAGGTGTGCAATATTGCGCATCACCCCATACATTGTCCTGCAAAACAAGACTTCGTCTTCCTACATCTTTTGGTCACGAATCGCAGAGGACTCATGGCTGTGCACTTACATTATACATAGTGATGACGATAAATAGTTCGGTAGTCCGACCACTTTCGTTCTGTCGCAAAAAGAACTTTTCCTTTTCAAAGTCGTCAGGGTCACAAGTAACCGCTGAGTACCGCGTTTGAACCATCTCTGGTTCTCCGCGATAGGGAAGAACGAGTTTTGGAGGGACACTGAGGTCCACAACAAGGTTACCATTTGTGAGGTGGACTCTTTTTTTCTTCAGTCGTCTGCGAATGCGACCGATCGGGGCAGGCCCAAAGTGACGCGTTTCAACCGGAGTTTCCGGCTCTGTCATTGGCTGTATTTTCTCTGAAGCTCCTCCGTAACCGTCCTCGTCTGGAACATCGGCGAACTGCGAAATATCGTACTCGTCATTGTGGTCGTCCCTGAAGCTTTTCAGATTCATAAAATTGGTCGCTGTGTCGGGAATGACCAGTGTAGTGCAAGACGTTATCCCCATCCAATCTGTAATCCTCGTCATCCCCGAACGGCGTCGGAGAACGGGATTGCGGAGTACGGCGGTTAGCGCGAGCATAGTTACCTGAAGCATAAGCTTCTGTGTCATGTCGGAAATGGTCCATGGGACCACTGCTTGGCGTCTGGGGAGTCCCTCGAGGATACGGCAGACGCGGTGTTTGAGCTGGACCAAGGGGCATGTCCAAAAGTTTTTCGTGTGAACCATTGAACGGAGGTTGGGAGAACGAGTGGTCGGACGGGTATTGGGTGTAATGTGATTGAGGTTGGGAGTGTTGGGACAAGCGATATGAATCTGAAAATGGGTCGTGATCATGAGCCGTTGACGAGCGCGCGTAGTCGTCGAGTTCGAGAGTTTCCCCCGTTAGAATCGTTTGGAGAGGCTGCCCTGGTTGGTATGGTTCCGGAGGTGGTCTTGATCTTCATACATGAGCCTGAATCGTGTTCGCTATAAGGCCCGTCAGGAAACAATACATGGACACTTAAGAGTGTTCATCATACGTAAGAGCTGCGTCGGACGGGCTCTGGGAGTATACCTGGGCAGCACCCTGATTGGTATGCCCATACGGGGAACCAGAATGGAGGCTAGAAAAAAAATGTGTTCAGCACGGCGCAGTGCAAAGCAGATGTCTCGTTGCTACACTCACGGTCCTGGATGAGAGCTTGTGCAGGCGGGCGGTTGCTCATCATAATTCGGTTCTTGATGGATTTCATTATGGTGGTATGCGTAATCTTGTCCAGTGGGCACTGGCTTTCTTTGAACCATTGCCTTGGAAAGTCGATTTAGCAGTTTCAGTAGTAGTCGGTTGTGTTCACACTTTGGATAGCGGATGGACTTCTCTGCGCGTCGCGTCGCGGTCACGTGCGACAAATTTTTGTGGAGCGGCGTTGTGAAGGTTGGGTACACCATACTATTAGCCCGATTGCAGTCGAGCAGATTGGTAGATGGCTAGAACCAGCCAAGGACACTGTGCAACTCCCACGAAACAGCAACGCAGAAAAGCCAGGCTAGGACTCTTAAAAGCGTCGATCGGTCGACATATACTTTCAGTCCTTACTGAGGTAGACGCTGCCATCTCCCAAGATCTCCTCCCCAAGCGTCCTAATCCGCCCTGTCCTCAAAAGTATACCTTGCAATTCGCGCCATGCCGTTCGAAAGTGCGAAAGTGCCGGATCATGGAACATGCTCATGAAATCCACCGCCAGCCCGTCTAACCGCGGTAAATTGGTACTCCCCTCATGCTGGGGACCCAATGATTGTGTGGTAGGATCTTGGGAGGAAGCGCGATTACTTCTGTCCCCATCAGTAGACTTCCTTATGCTTCGTTGTTCCCGTTTTTCGCCAGGGTCTCTCCCCTCCTCCGTCGTCTTCTCGGACTGAAGTGGCGACTGCGGTCTAACCATGACGACAGCAGGCCGTAGAGATGGTGACACCTCAGGACTGGAGCTTTCGTCCATCTTCATCCTCTTTTGTGGAGGCATAAGCTGTCCAGAGAGTCTGTGCTTCCTCTGCGATCTCCCAGTTGAGGTTTCTCCCTCCTTCCTCGAGCGCAAAAAACTGGGATTTTTCCAAATTTCGGGATCATGGAATGGTACGACGAAGTCGGAGGATGGTTGAAGGTCCGCAGTCGTGTCTATGAACTCGGGGGTTGATGATCGACCTATCCTTTCGGGCACAGAGGAGGCGACAGAAAAGAGGGAATGCATGGAACGGGGCGACAGTGACCCAGCTGAAACATTACCATTATTGTTGGCGGCAGTAGTTTCGACACTACGCGAAGTGGAGAACGAGTCTTGACAAAGCACAGCGTGTATTTCCATGTCATCTTCGGAAAGTTCCCCACTATTGTGGGCAGAGTCATGTTGTTCTTCACCCCCTGCGGCAGGGGAACCATTAATCGGTGGGCGAGCATCAAGTTTTCGCTCGCAAGGTTCTTGCTCCGTTTCAAGTCGCTCCGATTTCGTTGGTGGGAATGGTGAGGAAACAAGCGAAGGCAGTTGGTCATTAATTTCATGTACTTGGTTGCCCTCGACAACAAACGCTTGAGCACGTGAAGTGTTCGACTCGTCTGCATTCTCTCGGGCTTTCTCGTTCCCAGCCTCAGATTGACTAGAAATTAACTCTGAGGTCATCCGCGACGCCAGTTTGGACGGCTTCGAGTGGCTAAGCTCGCCCACGGTTCTCGGTGTAGACGTCTCTCCAGGCTTGAATTCGTTAGAAAGCGACGACGAAAAAGGAGGTGCATGCGACTGAGATTGCGAGTACGCTTGAGACATTGTGTGCGACTGTGAGACTTGAGAATGTGGCTGAGAGATTGTAGCAGAGGGGTCAGAATTTGGTACTAAGATTTGAGTCGATCCTGAATGATTGGGATCTCGCATGGGAAACACCTCTGGAGGTGGGACCTTGCGTTTCACTTTCTTGCGCAGGCTGGCGGAAAAGGTGGAAAATGAAGGAAGAGGGAAGTGGTTGTTTGGTAGCGATGGAGAAGATGGAGATCGAATGTTGGGTGAAATCCTTCCCCTGAGTTGGAGCGGAGTAGGAGGTCGGGGAGAGCAGGATCGTAAACTACGAACACTTTCAATAGTTTCTTCAGTAGGCTTCTCTACCTCTAAGTCGCTGTGAAGTTCAGTGTCGCAAGCGTCTGTATCCATATTGCGAGATGGCGAAGTGCGTAATTCCGCCTCTTGCATGGGGCTAGAGCAGTGAGATGGTGACCATACACTTGGAGTACCTTGCGGAACTAATGCCCTTGGTGATTCCGGTAAGGGTATAAGAGGCGTAGGGGAAGCAAGCACTGTGAGGGAAGTCAATTGATAGGCGTGTACAAGTGGATCATCCCACCTCGTGCGGGACCTGTGGTTACAATAGTTGGTCCTGCTTCTAGGTCTGCAGGCGTGGTAATTGAAAATCGATACAATAAACCGATAAGCACCACATACTCGCTACTGCTTCTTGTTGTGTTGGTTTAAAAGCAAACTTCCATCGGTCGACTTCATACTGCCTAAACGTGCCGTTAATACAGTGTGATCTCAGGATGAGACCCCTAACTCACGCGCCACCGTTTTGAGTGTTCTCTTCTGAGATCGATTGGCCTGGGCTGCGAAGGTCTTGGATTTACATTATCCAGTCGCTGCCTCCGGAAGGGCCGCTTCACCCGCCTGAGAAACCGGTGGCTTGTGTGAAGCTAGCGAAGATCGTCGTGAAGGTGAGACTCGCGACGTTCGCGGATACCTGCTGTTCTTGTTTTCTGAGCTTAAGTACGTTTCTACAGGGGAAATTTGGTCAAGCGAGATTTGCAGGCGGAAGCATATGTGACTTGCCCACCACCACCGTCCTCACGAAGACCCGAGACCCACTCCTTCACAGAGGGGTTCGACTCCACGTCTTTCGGGTCGCAGAACACATGACCACCCGGCCCTACATGCTTTACATGCTGGATTTCTAGGGCGATATGTGAGATGGGTGTGTTGCCTTTCTGGTTGGCGCCAACGGGACGACGGGCAAGAATAGGCCGAAAATTTTGGATAAACATGACGGCGAAACGGCAGTCAAAGACCTCGCGACCGGCGTGTTGACTGCAGGGTCAGCTGGACTCATACACTCACCCATCACGACCAGGGCGTACGTACGCTTTGAAATTCTCGACACCTTCTCTAGATATTCGAACGGCGATGCGGTGGGCCTTGTCGGAAATCCATGCCCAGACGTAGCTGTTCTCATGAAACGTCAGAAACTGAGGCAACGCGGATGAGCTGTGAATCGAATCGTGGGGATGAGCCTAACGCACCTCTGTCAATTGGACTCTCTTCTTCTTGTTGCACAAGGGAACGTCACCAAGCTGTCCCCCGTGTCGTTCCGCGATTTCAATGAGGTAGTCGCAGATCCACGAACTTGGAATGGAGTCCGCCATGCCCACGTCGTCGCGGAATGGCACGATATGATGTCACGGGAGCACGCCAGGTCACGCGTTTAGCAGACACGTGACCGTACTTACATTCATCGACGGCCAAGTGTATAAGTAAAGGGGTACTCTAGCAGTACAGGGATGGCTGGCCTATGCGTCGAGATGCAATCTAATCCAACACAGCGTACTTCCTCAGATGTTCCGGTATAGCATCAAACAGTCCCTTTGACTGCAGCCACTTCTTCGAAAACAACCGGCTCTGATAGCGGTATGCGCCATCACAAAGGACAGTGACCACACGGGATCCTGTGGAATGTGGAGATTTCAGTCGAGCTTATTTGGAACGACTCAATGTAGTCCATTTTACCCTTTCCAAGTTTTTGCGCGAGCTCGACGGCGGCTACCACGTTTAGCGCCGTACTTGCGCCGACATACAATCCTTCCGTGTCCAGGAGGTGGTACAACATCGCTATCGACTGCTCGTCTGGCACGTGAAGAGCACCATCCAGTTCACTGATGAAGGTTCCCAAGTTTGCCGTGACACGCCCTTGACCGATACCTGGCCCTCTAGTTAGCAAGCTCTACAATCCCTCCCCGGTTCGACAGAACCAACCTTCCGTGATTGAGCTCCCCGTTCGCTCAACAAGCTTCCCACCACTAGAAATGTACGTGTACAAAACGCTTCCCGGAGGGTCAGCCAACCATATCTGCGACTTGCCATTGCTTTTCTCCTTCAGACACTTGCCGACACCGGCCAGAGTACCGCCAGTACCGGTAGAGCAGACGAAGCCGTCGACCATTCCTTGTGTCTGTTCCCATATTTCCGGACCAGTGGTGATATAATGAGCATAAGCATTGGCGGTGTTGTCGAATTGGTCTGTCCAGATTGCATTATCCAGTTGTCGTGCATACTCTTTCGCCTGGTGGTTGTAGTTCTTCGGGTTTTCATACGGCACTGCAGGTACAGGATAAACCTCCGCCCCAAGCATGCGCAGGAGGTCAATCTTCTCTTGGCTCTAGCGTCTCGTCGTCGGCCGCGTCAATAACAATGCCCCGCACAGAAACAGCCGAACGCATTTCACCTGAGTATCGGGCATGAAAATCACGCATCTGTAGCCCTTGGATCTGCAGACGTGAGCCAATCCGATGCCAGTATTACCAGCGGTACCCTCCACGATAGTTCCGCCAGGTTTGATGCTGCAGTGAGACCGTACATGAGTGAAGCTATGTTTTCCACGTGAAGATCGCTCACTGACAGACCCTTCGTTTCGGCATCAAGTACGATGCCAATGGCTGCACGATCCTTGATGCTTCCACCGGGATTTTGAAACTCGGCTTTTCCGAATATGCTGCACCCTGTTTGCTCCGACAGAGTCTTTAGGTAGATCTAGATAGCGATTGACGAGGCCATAAGTCACAGCAGCGGCGTCAAAGTGATGGGTGTTTCTACCAGAGGCGTGTTGCCGACAGAGCCTGTGAAGCCATCGACCGCTCTCGTTGTGAAACGCCTGGCAGGCTGAGCCAGACTACGTCGCAGGGCTGAGCAGAGCATCCGGAATGTATCGTGGAATGGTTGCCGACACAGAGATATAGCCGGACAACCGTCGAGCACGACATTCGCACCTCATTATCATTGTGTCCAGACAGGGTAGTATGTAAGCAAGCAAAGACAAGTTACTGGGGAAAGCCAAAGCAGGCATGGACAAGCTATCGTCAATTCGCATGGGCGGGGGGCAACAACTCCTCCGATTAATGTATGTAAAGCTAAGAAAAACCTATAGAAAACGAATCGCAAACCGAAAGTCCTCGTGCGCTCGTATTTCTGAGCACGCTCAATCTGAAAGGGTGAGGGGAAAGAAGTAGATAGCGCAAGACAATACTGAACATGGGAGATAGATTGTCATACGTGCGAGGGTCGTGCAGGCCATAGCGTAACGTGGGTATCGACGAGATAAGGTCTACTGTGGTAGATGGTGGGGAGTTCATGGTATCACGAGGGGACGCGTTCGTGCAGTGAATTCATGGCTGTCGCTTCTTTACGTTCTGGTTCAACCATTGAAGGCCCTCGAAAAGACCCTCGCCTGTCGTTGCACAACTACAGATGTGATCAGCCACATCGCTGACGGTGATTCAAACCGTGTGCATACCTTGGGTGCACGTACCATGAGCGGTCGCGCATGCGATGTAGACCAAGTTTTTCCGTAACTTCTGCAGGAGACATGGCTGCGTCATGCACATTAGATTGCGAGGGTCGGGGAAGAATGCCGTAACAGCTCACCTCCAGGAAGATCCTGCTTGTTCGCAAAGACCAGCAGTAGACACTCCTTCATCTCCCTGTCACTCAATATACGATGCAGTTCTTGCTTCGCTTCGTCGATCCTGTCCCTGTCCTGGCTGTCAACCACAAAGACAAGGCCCTGAGTGCCGGTATAGTAATGTCTCCACAGTGGCCTAATCTTGTCCTGTCCTCCTACATCCCAAACGTTGAACTTGACATTCTTGTAGGTGACGGTCTCCACGTTGAAACCAACTGTGTTTGTAATCGTCACAAGCGAACTCCTGCATTCGCGCTAGAGACTGACCGGTAGGGATAGTGGTAACAGATTGGTTCAACTTGAGCTTGTATAAAATGGCTGGCAGACGGTTTCAGACCACGGCTGGGGGCTTGAGGAGGAACCTACTTGTTTTCCCAGCGGCGTCAAGGCCAAGCATCAACAACCTCATTTCCTTGTTGCCGAAGAGCTTGCCTAGGGAAGTAGTCAGTGCATGAAACCCGACCAACGGCGACGCAGAGACGGACCCAAAGCCTTTGACAGGTTAGCTCCCATTGTGAATATGAATGTTTCAAAGGTAAAGAACGACGAAGGCTGTTTAGCGCCACGAGCAAAAACGGTTGGACTTGACTGTAAGAAAAAGAGCAGAGGAACGAGAAACTGGCGGTCCACGCCCAGAAAGGCAAACACCACCAGCCACGGACCCCGACCACTCCCGCCTGCCACAATCTTAATTACCGCGCACATCGTACGGTTCAAAAAGAAAAAAAAACCCGCACGTCCGGGGTATGATAAGTACTAGATGTAGCATTAGACCGCAAGTGGTACACCGAATCAACTGGCAGCAGGCGACGAGACATGACTCTGGCTAAACACTTTCAGCCACCCCTCTCCCATATCTGACCGCAACGCTTCAATACGCGCGCGATAAACTTGTCCTTCTCTCATTTGATCCTGCGTCATGTCCGGAGGTTCTATATCGGATATTGGAGGCCGGTACGAAAGCGGACTAGGGATGCGAGGTATCGTGGCCGACCGAGCCTCGCTGGGTACCGGCTGCCCATCCAAGTCAACTATACGTTTCACCTTGCGCTTCCTCTGCTTGTCTCTGCCGCTTCCTCCGGGAACAGACGACGCTTTTCTCGAAGGTAACCTGACATCAAGTGCATCTAGTGCGGTTGTATGGTTGGATGTACCTTCAAGAGGGACCGTCAACGGCGACGATGTTGTCCTGGTAGAGGGCACCTGCGCGGGTGGCAGCGGTGCGAGGTGCATTCTCTCCATAAGAGAGGGTGGGCTTCCATCAAGAACGATGGACTTTCCTTCTTGGTGGAAAAGGTTAAAGCATGCGATGCGATAGTCGTCCTCTATCTCCGTCAATGGATTGCCTTCGATCCACACCTCGGCAATGTTGGGTAACGTCGTGAGCCTGCCTATTTCTGCGCTCTCGTCAATTTGGTTAAAGCGGAGATCAACTCTCTCCAGCCCCATCAACCGCTCCAGGCCACAGATAGACTCGAGGCGATTCCCAGCCAAGTTGATATGTAGCACTTGGCCGAGTTTAGTGTAAATACCGAGTACGGAATCGATCATGTTGTCGGCGAGGTTGAGAGAGACGAGGTTGTGCAGGACGGAAAGTCCGTGGGGGACGGAAACAAAAAGGTTAGACGACAGGTCAAGGTGGATGAGGGAGACGAGGTAAGGTAACGGTTCGGTTGGTAAGAACGTCAGAGCATTGTCGGCAAGCGAAAGGTATCTCAATAGACTCCATTTATACGGAGTCAAAGCGGATCCTGGAGACGGCAGTAGGGACTGCTCTGCGACAGCTGAGCCTTCTTCGGGTACGGATACCGGTAACGGAGTGCTCGGGAAAGAACGTTGTCTGCGCGGTATCTGTCTTCTCCTGTCGTTCTTTGACGTACCATCTCTGCGTGCCTGGATCGTCGAGGACGGCCCCGATGAACACGTCCGTGACGTCCTCCACCCCACTACGCTTGATTGTCAAACTGCATAAACCGTCTGCGAGTCTGTCCCAGCCCAATAGTGTCCGGGGATCGATGTCGATGCACTCAAGGTTCTGAAGGTTCTTGAATGCATCAAGGGGGACGGCGTTGTGGCACGGCGGGTCGTCGGCGAGTTCTTGGATGACCTTGGGGCCAGGGGCCCTGATAGACAGTGCGGGTAGCTTTGTGAAGCTGCTGTATATGTACTTGAGCTCTGAATCGACACTGTGTGGCTCGGCCTTTGACCACCAACCGACGCCGAGGGACAGACCTGAGACTGTAGACAGAGAGGAACGCAATGACGTCAGGGAGAGGGCGTCGGACTTGTCTGGTGCGAGGCTGGGGTCGATGTGGGTGTAATGCATGGGTTTGGAGGGGTTGTCCACCGTGACGTCCAGCGAGCCGACATCAAGGCCGATTGCCTCGAGACGCATCAAAATGTAGAAGAGACGGTGGGTGTCTATGGTGAATACGACGGGCCTAGGGGGTGACGATGGGGAGCCGCTGCCGGAGAGCCATCCGACTGGGTTGAGCGTGTAGCCCGCCGCGCTGTGTCTTCGTTGTGGGCGACGTCGACGAGGATAGCCCGCCTCTGCCAGGCCCCTGTCGTTGGCTCTGATGAACGCTGCAACTCTGTGAAGATAACCGTCGCCCGTTTCGCGTTCCATGGCCCCAGAGTCAAAGCTGCGATGCCGCGTTGCAGGCGTGCAGGCAGGGTGAGACCCCGGGAACCCCCTATTATTACATAACCGCCCTGGTATGGACCAACTCGCAGCTCCGCCCCTCTGCACCGACGACGAACACGACGACGATGAGGGTCACAATTAAGACACTTCAACAGAAGGTGTTCCATGTGCGTACGCGCATTTCAATCCAGTCCTGTCTACTTCAACGTATCTTGCAGATCGATGCGGAGGAGACGGAGACGATCGGCAACCTGAAGGAGAAGATTCGTGACGCGCATGGCCACGACGTAAACTCTCAAAAGATCATTTACTCTGGTCTGTTGTCATCGCGTCGTCGGCGACATCTAATCTCATCTTTGTGCAGGCAAGGTCCTCTCAGATGACAAGACCATCGCATCGTGTGAGATCAAGGAAAAGGACTTCCTGGTTCTTATGGTGTCCAAGGTGACTACGATTACACCCCTCCTGTTGCGTGCTGACACCCTCACCCCCATGTCAGCTCAAGCCAAATTTCTCAGCCTCGGCTGCGGGCCCCGCAACCACGCCAGTTGCAGCGACAACTTCGGCATCCACCCCGCCTGCAGCTGTGGCATCCCCTGCCTCTGCCCCAACACCCGCTGCCCCCCCACCGGCTCTGAACCCAGCCCCAGCTCCAGCTCCAGCGTCAACGTCCCCTTCCTCGCTGCAACAAGCGGAGTCGTTCTTGAGTGGTGATGTCCTTCAGGTGACAATACAGAACATGGTAGAAATGGGCTTCCCGCGGGATCAAGTTTTGCGCGCGTTGCGGGCAAGTTACAATAATCCCGATCGCGCGATCGAATACTTGATGACGGTGAGGAGCGTTCTACTGTGGGGAGTGCATCCGTTGACCCGATCGACTGGTACGTAGGGTATACCGGCTCATCTGGAAGCAGAGGCACAGACGCCCGCGTCGCAGCTCCGACAAGCTCAAGGTCAAGCATCGGCACCGGCACCAGCCGCCACACCAGCTGCAGCTCCACCTCAATCGGCTACTGGCCAGACACCAGCACCGGCTGCTAATCAGCCGCAAAACCTCTTTCAGGTGCGTAAAGACCGCGTGCGCTTTTGGTATGTGTGTCTCACCCTTTTTGTAGCTTGCTCAGCAGCAACAACCCGGAGGTGGTGTTCGCTCGGGTGGTGCAGACCTGGGTGCTCTGAGAGACCAACCTCAGATGGCTCAACTGCGCGAGGTTCTTGCACAGAACCCTGCGCTTCTGCAGCCGTTGATTCAGCAGCTTGCGGCCTCCAACCCTCAGCTACGTGAAATGCTGGCATCGAATCCCGAAGCGCTCTTGCAACTTCTCGGAGATGCGGACGATGAACTTGGTGGTGCAGGCGATCAGGGGGGTGGAGGCTTTCCTCCCGGTGCACAGGTGATCCAAGTCACTCCGGAGGAGCAGGCGGCCATCGAGCGGGTAAGTGCGCCTGATCCTCTTGAAGCTCAGAGGATGACTCGTTTCCGATTAGCTGGAGGCGCTGGGTTTTTCACGGCAGGCAGTCATCGAGGCTTACTTTGCAGTGCGACAAGAACGAGGAGCTTGCAGCTAATTTTCTGTTCGAGGGTGGCTTCGGCGAGGAGCAGTAATACAGTAGAAAGCAGTGTATCGGTCGGTCTGTAACATGTGTCCCCTGCGTGTGCCAATGTGAATATAAAAAAAGTACCCAGTCGACTACCCACCGCGTGTTGTTGTTGCGTGTGTGGCTGGCGTTTTCTCTCGTCTCTCTCGTCTCCCTCGTCCGTCCGTCCCTGGCAAATACCCTCCTCCCTCTTCCTCCTCCCCCTTCCACACACGAATAATACCCCAAATACCACACCCACCCATGGCAACGCAATCCCCACCCGAGGTCATCGACAAACATCCACAGAGTGGGACCCACCCCTCTCCACACGAAAACGGTGTGCCGAGCAGTCCACCGAGTGCGCAGGCGCACGAGCAGTCCACCCCGTCGTCGTCGGAAGCCGACAGGGAGGTCAACCCGAACGGCTCCCACACCGTCGTCTCTTCAGACGAGCGCGACAGTGCAAAAGCCGCCGACAAGGACAAGAGCTCGCTCGCAGCAACCACTAACACCCAGCCGAACGCCTCTCTATCCAACACGACTGCCAGCACCACTCGCAGATTTTCTCGCAGGCCAAAGTCAAACCGCGCCAAACCTGCTACCTCTGCCGACTCTACGCAGGGTAAAAGCCCTCCTGTACGTGCGCTCTCCAACAGAGAGAACAAGTCCACGAGTGGCTCACCCGTCAAGAAGGAATCCTTCATATCCAGGCTGGTTCGCAAGCTAGGTGCCCTGCGTCGCTACAAACGACCGTGCTCACACCGTCGATGTCGATCCTCTCAGTACCATCTGGTGTTCATACCGTGCGCGTGGATAGCGCGTCTAAACCTGTCGAACCCGTCGGCACAAACGAAAAACAGCAACTCGTGGAAGAAGAGCAAAACGAGAAGGAGCGGGAAACCGTCGTCCTTTCACCCTCGCAGCCAACCTCAGGCTCTACCGCACTGACGACCGTTCAGGACACTGACGTGTTGCCGACACCACCAACACCACCCAAGGCCGTTCTACTACCGTCTGAGTCCACTGGCGTGGCGCAACCTCCAACTCCGGCAGCAGATATCTTCTCCCCCCCACCGGTCCCCCATTCAGATGCATCCCAACCAACTTCCAGCAGCTCCCATGTCAATGCAGGTGATACCACCCATTCGACGGCAACCGATTCCGACGCTAGTTTCACTGACGAAGAAGGTCACGCGGACGAGGTCGACGAAGGAGACCCAATGGAGGAGGACGATGAGGACGCCCTCATCATGAACGGCGGTGCTGGCATACCCATCGGTCCGGTGAGTAATCCAATAACTCGAGAAGAACCCTCACCAATCTTCAACGCCTCTAGGACGGCAGCCCACGTCCATTGTTACCCCCCATTGCACCCCACCACGTGGGTCGTAAATGTCTCGTGCTCGACCTGGATGAAACTCTCGTCCACAGCAGCTTCAAGGTATGACGACCTCGTGCTGCCAGTCGTTGAATTCCTGACGTTCTCTGCAGTCTATACAGCATGCGGATTACGTCGTGCCAGTGGAGATTGAATACCACTGGCATAACGTGTACGTCATCAAGCGTCCAGGCGTGGACAATTTTCTGAAGAGAATGGGTGAAATCTACGAGGTGGTGGTTTTCACCGCAAGTTTGAGCAAGGCGAGTGTTTGTCAAATTGTCCATCCGAAGCCGACGTTGAAGAGTTTGACTGACAGTATGCTGACCCGGTATTGGACAAACTCGATGTCCACCGTGTCGTGTCTCATCGATTATTCCGGGAAAGTTGCTACAACCACAAAGGGAATTATGTCAAGGTGAGTGATCGGTGTAGCTGCGGTCATGTAGCCAATGCTAAACTCCTTTCAGGACCTTTCACAGCTCGGTCGTCCGATTGCCGATACCATCATCATTGATAATTCCCCAGCGTCATATATCTTCCATCCAAACAACGCAGTGCCCGTCTCTTCATGGTTTAATGACCCCCACGATACGGAACTTACGGATTTATGCCCATTTCTTGCGGACCTTGGCGAGGTCCCGGATGTGCGTGGCGTGCTCGACGGCGGGCTCTAGGCAGTCGGTCGGGCGTGTTGGTACACTGGGGAGGAAGCTGCGTCCCAGCAGGTTGCACGCTCTTGAAGACGAAACTCTTACGGTCCCTGTATGCACATCTGCCCCTGTCTTCGTTACAGGCCAATACCAAACGCATCACCTCTATCTGGACTCTTTGACCGGACACATTAAAACCTAGTCTCTACACCCCGTCCAATCAAGTCTCGACTTTATTTTAAACGCCTTTGGGCCTGTACAACATACGTACAAGCACCTTGCTGCAAAATGACGCTACCTGCACTTTTCAACTTCCCCTCATCTGATACCCGAGCACGCATTCCGCAAGCATCGTTATCGTTGTGTATCCATCATGCGCACATACAGCAGCATACCCCTCCTCCTCCCCTCCCCAACCTACGCAGTCGAAACGGACGCCTAATTTTGGAACTCTTCTTGTTCGGTCCATCCCTCTTCGCGCTAATCAGAACATACACGGACGGCCATACTCACTTTTCATTACTTCGGTTTTACCTTTCCATCGTTGACTCTTCGTCCCGTGCTTACCGTGTTACACAAGCATTATGACCATGCCTATGAACTCTCAGCACATTATTGTGGTAAGGAAGAACCGCACCTATTCTGTGTATCGTGGGACGCTGAAAGCTCGCTCCTTTTTTTACTCTGTCTCCTCCATTCATCACCTACTTTCCGTGCTGGACGTCCATCTTTCCTTTATTCCTCAAAAGGTTTCTTGCAGTCATTCTCGCGTTCTCGTTTTTATTTATTACTGTCTTGATACCTCCGTGGGTCATTTGCGTTTGACGGGGATGCTGTTTTTTCTTGTTCAAGGGTCCATTTTCCGTTTGTACATCCCTCTCTATGCCTTGCTTCATGACCGTGACGACACCCTAAATGATGTTACTACGTATCTGCCATGCTATTGTGAAAAATATACCAGCGACTTTATATTCACATCTTGGCCACTGGTCTCAGTATCCGCAATGAAAAGGGCGAAGTGGGGTGAGCGTAATAGCTTGACGGCTATTTCCCCACAACCACTTCTCGAGCTGCCTCAGCTCCCAGCCCGTTGGAAAGATAAAAGGGTTTTCCTTTCTTCTCTCCTTTTGTTGTATAGATTTCTTGATTCACCCGCTGAGCCGTGTTCTTTCATTCTCATCCGAATGTTTTTCCCCAGATTCTCTGGTGGATTTTCTCAGGTGAACAAGCCATCACACCCAGCAACTGTGTCGGAATATATCTCCCCCAAGCCCTTTGGTAAGGCTGGAGTACACAAACTGCACGTGTTTCGCGGCAGTTCACTTGCTGGTGACACTGTCCCCGACCTCCCCTCAACACAACTCGTCCCTGACACCTCTGCATGAGAAGGCATGGGAGTAGGGAAGTGACACTCTACACCAACTTTCGGTTGATTAATGCTAGTGATAGTTTTGCTAATTAATTGCGACCCAAGCTGGTATGCACTTGGTACGGTTCCGGGTGGCATTGGTCCACTATAGTGTGCGAGACTTGCATAGACAGGGATTGCATGTTTTCCGTAGAGTGGATTCCTCGTGAAGACCCGATACGGACAGTGTCTCGCATGAGACTCGAGGTGTCCTCCCCGCTTGGCCCGTGCGTCAACGACAAGCTCCACCTGAGTGAGCCCTTCGCGGTGAGGTTCACTGCCCCGTGCAAGATACACCTCTTCGCCTGTCTGTCCTGCTCATTGAGGGGACCAACGTTGTCATGCTGCTGTGGACGATGACAAAGCTATGGGTTACATAAAACGTTCCGACCACGACCTTGTCAGCAATTCCAGCGGTTGCCCTCTCACCGTCACCAGCCAGTCGATGCGTGCTCAGCTCTCAGTCCTCGACGACTTCGACCCGGCAATTTTTGACAAGAGTAGGAAAATCTCATTATTGAACGAAGCGCACGGCGGTCTGAGATTGCGAGGGTCGTCGTTTGGATGAGAAATGGGACGGATGATTGTGGATGGCGAGTCCATTTCTTCCTGCCGCGCACACACTTTTTAATATTGCTGGTCAAGGAACAGAAACAAGAAGTGAAGGAGATAGGCGTCACAAGCGTCACACTCGGTACACACAAGGCTAAGACTACCCATCGCTCTTAACCAGCGGGAGTTTCCCTCTTTTCGTCTTCCGGCGAGCTCTCCTGCGGCTGGTGTTGTGGTGGTTGCTGTTGAGCCGTTGGGGTTGGGGGTGTGGGAAGGATCTGGCCTTGACCAAGTTGGCCTAATTGGGCCTGAGCTTGGCTCAAGGCGGCTCGTAGTGCGGCATTCTCGATGCGCAATTGATCAACGAGCGTCCGACACTCTTCCCATCTCCGATTTGCCTCGTCGGCCGACGCAAGAGCGGCATCGAGCAACTGCGAACGGGACTCTAGCGCCTTGACATGCCTAGAGAAAAAACGTGATCAGACAGTGGCCAAGAGGCGAAGCGAAGAACCGAGAGCCATAATTCTCGGACCGCCAAAAAGCTAAACCAAAAAAAAAAAAGGAAGAGACCAAGACTCACTGATCCCTTCTTTCTCTGAAGGCTCTCTGTGCCTTCCTGTTCTGTTCTGCGCGCTTGCTTTGGCTGAGTTGGCGACCCCCTGCACCGGACTTTGAAGACTGTTGACTTGACTGATCGGCAGATGGGCCGTTCATGGACTGTGACTGTTCGCCCTGAGGTGGAGGTGGTTGAGAGTACTCAGGGGGGGCATACTGGTACATGGGTGGATGTGGTGGATGAGGCATGCCGGGTGGCGGCATGAGCGCATGTGGAGGGGGGAGGATCTGTCCTAGATGCATTCCGGGAGGCGGTGGGGGAGGATGCTGCTGCTGTGGAGGCGGCGGATTGGCAGGAGTGGGGGGTGTTTTTCGTTTGCGGGTGCTGCGGGTTGCAGTGGGGGTAGAGGACGACTGGGCCGTGGGCTGCTGCTGAGATGGCTGCTGTATGGACTGGGACGAGGCTGGGTTTGTGGTGGACACGGGGTCGTCGCGCAGACGCATGGCGGGGATGGCGTGCGAGTTGAGAGTGTCGGATGGTTGCTGTTGGATGGGCTGTTGCTGGGACTGCTGTTGCTGGTGGTGGGAGTACTGCAACATGGTGCAGCAGGGGGTGCGTGTGTTGTGGCTTGTTTGGCCCGGTGCTCGTCGTCGATCGTTTCGTCGCGTTGAAGGGGACGGGGGAGGATGGAGGTGTCGGGGCGCGAGTCTTAGTCAGAAACGCCCTTTCTGTTGATCCTTGTTTGGTCCACGTGACTCAGCATACACTGTCTTATGTAATACGTGTTCCTTCCTTTTCGCGTCGATGATGGTCGCCCGGTGGTACTTGGCCGCGTTCAACGCCGTGTCTGCTGTGGGCTGGGCCTATGTGCTCTTCCTCACCGCCAGTGCCCTCCTCAACGAGAGCACCTATGCCTATTTGCCCCTTCGCTTTCCGTGGTCTTTCATGCCCACAGCCACGAACGACTTGTCCAGATATCTCGTCTCCCTCATCGCCCCGTATGTACCCCCAACCCATTCTGCATCTTGGTCCGTCCTAGCACCCGTGCAAACTCTTGCCACTCTCGAGGTGGTCCATGTCCTGCTCGGTCTCGTACGCTCACCCCTCCCGACAACCGTCATCCAGGTCTCCTCTCGCCTCATCCTCGTATGGGGAATCGTAGCGCGCTTCCCCAACACACACATAAACCCGTTTTACACGACAATGCTTCTAGCATGGTCCCTCACAGAAGTGATCCGTTACTCTACTATGTCTTGTCTCTCGCAGGAGCGCAGGTGCCTTTTTGGTTGACCTGGCTCCGCTATACCACATTTTATTTCCTTTATCCCCTCGGTGCTGGAAGCGAGGCCCTCGTCGCGCTGAGCACTATACCAGAATGGAAAAACGGCCGCTACGCCAACTGGTCTCCCGAAGCTTGGGCCAAGGCTGCCATGGTGCTCATTTGGATACCGGGTGAGGTCGTTCGAATTATCTTGTCATTCAACCCTGCTCAATTCTCCTACTAGGTTTGTGCATTATGTACTCGCATATGTTGCAAATGCGACGCAAGGTCCTCGGTAGAGGTAAAGGACAGAAGCTGGGTGGAAAGCCTAGAGATAATAGAGCCAAGGCGGAGTAATCACACAACGATGCCTTTTTTTTACCGTTGTGGAATTCACATTCGCGATGATATATACAGTATACAAGCACTACACGACCCGAGAAAGTAACGGTGTACGAACATACCTAAGTACTTGTGGTCAACGAAGTAATGAAAATAGATGGAATATAAAATTAGCTTTATCGATCGACCTTACAGACTCACTGCAGAAGCAACGGAACCGCCTTGCTCCCAAAGCTTGGGCTTGGCTCGGATCTCGATGTTTTCGAAAGCAGCATCTTGAGTGAGTTTGATGCAGTCGCGTGTGCCCAACACGAGAAGCTCAAAAAAGAACGCAGACGCAGCTCGTCGTGATGCTTTCTGTGACATTCTGGCAAAACTCATGACGGGTTCCTGACCACCGTGCACGGGTTGCAAATCTCGGCGTATGAGGGCGAGCGCTTTCACAGGTATTCTTGCTATACCCTTTGCTGTCGACGTCTCCATCCATTTCCTGGCTTTGGGACGATGGTAAGGGTCGAACATCGAAAGCAGCTATGGGGCAGGTAAGATCGGCATAACTTTCCTCTTCTTCACCTTCAATCCCGGGTGTAGATAGACGCGTTAGCTCAGAAGGGGCCAGGCTCTTCGCACGCTGTGCCCCTAGATCCTCCTGCGCCATAGGGAACTCGTCAGGAACATTCATTTGGAAGTCATCCACCACTCCGGTCATGTCGCCAAATTCGAAGCCGCCACCATCGGGAGCAAGGCTGGCACGCGGACCCAAAGTATCACCGGGCAGACCGACACTAGGTGCCACGCTCGCATCTCGTCGCGCTTGCTCGACCTCTTCCTCATCCTGCACGCTACCCTCCACCCTCGGCTTCTTCCTGGTGCTCTTGCCTGGGGATGTACCCCTCTTCTTCGATAGTGGGCCACTTTGTATTGGCCGCATGAACAAATCAGTCAATTCCGGAGCCAACCCCGGTGGGCCAACACACAGGTATGTTCCTTCAGGTGTGACTTTGGTCGGCAAAAAATGTGCCAAAGGATCCTCCCGAATTTCCATGAGACGCATCACCATCGAGGAGCGAGGTAAAAACCGCTGTTCCGTCAGGATGTCGCTGACGTCTTGGACGACAGGGGGACCAAAACCCCTCCCTCTCCTGGCTCCACCTTTGTCCGTCAGTTCTATAACTGCGTCGATGATTTGCTTCTTCTCTTTTGGCTTCCGCTTGACCTTCACACCCTCACCCTCGACCTCTTCTCCGGGAAGAGTCTCTGCCGCCAAACGCGGGGTGAGATGTATGTCAGGGGGTGGTGTTTGTGGAGGTTCGGTGAGCGGAGAGGCTAACAAGACCTGAATACCACAGATTGAGGAGAGTAATAAGAAGTAACTCACACATCCGGGACGGCGATCGCGTTCGCATTCTTTCTGGCTCGCTCAACGGGCCGTCTCCAAAATCCAGGCCCAGGTCAACGTCCATACCGCCAATATCGGGTCCAAAAGGCATGTCAACATCTCTGTCCACACTAAATCGGTACTCGGAAGCTGCCTTGCTAACATGAGAGAATATGTCGTCCTTCTCCGTACCGCGACCCATCATCGACTCCAGAGACTCTCTCGCACTCCGTGGGGTGGCAGCATCACGTCCGACTTCAACACTTCCGTTAACGACGCTAACTGGCCCGTCACCAAAATCAAGCCCAAGGTCGAGTTCACCAAAGTCTTGTGAACCTATGCCATCGGATGGGCCGAGATCAAATCCGTAGCCAGGGTCATCTAGATCGAGTTGGAATTCGTCGGCAGTCTGTAGTGTGATGTCGGCTTGTCGGGCGACGTGATGACCCTGAGGCTCAGCTATGCGATCTTCGAAGTCAATGTCCCTTTTGCAACAACGCATATAGTCACACCACTGCGCCAGTAGCAGAAACCCACCAATTGATATCAGGAATAAGCACATCCAGGTCCAAGTTACCCCCCTGAAGAGTGATGGCGTTGCGATTCACAGCCAACTGTTCCTCGGTCATATCCACCACACCTGGGCGGAACGCCTGCAAACGAAACCTGCACTCAATCCGAATACAATCAAGCAGAGGTTGTCAGTATTCACCATTTTGATTTTCAGGAGAGCCTCGTTGCAATCGTCGAGGAGATACTTGGCCTTCCTGCTGTAGATGCGGACAACACCAAGCAAGAGCTGCCCACTGAGACGGAGTGCCATCACTTCGACCTCTTGCCCCATGATAGCACCTGCCGTTGTGTTAGATACAGAACACCGCCGTCGCGCGAGACTGTACCCACCCGCAGCTTGCTCAATGTCGGTCTGCAGCGTCTGTGTTTTGGAGAGTTTCCGTTCCATGTGTGCCGCGAGCCATACTTTCGCCAAAGGACCGCGACGCGATAGGATAGTCTCTGAGTAAAACTGCACGGCGATTTCGCAACCAGTCTAAGCTGAAAGAAAGGAGCGTCACCTTACCATGTTGTACAGTCGAAATACAAGAATAATATCCAAGAAACACCAGTCAGAGCACTATTACATGGTTGAACTGACCAGTGTGGCATTAGGGATATTTTGTTTTGGCATGTTTGCGACTAATACAATGGTACATCCGGCACCCGGCTGGTGAGACAAATATAACGCTTTATGCTGGCCTCCTCGTCTCGGA
This sequence comes from Pisolithus albus, assembly GCA_024613165.1. Lineage (NCBI taxonomy): Eukaryota > Fungi > Basidiomycota > Agaricomycetes > Boletales > Pisolithaceae > Pisolithus > Pisolithus albus. The sequence continues at coordinate 173,367 of JANFAB010000005.1, forward strand.
GTGTCCTCAAACATGGGACAAGGCCGCATTTTACACACTCTTGGCAGCCGCACGCAATAGGAGGTGCATACTTGATAGGTCAAGGTATGGACCATTCGTGTGCATCAGTGGCGAGCAAGCTCATTCCTGCGCAGTCCATCGAAGCTTCACAAGGCGTTCGTACACAACATCCTCGAAGATTAGACCCTGGGCATTCAATCAAGACAGTACCTTTCGGGGGTCGGTTAGCCAGCTCGCGCGGTGCCAGTACGAAGCTATGAGTCACGCAAAGGGAACGAGACGACTGGTTCCGTGTCTTCGTCTCTTGCGGGAAATGAAAAGGGAGCACGTAAGGCCGGACCTCATCATTTACAATTCCCTGCTTGCTTGTATCGCAGAGGAGGGCTTAGCTTTGGAAGCGTGGGCTGTCGTGGACGACATGATTGCCATGGGCATTTTACCAGACCGCCAGTCATACCATCACATTCTCCATGCAAGTGCAATCTATATAACTCGGGCGAACTACATCTTATCATGATCATTTACAGGCCTCTAGATGGTCGCCTCTGGAAGCTACATGGGAAGCTTTGGAAAAGATGGCCGACCAGGGCATCCCGCGTAATGAACAGACGTATGCTCTAATTGTCAAGCGAATAGCATCGTCGGAAGGTGTTGAACTCGCCCTGCAGTTCATGCACGAGATGGCTAAACGAGGTTTTACTCCGGACGTGACTGCCACGCAAGATGTCATCAAACTGGCTGCTCACTTGAACTTTCCTAGGCTCGCTATCGATATAGCGCAAAACTTTGAGACTCATTCTGTCCGCAGAATCGATGGTGAGACATGGATGTCTTGTCTTGTCTCTTCGGCAGAGTCGCTTTATGTAAGTAGTCCACAAAGTGCCGTTTTCCTCAACCCACCAACTGAAATATTCGGTACTGCAGGCGGACGGTGTTCAAAAATGCTGGGAGAAGGCTATTCATGAAATGAACCTGACTCCTGATGAGGGTACCTGTATTTCCGTCCTTCATACGTGCGGGCGTCATGGCCTTGCAGACTTGGCAACAGACGTAATTCGTGTTCTCCGTTCCACCGGTGTCGATTGGCAGGAGCACCATTTTGCCCCCCTCCTCGAAGCATTTTCCAGAGTTGGAAAATTGAAAGAAGCATTCGGCACGCTACATTTACTCCGTAGTAACGGTATAGTGCCGCTTCCCGAGACAACCCGGCCAATAACAGACATTCTGAAGAGGGACCTTGACGCCGTTGACGGGGTGTGGAAGATCTTGGATGAGTTGCGGGACGAGGGCCACGTTATCGATGCCGCGGCCATCAATACCATCATCGAAGCCTCCATTGCTCTCGGCGACTTGCAGCGTGCTGTAGGTGCCTATAAAGCAATCCGTGAATATACAAGCAAACCAGATATCGAGACCTTCAATCATCTGCTGCAGGGATGCATCAATACCAACCATAGGGAACTAGGGGACAAGTTACTTCTGGACCTGAAGCAGGCGAATGTCCGTCCAAATGCGCTCACGTACGAGCGGACTATTCTACTTTGCCTCACACAACCAACCTACGAAGACGCGTTCTTTTACTTGGAGGAGATGAAGGCGCAGAAGATCGTACCGCCCTTGCGAGTGTACGAGGCTATCATAAGGACGTGCGTGGTTGCTGGGGATTCTCGGTACTCGCTGGCCTTGGCAGAATTGGAGCAGTGCGGATATAGCTTATCCAAGGATTTACAACGATATATAGTTGCCAACAGATCGTCTTGAGATGATGCAAGCTGATGCCTTTGATACGCCGCTGTGTAAGGCTGCATAAGGAGCCCTCGGTGCTCTCTGGCATGGACATGTATTGGGAAAGGCTACGGCTTTGATTTTATCTGCATCTTGCGCGACATGCATTCTTGTGTATTCAGAACATCAGTCAGGCTCTTACTCTCGCTGCACAGCTGACCACGCGAGAATGGGACATTTGGGACAACATTATATATGGTGCTACCTAAGGGAGCCAACGATACAGTCTCGTCAACGACCTGACGCCACCATCTATCCTGACAACTCCCTTCGAACACTCTCGACGTTGCTTTTGATTTACACCGCTACCAGTAGCGCTCAACAACAGTTCGTCACTACTCCCCTTTATGCTTCGCCTTTACATCCTCATCCTCCCACGGGCTGAAATTCGGTTTACTGATCAGCGGCAGAGACTGCAGCCACACGGGAAGCGAACACCCTTCCCTGGTGGCCCCTTTCTCTCTCTCCCGTTGTGTTTGTATGGGCGACGGGGGGATGCTACCCACCTCACTCAGGCTTGGAAGGAGTTCAAGGCTTGTGTTCGTAGACCCACCAAGAGCTCGTTGAAGAGCTTCTCGTTCAGCCCGAGACGGAGCGAAAGCACGCAGTAGGGATGGAGTTGACGAGGCGACACCGGAGTTACGACCTGTTGGGTGGAGTACGTCGTACGAGCTTTGGCCTACGTGGTTATCCGTCACTGCGTCCGCATCCAATGTACGTCTGGGAAGCCGGAAGACCTTCGCATCAGGGTTGAGACCCTTCTGCGGTTTTTCCTTCGCGGAAATCGAGAACCACCTGCGTGGTGAAGATTCCGTGTTGTCCGACACGGTGTTAAGCCGCAAGCCTTCAGAAGACTTTGCCGCGGGATCGGAATTGGTGCGATAGGGCAGTGGCAAGTAGTCATAGCTTAGTTGGTCAGAAGGCGCGGTAGAGGGCCGTGTTTCACATGGGTTAAAGTCAGCATCTGGTTCCGAAGGAGAGGCGCCACCATGAGCGATAGAAGCGGGTACTACACCCGTATTACCTATGTGGTGCCCTCTCCATTCGGCCGAAGGTGAGTCAAGTACACGGATCAAACTGCTGGGAATGAATGCGGATGATGGGATGTGAACGTCGAAGGGAGAGAAAGAGGATGCATCCTCAGGATTGTAATGCCCATGCGAAATCAACCGGAGCCTTGTAGAGCAACGGATGAGGGATCTTCATCGAAGAGCGCCCTCGCACCAGTCGAAGAAACAATGGAATTCGTCATCTCACTTGGAGGCAAGGATCCTGCTGACAAGTGTAAATCTCTCGGAGAGAAGTTCGGAATCGATGATTCTTGGGAAAAGCCTTGAGTGTTTCCTGTCTCCGGAATTCCAGTCCGCACGTGGAGGGTCGAAAGGTGTGTAGGATAGGGGCCCGGGAAGTGCACTGAACTGATCGTACGTTCTATTGATGTACCCGTTCTCGTTATCATGTTTTGCAGAATATTCTTCTGCCGCACGAAGGCGCTCCTTGCTCTCCGCGATCCTTTCCTCCAACTCCCTAGCGCGAGTATTCAGTGCGGCGACGACGTCTTCTGCAACTTGGACTTCCTTCCTCTTCATTTCAAGTTCAGACAATAAATTCCGTTCCTCTACTGCATCTACGCTGCCGCTCTCGGTAGCGAGGACGAGACGATCTTGGTTAATGCGCCGCTTCAACCTTCCGATTTCATCCTCCAGCTCTTCTACGCGGCGAGTGGCCGATTCCTTCGTACCGCGGGCAGCTTTCAGGCGTCTCTCAGCCTCCCGCCTCCCAGTCTCAGCCACACGTCGGACTTCTTCGAGAGACTTTGTACGTAACCTGCCCTCCGCCCTCTTCTGATCGTCCTCGCGCTTCCTTCCCCGTAGTTGATCGAGTTCTTCTTCAAGTTGGGTATGTGATTGGGAGGCGTAAGCTTGGGCTTCTTTTAACTGCGCTTGAAGTTCAGTAATGGATATCTGTGCGGCACCTATCTGCCTCAAAACTTCGGCTATGACCGGTGAATGGTCCGGTTTGCTTGATGCAGAACACGTGCGCGATGGAGTATGGGTAACCTGCGGAGTATGGGTGGGATTCTGCTGGAGGTCGTTGCCACGGGGAAATGCGGGTGAGGTTGGCGGCAAGCTATCACGGATGCGGTGATCGGTATGTAGCGGAAGTGAAGCAGTTTTGGGTAGTGGAGGTGTAGAATTCCTCCTGGGTAATAGACAGGTGCCTTGAACGCTTCGCACCTTGGGAGGTACCCCACGTTGCGAAAGTCGGGAGCACGAAACAGACTTTGGGAGTAATAGGCCTAAAAGAGCCGAAATTGTCTGATGAGCTGGCACTTTCACATCACCGAAAAGATCCAAATACCATTACAGTCGCTAAACTTGTCTGACGCGTTGAAACCTAGTATGCCCGACTTCCAGACTTCGCCGTCCTTGGAACAAACCATAGCATCGTAGCACCAAGAGTCTGCCGAGCCGCCACGCCACCATCGACCGAATGCGCCGATAAACCAAGAATCAGAAGACACAGCTGATCCGTGTTCTGCACCGTTCAAAGTGCTGCCTCCCCGCCCGGTACCAGTGGTTGTGGCGCCGCGTGTGGTGGCAACGGTACAGACACCGAAGCTATGAAAGACATGTTTCGGGGTACGAAGCGATACGGAGGCTCGATTGGAGAAATGGAATGGAAGTGTGGCCCGATCGAACGATATGCTTCCTGACGATGGTCGGGGTCGAGAGTGCAAGAGATTGTGATCGACTTTTGTTTCAGATTCGTCGACGAGGTCGTCGAGATGACTCAAATGCTGGCGAAACGCTTGCTCAGTAAGATATGCTCTGAATGAGATTTCAGTCGGATTGGTGAGGTATGCTGATATGTACGCGTTAGCGGCGATAAATTGCCAAGGTGCACGATGTGATAATATGAATGTGTGCATGCACCGAAGACAAGACCAAGCTCACCAAGAATGAGGGCGATGAAAATGAAAACTAGAACGCAAAAGACGGAGCTATATCCGGTTCTAGGATGAACGGAGTCATCCCAGGTCTTCAAAGGTGCCCATGAGGAAAGCAGGCTAATTCCGCCAAAGGACAAGCTCATGAGGCAAAGAAAAGAGCCCGTTGGTGTCCGGAGGAGCGAAGACGCCTTGGGAGAGGTGGGACAGAAATTATGTTGCGAATGATGATCGATTGCAGACACTGCTTTTGAGATGGCTCGGCTCCCGAAGTAAATGGAAGGCAAGAGACTGAAACTAACCTGTCGGTCCTGTGGTGGACTGCACTTCGAAGCGATGAGGTCGTCGTCGTTGTCGCCCACGTCGTCGACGGAGGGCACACGGTGGCAAAGAGACCTCTGCCACGATCAAAAAACCTGGTCTCTTCGGAATTCCAGTTCTGTGTATGTAAAAGTCCTTACGCGATACTTTCTCACGGGTCGCTCACACCGAAACTTATTAGCGATTATTCCGACATTTTCCGTCCCGCCTGTCCATCAGGGCAGTGCGTATGTCCGACTATATGCATACGAAGGCTCGATGTCACTTACTTAGTTGGATTACATCGTGTTGTGCGCCTTTAATTCGACAATGCTGGAAGACCGCACAGATGTATGACGCAAGTACTACGGTTACCGAATTTTCACACGCAGCCTGAATGCATTGAAGTGGGCAAGTGCAGGCAGCTTCGACGTGGCCAAGCTTCTTCTCTGCGACAGCCATGGCGAACTGGGACGACGACCAGTGGGGCACACAGCCAGGCTACCAAACCACTACTGGCCCTAATCCCGGTTATTCACAACCTTATGCGGAACCCGTCAACCCCCCGGCATACCAAGCGTACGACCACGGCGACGCTAAATCGCCTTACGAAGGTGGCCGCTTTCAACCAAAGAAAAGAGTGAACGATCCTATTTTTCTGGTCTTTTTCATCCTCCAGGTTATTCACTTTCTTCTGTTCTTTCTGCGGAGGCACTAACTTAGGTTCTTGCACCCCTGACAGCTATTGGGGTATGCTGTGCTGTCGGGCATCGCTATCAATGGTTGGATCAGAGTGGGCGGTTTGGGTGGTGGCATCGGCGGCGACGGCCAGACCGGCAGTTCGGTGACGCTCAACTGGTAAATGCTTCCGTACCGTCTGTTTTACTGGGACACTATTGACGCCCGACTGTGCTGCTTACTAGGCATACTGTTTACCTTTTATTGTTGGTAACCGCCGCCGGCCTCCTTCTATCCACAGCCTATCTTATGTTGGTCCGCGCTTTCACTCGCGCGATAATGCACATCACTCTCATTTTCGCAATTGCGGCGAATATGTACGTGACTGTCCACGGCCTTCGTGTCACTCACTTTACTTGCGTGCAGTGCGATCTGCGTCTACTACTGGATTACCGGATACTACTGTGCGTCGGTCGCATTAACTTACAACTCGTATTCTTAACAACAGTTTAGCGGCTGCCATAATCTTCACCATCATTGCTGCCTTCTCCGTCTTAGCATACTTCGGCTTCAGGTCTCGCATTCCTCTCGCATCCCTCCTCCTTCAAGTTGTTATGGATATTTCTAAGCACCACCTCAGTACCTACTTTGTGGCCTTCAGTGCGCTATTACTGCAGGCCGCATTGAGCGTGTGAGTCTGCAATTAGATCGTTTTGCTGTATTTACACCCATCAGTTGGTTCGTCTTCACCTCAATTGCGATGTAAGTAGAACTTGGTTGTTTCAACCACATATCTCTGACAATCGTACAGTTATGCGACCTGGACACCTGGAAATCCCGGTAGGCGTATTTCAAATGTATGACCCTCACCCATTTATATCTGTCGTGCCAGGCTGTGGCACGACGGCCTCCTGTTCGTCAGGAAAAGTAGCGGGCCTCTTGTTCTACTCCGTATTTTCCTACTTGTGGACTTCACAAGTCATCGGCAACGTTGCACTGGCCACACTTGCTGGCGGACCGTATGGCTGTGAGTAGTCAACAGCTGTACGCCTTAGCACCTAACCACTATTTCCTAGGTTGGTATTATTTTGGCCCTCGCGACCTTGGACAGATGGTGGGCAACTTATCACTTTTATGAAGTCTTACTGTCTTGAAACCTGACGTTGCATGATAGCCGAAACATCCAACACTGAGTGCGTTTGCCCGTGCATCCACACTTTCTCTGGGTTCTATCGCGTTTGGTTCTCTGATCGTTACTATCCTTGAACTCATCCGTCTGATTCTGAATGCCGCGAGGAATAACGCCAGCCAAGGAGGAAGTCGTGAGTTCATTCTCTCTACTTTCGTAACACGGTACTAAGAATGATCATCAGCCATTGAAGCATGTCTTGCTTGCTGCGCTGAACTGTTCGTCGCATGCATTGAGGCACTGGTTCGATACTTTAATAGATACGCCTACATTGAAATTGGTGCGTTTAGAAACGACCATGCCCAATTCAGACGTTAATGTCGTGCAAGCTTTATATGGAAAGCCTTACTTGAAGGCCGCCAAGGATACTTACAATCTCTTCAAAGATCGAGGTAGCCCTTAAAATCTATGATGTGCTCCAAGGCTTTGACTCGTGTATACTCAGGCATTGATGCTCTCGTCAACGACTCGTTAGTCGGAACCAGTGCGTGCTGCGTAATCTACCGCGTTTCAGATATCTGATGCCATCGCCAGCGTTGATGTTCGGTGCCTACGTCGTGGGGCTTCTCTGCTCGTTATTCGCATATCTATATTTGAGATGTCAGTGCTCTATGATGATGCGCTGTAGCATGCGTTAACTCGAGTTTTCAGTCACGCATCCATCGTACAACGCGCAAGGGCAGTACACGGCACCCGTAGTTTTATTTGCCTTTTTGATCGGACTTCAGTGCTGTAAGCGAAGTCACTGGAGGAGCTCCCCCTCTGATCTGAAGTGTTGTTTTCGCAGCTCTCACGCTGTCCTCGGCTATAGAGGCAGGAGTCTCGACGATGTGAGGTTTTGTGCTGCTGACCGAGATGTCAGTCACTAATCGCATGCCAGTTTCGTTGGCCTTGGACAGGACCCCCAAGTGCTAGCGATGCGTGCACCTCCTCTCTTTGCGGTAGGTTTCCGTCCAGTTTCGTGCCATTGACTGATGCCAAGTTGGCTCGACAAAGATGATTGCTGAGAGATATCCACGTGTCGTCCAAGGTGTGCCCAGGGTTTAATGATGCTGAAATCAGTTTTCGTTTCTATGATGTATGTTAGTTGCCTTACTCTAGTAGAACTGGTGTAAATTGTATCGGACACGCATTAATACACCTTCAGTTGCAGACTACGCACCTGCATAAAGAGGAAAAAAAAGAAGTGTCCCAGGGAGGATTCGAACCTCCGGCTTCACGGTTTGAATGGTCCACAACGTGATGATTTAACCACTAATCGACAAGGACATCGCTCGCTAGCGGTCGGAGAAGCATCATGGACGTTATAATTTCCTTATCGACCAATCGCATTATTTATTCTCTCGTCAGCAGACTGTGGCGTGCGTGGATGTGGCATATGTCGCGGGAGATAACGACGTCGATGTGTTGCAAGCTATCGAGCACGTTTTTCATACTTCCCATCTTGTCCAGCTCAGAAACCTGAGCGCTGCTCGACTCCACCGACGCCGCATATAAAATGCAGCGGTGATTGTGCCAATGGTTGCCATTCCACGCCGCACGTGTCCGATTTGACCCACCTAAACGACCGCCACACACGCAGCCCTGTTAGCGGATAACTGATAGCAGCATTACATAAGCAGATGGCATTCCCAACGTGGGACCCCTGACCTCACTCAAGTACTCGCAGGGTCAACGTCGTCAGCATCCTCTACCTTTGTTCCGCATACCTACTCGTCAGCATGCGGAAGACATCTTACGCGCTCACATTTATCGCCGTCATCCCTTTACTGGTTTTCGTACGTTTTTTTCCTCGTACTTGGGCACCGGTTCACTAAAGAGAGGACCAACCAAAAAAAAAGAACATTCTCTCTGCTCGTCTCCCGGACTGGTTCGCCGTGCATAGTATCTGCACTTCTTAGCGGCCTGACTCGTTAAATTTCAAGGCTCGTTGCAAGCCAAACCGTGGATGACACTCGCGTCACCGTTCGTTACGGCCTCATGGAACGATGCGAACGGATAACGATGGAAAAACCCAGCCCAAGCAATGCTACTCACTCTGACTACAGCGACTTCGAATGCAGGCGTTTCCCGCTACGAGAGCAGGACAAGTGCGAGAAGGAAAACAAGATATTCTGTGCAACTTGGGTGTCAGCGCAATACTGTACCGAGCTGGGTATCTGGTTTGCAGCCACCGCCCTCGTGACGTTGTTATTTGGTGTCAGCACCCACTCCAGAAGACGTAGGGTGTGGAGAGCCGTTGCAGGATTGGTCGTGCTACATGGTGGGCACCTGCCTTAATTGCTTTCATCTGAACTTCCGAATAAATGTGTTTCAGCTATTTTTCAATTGTTAACATTTATACTCGTCGCCGAGCTGTACCGCATGGACAGGTTTCCTGGTTTCGATCACGCTAAACCTGGTGAGCAGCCCTTTTATGAGATTAAAATTATGAAAATTAAACTCTGTTCAGGGTCAGGTTTTGTCCTTAACGCAGTGTCCTGGTTGGTCGGACTCGTTGTCGCGTACGGCGTGATATACACTGGCGTATCCGCCGATCGTGGGTACAGGTGGGCTGCCGGTAACAGGTATTATCACCCCATCCGCGGTTGAGTCACTCTTCCACTGGTTTACGCCCACCTTTTTTCTTTTTTTTTTTTAAAAAAAAACATGGTTCTTGATGATCCTTTGTCAATACAATGTACACATTTCAACATCTTTGACCACACGACGTTGATAAGTCGTGGACGTTTCCCTTTCATGTCTGCAGCCTAAGTCCTTCTTGCTTCGCCTGATACCTCTACAATTACGTACGCCCGTCATGGGATCTGGTCATTCGCAATACTCCTGACGAGAGCATTGGCTATGGTCATAAGTCGTCCTCCGGGTAGTCTACCTTGTCGTACAACCTCAGCGTCTCGTTCCAATCCCTCTTCCTCCTGCGACGGACAGAAAAGTATTTAGCTCCACTTTCCAATTGGCCTCTTACTCTCCCCTTCTCACGACCGCCTCTCTCCATAAAGTGTGTCTCTGGATCTTGCGGGAGACCAAGCGTGCCTACCGCCAGCTCCTTGACTCTCGCATACAAAGCTTCGCGTACATCCCGCATTTCGCTCGCTGTAGCTTCCCCTACTCTCAACAAACGCGTGAGTGCAGTGAATGCCCTAAACGCTGCAATAGCGTCTTCCAGCCACCTCAGCGTTATCCACATCAGTAAGGGAACCACGACTGCGGTGAAAGGCGCGAAGGGCAGGGTGAGCATTATAGAGGTGAGCCAGACAAATCCGCCCGAAAACAGCCCGTATACGAGTTTGTATTGGGCAATCTCGTCCCAGGTGTCCCAGATCGGCCCGCTCTTTTTGAAGTTGTGCACGGCGTAGAATGTGGTGAGGAAAACGGGTGTCCATAGGATGAGACCAGGGATAGATATAATGATGAGAAAAAGCGACCACAGAAGGCGAATGCACATCCGGAGAAGGATGGTGCGTCTTGTTAGCGGGCGACGGATACGATCGTCCTTGATACCCAAGCGAACTAGCCGGTCTTGATAGTTCTTAACGCCTGGTAAGCAGCAACGCGGGACGGATACAAACGCTACCCACCTTCAGATCACGCCGCAAAGACTGTATTTCTAGATCTGATGTCTTTAGAGCTTCAGCAAAAGTGCGCGTCAAGCGGACGTGATCGCCCAGGCTCATTCGCGTCCCTAACGGAGCATACATTCTTGAAGCGAGTTTCGCAGAACGGACTAAATCCCACGACGGTGCGTCAATCGTGCCAGAGCTTATCAGCTCTTGCATGCGTGCAGTGACTTCTCGGATGCGGTCGAAATCGACGGGTGCAACAAGCTCTGGATTGTCCTGTTTGGAACGTGAGCACAAAAGTACGTCTCTTATTTGTTTACTTTACTTTAGGAGTGAACTTCATAGGACGATGAAATGTAACCAGAACGTCTGAACGGAAATGTTGGCGGTGCCTTACATCGCTTAACCTCAGTGGTGCGCGATGATTTTATTGTAACTGGCTTACATGTAGGTTATAGAGCAAGTCAAGATCGATATAGAGAAGTCAGCTTTGTCCCGGTTGCGGGTTAGAACATCGGAAACAATACGAGCGACTTTGGATGTCCGTCAAATAACTGGATGTAACATGCGTAACCTCACATACCACCAGTTTTCAATGGAGCGATAGTAGGGTGATAACGACTCATGCCCTCTGGAAACAGACATATGGCGTCCCCGAGTTCCAAAGCCTGCATTTGTATGACTCTACCGTAAGTCGCAAATTGTGGAGCTGGCGGAGGACCGCTGACCTTCATAAGCTCCTCCATCGCCCCGGTGTTATCCACGTCTTCATCGTTGAAGTCCTTACGTCTCTTGATTGGCACAGTACCTGCAGATTCGATGAGCCAACTTGTGAACGTCCTGCGGCCAAATTGCGTCGATTTGGCGGTGAGACGCAGCATGTTCCGAGCCTGGGCATCCCAATGTAACGAAGGCAGGGCACAAGTCCAGTGAACTTACCCTAGACGGAATAGCAGTGACCAGGACCCTTTCAACGGGGTCTGGTTAGGACAGGATATCCCCAGAATAGAACCAGTGTGCCCTCACAGTGCGTCCGTCAAAGAATTGCTGTGGTTTGCGCAGACAATGCTAAAGTGCGAAGTGTATCTGTTTCAAGCGCGGAACTACGTATGAAACAATGCCTCACCATGGCTCTCCGGACTTTGGAATGAGCTCCACATTCTCGACAACTATAGTCCCGTAGAAGATTTGGAGTACGAACTTGAATAGAAGCCTGTAAGATGGTATATCCCGAGTCAACCCAGGACTGGTCACAGACGGAAGCTACAGCACGCGCCGTATGAATATGTATGACCACGGAGCGGGCGTGTCTTGGGGCATGTGCAGTGAGCACTCAGCCGTCGTCGTCGTCAATGGCAGAGCCTTGGTCGGTCAAAGTCTTCGAGTACATAATTGACGCCACACAACTAGTCATATAAATTTCCGAGCGGGGCTTACGAACGTGGTCGGCCCAAGGCATTGTTGACGAAACACTTCGACATACCCAAACGGGGCAACACTGTACAGGTACACTGTATTATGTCAGCCATTTTTTACCTCGCCGCTTCCTGCAACCCCTGCACAAACTGTCCATCTCATATTGTGATAGTAATGGAGGACACCTTGGCTAAAATACGGCCCCATACGAGATCGTCTATTGCACATCAAAAGACTCCTGCGGACTTGCTACAGGCCTTGGAGTCGACGTTCAAGGATAAGGGTACCGATCGGACACCTACCGCGTATTTCGCTGCGCTGATAACGACTCTCGATGAAACCATCCGAAAGAAGGAGACCTCACTAGGGGATGGCGACGTGTTACCTGCAGAGCTGTACTTGCTCGGCCTTGTCTCACCTTTTGTTCCTCGTGCGGTCATGCAGACTCACCTTGACACGCTCTTGTCACTGACTGCTCCATTGTTTCCCTCCCTCAATGCGCACGCACCATCTCTGAGATCGCAGATGTCATTGTACAATGCAATTTTCTGTTCACTTGACCGCTCCCAGCTGGATGCACCCAATGTTCGACAATCATTTGCCACCGTGCTACAGCTATGCGTTGATTCTCGACCGAAGGTACGAAAGAGGGCCGTAGACCTCATCAGTGACGTACTATCAAATCCACCCAGCCCCCTCTTGCGGCATCCGTACGCACAGCGCGTCGCCGAATGGCTGCATACTACACTTCTGCAAGCTAGTACTGGGGTCCTCTCGAAATCAAAACTTGATGGTAAAGGTTCCGACTCTGCAGAAGTAGCCATACACCTACTCGCCTTTTTACGTCCCGTGCTACCTAGCCTCCCACTTGAGGTAAGGACTGTTTTTATCATTCAAACTTCCTCTGACCTGTAACTTAGGCCATTCCCCCAATCATATCTGTACTCCTCGCTCTTCCCCGACTAGGAAACCCATACTTGTCCCAGTCTTCATATGCCATTCTTGCGGATCTTCTCTCTACTTCCCTCAATTCGGGCACACAAAGTGGTGCCGAACAAATACCCGCAATGCTCGCCGCGATCCTTGCGTCCCGCCCTTTAAAATCAGATCTAACCGTGGTACCATCGTGGATTCGTGTACTGGGACAGACAATGCTGACATACCGCTCCGCTGACGCGGAAGGATGTACTGTTAATTTCCTCGACGCGTGGAAAGCTGTTTGGGCATTCATCGAATCCACTCAAACGCAGATACGGAAAGCCGCTGCGGAGTCCCTCGGATCACTTGCGCAATGCATCACTCTTCCTATGGCACGGGCTGCTCTCAACGAACCTGTCGATGGGAAATCGGACCTTCGCATCATTATTATGCAGACATCCCAGGCACTAGATTCCTTGGCCTACGCGCAGGCTATTCCGGAATTATTCGCTGTTATCTCGTCTCTTACAACGAGTTTAGCCTTTAGGATCGAGCCTCGGAAACCAACTACGGCTGCCGAGATTCTCCTCCTGCCACTCGTTGAAAAGGTCGCCGACTTGAGGGTACAGAAAAATTTCCAGCACAAGGAAGCCGCAGATACTGTTATTTCAACCGCAATGAGAGTAGTCGGCCCGGCTGTACTCCTAAGTGTCCTTCCGCTAAACCTTGAGCCTCACGATCGGTAAGGATGTTTCCGGCTCCATGAATGAAACGAGCCTGATCGTCACCACAGTCAAGCCGGTAGCGAGCCGCGCGCGTTCCTTCTTCCAATGATCTCCCAGCCCCATCCATCGCCTTTGAGTCATTTTTTGTCTTACTTTGTCCCTCTCAGCGAACGGATGTACAACTTTCAGAAAAAGGCTGAGGCAGAGGGTAGGCAGTCTGAGGCAAAAGTGTGGAGTGTTCTTGTCTCACAGGTGTGGACCGGCTTTGCCGGATACTGCCACGCATCTCCTGACGTAAAGAGTGTAATTATCTTTCACTGTGCTTTCATGGAGTGGAGTCCTAACCTGTATGCTCAGGCACTTACACCAGGGTTCTCGCAAATTCTGTCTCAGATCTTATACAACCAGCCAGATCTTCGGCCACTGGTCCTCAGGGGCCTCAAGGTGTTGGTAGAATCCAACCTTGTCGTGTCAGAAGATCACTCTGGCATGAACGAGCTGTCTAAGCACTCGGCACTCACGGGAACCATTACCCGTGAAGAGGCCGCTGAAAACATCGCATTCTTGAAGTCTCAAGTTGAAAGCTGGTTTGCAGTGCTGTTCAACGTATTCAGCAGCGTGGCCAACGACGCCCGTGGACTCGTAGGAGATGTCATTAGCGTCTGGGCAAGTATCGCAGAGCCTCAGGAGGTCTCAAAAGCATATGGTAAAGTGGCAGAGCTTTTCAAACAGAACCTTCAAAAGTTAGTCAGAGCCTCTGATGTCCAGCAGAGCGCAGCTACGACAACCATGGTACAAGACCTCCTCATACTTCTTCTACCCTTCCTTGACACATCTGATATCAACTCACTTTTCCGTGTCTGCCTGACGGAAGAAGTGCAGACCTGCAGGGACAGTGGCGTACAGAAGCGCGGTTACAAGCTTTTGGGAAAGTCGGTTGCGAGCGGAAAGCTACACGTCGATGTGCTAGGCACTCTTCGGCAACTCGACTCGTTCATGATTGGGCTCTCTCCTGCGGCGAAGAGAGACCGATTTGTACTGTTATCGCTTCTCGTACCCGGGATTCCGGCATCTTCTTTGCACGTCATTACCTCGCTTATACCGGAGGCTGTATTGGGCACGAAAGAGCCCTCGGAAAAGACACGTTCGGCCGCGTTTGACCTAGTCGTTGCCATGGGCAAAAGGATGTCTGAAGGCGGTGTAGTGAAGAGGCAAATGCTCGATGGAATGGACGACGGAGGAGCCACTGAAGGTAGGTAGGCTACACTTGCAGATCAGGGTGAATTTTTAACACCGTCGGCAGCTCAAGCATCCATCAATGAGTATATAACCATGGTCGCTGCTGGTCTGGCAGGGGCAAGTCCACACATGATTAGCGCCAGCGTGACGGCAATTTCTCGACTTGTCTACGAATTCAAAGGTAACTTGATCTTGATCGAGTTTGTGGAACACGCTGCCACAGACTTTGGCAGATAACATCGACTCGGACGTCCAGACTAACATTTTTACCACCTTACTGGTTTTTTTGTCATCAGCCAATCGCGAGATTGTCAAATCGACGCTCGGATACATCAAACTTGCCATCCACACGCTCCCCGTCGATCTTCTAAGGCCTCATCTCACTGAATTGGTACCAGCGCTCCTGGCATGGTCACACGACCACAAAAATCACTTCAAAGCAAAAGTCCGTCACATTTTTGAGCGGATGATCAGGAGGTTTGGTTGGGACGACGTCTACTCGGCCGCAGGAAAAGAAGAGGCTGCCAAGGTACTTGTCAACATCAAAAAAAGGAAGGAGCGGGCGAAGCGCAAGAAGGCTCGTGCACAAGATGACGATGATGATAATGACGAAGTGAGTCGCTGTCGATTACTCTTTAATGTTGACTGACTCTCGAGAAGGTACCTTCGGGGAAGGTGGCCACAGGGGACTGCTTTTGAGGATGTACTGTACGGCAGTGAGAGTGAGTACGAGGACACAGACGGCGAATCGCAGGTGGACCGTCCCACTATGGTGAAGACAAAAAACCAACATGGCGTTCGATTGCGTGCTGATGACGACGAGCCGATGGATCTACTGAAAGGTGTCGCGTCTCGGGTGGCAAGTGAGTGTTAGATCTCGGATTGCGTGGTTCGAGTCACCGACGTGTTGGTTAGATGCGCCAGGGAATCGGAGACGGAAGCCGGGAACGGATGCCAACCGTTTCAACGTCGACTCCGATTCTGGAAAAATTGTCATACCAGCTGAGGAGTCTGATTCGGATATTGAAGTCGGTGCCCGCAAGGCTGTGGAGATCGCAGCAGGAGGCGCATACAAAGAACGTATCACCTCTGTTGATGGGTTTACTCGAGATGCAAAAGGGCGTGTCAAGTTCAACAAAGATACAAGGAAACGACGACGCGAAAACGCAGACGAGGATGGCGATGTGGAGATGGCGGACGATACCGTAGAGAACTCTTCTAAGAAAAACAAGCGACGCTCAGAGGTTAAACCAGGGCACGAATTCAAAGCGAAGGTGCGCACCTACTAAATCATCTCAGAATCCTCGCTCATTGTCGTCCAGAAAGCTGGCGGTGACGTGAAGAAAGGAAAGTTGGAGCCTTACGCCTACCTGCCACTTCGGCAAGCCGCAAAAAAGAAGGGTCGGGACAACATTGGAGTTTCAGGAAAACGGTGATTTATATGTAGCGAATGCGTCTCTACCTTTCAAAGTTACGCGTCGTGTCTCTAGCCATACAGTGTACTATCGTGGGGAGTCCCAAACAGACCATGACCCCATGTTGCAGGCTGTGTCCAACCCACAACCTTGCGATTGACCACCTTTGCAGTGACATTTGCTAAGATTTGTGCATCATACCTGTTGTCTCCTTCCATGACATATTGTAGAAAACAGATGGTTGGGATTTGCCACGATGTGGGGATAGACGAGAGTATTCGGCGGGCAAGGCCACCGCCTGGAATGAAAGGGATGCCGTCCGAATCATCGGTCGGGGCTAAGTAGGGAGGTATAGGCAACTCTGCCAATGGTGATAGGGGCGTCGACGTCACATCTGGCAATGATGCGGGTCGAATATATGTGGTTGGTATTCTGTATGCTGGTCGTCCACATTTTAGTGCACTGAAAGGGTCGGACACCTACAGCATTTGAGTATCCCTTCTATTGGACGTATCTACACCTGCCAGGAAGATCACCGCTGATACGCATGACGTACGGATGAATTCCAGTAGAGTATGGGTGAAATCTTGCTTGAACAGCTGTCTCGTAGGTGAATAGGAATAGGCAGTGGCATGATACGGTCCATCCACCCACTGTTAGTACAGGCGACCGCTGCTGAATCACTGCTATGTTGCTACTGTTGCTGCCAAACACTGGGTGTTGATGAGATCAGATACAAGACGAGTATATGCATAGACGTACGTTCCAGAGGCATCGTTATGCCTGGAGTGCCATCCTCGCGTGCGCCTGTGACTGGTACATGATATTTGGGATCGAACACGCCAACCTGTTGTAACTCAAACGTTGCGGTGATCAGGTCGACCGTTAGCTGTGCGACGTTGGCGACAGAAACGATGGGCTAGTCGAGATTGTGAAAGATCGGCAGTACCCCAAGATAGCCTGAATACCTACGACAACTGAGGACCTTGCCTGTGAGCTTGTAGTCCGTGACGGGCTGATAGAAATCCATAGTGCAGTGGCTAGCGTGTCGTACGAAGTCGTCGCGCCCATCTTGTGCGTGGGCCTGTACAGTACTAGGTTGCAAGGGTAGCGCTTGATCAATGTCTCTGGTAGTATATCGGATAGTACACCCGCCTGTCACTCCTAAGCGGCGCGCGGGAGAGCGGGGTTCGACTCCCCGCCAGAGAGCTTTGTTTTTCTTTTTTTTTTTTCTTCTTCACGTACACGCGCGTGTCCAAATTTTTCATTCTCTCTTCAATCAGTCCCGCTCACGGTCAAAAATGTCGACGATTTTTCGCCGCTTCATGTCTGCTGCATCCAAGTCCAGGTAGGTTGGATGCTTTGTGAGCAAAATTTTGTGCGTGGCTCACTGCGCGACCTAGCAGCAACGTCTTCGTACTGTCTTCTGATATCATGGGGGGGGTATATATGTCACCAACCACTCGCACTAGTTTGATGTCTCGGTTGGACCGAAACCTGTCGGACGCATTGTGTTCAAGCTTTATGACGACACCGTACCAAAGACCGCGCGTAATTTCCGGGAATTGGCTGCTGGCTTTAAGCCAGAGGGCAAGCCGTCGATTGGTTATAAGGGAAGCACGTTCCATAGGATTATCCCGAGGTGAGTCCATCGTCCCGGACCCAACCAGTAGACTCACATATCTAACGAACCTTTCTCAGTTCATGATCCAAGGTGGTGATTTCACGCGACACGATGGTACGGGCGGATTATCGATATATGGCGAACGGTTCCCGGGTGTGTAGTTGCATGCCACATTCGTCGTGTATTCTCTCCCTTCTTTCTTGATGTGACTAACGTGGTGCTCCATGGCCCGGTTTTCCTCGTGGAGCACGTTCATCTAGATGAAAATTTCGTTCACAAACATGATAAACCGGGGTTGTTGTCCATGGCTAACGCTGGCGCGAATACCAATGGATCACAGGTGAGGGCTAATTTCCGTAGCGACATTCTTCGAGCGTTGCTGTTTTGCTAACACACATGGTAGTTCTTTATTACAACCGTTGTCGCGTCCTGGTTAGACAATAAGCACGTCGTCTTCGGAGAGGTAGTCGAGGGCATGGATGTCGTCCAAGCCGTCGAAGCACAGGGCACGAGGAGTGGGCAGCCTCGAGCCAGAGTCCAAATCACCGATTCAGGTGTCATTGATTAGAGGATCTTGCAGTCGGACTTTTTTTTATTAATGCTGCAGTCCCTTGTCCCCCCCCCTTATCGTTTACCATGCAGGTAGCTTTAAGTGCCACTTTACCTACGACACATGCTAAAGATACGGGTAGTTGGAAAGTGATCGCTGACACGGTGTACTGTGGCAAACGATTACATTACTTCAGTTTCTCTACCATCTCTGGCACGGCCTCATAAAGGTCTGCGACGAGACCAACGTCGGCGACCTGAAAGATGGGGGCATCCGGATCCTGTGCACATGATGAGGATATGGTATGTAAGGTCGAGAAGAGTTAGGGTCACCTTGTTGATGGCCACGATGAGTTTGGAGTCCTTCATACCAGCGAGATGCTGAATGGCTCCGGATATGCCGATTGCCATGTACAACTCTGGAGCGACTACTTTACCAGTCTGTCCGACTTGAAGGGAGTTATCAGCGTAACCGGCATCTACGGCTGCCCGCGAAGCACCCACGGCTGCGCCCAAAGCATCAGCGAGTGGGAACAGAGTCGCCTTGAAAGTTTCGGCGTTCTTGAGAGCACGTCCCCCAGAAACGACACGAGAAGCCACGCCTAAATCAGGTCTATCTGACTTGGTTAGGGACGTGCTGACTGTGTTCTGTTGATGGGTTAGAGACGTGGACGGGGTCTACACCTTCTGTTTTAGCTTCCGCATCGCCCAGGGCCGCCACAGAGAACGCAGTGGATCGAACCGTGAAGAACTTGATGGGGATAGAGTCTGATGCACGGACGGTGGATATTGCATTTCCAGCGTAGATTGGACGGGTGAACGTGGTGCTATTGGAGGACGAATCGTGCTGTACGGATGTAATATCGGAAACGGCCGGTAAATCTAGCTTAGCAGCCACACGAGGTAGGATGGATTTGGCAGAAGAAGAGTGGGCAGAAACAACGTGTGTGAAAGGTGACTGTGTTGATAGCAACTTCACCAACAAGGGTGTGACTGGTTTCGGGTAAAGGCGTGCTGTATTGCGGAGATGCAGAGTGTAGCACGGTATCCAGACCCGTGACCCTGAAAAGGGGACATAAGAATGGCGACAAAGGGGTCCGTAGAACATGTGGGGTACTTCTTAGCTTGCTCTAGAACGGCTGGCAGATCCTCGGGTGTGCCCACGACGAGACCTGAGATCCTGCCGCCCAGCTGGGAGGCAGCAGTGAGGGCTGAGAGGGAACCGGAGTCGAGTTTGCCCTTGCAATGTTCCAAGAAAACGAGCGCATGCGGTGACGCTGCCGTTGCTGTTGCATAGCTCCTCGCAGCTGACCTCGCCAGAAGAACGTTGGCCGTACGCAGCATAATGATTGGGAGAAGAGAGGCAATGAGCCCTCACGTGACCCAATCGATCACCTGAAATAACTCTCATATAAAAAGCCAAGTCGGCGAGCGATGGCGATCGATGAGCGAGTGACTACTGGCACCACCCTGGTATCATGGCCCAACGACCACCTTGTCGCTACTTCAGCTCTCCAAGCGGTTGTCGGCGAGGAGACGACTGCCACTTTGCTCACATCACACCGAGGAACGGAGTCAGTCCTGCTTCAGACAGTGCACCATCCACTCCTCGTTTCTCTCCGGCTACGCTTCGTTCTCCACCAAGTACTCCCCGTTCAACTACTCCTTGTCCCACTGAAAACATTCCCGGTTCCTCTCAAACTACCCCTCGTTCCCCTGCGGCTTCGCCTCCCCTTCCAAGGGGTTGCTGTCGCTTTTACTGGCAATCAGGCAGATGCAACCGAGAATTCGAATGTCGCTACAAACATGTACAGGCTCCGCAAGCACGCACTCCTCCTGCCCACTCTTCCGACACTGCCAGCTCTTCCCCCCTGAGAGATCGCCTGGCGCCTTTCTTGACAGACCAAGGCTTGTCTCGTATGAGCGCAGGCCGCGCGGGGGGGTTTCTTCCCCAAGACACGTCTAACTCCTTGTCTCCAGTTGAAGCTCACAACTTGCTGCAGGGGTTTCTCTTGGATAACTATAAATTTCGGACGACATTCCAAGTATACGTTTTTTTGACGCCCCTCAAAAGTGCCAATTCATCTAACAGCAAATGGGTAAGTAATTCCTGCTTGCGGTCGCGTACCGTCTTCACCGCGTCACGACAGACTCCTGAGGACGGTCAGGTAACATTCCTACCCAGTGTTTTATCAACCACCTTGGTCACGTTTCTTTTATTTTATCTGCAGCTTCTCTTGAACAGCATATCTTCGGTCGGTAATGGCCCCACACCCTAGTTCTATACTAATGGCATTACAGCAAAACGGTCTTCTCCGCATCGCCAATATTCTTTGTTGGCCTCAAGTATCCCCTCGCGCTGGTTCAAGTCGTGATGTGTTGTCATTTCAAAAAGGCATAGTGCCTCTTCTCGAAGTAAGTTCTTCCCTCATTTTCCATCAAATACATTTAATCGCACATCGGTACAGTATCTGTCTTCCGATTTCGTTATCAGGAGCACCATGGTCTCCAGAGCCAAGTATGTTTTCCTTAGATCTGAGATCCTATCAGATTCAGTACTCATACTGGTACTTCAGTGCGTTATTCACTGTGGTGCTCCAAAACCTATCAAATCTGGCCGATGCAATCGAGAACAGCTTCTCAGGTATAATGACCTTCCGCTCATTTATGGATTTCCCCGCCAGTGGGGCAATTAGCAGAGATATCGGATCAAGAGCCTTCCAATCGCTAGCTGGCGTACTCTACGAGTCAGTTGCTATGCCTGCATGCGTCCAACGAACCGTGGCTCACATGAACCACTTAGATGCCTTGTCCGTTTCAAGAATGCCGCTCTCACCTATCCTCGATTGGCACCTCTTGTTACGAACCTCCATGCGTGGTTTAAGCAGTGGAGTGAAGGTGTTCGCGCATTACCACCTGCTTTTGACGATCCTTTCCAAGGCGTGGAATCGCGTGTTGTAGACCTGCTGATGAACTTACTGAGGGAGAAGGTGGACACTCTGAAGGCGATCGTAGATCGAGAATTGGGTAAACAGACAAGCTCATACAAGGTCGAAGCAAGTGTTCGACCCGCTGTCCACGCGGGTGAAGGTCTTGTTGCTGCATTGCGAGGTAGCTATGATCCACCTGGGGAGTTGCGCCAGGAAGGCCCTCGGCACGATAACGACCACGTGGAAATATATGACATACGTATAGCTCCGACGCACGAGGAGCTGATGTGTCCAATCGAGCCATTTCTCCCGGCTACTCTGTATGACGCCCCACATCCCGCCCCAGCAGAATCTATGGAACGTCTCTTGGATATCCAGTTCCGTCTTTTGAGAGAGGAGCTTACGTACGTCACAGTGCAATAGTACCTCACCTGATATTAACCGGGCGCTCTCAGTGCTCCGTTACGAAGGGCCGTACAACTTGTCTGCGCGGATTTGAAGCTCCCAGATCGATCTAAAACTCAACTCCACACTGTTCTTCAGAGGAACGGCGGAAAATATGTCGGCCACATCGACAGCCATAATTCAATCATGTTCAACGTATATGCCGGTGCCAGTTTTTTGTCTGTCGTTCCGGACCACCGGGGCTTGTCTGTGAGCCTCACAGTACGCGCACCGCCCTGGTCGCGCAAGCTCTCGACAGCAGCATGTACGAGTAGCATTCTGGCAAGGAATGAGCGGGAAAAGACTTCCCCAAGGTGGTCTCATCGCTCTCGTATGGGAAGATGCCTCGACGAAGAGTGTTTCTGTTCATCTTGGTGTGGTGGCAAGCTCTAACAAGGAACTCGCTGATTATGTTCGCACTGACCAGGACCATGTGAAGCTGCGTATCGTCTTTTTCGACTCCTCGGTGGAACTCAAAATATTGCAAAGTTTGGAAAATCGACGAATTGCATCCGGTGGTGTGAAGATTCTTGTGGAGTCGCCGGTAATGTTTGAAGCCATCCGTCCATTTCTCGAGGCTCTCAAGGTGGAACCGGAGACTATCCCCCTTTCCAGATACCTGGTTTTCAGGCCCCCGAACTTCCTCAGGCAATGTGTCATTGATCCACCAAAATATGCTCGCTTTCCAGGTTTCGAATTCCAACTTGCATCATTACTCCCAGACGATGGTCAGGTCGACGATATGAAACTGAGCGTCAACAGTGCACACTCCATCGAGTATGCACGGGCCGTTCTCCGTGACCAAAGTCGACTTGACCCTAGTCAGGTGGATGCCATTATTGATGCGCTTACTAGGGAATTATCACTCATCCAGGGGTAAGTTCATCAGCCATACTTCGCACGCCGTAATGACGCCAACAATACGCAGGCCACCGGGTACCGGAAAGGTGAACCCTCCTCAGTTTCGTCTGCCGCTGCCCTTACGTTGTTTTCCCAGAGCTATACAGGAGTCGAACTCCTGCGAGTTCTCGTCAAAAATAAGATCAAGCCCATACTCATGATCGCGTTCACAAACCATGCACTCGACCACATGCTCACCTCTGTCCTGGACGCAGGAATTACCACTGACATTGTGCGCCTCGGCTCTCGCTCGTCTGACGAGAGGATATCTCAGTATTCTATCGAAAGTCGAGAGAGGGTCGCTGGTGAATCTCGCCTTAACAGGAGTGCGTCACAAAGCCACCGCGACTTGAAATCCATACAGGAGCAGATCAAGGGACTAATGGACAAGATACTCAAAGCTGACTCGGAGTCACACTCCTCTGAGGTTACGCAGTACATCATGTTACATTACCCCGAGCACCATCTGTCCCTCTGTTCGCCACCGCAGTGGATCGCCAATGCGAAAGAGTACTATGACGATGATTCTGATGGGCCTTGGCAAGTTCAAGGTCGTAGAGGTCGCGCAGTAAACCAAGATACTTCCCCGTACGCCTACTGGAGGAAGGCCGGTGACATCCAGTTCCTGCAGTTAATCGGCAGCTCTTCTCAACCCGCCCATGATTCTGGTGTAGCTGGCCGCTTGAGGGGGAATTACTTCCAGGCGCTGAGTTCGGTCGACGCCGATGCATCGGATAATGACGGTTCAATTGACAGCAGCGACCATACCGACAGTGATGATGATGACGACGACGGCAGCAGTTCTACTTCTTCTGCAAGCCCAGAGATAGAGAAATGCTGGATGTTCGTGTCAGATGAGGGTGAGAGCGCAGATGAGGTCAAAGACAAAGACGACGACGAAGAGACTAAACACGAGGTCGAGCATCTACCGCCCGAGGAACAACACACCTCGCCGCAATCAGAACCATCACTAGGAACATACATACGAGATCCCGTGGGGTATTTTAGCGCCCTGGGTGAAGAGGGTATGCCATGCATTCCGCATAGCGACCGTGACCTTGTGGACCTACTGGTAGACGGGGATGTCTGGGGAATGAGTTCTACAGAACGCGAACGCCTACACGGGTTTTGGATAGAGGAAGCCAGAGCACGAAGGCATCAAAATCAACATGACGAGTTTGAGCGGCTACGCGAGATGCACGTCAACAAGCTGCGCGAATACAATGAAGCGAGGGATGCTGTACGCCCCCTCCCCTACTTGCCGTTATCTGGCTGACCCTGTTTCAGGTACGGTGCGAATTACTAGGAAATGTAGACATCATCGGCTGCACTACCACAGGTAAGTCCGAGTCCGGTTGGGGCCGATTGGTGTGTTTGGTGCTTGAACTAATTGCCTTCAGGCGCTGCAAAACTCACCGCTCTTTTGAAGGTGCGTTTTTGCAGACTTCGCTGTGACTTGATCCGAAGGGTTGACTCCTACTAGGCCTTGAGCCCGCGTGTCCTGCTTGTTGAGGAAGCCGGCCAAGTTCTAGAAGCACACGTTCTCGGCAGCCTGGTGCCGTCGGTAGAGCATCTGATTCTGATCGGCGACCCTCTTCAACTTAGACCTACATTAAACAATTTCTGTATGTTTGCAAGTGTATCCTTGGACTTGTCCTGACCTCTGTGCTCCAGCCCTTTCTGTAGATAGTCGGCGTGGACGGGAACTTTTCAAATTCGACATGTCACTGATGGAACGCCTGTCTACTTCCGGTCTGTCAATGTCGCGTTTAGATGTGCAACGTCGCATGAGACCATCTATCTCCAGTCTGATCAGGTCTGTCTGGACTATATCCATCTCCTCGCCTCTAACTCGTGTCCTGTGTTTAGAAATTCCTTGTATCCCGGACTACAGGATCATGAGCTTGTGCTCAAGTACCCCGATGTCCGTGGAATAGCAAAGAATCTGTACTTTGTCACCCACAATCATAGGGAGAACGGGGGAGGGGACGATACTGCCAGCAAATACAACGTATACGAGGTAAGGCTGAAATCAACTATTGTACTTGGGAAATGACGTAGAAAATGCAAGGTGGAAATGATCCGCGACTTGGTTCTCTATTTGCTAAGGTTAGGTCTTACTTCTGTATTACATTCGTTTGATTCTCAAAATTTATTATCTCTAGGCAGGGTTGTTATTCTGGTGAGGGCGATATCGTGGTATTGTGTGCATACCTAGGACAACTGGCGCGACTTCGGGACGCGTTGGCGGGGGACGTCGTCACCGTGATTGACGAGCGTGACCAGGCAGAACTTGCTGACCGAGAGGCTGAGATCGACTCCAACGGCGAATTCTCCGCCATCGACCA
This sequence comes from Pisolithus albus, assembly GCA_024613165.1. Classification (NCBI taxonomy): domain Eukaryota; kingdom Fungi; phylum Basidiomycota; class Agaricomycetes; order Boletales; family Pisolithaceae; genus Pisolithus; species Pisolithus albus. Next base: position 198,340 of record JANFAB010000005.1, read on the forward strand.
TCTCAAAGTGACAAAACGGGTAGAACTAGTGCATGTATGCCTCTTGCGCGATTACTCACTCTTTTATAGGTCAGGCTGCGTACTGTTGATAATTACCAGGGCGAAGAAGGAAAGGTAACGAGCGCCATACTTTGTGGTAGTTGACGGTATTGACCTCGTCGAAGATCATCATCCTCTCACTTGTCAGAAACTCTGGTAGTTTGGAGGACGAGATAGGGTGGAATTATACGACACGGCCGAACATTGGGTTTTTGAAGGTGACAATCTATCCTCTAAAACCACTGGAATCTTACGCTGTGTTATCACTCAGTCCGATAATAGAACCAATGGTAGGTGAATCAAGGGAAGAAACTGGGGCGACGACTGAAGCTCGTCTATGCAGTGGCTCTATCCAGAGCCCGTGAGGGACTTTACATATTTGGGAACGCCGACAACCTCTCCAGCCAGAGCGGGATGTGGCGATCCATTATCGAGGAGTTGCAAGCAAACGATTCCCTAGGAACTGCGTTACCCGTTGCTTGTTTCCGTCATCCAACCAATTTGCATCATGTCTCGCAGCCCGGACAGCTACCTCAGATTGCGCCCGATGGTGAGTGTGGCATGTGCATCTTCGAGGTTTGTATCCCATAATTTCGTAGGAGGATGTCTTGAACCATGCAACACACATTTGAAGTGTGGCCACCTCTGTCCGTTCAAGGTTAGTATCCCAAACTTTGAATTATGCATGGATTACTGCACACCAGTTGTTTCAGTGCCACCCCGATGATTCGAACCATATGTCTGTTGTCTGCGACAGGCCATGCCGACGCCTTTGCCACCGGGACCACCCATGCCGCAAGGTTTGCAGTGCTCCCTGTGGAGATTGCAATTTTCCTGTTCCCAACATCCGCTTACCGTGTGGGCATATTAAGGCGACTGTTCCTTGGTGCGTAAGGCCCGCTACGTGAAGTTAATCCACATGACGCGTCGTATTCCAGTCATCAACTTGATATCCTGGACAGGGTATATTGCAATTTTGTATTGGAGAAGCGACTGCCCCATTGCGAACACAGCGTACAAATGGAGTGCTCGCAGAGCCCCGAAGATTATCGGTGCGAGGCACGATGCGGTGAGCTGATGTCGTGCTGCGGCAAGATGTGCAATGCACCATGTTACGATTGCCAGCGTGCAAACGATCCACACTCCGAGGAGGCGCTTTTCATTAGAAGGCAAAACCATCGCCGCCACCCCTGCCAGAAGAGCCTTCACTGCAAGCACCTGTGCCAAGAAGCATGCTCCGGCGATCATGAGCATACCGCACGATGCATGGAACCCTGTCGGCAGGCGTGCACGCATGCGAAATGTAGACTCCCTTGCTCAGATCCGTGCGCGCCGTGCAAAGAGCAGTGCACTTGGTAAGGCCCTGTCACTACGGCAGTCTTAACGATGTTTTCACTCCAAGACTCCAGGATTTGCCCACATCGCGTTTGCCCCGTTCCGTGTGGGTCGGTGAGTGTGAGGTGTTCAGGATTGTTCGACGTTACTCAACCGTAAATCATGTGATAGGTTTGTGCCCGGTTACCCTGTAACCTACGATGCGAGAAGCTCCTCAGCTGTGGACATCGGTGTCCCTCGGGTGAGTATTCTTTGTCGGTTCTGGGGACACAAGCTTGAACGCTACGTTTCAGTGTGCGGAGAGCCATGTGACGTCCAAGTCTGTCATAATTGCGCGCCTGAAGAGAAGCTGGCCCAAGTCGCGGATCTGATTCTGCAACGCGCGTTATCTGACATTGACCCAGACATGAGCACCTTGGACGAGCTGCTGATAACAATTCCCTCCTGCGGGCATACTTTTACGGTGGAAACAGCTAGATGGACATTGTGGAATGACGGAATTCTACAAACAAGCCCAGAATGAACAGTGGAGCGGACTCGAGGTTCCCGCGGCTTCACACGACCCCCAACATGCCCTACTTGCCGCTCTGTTATTAGGACACCTCGCTATGGTCGAGTGTACAAGCGCGCTGATCTCGACATTTTGGAGCGCAATGTTGCGGCTCAGATGTCCCGACGCCTTGGACAGACTCAGAACCTTGTCGATGCGTTTACGCTAGCCGAAAAGAAGGCGTCGCTGGCGAGAACATCGTTGTCGTTTGTTCTAAACCCAGAAGGACAAGTCGACTAGCCCGAAACTGCTGGACGCTCAGAAGCGCACTAGAGACGCCATACTCAAGTCTGGCAGTGGAGTACCAGTACCCCAAACGTACATTAGCCCCGCCAATACCAAGCTCCATAGCATTAGTTCCGACGTCTTGGGCATCTGGCGCAAGGCTATGCATGAGCTCCTGCAAGCCTACAAGGAAGCACAAGACGTTGCGGAAACACGTTCAGCCCACGCAGAAGCCTGGGAGGCCGCAGTATCACAACTCTTCCAATGCGAGCTGGAGTCCATTAAAGGCAAAGCTGCTATTTCCGACCGACCTGATGTGCATGCTATGCGGCTTGCGAAGTTGCAGGTTGGACAACCCCGTCCCCTTGCTGACAGACGCTTCCATGTAGAAGCATTCTGGCTGACGATCCACATCCGCTTGACGATGATTGATCTTGTCCAGGTGTGGCTGGAGGAGATCTTTAAACGTAATTCTAGTTTTGCAAAGAAGAGTCAATCAAGTCTTGGGCTATCTACGTTGCCTTTCTTTTCGACAGCTGTACTCGCGATGCCAAAATTGCGCTCGACATCGCTAAAAATTCCGGGGCTCGCCGTCAAATTACAAGGACGACTCTGCACCAAATGCGCATTGAGCTGGAACAGTTCCGCTTCAACCTATTCATGTGCAAATCCACTGGTCGATTCGTGGAACCAACCTTTAGGAATGAACTTGCGGAAAGTGCTCGCCTACATCAAACAAGCTCCGAGAAAGAAATGTGGGCAACACTGGCGGAGCATCGCCAGAAGATGAGCAACCCGGACGAAGACGACTGGTTGGAAAAACACTTTACAAGTATTGCGCGAGACTTCGTCGGGGAGTGGCAGAAAATCGAAACGTCAATTCGTCGTGATACATTTTATGAGCCCATGTCGCTTGACGAACGCATGGAGATTATCAAGGCATTGAAATTTTGTGAAGCCATTTCGTTGACTGATTTCTGCCGCACTGACCATGGAACACAGCCGCCGCTGGACACTTCTACAGATGTCCCAACGGACACACTTTTGTCATTGGCGAAGTGAGTTACAGTAGCGTATCCCGCTGGTTACACCTCACCTGAATCACCAGTGCGGTGGTGCTATGCAAACCTCACGGTGCCCAGAATGTGGAGAAGCCATTGGAGGTAGTAATCATAGTTTGCTGCGGTCCAACGATCGAGCAACAGATTACGAAGAGCTACTCCAAGAGGCGGGAGCGCAGCCGGCCTTCTGGCAAAATCCCTGGTGAAGTGAAAACACAGAGATGCACGTGATTACCTGCTGCCTGCGGGTCGGGTCAGGCTTCGGTACAAATTTATTTACACATGCACGCACGATAACAAAGTTGTCCTCGATCGACTCTTAGTAGTTACCGCAGAATCATACGTCTACGCTTGCGCTAGCCTTGATCGACCCTGCAGCATCCCTCACGCAATGTCGTTGCAAAGCCTCGTATCTGGATCAGAATGCGCCGTGGCATCCAATCCGCTCTCACAAGTTCTCAAGCACACCGAAGGAGACAGAGCATTACAACAGGTCAATAAACCTACCGTAGCCGTACACATGAAAACTGATAGCTTTGCGATAGGACAGAGTTGTAGGTCCATCATCCTCGCGGGTAAGAAGGCCGTTTCCGTCTGGTAGCGGACGGTTTTAATCTCTACCAGCAGCTCCAGCACTTGCCAGGAAGTGCTCCTGTCCAAGCTTCCGAACATGACGTATCCATGGCACGCCAGTTCTTTGGAGGTCAACAAGACTCGACCTCACTCTCCATGCTGCCTCCGCCGAGCTACCGCCCTGAGATTCTCCATCCGCAAAGCCAGGGATCACTTCCCGACATCCATGGAGCATGGGACAGAAATGCGTCACAGATGGTATATCACCAAGAAAGCATGCACGCTTCCTGGGCTGCCGAGTTTGGCAGCGTACAAGAATCTTCATCCGGCGACTCGGTCCAACGGCCTATACTACAAAACCAAGATTGTAGGAGTTGTACTTATCGCTGCTGTGACATCACTAAAGCCGCTCAGTGCAACTGGCACCCAGGACGTCTTCTTACAACCATACCATGCCCACGAGCGTGCACGGTTTCCCTACCTCATCCTTTTCCCACAGTTTTACCCGAGTCTCTCAGCCACTGGACTACGGTAAAGGGAAAGCGCGTGAAGCCGATTTTGAGGCAGCGTTCGCGCAGGCTGTGGCGTCTCTCCACATAGACTCGGGGACTTCTTCGAAGATTGTAGACGTGGATAATGACCCTATCAGTCAGGAAACCTGTGTCGTGAAACCGGACTCCGATGTCTCAGAGTTAGTTTATCTAACGAGAGATAACCGACTATAATTCTCACCTCAGTTTTATTACAGGGTTTGGGATCAAATCCAAAGTAATACCCCACTCCAGCAGGATGACATAACAAAGTGGGAGAGCGATTTCAATCAACTCATGAATGCGCAACGAGACGAACTAGAACACGACTACGGTAGCGCCATGCAAAATTTATGGGAAAGTGGCATTGGAGATTACACTATTCCTGGCTGCAAATTGGACGAAGACGGTTACCCGACGGTAGGAATTTACGTGTTCGGTAAGTACTAGTTTTCTCCGGGCGGGTAGTTGTTAAAAATGCTTGTAGAGGAGGATAATAAATACTTGAATCAGTCGTCTGAACCTCTGCTATTAAACAAGGCCAAGGATCTTCTTCAACGGAATGGGTCGCTATCGGAAGTCGCGCTCCTTTTGGAAGCAGCAGTGCAGAAAGGCGAATTAGGAGAGGGAGGGTACGAAACGTGGATTTTGCTCGGAGAGACAAGGAGTATGGACGAAAGAGAAGTACAGGCTATGCGTGCCTTACAAGAGGGTGTGCGGGCAGCGGATGCGGCGGGTGCTAATGGTGCTGGGATGTTGGTAAGTGGGATCCCTCGAATTGGTGTTCTCGGTGAAGTTGATTTTCTATTCAGTCTCTGGCCATTTCGTATACCAATGAAGGCTATGACAGAGCATGCTATCTCATGTTATCGCGTTGGTTACGTGCCCGTTTCCCCGATTTTCCTCTATCCGAGGAGCTCTGCAAGGCTCTGCCCTCCCGTGCTACATGGGACACTCACGGTCGCCTCACAGAGGCCTTCCTTGCACTAGCGCGACAACAATATGAGCAAGGTGTCGTTGATGCTGACGTGCAGATTGCACTTGGCGTCCTTTTCTACAACACCACAGAGTATGATCGTGCTAAGGACTGCTTCGAAAGTGCACTGTCCCTACGGTCTCAGGTATGTTCAATGTCACTGTTTACACATAACAAGTGTTTTAAGGGGTTGACAGGACTATGTGTTATGGAACCGGCTGGGTTCCTGCCTTTCGAATGGGAACAAACCCGAGGAAGCCCTCGGAGCCTACCGAGAAGCTTTAAGCCTTCGTCCGACATACACCCGAGCAATTTACAATGTTGGAGTTGCTTGTGCGTTGCTAGTAGCCAAAATATCTGACGTGACTGACCTTTTAACAGGCATGAATATTGGCGCTCCCAAAGAAGCGGTGGAGCATTTCCTGAGTGCGCTGGCTCTGCAAGACAAATCGGGAGGCAATCGCACAAGTGATCAGCTCTGGCACACTTTGCGACGTGCACTCGTACAGTTGGTAAGTAGATCTTGACAAAGCTTGCAGAAGTTTGATGCTGACTTGCAAAAAGGATCGTAGTGACCTAGCAGAGCTAGCTAAGCCAGAGAACCGACCCGATTTAAGCCTGTTCCGCGAGCAGGGTTTCGACTTCTAGTTTATAACACACGCATTTCACAACAATTGGAGCGCAAGTCCCGTAGACGGCTACTACATGTAGAGCCACTGAGGCGGATGTCGCATACATACGTATTCAACGGCAGGTTTGAGAGCAACCAAGGATTTGCACACTCATCGAACTGGCACTCCTGATATTCCGTGGTTGGGGTTCATTGTCTGAATTGCTTTACCCTGGGGTGAGGGGTACCTCGGCAATCTACTCTAGGCAGTGACATGTCCCATCCCATATCTCTCAGAGCTCCGAGGACGGACGGCCAGCACCTACTCGGCGGACAATACAAGACTACGATGCCGAAGTGCTTCAAGTAAAGTCAACCGTTAAAGGCCTCAGAGGTGCTCCCGCATTGCAAAGTCTATGCCACCCGTACTTGGATGGTTTTCACATCTACGTGCTGATGACAGGTGTCAGGAGGCTCAACTGGCAGTACCAGTTGGTAGTACCGCGTGGAGACGAGGAAGTGCTGGTGCGAATGCACTGGCAAAAGTAGCAATCGGAGTAATAACAGGCATCACGCTGGTGCGGAAGAAGCTCCCTCTCCCACCCGCATCCAACCCGACGATGGGTGTACCAACCGTTAGATAGGCGGCGGTGGGGGTAGCAATCAAGGCCCCCCCCCTTGACGAGGACTTTCGTAGGCTTTGAAGCTGCACGTTGCAGTGTAGTCCGACCTTGAAGTCAATCGAAGGCTATTGTTTCATCCGTTCTTCGGTTTTATATGATTCAGACTTGGTGTCAGATGTGTTCTCAGCTGAATGGTGTGATGTTCGGCACAGGCTGTGTGAGTGATATGATCGGACTATAAGTATAGGCTCGTGGGACTTACAACCTCAGTCAACATTAATCACACCAACCTCGACCTAACCATTAACTGCACGAATAATCATGTCCAGCGTTGAAATGTGCGCGAGCCTTCGAGGACAAGGTGCACGCTTGCTAATCGTTATGATCCTCTAGCCATTCTGTTTCTAGACCCTCTAAAGGTTCTCCAAATGGCCGATTGAACAAGATCTCTTGTCAGCTGACTCAGAACAAGGTGTGGATGTCCTAGCATCCTATCATGAGAGTGGTTTGGTTCATCTGTTCATGGGAGGCACGAGGCGGAGCTCAGGCTATGCGTACGTCAGATGGTTTGAGGGGAAGGCGATGAGATACATATGCTGACTGACAACAGTCTATGCGACCGGCTTAACCGAGGAAGACATGGATAAGCCTCAGGTAGGATGAAGCACCATCACAGGATATTATTGTGCCCATCGAAGATCCTTAGATTGGTATCTCTCCAATCTGGTGGGAGGGTAGGCATTCTCCGCATCTCTCTACCCCCACACTAATCTTGCACTGAAGGCAACCCGTGCAATTTTCATCTCGTATGACATGTCCGTGGGAGCCTGTCATCAGCGTATGACCATTTATACAGCTTGATCTGGCCAGAAAGGTCAAGGAAGGATGCAAGGAGGAAGGCCTTGTCGGCTTGATCTTCAACACAATTGGAATCAGGTGAGTCAAAAGTTGATATGCACTTTGTCGTCTGACTCTAAGTCAGTGACGCAATAACCATGGGTACAGACGGTAGGTTGGATGTTGTAATGGAAATTTGAAGTTCTCTCAATGAAGCTGGTGATAGGCATGCGCTACTCGTGAGCATCGCACTTCGAACGCCCGCAGCACTGGTGTGAATAAAGCATTCTAGCCTACCTAGTCGCGACCTTATTGCCGACTCAATCGAGGCCGTACGTCTTCACGTTCTGTCTGACAGACTGCAGCTCATAGCATAGCAGGTCACTATGGTAAGAACCGCGATGTCATACTACAGACCCAATTCACGCTCTGCAGGCTCAATACTACGACGGCAATATCGCAATTCCGGGATGTGATAAGAATATGCCAGGAGTCGTGATGGCTGCCGTGCGCCACAACCGGCCTACAATTGTTGTGTATGGTGGCACTATTGGTGTTGGGACTCGCCATCTCGATTGCCCCTCCATGGGATTCAAGAAAGGTGGTCCCGTGAACATCTCCGATGCTTTTGAGTCATACGGTACGCACGTTTCTATCTATCCCGGACAGCCCAACACCGATAACAAGGACTCACTCCATAGGTGCTTATACTGTTGGTCTCATCAATGATGATGAGCGGTTTGATGTGGTGAGGCACGCCTGCCCGGGACCCGGCGCGTGTGGAGGAATGTATACGTAGGCGAGACTCGTATCATCCCGTTGAGAGTTTCTGAACGTCTAAAGAGCAAATACGATGAGCGCCGTCCTCGAGGTCTTGGGGATGTCGCTGCCGTACTCTTCTAGCACCCCCGCCATGTACCCAGGTAATCAATCTTCGTGCGTTGGTTGTGATTGCTTCATCTCTTTTCAGAGAAATCGCAGGAATGTTTCAAGGCTGCGAAGTATTTGAAGCGCCTCCTTGAACTTGATCTCAAACCAAAAGACATCCTTACGCGGTCGTCGTTTCTGAATGCAATCACTATCGTCAACATCATCGGTGGCTCTACTAATGCGGTGAGATTTTTGCGATATCAGGATTTAGTCATACCTGAAGCCGTTAAGGTCCTTCACTTACTTGCGATGGCTCGAGCTGCTGATATTCCTCTTACCATCGATGACTTCCAAGAGATATCGGACAGAACCCCGTACATTGCGGATTTGAAGTGGGTCGTGCTTTGGCCAAGAATAGTCCCATCTGACCTAAGGATAGGCCTTCTGGAAAGTACTACATGGAAGACGTGCACAAGATAGGCGGCATACCGGCTCTCCTGAAGTATCTTCTGAAGCACACGAATCTGATAGATGGTAACCAGATGACCGTCACCGGCAAAACTTTAGCGGAAAATCTCGAAGACGTAGCCGAACTCGATTTTGAAAGTCAGGATGTTATCAGGAGGATCGAAGATCCCATTAAGACTACCGGCCATGTGACCATTTTACGAGGAACCCTGGCTCCCGGAACCGCCGTCGCTAAATTGACAGGGAAAGAAGGACTGCATTTCGAGGTTACTCGCCATTGTCACGTCCATCGTTTCAGCTAACGTCTCGTTAGGGCATTGCTAAATGCTTTGACCAGTGAGTATATTAGTCTTGAGTAGTGACCAGTTTAACGTTTCCTGCGTTCCATAGAGAGAGTGACTTTTATCCCTCACTTGAGAAAGGAGAAATAAAGCCAGGAACGGTCTTGATATTCAGATATCAGGGTCCGAAGGGCGCACCTGGCATGCCAGAGGTAATTCATGTTTTTGTTTCTAACTAACTAGCCCCGAGGTTGACGCGTTGAGAACTGTCGTGCAGATGCTAGGTAATCAAATGGTTCCGTTGCAGAAGCGTCCCTGAAAGTGTTCCTTGCAGGACCGACAGGAGCTCTCATGGGAGCAGGCCTGGGGAATACTACTGCCTTGGTCACAGATGGCCGTTTCTCAGGCGCGTCTAGAGGATTCATCATTGGTGAGATTCTGTATGTGGTGTCAAAGAGTGAGAAGAATGAACAATATCTTGTAAGGTCATGTCGTGCCTGAAGCAGTGTTAGGGGGTCCGATTGCCCTGGTTAAGGACGGCGATCGCATTCTGATCGATGCGGCCTCGCGGACTATAGACTGGGTTATTGATGAAAGCGAGAAGCTTTCCAGAAGGAAGGAATGGGAAGCATCAGGGAAGAGTGCTCTGAATGTCAGGAGAGGTGTGCTGTATCGCTACGCGAGAGACGTGGCTGTATGCGTTTCCTTTGTTGACCTGCTGAACGTGTAACTAACTCACGGTTTCTTCCAGCCTGCCAGCGAAGGTGCATATTGCGATTGATGCGGTCACTACAGAATGCAGGGGCGGCGGTATTGTTGTAGGATTAGTTTTGTCAGATTCATGTGTTACATGCCGAATACGGTACCAGCAGCCACGACCTCGTCCATGTCGCTGCACACGACAACCACTGCGTTATTTGCACTGACCAAGTACTCGCGCTCATACGGCGGAGGTGCTACTCACAGCCAACACGCTTCAGAGAACGAATGGCAGCATTTCACGAATCCTGTCATGAAACTACTCTTGGACGTTAAGAAATGTCCTTCCAGTGGAGAGCTCCTCTCGCTGCGACTCAGAATACTTTGGTGTATTGATATGCAGGCCATCGACATGCAAGTCGATCAGAGGGAGGTGGTCTTCGTGAGCGTTTTCATGATAGTCTTGCGGGACTCAGCGACAGAAAATCTGCCTTAGGAAGACTTGGAATTACTATCGTTCTCGTCGCTATCCGCATTTCAGACACAAAACGGTTCGGAGCAAGGACTTCCCCTTAGAGCAGTCTATCGCGACGCTGTTGTTGGCATCCGCTACCTCCACCCCAAAACGGTTCCGCCTGGCTCTCAGCCGGTGAGTATAGTCATTAGGCGTTTTCTCCTTGCCAGCAGAACACATCTTGCTGGCCCTATCAGATCTATCGTCGTTTCCAAGTTACATTTGGCAGCATTTTGGAAGCGTCACAGTTTATCGATACGATAAAGCCGATCTGTCCATGTAAACCGAATGTGCAACCTAACCAGATTACCCGCAATTCGACCATGCTTGCGGGAACCGGTCTCGGGCGAACTTCGACTGTTTCAGACGCCATGCCGTCGGAACGACCAATGCCGCCAAACGAACCAGTATTCAAACCTGCAACTAACTACCGAAGTATGGCCAGTATTCAGATGTCATCAACTGGGAGTGGTTGGCGGAGTTCTGGTATCTCGTCCACTACTCTTTCATCAGAAGATAGTGGCTTCGGCATCTGCTCCAAAGCTCACTACTTGCCGGACAACCAGCGCAAAGAATTAGGTGCTGCCAGCTCGAGCAATCCATCCCTCGCTAGCTCTTCGCAACCGCACCACAGCAGTAACATGGTGCCCCCGCTTTTTGTTTCACGCAACCTGCCTCGCTCTACCGAGATGCCTGTTCCTAGTCCCGCTGCTACAGAGTCTATCGAGCTGGAGCGGCCAGACTTGTTTCCGTCCCTAGGTACTCGTCCATCTCTCTACGGTCTCTCGCAACCGGATTTGGAACACCTTGTAAGCCAGGTCGTGAGAGAGGAGGGCTTTGTACGTTTGGTAAGCCGGGAAACCCTTGGCCGAGAGAACATGTCTCAGCACTTATGCTAGCTTGATGGTCTCGACGCTTTGTGGAGAACGAAGGGGTTCCTTGCTCGCTAGCTGAAGATATGGGCGTCTGTGAAATCTTCGTACTCAGTATTCATACGGTTCCATGGTTTGATATGCGTCTTCGCTTAACCATATTTTACCCGTGAACCCTACAGTCATGAACTGTCTGTTTCTAAAGAGGACCCCAACACCTGTAGGTCGTGCACGCTTTCTACGCCTACCCCGCGTAAAATCTCTGCTGGACCAATCTTCTTGATTTCCTCTAAGTCAGAGTGACTTTTGACTAGCATCATTCCCGCATATCCCAGGGAATTGACGTGAATGACGGTATCTGTGCCCGGTATCGTATAAGTCTCATACCGCCGTGGAATTAGGTGCATGTGTTCAAGTGTGAAGATCACATTGTACGAAGGAGAGCCCGATGGATAGTCCGGATCAAGCCGCACCGTTGATATCACCAGATCAAGGAGTGAGTGGAAAGGAGGAAACAGTGTTTCCCGGAGTTGCGTGGAAGTAGAATCAACGGAAAGGGCTGGAAGGCGGAAGATGTGGTTCGCGTACGGTAGGGCTTGAAAAGCGAACGGTCGCCCTGAAAGAGCATTTAGTCAAGGTACCCGTTGGTGAAGGGATCGGAATAAGCACCCGACGCTTCGATCTTGAGGTTCCGCGTGATCTTCTCGAGCGGTGGGCCATCCCGTTCGACCTCAATAAACTGAACGTGTTTGTGACGTTGGCTTGCACCGCTGTTGATTCCACCTGGAGGGCGTCATCGTACATGAATAGGAGAGCCGGAGGATGACGAAGAAATGTTAATCCTTACAATTGTAGAATGCAATTAAACGTTTGTTTGCTCTTCGGGCAGCAAGTAAAAGTTGATAAATTTGTACTACATCACTCGGTAAAAGAGGAGAGGTTTGGGGATGAAACTCTGCGTTGTAAGGTATACGACATCAGGATATTGAAGGAGATGTCGAACGTACCTTTCGTTACCAAAAGAAAGTGGTGAGGAACAACACAATATTTGTTCAACTGCGTCGGGTTTCAAGCATTAATACTTCGGAGAGGAGTCGCAATAAGACACGAGAGTATCGAGATGCTCACCAGAACCACGTACTCTACCGTGTCGCCTTCATCATCAAGAGACAAGTCGCCGACATGCAAGTTGGGTACATAGGGAGGCGCGAATGGATCCGATTGTCCCGTAGTCGCAACACTCGGTTCGTGCGACACCAAGATCTGACCATCTCTCTGTTCTGTTTTCTTCTGCAGTGCAGGACACACCCGAATTTCGAACTACACGATTACAGAATCACCCACACGGTCAGGGTGAATCGCTTCACGATCACATCATACAAGAGAGCCGCACTTCGATGCCAATGTCCTCCTTCAAATGAGTTTCAGATGGGAAAAAGTACAAATCCCCCGACGATAGCGCAGCTTCGTACTTGTTTGGGATGGCTGATATGATTTCGGATGGATGCATCGGTGCGATATCTGTGAACCTTCTGAACGTGCGGTGATGGTTGCTACTAGTCGATTTCCAGGGTCCAGCGATCACGTAGTTGAGGCTAGGGTTGCAACAGCGATCGCGATCGACAATACTCATGATTTCACGTGATTCGTGTTTCAAACAACGCCGGCGTATCGAGCGTACCGTACATACTGTAATACATGGGCGCCACGAGCATCCGTGGCACGAGTCTCCAGCTCGAATCTGCAGGATCAACCACAGACAATCATCTGTACCAGAATAGACACTCTATGTGCAATGTAGAAGGTCGAATCGAATAAACAAATCGTAGCGTTCCAGGGCTAAGGCCAGCCATCAAGCCCACTTCCTGAGAGGGTTGGTTTACAATCTGAGCAATTGGGCGGGGGAAGAAGATACCGATAAGTAAACCCTGGAGATACCACACAAATCAACTCACACGTCAGGGATGTCCGGCTCCTTGTTTTCGTTCCGTCGACATGATTTCCTTCGAAGCGAGTGCTCGTCCGTAGAGTCCGACTCCAACCAAAGACCACAGGGCTGCATTTGTCCCCTAAAAAATACGTCAGGAAAATTGACAGGGATATGTGGAGAAGGACGTCCTTGATATAACAATGCTGAGAGAGCAGCTTGAATAACGAGTAAGAGCATTTTTACTGCGACGACACGATGGAAAGGGATCCATTTGACGGATACTAAGGGCCATTCCAGTGCAATGATGGCAAGGCCGAATGCAATGGTCAGAGTCTGGATGACAGGGACTCTGACAATGAGGGTGATGAATATACTGATGCGGGGGTTCGGTCTAGAAACGAGTAAGCGGTGAAGTCGCTGTCGCATGGATTATCGTGACACGTACTGGATGCCACCGGGGTCGCGCAAGATGCCGCCAACGAAGTCCCAAAAAAACTTGCGGAAGAATATGGCCCAGATACCTGCCCAAACTGCATCTACAGAAATCTGATAAGTGCGAGACTGCGAGTGAACAAACGCGCCTACATGTACTGGCAGTAAGGGAGACGTAACGACTCAACTCATGCCAGATGAGTTTGCCCATCATTAGCGAGAAGACAGCCAACACGCAGATAGTAAGAGGTGTCAGTCGTACTGGATCACCTGAGAGAAGAGAACAATCAGTGCGGGGAACAGGATGGCAGCAGTGGTACCAACCTATGCAACCGATTGCAAATTACCGAAACACCCCGCTGAGCGCACGGATCAAGTGGGGGCTTGGCTACACGCCAGCGTTTGTGGTATGTATATTTTATAGCGAGTGTGCGATCTTATTGCGTGGCACGGTACCTGTCACGTACAAGGGGGAAAGCAAAGGTCCACTTCATCGGACCGGACACCCAGCGCTGCTGCTAAGCAAGTTCCAGACGGCACCTGTGGGTGTACATTGGTCGACGGCGATAAGCTCGTCGTCATCATGGCAATGAACTTGTGATCGGTAGTCGACTCGCGAGGGTCTCAGTCGTATAAGGCCGAGACAAGCACCGAAAATGGCAGTCGGGGGTGATTCCGAGGCCACTCTCTAGCTAATCACATTGTCTCGTCACGATGTCCAGAAAGAAGCCAGCCCAGCAGCTTCCAGTTCTCTCCGAATCAAGGGACCTCGTGCCAACGGGCCCTCGGCAAGTGCAGGCAAAGCACTACGGCAAGCGAGACAAGGACGGCCTCAAACCTTCCACCTCTCGGGCACTCGTCCTTCGTAACGGCAAACATGGCACAAACGGAACTGGGGAACTCGTCCTGGCAAGCAGAATCAGTGGAAGAGAAAAGCTCGACCTCCTTGCAGGTGAGATCGGTGAATTGACAGTCACCCCAGAGGCATTCTCAACTACGTGCAGAGGATCTAGTCCTTCAGAGAACTCGGTCCGCCATAATGGCTCCCCTTCAGCTGGAAAAATGCGTCAAGATCGCAGACTCCCAGTTCAATGGTGCGCATTTCTTTCCGGATAGCGGATTTGTCAGTACTTAAAAGTCTTCAGCGTACTTGGATGATGTCACCAGTCTCAAAGACGCTGAACTATTTTATGGTAAGATACTGGACGAGATTGCCGCCCGTACACCACAAGGTAGCTCCAAAGGCATCCAGAACGCTCTTTCGGATCCCTCTTATGTTGCATCGGTAGTGGCAACCAGGTTCGCCGACTTCTAAACCATGCCCTTTGTCTGACTCTGCGCCACACAGAATTCACAACGCATACATGATAGCATCTGGATGGAGAATCGTCCTGGATACGCTTAGAGGATTGGTAAAATCAGGGCTCAAGGACGCAACGGCTCATGTACAGCTCCGGAAGGATGAGGGGCTGCGGTCGCGTTACCTTGTCCTCTGTGATATCGTTAACGTTTTGGCGGACCTTGGCCAAATGCAGTTCTCCGTCCTTGCCACGACCGCTCGTACGTATGACTTATTTTCGTCACATCTCAGTGTTGACATCCGCATAGCCCACTATTCTCGGTATTTTAAGACCGTGGAGGATGTGCCAGATGGCCAGCCAGAAATAGCTTTCGATTGGGGTGGCCTCAAGGATGTCTGCAAGTCGTTCATGGATTCCATAATTATAGAATTATGTTTCCCAAGAGCGCCATATCCGAAGCGTATCCTTCTCCAGGTTCTCCGCGATGCTGTCGATGAATCCCCGCGAGAAGCGAGGCGTTTTCCACAAAAAATGTGGGACGCTGTCGGCGACCTCTCGGTAAGCGTCATCCATGTGTGAACTGGAAAATCGTATCCCATCCGCATAGGTGACGCTCGAGCTTCAAGAGCTCCTGGAAAGCCCGCTACAAGGGCCCGAAGGAGAAAAGCTCAGAGTTCTCCCCCGCAAGATGCCAGAACGATATGAGCTTTGGCAGGATGCACAGCTATTTTCTAAGCAAGCATCCGAGTGTTACGACAGCTTCAAAGATATTATCAATCCACTAGGAGCGACCAAGGACCAAGTTGTTCTCGATCAAATGTGGGAAGTCGTGGATACGGTAAGTCGCTTAGGACGTCGTTCGACCAGTCCTTATGGTACCCAGAATTACTCGCGGGTGTCGGATGTATCCATCGATACACTTTGGCAACTTGATGATGCATACCGTCGGACACCCCAATGGAGCGCTCAATATATACCAGACCTCCCCACCTTCGCTTTTGAATCAGAAGAGGACGATACCGGGAGATGGCTAGTTAAGAGTAAATACCCACGCAAAAATGTGGCGAAGAAACCGCAGAAGAAAGTCCTTGCAATTACCGACGGGCGGGACGACGATGTTGACAACGGTTCCATGCCAGAGCTCCAGTCCGTGTCGGACTCATCCGGGGAGACTGAGGATTACACAGATTCCGACGACTACGAGGAGGTCGACGAGGACTACGAGAGCGAGTACGAATCGGAGGAAGAAGACGTATATCGAATTATGCTCAGGGAAGCGATGGATGCTGCCTTGGCTATCCCCGAATTCTTTGACCCGAAAGCGAACGTACCCGATTTTGAAGCCATTGCAGAGGAGCACAAAGAGAACCCCTTCCTGAAGTTACTTAGTTCACTACGAGGTGAACCTTGTAGTGTGACATGTGGTTCACAGCATCTAAGATGTTTTTTTAGGGCGTATGTTTTCGTCTAACGCCAAGCTCAGCGCTACCGCTCGTGCCGAACCAAGGGAAGGCCGTTTCGGCGCTAAGGTACACACCGTCAAAGGCTCGGGACTGGTTACTCCAGCATTCAAGGTCAGCTTTACCGGTGTGCCCGATGATGACCTGCCACCACTGCAGCCTCTTCCGACCCGAAGGCAAAAGCGCCTTCCGAGGCGCCTCTGTAGAAGAACCTTTGTCATACCGGACCCATCGAAACTTATTCCTCGTACGTCTTATGCGCAACCTCTAATTACCCCGTTGTGACTGTATATAGCTCCTGTCCCTCAGCTCCCCCTTGACCGTCGTGCTGCGGTAGAGGAAGTTGAGGATGAAGAAGACGTTGCGTTGGCAGCTAGCAAGAAGAAAAAGAGAAAAAAGCCGAAGAAGAAGCGGGCCGAAACATGTGGGTTGGGGGCGGCACCAGAGGCCGAAGTTTCCGGGACGGATCTAACAGGCACTGTCGGAAGTTCCCCGAAGTCTCCTCTAGGAAGACCCTCCGTTTCTGATGGTCAAGTGGCATTGCATGGCCAAGCTTCAACCATATCATTACCTATCGAGCCGACCGCTGCCAAGTCTGGTCATGCCTACCTTCAGGAGTTGGGGATGCCGAAAGAGAAGGTCAAGTCACGTCCCGACCATGCATCCTTGTTTTCTGATAAAAAAGGGTTCCTCTCAAAACTAAGCGGAGACAAGGCCAAGGAAAAGACCCAGCCGAAGGAGTCGTCTGGCTCGAATGCCAATACATCCACATGGTTTTCCAGACTCCGGAAGAAAACAGCCAGTTACATGCAACAGTTGTTACACCCCGGCGAAGAGAAGCAGGGGGGTCTCAAATGGGAAAGCTTTTTGAAGGTTTACACGAGTGCCTGTCTTCGACATCGTCATTAATTCTTCTATTTTTTGGTCTCCGCTTCCAGGTCATGCGAGAAATGGGTTTCTCATACGATCCAAGTACCGCAGGTTCGTCTGTTCGGTTTGACCCGCCGAATAAACGGGACAAGGTGAGCATTTGTGTCATCGCCCGCAATTTACGTGGCGATGCTTATTGGACGTTGCGCATTGCAGTCTATCACCTTTCACAAACGTACAGCTTTCCACGCTCGAAGTTGCCACTGGACTAACCTCTCTGCAGCACACCCCGATCCGACTCTTCATCACCATAAGCTAAGAGAATTTGGGAAACGGTTGAAAGAGTATTATGGGTGGTCGGAGGAAGATTTCTTGAAGCGGACTGCCAGCGCGTGAACAGACCACCATGGCGCATGGTGTTCGCGTGATGTGAGTTATACGATGTGTGCACGGGTGCCTTGTGGGGACTTCGCTGGTTCGCAAGTTCTTGCGATTTGCCAGATGCACGTCGTCATCCTGCCACAAATTCGCCGAGTGTTTCAGACCAACGGCGCCATGAGACCAATCCCTCCGCTTTTCCTTAGTCATCGTTCCTTACTTCGTGAGCGTTGGTTCATTCCTCGCCCTATCACAACGTTGTCGTCCCCCGAGCCTCCGAGTCGAATCGTTGATCGTTGGTTGTGTGCTTCCACCCTTACTCAAGCTCAGTGTCTGCGCCAAGCTGTTGAGACGGCCTCCAAAATTCTGCGCAAGTCGAGAAGCTGCTGATTACACTGATACCACCTGGAATTCAAGGAGAGAACAACGTTGTGCTCGACGCCATCCCCCAATCTTCGCTATGTCTGAGTAGTCCCATTGCGTTATATGAGCCTTGTCTGGAGCCTCGCACATACGTCGCCGAAGGTTATGAGCCCTACGGTAAATGGGAAGAGCAGGCAAGTGGCAACCCCCATCACTTGAGTTCGCATCCTGGTGTACATGAAGGTCAGGCCACGCAGGAATATTTTGGTTAGTTCAGTTGGACACAAGCGATCTCAAAGTGCAAGGTTTCGAGAGACGGAACACGGAATCAACGAGCGATGGCATGAGAGCTTTCATACTTTCCTGTCAGGCAAACGCTGGGATAAATCGCTATGACGTTAAATCTGCACATTTATTCCGCCGCGCTTTTTTGCACCTACCGCGTTTTTTGTACCTCTGCCGCGTTTTTTGTACCCACCACGTTTTTAAAAAAATACGAAGGAAGTTCAAAAACTAGGGCCGCATTTTTTTGTGGGTTTGGAATGCACTACACTGAGGTAGAATGAATGTCAAAATATAAGTGATGTAGCTACTAACTACTGGCAACTTCACACAAAATAAGGTGTCATTTTGAAGCTATGGCGAAGTAGTATGATTTTGTAAAATAGCAAAATACACAGTTGAGAAACGGTGAAGACTGATACAACATACCTGATGCTGGACACAGCTGCGAATGCGCAGTGGAGTAGCACAGTGGTCTTCTGGCCGTATGATGATGTGCCCGCACACGCAGCGATCGCCCACCCCAGCTGTCCGTTGTTCCTTCCGTGCTGACTAAGCTCTATGCGACTGCTCGTCCTCCCTCAAACCGGGTTGCAGACCCAGATAACTACCTGCACTTTCACTCAGTTTCCTGTCCTTCATTTAGCACACCCCCAAAAGATTTCCGTCTTCATTTAGTGCAGTAGCGTACTAATTATTCCTTACCAAGCCTATACTTGAATGTGCTTTCATTTTACTCATGAGTTTTGGTACCAAAAAAAGGAAGTATAGACAAAGCAACTATTGAAAGCACCCAAAAAAATGCAGCCCTTCGTATTTTTGCACTTGGTCCCATATTCTTTAAAAAATGCGGCAGGAGTACAAAAAACGCGGCAGGGCAAAAAAAAAACGCGGCAGGGGTAAAAAAAACGCGGCAGGGGTAAAAAAACGCGGTAGGTGCAAAAAAGCGCGGCGGAATAAATGTGCAGATTTAACGTCATAAATCGCAAGGGAAACCAGCCCGCGTACGGTATCTACCACTGTAGTAGTTGGTTGATATAGAAGTGCGAATGATTAATCAACGACTGACGCGACATAAACGGATCGTGCCTCTCACGGCCAGCAGCGGTCGATCAGTGTGTAGTGCAGCCGGGGACCCCCACTGGCCAGACAAGCTCAGCCTCAGGAACGATCGTGACTGTAGAAGAGATGGCGGCGAGGCCCCCTCCTGCGCGCCCGCACGTAGGATTGCATTCATCCTTCAATAATGCAAGAGCAAGCACGGAATGGGGTGAAGATGATGCTTGGGACAGTGCATCTGACTCGGAATCGCTGCTACGTCAATCGCACCTGTCATGGAGAGCCACTGCACCTTCGGCGAAGCAGCAGCTACCTCCTCAAGCAGCCCCGAGGCCGGTCCCAAGGCCATCAAGCAATTCGTCGTCTTCAACACTCGCTTTCTCTTACACTCATGTCAGTGCACCCAGTCCTAGCTCTTATCCTCCAAAGGTGGAAGGCTCTCCCAATCAGTCGTCCAAAGGCGGATGGACAGTGGTCAGGAAACCAAGCATATCTCAGCGCAACGCGGTCGGTAAATCACAGGCCACGAATTGTGATGACATGAACGGAGACACCTACTTTGATGTCGACATGGTTGTCGGCGATTTCGAACCAGAGATCGAACCGGTAGTAGGCACCAAGGCCGGATTACAACAGGGGTCAGTAAAACCAGATGCTGAAGAGGTGGTCAACGGTACCCACATTTATTGCCGGTTATCAGTCTCGCTAAGCATTGCGTAGATCCATTTCGCAGACTCCTGCGTTCATCGCATACTCCAGGTTCGCAGCTGTCGAATGCGCTCTCGGAAATCAACTCAAGCACAATTTCTCGCTCTGGGGATACCGAGAAGCTCCTCCGAGAGACTTCCATCCGGCAGAATCGCCGCCTGAAGTTCATTGACTGTCTAAGCAAAGAAGATGTAGATATCGGTATGCACTACTTCCCAATGTCAGAATGATGTGATCAAGTAGCTTTCAGCTGAACTACGCAAGCTAGCATGGGCTGGTACGCCCGATGATCTCCGGTCTATTGTTTGGCCGATACTTCTGGTAAGTTCTCCTCTGGACTTTTGTACAATGCAGGTTACATAGTTGTGGAGGGTTATATTCCCTTGCCTTCAAATCTACGCGTCCCCACTCTTGCTCGAAAACGAGAAGAATATCTATCATTGGTCCAACTTGCTTTCGCCCGTGACCGACAAAGTCTCGACCAACAGGTTTGGCATCAAATTGAGATCGATGTCCCACGGACGCGACCAGGCACACAACTTTGGATGCAGGAAACAACGCAGCGTGTGAGTCACGGGTGTGATTATATCCGCCCGTTCTTAAGATCTTCACAATTAGAGTCTGGAACGAATTCTTTACGTCTGGGCTATACGACACCCCGCGAGCGGATACGTGCAAGGCATAAATGATCTAGTAACTCCGTTTTTCCAAGTTTTCCTGTCCGCGTACATCGGTCGGTTTCGCCATTACTCGTCATATCCACAATTCCAATCGTTTGTTACCTTCACCAGACTCAGATCCAGAGCTCTTCGATACTTCCTTACTTCCGCAAACCATCCTCAATGCTATTGAAGCCGATTGCTTTTGGTGTCTTTCGCGTCTCTTGGACGGCATCCAGGACAACTATATATCCGCTCAACCTGGCATTCACCGTAGCGTCAAGCGCATGGCGGAACTTGTCGCGCGTATCGATGGTTAGTTTGGTACGCTTCTCAGCCATGCAGTAATGACCTTCGTATCCTCAGCACCCCTATACAACCACCTGGAATCTCAAAATGTTGAATTCATGCAATTCGCATTCAGGTGGATGAATTGTTTACTAATGCGGGAGATCAGCGTCCAGAATACCATTCGAATGTGGGATACCTATCTGGTCAGTGTTCGCAATCCCTCTTTGCATTGTGTGAGTTGATCATGTGTCCAGGCCGAAGGAGCTGACGCGTTTTCCCATTTTCACTTATATGTGTGCTCTGCGTTCCTTGTTAAATGGAGTACGAAACTTAGGCAAATGGATTTCCAGGCAAGTCCACCTCCGACGGCGGTCATTCACTGTGGTGACGTTCAGGCTCTAGGGTATAATTATGTTTCTTCAGTCTCCGCCTACCCAGGATTGGGGTGACCACGAGATTGAGCTGCTCCTCAGCGAAGCTTTCGTGCTTTGCTCAATTTGGCACAATGCGCAGAGTCATCTCAACGCTAGATAGATCATTAATGATTATGTCGTTAACTAAACGCAAAGCAGAGAGCATATCGGCATGATCGGTATATAGACTGTGGGAGGGTAGGGCGCTCTCATGAAGTTGCTTGGAGAGCAGCGATTTCTCCATCCATTGCGTGCTTCAAACTCACTGCTTGTTCTTCTGTTTTCACTCGTATTCTATATGACGCTGGTGCTCCGTTCTCGTGGCCTACAAACGAGACTGATGTCTTGGCCAAAGAGGGCTTGAGACCGCTGAACAACCTGAAATTCTGTATAAAGTATGGTAAGACGTTGCCTGGCGCTAAGGTGAGGTAAACAGACAATAAGAATTCTTCCGGAGGAACTGTTTCGCATCAGGACGCGCCGAATGCTGCTTTCTTTGTGTTTCTTCAAACGAAGTATACCTAACAACTGTAAGCGCATGACTTCAGCCATGCCTGACCACCTACCTATGCCAAGGTCTTTCCATTCGTTTTTATCGTCCGCCTTGGTCAATTTAAAGACCTTGCATCTCACAGCGTGGACAGTCTCTTCGTCTTCTTCGCCTTCACCCTCCTCGTCATGACCGCCAGTATTCAGCGACTTCGTAGCGTCATCCTCTGCAGGGGGCGTTTCTTCATTGCCCTCAGGCTGGGGTGTGGATTCCCTTGATTTTTCAGTAGGCGGAGGAGAAACGGCAGGCGAAGACTTCAAAAAACCCGCAGGTCCGCCATCACTAGCTTTTGGCGCTAGCGCACCAAACCCGAACCCAACCGGATTTCCAATGCTTCCAGCGGGTTTCCCAAAGCCAAATACACTTGATTTCTGCGGCGACGCTCCAAACGCACTGATGGGCTGCTCCGACGAGAAAGCACTCCCAGTTAGCGAGCTGCTGGCGTTTCCAGATATGCTACTGCCAAAGAGATTGATCGTAAACGGTTTAGCAGCTTCCTTACTGGCATCTGTTTTATCTCCAGCTGCAGTAGTGTCGCTCCCTGTCGGTGGGCTAGATACTTGTGGTTTTCCACCGTCGCCACTACTCCCGAAGATCGAAGTTGAAGGATTGGATGGTGATATTGTTTTGGTGCTGATATCTGGCATTGTGCTAGGCACTTTGAACGTGGCAAAAAAGTTGGGAGCATCTGGGTTGGATGCGAAAGCGGAGGACGACGATGCCTCTGATGAATTTGTGGACGCGTCAGTAGAGCTTTTTTTGGAACTTAAGGAACCAGTCGTCCCAAATGTGAAGGATGTTTTCGGCATACTTGAGTCGTCGGTTTTAGAAGTCCCAAAAGTAAATGATGGCTTAGGGAATTCAGAGGCTGATGGCAAGGGTGGAACTGAAAGGTCGTTTGCCTTGTGACTATGACCGAAGGATGGCGCTGTGGTGGATGGTGGTGGAGCACGCGGCAAGGAAAATGCACTGGCTTTAGTGGCTGGGAAAGCACCGAACGGACATCGACTGTCGCTCGTTGAAGTCGATGCGGCAAACGTGGTTGCTCCGGTTGACAAGCTAGGAAAGGCCGACGGAGGCTTCGGCGTAGCAAACTGGGAGATAAGAGCAGTGGTTTCTGTAGTGGTTGTGGAGGGCTCAGGGATGGGTGGTGGGATAGCGGAAGGCCTCGATGCGTTGTCAAACTCAGATTGCACTATCATTCGGAGGTTCCTGTAAGACTCCAGAAGGCCAGCGACATCGGCAAAAGGATCCTGTTCGATAGCTTTGGAGACAGTAGAGAGAAATGACACGTTCAGGCCCCTAAGAGACTTGTAATACTTCAACGCAGTGGCGTCACCATTCTCTCCCTCGGTAGTGTGCGTTGACTGCTTTGACAATGTGCCATTGGGAGAGTCTGACGAGGTGCTAGATTGAGGTAGTTTAGGGATGGAGAAGAAATTAGATCCTCCACCCGAAGATAGGGCAGTCGGAGCTGTCGCAGGTGGTTGCACTGTAACTGTGAATGGGCTCGAAGGTGGGGCAGTAGCAGTGCCGAAGCCAGCAAAACTTGCGAATTTCGGGAGAGTAGATCCTTCCTGAAATGTGTGTCTGCCGCGTTGTTACAGGCAGTATCAAAGCGGGCTGCGCACCTTGTCTGGGCCTGCAGCAGCAGGAGTGGGTGTAGAGGTGAAGCCATTGAACGATGTAGCCTTAACGGCTGCCCCCCCTAAGGCCCGCTTCGGCAGAGCACGTATTCTACAGTAGAGATAAGCATAGTTGCGAAGTCTGGGTCATCGGCGTGGTACTCACTGCCTTGTTGCCAGAGCCGATTCATCTGCCTTCTGGAAACCTTGGGTGGGTTGGGCAACTTCCTGGTGTTCGACATGAGCACAGGCCGAACAGGAGTAGGACGCGACAGAGGACGTGCCTGAACGTCGTCGTCGTCGTCGTCGTGATTGTCCTTGGTGAGCTGGTTGTCAGCGGCTCTCTTCATGGCGGTCGCCTGGACACTTGGTTGGTCGGTCTTGCAAGCCCAACCGACGAAACCAGTGATGGGAAAATGTTACTCGATCTGGATTGCGGTGGCCTTGCCTGGACAAATTGCTGACCTTGGCTTCTTTCAGTGTGTCTCCGTCATCACCGCCGTCGCCGTTGCCGCTCTCCTCGTCTTCACTCCTCTCATGGCTTCTTGGGACGGCGATGGGAGTTGTGCTGCACTCGACAAGCCCGACGATGGGCGAATTCTCGAGCTCAATGACCTCATCGAAGAACATGCATATGACGAGTACGCTTGTGCTCCTATGCCGACTCTTGGTATCTCTAATACCAATGACACTACGTACGATAGCTCCCCACCTGGTTCAGGCATAGAACATTCTCCCTTGTTTTCGCGCCCTCCTTCAGACTTCAACTGCTCGGAAACGACGGTGCCAACGGACAGCCTCTATCCATCATCACAGGCTTCGCCCCAACAGTCCGAGTTCCATTTACCGTCGCACGCTCATCTCGCCTGCACTCCTATCGTTCCTCCGCCAGCCATGAGACCTCGCAAACGCGACTTGAGTGTTGTCCCTCATCCCGTCGTCTGTCCTCCCAGAGATTCCTGCTACAAGTACGGCTCTTATTTTATTGAGCATGACGCCTAATCAAGCCCTCGTATGTCCAGTCTCTCCATATTGACGCCAAATATTCCGAAGTCTGGAACAAAGTCACGCGTCGAGACACAAATCCGCGTTACCATCGACCTCGCCGTCCCAAACTCGTCATCTGGTGACCCCTACCAGTACGACCGAGTTGGTTCATGGAAGTGGCTCAAGCTGCCTCCGGGAACGTCCACGAAAAGAAGGACGCGCAGAGAAGGCAAAATTGGTAATCATATTCTTTACGGCCGTGTTCATTTGGTAACTCACCTTTCACTCAAAAGATCCCTCCCCCGTGGACATTCTCCATCTTACCACTTCTGTCACATGCGCCTCTTCTCCATATAACCAAGTTTTGAGCTGCGGTAGTTGCAGAAACAGAGAGGTAGGACGGATCCTTACCTACGCTCAGACACTCGTTCAGACTTCCTCTGTCAGGCGAAACGTGTTGCCCGAAAATTGGCTGCCCGAGTTAGGCCAACTCGCTCTGATTCTGACGGTACTGGAAACGGCAATGAACGTTTGAAAGGCGTCAAGGAAGATACTACAAGCATCATCCAATTCAACTGCCCCGAGGTGCTCGACTTCTCGGGTGGATCTGCGGTGCTTCCAGTACGGATAACATGTTACTGCAGACATCATCGCGAAAAAGTTGGCTTTAACGTCCACTTGGCTATGAGGGACCACTCTGGCCGGCTCGTTGGCTCTGGAATCACGCCGCCGATCATGATCACCGATGATCACAAATCTACCATGAAGTCGGGATCACGAATTTGTGCTGTCGAAGGAGAAACACCATGGTTCAATACTGCATCAAACGGGACGTCTGCAGACATTGGCACGCCGTCCAAGCGAAGCCTTGGAAGGGCGAAGAATCAGATCAGTAAGCGCGCCAAACCGTACGACGCAGCAAGCCGCAGCAATAGCCTTAGGTTCTCACGGGAGGCCAGTGTAGTCAGCTTGAGCTCTTCTGCGAACTCTCCCTCCTCTACTGTTTCGCATACGCGGTCACCGACTCCCTTGCCACTTTCCCAACCTTTGTCTCCTGGCCATAACCAAGACACTCCGGTAACTGAGGTATCCTCCCTCACATTCGATGGCGAGTCTCTCACTGGCACGTTCGGTATTACGGACGACCATATCACGCCTCCTATCCTCGATGAGATTCCCAGAGATGTTTTCCCTCAATCTAACGGAGTCCCAAATGGGCATGTGATCTCCTCAGCTGATACCATGTCTTCCCCTATCACTCCGGCACCTCCATCAACGCACTTTTTCCCCTCGCTCGCTCCTCCACAACCTATGTCATTCCTGTATTTTGACCCTACTTCACCGCAGACCCTGGCGTCACTCCCTGTACCCAAAATCCATCGTTTGATTCCTTCTTCGGGGCCAACGCACGGCGGGATTGAAGTAACGGTTCTTGGGGAGAATTTTCATCCAGCGGTGCAACTTAATTGCATTTTTGGCGATACTCTGGCAAGCTCGACACAGCGTTGGAGCGATAACACCCTACTATGTGTTCTCCCGCCTCGCGCTAGCCCCGGTGTGGTCGCCGTCTGGTTTGAAGGCATCGAGAAGACTAGAGAGGTGTCCCCGCCTCCACTCTTCACGTACACGGATGAGTCCGACAGAACACTGTAGGTTTCCAGCATCCTGTTTTCTGATTATTTAATAACGATCGCTACAGTATGGAGCTGGCTCTCCAAGTTGTAGGTCTCAAAATGACGGGAAAGATTGAAGACGCCAAAAATGTTGCACTGCGTATCGTGGGTTCTACTGCAGCGGAAGATGGGCCCAGCAAGAACTGTACGAGCAGCACGATGCAGGCCGGTCCGACGGCGTATGACATTCGACCACTTCTTCTCCTGCACTCGGAAGATAGGATTCAGTTCGAGAACTCGATCATAGACTTGTTGTCGGTCGTCGATGTCGCAATACCAGGACAGGCGGAGTGTTCGACAGCATCTGCCATGTCCCATGCGACAATAGACGGTCAAACCCTTCTACATTTGGCGGCTTTCCTCGGTTTAGCAGCCCTCACCAAGTTCCTTATCGCCCACGACATCGACCTTGATGCACGCGACCGTAATGGATGCACGGCACTGCATCTCTCTGTGCTGTCGCATTCTCAAAATTGTGCTGTCTTGCTCGTATCGGCCGGGGCCGACCTTGAAATTGTCAATGCTCTTGGAAAGACACCGGAGGACATCTCTCCTGTCGGATTTTTCGATAATGTCATTCGACGTGCCCGTGGCTCTGACGATGACTCTGCGACGTCGCAATCTGAAGATGAAGAGGAATCGAACTGGGCTGACGCGGAATCGGATGAGGACTCTTTGTTACCCATCAGACGAGCACAAGGCTCTCGGTTTGTAAATCAGCGTCCACGCCGTTCGATTCTTGATGCCGAGGATGCGCCTCTGCCTGATACAACTGCAATATCTCAGGACCGACTCCCAACTACTGTAGAAGACACCAAGATGAGAGACGAAAGCGCTGCAGATGAGAAACGGGCAGCCTCCTTCGTTAACATCATCCAAAGGACTTTGACGCAGGTAAACGCGCAAGGTTTTATGCCAAACATCCCTCAGATCCCACTGCCGCACCTCCCTGAGATGCCTACGGTACCCTGGGGTGCATTACCTCAAATTCCGATGGTATTCCCTGTTTTTGTGCCGACGCCAGGTTGGCCATCCTTTTTGAGCGAAAGGCGAGAAGGATCACAGCCAATGGATTTCCTCAACAAGGACGAAGAGGGCATCGCACGCCCAGTCGGTTACAGTGCGATACGTACAGCCCAGGAAGTTCGAGCAACGTGGGAGAAGTGGATCGCAATGACCGCTGTGCTTCGCGGTCAACCAGTGGAAGAACCTCCTCCTAAGTATACCCCGCGAGAATCGCCAGAAGCAAGTTCGGTGGAACCGGTGACAAACACGCCAGAGGCTACATCTGAGCTGGATTCACGAGTTGTTACGACCCGGCCAGTTAGTTTTGAACGCTCATCTCGTCGGGTGACCTACGAGGTTCCACCGATGGGAGCACAGGATGTGGATGCCTTTGGTTATGTACCAACCAAGTCTCACACCAAGAAAGCGAAGCAGAAACGTAGGTAGCTCCTATGTACGACACTATGGATGCTGACATCACTCCTAGATGACCGAATGCTTGTTCTGTTTTGGCTTCCTATTCTGCTCGGTATGTGGTCTCGTTCCTAAGCGAACACTGAACTGACTGTCGATACTAGTGTCACTACTGTGGGCCTTCCATAGTGGTACTCGCTTCGTTCTCCAAGCGGTAAAGACCACACTCTTTGTGAAGGCTGGTGGTCGCATGTGAACGCCGGCGTCCCTCGCGCCATGCCTCGCGTCCGTTCGTTATTTATGGAGTCCGGGTACCGAACAATATCGCACTCCGTCGAACCTTAGTTTACTGCGTGATATTCTGCACAACAAAGACTATGCTAAACCCCACTGTTGTATTGTACTCAACACATATATGACACCATGTTCCTACTTTATTTACATATGTACAATGACAGTTCGAATTAGTGGATAGAATGTAGAACTGATGCTCCTACTTCCCTCGGTACTTGAGGAAGGAGGCCTGAATTCCCTTCCCAGCTTTGATATCGTCCATGCACCTTGCATCAATTTCACGTCCGATGGTTGCTAGTTCAACGACTTGATTCACCAAAGCCTGAGGAACACAGACAACGCCATCCTCGTCTGCTAAGATCCAGTCTCCAGGTAGGACTCCCGTGGAAGGGAACGCACTCGAGCTTTTCTCGGTACCTTCTGGTATAATGACCAGGGGAACATTGATGGCTGAGGGCCGCACAAAAGGTCTCTGGCCCAAGGTTGAGTGACCGCGCGCGAAAACAGGGAAGCCTGCGGCGCGGTGCTCGGCAAGGTCCCTGCAACGACCTGATATGACGACACCGACGGCCCCTCTGGCTTGCGCACCGGCGGTCATCAGGCCGCCCCACACTGCATTTTTGGTGCCTATATGAACAAGCCCAACCCGACCGCCAATGTTAGTACGCAGAAGCGGAGCTAGAACGGTAAGAAACAAACTGAACCGGGGGGTGCGTCTATGACGATGACTGAGCCTGGGGTCACGGTATCCACGAAGTGAGCAGACAGTTTCGGTGATGCGTCGTCGTCCGCGGGGACCATCTTGACTGTGTAAGCTGGCGCGCAGACCCTGGCCGACTGCATACCAGCAGGTGTCCCAGGGGAGAACATGGAGATATCTGGTATGTAGCCTCCGTGAGGGATGCCAAGTTTGATGAGTGCATCAGATATCTCGCAGGGGGAGAAGACCGAAAGAGCGTTGGCCTGGACCGACATCGTGTAGGTCGTAGTGGTAGTGTCAGTGCTCGATAGGAGGAGGACCGCTTTAGGAAACCACTCCACGCTCAGCCCCCAAGCCGCAGCTGTCAAGGCTCGGCTGGGTCAGTCAAACGGTCATGGGCAAGTACTTCAGCAAAGCCTTCAAGGCTGTCATGAAATCAAGGCGGGTCCAACTACCCAAGTATGACTGGCCCATACGTCTCCGGCCGGTGAGTGACCCACTCCCCAGGCCGCGGAACGTCTTCACTCATCCGACTCCTGAAGTGGTTCCTCCTGTTCACCTTTATCATCATGATTTTACTTGCAATTCTCGGATTCACTGACATTCCCCATTCGCTACCGTTTCACGACAAGTTTCTTCACTTTGCCTGCTTCTGTCTTGCTACTGGCGTTTTCTACTTCATATTTGACGCAGAAGAGTGAGTCCCGTTTCGTTTCTCGCACTATTATATACCTCGCTTACGTTGTCGCTCAGGGATGCAAGACGTATCTGGTTTTGGCGCCATTCCAGCCTCATATTCACTGCAATCACCTGCTTCTTCTTTGGTGGTGTCATCAGTGAGGTCGTACAGTCACTGTTACCTGTACGTTTGCCGCCGGTAGTGTGGTCTAACCCGCCGTTCCTCATAGTCCTTGTCAGCACAAACGTTTCGACTTCGGTGACGTAGTGGTATGGTCGTGGCGTTTCATCCCACAAACCATCTTGTTTACTTCTCTGAACAGGCAAACATATCCGGATCGGCGATCGGTCTCTATGTGGCTTATTATCTTGAGAGATACTACCGCACTCGTAGAGAGGTGAGAATATCAATTCCGTGTCTGTGACGCATTCTACTCAGTGGGACTGCAAATGCAAAGATCGCCCGATTATATCGTCCATTGGACACGGATGATCTATCGGAAGACTGTACAGACGACGAAGCGCCGATCGGATCGCAACTCTTGCCACTATTCACTCCAAAACCTAACCTTAACTCCAGCAAGCTCGGTTCTTCTAAAGCCGGAGCACACGAATCTAGGCGACTAGGAGATGTCTGGGACGAACGGGAAGAACTGTTTGGAATAGGGTTTGATGATGGCGGCTTTGACGACGGAGGCGATACCCCAACATTGCCTTCGCAAGCTCCGCGTTATCCTCAGCGCGGCCATCTGCCTCCAAACATCATCATTACGGAGTCATAACGGATACAGTCCGTCTCGCATACAGCATATTCGTTTCATACTTGTCGATTATTATTCTAGATTCACACACCACTCGGGATGATTATGATGGCAGACGTTTGTGTCAAGACGCGCTAGTGCTCTCTCTGACGAGATCATTATCGAAAAGTTGCAGGGATGGCGTGCAATTGTGCCCTTGCAAGTAACTTTGTGATGCTCGGTCTGGTCTCTCGGAGATTCACGAGACAAGCATCGCATGCGCGCGGCTACCGCAGCAGTTTTTGTGACGAAGAGATCGTACAGTTACTCGATTCTGTTCGCAGCGTCCGAAGGTCTGCGTCTACTGCCCCTACCTCTTCCTGGCGCTTTGCTGCGAGTTCCTCCAGTCTCTCACATGCTGTTTCAGCAATGATGACTACGTTTTGGTCGATTGTGCGTTGAAGCGACCTCTGAATTTCACGTATGTGTTCAGAGTAGATAGTGGAGATTAACCAACACGAACCTTCAAATCACGTTTGGTGCCGTCGCTCACTCTTTCCAAGTCTTGCATCCATTTCCGCTTTGCCCGTTCCCATTTACCCACTGCCCATCTTATGCTACTAATCGCGACGATTGCACCGACACCGATAGCCGAAGTTATTTCAGCACCTGGCCCGAAATTCAGAATATGGTTTCCAATCGCCAACCACCAGCTGACACCGACACCTCCCAGAATGCCAACAAATGCGCCCACTACGGCGCGCTCGGCTTCCCGGTGCAACCGCGAAGTGGAATATTTGGTAAGTTGGGCTCGGTGATCATGGATGGCAAGGGTCAGCATGGCGGGTGTAAGTGCATAGGAAGGAGCAGATGCAAGCTGTTGCAGCCGATTGTGGAGTAAGGGTGAATGTAGGGAAGAATAGGGAGATGGTGGCACGAGCGTAGATAGGAAGTCAGAGGTAGACCTCCATAATTGATCTTGAGCGTAAGACAGACGGCCGGTTTGAAGGATGAGCTGGAAATGTGGTAATCAGTCTCAGTGGTGCACCAGACGCCAACATCACCTCACTTCATCTTCAAGTTCCTTACACCATTCCAGACGAACGGTTGCACTGATCATTGCTTCGAACTCGTCCACCATCCAAACCATATTCCAAAATGACAGCGACCCAAGCATTGCCTTCATTCTGTTAGCTCCTTGAGCCAAGACGGATTCAACATCGTTGGGTCCTCCCAGAACTTCTTTCTCGGCATGCTCCCTTACACCTGCCACTTGTGACCGCAACTTTGCCACACCTGTAAGCACTTGAGACACTCTTTCGGCTGTACACGCAACGCATTCTCCACTGTCGTCGAGTGCGCTTTGTATTTGGATAAGGACAGTTTGAGTACGGAGAGCCAACGACGACACGTCCGTAGACTCTCTCCCCCCGAGTAACTCGCCTACAGCAACGCCAAGCGAAGAGAGGTGCGAATTGAGGGAGGCATTCTGGTAACGTTCGACAGCCAGGCTGAAGTCTGTGTCCGTCTGTAAACCTGTGGTGGCACGGAGGGCTTGCACGGGATCCAAGAAGAGAATGCGGCCAGGTTCACAACCAAGGTCGGAGAGTTCTTTTGAAACCTGGCTTCGGCGATACTCCGACGGTGCTGAGAATGTGAAGGCAAGGATCGTGTTCGGACGGTTGAGTAGCCGCCTGGTTCTTGCGACCAGAGAGACGACCGGTACAAGCAAGGGATCGCACACTAATATCAAGATATCGCTGTTCCACAGCAGTTTCGTCGCACTGATATCTCCTTCCAACATCGAGTCGAAAGTAGGAAATTCAAGTAGTTGGATATCATATGGATATTGCAAGAGCCACGTTGATGGACTGTTCAGCTTTGAAACCTCCGAATGGATCTCTAAAGTGGTGGATGGACCGTGTCTGGATAACGATTAGGTAACTTTTGCCAACATCGACGGCTTCTACTCACTCGACCATGATGACGTTGGGTCGATTCTTCCACCGGTTCCGCAAAATATCGCTGTAAGCGGGATCGGAGAACGGATCGTCTAGCAGAGCAGTGACCAGCTCCTTGGCACCAGAAGATTCGCCAATTCCACAGACTAGACCGGAGTGACATTACAAGCTGGTATGAAATTCGCGTCTACTACAGGGAGTCTAACGAGCTCACCACTGATACGCGCTTTTGGCGATGCGGCGGTTAGGCCCGAGCTCAGCTCTGCTTTAGCACTCTCCAAAAGTTCGCGCCAGAAATCGAGCGATTTGAGTTGACCTTGACCTGCAGTAATCTGGGACGCTCGAGGAAGAAAATCGATGGTACTGCGTAGCAAGGCTAGCGTCCGAGTGCGGTTGGTACAAACGTTGTACAGCTTCGGCAATGTGGAGTGCTCGACGGTGACATGATTCTTGGAGGGTACTTGCGAAACCGACCGGTAGTTGTGGTGTGGACGGCACACCCGCGAGGGGTACGGAACTATCCACCGGTCGTGTAAGCACGTGGCCGTCATCAAGCCAGGCCAACTTGTCGTCGCCCATCCGCAACGGACCGAACGTACCAGCATGAGTTCACCTCGCCGGGACGTTCTGAAATTGAAAGCGTACGTATAGTATGCTTGACGAATAAGGCAGTTGTCACATGTCACAAGCATTGTGACATGCCGCTGACGTCAGAAAACCGAAAATGCATGCCTCTGATATCGGCCATAGATTATGCATTATTCCAGGACGCGTAAGCAGTCCTGGTTTGGAGCAGAGGTTCATTCAATCTACACACATACATCTCTAGTTACATAAACGCCAGATCGTTTGGATGCATCAAATTCTATTCGGAGGAGGTTGCCCGGGGTTTGTTGACGAAGGACCCTAACACATGGGGCGTTCATTTGTTTTGGCCAAGCCCGTTGACGCGTGGCTGACCGTATTCTGGTAGGAGTTCCGGGACCCGCAAAGTGCCCCGTTCACTAGTAGCACACTTTGACCTTTGCCAATGACATGAAAGTAGCGAAATAACTTACATCTGGTCGACGGCAGTTAGCAGATCATAATTAATCTCCTGGCTGACAGCGGAATCGAACTTGTATACCGGGTGCGACCTCACAAAGCTTCGCATCCATGTAGCAGCCGTTTGCAATGTACCTTCATGGACGTCAGCAATCACTAGAACTTATTCGTCAGGTGATCACAGACCGTTCGCACGGCCACGAACGAGATCGAGGTATTTGTCAATCTGGTTTCTTTCGTCCGGAGTCGCTTCTAACGTCCTGAGATAGGCGTCCACAAGTCCCAGCAACCCAGGGAACGTGGATCCCTATACCAAGTCAACACCCTTGCCACGAATAGTAAACTAGGGATTACCTTTCCAGAGAATATTTCTTTGATAGTCATTTCCTCGTACTCATCTTCAACTGAGCCATCGTCAATGACTGGAGGACGAGCGAGTGTTGGAAAGCAATTCCTTAATTTCCTATCTTTTATTTGGGTGACCACAGAGTGTTCACTATGCTCGCTAGGGGTAGATGGCCCGGATGAAGGTAGGCTGGAAGCTGGAGTGACATATCCTTGTGGAACTACATCTTTGCGGAAGAAAAACTTTTGGGACTGCACCGCATCTCGCTTCTGAGCCCTCTGCATGTTCTCATCCACCTGAGTATTTGTCAATTCTAACAAAACTAGATAACTCCCAAGGCTATACCTTCGAGATAGGAACATAGAAATTCAAGTTGAAGGCCAATATAGCCCTAGAAAGGAGAACGATGAACACCGCGAACGCAGCATTTTCAAAATCCGTCATTTGCACTTCCATGCTGCGAAACTCAACACGCCAGCCAATGGAAGAGCTAGGTGGGGGTGGTTTGAATCTGAGAGTTTGCCAATTCGTGGATTGGATGTTCTTGAGAGAGTTTTAATGCGGCAAAAGGCTTTACAAGGGGTCAATCACCTCGAAATGGTCGTTGCTGGAATCATCATCTTGATCAATTGTTTCAGAGAATACGACCAGTGGATCACGAATAAACAGATGTGCGATATGCTTTGACAGCAATCCATCGATGCCTGGCGCTCTACTCGAAAACATGCGCAAACGAACTGAAGTATGGCTACTTACCATGACCAAGTAAGCGATTTCTGATCGCCTCATCATAGGGTACGGTGGTGTCGTTATACGCCGGCTTATTGGCCCACTCGGAAGATATGTACAGGTCAACGCTGTCGTATCGGGACTTCGGGATGATATATCTGTCGTGATTCAACGGCTACATGACGTCAGGAAACTGACAGAACTTAGAGCTATTCACCAACCTCAAGTCCGCGTTCTTCCGGTGTGCGGTCGTCCACACTCCCGGCGATAACGTTCCAGCGACAATCCACATCTGCAAGATACCCACGCCAAATCGGGCTCGCAGCTGTGAGTGCCAGCTATGTAAGGAGATGAGCACGCCAAAGCATATCTTTGAATTGTCGGTGCCCATACCATAAGGGGGCCAATCGGAATCAGGGCGTCATACATTCGTCGTGCTTCGTTTACGTTACAACACTGGAAGGTAAGCTGTAAGCAACAGCAGCCCATGCCAAACCCCATTGCGTCCATGTATATGTGGTTTATCAAGGCTGCGCCATTCTTAGCTTCTGTGAAAGTGGAATTGGTTTACAACATTCAGGTCCTACCTGACTGATCCGAAACGAGGTCTTACCGGGATCCTCTGGGTATATGTCACGTTGCCATGGTATAGTTGGATCAACAAAAGGCTGTGGTGTTCTCTCGTCTTCGAATATCGGGAGATTAATGGCAACCTTGGATCCCCTTCGACTTCTAATGTTGGAGGTAAGGGTACTGCTCGGAGAATGAGGTACAAGTAGGTGATATCGCATAGGATACTGACGGAAACCGTGCATGGGGATTTGTAATCTCTTCAGGCAAAAATAAACTGTGACTGGACTTGGCATTCTTTGGGTCATAATGTGGTTCTGTGAACACGCCGACGGTGCCCAAGCGGGGGAACGACGTCAGTGTGAGCGGGATTTCGTTTTCCTTCAGATGATTTCGTGCCAGTGCACGTCTTGCAGGCCTGAGCACGCCGGAGGGACAAAATTGCGCAGGACATACCTGTAACGCATGTCTGCTTCCACAGAGAGCAGATCTGCAATTGAGCCGGTGTAAGGGGAACCAGGAGTAGACTCTAGCATGTATCTCCCATATTCGGGGTGAAACTTGGGGACGGATGCGCTGGACGAGCCATCAACGACGTGTCCGAGTAGTGCGCGGCACCTACGGTGGGGAGGCATCACTAGAAAGCGATCCGACAATGTCACCGAGTTCTTTGAGAATTTCTGTCTGGCGAAGGGAGAGCTTTGCGTTTTTCTTTTCATTGTCAAATGCAACAACCATATATTCGACCTTACGAACGATTCCGTGAATGCCCGTGGGAGTGAGCGCAACGAACGGTAGGGATTACCTCGTCCCCCCACAACAGCTCATCGCCAGTTCGGTCCTTCACCCTGTCCCAGATGCGAAGGAATTGAGTGATTCCATGATCTCTAACATGATCTGCATGATTCTTCGCCTCGTCCCAAGTAAGGGGTGTCCCGAGGTAGAGCAGACCCATCTCCGCGAGCAAGTGACAGGAGTGCCTGTGCAAGCCGTATAGTCACACCCTGAGC
Organism: Pisolithus albus; assembly: GCA_024613165.1. Classification (NCBI taxonomy): domain Eukaryota; kingdom Fungi; phylum Basidiomycota; class Agaricomycetes; order Boletales; family Pisolithaceae; genus Pisolithus; species Pisolithus albus. Next base: position 233,875 of record JANFAB010000005.1, read on the forward strand.
AATGGCAGTATAAGTACGAGTCCGGATCCCAAGAAAGATAACCGGACAGAGTCGCTTACTAGTTGCTGACTAGTAGCCCGACGATGCTCGCTCATGCAAATACTCATCGCCATATGCGCGTCAGCGATGACAGCGCTTTGTAAGCCGGCGACAGCGGTGAAGGGGGGAAACAAAGAAGACTAATATACGCCACCCAATGTCAGAGTCGGACACAACGTAATACAGCAGTGAAGTTCTTGTCCGACCACCATGATGAATTATGTGTGCCAGCAATGCAAAGAACCGCTGCTGGTGAGGTCGTGCGTTCTTCCTTCGTCGGCGCTCGGCGCTCACGAACAGAGTCTAGCTCGATGCGTCTCTGGTGGACCTCTCCCCTTCTCAATATGACACGATTGCGACGTCTCTGCCGTCCTCACCGTCCGCACATGCGAAGCATATATCCGACATCGAACAAGCTACTCCTCAACACCCCTCAACGTCCAGCTCTAAAGCCGTATGGAAGCAGGCAAACAACCCAGAAAACATCAGACATACTGCATTAGCACACGGGAAACAGCTACAGCGCAGCTATCCGGCGCCGAACGAATCATTTGTGATCTTAAAAGACAGTGTCATTCACAATATACCATCCCAGCCACTCTCCGTCGGTTCTGCCGAAGTAATCGCTAATACCAGACACCCTAACAATACGACGAAGGGCGGATCCACAATTGCTTCGCATCCACAACCTGAATCTGACTACCCGAACCCAACCCCGATATCCCATCACCTGCGCTCCACCATGCGGTTATTTAATTTACTTTCCAGTCGGACTGATATCGATCATCCCCTATGCGCAGAATGTACTCAGATCCTGCTGTCTTCTTTGCAGAGAAAGCTTGACGAAACGAAAAAGGAACGTGACGGCTACATTGCGTTCGACAAAGAGGTAAGAAAGGAGAAAGAACGTGAGAGCCAGGACACGAACCGCGATGAAGTGGAACACAAGATCGAGCAGCTCAAGTCGGAAGAACGGGCTATTCTCGACCAGCTGAAGTTCGTCGAGAGAGAGAGGGAGCAGCTTGACGAAGAACTTCGAGCACTAGAATTGGAGGAAAGAGCACTAGACGAGGAGGAAGCCGAGTGGGTTCTTTCGTACACTGCTACTGTCCTGATGGCTTGACTTCTTTTTGCAGTTTTTGGCGTTTGCGTAATGATCAGCAAGTAGCTTCAGCAAATCAAACATCGCTCCTTGTATCCCTGCGAGCAGCTTACGCTGCTGACTACGCAACCTACGAGAAACTTGAACGTACTAATGTCTACAATGATGCGTTTTGCATTGGCCATGACGGTGTATTCGGTACTATAAACGGATTGCGCTTGGGCCGTGTACCGGGAGCTCCCGTAAGTGTTAAACGACCACGAGTTCTTGCAAATTCACTACTGACTGTCGCCAGGTCGAGTGGTCCGAGATCAATGCAGCTTGGGGTCAGACGCTCTTGTTATTGTACACAATTGCCCGAAAACTCGACTTTACTTTTGAAAGGTGCGTAGCTCCATCGGTTGGAGAGTTCTACCTCACTTCCGTCCCCGCAGCTACCGATTGATTCCTATGGGCTCGTTCTCGCGTATCGAGCGGACTGTGGGTGATAAAGCCACTTATGAGCTGTACGGTTCAGGTGACTTGCACTTTGGACGGCTGCTTCACAATCGCCGCTTTGATTTTGCAATGGTGGCATTTTTGGAATGTCTGAAACAGTTGATGGATTACGTGAAGTCGCAAGATTCGAATATCGAGTTTCCACATCAGTGAGTACCGAAGAGCAGAACAATATCTCCGCTCATTCAAGGCGCAGGATCATCAAAGATAAGATAGGGGAAGCTTCAATCAAACTCCAGTTTAGTCAAGAGGAATGCTGGACTCGTGCACTGAGACATGTCCTACTCGCCCTCAAGATAATACTGAAATGGACAACGAATGGAGGAAATGGTTGACCTTGCCACTGCACATTTGGACAAGTCGCAGTATAGTCCGTTCCAACCTTATTTTGGCTCTCAGAAAAGTTTACGGGGTTTGTTAGGAGGACAAGCATTCTTCTGCCGGTCTGCTGCAGTTCGGGTCTGAGGCGAGCTTTGCTCTCCTGGAGATTTGTGTACTAGATTCGGATCATTATCTCAGCAATGTTGCCAAAGGAGTCTTCGTCCGCATGATAAGTCTAATGTTGTGACCGCTTGGAGGTGATGAACCGCCACTGGGCTTCACTGCAGAGTAATCATGCTTAGCTCCAGTGACGATGGCAGGAAGCAGCGTGCGTGCTTTGTCGGAGCGGGGCACCTTGGTTTTCGACGCTATTGATGATGATTTCGATGACGACACCTACGTGCCCATCGGTACCCTGACTACTGAGTTCAACGAACGCGAGTCCGAGAAAGCTTTGCAAACGTATGGTGCCGAGGAAACTCACACCCGCGAGGTCCTCGTCAATGTTTCAGCGTTGGTAGCTGCCCCGGCCTCGCACGCCCATGCATTCCTACAATCTACTGGTCATTCGTGTCTTATGATTTGGGGTTCCCAACATTCAAGCTCCAAACCCGATTCCCACGCAACAGATCTGGCTCCGGTCAGTGTGGCTAGTTTCGATCGATCAAAGTGGGGTGGGCCTCACAAATCCCGTTTATCAGGTGAACATTACACTTTTCGGGGGTTGGTCGTGCATGCGCGGTTTCATTTCGCGACGAATTGTTCCACGGAGGAACACCTGGGGTAGTATGCGCCTAACCTTTTTCGCAAGAGATATGTTCCCAGCCCCACGAAACCTCTTCTGCAACAGCGGGGAACCGAGATACGGCCTTCGTACATACTTAGTTCTAGCGAACTACCGCCTCAGGTAAGGCTCTTGTTACTATTCCATGCAAACTAGTCCACTATACGGTAGACTTTCGGCAGGAGATACCCCGCATTAACTATTTTCGTGATCACAGTACAGAACCCAGGCAGGGAAACATCACCAGATAGCGGCAGTTCTAGCGAGCTACCGGTTCAGGTATAGTCGTGCACCCGAAATAAACAGACTGGTGCCACCTTGCCATGGGTATATAAAGGTGTTGGTCTGTAAACTTCGTTCCATCCTTAGCTCAACGCATACAAATCAAAATGAGTTGCTCAGGCTGTGCTGCGGGTAAGTTCACGTTGTGTCTTTCCCGTACCTTTCTTGCTGAATTCTCTGTCTTCGATTGTAGGACAGGAGTATAAGGGTTCGCCCCAAGGTAAGCGCGACGGATAATCGTACTGTGCCTCTTGCCTTAGCAAACCGGAAGGAAAAACCGAGAAGATTGGTGGTGTGTCTTGCTATGTAGGCACTCCGACCGGCCACTACGACCACAAGAAGGTTTTGCTCTTCTTGACGGACATGTTTGGGCTGACGTTGCCGAACAACTTGGTACGGGTTCTGCTCCGACGCACATCTCCACATATGCTAATGGTTGGTTGTAGTTACTTGTGGATGACTTTACCAAGCAAGGCTACCGGGTACCATATATCTGGTTACCCTTTTTCTTATTTGCTCGTTGATTGTGAACCCTAGACTATTGCCCCCGACTATTTGAACGGCGACGCCGCACCTCCCTACGCTATGAACGTACGTTCACAATTGTCTTTGCAATTAAACCACTCACAGGCTTCCTGTAGAACCCAAACTTCAAGGTGAAAGATTGGGTTCAGAAACACATGCCGGATGTGACCCGTCCTCCCCTCGATGATGTCATCGAGGCGCTGAAACACCAGGGTGTGACCTCTTTCGCAGTCACTGGCTACTGTTTTGGCGGTGAGTTTAGGACTACGCACTACTCTGGGACCGTCTAACGAACATCTGTGTTCTTTAGGTCGTTACGCGATCGACCTTGCGATAGATGGGATCGTAGACGTCATTATAGTTTCCCACCCTTCGCAGGTGGTGGTTCCGACCACCTTCGAGGTAGGGTCTTTTATCGAACGCATGGTCTTACTCTTGGTGACGGGTCTTCGCCTAGACGTTTGGACAAAAAGCCAAAGCGCCACTCCTTCTTGAAATGGGTGACGAAGACACAGAGGTATCCGTAGAAAAACAAGGAGAAATAGACGCTGTTCTTGGTGATGGCAAGTACGCTCCCGGGTATAAACGTGAGAGCTGGCCCGGGTGCAGCCACGGATTCGCTGTCAGAGCAGATGTCCTTGTCCCCGAACAACTCCGGGGCAAGGAGGGATCATTCAATAGCAGTGTTGCGTGGTTGAAGAAGTACTTCTAAGATATGTCAGTCCCCAAGCACTGTTGATGTTCTAGGAGACGATGTTGTGCGAATTGTACTTGTATCAGCACAGTAGATTTGTACGAGAAAGTAGGCGTTAGTATGTCTCGCATTTCAATGATCTATTGTCCATGTGTCGTATTGAGTACCTGTCTGCACGATTGTTGACCACCATGGTGTTCAGGGGAATGCATCAGCTACTGCATCTCGATTCTGTGGGCACCGTTCAATAACTTGGTATCCTACTCGCTAGTATACGGCTCTGTGGAACGGCTGACGTTTTAGTGCAACAGCGTCGATCCAGGTGTATTACCTAATCCTATATCGAACCAAACACTCCGGAAAACCACATGTGAGGCATCGCGTATCTTGCAGTCCATGCGGTCTCAGTTTTCTCGCAGGATCTCTGTGAGCAACTCAGACCCTTATGAACTCGAGCGTCTAGCTGAAGAACTCGAAGCGCGCGAGGTCTCTGGCAAGTCAAGCTGCGATGACGGACTCGAACTTCCAGTATATGTTCCTCTCTCGCATGATAATGAGTATCTCTCGGCGGAAACTTTCGATGTCGAGAAATTCCTGCTCTCTCGCGTGTACACCTCGTTACCGGAACTTCGGACGGAACTCAGGGATTACCTTTCATCGCTGAAGGAGGAGCTCGTCCGGCTCATTAACGATGATTATGAGGACTTCATCAGCTTGAGCACCGACTTGCACGGCGAAAAATCGAGGTTGGAGAGGATCAAGTCTCCGTTGAGTACCTTGAGACAGCATGTTGTGGTGGGTGTTCTTGTGTACAGTGCAGTGTGGCAATGGTACTAGATGTCTACAGATTGCTAGGAAGAGGTTGCAAGACATTCAAGATGCGGTGCGGGTTAAGTTGGAAACGCGTGCTAAATTACGGGACGAGAAGGTTACCGCTCAATGTCGTTGTCACTGCTTGATGTAAAAACGTTCAACTGTGTGCCATCTGCAGGTACTACTTCATCTTCTGCTCAAGATATCAGAGTCCCTCTCGCGTCTCGAATCGCTTTTACTCCTCCAATCCGAAGATACTCCCGAACATCCTGGGTTACTCACAGCCCATCTCGCTGGAGCTACCGGGCATAGCTCGACTGTGAAGTAATTGATGCCCCGTAAAAGCATTATCTTTGCTAACGGCTGCATTTTAGGATGCAAGGAAGCCGGGGGAAGCATCTCTCGAGAGTTGCAATGGAGTATATGCAACTCCTTTACCATATCTCCAAAGCTCATGCCGAGAAATGCACATACGTTGACGCTATCCAGGAGGTACGTAAACGTACTGTCTATTCCTTCGCTGATTTCGAATTCGCATAACAGAGAGTAGACCGCGTCCGAAGTACACTTACCTCGGACCTTGATCATCTGTTTTCCGCTACATTACTCGCCGTCACTGGAAGCGACCACGGAAAGATGCAAGGGATCGAAAGATCGAAGGCGGTCTCGGAATTGACCGAATGTTTGAGAGTCTACGATATTTTAGGCCTTTGGCGAGCTGCGGAAGAGATTATCAGAAGGACTATTGTCCAACCTTTCATCAGGAAGGTACATGCATGCTTCTTTCGCGAATTCACCTGGGTACCGTAGTTGACGGTTCTTTCCAGACGGTATTTCAAGATGCACTGGCCGTCCCTATTTCACCCATAGTCCCGCATACTCCAATCCCATCCAGTACTCATGTCCCAACCAGTACCCACCTACCTCACACACCCTACACACCTTACACTGCTCCCTTGTCGATGCACAGCTCTTCAAACGGTTTTCCTTCCGCAACTTCGTTCCTGGAGGGGCATGACGATCCACTTTCAAAGTTGTATAATCAAATCCTGCGATTTATTGAACGAGACCTCTCTCCCGTTGTAGAAATTTCCGAGCGCCTATCATCGAAGGTATCTACGCGATCGGTGGAGTCCTCGGGTGACAAGTTCGGAGATTGGGGTACGGACGGGTTTGATTTAATGGCCAATGTCATATGGCCCGAATTCGGACAGGCTATTATGAATGAGCTCGGTTCTGTGGTATTTGCTGCTGGAAAACCTGATGAATTTGTGAGGGTATGTACCTCCGGACTCTTCTGTTACTGTGCCGTGGCAGCTGAACATTAATTTACCAAGCGTCATGCATCCACACAGGCGTTCATTCATGCCCTAGAATTCCTGGCTCCAAGCAGGGATTCCGTACATGCCATGAGATCTCATCCGGTTTTTGTCACATTCAACCGACGCTGGCAATTACCTGTTTACTTCCAGCTCCGTTGGAAAGAAATTATTGGAGGCGTGGAGGACAGCTTGAACGCAGCTATTACTCAACCTGAAAGGCTTACCTCAGATTCCGGTAAGCCATACTCCCTTTCTATGTCACGACTTGGTTCATCGTTGTTGCCACAGGATACTTCGTGTTCTTAACGGCACAGGCGGAAGTCGTTTGGGCGTCAATAACGTCGTGTTGGAGTGCAGATATTTTTATCCCGGACTTGGCTCCCCGTTTTTGGAAACTAACGCTACAGGTACGCCAGCTATTATATCAGTGCAGGTCTCGCTCATTAGGCACCAGTTACTCAGCAGATACAAGACATGGTTGGATGCTACCCTCATATCCACCGAGTCATCTTCGAAGCTACCCGCTGCAGATAAGGTACGCATACGTCTGCTGATCTGGTCGAATACTTACTCCTTGGAGAGTCTCGTTGGCTTACCGCAATCTCGTGCACCTACTCCACAGTCTGTTCACGAAATCTCGTCCGAAAACAGCCTCACCGATGATCTGCACTTGAAGCAATTCGCTACCGTACTCGTTGATATCAACACGATGAATGTTCGAGTCCTCACACTTTGGAGAGAGCGGATCTGTGCGGCTCTCCCGGAGCCGACGGTGAAAGATGATACGTACGTTGCTCCAGAGGGTAAGCTACTTACTCCAGAGCGATAAGGGGAGAGGGTTACAAGTGCGACAGATGTGCTCCGACAGCAATTAAGTAGGCTAGGACAGGTCTCCTCCCTACTCTCTAGCGAAGTGGTGCTCATCCTTTCACGACGTGCTTGCGACGCTCTGCTTCCCGTGAGATCCATTCCCTCCCAGTTTCGAGCGATGTCAAGCAAACGCGCGCCCACGGAGCCGAGTTACTTCATCTCGCAAATACTGCGACCAGTGAGAGCATTCTTTGGGGTCGGCATCCCAAATAGTGCTGGAGAGCGTTTGCGGGAAGCTTTCCTCGATTGCGTCGCGAGGGAAGTCTTCGATAATGTCTGTCAGAGGTAAACCATAGTCGTTGCGATGATCTATTTCCCTCCTGAAGCCCGCCAGGTATATCCAGTACCTCACAGCGATGAAGAAAACAGAAGAATCCTTGCGTCGTTTGAAGAAAGGAAAGAAGACAACGTTTGGGATATTCCAGTCGTCGTCCGGCGTGAAAGACGAGGATAGGGACGAAGAACGCGTCGCAATGCAGATGATGCTCGACGTGGATGCATTAGGCCAAGACGCTCAGGCATTGAGTCGAGGTCTTCAAGACATTGAAAGTTATGTACAGCTCGTTCAAATGGTGCGGACCGACTTCGGAGACGGTAAGTAATTTCCCATTAGAAAAGACAAATTTGACTCACACATCCACTCCAGAACCGTAAATAGGCCCAGTCAATTCCGCTGCAATAGGACAATGTAATTAAAGGGGTACTATGATACACACTGCCTGTGATATACCGCCGAGCGAGATATAACGAGCCGAGTGTCCGTCTGATCGTCTCCGTCAGGTCGTAACAGAGAGTTATGGCAGTACTTGCAAATACTATGAGAGGCAGACCATCCTTTCACCTTCTCCTTGGTGTACTCTTCCACGGTATCAAAGACATCCCGGCTAAGAAGGTGTTTGGAAATAACCAGCATGTCCTCGTCGGTTCGATAGGATTCCAACATGCTGGTTAAGATAGTTCTAAACTCGGTATAGGATGTGCCTGAAGATAGTCCAGTGTACAACCCAGGGTCGACAAGACGTTTGAATATGCGAGGGAACGAAACTGCTTGAGTAGAAGTAATTGAGACGAACGAAGCGAAGGTCTCTTGCACGAGGCCACGTAAAGTCGATAACGCGTTGGTCCTGGCAGAGTCTTGCGCATCATTCAAGCCTGACGTCCGCAGTGTGGAAATAGTGTGAATAGATTGCAGTTGACTCGAGAGGAGCTGGAACCATATGTCTTCGAGGGTTACTCCCATGAAACCTGACGCAGTCGACCGCTCCAGACACATGGCCGTACCTCTCCGACCAATCTCCAGGAGAGAGTTCAGATGGTCGCCGACATCCGCTGTGTTCGAGCCTGGCGTTGTCAACGTCTTCACGATGTCGAACGTCAGCTGCTTTTCAAAAACCGCAGCTTTCGACAACGCAGTTTCTGTAAGACCCCTTTGACCCATCGCCCAAAGGACGGCCCCGTAAGCTCGATTCTCCTCACATATCTGTTCGACAGCGGGCCAGTCGACATGATCCCGCATACGATCCAAAGTACTGATCACGTCGGGCGATGCAAAGTGACACTGTAAAGTAACGAAGAGCCTTTGGAGTGACTTGTCAATATTGGACAAATCAGGACGATGGTGCAGGATATTGTCCTCTTCGTCTACTTGAATTTGAGGGTCCAGAAGGTAAACCAGATATTCATATTGCTTCCGCCGGTCCGCTGCGCCAATGGTGTCTAGGGCCGTTTGGTGCAGAGCAGGAGCAAACTTGTCAATTAAAATGGCAGTCAAATGCAGATCGCCATGAAGAAGCCTCTCAAGGGCACGCATTAACTTTTGCAATACGTCTGAAGGCACCTTCATATCCTTGCCTTGTTTTGAGAGGGTAAGAACTTCGTCAACGGACATGAACAAGTCGAGCGGCCCCAATGAGGAATCCTCCAGGTAGGACTGTAGAAGTTCCGGCCATCGTCGTTCTTGTCTGTGCCAACGTTGGAGTATGCGATGAAAGCCTGCGTCCTCAAAGAGCTTCATAATGAGGATGCTATCGTGTGGGGTATACGCAGATAAAAGGTACTCCGCCGCCAGTTGACGATCCTCTCGGGTGCTCGCATCCCTTGAAGACGCAAGGGAGATGAGAATGTTTTGCAGGGTGCTCGGAGGCTGTATGATGTCCTGTGGATATTTCGGGACGTTACGAGCGATGAATATATTCACGAAGGTGACATCAAACGGGGTGAAACTGCTGTCGGATATGATATCTGAAAGGACGGTGACGATCCACAATCTGCTGATGTTATGAGACTCCTTGTCCACGTTGAAGAACGAACTTTCGAATGCGAGATCTAGGCAGTGGAGGAACGATTCGGCATCAAAACGCAACAGTAATCGTGCGTACGGATACGTTGGTTCCGTCCCGCTGTCATCACTCGTGAGGATAAGAGAGCCTCCCTGAGGCGGCCAGATGTCTGAGCGACCATTGAAGACGAAACGGTAGATATCCTTCATGGCTACATGTGCTTCATCGACATCCAGAGCCTCTCCGCTAGGATAAGCTTGGCCACTCAGGACGTTGATGAGGTATGGGAAAATCCTATAAGCATGCTTAGAATTTGAATCTGTTCGGCTGATTGTATTTGTTCGCTGTCTGAAGGCCAACGACTTTCGAATGAGAGACAGAAGCTCCACGATCGGCGAGACATAGTCATGTAATGCACGGGTGTAGATGTAGATGAGAGCATCCCAGAGATGGTTAGCCTGGCAAAGTCGAATAGCTTGATTGATATCCAGGCATGTGGGTTCGATGTGCCAGATGATGCGTTCCGCTAAATCCAAACGTCCGTCACCGTCATGAAGCGCAACTAGTCGCTGAGTTATCCACGGTGGGATGGACCGTATCGTGCCATCTAAAACAAAAGCCTCGAGCTGTCGCAGATATATCCGTGATATTCCAGAGTTGTCAAAGTACTGGAACAAGTCTTCGAAGAGGAAGTCATAGTTGGACAAGGCAATACAAGCACGCGCGCAGGTCATAACCAACCCTTCAAAGACGGATGTCCTATCGACGCCACGTCCATCAGGACTGAAATGTGTTCCGTCCGTCATCCTATCTTCCGAAAACACGTAACGAGCCGATGCGACCATCAATTCGTGGAGCCTGCTTCGCAAGACAGCAGTGCGTTCTTCAGCATCATCCGGTAGTCCATTGCGATTGCCCGGTGCCTCCCCAGTGTAGTATGCACGTGTAATTTCAATGGCTTTCAAGAAGTCACCTCGCTCAACACATGACAGAATTTTGTCAGCCCAAGTGGACAATGTTCCGACTCGAAGTTGTTCGCGCTCCTGGAGTTGGGGTAAGGAAGAGAGGGGGTGCACAAAAATCCAAGCAACATACCAAGAGGAATACTTTCCCCTTGTGAGTTCTGACGGCGTGAGCGATGTCACCGATAGAGTCCAGATCTCTACGATTTGTGTGGTTTCGAACACGAGGCAACAAAGTAAAGGCGTCAAATGGAACATGCTCTATTGCATCGGCGGTCCGGACATCGTACACAAGGAGATTTACGGCCGTAAACACTACAAGTTGCTTCCATGAAGGTCATAATCTGGATCCAAAACCGAGCGTACAAAGATACTCACATTGACATTGAGCCATTGTAGTGCAAGCACAGCATCTTCCGCTACCCACTTCCCATAATTCTGGAACACGAGCGTCCCAACATCAATTTCGTGCTTCTTGCCGGACCGCGAACTTGTGGCCACTTGCTTTATCTTCGTTTCCGATACCCGCATAATCTGAATTAATTTCCCCCACGAGTAGGCTATAACCGGCGAGGTTGATTCGCCGGCCTCATCTTTTTTGCCCTCACTGGCTTTGATACTTGAGTACCACGCCAGATTACCACGACATCGATCTGACGCAGCAGTGTCTGGAGTGCCCTCTCGCAGGTACTTGAGCCAAGTTTTTGGCGTCGGTCTCATGCCAACCACAATCAATTTAGATGGAGTCAACATCGCAACCAATTGGTATGCATCAGTCGGATGCGGAGCAGTACCAGGGGGTAATGCTGCCATAGAAAGCACCGGGTTGCGGAGTCGCCAACGACGAAAGGAACGAAATCGGGGACTACTGTCTTCTGTGGGACTACTATGGGGGTAATTCCCAAGGATGCGGATGGTATCGGAAGCTTCGACAAACAGAATCTTGCCCAAGTTGTGGTAGAAGGCAAGACCGTGGTCGTCAGCACTGAGGATGGCCGTGTGCCGACCCGCAACGAAAGCTACATCGATGATGCGGGAGCCTGCAAGATGACCCTCTTGCTTTCCAGACAATACGAGCGGGAGGGACGCTGGTGCAATAATGCGTACAGGAGAATGGGGTTTCTTCAGATTGAAGAGCTGTACATGACCGGAGTCGTGACCTGACACGACGTAAGTGTGGTCATGAGACAATGCAAGCGCAGATACGGATCCCGCTGTGCTGGCTTTCTTGGCGTAAGCGGATATGAGCGTAGAGAAGCAAGGCGCAATCACCTGAGTCATTTCCACACATACACACTAGCATTTGCTTGAAATCGAAAACATATATGTGACCGGTGTCCGTGCCCACACAGATGAGACCATTCACGGCCAACACTGTCGGAGTGCCCAATTTGGAGGCACCTAATGACAGTGCAGCTTTGGACTGGTGTTTTCCAAAAAGCTGACTCGTAGCGATTTGCAGGGAAGTCCATTTGAACGTCTCACCGTCTACTGTCAATCCGCCATCGCAGCGGAGTGGTGTGGATACCCTGGAAATGTTGGAGGTATGTGACAATGGGGAATAGCCTCCTGCAGGTGTGAGGGAACCAGGCGGGTGACCAAGGTTTGCGGATTGTAAGGGACTCGAGGGAAGGAAAGAACGCAACCGTGAGACAGAAGGGTGAACAAATGGCTGAGGGGCTTGGACAACTGGGTGCGGATGATCCTGTGAAGGTAAATCTTCATCGAAAACCATGGTTGGTGGAGGAGGAGGAGAGGAGACCGGGCTGGCGTCCAGCGAGATCTGCCTATGAGATTGCTGCTACAATGAAACACCCTTTTAGCCACGGCACGCGAAGCAAGCCGCTCATGCATGACATACGAGTGCGGCGCCATCGACCTCGTCAGGCTTCGGGATGGCAACGTCACAATGGAGTGAGCCCGAATTGTCGTCGGAATCATCCTTCTCGAGAACAGCACGCAGCTGCTGTTGATAGTTGGCGACCGCCACTCGCTCTGCATCCACGCCATCGTATACAAATTCTTCGTCGTCACAGTCTTCACCAAAGCCTTCTTCTGGCTCGTGTTCATCGTCGAAGAGCTCCTCCATACGTGCGGAGTAATCGCCGTCGTGCTCTTCTGCTTCGCCTTCACCATGGCTAGAGAGCGCCAATGAAGACGGACTGCCAGGTCTATCATCTGAGCCCCGTCCCTCCGTCATGATCAACTCGAGGGTGTGGCGTTCGGTTATTTTACTATGGTGGTCACTACCAAATACAACCACGTGAACGCAAGTGACTTAATGTTACATACAGTATCAGTGATATATGTATAAACCGATAACCTCACAGTAGCATAAAAAACCTGAGGAGTATAAATCCTACGTATCCCGCCCCAACACGGCAGTCACGATGCTGGTCGCCGCTCGCGTTCTCTACTCTTGACCCCTGGTCCGAACCGTTCCTGGAAATTGATCAATTCTTCCATGAGTTCCTCCATCATCTTCATAGTGGGCTTCGAGTCCGCACAAGTGCGGTGGGTGGCGTCAACGGAAGCTTGCTGGGATGGCACGGAAGGGGTATCTGCCGACGAATTATCCGCTCCACGTGCAACTGTGTCCATCGGCGCCGACGGGTTGGCCGCCTCGTTCGAAACCCTCATCTCGTTCAAAGCTTTCTCCAGCGCCTCCCTTCGTCGCCCGCGGTCCAGAGCCCCGGCTTGCTCTCGTCCAACCCATTCGACAAGCGCACGCACGCGTTTATTCATATCGCCGACGCTCATGCGTTTACTTGGCCACTTCACTCGTACTCCACGCTCCATCGTCCTATCCATCGACTCCCTCCCGCCCGGACCGATAACTGAGCGCACTTCTAGAGGACGGGGAGTCTCCGACGGAAGCATGTGTGCGAGGTGTGCCAAGTAGTCTGGCAAATTCCATGACGTGAAGAGTGGCTGTTGCGAGACTGCGTATGCATGGGAATTACGGTAATAGGCACGCGAATTCTCGGCAGTATTGTTTCCCCCACTCTGGTGGTATCTTTTATGCGCGCTCGGATGGTCTGGTAAGACACTCCCTGACACATGTGATGATGGTGGCGGACGCCTCGATGTAGGAGCAGCCCTACTGCGGCTATTGTGACCAGATCGCTTTGACGACACTGAACTAGCAGTCGAGTCACGTGAACGATAATAGGGGCACCGCACATACCTTCATCACCTTCGGCAACTGCACCATCCACATTGGCAGCGATCGCCTTGCGTGAACTTGCGCCCCCACGTCGATTGCGAGAGCCTGATTTCCCACCGGTAATCTGGTTACGTTTGGAAGGTGGAGGAGGGGGTGGGGGCGGGGGGTCTTCGGGCACAACGCCTGCAAGTTCCGGGGGATTCGAGGCACTAGACGCGGACCTCGTGCGCTTTTTCACAGGACTGCTTGGTAACATTAACATGCAGCTCTTGCAACCGGTACCTTCAATCGACTTACGGGTCATCTTCTGCTCGCTTTCGTTTCCTCCGACCGTTGGAATCATCATCATGGGTCTCCGTCTGACCGTTATCGGCAGAATTTACACTAGCACCGTGTATCTCGGTAACCGCAGCTGCCTCTGCAGCCGTTGCCTCCATGATCTCTTTCAGGCTTTCGTCGAAAGCTGCATCGCGACTGTTCATCGTGTTACGCCTCTTCGGAGGCTTCGATAGATGAGTTGGGGAGTGTGAACGAGAGAGCCGTGAGGTAGTGAGGTGTGAATGCGTAGATGATTGACGAGCCTTCTTCGCTAATCGTCTGGAAAGGGTAGCAGATCGAGTCAAAAAAGGTTTAAAATGCCATGCTAGGACTCTTACTTGAAAAGTTCTTGATGCCTTTCTGGCTTACACTGTTCGCAATGATAGTCATCTTGAAGTTCTACCTCAGACTTGAACCCCATGCATAGCCCATGTTGCCAGACATTGCATGTCTCGCACTGTACCATGAACTCTCCGCCATCTGCATCTTCCTCTGTGGAGGTAGACATCAGTAAACGTGACGTGTACTACCGAGAGACCGGGTGCACACCGTTCAAACCACATATACAGCGCGTGATGCCCTGCTCCTCGGCGTCCTCCTCATGCGGCTCAGCAGTGCCGGTGGCGGAAGAACTACCTAGTTTGCTGGAAATGGACTCGATCGGTAGATCTGAAGTCTGCTGAGCCTTTTCTTTTTCTTTTCCTTTGCGTTTTGCCCTGCCGTTGGCGGTCCCATGGGTGGGGGCGCTACCGTTAACGTGGCCGTTCTTGTGAGGAAGCCCGTCGTCGTGATCTTCCTGCTTTGGTCGCTTAGAGCGACCGTTGCTGGGTCCACTGGATAAAGCAGGCCGAGAGGAGTCCTTGTTCCTAGGAGTAGACTCGGATGCGGGAGAGTCTGGAGATTTAGAGGTGCTGGCTGAAGCAGAGGGTGCAGAGCGTCTTCCAGAGCGGCGAGTCTCGCGTGGAGATGGTGGAGGGCCCATGGTAATGGCTTGTGCCATGGTGGTAGTTCGGATGAGGGCGCACTGGCTCAGAGTGCTTGTCGGACGCACACTTCAATAAGGTGTCCGCGTCTTTACACTTATTTAGGGCTGGCAACGACACGCTTTTATCTTCCTCTCTTTCATCCCAACAACCACCTCCATGGACCCATTTCTCGCCCACCAAGGCGATCTGGTCCACCCTGCAGCTCAACGAAGGCAAGAACTCAGATATCTGCCCGTGCAGGGTATCCCACAGGCTCTCGACAGCTGGCCGTCGTCCATTTGTCCATCAACGCCGGTTCTATGGGTTTACTGTTGTCCATCCCACCGTCCATCTGCTGGAAACCTCTGCGTCTGCGAGTCTCAAGCCTACCCGATTGAAACGCCCTTATTCGCACTTGGGAGGGGTATGTCCCCTTGATTTCGACCACGTGATCACCACGCCCACGCGTCTTACGAGTGTCGCGTTGTCCATGTCATCGCTCACTTTTACGCGTAAGTTCCATGGGTAAACTGGTCTACCATAAGTTTTGGTGATTCTCTTGGACGATTTGCATCAAGTCATCTTCGAGCGTCATGCTGGGCGACGAGGGAACGTCGATCAGGTATTACTACACTTTTTCCCCGTACGACCCCTCCTCGCCTTGTGCAAGTCTCTATTTAGCTGCCGGTCGTAGTCCTATCTCTGCTGGCCGACGACGCATCTGGATACTCGATAGCGTATATAGTCAGCCAATTCGTATTCCATGTACTCGTCCCACGCGGAGTCGGTCGTTTCCGGAGAAAGGTGCTATTAGTTCCCGTCTTCGATCTTGTCTTATTGTCCCAGTCCATTAGCTTGTCAGTGCCCACGTCACAGGTGAATGTGTCCGAATCAGCAGACCTTTGGTTGTAGTATAGCTAGCGATCCGGTAGTTGCCGCGGTCGAGTCAAAAGCTTATCTTAAAGGCGCGACATCCAAGCAAAAGTTTTTGAGAATAGGAAACCACCCATACGCCAGCTGCGTCCGATGCTCGAATACTCGTCCAAGGCACCGGAGCCGCTTTCCTATCCAAGGCTATCCGCCCATGATCTACTGGCATCAAACGAGCCAGACTACCTTAGACTAATCTTGACTGCAAAAGTATATGATATCCTCAGGGAAACCCCCCTCGTCTACGCCCCGAATCTCAGTGCAAAGCTTGGAAACCAGATATGGCTCAAGCGTGAAGACCTTCAGGAGGTCTTCAGTTTTAAGATTAGAGGGGCTTACAACTTCATGGCCAACATGCGACAAGAGGAGCGGTGGAAGGGTGTTATAACATGCAGTGCGGGTTAGTGTGCGTACCCTTGCAACGAAGCCTCTCCCCACACCATCCAGTGTCATACAAAAGATCGTGTCTGTGACGCCCTTTACAGGTAACCACGCCCAAGGAGTCGCTCTGTCAGGTACCAAGCTTAGCATTCCATGTACCATCGTCATGCCCAAAGGCACCCCTTCCATAAAAGTGCGCAACGTCGAACGCTTAGGTGCTAAAGTCGTCCTGCACGGATCAGACTTTGACGAAGCAAAGGCTGAATGCGCACGCCTGGCCGCCATGCACAACCTTATCTTTGTGCCGCCCTATGATGATCCCCTCGTCATTGCTGGTCAAGGAACCATTGGTATGGAGATCCTCAAACAATTGCCCGACGCGACACTTCTCGACGGCATATTTGCTGCTGTCGGTGGCGGTGGGCTGGTTGCTGGCATTGCGAGTATGTGAAGCGCATCGGCAGCCCAAACACCAAGGTGTATGGCACTGAAACTTTGGATGGAGATGCCATGTATCAGAGTCTGAAAAAGAGGGAACGTGTTACCTTGCCAGAAGTCGGACCTTTCAGCGATGGTACAGCTGTCCGCATCGTCGGAGAAGAGCCTTTCCGCATCTGTCGGCGTCTCCTGGACGAAATTATCCTCGTTAATAACGACGAATTATGTGCCGCCGTCAAAGATATATTCGAAGGTAAGAGCGCCAGCAGTGGTAACGCAGTTGGCTACAGCTAATGCTTTTCTTCGATAGAAACAAGATCGATCACAGAGCCAGCTGGCGCGCTGGCTCTTGCCGGACTGAAGCGCCACGTTATCAACAACGGGCTTGTTGGCGCCCAGAAAACGTTCGTGGCCGTCGTAAGTGGTGCAAATATGAACTTCGATCGGCTTCGGTTCGTCGCCGAACGCGCAGAATTGGGTGAGGGGCGAGAAGTTCTTTTGAGCGTAGAACTTCCAGAGAGGCCTGGAAGGTGAGCTGGTAGCAGTTACTGCGCATTGATGGTCCGACGCCCTAATGCTGAAACATTCATACACTACTCAGCTTCTTCACCCTACATTCTCTTATTCACCCACGCGCAGTAACCGAATTCGTCTATCGATACAGCTCACCTGAACGTGCACATGCTTTTCTATCCTTCAGAGTCGAGTCCTTCTCCCGGGAAAAGGAGGTCGCGCAGGTCCTCAGTGCCATTGGACAGGCCGGAATGTCTGCTTTTGACTTGAGTGACGACGAGATGGCAAAGACACATGTGAAGTATATGGTTGGTAGATCTGCCATTGTGCCCCACGAACGTCTTTTCCGATTCGGTGTGTAAACGGTTAACCGTCCATGATAAGTGCGTTAACCATGGCTATGCAGAATTTCCCGAGCGGCTTGGAGCACTGCGCACATTTTTGTCTGGACTTCACCAAGGTTGGAATATCACACTTTTCCATTACCGCTATCATGGAGCAGGTCTGTAATATGCACCTCTTTTTTCGACGTCTCAGTTACGCTAACGAAAGTAGATTTGGGCAGGGTCCTGGCCGGCATTCAGGTACCTCCTGAGGAATATAATCAATTTCAAAAGTTCTTAAACGGGTTGGGATACCATTACGTTGAGGAGACAGACAACGAAGTTTACAAGAGATACCTCAAAGGCTAAAAAAGAATTAGCATGCTGTGGTGTTCAATACTTGCAGGGGGGACGCAATTTTGCCGGGCTGCAGGCCACGTCTCGGCCTCCAAAAATACTACAGGCGCCAATGAGTACTGGTGTGTTTTGGGCGGCTGGTCGCATGCCATCTTGTGGGCGTCAGCATATAGCTTCTGACATGGTAACGAGAGCGGAGCAGTAGAATGCACACTGCACGTCAGCGGGCGTACGAGCGGTCTACAACTTATCTCTGGCCACCCGGCGGGATGGTCACACGGTGATTGTGAATTACCGCCTGTCCTTGCCCTGAGAGTAGCGTACAAGCGAGGGTGAAAAAAAGCTACGCCGATGTATAAACACTGAGGCTCCATACGTCAACATCGGAATCTCACCGCGAGATAGACAGCGTACGTATATAGGGTCTAGTCCTCAGTGCCCGTGTCCTTGACCATGAGATTTCCCATAAAAGTTGTCCACGACGACATAGGCAGTGAAAGCGACCAGGGCAATGCCTAGGCCGGGGAACATGCTGGAAAACATGGCCCTATTTGAAAAGACAGGATGTTTCCGCCAAGCGTCTCTCTTAGCCCAAGGGTCTCTGAAAAGTGGCGGCTGGCTGGCCATGATTTTTCCTGAAGACAGAATGTATAAAATTCGTTTGCTCGACGACACAACGCGTCCATTCATCTCACCTTCCGGGTGTTTCAGTGTATGACTATCGGCCAAGTCGGAAGCAGTGCGAAATCGGGCTTGTGTGTGTATCACGTGACGGGCTCAAGGGCAGGCGCACCGAGACTTGGCAAAGAGAATTTCACCTTCGCACCACAACAGACAACCCTCGAACACACATTTGACCGTTTGTGCCTCCCCGCTCGCTACCACTAACTACCTCTCCTCACTGTCTGTCGTTTTTGTACCCACAGGAAGTTTTTCAGCAGCAAGGCATGTCCTCAGACGAAGATACTCCTCTTGGTACTTTGGCCAGCACAAGCGGAACGAAACACGCCAGCAATAGTTCTCTCAATGGATTTGCAGACTACTCTGCCATGAGTGAGGACGAGATGCCCTTGGTATGTGCATGGCTGTGATCGCGCCTTTCTCGAATCACTTATTGTATCTGTAAGTCGCAGGTCAACGGTGGACAGACGCCCGTACGCCCGTTGCGACGGAAACGGGATTCAGCTGAAGTGTCCGACAGTAGTGATGATGACGTTCCTCTCGCATCGTCTTCGCCCACTAAACCGACCTTGTCAATCAATGGGCAGGCGGTCGCCACTCCAAGAGCAGTCCTGGACAAGTCGAAGCAGACCAATGGGAAAGCGAGAGGAAAGGCAAAGGCGCCTCCCAAAAAGAGACTTAAGCGGGAGGAAAAGTCAGTGGTGCCGGACTCATCTGGATCAGAGGACGAGCGCCCTCCAGCCAAGAGGCGGTCTAAGACGAAAGTCAAGACGGAGGGTAACGCCGGTGATACTACCTTAGGTGGCGAGGAGACTAAGCCAAAGCGGAAGAGCGTTCCCAAGAAAGAGGCAAAGAAGGAGGATTCTAGTACCCCCAAGCCGAAGTCGATGAAAGGAGAGGAAAATGATGAAGCAGAGGAGGAGGAAGCAAAATATCGATGGTGGGAAGCCCAGCAAGAGAACGATGGCGAGGAGAAGTGGCAAACTCTAGAGCATAATGGCGTGATATTTCCCCCTCCCTATGAGCCATTGCCGTCCCATGTGAAGATGAAGTACAAAGGTCTGCATGCCTACATCTCACTTGAAACAAACTAAGCCTGTGTTCTAGGCAAGGAGGTGGATCTTCCTCCTGAGTCCGAGGAGGTCGCTGGCTTCTATGCTGCTATGCTGGAGACCGATCACGCGAAAGACAGGATCTTCAACAAGAATTTCTTCGAAGATTGGTTGAACGTGCTAAAGAATCACCCTCCCGTGCGCACTCTCTGTTTGCATTGTTACGCAGGCGATTGACAGACATTTCAGCGCAACGGTATCAAAATCACTGATTTTGACTTGTGTGATTTCAGGCCGATGTTCGAGTATTTCGAGGCAGAGAAGGCAAAGAAGAAGGCTCTCAGCGCTGCAGAGAAGAAGGAGCTAAAGAAGCAGAAGGATGCAATGGAGGAGAAATACACTCACTGCCTCCTTGACGGTCGCAAGGAGAAGGTGGGAAATTTCAGGGTAGAGCCTCCGGGTTTATTTCGTGGTCGTGGTGACCATCCGAAAAAGGGCGCTTTGAAGGTGAGCACGAACGCAGTGCATTAGACACCTTCTTGACATCGCCTTGGGAGTAGTTCCGCGTACGACCAGAGGACATCACCCTCAACATTGGAGAAGGGGTTCCGCTACCTGTGCCTAACATGCCTGGCAATTGGAAAGCAGTGGTACACGACAAGACCGTTACTTGGCTCGCTAATTGGGTGGAGAATGTCAATGGCAACTATAAATACGTTTTCCTGGCCGCCGGCAGTTCACTGAAAGGTCAAAGCGACATGTCGAAGTTTGAGAAGTCTCGAGAGCTGAAGGTCGGATCTATGTTTACTCTAACATTCGCATGCTAACTGCCACTTAGAAATATGTCGATAGAATTCGCATAGACTACACAGCTGATCTGAAGAGTAAAGTCATGGCTGATAGACAGCGAGCGACTGCAATGTACTTCATCGACCGACTGGCTCTTCGTGCAGGCAATGAGAAAGGAGAAGATGAAGCAGATACCGTTGGTTGTTGTTCGTTGCGCTGCGAGCATGTAACACTGGAGGCACCCAATTTCATCGTCTTTGACTTCCTCGGTAAAGATTCCATTCGATACTACAATCGGGTACCAGTGGACGCTCAGGTTTTCAAGAACGTCCGACTGTTCAAGGACAACAAAGAAGATAGCGACAACCTATTTGATCGTGTCAATGTAACTCGGTTGCTAGCTTTTCGCCTGTGATTTCGATTCTGACGAGCCACTAGACCGCACTTCTAAACAAGCACTTGCAGTCGTACATGAAAGGGTTAACAGCCAAGGTGTTCCGTACCTATAATGCGTCCATTACTTTCCAGCAACAGTTGGACGAAGGTACACCGAAGGTTGCAACTCTCCAGGAGAAGTTGAATGCGTACAACCAGGCTAATCGCATGGTCGCCATTCTCTGTAACCATCAGCGGAGCGTGCCTAAAACTCACGAGCAATCTATGGGCAAAATGCGTGATAGAGTAGGTTATATCTTTGTTAGACGGCTACCTACCTGTTGACTGGATCACATAGCTTCGTGCTCTCAAGTATGACCACATGAAACTTCGCCACGTTCTCTTCAACCTCAATCCAGAATACCGAAAGGTGAAACAATATGCAGACGATGAATCTGATTTGGATGACGAGTGGATCGTGGAGCACGAGGAAAATTTGAAGAAGAAAGAAATAGAGAAGGCGGAAAAAAAGTTTGCAAAGGATAATGAAAAGTTAGTTGAGGAAGGTAAAAAGCCCCAGGACGAATCCATCCTTCAGGAGAAGATAACAGCCATCGAGGTGGAATTCAAGAGAATCGCTAAGGAACGAGGGACCGGAAGAGCCTCGCTAAAGAGGGAACGTCCTGTGGAGAGAATTGAGGAGAGCATACAGAAATTAGACGAGAAGATCAAGATCTTTAAACTGCAGATGGACGACCGGGAAGCAGGCAAAGAAGTCGCGCTGGGTACTAGGTCAGTGTCACTCTTTTCTATCGGCCGAACGGTGTACGCTCACGATAGCTCGATTTAAATAGCAAGATTAACTATCTCGACCCTCGGTAAATTGCCCCGATATCCATCGGCGATGGAACTTACTTTCGTTTCCCAGGATTACCGCTGCGTGGTGCAAAACCCATAACGTGCCTATAGAGAAGATATTTTCTAAGACTTTGTTAACCAAATGTGGGTATAGTTCTGTCATTGATGTGTTGGCGTTGACAACCTTGGGATAGTCCCGTGGGCCATGGAGGCAGAGTCCGACTGGAAGTTCTGAATCAACTCCTGGGCGAATGTTATCATTATTCTGCATGTGCCTATCAATACCATGGAGTGGACGAGAACGGACTTGATATATATCTTGTTGCATAGAAACGTACATACACCAGATATCTAACAGTAATAATGTGAATTTGGGCGGGTTGCAGGGCAACTGCAATGCGGGGGCCACCCATCCCATCTCGCATGACACTGTTTGGCCGAGTTGTTCAGACCGAGTATAAAGTTCGGGCCTTCCAGCTTCAGGACTAACCTGCTGCGACGACTTGGGTCGGACGAAACAACGTGGTCCGTCTTACATATTAGTCGACATACCCATACTTTTTACACGACTATCACGACTGCTCTTCGCCCATGAGCAAGCGAGCGGACACGAAGCTGTTCACTACAAAGTCGGTTTTCGATGCCCTCACCGTCGAGGACGTAGAACATTCAGGGGACGAGGAAGCAGGCTCGGACGGGCCTCCGTTGCAACCTGACAGGTGTGTGTGTGTGCTCCTATCCTCATGGGCACATACCTATTCCATGCACACGACCACTATTCCGTAGCGTGGGGCCTCCGAAGCTGTCCAAGTCGCAACAAAAAAAAGCTGCCAAACATGCTCGTACAGAGAAGCGAAAGCAACTCAAGGCTGCCGCGAAAGTCGGCTTAACAGACAGCTCATCCAAGGTTACCTCGTCGCTCGGGAAATCGGCGATAGGTTCGACGGTGCTTACGGACGATGAGCTTTTCTCTTCGGAGGGTGAGCACCTGGCACCCCATTCGAACACCGAGAGTGATCGCGAGGCGACGGCCCCACCACCATCGCATATTCCGAGTAGCAATTCCTCGCACAAAACTGATCAGCGTACGTGGTTCTTTTGTTGCGGTGTTGGACAGGCTCCTTGAGGCGCCGAATGAACAGCCCCTCCACCGTTACCAGAGAAGACCGAAACAATACCCGAGCCTGACAAGTGTACCGTCACTACAGAACCAACAGCTGCGGGACCACCAAGTAAGGCCAATGCGAATGACTTGGATGCCGAACGCAGCAAGAAGCGACAGAACATAATTACGAGGACGTTATGGACTTTCATCATGATCGGAGGTTTCGTCGGTATGTGGCAGAGTTGTATCCGCCTCATGACCGGACGTATTGAACAATGTTCAGGCCTTCTGCTCATGGGTCATGCCTACCTGATCATTCTGGTGATGCTGTGCCAAGCCCTAGTATACCGAGAGGTCACTGCGCTCTTCTCCTTGAAAGACCATACACCGGACACCCTCAACGTCGATACTCAAGGGCAGAAGGACCCATGGAGTAAGACCCTTAACTGGTACTTCTTTGCCGTCACAAACTACTTCCTCTATGGTGAAAGTATCATATACTACTTCAAGGTATTCAACCCGTTGAGTCCTCGAGTTTATCGCTCATCCCCCCCAGCACGTCGTCTTCACAGATGGCCAACTGTTGCCGTTTGCAATGAACCATAGAATTATCAGTTTTACTTTGTACACGATAGGTTTCATGGGCTTCGTGATGTCCCTCAAGCGTGGTTACTTAAAGCAGCAGTTTGGCCTGTTTTGCTGGGTTCACATGAGTCTACTTCTTATTGTCGTCTCTAGGTAAGGATATACCGTACGCAAGGTGATGGCTGCCCTGATGATGCCTACAGCCATTTCATTGTTAACAACATTTTGGAAGGCTTGATCTGGTTTTGGGTGCCTGCCTCGTTGGTGATTTGCAATGATGTATTTGCATATATCTGGGGTATCACCCTTGGTCGCACTCCACTCATTAAGCTCTCTCCCAAGAAGACTGTCGAAGGCTTCGTAGGAGCCTTCTGGAGCACCCTTGTTTTCAGTGTCCTCTGGGGTTCCTACTTCATGCAGTTCAAATACATGATCTGTCCCGTGCACGATCTTGGAGTCAGCATCTGGAGCGACGTTCAATGCGTGCCTAACCCTGTCTTCGTTCGAAGGGAATGGGAAATTTGGGGACCTCTGCAAGTCTTCTTGTCGCAGATTGTACGCCGAACAGCCTCACGTCGCTTTTCATTGCTGACACCCTTTATAGCTTGGACGTCCGGTAGCCGTCATACCATACGTTCCCTACCAACTTCATTTATTAGTTTTCGCTATCTTTGCCTCACTCGTTGCACCCTTCGGAGGTTTCTTTGCATCAGGCTTTAAACGTGCCTTTAACATCAAGGATTTTGGTCACAGCATCCCAGGACATGGGGGCATGACGGATCGCATGGACTGCCAGTAAGTTGCTTGTCGGAAGAAATATCTCGATAGACTAAACCCCGTGCTAGATTTCTGATGGGTGTGTTTACCTATGTCTACTACAGCAGTTTCATTCGCGAGCATCATGTTACTGTTGGATCCATTCTGCAGATGATTGTTAGTGGCTTGTCAGTTGAAGAGCAGTTGGAGTTGATGAGGGATCTCAAGAAGTACATGCAAGGACAGGGAATATTGGTTTAGTTTACCCTCTCGTTTTATGGCATCAGCGTCATCACCTTTGGTATGCATATAATAGCACAAACATAGTGTCACTCGATGGCAGGAAGTGTAGCCCTTTGAGTTGAAGTTCTCGTTGACGAGCACAAGTTGGCGAGCAATACAGCACGTTCATAGTGTGAGGAGAACATGATAATGACAGTACGATTATATACTCCTTATGATCTTGGCTTTTCCTGAGAGTGAACAGGCAACGATAAATCACCTGTGTATATGGGACGAGGTAGAGACCTACTTTCTTCTCCTTCCAGAGAGCAAGGAGACCGACGCCGGAAACCTTGACGACCTTGAACCGCACACCAGGAATATCACCCTTGGCCTTTCCACTACGACCGAAACCCGATATCAGAACTTCATCGTTCTCATCAACAAAGTTCAGACAACCGTCATTCTGAACGTAGTCTCGTAAATTGAGTTCTTAGAAGCAAGGTTGGGAAACCCACAGGTACGAAAGCCGTAACCTTCTTGCCGTTCTTGATAAGTTGCACACGCACACATTTGCGAATAGCAGAATTAGGCTGCTTAGCCTCAACGCCGACTTTTTCAAGTACGATGCCCTTTGCATGTGACGATCCACCAGTTGGCGACGTCTTGTAGACGTTCCCAAGAGCACGCTTTTTGTATGATTTATCCGCCTGACAATCATGTCAGTTGCTTAAAGCAGACAGTAGGGATGGCACCCCAGTACCCAGCGGTTTACGCGCCGGTCATTGCGGAGCTTGCGAGCGGCTTGAAGTCCACGAGGTTTGTTGGCTAGCGAGTCCGTGAATCAGCGACAACGGTACCGCTAAAATTTAGGAGTTGGACGTACAGCCCATTTCTTGCGGTCGATGCGGTCGACTGGACGATGCAAGTTTAGTGTTCCTCTATTGATTCGGCAAACGCCGCCGACTGTACAGTTCTTTCAGCCACACTGTGAATAGAATCACGTGCCCTCTCGCATGGACCACCTATAGACGCGGGCTTTTCAATTGAGCACTTGGACTCTCTAAGAATGCATTCCGAGCATAATTGCAAGCAAACCATGGGATGGTGTTTTCGCGGGAAGCAACGTGGTTGTTGTGCAGACCACAGCGGTATAGTAAGTGTTATTCTAGCTCCTTGCTCGTAGCCATGCGCTTTTTCCGAGACGCGTGTAATCCCCTCGCACACCCTCGGCACATGATTTATGCGACATTCCATCTAATAATCCGCGTCACGAACGGTGAGTGGTCGCTAGGCGAATAATGCCTCGAGTGGGGAAAACGTGCGCCCGTACACTGCACATAAAACAACGTACATACTTGCCAGGGAGTGCTCGTTACCATGCATATGATTAGGTAAACTCGACGATGCGAACGTGGGAACGCCTGGGTCGACTACAAGCAAAAACAAGACTCAGTACTCAGGCCAGAGGTTTAGAAATCAGTAGGTCCTGACTGACCATCTCTTTCCGTGCAAATGGCAGGACGGAAACGACTGAGATCGGAGCAAGACGATCAAGAGACTTCCGATTCATCTTTCTCAATCGTCCAGGCGAAAGACGATGATATTGACATATCATCAGCTTTGGCCGGAAAGCGTGTACGCCGCGAGCTATCAGACGGCCATGAATATTCCACGGATGATGAAGAACTCCAAGAATTCATCAACGACTCTATTGCAAAGAGGAACGTGAAAGGAGGGACAGCACTTCTCAAAAAAACCAAGAGCAAAGGAAAGGCCAAAGGAGAAGTTGGTGGCGGCAGCTTCCAGAACATGGGTATGTCCATCCTGTGCCCTAGCTGCCAGTTGTTGCTCACCTTCTTGTGTCTGTTAGGTCTCCACCCATTCCTTCTTCGTGCATTGACTGTTCAAGGGTACCGCACACCGACTCCGATTCAGCGGGCAACAATCCCTTCTCTACTCGCGTCTCCACCTAGGGATCTCGTAGGAATGGCACGTACAGGATCAGGAAAAACTCTCGCGTACATGATACCCTTGCTACAACGCCTTGGTGGTCGCCACTCGCATGCAGTTCGGTGTGCGTGCAATCATCCTCGTCCCAGCTAGAGAACTTGCTCTTCAAGTGCTCAGAGTCGGGAAAGGCCTCGTCAAGGGTTGGCGCAATGACGGCGGATGCCATGCTGGCGACGATGTCAATAGCGCAATTACCACCCAAGTTGGTCGGGATGAAGCTCTACGGTGGGGTCTGGTTGTAGGTGGAGAAAGTATGGATGAACAGTTCGACATGATAAGCAGTAACCCAGACGTGTCAGTGTGCTATTTTTGCTGCGTCCATCTACACATTTTTTAATTCGTCACAGAATTATTGCAACACCTGGCCGCCTTCTTCACTTGATTGTTGAGATGAACTTGTCACTTGCCAAAGTTGAATACGCCGTTTTTGATGAGGCTGATCGCCTCTTTGAGCTCGGTTTCTCTACCGCTCTTACGGAGATTTTAGCGCGTCTGCCCGCATCCCGGCAAACTCTGTTGTTCTCCGCCACCCTTCCAAAGTCGCTAGTAGAGTTCGCGAAGGCAGGATTGCGAAACCCTAAACTGGTCCGCTTAGATGCGGAGTCCAAGATAAGCGCCGACCTCCGGATGGCCTTCTTCTCCGTGAAACAGGCAGAAAAGGATGCTTGTTTACTCTCGTTACTCCGAGATGTCATCAAAGTTCCTCTTAGTGATTCGAATGTCATTCCCGATGATAATCAAAGCAAGGATACGAAGAGTAAAGGCAGGGAAAAACCCAAGTATCCCATGCAGACCGCACCGCATCAAACTCTCGTGTTTGCAGCAACCAAGCACCATGTCGAATACCTCTCCTCACTGCTTACAACTGCAGGCTACGCTGTGTCCTCTCTCTATGGGTCACTCGTGCAGTCGAGTAGAACGTATCAAATGTCTCAGTTTCTTGCACGGAAGACGCAGATCCTGGTCGTGACGGATGTCGCAGCTCGCGGTCTGGATATTCCGATTTTGGAGCATGTTGTAAACTACGACTTTCCCGTCGGTGCTCGCGTTTTCGTGCACCGTGTGGGGCGGACAGCACGTGCAGGAAGAAGAGGATGGGCATGGAGCTTTGTAACACACTCCGAAGCCGCTTATCTTAGTGACCTGCAGCTTTTCCTTGGTCGCCCGCTTTTGAGTGCCGATTCTTACCCTCCCGCTGCTCGCACCTCAGAGGTTCCGTACACGCAATCACTCATCCTTGGACCATTTCCGCGGGATACGATTGATGTGGAGGTTGAGTATATCCGGTCACTGGATAACACTCAAAGTAACCTGGTCAGCTTACGTGGAGTGATGGAACGTGGACATTCTATGTACGAACGTAGTCGCGGGAAGGCAAGCGCTGCAAGCTACAAACGAGCAAAGGAGCTGACAAAGGGTGGAGGCGGATGGGCGACCAATGCTAATGGTGCGCATCCTGTATTCGCATTATCACAGCCTACACTCGGGGATAATTCTGAACATGACCTCGGGGTGGAACGGTTGCGAGAAGAAAAGCGACTCTCGATGGTCCGTGTTGTGAATGCGTTCATGCCCACAGAAACCGTGTTTGAGATTGGGACCCGTGGTAAGGCGAATGCGGAGACAGTAGCTCTAATGAGGGAACGGAGGAAAGTGTTGGCTAAGACTGCCCAGAGGACGCAACTGTCATCCACAGGCGCCGAAGAGTCGGCGGTCAATGATGATCTCCCTATAGGCAATGATACCCTTGACACCGAAATGGCCGATGAGGAGGATGTTGCAGTGCGTATGGATCATGCAACGTGCTCTCATCTCCGAACTGATTGTCTTAGGCGGTGTTCGGTGCCTCTTCTCAGAAGGGAAAACCCAGCTTTCGCGATGAAAGCTTTTATATGTCCCATTATCAAAAAGACTCCCACACGGAGAAAGGGTAAGATAGCGGTTCTGCCTTTTTTTTTTTCTTCGCTGGACTTGCTAATGGGGCGACTTTAGGTATTCGCTAGCAGATGGTGCTTCTTCATTCGCTGCCCAGGCCCATGGCGCGTCGTTCGATCTTGCTGGAGATGTAGCAGTCGCGGAACGGCAACGGCACAAGCTTACTTGGGATAGGAAAAAGAAGAACTTTGTTAAGGGAGATGGCACAGGAGCCGATAACATAAAGCTGGTGCGCACAGAAAATGGGACACGACTTCCCGCAACGTACAGGAGTGGTCGGTTTGAGGAATGGCAGAAGAAGGCTAAGGTAACACTACCCAAGGTTGGAGAGCAAGAGCTTAGGAAGAAGGATGGCTCAGGAGGGCCTGGTGGGAAAAAATGGAGACACAACAAAGTAGTTGAAGCGAAACCTTTAGACAAGCTCCACAAAGACTACGAGCGGAAGGCGAGGCAGCTGAAGAAGAAGGCGGAGGAAGTGGGGACCGTCGAGGCCCGGGGATCTGACAGAACTCTGTCTGACAAAAGAACGAAGAAACTCGGCAGACGACATGGCGGGAAGTCCGTTGGCCGCCTCAAAAACGAGCTCAAGACCGTCGAGCAAATCCACAAGAATCGCAAGATGATGGAGAAGAAAAGGGCAAAGAACGCACGTCCAGGTCGCAAAGGCAAGCGATAGCACTCATTTAAGGTGGACCCACGGCTGTATACTCGTATTTCCCTACGCTGCGTCAGAGTATTCCCATTTTACACCTGAACCCGGTATTAGAGGGAGATCCTTTCCCTCTAGTAAATCTACCCCCACGCTCCTAAGAGCGTTAACGCACCACTCAGGATAACCCTGGTTGCCAAAGTAATTTTCGAAGAAGGTTCGAAGGTAATTTGGAAATCTCCCTTCTATGATGGCATCTCTTGCGCGACCCATTACCTGAGCCTGGAACACCAGATTGTGTTGCGTAACCGCTGTAGTAAGTGATAATACTCAGCAGGAAGGGATTACGGTGGGAAAAGCGATACCATGAGCTCCAGCCGTCTCTATTGTCACGATGTGGTGAAGCATGGCGCGGGACATCCTGCTGGTGCAAGTTGGACACGGGCAATTTTCATCTATTGGTTCTATGCTTTCCGCGTGTTTCCTCAGCCCTAAGATGGAGTGAATGAAGATGGCCATCGTCCTGGAATATCTACCCACGAAGATTAAGAGGCCCCTTGAAGGTCAGAGCAACGCCAAATCTTGCTGTCCGAGTGGGGAATACGCAATCTGCCTACTAACACTGAGGAAGGACACTGCACCTGCACGATGAACCAACCTACCATATCGACACCCAGCGCTATGCATACCAGAAGATCTGGAGCAACGTGTAGTAAGCGATTAAGTGGTACGGGTGAATCGTGCACCCACCTTCCGCGAAGCCAACTCCCATCGCATATCGTGGGCCTGTTAAAGATTCAGGAAGAGAGCTGTGCCAGAAACATTATTGGCACCTACGATCAGCGGGTAACTGTTCCGCACACTGCTTGATACTGCTGGGTTGTCAGAATAAACGACCCTAGCGCTCGGTTGTGGCTCTCACATTCTCCAAAATACGTCTGGAAATATGTCAATGGTAATCAGATATAAAACGAGGGTGACATGTGCCTTTCTCCTCTCCTCCACTAAGTCCGCCAATGGCGTACCCAGCCACACGATCTTTCCTTGCGATCATGGCTTGCAAACATCGATCGCGCAACTCCGCATCCAAACCCCCTTGAACAATGGCAAATAAATTCTGTCTGTCACATCGACCTGATCGCTCGTGCTGCTCAATGCAACGGTCGAGCCAGCGCACAGACCGCTCCATTGCTTCTGCGACACGCGGTCCTGTGGTAAGGCTGCTAACTGAAGGGCGTAAAAATACAGCAATACATCATTGCTGCTGAGTACTTTACCGACGTCGTCGAGTTGCATAATGATATCGGCACCAATACAATGCTGTATCGATATGCTTTCTTCGGGCTACAAATATATTAGACTCTCTCTTCTCCTCCATACAGGGTGTGCCTTACTGTCAGCATCGTCGGTTCTCCGGTGAACGGACTAGCAAATAAAGCACCATCTTCTGTGATCTTGGTGAACTTACTAAGGGATACCAGTTGGAATCCCCCACTATCCTGGAAGAGCTATGTCACGAATCAGTTCAAACTTGGGACGATGAGTATCCTACAGTCAACAGGTTTCGCTTCCAACCCTGAAAATTGTGTGCACCCCCTACTTCGTTCAGGGTCTTGATTCCAGGTCTCAGGTTCAGATGATATGTGTTATTCAAAATAAGAGTGATTCCGAGCGATTCCACCTGTTCCGGGGTAAGGCCTTTGATAGCAGCCTGGGTGGCTACTGGCATGAAGGTCGGTAGCATGGTGACACCATCTTTTCAGGCTCGTTCATGTGGCGATAACCTGCGAACTTGGAAGATAAAAACTACTCACGAGCTAGCTCCATGCGGCAAACACGAGCACGCGTGGTGTTACAGGTAGCGATGACCTCGAATCGCATTGTCCGTCGTCGCGACCTACGCGTTCTAAGTCATGATCTAATAAAACCCATCTATCGGTGGCTGTGCACATATACAGTCACGTGATCAGAAAATTGCTTTTAGTTTGACGAAACTCAAGTCTAACTCTTTTATTTGCGATGTTCCGCTTGGTTCCTCGGTGGGCCCGCTTGCATGGCCATAGTTATTCCCGTGAAAGAAATCTTCCGCGAAAACTCCATAACGACAGGACACTTGTAGAAGAACTGACTTGCAGAGGTTTCATAGCCAATGTGACCCGGTGAGCCCCTTTCCCGTCGCAATTTTGTGTCATACAATGACCACGTCAGTTAGGCCGGACGAGTTGAACAGTCATTTGGAAAAATGCCCCCGGACAGCTTATGCTGGTATTGATCCTACGGCGAAGTCGCTACATGTCGGTCACCTCATTCCACTATTATGTTTGCTACATTTCCAGCTACGGGGAAATAACATCGTTGCTCTCGTGAGTGAATAATGTGACGCCATGCATAACCTCCTTGATTTCAGAGCAGATAGGAGGTGCCACCGGCCTTGTTGGTGACCCATCCGGTCGTTTGACAGAGCGGGAGCTCTCAGATGCTGCGCAGGTCGAGTTCAATGCGAGCAAACTCACGGCTGCTATTGGCAAATTCTTCAGCCAAGCAGCAGTATACTCGGCTTCCAGGACATCCACTCAACGGTCTGCTATCCCAGGAGTTCAGATCTTAAACAATCTTACTTGGTTGAAGGATCTTAACCTGCTAGATTTCTTACGTAGCACGGGGACTCACTACCGCGTCAATCAGATGATCGCAAGGGACAGGTGCATCTCAACCTATTGATTTTGATTTTTCTTGAAATTTTCTGAGCTCTGTTCTGACGTGTTGATTGCAGTGTACGCACTCGCATGAGCGCGCAACAAGGGATAAATTTCACCGAGTTTACATACCAGCTGCTACAAGCCTATGATTATCATGAGCTATACAGAACGAGGGGATGTACAGTTCAGATCGGCGGTTCCGATCAGTGGGGAAACATTCTGTCTGGTCTCGAACTCATTAATAAAGGACGACTTGGGCGTGTAACTGTCGCTGAGCAGTCCCAGGAAAAATGTTTTGCGCTGACTACCCCACTTCTAACGACGTCCTCCGGAGAGAAATTCGGGAAGAGCGCGAGAAATGCTATCTGGTTAGATGAGAGCCTCACAAGCTACCTGGATTTCTATCAAGTAGGTCGTGTTTCACTATGGCCTTGGTTGTGGTAATTGCTGCACCCGACAGTTTTTCTTAAGGACGACTGATGCAGATGTCGCGAAATACCTGAAGATGTTTACCCTGCTGCCAGTGGAAGAGATAGAATCGATTGTGAAGGATCACGAATCTCGTCCTGAACATCGGATAGCGCAACGAATACTTGCTGAAGAAGTCACGTTGTTAGTCCATGGCGGTCAGTAGTCCGTTGTGAAGCATCACATTTAAATGACCGTTTGTCTATCAAAGAGGATGGACTGTGTGCAGCCAAAGTTGCCACTGAAGTGTTGTTCGGCACTGACTACTCCTCGCTACGGGCCGACCAAATCATCGGATCACTCTGCAACGATCCTCGTCTAGCATTTTGTAGCGAAGATGAAATGTTTACGGAGCTCTTACCTAACCTGGCTGCACTTTACGGGCTGTTACCCTCCAAGTGTACGTTTTGTTAATCTCTTTCCACACTGTGTTATACTCAAGATTTGGATCAGCCGCTGCGCGCCAACTGGTCTTGGCCGGGGGGCTTTATGTGAACAATAAACCGGTGCGCGATCCTCGTCTCCGTCTGACGCGAGACAGTCTTCTGGATGGCAGGGTGGCTGTTGTGAGGGCAGGCAAAGATAGGCATCTCGTGCTCGTCTCCAAGTAGGACATAAGCCGCTGGGATATAACAGTCTGCATTCCGGTACGACTTGGAACTACTTTGTGGATTCACTAGTAAGAGTGCCCCATGGGATGTCACGAGGTGTTATAAATCCAGTCAGAGCCCTCCAAAGGTCTGGCACGTTTTGGGACTCTAGTACACCCAGCGGCTTCTCGCACACGCTAGACACTGGTCTGTACATCTTCTAAGGATGCCCGTAATGCTGCTGCGCAACCTAGCCTCTCCTAGGTTTACCTCTGGACATGCTGGACTCCCTGCCCGCTGCTGAGCTCGGCCGGGGTATTCCCCTTGAACTAGGAGCACTACCTATTAACCGGGTAGGTTGCCCGATAAACGATATGTCTTCTATGCCGGATATGGTACATACCTCCACGAGAAACGCTGCCTCTGCCCCCACCGCGCGCAGCAATAGCTGCTGCTGCTGTCGCTCTTGTGCCTCTCACTCCACGTACGCCGCTAACTGCGCTGGTACTTGCCCCTCGTACACGGGACGATGTTGTTTTTGTAACGGCAGCAGCTGATGCCTGCTGTTGGGCCCTTTCCTCGGCTTCGCGTCTCGCACGTTCCTCCGCTTCCCTGCGTATGGCCTCCGCTCGTTCCCGTTCAAGCCTCGCGCGTTCCAAGGCTTCTGCACGTTCCCGTGCGATAGTATCCTCGTCCTGCAGTACATTTATAGTGTCATGAGGTCGTTGAACGTCATTATAAGTAGAGTGCCACCGAATCGCAAAAGCCGCGATCGATACGCGTAACACTCACCACTTCTGCCCCCTCCCATCTTTCGTCAAATATAAGTCGAGTAACTCCCTCCGATTTAGAAAGCATATTCGCATATTTGTCTAGCAACGCATCCGTCTGTGCCAACTGCTCTGCCACTTGCTGCGTCCCATGTTGGAGAAGGGTAAAGTGATGTTCAGCAGTAAAAAATACTCACATCCGTGGCACGTTTGGTGGTGCTCAGTGCATCGTTGAGGACCGCGAACGAGTCATTAAGCCGCTTGAGAATGAGTAGGTCGCGCTGAAGTTTTTCTTCCCGAGCTTTTGCAGCGT
Source organism: Pisolithus albus (assembly GCA_024613165.1). NCBI lineage: Eukaryota > Fungi > Basidiomycota > Agaricomycetes > Boletales > Pisolithaceae > Pisolithus > Pisolithus albus. Next base: position 267,617 of record JANFAB010000005.1, read on the forward strand.
CCGCGGGTCCCCGGATGGTTTCATTGCCAACGTCTCTTTGAGTGTCCGTGCCAACCTCTGTACCTTCGGCAAACTCGTCCTCTTCGGCGATAGCACTTTGTTCGTACGAGAAATCCTGGGTGTACGCAGGTTGTGGAGCAAGAAGACTGAACCGAGGGCCATCCCGACTGAGGGGTCTGTCTGACAACGAAAGCTCGGACAGCGAGAGATCGGCACCACCTGGACCCGTATCTTGTGGAGGGTAAGATGGAAGGGACTCAGAAAGCAGGTGGGATCTATCGTCGTCCACCACAGAAAGTGATGAAGATGGCGTCGACGGCGACCACGGGGACATCTCGTCCTGTTCTGCTTCCTCCTGAGATCGGGTGTGTGGCAAGACCAGCTCGCCACCGCTCTACACGAGGTACGTACGCGAATGTCATCATCAATTAATGGTAAAAGTACAATGAGTCGTCCGTATTTACATTATTTGCGTTCAATGGGTATGGTCACGGTCTCCCCAATATTGAGTGCTCCAAAACCATCATCCTCCCACCAATCACCACTACGGGCCCGCGCCAGTCTCAACAACGGTTCGTTGGCTTCATGATCGCTCCCTGCCCACGTTGCGAAGTGCATGGCAAGGGAGTGGCGAGCACGGACGTCCCGTGCGAGTTGCACAGCGTCCTCTGGGGACGCGTGGGTCACAGCTAGATGGGTATCATCTGCCAGCTACACAACTTCAGATATGAGGACCTTGAGTGCAAAAAAAAAGTACCTGATAACCTAACTGGCCAAGGAAGCCGAGCGAGGCACCGCGCCATATGGGTATCATAGCAATATCGAAAGGTCCGTATTTATCCCCAGTTTCTGTGGGGCCTGAGGGGAGGAAATATAAGGAGGGATAAAGACTAGCTTACCCCGAAAGACAGCTAAAATTCGGTGGTCAGTTAATAGTAGTCAGCCTGAATCACTTCTTCGCGACTCACGGCAAGATCCAGTCCCGGTGCGGTAGCCAGTATCCCTGAAGAGAAGGGAATGAGTCGACATATCGAATAACTGAGGTGTGTGTACCCTGCGAAGTAAACCGAAGCGACCGTTTCATCCTCGACGGTTCTCATTTGAACCACCCAACTCGACCACAATGACTTGTTGTAGTCCGTCAGCCCTCTCCCTGCCCACAGGGACCATGTTGGAGAACATATGACTAGTTGCGTGTTACGCACCGCTGTTATGTTGGCAGGGTGTGCATGCAAATACGATCCTAGTATCTGGTGCAGAGGGGAGCCGAAAGGCATTCGAATCCCACCAATCCATTTCTATTACCTGGCATTCCGGAATACCCCCAGAAACTAGCGTCCCTTTGACGCCCAGGGGGACCAGGAACCGGAGGGGATTGGAGCGAGTAGATTTGTTGTTGGATGTTTCACAAATCCGCACCAGTGTATGAATGTCGCAATGGTCATAACTGCGGTATCAATACAGTCGGAAACATTCAGTTGCCAGATAAAGACGATATAGTCAAACATACTGGTTGTGACTAATAACTACGAAGTCGATATCAGGCAGGTCTTCGATCTTACAAGGTGGAGGCAACCGGCGATGAAGGCCATTAAACCAACTGGACTGGTAAGCATACTCCGAAAACATAGGATCAAATGCGATGCGTGCCCCTGGAGTTCCGCCGACTGTGGGCAACTGCACAAGATAACCCTGGTGGCTTAATCAATGAGACGGATCAGTGATGAGCAGGAGAGATCAAACCGCGTGTCCCAGCCAAGTTGCATGAAGGGAGACCACGTCCGAATTTTTGGTTTCGAGCACCGAAAAATCAGGCTTGACAGTAACGACCGGTTGGATAAGTTCGACGCCGTCAAGAGGCTGCGCACGCATGATAGCAGCTGGGAGAGAGAGCAGCTTAATGGATAAGTCAAAGAAGGAGCTCGCTGGCGACCATGGGTTTTCAAACCATTTCTTCACTCCGTCCGACCTGTGGTGACTTGGCAAGTCGGCCAACATGATGATGACGGTGAATAGTACGTTGGTTACGTAATCCCGTGTCGTTTTTCTGAATGCAAACTCGCGGCAGTGCAGGCCCGGTCAGCTCCAGGCAATTTTTCACAGCGTATTTGCCAGGAAAAAAAGGGTATCAACACACCATTTCCCGAGTGCAATTACGGACGCCGGAGCTAGCGATTTCTCTACTCTGCGAACTGCAGCAGTGTACATGCAACAAGCAACTACATTCGGCGTATGCAAGGGTATCCATGAGACGCAGCGATTTGCAACAGCCAACGTGTTATATGAACAGAGATAACTCGGCGTATAAGACGAATCTGAGAGAAGCGATGACCCGCCACCTTTCCCTATTCCCGGACGATACTCCGTGGCCGAGGAGACTGCGTGGGAGGGGTTACTCTTCCGAGAAAGGTCCTGCAAGAATGCGTGAGCAAGCACAGCCCTCAACGGCAACCCCGAGGACGCATGATCAAGACCGCGCAACCGCGTCCACACTTTGGACACGTCAAGCATGACGATCAAATGCAAGGCTAGTTACAACTGAGAGACCTACCATGTGGAGGTGAAAGGGAGTTGGATCCCTCTAACCATTGGCGATCGAACGTCGACACCAGGAGGGAAACCGCACTCTTGTGATCCGCGAGACACCGGTGATACTACTTTCGGAGGACCTTGACTTGCATGGCGATTTTGTGCGGCATCGCAAGCAAGACCAGTCTCCCGAAAAATAGGCGAAACTGCAACGTCAACATACTTGGATTTTGCAACTTCTTCGATGGGGACGACAAGGACAGGGGGCGAATTACAAGACTCGTGAAGGCAGCCAGGAGGACAATGAATTTTAAAAGCACCGGCTCGGTTACCGTCCTCGTGTTGGACAACCTGAATGTGAGAACTATTTCGCGGGGACTCCGTGTATTGATCGTCTGCGGCTGGTTGTTCACGTACACGGGTCTTAGTGGACCCCTCGCCACTTAGTACCGGAAGATCGATCTCGCAGGGTGGAAGGACCGGCAGTGATAGGCTCGGAGTGAGCCGCGAAGGTCTCCCGCGACTAGTCCTGACATTAGCATTCTCGGTGATAGAGGTGTGGGGTTTTGCCTTTGAACACTCCGGAGGTGTCTTAAACGACGAGGTACTGTCTGAGGAAGCGGGTTTTACTGGACTTGGTGGCCTTGTCTGGGGTCGGCGTTTAACTTTTGCAGGATCAAACTCGCGCGGGGCGGGCGCAGGAAGCCAAATGCGAGGGTCGATATTTTCCGCAGTAATGAGTTCGTCAAGAGTCCGGTATGCCACACCGCGGGAGGGAACTTGAACCCTGCTCTGCGGGGAGCGTTTTCTCGGCTCAAGTTCTTCAGCCTCGCTAGAGGATGGCGGACGCCAGTCCTTACTGGGTGGCCTGCGTCCCGACTGATTGCCCATCAGGGCGAATGGAGACTCTTCGACACTGTCAGAATGTGCCAATGAATAATTAAAATCCGTTCTGGGCGAAACCCACGTAACATGAGCCGGAGGGAGGTCCATGTCCACCGACTCATGTTGCGTGACCTCTGTGAATGGAGAGGGCGGTGTCGGGAACGAATTCTCCCTTAATGCTCTGTGCAACCTGCCGACGGGAGAGGGAGGCGGTGAGGGAATCACCCGTCGTTGCGCGGGTGAGTCTGTCTCTTTCGTGTCCATGCTGGGCGTCTTCAACAGCGATATCCCTGGTGACACTGGGGACGGGGGTGATTTATCTTGCTTGACAGCGGCTGTCGTAGACGTAGGTTTCTTTCCGCTTTGGCTTGAAGTAGGTGAAACACTTAGAACCTCTCCTCTAGCCAAGGCAGCTTGGAACACTCGCTCGGCTTCCCCTCTCGTTGCAAAACCTTGGTACACGGGATATTGGACATCCCGGACCTTCCACGAAGCTTCGATCCTGTGGACAAGTACGTCGACGGAAGTGCACAATGTTTACAAAATTGAACGCGTTACAGCATGGTCAGTTTCGACACAGTCATCGACGACGAATTGGAATAGTACCACGAGTCGTACACGCCAGGCTCCGTGCCTACGGTTACAACATACGCCTTTCCCATGTTGTGACTTATTCCAGCAAGCGTATTCAAGATGAGAACCAGTGGTAGGTGCGATACATCGACGAAGAGAGCGAGTTCGACTTTCGTAGCACGCGTCTCGGTCACGAGGGTCGAACGCCAACTTAGCCGGCGGCCCATCACAACACACAACATTATCATGACTACATAACTGCGTTACACGGCATAAAGCAGGTCCTTTAGTCCATTCCAAAGTCCTAGACTAGCCCACCCCACATTACGGCTAGAACGATTAGACAGCGACATAGCCCCTGCGGACCGGCTGCCGTGGTCGAACATTCGAACACAAGTGGTGAACAACGTCCTGTAGCAAGTAAGGTACTTCTCTCCAAAAGTCCCGGTGTCTGAAAGACTCAGTAAGAGGACACCGAGTTAGTAATGTGGGGGGCTCACGGAATCAAGTCCAGCCCGCGGGCACCGTAGGCCGAATAGTTGTGATAGGCACCTAAGGTGGCGTAGGCACATCCGGCGAGAAGAAGCCTATTGAGGAAGTCGAAATTAGGGAATGGCTTCACAGTGAACCGAGCGTAAACGTACACCAAAAAGAAAAAGCCTAGTCCACTTCCGTGCTCTGTAGGTACGTCGTCAGGATTCTCCTCATTACCACCCTCTCTCTCGTCGCCCGGGAGCGATGGTTGTTCTTTGTGAGCCTTACACGCAGAACGAGTACTCCATTCCACGGTTACTTGACCATTCTCATAAGACACGAGATATGGACTTGTGGCATATTCTGCGCATGCAAGATTGATCTTGAGAGATTGAGGTATCAGGCCTGATGGAGAGCTTGGATAAGAGGCGCCGTGCAATACTACGGAAAGACCCTCTGAGGCTATGAAAGAAGTTGTTGACAGCGAATCCAGTAAGAAACTGCCAGGAAAGACATACATGAGAGATGCGAAGTTTCCGGCTCGAGTGAAGATATGTGTGCGACAGGTATGGCGGCTGTTATCCTGTCTGCGCCCGGATCCAAGCCCTTTCTGTTTATCTTAGTAAGACAGGCAACCGTACCAGGTGGACACTATACGAGAGTTTCCCTCTGTCAAAATAGCCGCTGGGATGATTGTAGGAGAGCATACCTGGTCCTCGCTCGATCTGCCTTCTACCGGTTGCAGCATCCCGCATAGGTCAAACCTCAGCTCGTCTATGACCTTGCTCGGCGGCGAGTCGACCACCCAGCCCAAGAGTTGCAAGCCCTTGAGACCGGTCAAATCATATCTGACGCCGTCGACAATTGGTTCGCAGTCGAAGGGTGCTCCATATTCTTGTGCAGCGACACCCAAGAAGGTTGCGAGCAAGAATGCCTGGGAAAGTGTGGTGCTAATGGGCTTCCGCAGCATCACAATAGCCTTTGGCCGAGACTAGATGAAGCCAGTGGGAGATATCGCGGTGAAAGATGACCTTACGTAATGTAGCCAACGCTAGAAGATATAAAGAAGACTCGAACCATTTCGTGGGCAGTGCTTGTTCATCGGACCTGTCGTTGAACGGAAACCCATCACCGGCCAATCTCTGAAGTGTCTCTCTCACTGTAACTGCCCGATTCGGACAGTAACGTCAGAGTGTGTGCGGGTACGGAATTGGCCGGTGGCGTGTGAATCGCCCTCCTATTTCGGCCAGGGACTATCAGGAGCTGTGTAGGTCACTCAGGGCCCGTCATCTACCATGGCAGACCTCGACAGACTGTTACCTCTCATATACCATGAGAGACAGCAGGAAGGCTCGATGCTCTGCGCACAGCATGCACTCAACTCCCTTCTTCGTGAGTCCCGCTCCTGGACATCGTGATCGCTCTGAACGCCCAGGTTCCCTTCAGAAGGAAACCACGTATGTCTCATCTCACCCAGAAAACGCGGCAACACACTCACCGATCGGTCTGGCAGTTCACCGCACCCGACTTGTCTGACATTGCTCGAAACCTAGATGCCATGGAGTACAGTTACAATCGCGAATCCAACGGTGATGAAGGCAGCATGAACATGGACGATACTGGTGAGGTTCAATCCCGATTAAGCATTGGCTTTCTTTTTTTTAAAAAAGAAAATAAACTCCCAGGTTATTTTTCGGTGCAGGTTCTAGAAAGTGCACTAAACGTATTCGGTTTGAGGTTCGTACCGGGCAGTGATCCGGCCGCTTTATCAGATAATATTCAACTCACTTCAGTCTTCTCCGATGGCGTTCAGAAGCCGCTCGACCATACCGGGACAAACCGCAGTATGTCTGTCTTTCCTTTTCTTTGTCATTTGCTGTGCAACGTTCATCCGGGTGACTGGTAGCACGCAATTGGCGTTCATACTCAATCACAACCATCACTGGTATACCCTTCGCCGCTTCGGACTCACACCAGAAGGTGGTCATTGGTTCAACTTGGACTCTAGCGAACGAGAGCCTCGCCGGATTGGAAAGACTTACCTCGGCATGTTTCTTCAACAGGCTGAACAGAATGGTAAACGATTAGCCTTGTCACGCGAGTACGAATCATCCTCAATGGTATTCTTCCGTTTTCAGGCTACTCAGTATTCGCTGTAACACCCGCTGATTCCGGGAGCACTCTCCTTCGCACACGAGCAGACGAAGTTGCAGAATCCGCACCGGAACTATCATCCAATGTACACATGTCATCTGCGACGGAAAGTACGTCACTGGACGCAGGATATGGGGACGAGGACATGGATTTGCAAGCAGCGTTACAAGCCTCTCTAATGGATGGCATCGACCATCGTGCATCTACTGCACCTGGGGCCAGCTCCCCTGGCGCTACCCCTTATCCGCCTCCTCTCATTCCAGCCGATCGTGACATTGCCGGTGTTCGTGATAGACAGGTACCAAATGCAATGTCGTCCTCAAATTGGGTCCACCTTCGCTCTCCGCCAGTCCGAGAAACATACGAGGATGCAGATCCAGACCCCGTAAGAACCTCGATGGAAAGGAACCGTGTCATCATGGAGAGGATGCGCAGAGAGCAAGAAATGGCTCTGCGAGAGCAGTATGAGGCTGAAGCTGCGCGGTTTGGCATGACCCGCCAAGAGGGATCGATCAGAACCTCGGAACAGGACGAAGAAGACGAACATATCCGGAGAGCTATCGCGGCCTCCCTCGTTAATCACCCTAATTCCGGGGAGGAACATGACATAATTGCCGATGATGGTGACGACGAGGATGACGACGAGTACCACTCAACTCCGCCGGCTGGCCAGGTACACAGAGTATACGACGACGACGACGCAGACTTACAGGCAGCCCTCAAAGCATCCTTGGAAAATGTGCCTCTTGGATTTACGTTACCAGTCAGCCCAGCCCCGCGACCGACACAGCGATTTGCGTCGCCTCCTCCGGCACCAACCACTTATGCGGAACAAGAAACTGAGGTGGGAGCGGAGTCTGATCTTGAGGAAGATACCAGCCGCCCTCCCTCGGAGGCACCGAAAGAAGAAGAACTTAGCATAGAAGAGATACGGAGGCGTCGTCTGGCGAGGTTCGGAGGATGATCTACTTTCTTTGTCGACATTTCTCCGCCGATTCCTAATTCGCACATTCCCCGCACACGTCTCTCGTTGCAAGTGCAATTACAAGTACGCCTCACGGATAAATAGTTAAAATACGAAAATGACAACTAAATTTTAAAGAAAGTATAACGATGTGTCAACACATTTACCCCTCGTGGTCAATCCTAAGTGAATTCTTTGCCATATCCACCAAGAGAAGCATGCAGTGTCGTATAGAAATACTGTCCTGCCATTCTCATCCCCGCTGAAGTCTTTGGAGAGTCGGTCCGGAGGAAAGACGTACGTCAATAGGGCAGAGGGATATGATAATAGCGGCGGAAACTTGACCCATCGATTTCAAAAAGCAAGTTTGGAGCGACGCTCATGTTGTCACCCCTAGATACCTCCAGAACCACTGGAAGGGGGGGGTCAGAAAACAGATTTCCCGTCGGTGTAGGACCAGACGCTCGCACAGATGGACTCGATATGATCGCAGAAGACGACACTGGTTCATGGCTCAAGCGCTCATACTAGATATCCCATACAAATTAGTGCAAATCTCAGGACATGAAGGAATAGTGCAAAGTATTACATGCTATGACATGCTCGACATTGCATCCGTCTCCGCGACCCTCTCTGGGTTACTCGGTGACCCATGGAGTCGGCCCCGCGCAAACCGCAGATAACGAGAAAATCGGTTCTGTGCGCTCCCAACTGAAAGTGCTTGACTGTTGCGCCGAAGAGCGTCCCCCTCGTCGTTGCTTGGTTCCCCAGTAAGTATGGCCTCCAACGCGTGAAAATCTGTGCGTGGCCAAAATGTGTATGTATAACAACGAGGTTGGGCAGTCTACTCACCTTGTCGACATAGAGGGCAAGAACCTGACAATTCCAGCAACCACGGATCCACGCACGCCTGATGGAACCTGTGCTTGCCCTCGCAGGGTAGAACTCGCAGATCGTCACCCTCCTCAAAGCCCACTATACAAATCGGACAAGTCTCTCTGCCGATGGCCTCCGGCATCACACCACTGGTGCTTGACGATTGTTGTGCCGTCTTTGTTGTGGAAAACCGCGGCGAAGGCGGCAGAACTTCCTCCTTTGAACCCGCTTGATCAGGTATACCACCGGAACCCACATTTCTGCCTTCAGACAAGTTACCGAGATCACCTGCCACCTCTCCTAATTCTACCGCATCTGAATGGGGCGAGACGGGTGTCTCAGCCATCTCTACGTGTGGTGGCTCTTCAACGTCCTTCGTTCGAGTGACAGGCTCGCTAGTCGTTCCGAACTTGACCACTGGGAATGTGTCGAGTATCGCCCGTCCCAGCCCTCTTGCTCGACTTTGGCCGGGGTCACCAGCACCACCATGTTCAGGCATGCGTGGTCCGTATCGGTCTGGATGGCGAATAGCACGAATAGCCTACAAACAATGAACAAGGCAACCCGAGGAACATCATCGTGAAAATAACGAACTCCCGATATGATTACAAGGCAAAACAGAGCCGAAACGCAGCCTGTGATGGCGTATAAAATAATCCTAGGGAAAGTGATCATAAGGGTTATGCACGTCAAGCTGAAAGAAGGCTTGCATTGCGAGCCCGGTCTTTTGCGAATCGCTTCCGCTATCATTCGTTGTGGATGCAGTGCCATTCAGATTCGAAGAGCCGTTGTTAGGTGCGGCCGTCGCATTGAAAGACTGGAGCGTTGCAAATATCATTCCGGGTGTAACCGGACTTCCCAAGGCGATGCTCCGGTTCACAGCAGATGCGGTTTCATTCAACATGGTTGCGTTGTATGTTCCATAGTAAGTCCCATTTGTCCCAAACGAGTCGTATTCATATTCGATGAACCTGGGGTATCGACATCTCAACAACAAGCAGTGGAAACTAGAAAAAATGACCCACTTTGACAGGCGAGTAGACTCCGTTGAAAAGACGTCGAAAACACGATCGAATCTGTAAGGATCCTGATACGCAGGGTTGATAGCGCACGAGTCGGAAAATAGTGAATAAAGCAACTGGGTCAGGTGCGGTGATCAGCACACTCGTCAGCGTTGCAAAAAGGGGTTGCCTTTCTCACAGCAGCCTGAGCTCCGCTGTCCCACGCGAGTGTAAAGATATCGAGTTCTTGAGAGGCGTTGGTAGAGTTTGCGTCACACGAGATGAGAGCAATCCAGGGAGTCGTTGCTAAAGACAGTCCGCGTCCTTTTGAACGACGTCCAGCAAGCACTGGACAGATATGATACGCACTGATGGCACCGACACCCGCAATATCCTCGGAAAAGTGCACTAAGGGTCCCTGTTCGAATCATACGCATCGGTAATTCTCAAATGCGGCTACTAGGCCGAAAGTGGACTGCGCACCTGCGATAAGCCGTCCGAACTTGCTCCTGCAAGAAGATAATATACGAATTCCGTGTCAGATCTGAAAGTAGGATTGAGGTCGAGGGTTTTGACTAAGATGCTTCACCCTAACAGAACGGCTCACCCGTTGGAGAACCATTGTAGTGTCAGCCGGTTGGTACCCGTCCCTTCGAGACTCGGATTCGTGCCATTGATTGGTTGGGCAGGAGTGTAAGTTAGCACAGGCGAGAATAATGTGAAGACCAAGACAATCCAAACGTTACAGAAACCCATGGAAACCGACAAAAAATAGAAGTGGGCGTGGCGGGACAACCCCTCGGTGAGGCTGAGACCAGCCACGAGTTATGCGCGACGATTGGAGACGGCCAACCCCCACGCATGGCATTGCACACAATTCCGCCGATACATGGCCAAATTTGGCGTCGGGTCGACGTCGCTTCCACAAGAGATCAGAAAGTGCCAATCCATACGCTTCAATACTATCGCTTGCCACCAGATGCAAAACAGACAGCAGATGCAAAACGTCTTGCGCAGTCAGCAACACTACAAATTTTTAAAATCTAATACTTCAGTCATCTAGAGTAGGGTGTATTTATGCAGATTAGACACTTAGTTTTAAGAAAAAGGTGTTGTGGAAGCCGCAAAACGTTGAACATTGCCGGACATCAGAGTAGAACATGCAATTTTAGGCACTTGTAGCCAAGATCTAGTCCGATCTGTTGCAGCAAATCACACAGTTTTTTCTGGGAAGGTGCACTAGGTCCTCCAGAACATGCTCAGGTATTCATTTTCACAAATCAAACCACGAGAGATGCACTATTCGAGAAACACTCTTCAAGCGTGACAAAGGGCGGGACAGGGGCGTCACGCTGGAGCGCCATTCACATTCCGATTCGGCGGCGCTCGCCACACAAGGGCAAGTCCACTTGGCCAAAACCGGTCGGACTATGCGGACTCTAAATATGGCCGGCATGCCGTGTGTGACAATCCGTGACAAAATCTTGCATGTGGTGTAAATTTTGACCCCTTCAGTTTGCATTGCTTCGGCTGCACTCGATTCATCACCATTGGCTATAAGATTTGGGAGGAATGTAGCTGAGACCTTATTCTACCCATATATGAAATATGAAATATAGCTGTTGAGTTGTTGTGAAGTTATTCAAGATCTCGCAAAAGTTTTGCATCTGGTGTCGAATGATAGTACAACAGTCGTTCGTTCTTATGCAAGTACATCAATGGCATCAAAGAATGCCCTCTAGGCTTCCCGGATAACTTCCTTCACAGCTTCTGCAAAGATCTCGCAACCCTTCTTCAAGTCCTTTGCAGTCACATTCAAAGGTGGAATAAACCTGATCACCTCGTAGACAGATGCTGTGAGAATGAGCATTCCCTTCTCCATACATCGCGCCGCTACACGCGACGCAAGGCCCTTGGGGGCTGAACGGTTCAGAACAGGGTCTTGCGCCGGATATGACGGCGATGCAAACTCCACGCCCACCATCAGGCCTCGTCCGCGAACGTCCACAATGTTCCCGCCCACCTCCGGACATGTTTGGAGGTTCTTCAAGGCTCCAATCAATTCCTTGGAACTGCAGAAGAATTCATATGCAAACATAAAATCAAGCACTAGAACACACGTACCGCACGTTGACATTGTCCAGGACATTTTCTTTCTGAAACACATCCACGACGGCCACTGCAGCAGCACAAGAAACGACGTTGCCTGCATATGTACCACCCTATAAGAGGCGTTAGAATTGTCAGGTAAAGTATCGATAGATAGCTTCACCATGGACCCGGGTTTGAGCTTGTCCGTAAGTTTCTTACGACTAACTATGCAGCTCAGAGGGAACCCGTTTGCCAACCCCTGTGAAACGATGAATATGCTACCACCCGAGATCAGACTAGCCTAAGTACCTTGGCCATCACCATGATGTCAGGTCGTACCCCACTGTATTCGACGTTGAACATTTTTCCTGTTCTCCCGAACCCACTCTGCACTTCGTCAATGATCAAGAGTATACCATGCGCATCGCAAACGTTTCTGAGAGCCTTCAAGAACGCAGAGGGTGCAGGAACATAGCCCCCTTCGCCAAGGACAGGCTCGATGATAATAGCCGCAGTGTCGCGAGGTGACGTCTGCTGCTTAAGGACCAGATCAAGCTGGTAAAGCGCCAAACGAACAAGTTCCTCTTCAGGAGTGTCGGGCGTCATTCCAAGTTGGTGCCAGAAGGGAAAGGCTGTGCAGAACGTCCCGGGCTGTGACACAAACAGCGCTCAACCGGTGGAGTAATCGCTGGGTATGTATAATGACTTGCCATGAGGGGGAAGAAACCTTCGCTGTAAGATGTTTTGCTTCTAGTCACAGCCATTGCACCGTAAGTCCGTCCATGATATCCACCTACAAAATCGTAGCGGGTGATCAATGACCACTTCTTCCGCTCACGGTACGGTACCTTGCATGCAAATGATATTCTGCCTCCCCGTAATAACACGCGCCATCTTCACTGCCCCCTCGACGGCTTCCGAGCCTGAGTTCCAGAAGTAGAATGAGTTGAGCGTTGGGTCAGGCATGACCGGTATGAGCTTCTCGATGAGGCGAATGGTTGGATAGTGGAAAGAGATACTGCACTGGAATTTCGATACTCGAACAATGGCCACCTCTTATGAGTCAATAGGAAATTAGCCTACCTGACAGTGGACGAGTTCCATGCACTGGTCAGCGGCGGCCTTGCTGACTGTAGTATGACAGTGACCTACAACCATGCCCAGAGCGACGTTTGCAGCACTCAATGATCGAGACTGAGCAGAACTCACCCAAGTTCGTCACTCCAATGCCACATGAGAAATCCAAGAGACGACGTCCGTCATGGAAGTAGATGTAGGATCCCTGCCCTTTAGTCATGATAGCGTCGGTCAGCCTGCCGATACCTTTGGTGACATGACGCTGGCCAAACGCGACGGGTTCGCCTGCGGCAGTCACGTATCCCCGTGCGTGTGTCTCGAATATAGCTGGTTTGCATGGAGCATAGTAAAGGAGATTCCTGAGCAAGAGACACGTTCCTTGTGTGCAATGACAATTCCCCCGCAAGTCAACCTACCTTGGGGTCGTCCGCAAGTTGTCAAAGTGCACGGCTCTGATACACCGACTTGGAACAGATTTGAACCTAGCCAACATCGTGCGGAAGGTGATGGGGTGCTAACGAGTGCGCGAGAGTCAACGTGGATCCCACACTCCAAGGCGGGTGTCTTCCGAATCTGCTCCACTCACGTTTCGACAAAATGCCTGCGTACCTCAATTGCGACTCGGACGGACAGATGAGCTGTCGCATGGTCACTCCCTTAGAACGCTTTTACTCTTCAACCAGTGATGACGGCTCACTGCTTGTTAGAGAAACTGGTACGGTCATTTTCTAATTTATACTTCCTTCTTGCTACTAGCTATAGAAGGACCATCGCCAAACAGTAAGTACAAACGAATCTCCCAACGAATGAACCCGCATGAAATAAAACCAACTCCGTTGCACGGAGCATCAACCTTCAACTCTCGCCTTCGCACACGATTTCTGGTGTTAGCCTGCAGAGGTGCACGTTCAAAGCAATTTTCCACGGGGGCCACATGCATCGAAATCTTTCTTGACACCATCGTAGACTAGAGAACCACGCAGATACGTTTGCAGCACGACTCCGTAGAGAGTCATGCCTTCAAACGCAGAAAGTTTGTTCTTGAAGTAAAGCGATTCCGTGGACACCTAGGTGTCACCTTCACATTTAGCAAATGGCTAGGAGGAAAGCGCGAAGGGACCCTAACCTTAAACTCAGCCTCTGGGTCCCAGATGACGAGATCACCATCGTGTCCGACAGTGATTGAACCCTTAATTTCGGACAGGCCAGCATGTTCTGCCGTCTTTTGGCTTACCCAGGACATAATCTGGTTGATGGTTACCCCCCTTCTCCTTCCCTCAGTCCACAAGAGACTCAGGCCGAGTCCAAGGCCACTAATGCCGCCCCATGCTCCCATGATGTCGCCTTCGTCTAGTTTCTTGAGTTCTGTAATACATGGGCTGTGATCAGATACCACAGAGTCGATCGTACCATCTATCAGCGCCTGCCAAAGAAGTTCTCTGTTGTCCTCATCACGTATAGGGGGGCAACATTTAAACTCAGGGCGGCCGTTGGGGATCATACCAGCGGAGAGACACAGGTAATGGAAGCACGTTTCCACTGTAAGCTTTAACCCACGGGATCTGGCAGCACGGATTGTGGGAAGCGCAGAAGACGAGGACAGATGGACAATGTGACAACGCAGAGAGGGATACTCTTGCTGCAGTCGGGTGATGAAAGATATAGCATTTACCTCGAGGGTGTCAGGCCGCGAGGATAGGAATGTCTCATAATGCGTAGGATTGAGATGCGGACTCTCTTTGGTTGAACATGAAGGGTCTTCGAGTTCCGCGTGGAATAAGAGAACGGTGGGCTCTCCCTACAGCGGTGGTAACACATGCGTATCATGGCATAGTTTTCGAGGTTCCCTACCTGCAATTGTTCCAAGTGACTGCGCAGATCGTGCTCATCCACACACGGGAATTCCTGGGCTTCCGTGAACAAACAATAGTGACACCACAACGATTGACTGCTCACGTCTACGCCACTTTCAATCAAGAAACATTTGAAACCTTTCGCTCCGGCGGCAATCAATGGTTTGAGGTCTTTCTTCGGTTCTTGTTGGGAATATTGCTCAGGTATAGAATTATGGCTCGAACATACCTCATTCCCCGGGATTACTCCGCCCCAGAATGCGATGTCCGTCCAACATTGGCCTTCTGCGCTGGCCCTCTTCACACGGAGATTTTCCAGTGTGGTAGTAGGGGGTATGGAGTTGAGAGGCATATCTACTACGGTCGTTATTCCACCTGAGATGGCAGCCCTAGTACCTGTCCAGAACCCTTCCCAGTCCGTCCGACCCGGTTCATTCAGGTGAACATGGGCACTGGCGTGACCGATATCGTGATCGGAGTCCAGGCGGGAACGGTTACTGTAACACTCACTCGACGACTCCAGGAAGCACGAACTTGGTTCCGACGTCGATTGTCCGGATGTCACCTTGAGTCAAATGATTTGCAGCGCCCCTTGTGATATCTACAATCTTTCCGGTGTCGATATCGATTGTGATCACAGCGGCTTGCGACCTTTCAGTGTCTGGTAGTACGACGTTCTGGCTGGATATCTTGAAGAACCGGGGGTTAGCCATCCCAGTCTCCGAAACGTCGTTCACGACTGGAGCACTGCAAACGGGGAGTTGCTGATAAGGGGAGACCGAAGATAATCAGTCGAAGACACGCCACGTAGTGCTTCATTTTGTGTACATCGCTCGAGCTCCCGATTGCGGCTCGTGCACTGGCATGAGAATCGGTTTGACAGTTGAGAATGGCCTGCGGTGACTTGTGTTGGCAGACGTCATAAGATACACAAGCGCGGCACTGGTTCTGTGTTGCATCCTGTCTTCGAACTGCTGCTGGGTGAAACCACGTCGTTGATGTTTCTGCAGGCGCGCTGCAGCAAAACATTGGTTCCATGTCCACAGACAGGCTACCTTCCACAGCCGCTGCAGCGCTCGACTCGCTGCTCTCTCCTAAGGACCCTGGGCAAACTGAACTCCCTCCTCGAGATTCCATCGCCGGATCAGACTACAGCGTGGTCCTCGAAGATGATTCTCGCTTCTCTACCATCCCACTATCCGAGTCTTCTGATCGCGCGAGCGTCATATCTCTCAAGTCTGAAATAGTCGAGGACCTGGCTAATAGACTCGAACGCAGGACCACTATATCTGCGCAATCCAACGCAAGCCCAAGGGCTGTTGGCCAACGTCACTTTGCGCATAAAAAGTCGGTCTCCAGTGTCACACCGAGCGATGCCACTAAGGGAAACGTTCTGGCGCGACTCGGTTCCCAAAAAGCATTCGACGAAAGCGACGTCGACGCGTTGCGTGTAGCTGGAGGCGGCCAACAAAAGCTTCACGAAGAGTTCGTACGACTACATAATGAACGACGGGCGCAAGCTGCCAAGAATGAGGAAGGTAGTATAGATTGGGGTATGCTGTCCGTCGTCTTGTCGTCTCTCAGTCACTGAACATATACTTTGCATGCAGAGTTTTGGGGTGCCGTGATATCTGGTACATTATTCGATGCATACACACTCGATCATTGGCCTTATCAGCTTGCAGACTATCAAGGATATGCTGCTGAGAACGCCGAAAAGCTTGCGAGAGCTATAGAAAAAGGGATACCACACGCTCTACGCGGAATGATGTGGCAACTGATGTACGTTTATGTGGCCGCCCTCGGATTAACCAACCCACGATGGTCGATAGGGCAGCCTCCAAGGATAGCGAACTTGAGAACACCTATCTCGCGCTTTTGAAGGGATCCAGTTCACACGAGAAATCCATCACCCGAGATCTTGGAAGGTGGAGCTGCAATCGCGTAACATCAGCTTCTAGGACCACTCTAAGATTGGCTTTCGTAGAACGTTTCCGCACCACGAATTTTTCACCAATGGCCAAGGGATCGGACAAGAAAATTTGTTTAATGTACTTAAAGCCTACTCCCTGTAGGTCCAACTCCTTTTTGGGACTTCGATGCCTCGTACTCAATCCACTCCATCAGGTATGATCCACAAGTAGGCTATTGCCAGGGGCTACCATTTGTCGTCGCTGTTTTACTGCTAAACGTGAGGGTTTTGTACTTCAGCGTGGCGTGGTGGATTTTAAAAAGTCAATGCACAGATGCCAGACGAGCAAGCATTTTGTTTGCTTGTACGCCTGATGTACTCGTATGACCTTAGAGGACATTTCCTACCCGAGATGCCCAAACTTCAGCTTCGATTAGTGAGTTCCTATTCGTATATGACTTGCCACTTATTCAACCTCTTTTAGTTTCAGGTACAGTGAGTGCTTGAGATTGGAACGACTTAGACCAATGTCGCGCAGTTCGACAGATTGGTGGAGGAGCTGCTCCCCGTACTTCATGTACATTTCCTTCGTCAGGGCGTCAAGTCGAGTATGTTTTGCTCGCAATGGTTCCTCACGCTATTTGGCTACAGGTGATTCGTCCTTTGTTTCCCGTCTCTAATCAGGAGTTGAATGGTCGTTCCAGATTCCCATTGGAAATCGTGTTCCGGATCTACGACACCTGCTTGGCGAGTGGCGTCGAATCAATCTTCGCATTTAGCGTGGCATTGCTACAGAAAAACGAAGATATACTGCTGTCCATGAAATTCGATGAGATCCTCGTCTTCCTGAAGCAGAGAGTATTTGAGCGATATAAGGTGTGGGAAATCTTTTGTATCATAGATCGATATTTCCTGGTGTGGCAATGACGGACAGTTGCTACAGGTTGGTCCAGCTGGGCAAGAAGAACAAGCAGCGAGCCGGCCAGAATACCGGGTCGACGATTTAGTACAGGATGCTATTTCGTTGAAGATTACGCCATTCATGTTGGATGCGTATGCACATGAATACCATGATTTCATGAAAAAACGGGAGGCTCATGCGATCGAAGTGGACAATTTACGGAATGCCAATCGGGCACTAACGGCCAAAGTGTAAGGGGAGGAGATTTCGACTGTGTGGCAGTCGCTCACGGCATTAACTACAGAAAGGAGCTCGATGCCAGCCTTGCACAACTGAATGCTGAACATGTTGATGTTTTGGTGAGGCTGATCTAGGCAGTAACGCCGTACACTTAGAAACCATGGACAGAACCAGCTAGTGATGTCCCGACTCCGAAACGAGGAAATAGAAGAGGAATTAGTGCGCTATAAGTTACTGTAAGAGATATCTCATTTATCAGACTGGAGATGAGCTTAAATCCATACCCCGATATTCAACAGCTATGCTGAAGCCATGCACCGAACCGAAGATGCCATGTCGTCGCACACTCGTTCAAAATCTAATGCAGGAAAAAATAGAGGAAGTGGAAATAATTAGATTGTCTCATCTCTGCACATCCCATTTCGCTACCGAGGCAGCTACGAATCGCGCTTCTTGCAGCGTAACATACGTAAGTCCGGTTCACTACAACGTGATGACCTTAAACAAGGAATTCTCTTCGTTTCCGTTACTGCTTATGTGGTGTGAAGACCGCGTAACAATTGAATCTGAAAAAAAAAAGAAACGACTAATTAGCCTCTCGTGTCCCGCAGCACAAAGGTGAGTGCTAACTTCGTCATTGGTGATAGTGTGCAGTTCGCCTGGCGAAGTCGCTTTTCCGGTAACTGCACCGGCGGCTACCTGTACGGTCCGAGGAACTGCGCCTTTCTCCGTGAACCAATAACGAATCTCATCTGGAACGACTTCAATGGCAGAGACGCGAGGGTCATTCTCGTTGCCTGTATGAATACCATCTTTCAAATTGCCGATATAGCCCGTAACACTGAGAAGGTGAGTATCTCTGACTAGAGCAAACGACGATCAATACGAACGACTTTGACCAGTGTTTGTGGATAAGATCCCTATCTTGAGAGACTCGCGCTCGTCCCGCATACGAGACCCAGCTCGTCGTGGAGGAGTCGAAGAAGGACACATTGACGTGGGAGTCGTTTTCAATCTCTTCGAACTTTGCGGTTACGTTGTTGGCGAGGAAAACGAGATTCAGTTGCCCCTCGCCCAGCGCTGGATTGATATCGATTTAGTTCTCAAGATGTTGGCACGAAGGTTAACTTACTATTGACTGGGTTCATGGCACGCGAATGCAGGTTCCCTTCAGTATTGCGAGTGACAAGCATTCCCGTCTTCGCTGCCTTGATTATGGTGCACAAGGCTGAATATACGGCAATGGACTCAACTAGAAAACGGCGAGGTGTCACAAGACGTACCCTTACTTTTCTCAAGCGGGGAAATAGGCTTATTCTCCGCTTGAGTGGTGTAGGGGTCCAAACGAGCGCGTTCTGATGGAGAGGACATATCGATTGTGACCTCAATACTTTTCCTGGTCGGTTTTTTATATTGAATTTCTTCTCGTCTTACGCCCTCCACCACAGGCGTCACCTTGACGTCATTGTCAGCATTGGTCATTGCACAATGCCACCACGGCCTTCGCTCCCCGTCTCACTGATGACTCGAGTGTTTATATACCTTTTTGAATGAACCCGCCAGAGACCCGTTTCTAGCTAGGGTTCGTAGGAGTCCCTGTTGCCAGAGCACCTTCTACCTTCAGCAAACGGTCAAGCGAGGTCTGACGGCATCTCAGTACAAGATCCGTTCGAGTATAAATTAACATGAAGTCATTGTCTGCATATGAACTTCAGGGTTGAAACGTTAGAAATGTAAAGGGTAGATGGGCCAACCGCAGTGACAGGGGGCGGTTGCACAGCCACAGCGTGGTGTGCTGCATGGCCACCGCATCGTGGCCTCGCACAGCAAACCACCGTCGACAAGCATTCGAGAACAAGATACAATGTCCTTGGACGACGGCGATCGTGGAACCAGCTCCTCGCTGCCTGCAAGGCTTCAATTATCCACTGGGAAAATATTTGCAATCGACAATTTTCTCAAATTTAGGAAAGGCCAGAATGCCCAAACTTTACCTGTTCCCGGGTCCGAAGAAGAGCTGGCCGCTGTTAGCAACAATCCTGATGATGGGCCTCCGGAGAGCTCAAGATCAGATGGTCTTCCCTCAGCTGATCTTGGAAATGAAATGGTGGACACGGCAGGCAACAAGGAAACAACTAGATCGACAACATTCGTGCAGAAAATGCAGGCAATGATCCCCGCTTTGCCTTCGTTCCCTTCCCCCGTCATGTCACCCAGCCGGCCAAACCTTGCATCTTCGCCACAGCAGGACCCATCATCATCATCATCATCTAATCCAATTTTACCTCCGACCGACAACCTTGCGAATGTGTGGGGTTTTCTGTCGCCGAGAACTTCGAATCGGTCCATGGAACCTGATAGTCAGTCTCTTCTTTCAGCATTGGATCTGTTTCAATCACCGCGTGGCAAGGAATTGGCAAACGGCTTAGCCTCGCCTACGGAGAGCTCCAGCACCGTGTTGGACTGCGTGGATGATAACAATTCTGTGATGGTCTATGGCCCGTTGGAGCCCGACAACACCTCAGAGGTGGAAATCGCTTGCTCAGAGATTGTCTCCGTGTACGAGGATGGAGAAGAAATACGTACACCCCAATCTCGCTTCGTTCCTCTCCCAGCCGAGTCCATTGAGCAGGTGTTGATGGGAGCGAACGAAACCTTGGAGAGGGGGAAAGCCAGTGAAAGGGAAACTGTCGATGATTCCAGTGTAGTACGATGGGTCCCTCCTGATGAGGCTTGGAAAAGCCCCTTATCGAGGAGCGGCCATCTTCCAGAGAGGGAGTATCGCGTCTGGGTCCCGTCACTCACCAAAATATCTGTGCAGACCATGTGGTGGGGATTCAGGATGTGAGTGTAAACCGGTCCCAAGCTCCATCATGATCGTGATTCCCGTTTTGCAGATATCTTCCACCTCCGGTTCTAGATATACTCAACAACAAGCAACTTCAGGCCGCAAAGCGCGCTGCAATAATTACTGGTGCGCTTAAATGGCTCATGGACCACATTCCTCTACCCTTGCTACCTCCGCAAATGCGACCAGCTGTGCAAGTGTTGCGTAGACTTGTACCGTATCTTGGATATGTGGGTGGTTTGATTGCTTGGAGCTGGTCTGCGGTCAAGTCGTTCGATAAAGGTACCATCTGTCCTGCTATGCCAAGATGTGACTGACCGAGACTAGGGCATGGTGTTGTTCTTACAGCGACCTGGCTTCTTCCGATAGCACTCATTCCTGGCACGTGGGAAGCGGACGACTTCCCTGCTTTGAATATGGGTCCTCCATCGGTCCAGACGGCTTCCACGTCTACGAGACCTCACTACGACTGATTCTTACTTAGTGGTCTGATATTCGCTGTGTTCCACTGGGGGTGGAGTGTCTCCGTATACCACGAAGCTTTCCAATCCAAACCAGGTTGTGTTCATGCAGGAGGCTCACCTGCGAAGCCCTACCAGAGACTCGACCGACGCATGAGGGTACTTGCTTCTTCTGGAGTGCTTAGTGCACCTCTTTGCAGGCTCGATGTCGCCCATCACCCGAACTGGCGTGCTGGACGATGTCTCGTCCCATACAAGAACGGCGCTACACAAGAGGACCATAACCCGGGATCGGAATGTCCCCTTGGGTATGCCGTAACCGTAACATCGAGCCTATCTGAATCGAAGGGGTATGCAGCTCTTCCACGTTCCCATCTTCTGGTTGTGTGGTTGGGCCGGCTTTGGGTTGTACGTTGTTATGTCGGAGCCTGAAGAAAGTTTTGAATTTTTCATTCGGGACCAACCTGCAAAAGTCGCTGCTTGCAAAGATAAAAGGATACAAGTCTCTTCGGGGACGACGACTGCCAGTGCTCCTGCGGTCGGTTCCGGATGTTGTTACACTTGAGGTGGACTGCCTAACCCGCTTGCAATTATGATGCACCACGAGTTTATGGCAAACAGTATGCAGGTGAGAACCCACACTACCTTAGAAACACACTAGGTTCCAAGGGTTAGTTGGACGGTCAATCTGTGAGCTATATCCGCAAGCCTTCGACATTTGGCACAAATACTTCACGCAAGTTAGGCGGGCCGCGCTCCAAACCTCATCGAGATTCAATGTAGTTAGCCCGAGCAACCGCGGGTACAATGCGGGCAATCGTGTAGTACCAGTGTGATGCTGTATAGAGATCACTTCGAGCCCAGAGCATGCTGCAATGCTTCATATACATCAGCCTCTACCCGTGCTTCCAGTTTTTCTTCCTCTGTTCCATTTCCTGCAGCAACTTTTAATGCTTCTTGAAGATTACTCCTCACTGCCTGAAAGTGATACTCTAGAGATCAGAGTAGACATATGCCAGGCAATCCCCGTACCTCGGGAGAAAACGAGTCAAGGGGAGCAGCCTCGACGACGTTGATAGTAAGTTTGTTACCAGGGTGCACATTGGCGAAGCCACCGGAGACTAGAAACCGATGAGCGCACAAAACGTGTCAACTGGGTTGGTGACGCGCACCAAACCACTTCTTTGAGGCGTTGCTGGAGTCGATCACCTCAACAACACCGGGGCGGAGAGGTTCGATGGAAGGGACGTGGTTCGCAAGAATACCCATATCACCGGTGGCTGCTGAGATGTTCACCTGTACGACATCTGCCGAAGTAAAGATTGCCTGGAAAACCGGACTGATGGTGAGCGACGGGCTTCGAGACGTACATACCCGCCACGACGCACTTGGTGAGGAAGAACCAACGAGAGATTAAGTTTTCCCACAGCTTCTGCGTATCCACGCTTATGCTGAAGGAATGCCGAGGGCACTCGCCGGGAGGTGGACGACAGCAAGCGCAGTGCGGACATTTTCTGAAGGTATCTTGCAAATTACTGTAGTAACTCGTAAATGCAAGGCCAACTGGTCGGATAAAGCCGGGCAGGTTAGTCACGTGAGACGCAAGTTCTGCTTGGAGTCGACTGATGGTAAACCCTTTGGGGTTTCCCACAGATGTGCAATCTATCATGCAGCAATCGGGGAACAGTCATAACCAATCTTCTGATTCAGCTGAACCAAGTATTAGAACGAGTCAATGCCCTGGCCGGTCACATCGGTGAAAATACCTCTTGGAAGGACGATGTGTTTATATATCAGAGACTAGGCAAGTGCTACGAAGAAGTGGGGTAGGTATCGAATTGCGCACCTGAGTCCGTAGCATTGACTTGGATGATATACATACTAGTGAAAACGTTCTAGGATAGCGAGTGTTTGACGTTCGACACCCAATCCAATCAAGAACCCACGAATAACCACATTGTACACACGTGCGTCCTTTGCTGTATATCAGGGTATAGCCTCGACCTACACGATATAGCTTGTGGTGCGATTGCAGATGGCGTAATATGTGCGAGAGCGTAGTGTCACGATTTCTCCTCCAGTCCGCTCAAAAAGGCCAGCCAATTCTTCTTGTCGATGACGCCTTCATCTGTGTTTGAGCAATTTTTTTTTTTTTAATGAGACATGCTTCTGGACAATTCAGGAAAAATCAACTTACAATCCCCATCAGTGTTAGTGACGATGACGTATCGAGCGCCTAGCTTTACAAAAAACTGATGGACCAAAGGTAGAGGTGAATTAGATTGGATAGTCAAGGGAGCCTGCGGGCTAAATGTCAACACAGCGCCACGTAACTGAAGCGTAGACATACTTCATCCATATATACGCTAAAGTCCAGTGGGTCTTCGGGACCCTGCTCAATACAGGAAGAGTACGAGGCTGCCATGTCGTGCCCGGCCCGTACATACGATGTCTCGAACTGCACTTGCCCGTCTGGATCATCCGCAACTATGGCTGAATAAATTTGCCCAATTAAAACGACGGTCGTCGGCAGAACGGGTAAAACGCATTCGGCTCACCGAGAGCATGTTCCAATTCACTGGCGCCGATATAGCCCACCATACGCATTCCTTCACGGTCTCTGCTCGCACGGAGAATAGGGAAGCCACTGTCATCATGACCTGCATTCAGGAGCGACTGCAGCTGGTCTCGCAGACTCATGACAGTGTTAGGCTGATCCAAGCAAATTGTATCGACTTCCGTGTTCGTCTAGTCAGAACGTGTCAGTAACCCCTTGGGAGCGGGCATATAAGGAGAGTCGTACCACATCATTAATCGAGAAATCGGCCCAAAGGTACTCGTGCTTTGCGTCCAGATACGGCAATTGAGACAACCTAGGCATGACCGTAAGAAAACCGCCGACGAAATGTGAAAAAAGAGCACATTACTCTATCACGAGGTCATAAATCCCCTTGGGCTCCAATGCATCAGCAACAGTTTTGGCTACCAAAACTGACAGCATGACCGGGACCGCATACGTTAGCGTATCAGTTAGTTCAAACATGATGACAGCCAAGGAAACCGTCGTTCGCTGCAGACTGGAGGTGGAATCGACTGTCACAAAGAGAGGCTTGGAAACTGACCGTAACACCAGATAACGCGGCTGCAGCACCGACCATGGCATAAAGGCCAGGAATGACACAATCCTTGTCATTCCCGCACGCTGAAAATAGAGCACTCTCTGGGTGATTCCACTGTAGATAACGAACGGCAACACCAAGTATCCTTCCTGCACAAGCACCCACGCCAAGTGTGGGAATGAAAATGCCTGCCGGTAACTTGATGCCAAAAGTGACTATTGTCAGTGCACCTTTCATGATCATGGTCATGAATATCGCACGGACAACCGGCCATATGTGATCGAGGTTTCCCGGTTCTTGAACACACAAGCCAAAATGCATGTTCTTGCTGCCTGGCTTGCACTCAGCGAAGAGGTTGTAAACGAGTTCGGTGCCTCCCATCCGAGTGTAGGGATTAAGGAAGCAAAATAACGCAGTAATTAACGTAACCTTAACAAGTCAGTGCGATACAACGAAAGAGAGTATCCGCATACCAGGATCACCTCAACAACGGAATGGTCTTTTATCCATGTACCATTGCGGACATGACGACTCCAATGGTAGTTCAATTTTGAGAAATATGCGCCATACACACCCTTCCATGCTGATAAGCAAACCGTGGAGCAAAGAAGAAACACGATTTACTCCCAAAGCGCCCAACAGGACAAAAAAAATCAGGTCATATGCATGCCAATCCTGTAGGTGGCTCGGTAGGTACTACAATACACGCGGAAGTGAACGATCGCACCTTATCATACGTGACCTGGAACAGCACGAGTTTCCCTGTCCCGAACGGATCCAGGAACCTCAGAGTAATTGCGGCGATCATCGCACAGAAAAAGCTAAAAACACCCATGTCAGCTTTCCCATAAACGTCAAAACAGAAGTTATACCTTCTCCACATGACCTACAAGTGTGCGTTGTGCGATGAGTAAGCCGCGATGAGTTGGGATCACTTAAATCAACTCTTCTAACCTTGGGTGGGAAGAAGTAGGAAACCTCTTCCAAGCTGAATAAGGTGCCCCCGATTGGGGCTCCAAAAGCCACAGCCACGCCAGCTGCACATGCTGCGCTGAGAATTTCACGGCGCTTGGCTACATCGTCTCAGCCAGGGACACGTGTCAGAGATAGGGGATGAATAACCTTCGTTGTTTTCGTACTTGCTGTGGCACCGGCTAACTATATTGCCGATGCAGCTCGCGATGTGAACGAATGGCCCTTCCTTGCCTATAACACAGGTATGGTAAGAGATCAACCCTACGCAGTTGGGCATCAGGACGTACCAAGGGATAAACCCGATCCTACCGAAAGCGCTAAACCGGAAGATTTTGTGAAGAGCGTTCTGGCGCCCAGGTACCCATGAATGACAAAACCTAGAGAGAGAATTTTAGTCAACCTTCTAGATAATAAGTTGATGAGCAGACCCGAAAGGATGGTTTTGATCTCCGGTATACCACTACCTGCTGCCTGTGGAACGCTTGTGGGAACGAGTGCTATCTAGTCCAAGCGCGAAGGATACGTACGTAGTAGAGTACCCCGCGCTTAGACTGTGGAGGAGTCTGAGGTTCTTCGCCGTCTTTGTTAGTAACGAATAAAGGTGATAGCACTCCAGATTCTTTGCGTGTGAGGAAAGAGGTCGAGGCCGTGAAATGGATCGTAAGGAGAGTAGACAACGTGGCAAGGAGAATCTACACTTGTCGATAAATGTGGTATGACCAAAAGATCGAGGAGCGTACCGCGACACAGGTATATGTGGTATACTCTATGTAGTCGTTTTCGGAAGTAGAACTCGGTCGATCGAGGATCCGCGAACTAATAACATCAGACCATGATCGCCAACTTGAACAATGACCGTCGGACGAGGACGACATCCACAGATCATCAGGCACAGGACAACAGAACCGCTGAGCTTTCCACCAACCATCAGCGCAATAGCCATACTTCAAATCAAAAAACCACTGTTCGGAACGGACGACGAGGAAGGCAACGACAGCAGTCAGGAAGCCAACGACGGTGACGATTATCCAGCCAAGACTCTTGTCAAGCACGAGACGAAGATGCGAGCGAAGTGATTTTCCACGCCTCAGACGAGAGAAGCGGACGGAGTCCTTTATAGTATCATGGAGCCAATCGATGGACGAGAAGGACGAGTACCAAACGCGGAAACCATTGATGCGGACGTTTATGTCGGTTTGGTCAACAGGAGACCTGGAATTGACCAGTGGAGCGTCGTATGCAGAAATCGGACGCTGAGAGACGCGCCAGCTGAGCGTGTTTCGCAGCAAGGTTGGCGAAATGGACACCGGGGAGATAACCGTGGCGGATAACGTCCGACGAAACTGGACGTTGGGGAGTGGAGGTCGGCTGCGACGAAGGAGTAAGTCAGATGCCCGCGCGCCGATGGACGGGAGCGTTCCATAATCGTTGTGGTTGCTGTTAGAATGCAAAGAAGTCGTCTCAGAAGGGATGTGTTCTTCGGAGTCAGTCGTGGGGACTCGGGTGGAAGTATCACCATCGTTGGTTCCAATGCGAAGGAGGCGCTCCCTCCGCCAGTTGGTCGAAGACGGTCCCTGAAAAGGCCCGCATGCTCCAGATCTAGTCGACAGATCAAGGGAAGAAGTCGAATGCCGTGTCCTCAACACCATACAGCACTATGGGGGTATCTTCCAACCGCTTGTGGGTATTATGCCAGGTCGACGCCGGAGGGTTATAAGCCAAGCACCAGTAACGCAGAAAGCCCTGATTATAGTATGGTACGGCCGGCGAGCGAGCAGAGTTACCGAGAGTATGCATATTACATAATACGTGTCGGCACTGGCTGGAGGCGTGGCCCAAGCCGACTTTCTTTCATTCCTCGACGACGATGCCCCAGGAAGGCTTAGGTGTTCCCGTCAAGCTCTTGCACGAGTCTTTAGGCCATATCGTTACTGTTGAGCTCAAGACGGGCCAACTGTATCGCGGTAAACTCGCAGAGGGTGCATGCATCATCTATCCGTTTCTAATCATTTGCTGAATGGCGGCCTTTCAGCCGAAGATAACTTGAATATTTCTCTCAAGGATATTACCGTCACTGGACGAGATGGTCGTGTATCCCAACTTGACCAAGTTTATATCAGAGGAAGTATGGTCAGATTTTTCATAGTACCAGACATGCTGCAGAATGCACCCATGTAAGTCGTTCTCTTACATCTCAGCACGGTTCGCGTTCACGTCAGACAGGTTCAAACGGGTGGGTCCGAATGCCATGCGAGGAAGAGGTATCGGTACGGCACGTGGACGTGCAACGATCATGCGAGGTGCGTGTATGCCCTATATACCGTCGATGTCTATCAACTCGATATCTCTTTCGCAGCTAACGGTACGTGTACGGTGATGTGTGACACGATGCGGTATACTTACGATGGTGGCAGCACGTCGTGGGCGGGGTGTACCTGCGCCTCGCGGTATCAGACGATGAACACAATCGCGTTGCATTGGTATCAGAAAGGGCTTCTACAGAGATGTACTGCATCAAAAAAGTGTTATTTTGTACTCTATGTCTCGCAATTCACTTCATGAGCGATCGACGCACAGTATCTCCTCTCCGGTTCAAAAGTCAGTCACTCGACCTTTGAAACTCCAGTCTCCCCCATCTTCCGCCCATTTTCCGACTGGTTCCCGCTTTGGACCCCCTTCTTCGCCTGTTTTAGGGTTGACTTGACCCTCAAACTCGGGCGTGAGAGGTTTTCTTGCATCGGGGTGAAGGGCAAGCCCTGCCTCAGACTCCAATGGGGATTGTGACGACAGCGGTGCCTGAGCTTGGCGCTGGAGTTGTTCGAATTCGCGCTGGAGGTCACGGGGAAGCGGGGGTGGTGAAGGTCTGTTTAGGCCTGAGGAAGACATCCTGCGTGCCACCACCGACGCTCGGCGCACGTAAGCAATCAAGGAATGCATTGCTGAGCAGGAGGCAAATGGAAACGACACGGATTAGTCGACGGTCTTCCCACGGGCTGACTAACCCTGTAGCAATGAAGGTGGCACGTGATTGGAGTACAATATTGCTTAGTCAGCCCTCTTTGGGGCATAATATGAGTGATCGAGTAAAGAGAAATAGTTGTTATGTGCTATTCTGCAGTCCTCGCACAGCGATTCATTGCATCGCATTCGACGCTCGATTAGCCACGCGGCTGTCGGGTTGTTTGCCGTCGACGTGCCCTTTGACGACCAGCCTCAAGTTAGTTCCCCCCCACCAGCAATTCACCCTTGGCATAAGTGCTCCGTCTGGGCTTCGCCCTCGTCCATGTATCCTCCAATGAACCAGTTCCATTCCCTTCATCATGCGACCAATACCATCGATTTTACGGATGCCTACGCATTCCAGTCCGCCCCCAGTTCGTCCACAAACATGTCCTATCAGCCATCCCCCACTACCGATGCACTCTCGAAGAAGCGAAAAATAGAGCGTGCCTGTGATGCATGTCGCCGTCGGAAGATTAAGTGTGATGGTCCGAGGATGCCAAATAACCTCTGTACAAATTGTGTGCACACTCGCAAGATTTGCTCATACGTGTCCGTGCGATTAAATATAACTTCGTTGCTCGCCCGCCGCTGACCCTTCGTCCACAGTGAGGCATCCAAGCCACGCGGTCCGCCAAAGGCGTTAGTGTGTTTCATATCGCAACCATTCTGACAATTAACGTGACTCTTTCAGGTATGTGACCAGTATGGAAGACAGGCTCGAAAAGATGGAGGCCCTTCTAAAGCGAGTGAGTTGGACTTCGCATCATCTTCTCCGGTTGGACTGTACATATCACGGGCTTCAAACCGCTGCCAGGCAATGTCCCTGCTTGAGGCACCTTCTTGTCTGTAGAACGTCGGCTGATCTATTTGCATACTAGCTTCGTCCCGAAGAGGACTTTTCTGAGGAACTTGGCCCACCAGTCATTCGGGATTCGTGGAAGAACGACCAAGACCCTGTGCTTGGTCCGTCACCTCGTCAGAAATCATCCTCGCCTTCCGCTCTTCCCTCAAATGTCAGATCTACACCACCCGGGTCTCTTCCGCAGATCACAAATACCCTTGTCCCTTCTTCATCACGAGCTAGCATCCGCAGTCGGCATTCCGGTGGCACTCCACGCACAGACACAGATTTGTCATCAGAACTAGACACATCATCAGAAAGTGAAGAGGTCGGCGAGCTCAGTCTGTCGCGCGGCATGAAGCGGCTCACCATCCGCGGTCTCGAGCCTGCCCAAGAGCAGTCACTTCTGGCAGATAGTCAGGTCCGCTTTCACGGAAAGAGCAGCTGGTTCAAACTCATTGAGAAAACGCGGAAACTTAGAGATGAATATCGAGTAACCGGCGGAGCTGAGAGCGCCACTATGCACCACGAGAACAGTAGTCCAGTCAATACGGCTGCAACTCGACGGCAGGAGTTCTGGACGACGCCCTCTGTGAGTCGTGTTACATCATTCCGGAAGTTATAAGCCCTCAATCCCCGGGACAGTGGGAACTTGTGTATGAGGAGTCGCGTCTACAAGGTTTATGTCGCTTTCTAGCCCGGCAACTTCCCCCACCAGATCTTGCGGACCAACTCATCAACCTTTTTTTCGACCACGTTAACCCCCAGTTTCCTCTATTTCATCGGCCCACGTTCGAGCGACAGTGGAAAGAGGGTTTACAGTTTAGAGACCCATGGTTTGGGTGTCTTTGCCTGACTTTGTTTGCCGTGGCGAGTCGGTGGTGTGACGATCCCCGAGTCTTGGACGAAAATGAGTATGACATACCGGAGGAAGAGCGGCCTGATGACAACAACAAATGGCAGCGTGCAGGCTGGAAATATTTCAATGTTGCACTGGGTGCGTATCGTCGGTTTCCAGGAATCCCTAATTGGCTGAGTTTCCACCAGATGGGCACCGCGAATCACGCAGTCTCTTCCATCCTCCCGGCTTATTTGAAGTCCAGACGATGTCGGTCGGTGGTTTTCTTCGCTTAAAACCGAAATTGGCATGTTCCTGATCTTCCTGTTATATATGTAGTTAATGGGCATGTTCATTCGCGGCACCGCGTTTCATCCGGTAGCGTGGCTTTTCATTAGTGTCGGTATTCGGAAAGCTCAGGACGTGGGTGCACACCGAAGGAAGGTATACGGGGACAAGCCCAGCGTTGAGGAAGAACTATGGAAGAGGGCCTTCTGGATGCTGGTTTTATATGATCGGATAGGCAGCGCCTCGCTCGGTCGTCCTTGTTGTTCTGGAGAAGAAGAGTGAGCTACGATCCGTCTTCCCGAGATTTGATGTTAAGTCTCTTCGTTACAGTTTCGACGTCGATCTACCCTTGGAGGTAGACGATGAATACTGGAATACAGAGGATCCGGAGCGTGCCTTCCAGCAACCACCAGGGAAACCGGCCAAGATTGCTGCTTTTAATTCATACCTCAAATTGACGAGGATCGCAGCATATGCTTTGAGGAATCTCGTGCGTACGGCCTCTGTAGGGGCATGTTGTAGTTCATGTGTATTAACCCTGGTTAGTATGCACTTGACAGATCGAAACTCATCAACGCGATACGCCCTCGATTACAAGACGTACTGACAGAGCTCAACAAGGCTCTGCTTGAGTGGGTGGACTCTGTTCCTGCACATTGTATGTCTACTGTATCACACCCTGTAGTTTAAGGTGACGTTGATAATCCTTTCTTAGTGCGCTGGTCGCCGTTGATGGAAGATCCACTATTCGCTAATCAATCAGCAACGCTATACATCACTTATTATCTCGTCCAGGTTATTATCTACAGGCCTTTTCTCCCGCCGTCTCTGCGGTCAGCCTCCAACTTTGTACCGCGGTCGAAGATGCCCATTCCCTGCATCGCACTCTGCGTCAACGCTGCCCGGTGTTGTTCTGATATCCTGCAAATCCAGATGGGCCGTGGCATATCCAATATCTACAGTGTCATCTGCTCCGCACACATGTGCGCAGCCGTCTTACTGATGAATTATTGGGACCTCAGATGGCAAGAACGTAACCTGATCAAGGCTAGTGCCGGGGAAGACATCAAATCACCTCTAGCTGTGCAGATGGCCGAAGTGCTTTGGCATGCCGGCGTTTTTATACGAGCATTAGAACTCGTGAAACCGCGTTGGAGGAATGCAGAGATATATCTGCAAGTCATTTATGCTTTATGCTGGCCACCTTCATGCTAATCAACGCTAAACAGTAACGACTTGAGCACATCGCTGCCTACTCCTCTTGGCGGTATCGATGCTGAAAGCCGTAAAGATAGTCTGGTGTCTTGTCAGCAGGCCACGCAATTTGGCGAGCAGGCAATGCACCAACCTGCTCTTGAATCCTCCCAGGGGTATAACAACTCGCACGAATATCTCGCCGCGCGCGCATCTGTCACAAGTGACCCGTACTACTCGCGGTTTAAAGCTGTTGAACCGACCCACTTTTTTGATGTTCCACACGTCACACAATATCCACTTCCGACGAACCTCTACTTTCTCGACAACCAGTCTCTTGAAGATAGCGAACTTTCTTGGGGGATGCAGAACCCCGTCCAATCTCAGCGGCTGCCTCAAATTTCCGATCAGTTGCAACCCATTGTGTACAAACAGATACCGCAACGGAACTTTGACGATGTTGAATGTGTCATCCCCCCGAGTTCTCACAAGTACACGGCGTCGAGTGTTGGGCCATCGAACTCAGCCCGCTTGAACGTCATACCACAACACAAGGCCACTGGGTCAGGCGGACATGTCTCCTACACCGCTCCTAAGCCGATCATGTCTGGAGCCGCTCCCTATATTCCCCCATCGTATGTCTCTCCATGTAATACTTCCTTCCTTGCACTTAATCAATTGTTGAATCTTAGGCACAACGTCACCAACCAGCGGATGCATAACCCTTCTTACGAATACGCTACTGACGACAGCTCTTTTTCATCGTCTGATGGCCTCAAATGCCAGTATCCTTATGGTAGTGCGCTGTTACAAAAGGATAGTGAAGTCATGCCTTACGCCGATTATTATTGAGCGGGTTTTTGCTATATTGCTTAGACTTCGCACTCCCTTCATCCTAATCTTACGACTCGTAATGCAGAAACGTACGTACGAACCTATCGATGCCTTGATTGTGACTCGTCCTTGCTTTGCTTTCCCTGCTAGACCCGACTGATACTCCTTATTGTAGTGTACGATCTAATCCTAAATAGCCTGTGTTTCTTAGTTTCAGATTGGGCCTAGGTCCTGTTTCTTTTGTTGACGGACATCGTACTGCGTAATGGCAGTGCACTGCACAAACTCAGAATCTTTATTCCCTTTGCCCTGCACAGTGGTAGATATACATCAGCAGCGTCTTGAAGAGCAGCAGTTCTAAGCACTTTTGCACCGAGACTGTCACAGCAAGGCGGGTACTTATGATACCCGATACGCTTTCAGGACTCGACCCTGTGCTTGCTTTCCGCGACTGTCTCGGGCCCAGGGTAGCCAGCTACGAAATCTGGCAAATCCCCTCAGACCAGGACGACGTTAATGAAACGACGTGAACTGGAAATGGGGAATGGCACTCATACGCGAAACCACTCAGCCCTGAGATCTGAGGTCTGCTACTGATGTGAATGTCACCATTGTACCATCGGATACGAATCCGCCTTGACTCGTATTCAAGTGCCAAATTGATCTCAGCTGTGTACGCGCGTGTCTATCCTCGAACCACACAGTAGTGACTTCCCCTCCGCTGCTCGCAAATGAACGGTGCTAATCGATCGAATGCACCATTCCACCTCTCGTCTCGGATGGTTACGTGTTAGTCGAAGCTCTTGTAGACCTCTTACCAATGTGGCATATACCATCGACTCCCGCGTGGTTTGCCTACAGTGGCGACTGGCAGTCGGGACAACACGGATGTTCCGAGAGCTATGGGCGGGACCTGTCATCCAAAGAGTTTGATTCAGCTAATATCCCATCGTTATACCGTGTATTGTTCTTCGTGCGTGGCTTCGCCGTCCAGGTGGGAGACACCTGAATGACTTGCAAACGATAATACGACGTCTGCACAACGAAACCAATTAAAGCCTGCAGAGCCCTAATCAATAACTGAATGCTGGCCCGGTAATTCGCACTCACAAACGCGGCAAACATCACTATGAACCTTTCCTTCCAGCGGTCATCTGCAGAGACGTCGTCGAAGTAGGGTCGTCTTGATACCCTGCTCCTCAGCCAAGTAGGATCCATTCTGCGTTCCATGACGGTAGCCTCCGGCTCATCCTGCGAAACGTTCTTCCCGCTGAGTATGCCATAGGCCTCGTTGATCGCTTGTATTCGTTTTTGGGAGACTTCGGGAGGGTCTCGCCGAGTAATGATGGAGTCTGGATGGTAGATACGAACGAGCTCATAATCTGCGTATAATTGATCAGAGGGCAGACTGAGATGTTTTTGGGGGGTTGACTTGCATCTCTGCTTTATCTCTTTCTGTGTCGCGGACTTGGGGAGGTGGAAGATGTCGTGAGGTTTGGGATTCCTTTGGCTCGGGAATGGAAGGGGATTGCAGTGATCCTGCACGTAACTCCGAGATAGTCGAACACGACGAGGGAGGGTCTGAAATAAACGACACCGACACGTCGAGGACGAGCCGCACAAACGCATGCATGTCTCCTGGCCCCGAGTCCAGCTTGGAGAGAGGAATACGTCGGGTGGCAGTGAGCCCTGACCAACTACTTATGTAGGATTAGCCCCTATTTACCGAGCTGCACGGTAGCGGTTAGCTCGGTACACTGATACACGGGCACCACTTTCGGGGTAAAAATTCTACACTTGAGATTCCAACGAGTGTACATGTACGATGTTATCGTCAAAACTTCTTTTCACCTCAAACGGACGACCAGTAGGCCTGCATTGTCGGGGTCAGTGTCGGCAGGGAGACCCCGCCTGTTCAAGAAGTAAGCAGAAGTACGTGACTACAACAATGGACGACCTGCCTCTTCATGAGTTCTTCTAACGCAGGCTTAATTTTGGCAACCTGACCATCAGAGTGTAATCCTTTTCCTGGGTAACGAGTGGATGTTGAGCCATAGCCTTCAAACTCTAGAACTGGAAAACCAAACATACCGACTATCAACCGTATTTCGGAATCGCCTCTGCGTTGGGCTTTGTCGATAGCGCCCTCGGCGTACATGACAGCCTCTTTCACGTAAAGGCCGTGGAGGTCTACCTCGCCAGGTTTACTGTCCTAAAAGTATCTGTAAGAAGATCCGCTTTACCGCACAATGTCGTAGAGACGTACCAAATTATTCTCTGTGAAGAGAGAAACACGCTCAGCTTTATAGATATATGTCAGAAGGCCGCAGAACTGATCACCTCTGAAGATCCACGCGCCAGCTTCAGCGTTCAAGCGTTCCATCCTACGTTTGTGCTCGCCGCCCTTCTCGGACAGCTCTTTCGCAAGGGCACCTTGACCCTGTTGGTATGCTTCGTGGCTCTGCCGGTAGCATTGTGCCATCAAATCGCCCTCCCGTGTTGCCTCGGCCCGAAGCACAACATAGTGCTCGTTGTGCTGGTTAATCTGGTTTTGCTCCTGAGAGCAAGAAAATCAAAATTTGCCATACCTCTCGAAGTATGGGTGGACTAGGACGTACAGGAAGGCGGTCGCCCTCACGTCTAGTCTGGGGCAAACTTTGCTTTTCGAAAGGTTTCTTCGACGGTACACTTAGGTCGTCGGGAGTCTTTTCAAGTAAGTGTCACATTATAGGAATGGTTGCCCCTACGTAGTACTCACCTTCCGTCGATGATGCCGTTGTTCTTGAGGCTGCTGTACAGGTGGTCGCTGCTGTCGAGTAGGTTTCGCGGGGACTTCAGAGCGCGCTGGGGGAGCTCCACCGCCAGAGAACAGCCTAACAACAGCCTGGAATAAGTCCCCCAAAACCCCCATGATGCTCAATTCTGCGATCTCAGACTAGCGCTGGTCGGGTAGCCCTCCGGACGAATAGGCGCCCTCACACCACGAATTGCACGTAAAACATGACAGGGACGACCACTGAGCGCTAATGACTTGTGCAGTACTTGGAGTCTAGATACTTATCCAGTGCGTGGTTCCATGCATGTCTCTCCCACTGTTATTTGCAATGGTACGTAGAATTGGGAGGTTAGCGTAGCTTTTATGCATGACTGCAGCGGAAATACATAACACAACGGAAGAAATCGAGTATATCTCAAGGAACCGCACAACCAGCCAAGTATGTAAGATCTGCCCCCTGGTCGATCACCTACTAGACCTCCAAACCCATGAGGACGTACGCCGGATTAACCTGGAAGGGCGGTTTAGTAACAACACTTCCTCCGACGTACATGAGTGAGTGCAGAAGTTCGCTGATCCCACTGGACGACCTGTCTAGAACGATTACAAGTGCAGAGCATTGTAATTGTTCGTCAGCAAGGTCGAGCAGGGCAACGACGCTGGAGAAGACATTCAGTATCAACATGTGACGAAAGCCCAAAGTACGCACCTTTCTCGGAGACTGACGGCAGGAGCATTCTTACCATCGACGTACAACGTTTTCGGTTTGCCAGGCAACTCGAGAACGACACCATCGAAGGAAGCCCCCATGTTCGGTGCAGACACAACGATACTCTTAGCAAAGGGTAACAAGCTTACACCGTTATGAGGAAATATGTTCAAGAGAAGGTCCAATGCATCTTTTGGATGCCTGGTGATGATACCAGAAGCACCACTCCCATCACCATCGTCATTGTCTCCATCATCGGGGGTCAAAGGCGGGGTTGGAAGATCGTATGATTGAGGTTTGCCTAAAATCTTTTTCGGTGTGGCAACGGAGGGGAAACCCGCGGTGGTTGTGTGGTTCATCGAACTTGTTTGAGTAGAAAAGGGCAGAGATTGAGAAAAGGATGGAATCATAGACGCCAGACTGTCTGTCACCCAGTCCGACGACCCTCGGTCAGGAGGGCATTTATCTTTCGGGACGTCAAAACCGCCACTGTACGTCACGATGAGAAGGTATAACTAGGATGAGACGTAAGGGAAACTCACTCCAGGTCCGCCAGAGAACGTAGTAGAATAATAGTACAAATCATCAGTGCCCTGGATGTGGCACACGGCAAGCACGCTAGGAGTGTTGTCGGTAGAGAAAGCCCCATCTCCAACGGCTTGACGGTGGCCGTTGCTGCAGGTACGGCGATTTAGACGATTGTCCACTGGTCCGAGTGTCATGTACGTACGTGGGGCAAGGACTAGACTGCTGTTTCATGAAATTCGACATAATTGAATTCGACATGTTCTGCCAACTTGACGGGGTATGCAGGTGTAAAACGGTTTGCAGTTGCTCGCTACTACGCTGTGAGAAGGGTGAGCAAAGTTGGTCAAAGGACTGCAGAACGTACCAGAGTTGTGTGTCTGTGGGGGGCTGTTGCAAAGGGAGAATGGAAAAGCTCAGCGTGGCAGTGCCGTGGCATTTATCAGCATCCAGAGGCCAAGTGAGCAGCCCCCCGAACACCACCACCCACTGTACCGACGCCGATTTTTGTCACCAGACACCGTTCCAGTGAATTCAGGTGTGTCGTAAAACTTTTCTCTTGCGCCTTCCAACTAATGCACGTAAAGTTGTTCGACTGCTAGTCGTTGCATACCAGCAACGGATTCCTTTGGGGGTGTCATTGGTCCGCCGTAGTTCAGGGCCGGTCGGTGGAGTGACGAGACCGAGTGCTCGTTAGCGTAGAGTACCGTCATCGACAGCGAGCTCAACATCGCCAACCTCAAAAGGTGAATCCGACGTTGTGCTGAAGCCATTAGTGGCTACCCTAGGTGCTAGGCTCGTGCGCGCATGTCCATCCAAGGTTGTTGTTTTACCTGGATGCTGCGTTGCACTATGCGATGGAGCCTTGAGCACTCTCTCATATTCTATCTTGCGCCATTGTGCTGACGCGGCAGTAGTAGTTTCTCAAGACACCGAAATAATGGCCGACGCACCACGAGGACGCGGTGGATTTGGGCGTGGACGAGGGGATCGCGGCAGAGGACGCCGTGGACCTCGGCGCGGTGGTCGCAAGGATGAAGACAAAGAATGGTTCGTCGAATGCTGCACGCCGTCATTTTAGAGACGATTGACTTCCCTTCCTTAGGGTTCCCGTCACCAAACTTGGCCGTCTTGTCAAGGACGGCAAGATCAAGTCTATGGAAGAGATCTACCTCTTCTCCCTTCCCGTCAAGGAATACCAGATCGTAGACAATTTCCTGCCTAAACTTAAGGATGAAGTTATGAAGATCATGCCCGTGCAAAAGCAGACTCGCGCCGGTCAACGCACACGTTTCAAAGCGTTCGTTGCAATTGGCGACTTCGACGGCCATGTAGGCTTGGGAGTCAAATGTGCCAAGGAAGTCGCTACGGCGATCCGTGGAGCTATTATCCTCGCCAAACTCTCTGTGATTCCCGTTCGACGAGGCTACTGGGGTGCTGCTCTCGGTGAGCCTCACACGGTACCCTCGAAAGTCAGCGGCAAGGTTGGCTCGGTCATGTGCCGACTGATCCCCGCACCCCGTGGGACGGGTCTCGTCGCTGCCCCTGCTTCCAAGCGCCTTCTGCAGCTGGCTGGTGTCCAGGATTGCTACACTCAGTCCAAGGGTTCGACTGCCACGATGGGTAACTTCTTAAAGGCAACCTTTGCCGCCGTACGTAATCCTGCTGAAAATGAAATCTGCGTCTCGCCGGGCTCACGATATTTCTCGTTTAGCTCACGAAAACATATGCATTCCTCACACCGGACCTATGGCGAGAGATAGCCCTGTCGAAGGTTCCTTACGATGAGTATAGTGCCCACTTGCAACTCAGTGCATCAGCCAAGAAGGCGTACTAGGTATTCCATTGTAACAGTTCCTGTCGTATTTTTCCGAATGCGCTATTCTTCTTTGACTTCCTTTTCCGTTGTATCCACCCGTGTCTCATGTGTCAGGTGTGATCGTAACCATCGTCCGGGTTGCGGTAATGAAATACTGAAGCTATTCCGATATGACAGCGGTGGAGTATCACGCAAGCCTTGCCTCTTTTTGGCCTCCTCGATTGTCTCAGCCCGAGACTCTGCAGCGTATTCCCGGATTTGAAAATGAGATCTGGCATTTGAATTGTGTTACTTTTTTTTCTCCTGTCAGCCGTGGTGTATCGATCGCACCGAAACGTTTGTCAGTGGCATGCCCAGCTACTCGCCACGTTTGATGACTTTTTCTGGCTTGCCACGTCGCCGTGAGTCCTTCTGAAGTACTATGACGAACATGTGGGCTCGGCCGGGATCCCCCCCTGCTGGCCCTTATGCTACCGTTTGAGGTGAGTCTGCTCCCATTTCACAACAGCGACTTGACTCACCACTGTTTCTTTCGTACCCGCAACTAGCCCACTGCCGTCGTTCAAATATCTCGTCTGTG
This sequence comes from Pisolithus albus, assembly GCA_024613165.1. Classification (NCBI taxonomy): domain Eukaryota; kingdom Fungi; phylum Basidiomycota; class Agaricomycetes; order Boletales; family Pisolithaceae; genus Pisolithus; species Pisolithus albus. Next base: position 305,957 of record JANFAB010000005.1, read on the forward strand.
TTGAATGTTCTCTAATGTCCTTCCGGGTATGTCTCATGTTCTCCTTGACGACTAGTTGTTACTCACCCTTCCCAAGCTCTGGCGGCAAAGCAATTATAATACGAGCAGTTTATCTGCCCATAGCAACCTAATGTCTTCAGATGATGGCGAAGAACCAACGCTAGCAAAAGTCAATTACGCTCTCCGTCGTTCCTCCTACAACCGAAAGCTAGTCGAATTTTCATCACCCACCATGGAGTTCCTCCCCTCTCACAGGGAGTCGGCCGACTCCGCTTTCCAAACTAGCCGGCCTTTGTCCGACTGAACGAGTTCCACTTTTCCAACTTGACCCATACGGGAGGAATGACCGAGTCGAGTCCTTCTACAGGTATGTTCGAATTGCCGTTGACAATGGCCTATTCCGTGAATTTTCTGCAGTCAAGCGTCGTGGTCAACGGACTCGAATACACTCGATGGGTCTTGTATTCGCACGCCGGACATCAGCGTCCTGTCCACGGCTGCAATTTATCGTTCAACCCCAATCACTTCCTTCCAGGCACAGTTCTGCGACTCTATCTCTCACGCGCACGACGTACTGCATGAACGTATCCCTGACTTGAACGCGGAATCGTGCCCCCCGTATCCACAGTGCGAAGAAAATTTTTTACCTTGTGTTCATTTGCCGATCTTACCTCTCGATGATGTTCCGCTGCGAGAAAGCACCATTTTGCCTCAGAGTCCCGCGCCGGTGGTTCGATCTCCTCTGGATGACGTAGACGATGAGTTCAACTATCAACGGCAGTGGACCCGCGTTCGACGTTTCGCCCGTAACTTCGGGTACATGGGACTGTTACAGCCAACCGCACGAGTCAATTCCTGGGCGCCGGCTGCGGATATCTCTGCGTCTCCCCGCGTTTCTTCGTCATTTCAATTCTCCCCACTTTCCTGGAACCATTTACACGGCCGGCGACGCGACATCTGGTCGAGATGTCGAGAAAGACACGAATGGTATGAGGGATCGGAGGCAGCCTACGGGGGGCTTAGCCGGACATCCGGATGGCCAGCGGCTGGATCACCAAAGTGACACAGGCGACGTGGCGCTCCGTGGCCCATCCCGGGAAGACTGCACCAGCGACCTCGGTTGTACAGTGGAAGCCAACGACAGGGGTAATGACGACGACTACGACGACGACTGCAGTGAATGCACATCTATTGACAGCACCGCTTGGAGCCTGCTATTCCAGGAAGTTAGTTCGATGGTCGGGATGTCTGACGCGGACCATAGTACTTTCTGCGATTCTTCTCAGACAGGAGATCCTGTCATCAGAGGTGATTCTGTCTGCAGAGACGAGTGTTATTCACCGAAGTCTTCGGAAACATGGGAGTCTGTGCGTATACCCGGACTTCCCAAAAGGAGATAGACTTCAGCTGTCGAGGCTCCCTCAGCCGCCGCTGACATACGCTAGGTTGGCAAGTCGTCCCGCCGATCCTCGTACCGCGAGCTGTGTATAGCGGGAAGTCCGACGTTCCCTCACAGAGAAGGGACTGCCTCCTACGTGCCTCCTCCAATCCCTCCCCAGCACACCTTCTAGAAAGGAAAGCGGACATAACTCCTCTCTGCCAGCAGAGAAGTGCAGACATAGTCGGACTAAAGCGTAGGGGGCCCTCTCTAGCAGACTACCGGACGATGCTTCACCCAAGCAGGAATGCTGTTAATGTCGCAACCACGTGCACGTCCGTGCGCGAACCGCCTCCTGCCACCCCTCTGGCGGCGCAGAACCCTGCGCTTAATAGGCTCGACCTCAGTTTGACCAAACTAAAGGCGCGTGCTCCCCATCAACAACGGGGGTGGCATTCGGACAGAGAGACATCGGCTGCATCACTCAAGATTAACGGGTCTCCTAGAGGAAAACGACCCTCTCGCATTGCCGGTGCTCGCCCCGTCGTGCAATCCGCTGTTAGACGGCCCACGGTAACGGGCGTCACGCCTGCATATAGCAAACGTCCCCTACGGCGCGCCCCGGGATCATGTCCCCCTTCCCGAGCTAACACCTTGCCAACCATGACTGCAGGTTGGCGAAACTACTCTCACCCCAACGGCACTTCTACCGCAAATGAAAGAAGACCCGTCAAGTCTTTCATAGACATGGACATACCTTCTCCGAAGTTCCGAGAGACTTTCTCGAACCGTACTCGCAGGTTGATGAACGATGGCAAAATGAAGAAACTTGCCAGGTCTGCGAGTCGGTTGAAGCGACGTATTATAGCTTGGGGGAAGAACTTCCTTAGCATCTGAGAAGTTCGTGTGCGGACTCGTGTGCCGCAAACGTGGTGGACTTGTCTCCATCTCTGCGGATTTAGATTTTTTTAATATGCTTTCACTTTTGAATGCACTTTGATTAGCCGGTAACAACTCACTAGGGCGACCAACACCAAATAGGCTTGCTGTCAAGGAGGATAACCACCGCCGAGGGGTCTCGCAGCCCTGGTCAGCGGAGCACGCACACGTTAGGGGGAAGAGCAGGATAACGGAGGCCCCACGAATAGTTATCTCATTGTTCAGAAAGTGTAGTACTACATAAGTCGACATCACCATGCACTTCAATTGGAGAGGCGAGAGGAATTCATGTTAACATACATGCGGTATTGCACAAATCCGGGATGCGTCGAGTTAAGATATAAAATCAGGGCGGAGCCACGTCATTATCGCGACGAGAGCCACTTACAAAATCAAACATTCTGGCATGCATACCTCTTTACCAACAGAGGACATTGACTTCCTGCCTTGAACTGACCGGTAACATACGGGCGAGTCAATACGCTGTGTTCCACGTGTTTACAGAGGGCAATTTAAGGGTCAAGTCGGGTGTGCTTACACATTGGCCTTGAAAATCTCGCTGTCTGTCTCTGAGAATGCAAAATTGGTCAACAGAAGATAGAGGAAGGTTTTCATTTCTATCATCGAGAATCGCATGCCGATACAAGACTGAATCAAATTACAATCCGTCAGTGTAAATAGTAACTCTTCACCGCATTCGACGTACCCGCGGACCAGCCGAGAACGTCAACAAGTTAGAAAATAAGCCTGGAAGTGCAGAGACGGCTTCGGGGAGGGTACCCCAACGATCCGGACTGTTCGATGAGAGATGCTCAACAGCAACATAACAAACAATAATGAACGACTGACTTGAAATCCCAAGCATCCTCGCCCCATATTTCTTTATCTAGATTAAATGCTTCAATGGGGACATGAACAAAGGTCCCTTTGGCGATCCGGATAGACTTTTGATCAGATAGGGTCCCATCTCGTAGACAGACAGGATATGATGTGGGTATCTCGTCGTCTCGTGTAGCTACCCGTAACGATGAATGGACAGGTGGAACCAGCCGCAAAGATTCCCGCACGACATCGTTGAGATAGGGAAGGTTCGACAAGACATTGTATAACGATTCGGTCTCTTCGCTTGTTAAACGCGGGACAGGGGTGACAGGTGCTGCCTCCAGCAGTTCCGCCCGTAAGCGACGCTGCACTTCAGGGTGCTTTGCTAACAGATATAAAGTCCAGGTCAAAGCAAGTGACGTGGTATCAGAACCAGCAAACATGAACGTATTAATGTTGTGGAGGATATCCGCGTCTGAGATGCGCTGGTCAGGCGGCAGGTCTGTAGCTAGGTTCGATTGGACTGCGCTGGCGTTCAAGAAGGGTTTGAAACCGTGGTAGAGGACTCACTAAGAAGAGTGAGTAAATCTTTGCCAGCATACTCCAGACCGGTTTCTTCGCCTTTCAAAATCCTGGCCTTCTTCTGCTGGATGAGCTTACCAGCGACGCGCTCAATTACTTCTTGGCATCTCTTGACTGTCCGGACCCGTTCATCTGGCTGCTTAGTTATAAAAACAGGGCTCTTCCACGGTGGGAGTCAATTTCGGAACTTACGAAGATTTCGTTGAATGGAGGGATATATATGCCAATGACAGTCCGAAGACCACTGGATTGGGAGACAGCTATCTCAAACATTTCTTTATATGCATGAAAAAGCTCGTCTGATTCGTTCTGGATAGCGTTGAAATGATAGTCAAAGCCTACACAACCGTCACTACCTCTATGGAGATACACGATGGGCCGCCAGACCTACCTGCTAGACCAATGACATCAAAAGTTGCCCGGCTTATCCAGTGGCAGACGTCAATCTTGACTCCCTCGCTGGTATTCCCAGAGCTGTTGATCATCTCACACCATTTCTCCCGAAGCTCGTTGCCTTTAGTGAAGACGACAGGGACGAACGACCTCAAATTCTGGATCGAGAAGGCTGGGGTAGCGACGCGCCGTTGGCGTTTGTGAACGACCCCTTCGGCTGCTAGCATGCCGCAGCCGATGAGGCTCGTGATCAATCGACGAGACTGCCACGGTTTCTCGTAGACCATGCTGTTCTTAAGCACGTGGGCCACAGAAACGGGATCGAGAGGTAGGAGTCTGTCGTCCCACTACATCGTTCCTTCGTGGTTCAGCACGGCGGCATCTACATTTCGGACGTCACGCACCGGACCCAACCCCCTGATGCGTACATGTCGTCCAGTATTTCCGGACGAAAGTCGCGTGGGCTTTCGGTGAGCGGTAAGGGCTGCCACAGTGATGTCATCAAGCCAGCAAGGTCGTAGAGTACGTACTTACTTTAGCAAGAAGGACAAGTGGTTGTCAAACAGCCAACGTACTGGCGGTCCGGCCAGCTTGCGCAAAGGATTGAACCGAGGTGCGATAAAAACGTAGTAAAAGCCGACGCCCAGCAGGGGGGTGGTCGTAACAAAGACGACGCTTAAGACTATCCGCAGTATTATAGAAGGCATGTCGATCTGTACATGTGAAATGAGATACGACGAGGTAAAGAACGGGAACGACGCGATATTTGGGTGAGCATGGGATGTCTTGGGGACCGAGAACAACAGCGCGACGACGAGCCGTTCTGAAGCGCTTGCCAACTTTTGTGATCGCATGTCCATTGCAATCAGCTGCTACGGTGCCCGTCGTACACTCCCAACCGTGACTACGAGTGAGCGAAATCGCCTTTATCTAGAGTGAACGAGTCGCATTCTAGCACTTGGCGCCCTTCCATATCCTCGACCTTATTCGCACTATCCATCCTCGGGGCCGCCTCCTGCATACTCCCTATTTCCTCCGTTGAATACTCTTCTTTTGTTGCGGTTTCGATCCTCGGGGACAAATCCACTGTGGTGCAAATGCAGTCGTCGACACCCGATACGCCCGTTTCCGATCCTTCGCAAGTGTCGTGTTTCCTGCCTGGTACTCGATCCTTTGCGAAGGTGCGTTCCCGATCTTCCGTAGATATCCCCGCCTGCTTCTCCCCGGGAAACATCGTGGATACTAGAGAGAAATTGGAGCCAGAATGATTCAAGCACGCCCTACACATCGTCAGACTCGCTGCTCACTTTCTGTTTGGCTCTGATCACTATCTTCGGATTCCTCTGGTATACGCGTTAAAGGTGTCCTCCCAGCGGACGATTTATGGATCCCTTGGCGTCCACGAGGCCGACCCCGTCGTGTCTCTCCCCCAACCTTTGCAAAAGACTCTCTCGTGAGCGTCGAAAACCTGCTCAGCGACACTCCGTCAAACAGTAGGCTTTGACGCTCTCTCCTCTCTGGGTCGATGGATGCGAAGACCTGGTTATCAAATACCCCCTCAGCATTAGGTCACGATTGTGTGTGCTTACCAACTGCAGGAACACCTCCTACTTGTGGCACGCCCGTAGAAGCTCGTCGTCTTCCCACTTCACCTTGTGCTAACCTTGCTTGCTTCGACCACCTCAGCATCTGTCCTCCGACAACGAGGGCAAGCAAGCCTCCCACTACCACCATGGTCAGGATGATCGCAACTATGGCGTTTACGGGTACGTGATCGGAGTGGGTTCCGCCATGTAAATCATCGCCACCGCTCGCCCTCAGGTTCCGGTGTAAATATCCAATGTGGAAAAGCGCCAGTCCCCGCAGACGGGAGCACTGCTGGATCTATGGGCGGTACAGTCCTAATGAAATGGCGTGGGTCATGGCTCGCCACTCTTGGCGATTGTATGGGGCGAGGCCAACCGTTGGATAAATGTCGAGATGGGTGGCCCCGAGGTGTATCGGGGGTTACCATCAGGGGAACAGCTGGAGCCATGGTATGGGAAATCTGAACTCCAGGAGTCAAGTGTCAAGATGGATGAGACGTTCAGGAAGAGGCTGACCAGCCTGTAAATGTTCCACAATCACGCACGGCACCGGTCAGCCTTTCCGCTCGAGTTCACAGGGCCAGGAATTGCCGTGGCATCAGCCAATAAACTTTACTGTGTAGTTTTCTAAATCATATTGTATTATGCCGGTATACCATACTTCCAATATAAAGAATAGCTCGACGTCTCCTGCGGCTTCCAAACGGAATCTTATGGCCACCCATTTGTAGAACGTCGTGGCCGCAGCCACTTCCCCTCAAGCTCCTCGATATCATACCCTCCCACTGGCTTATCGTCGACAAACAGACCTCCAGAAATGGTCATCGGATCCAGCTCGATGTCCGCATCATTGCATATCGCAACAAAGTCTGCAGGCAAGGCTGCTGCAATTCCGAGTCGGATGTGTTTGCTTGGCCCGGTTTTCTTGAATCGCTGCACAAGCATAACAACATGTATGAGACGCTAGGAAAAACGGACAACTAGTTGGGAAAACTCGCCGAAAGCGTTAATCGCGAGGCATGCAGGAAGACCCTATGTTCGGGAACGCGGATGACCTGGGTGACCTTTTCGGAGACGGGCTTACGACTATATAACGCGTCGCCAAGAATGGGAGCTAAGGCAAAATCAGCCCATGGTAACTATGGCCGCGTCAAGCAAAAGTGGTAAAGACATACTCTGCAGTGAACGCGCGAGATGAACGCGAAGTTGGTGTTTCAATCCCGTGTGAAGCGTCAGTCTGAGAAGGGACAATGGCACTTTTGGCTACCGAGTCTTTCGAGTGAACACGAATGAAACGCAGAGACGAAACATGGCTTACTGAAGAAGCGACCCATTCCCAATCTGTGGCTGCAAACTCGGCGTCACAATGTTCGCCAATCGAGACACGGCCATCGCTATTGATCTCGATAGCGTCTCTGATTTCACCGGACCTGGTGGGAAAGGACTTCTCGCCTCCACGAACAAGTGCTAGATATGTCTTTACAACTGTTCTACTTTGAAACTGCCGTGCAAGCTGCCTTGCTGTGGCGATATTTTTGGCCAACACCAACGCACCCGTTGTTGACTATATGAAAAAAGTCACTTGAGACACCTTGGAGGGGCATCGTACAGCACTGATGACGCACTTTGTCAAGCCTATGCACGGCGTAAGGCAGGTTGTCTAGATTGAAATGGTCCTTCAAGTCTTAGCAACGTCACGTTTTCAGTTGCAGTACAGAGCCTTCGATGACGAAAGCATACCGTGAAGAAGATCATTGAACTTGTCTGCGTCCCTCGGTTGTCGATCCTACGAGTGCTCTGGCTTGAGCCAACGCCAAACAATATGCTAATTATCGGCTCCCACATTCGACAAGCTTCCCTGGCAGATCAAGCCAGGTGGCTTGTTGAGAATTATGATGCTACGGTCTGCATAGATGGCGTATCTGGCCCAATTTATCCGAGTTTTGAAGGGTGAAAACATACAAAGCGGGCGGAAGACAAGTTGTGGAAGTGCTTCCGTCCCGCATGACATAACCAAATGTCGACCTGGCTGCGTTTGCTGACAACAGCAACATGGCGCAGAGGAAGCGCGCGGGGCTCATAACCCCGAGGTCACTCGATCGAAACGAGTTGTTGCTATTTTCTGACTTTTTTTCCCCCTCTTTCTCGTGTCCCTTATGCATAGAAAAGAGAAAGCCTTCCACAAATTATGTACATCGCACAACAGAGATATCTATTCAAATCGAGAATGAAACGGAATGGGGAACACCATCGTACACGCCAACGGGAACCGCGAGTCCTCGCCGGAAGAACCAACTCAGATCAACATTCCTCTGTAGCCCAGATCGCGATAAGTTCTCTCGGCCATGGAAAATAAGAGAACAAAAGTACTCACGCAATGCTCGCAGTTTGGAGTGTCCTGGAAATGCGTACACAATAACTGGCTGAGGTAAAGACTGGCTGACTTACGAGATAAAGCCACAAATCATAGCTGAGGTTGCCATTCTCGCGATTACCTTGGCCTGCGATGGTGCAAGGGCGCTTAGCACGCCGATCTGGATACCCAGAGAACCAAGATTGGCAAAACCGCAGAGCGAGTACGATGCAATGGTGAATGCGCGGTTTGAAAGCGGGTTAGAGCTAGCTTGGATGGCAGCAAGTTCTAGCGCATACGCGATTTGTAGTAAATTTCCTCTGCTTGTCGAAGAAATACCTACCGGTATATGCTGCAAACTCATTCTCGATGAGTTTCGTGGCGAGCAGCTGGGCAACAGTAAAGATCTCGTGGCTGGGTACACCTGATAGTTGGCATTAAGCGGACACTAAGTGCACCGAACAGACGGGCCACGTTACCAAGAAGGAAAGTGACGGGGTATGCGACGTAGCCAAGAATGAGTTGTAGAGTAAGCTTGTCTATGCCGAATCCACGGCCAACCCACGTCAACACGGCATTGAAGGCGGACACGAGGGAAAGGATTATCAGGACATTTGTCCTGTTAAACATTCAGTCATGCAGGTGACGCCAAGTTGCAAGGACGTACAAAATATAGCCAGCAACCTTGAGACCAAATAGCCCACCCCGGGAGAAAGCGTGCAGTGCATTAACGGGACGATCCTCGAGGCTTTCTTCACCACGGTCAACGATCACGCGTCCCCGTGTGACAGGCTCCTCGGTTTCCGGAACGCGCATCTTGCTGATGGCTATGGAAGCCGGGATTGACATCACGGAAGAGGTAATGAGGTTTTGAGGGGGGACGCCAAAGGAGATATATGCAGAAAGGACAGCTCCAGAAATCGTCGAAAATCCTGCGCTATCCATGAATGCAGGAAACATCACGGGTTTTGCGTTCGGCTCACCGGAAGTCATGCAAAGGTGAAGCTCAGAGGCCGTCATCGTATCGACGTAAGGTTTAACTAGACAAGCAGATTCACCCATTCCCACCCATGGGGACGCAGCAGCGACAACTGCTTCGGCACCGGATACATTCATCAACTTGAAGAAGAACCACGCACTTCGACGAGTAGGAGTGTGAGAGGGCGAGCCAAAGCGCAAGTAAGTTATCGACACGTACAATCCTTTAATGATCCATTGCATCACACCAAGCTTGATAGCGCGTGAGCGAACAAATAAACCGGGAGGAGAAAAAAAGGACCTACGTAGTAAAGCATCTGAATTGTTGCAATGAAGAAGATGATCGCAGCGAGCTACAGAGTCCCTTAGCGAAATAGTAGATGCGCGAGGGAGAAATGGAGCGAACAGTGTTGACGAAGAACCAATTTTTGGCAATGGTAGCGGCATCGAAGAAGAATTCGGCGCCGACATCGGCCTGGGTCAGGAAGCCCTCGGCGAGATTTGCAATGTATCTGAAAATAGAGTAACCGACACTCGTCTTCAGCACGAACAAGGCGACAGCCTGCTGAATGAACAAGCCAGTGACGACCGTGGGCCTAAATTATATGAGGTACAGCATTGACAATGTGAAGGAGAAAGACTTCATACCAACAAATTTCGGAGCGATTGGTCGAGCTCAAGTAGAATCCGCACTGGAAGACGAGGAGACCGAGGACAGAGATTGCTCTATGACCATAGTCACTGTTCTATGGCTATTGTCAGGGAGAGGCGTCGTGTAATGTTTATAGATGGGACATACGTAGGACAGGGGGAAACCGAATGCAGAAGCGAGGATAAACGCGATCAGACAGGACCAGCCGATCGCAAGCCTGAGCCTGCGGGGAATCCGATACCAAGGCTGCTGAACGACAGGGAACCACACGGCTGCCACTGGACGAGTGACAGCGGAGTTTGGAATGAAACGGAAAGCGATGATGCTTGACGGAAGAGCATCAAATGTAATTATGCTCTGAGGGGCCGCGGAGAAATAAGCATGCCACTCACAGCAAGAACATCCATGCAAACACAGTCTGTTGGACCCTACGGACATTCCTTAAGTTAACTGGCCCACCAGCGGAAAATCCTCACCATCTCGGACGGGTTGCCTTGAGCACTGTGGCAGAAATCCACCAACCAAGAATCAGGGCAGCCGTAGCAAGTAGCAACGCAACCCGTATGATTCTACGAAATGGGGACTGCTTCCGACTGCCTTCGTCGGTGGTGGTGTTTTCGACATCGGTCGAAAAGTGCTTATCATCTGAAATCAAAGGCCTTTTCTGGGTAATAATCTGATCACTGACGACGGGGAATTCGGCCCCAACAGTGGGAGTGGACTCAGCCATGGCACCAAGTGAATTGTGGGGGGAGGAGGTAGGCGACCTAAGGAGACGGCACACAAGCCCCGGGAAGTACTTATCGGGCACCACACTCCACGTTCTGTAGCTTTTGCCGTATTTGCGGCGGTCAATCTGACAGATTGGACCCTGTGGTCATGCGGAGAACAAGCTTCTCAAAACTTCAAGGCACCGCGTACTCCCGTGAATAAGTGACCAAGGGAACACATGCCAGTGGCCGGCGGACATGCTCGTTGCTACCGTCGCTATATATATTTACAGCCATAGATAGGCAGTACTTGGACTCAGTCCGTTGTGGAAACGGCGGGTAAGTAAAATATCCTTCTGCCAGTGCCAACGCGGTCAGTGGCGAGAAAAACCAGGGGAATGCCAAGCCATCTGGACTAGAGGCTCCACCGAACAAGCCACAAACGGTCCTTTGCAAAGTCTGGAGTACGTCATATATCGTTGTCTCACTTCAAGCGTTCCTTGATCCAGTCGACACCTAAACCTTCAGCGCCTTTATCGACTTCCCGCCGGTGATTGCCAACCATTCACCAGGCGCAGTCGTATGGCCGGTATTCATCGTCATCCCCGGTATCTGTGGGGACCACGCCAGATTCGTTACCTCGCTACTGGCAGAATATGCCATGATCGGATCTGACACCACGCGCTTCTTCACGTCAGGTCGAGGTGAGTTCAAGCGTGCGTTCGCCGCGCGTGGCGATGTCGCAGATTGTGTGTATGCTGCCAGATCCCAGAGCAATACCTGACAATCATCACCTGCGGACGCGTGTGGGGTCAGCAACCATTTCGCGAAACGTCATGGATGAGACGCGTACTAGCGGTGGCGAGGAGGGGACGGTCTGTCGTGCTCCAGCCCATAGCATTTACTTGACTGCGGTGCCCACGAAGTTCGATGACGGGCTGTCCAGGGCTTCGCATATCGAGGATCTGAACGTCCGTCCCGTCCATGTGAAATGTCGACATGTAGTTTGAATCAGTAGGATTGAACGCGATGCGGAGGAGCGGGGAGGTTGGAAGACGTGACGCTGTCGAAGCCGGAGGAGCATTTTTCGGCGCAGGTGTCTCGTACAGAATCGTCGAGTGTTCCAGACTCCGCAAATCGAAAGCGCGAAGACTCCCATCCGCACCGACGGAGACGAATATGTCCGTAGAACCAGGAAGCCAAGCAACGTCGTACACTTCACGATCGTGTGCAATGAGTTGTGTGATGGCGGTGGCTGTATCGATGTTCCAAACCGTGCACGTCGTGTCTATGGACGAAGTCACAATGAGATTCGGCGACTTTTCGTTCCATGAGAAACTCGTCAAAGGGGCCCCTGAGGCCTGGTTTTGCACTTTTGATTGCTACGGGGGCGGTGGGATCAATTGCGCAGTCCAAACGTGAATGGGGATGAACGAGATTGAGGACCCATCCAATGACTTACCCCAGAGAGGCCAGTTTTGAGCGTCAGTCGATGTCCACCCCCACTGGGCTGTCTCCCCACATACGCGGACGATGCCAGAGGTGCATCCCCAGAGTACTCCCACACCCTCAATGCGTCTGATGTGGTAGCTAGTAACTCGGTGCTTGGAGACTTGCCCGTCCAGGGGAATCCTGTGGCGGTCGCCGGCTGCCACTGCAGATTCGTCGCTGGATAGCCATGGTTGGCCTCGACGAGGGTTACGAAGTCGGGATAGTCGGTGTAGTCGTCTTCGACGAGTACTCGTTCGTCCTGGAGACCGACGACAGCAATGCGGTTCCGATAGTCTTCCGTGAAAGAAGCGATTGCAAGACGAAAGGCAGATCGAGGGCGTGACTGATGACCCGGTGAGGGCGACTTGCACCAGTCGATGGCGTGGACGGGCCCTGCTGTAGGTTAGCCCTCCGAATGCCCAGAGACGTCGGGACTATGCTAAAACGCACAAGGGGCCTCGTACTGAAGTAGGGTAGTTTGGGTCATCAGCGAGTAAAGGCTGTGAGAGTACCAACGACCGACGGCACTGCATAAGCCAGTCACACGCTGGTTTCCCGCTTCTTAGGGGGTGTCACACACAACTCAATGTCACGCCACAATCAAGTTACGACAAAACTGCGCTGTTTTCACGGGTTTACATGGCTGGCAATATCATATATAACGAGAGCAAACGATAAGAGAGCACTGATAAACTAGGACTGAGGGAATCGGGGAAACTGGTGGATTCGGTCTTGGAGTTTCGACTCGCTGGTTGGAAGGCGTGGGGAGGATGTCGGGTCAGGGACAAGTGGAAGGTGAGATGGAGGAGTCAGTCAGTTCGATAGCAGACACGATTTTTTTTTCTTTGTCGCGAGAATCCACTGGCGTCAAGGGCTTGCAGGCGATTCGGTTAGAGTAATAGAGAAATTATAAGTCAAGGTGAAGTTGGCGGAGAGTCGGGCGAGCAACACGTCGGTTCTAGTCGGTGTCGACCATCGAGATGGCGCCGCACTGTTCACAAAAGCTCCACATCGTTCTTGCGCCATCGGGACTCGCTGAGCATGCCACGCGTAGCTTCGGTATTTGAGAACAGTTGGAGCTGAGTCAAAGGTATTAACAGAGACGAAGGAGTTCGACAAATACCACGTGATGAGCTATGTGAGGTGGGGCTTACCCATGGTGAGTAAAACTGCTGGCGGGCTGCAACAAACCAACGACTTTGGCGGGTTCGGACGGATAGGGGTCGAGGATAGGCTGGCGAGTACCGAGTCTGGGGTAGAGAGCTGGCGTGCGATGATTGGTAGTTACAGGGTAGAACATTGGGCCGTACTCACGGGAGTTATAGTCGACAGCGTCACAAAGACCCGAAGAGACGCTGGAGCTGCTGGCGGTAGACACAAGACGAGAGTGATGGTTCTCAGGGAAAAAAAGGTCCAAGTCAGAAGAGGGAGAATCAGACATAGCAACATCAGAGTCGGGCTCATAGCCAGGGAAGGGAACCAATTTCAACTGTTTGGTAGCCTGTCATGAGGCGTTAGGGACTGACACCCGCACTCGGGAGTGGACACGCACCTGAGGGTAGTCGGTGGAGGCGTCGAAGTCGAGCTTGCGTTTGACGGCCATGGCAGAACGACGGGACGTGTGGGAGGGGAAGGGGGGAATGACGCGGAGAGACGCGCAAGTGGGGACACCGCAGAGTAAGAGCGGGCTTTCCTTGGGAGGGAAAATTAAAAAGGACCACCGCAACTTATACGCGATCGAATTTGACTTTATTTGCGTGCCGCCGCGGAGTTGTAAATTCGCGTGAACCCCAGATCCATTCGCCGAGTTCGGATCGTGGGAACTTAGAGTCACGTGAGGTCGCTCACCGCCGTGAGCTACTGCCACACTCTGTAATTGCTGCCGCCAAAATGGACTCACCACTGCCGCCTTTCCTAGACCCTCTCCTCGACTTCTTGTCTGACCAGCTACCGCCTCCACTATACACATTCCTGCTGTCGTTCCTATCACACACGATCACCCTACTCACATCCCTCATCTCACTCGCACAGTCCGTCATTGCCGCTAAACCCTGGGAATGGGACCCACAAACCATCATCCCACCCCTCATAAGCATTCTCGCCGCCTACCTCGCTTTGTACAGTCTATATAGGACAACTGGATGGATGTTCAGGACTGTCTTCTGGTTCGTCAAATGGGGGACGATACTTGCAGCACTGTCAGCAGGCGTGGGTTGGTATATGGCAAATCAAAATTCGTCAGGCACTGGGAACGACGATCTCATCTCAAGTCTTGGGAAAGCATTTGTGAGTGTCCCAAACAGCCATGGCTGCGACACAGCTGATGTAGATCCGCCTCACTCACAGATGAACACTGCCTCGCAAACCGGTGAGAAAGTACGGCCTAAACCTTGGGATTCTTTCGACAAGCACCGTGCTTGGCAGCACCAAAAACAGGCCGGAAGCGGGGCGGGTATATCGAACGCCCAGCAAATCATGGCTGACATCGCAACAGCTGCAGGTCGCACGCTGATGCAAGGAAACTGGTGGGATGCTGCCAAGACGGCCTTCACTAGTTCCACGACCGATCGAGATCAGACTAGGAAGACGACCAGTGATAAAAAGCAAGGGAAACGGAACGGGAGGGCCAAATAGTTGCATCGGTTCCATCTATCAGACGTTCAGTTGTGGGTTGGCGAGCGACCTATGTATATATTCTTCCATCATGGTAGCGCAGTATTATTTAGGACTTGACGGGCTCTATCGCCTCGGAACTCTTGTATTGGTGGCTACAAACGATCAAAATAAGTTACCACGATAGGAGAAAATACTAACTATGCTATACGGCCCAATTGTGCCAAACCGGTCGAGCCAACAAAGAAATTTACCTGTTGGCAACGTCGGTATAGCACCACTTAATAGGGGATGAATACGAATACTCACTGCAGCAAGACTGTAGTTAACCGGCGTGATAACAAGAGAGTACCTAACCCAGATAAACCCGGTGCACGCCAATGCTGTATCAGTTCAAGATCAGATATATCCAGAATGTCCAACATGGCTCAATACGTACCAACGTTCTGTGACACGCTCAACTTTTCAGCAGGACGACTCAAGTCCTTCAATCCGGCAGCAACCAGACACCACTTCATTAGTGGTGCCCAGAAGAAGACCGTTTTGGGACCTGCCCATTAAGAAGGATAGCACGAGAGGTTGATGCATGAGTGAGGACTGAATTCGCCACAGACTGAGCCACATACCGGCGGGATGATTCATGAACGCAGAGAATTTGGAAGGAACGGCTGAAGCTGCTGCGCCCGACATTCTTAACCAGACAGTCCCAGCACTGGCGTGGATGTGCTTGAACCGTAAGAGGTAGGGGAGGAAGGGCCTGATCACAAAACTCTGGCCAATCCACCGGATTATGTAAGTGACGATTCCGTGACTCGAACCAAGCAGTCGCTCTCTTCCTGCTCTGTGACAAGGGACTACGCTACGGCACTGCCATCGAACGATAAGTATCACAGACAGTACTAATCCCATCGCAT
Organism: Pisolithus albus; assembly: GCA_024613165.1. NCBI lineage: Eukaryota > Fungi > Basidiomycota > Agaricomycetes > Boletales > Pisolithaceae > Pisolithus > Pisolithus albus. The sequence continues at coordinate 321,368 of JANFAB010000005.1, forward strand.
TCCACGTCTGTTTAGAACGACTGGCCAACCCATTTCCTCACGAGATCTTCCCAGCAGCCAGTCAAATGCATGTGTTCTCCTGGGCAAGTCTGTAGAGTTATAGCCCCTCGCTCGTCGAGGCTACGCAGTCCAATGTAATCCTCGACATAAAGCGGTTGCAGCTTCATCGGGACAATTGTTCGGGGTGCTCCGCGTTGGGGTTCGCCGAGAGGACGTTGGTCATCAGCTTGCGTAGACGATGCACCAAATTCTTCCAAAGGCGCTTCCGAACCAAACCAAGCACTTTCCTTGGGGATAACCGTCTTATCTCGCGCGAAAAGCACTAGAATCAGGTTTTCTAGAGACGCTAGGTTGTTAGCGTATGTCACGTTCTTGACTGCAGGCAACATGAGTTCGTTGTTGACGTCAGCAAGGAAGCTGTTGACGGTCATGTAAAGACCCAGTTGGTTGGGATCTCGGAAATATTGAGCCTGAAAAAAAATGACCATGACTACGGGAACATCCAATCTTGCAGAATGCGAACCTGAACTAAATGTTCCTGCGCCCATTCGGTGTATGCGCCAGCCTTCGCAGCACGGCGCGCTACCTCGCAGAGAAAATCGAAAGAGCGGCATGGCGGAATGTCAGATATACCCATATGCTGCGAACCGAATGTGATAAGGTTGTAAATGGGAGGATCGTTATAACGTTCCACGTAGCCCCGCAAAAACTGACCCCCTTGAGAAAAACCGATGGCATCGAACCCTCTACCAAGCTCATGGATGGACGCGAGCTGCTCGGCAACGAGGTCTATCTGGGCATTGACATTGCCATACTGGAAAGCTATTCAGCAAGAACGTTGAATGAATGACGTATATCTTACGAAGGTGGCACGTTTGTCTTCTTCGACGTCTCTATCGATGTAAACCGAATGGACGAAGATGCCAGGATGGAGTTTCTTCACCTCGCTTTCAAACTGGATTATTCCACGCGACGCGTAGGTGTCACCTAGACCATGCCATATTACCAAAGGTCGAACGTCGTTCGTAGGAGCGGATATGGCATAGCCCGCCAGTGCAACGCACAACAGTGCGAGGAACATGACCTTCAGCGAGTCAGCACAGCCACAGAACAGAGCCTTACGCCGAGACCAGATGAACGTGTGAGAGATGGACCGGTTTGGGACTTCGGCCACTGCAGACCTGTGTTTGTCGATATTTACCATGGACACCTATCATGACGGTCATGTGTCCGGTTATATAGGTTTGCTCGCTTCATTCCCTCGAGTGACTCTACCTTGAGCGGCTGAGTCGGCGTTCTCCTCCCCACGATGCTACGGTCCCCGTCGAAGCGTGACGCCATCCTGATTTTAGCGGGGGCCGTGTGCACACACCTTCTCACGATCCTTGCACCGTTTGCACCTCAGGCCATAGTGATCAGCCAGAGTCTGAAGGGGCAGGTAATTCTGGAGCATCCCGTGCAATATGATCAAGTGTCAGACAGCCTACCAGAAGCCGATATTTCGGGCGACGATATCCAGCTTTCAGAGGAACATGTCTCGAGCAGTAAACCCGCGGGTCAGACTGGTATATTTCGCTACCCATTACTTTTGTCGATGCTTCCCAACGACAGTTGCCTTCTCAGAGACCACGCTAGTCGAACATGTCCCTGGATGGACAGTCTTCCGTGACATCTATATGTTCAATGGGACTCTGCTTATCGTATCGTCGTCTCCCAGTTCGTTCCCGGAGATAAGATATATGACATCGACGGGCCTGGCCGCAGATGTCACGCCCGAGAATATCGCTGCGCGCGAACCTACCAAGTGGAACATGGATTTCCTGACTCCAGAGCAAGCGGCTCAACGCTGGGGAGTGACTGCCGAGAATCGAAGGATCATGTCCGTAGAGGGCAACACGGTGAGCAACCGAAGCTGGCCGTTGATCGGTGTATCTAAGGTAGTTTTCAGCTTCTGTTCAACGATCCCCCGCAATGTACGTGTGACGGTTGTTTCTATGTGCCTGGAAGCTCATCTCCTTCAAGTCCTTGCCCATTATTACCACTTCTGCGCTGAGCTTCTACTGGGTACCTGGTCTCTCTGGACTGGAGCAGCTCACCCAAAGCCTCCACCACCTATACATCGTGCCATCTTCCCGCACTCGTCGGCCGCTGGATGGCGAGACCATCCAGGGTTTAACAGTTATTTTCTCCGTGCTGCCTTCCCATCACTTACCGTAGAGGTGGATATCGACTGGCAGGACCGTGTGGTGGCGACAGCTGAAAGCGATGTGGATCAGGCATGGCACTTCCCGTATCTCTTACTTGCGGACAGGTCCGCGGCTTTTCGAGGCAGACTTTGCGGATCGGTAAATCAGCGGACGGCAAGCGAGTCTGTCGATGGACTCGTTGCTCGTTCGAAACTGGACGTCAGTGGTCTTTGGTGGCGACCAATCAGAAATGCCGTGTGGCACTTCGCCGGGGCAACCGAAAACGTCCCGAGTGTGAAGCAGGGAGAACCACTGGATGAACAGTACGAGGAAACCGATAAATTTACCATTACTTACATTTCTCGGCAAGGAACGAGACGCCGTCTGATACCTGAAAACCACGAACTTTTGATTGCAGAGCTAGAGGCTCTTGTGGCAAGGAAAAATGCTGAAGCGATGTTGACGAAGGGAAAGGAATGGGTTTTGAACATTGTGGGGGCGGAGACATTAACCAAGAACGAGCAAGTGCGCCTCGCTTCTCAAACAAACGTAGGTGACGAGGGACAGACTCGACAGAATATGACTGACATGGTTGTCAGGTCCTACTGGGTGTTCATGGAAATGGTCTTTCTCATCTGATTTTGATGCCTCGCACTCGGTTCTCCGCCGTAATCGAAATTTTTTACCCGGATGGCTTCTCCCATGACTATGAATGGACGGCACGGGCTCTCGGCTTGAAGCATTTCGGCATGTGGAATGATACGTGAGTAAGCAATCATGAAGCATTCGTCCAACTCATGAACTGTCGGCAGCTATTTCACGGAGGAGAACACCCCAAAGGTTCACTACCCAGAAGGGTTCCAGGGTCCTAACATTCCGATCTACGGGCCAGCAGTCGCAAACTTGATTGAAAAACGCATCATGCGAGAACAGCCATGACTATATATGTACCACTTGGACAATGGACTTTAGCATACTCATTTTTCCCGGGTTACGGTAGCCAAATGCCTAGCATTTCATACCTCGCCGACTCTATGTTGTACTACCCGTTCAAGTGTGCAATGACTTGGTTTTCCTCGGCATACTAAGGCAAACCAAAGTCTTAAGACTTCACTTCACGTGTCCCAGCCATGCAGGTATCACACTGACTATTGGGCAACTATCAAAAACTGATACGACTTTTCGCAATGGGTGGTTGTCTGGACGCCAAAATCGTATATGTTGAGCCCGTCCACTGCTTCCCAGGGACGGTAATAGGCTATTACAGGGCCTTACTGCAACACTCATCTCTCCTCATCTCTACGACTACATCAGTAACTGGGATGATCACGGGCATGATTCTACGGCATATGACCTGCCAGACACGGACACATGAATATATTCTCCTTGTCGTAGGCAAAATTTTCCAATCGATAAGGCGGCCGCATCTGGTTGGAACACTCTTGGAACTCCCGGACCCTCGCCCCGGTGTTCGTCATTTTTCGATGCCCGGAGTCATGGGGCCACCCTGTGATAGTCGGGACACAGCTCATGTCCTGCTAACCCAAGCGACAGGTCTATATTCGACGACTTTCTGGGGTAAACTGTTTCCTCGATTTGGGAAGCCCCTCGACAACTTGTCACTTCAAGGGTTTCTGGCTCGTTTCGATCGACTCAGATTATCTATATCAGCATTGGTCTTGGCTCATCTTGCCCCATTGTCGAATCAGATAGCCGTCCGATAACCTGGATATGGTGCTGCGCACCGTTGTAAAGGCAACCTTCACTTAGTGTGTGCCCTCTGCTATATAAACCTCTATCTTCGATCTGTCCTCCCTATCGCACTACCCTTTCGCCTGATCACCACATTCATCACACACGATGGCTCCTCAGTGGGAACCTGGTACGATGTATAACTACGGCGATGTCGTGACATACGCAGGTGTGCGAGTGCCCTGGGATATTCCCTCCAACGACTGATCTGTTCTCCAGGGGTGCGATACAAGATCATTCAGCCCCATCGTTCGCAGGTATGATTAAGTAGTAGAGAAAAAATCTGATTCTACTTACACGGTGGGTGGGGAATAGAGCGACTGGACGCCTCCCGTTACGCCCGCACTTTGGGGACCCATTCCTGGGGAGGAATGTCACGAGAAATCCTATTACGGGGAGGAGTGCAAGCCTTCTGGCTACAACCCAGCCTACGAACAGCACTCTCAGCAACCGTGCCATCAGCGTAAGGAAGGAGATCAATCGTCGTACAACGTCCCAGTCGCGCAACCACCCAGGCAAGAAGCCGAGAAGCACTGGTATGATTTGGATGATGAGAAGAAGAAGAAACTCGAGGTATTTCGCGTCCATCCATTGGAGCATCGCTCTCTCATTCATGAGTGCAGGTTGGTGGAGGAATTCTCGCTGGAGCTGCTGTTCTCGGCGCAGGCTTGTTGGCCATCAAGGAGCACGGTAAGAAGAAAGAAGAGGTACGATTCTTCCGGGAATGTGTGATGCGTACCTTTCTCACCGAGCCTACAGGATCAGGCGCATAACTGGGCTGAGTCAACTTGGCTCAGGGAATCCAAGGCTCGCACTGAGCAGTTCAGGAATGGTCGATACCCTGGACCTGTAGCATGGGTGTTCAATGAGGGTAAGAGCATTCCCCGTGACGCTATCCAAGGTGGCGAAGAGCGAGGGGAGCGTCTCTACATTTGCCGTGCATACCACGAGGTTTGTTGGCCTCTGAAAACGCATGTTCGTTGCTAAGCTATCCGCATCACAGGGTGGATTGAGTGAGAGACATTGCTGCTATTCGACTTCTTGGAAGAATTGACTTGTACGTAGTGATCGGCAAAGCATGCCCCGTTTTCAAGAAGGGCGCTGTCATTGGATACGGCCACAAGGAATATCATGTGCGTCTAAAATTTCCGCTGCATGCTGGACAACGTTATGTAAACGATGACTACAGCTTAGCACGTATGAGATCCTTGTCGGAGACGCACGTGCCGTGAAATGGGTTCCTGTCACCGGCCAGTTCGATGTCAGAAAGTTGGGTGGTGCCAGACCTGTTGAGGGCGGAAGGGAGCCCGATGGCACACCTCAGTACATCGCACAAGCGCCACACCAGAAAGCAGTACACCCAGGGAAGGCGTGCGAGACCTACGGGGATGGTTGTTTCATTCCTTACGACAACAGTGAAAAGAAAGTCAAGGTGAGTAAGACCAGCAGCACCTCCACTGAGAATTGCTGATCTATTCTCCTTGCAGGAGTATGCTGTGCTTTGCTACGTTTGAATGCGGACTAAGACTGGAATGCAAACCTGAATGAGATTTCTGTACTACCATTACTCGAACCAAGAAAATCCGTATCTAGCAACTATAGATCACCGAGATATGCAATTGTATGGTCGTCGATTCGCTCGGAGTGCACGCCTGATTCGCAGCTCAACTTTGCCCCCGACTGACCTCAGGCTACATGCATTGTGCATGGCGGATGACTAGATGACTCCCCTGATATCACGGGATTGGCAACGGCCGGTTTGGGTTTGGCTATTATAGCTATCTACGTTTATATTTTCCAAAGCCTCCGTTACATAAAAGCGAAGATCGCGCAGTATGTGGGAAGGCAAGAATAGGATGAGGAATACGACAACGCGGTAGGAATCCAATATTCCCCCAACTACGATCCGACCAGCCAAGACAACAGGATACGTCGAAGGGGTTACTACCCGAGGGGCAACATTCACTATTTGTGGAATTTTCAAGGTTGCGGCTGGTCCTCATGCTATATTTCCGCGGAAAACGGTACATACTTGTGCAGCTCTCCACAAATCCCATAAATGTCTCGTGGACAGCCGAAGGAAGAAAAAAAATGCCTCAAAGCTCCCGCCAAATGACGTCTCATGCCACTCCCCAGCGCCGCATGCTACTCTTCGAACGTCGAGAGGCACCGGGCACAGATCCGTAATCCCATCGCCAAGCTGCATGCGGAGGTTTTGCGTGCAGCGTGCTCAATTAATGCCTTGGAAACACCCACATCTTGAGGTAGATAAGCCTGGTAGCATCCCTGGTAGCACACGATGCCGAGGCGCGTTTAAAGGTGCTTACCTTACGATTTAACGCGTCACAAGACCACCCCGTTTGTTGCGGTAATGCGGACCAGCTGGATGACTCGGTGGCGAAAAACCACCGCATCTCCAAATTTGAACCAATGCACTAAAACCCAGAAGGCTTTCCAGAGGCCTTTATATTGGACAGGGTAGCGTTGTTTGAGATCCCATTGCTCAATTCTCGGTGATTCCTACCTTGACGCGGGGTTAAAGAAGGGCGGAGGTAAGGTGTGGTGTCTTTTGCCCCTAACGATTAGCAACTGTCTTAACTGGACCCTGGGATATTTCATATTTGTGAGATTATGGTTAATGGTTACCTTCGACCGATGCCACGGAGTACAGAGTTACATTATGAAGTGGCCATGACCGTAGGTCCCTTCATTGTTATGGATGAAGCAATAGTGCCACGTCAAACGCATTCCACGACTGCCTCAACATCTTCCTTCGAGCACTGACAGCTGTCTGTGCAACAACTGTTTGCGCAGCTCTGCACTCGAACCGTCGGAGTTGCTACTGGGTCCGCGCTCGACGTCTTCTCGTGGTGATGCGCGCAACATCCACCGCTAAAGTCCTTATCTTGTGCCCACCTGACCATTTTGATTCCCTCCCACCCGAATAATAACGCAATGACAATGGCAGTGGCCGAGTCAACCCACCAGCCATTCTCCCATACGCGGTAAATCAATGAACCGATCAGCAATACGGCGCTGAACTGGATGCAGGATAGCGCACAGAGCGCTTCACCCTGCATTGTACTCGAGTTGAGAGAACGTGCGAGATAGCGTTTAGGTATCCAGAGGAGAAACGTAATGAACATCGTGCCGCCGGCAATAATAAGAGCAGCGTCGGAACGGCTGGGATGTTCGTGTGCCACCAACGAGGCGATGGAGGTGCCTACAGCCGCAAGAGCGAGCGCAATGAGAAGGGAGCCGATACCCGTGGACGCAATTCTTTCTGTTCTGCAAACTACAGTTGGTTGCATCATGTGGGAGTGTTGGGTAGACCTACCTCAGGATACCCAACGAATGTTCGCCCGAGACAGTTTCGTCCCCGGGTTTGACGGCAGCAAGAAACCGCCAAGTGACCAGACAGGAAGACACGACTTCAATGACTGATTGGATCCCAAAGAATACGAGCGAACGCGAAGACGAGTCGACGCCGAAGAGTACAGAAACGACGCCCTCAGCAGCGTTGTAGAAAACGCTGAAGATGCTAATGGCGACAGCAAACCGCTGAAGACTTCGACGGGAGACCATGCTGGAAGCTGCGAAATTACAGTACGGAAAGACTCACGGCCTTAAATTTAAAGCCATTCAGCGACCAGTAGCAAATTAGGGCAAGTCCGAGTCGTGGCAGGGGTCCACCGAGCATTGCTGGAAGGGCCCTCGATGACAACCCATTCGGATTCATTAGAAGGTGACTTCGTGAGATCCAGGAAGGGAGAGACTGGGTGACCCGATGATAGGGAGTAGGTGTGATAATCCTCGTTTGTTCGGCGGCATACTGTCAATTAGCTGCCTTCCTGTACTCGTCTATAGAAGTATCTCGGCTTGCGTGAAATAGACTATCAGACGAGAGGTTTTTCATCCGCGGTCGTAAGACGAGGGTTAAAGCCAGACCGACGCCCGGAGGATGTGGGCGGATAAAGGACGTAATAATCATTCTTGTTTGTAACATGTGGCCAAGTGCTTAGCGAGCCCTACAAAAGGGTTCCTCGATTCTTGACGAGCTCTTAGCGGGAGCATGTGAGCAGTCGTAAACGTAAGGAACACCCATGTCCCAAGTCATCGACAGGGAATGTGAGTTGGAAGTAGTAGCGCTCGAAGGAAGGTCAGGTATACATAGCCAGCCTTTCACCACGAGTAGGGGGTCCTAGCAGGATGATCCAATTTCGAGCCACCCGAGCACGGACGGAAGAAATTGAAGCTTTGAGCATCCATCTGCAAAGCAGTAGAATTACGTTCACATTTGCACTGCGCTTAAAGACGAATGGTGCTCTCTGATTGGTGGTATGAAAGAAAATTTACCATTTGGAGCAAACTTCAAGCTAACCCGAAAGCAGAACGCCAAAACCCATCCCAAAACCCATTCTCATTTTGCCGATGTCGGAGGGACTAACACGTGACCGACACGCGGTGGTTGTTTGCCCCGCTTCCTAATTGGGCGGCGACGAGAAAACAACGTCCCGAGCACGCTGAAGGCACGCTGCTCGTCGCCGTCCGTGGCGATCATATCATGGAGACCCCTTCATCGGCCACCCTCCTGAACCCGCGACTACGGTTCATCGGGCGCAGTTCAAGTCCCCGCATGCCGGACAATGGAGCGGACAGCACTCCTCATGCGGTTCATCCCCGTACAAGCGCTGCTGAGGAGGAGGACGAGCAGTCTACCCCTCGGATACCACTCAAGGCTATCACCTCGTCCAGTGGTGACCCCGGTCCGAGCACTGTCGCTAATTCTGTTCCAACTAATGCGATACCTTCCGATACCCCAGTTGCCACGCGCCTCCGCGCTCTCATTCCCCGTGTACCTCTTCCCCGTCCCAATGTCTCTCCTGATGTCCCTGAGGATGGTCGTTCGGAATCAGACTCTGATCATGCACTCTCAAGACTGGGATCAAGCACTACCAGTTCCGCCCGCGACAACTTGAGGGATCTTTTCTCGAGAGCTTTGCGCTCTACGCCACAGAACAGAAGGCGGCGTCGAAACAGTGTCGACAATAGCCAAATCGAAATATCACCGAATTCAGACAGGGAACATATTGGATATCAAAGCAAAAGACGCAGCTGGAGTGATGAAGAGGCAGATATTCCAAGTATGTACCTATCTCGGATTCACCCTGACCTGGATACTCAGCAAGCTCGCGAGTCAGGACTGGCAAGAGAATCCGATAACTCCGCTCGGTCATCACATGCAACGACTTTCAACACTCTGCGTGTGCGGCTCGCTTCTTCACAATCTCAGATCATGGATGTGCACTTGCCATCGTCCTTGTACGACCGTACGTAGCTGGTGTTTACGTATCTATCTTGCCCTTCATCTTTCTTTAGATTCTGACACGTCTCCGCTAAATTCAGCTGTGCACGGCCCTCCTTGGATCGCTTCTACGTCATCGCGACAGTTGGGCCCGTCTCTTGGCACCCCACCTATGGCTACCAGCACCCCACAGCAGTCGTTTCAGCTGCCCTCAAGATCAACTTCCGAGCCAAGTCAGTACCTGTTATGGTAGCACTATTTGGACACTGATAGGTGCCAGACTTGTTGGAACAAGACTCGGCAATGCAAGGAAACTTGGTTGAGATGTTGGATTCGGAGACTCGAGGTTTGCTTATCATGTAGTATCTCGCGTGCCTTCTAAGCCTTTTCCTACGTCAGTCTCTTCGCGTCCTTCCTGTTTGACGAATACAGTCACTGTCCCGGCCAGCTCAGGACCACTTGTGAAAGCAAATCCTACTGCGCCCGAGCCAAAACCTGTGCTTCCCAACCGTGAATCGTCCTGTCAGTGCATGAGTGCTTACGACTAAAATTTCCGTATGCTGATAACCCCCAAGCCAGTAATCCCAAGATCGAGGGTACATGTACGTTACTGATTCCTGCCAGCAGCGAGTTCGTCATGATCCCTTCATAACGTTAGCTAAGGACCGTCATCACACTCATATTGAAGAAACAAAACGAAATAGCCAGCGTGAGCGCGGTTGGAACCGTCATTCGCCTGGGAGGCCTGACACCCCAAACCACCACCATCATCGAATACCCCATGATTCCCCAACCCACGTCAAGTCGATCTCCCATGACTCATATACGACCCGTGGATCTCCGCGGTCACTACTCCCGGGTCGCTTAAATAGGCGAGGGAGCGTTGCATCTTTGAGCAGCTTCGATGACGACTTTGGTTCCCGACCGAGTTCGAGAAGTTCCTTAGCTGACAGTCAGTGTTTTTCTTGGCGTTCATATCGTTCCTTCACTGACACTTCCAGATGGCGGGTTCGTCCGTGAACTTGATCGCGAAAGAAATTACGAGAGGGAGCGAGATTGGAACAGGCCACATCTGCAATCTAGGCCTTCGTCGAGTCTAAGTACCAGTTCGCATGGCCACGCTCACTTGCACCCACCACGTCCGCTATCTGCGACCCCTTACCAGACTCCGACGCTTGCTTCTCTGCAACGACAATCCTCGCGTTCTTCCCTTCGGTCGTCTTCTCCAGTCTCATTAGGCAGCCGTGAATCATTAAAAGAGCAAGAGGAAGAAGAGGAGCGTGAAGTTGCGCATGAAAGGGAGAGAAACTGGAATTCACCTCGCCCAAAATGGGGCATCTCCAAGCGACGCAGTTTGGGGAGTAGTGGAAGCGGTGGGATTTCGCCACCTTCACACGGACTTTCCAAAGAGTCCATTCAAAGGTTCTCTGCGAGTAGTCACGAAGCGCCACACCCCGGGCCATCCGTTCCGCAAGCACCTGATCAATCCAGCGTTCCCGCGGGTCATGGACCCTGGCAATCAGACCAGTTTCGCCTGTGGCTAAATCAGAACCATGAATATGGGAGTCCTTCGAGGCACAATCACAGTCCAACGAAGACACCAGCGGCTGCATCCAAGTTCGGCTGGCATTTCCATCGGCAACCTCTGCCACCACTCGAATTGGACAGCTCACCCGACCCTCATACGCGTCGCCAGATATATGCTCACAGTGACCTGGAGAATTCGTCACCTCCTAGCTCGAGAGCGTCGAGCCGAGCTTCGGGAATCATCAAACCGAGTATGATTCCGGTTCGTGCTGTATCAAAGGCAATACGGAGTGATGGCCATTCAGTTCCCGGTCCCAAACCAGCACATGTAGATGATGATCAGCTATTACCCAAAGGAAGCCAAGAGAGATCTGCAAGACCAGAAGATGTGGTTTTGGGTATGACGTACGCTACCGCTCCAGTTATGGACATACTGACTCTGGTGTAGCTAGTGACGAAGAATCTATCGTGGATTTTCTTCCTTCTCAACCGGCACGAAGTCAGGTAGACATTCCGGACGCTTCCGCTGGAGACTCTGGCGCTGTTGACGGCGAAGCCTTGGCTACCGACCCTCTGAACAACCCTCTCCCCGAGGGAGCACCACTTTCGTCTCAATCTCCGCGAAGTACTGGGACATCCCCGGACCCGTCATTGTCCGCTGTACCTGCGAGCTTCACTCCTCCTGGAACCCCGCCTCCCACTTCTCACGCCGGGACAGTAGGCTTGGAACCCGTGCAACATACTCTATCCACTCCACCTCGTCGACCGCCTTTCAGTTCTACTGTCCTTCACCTCCGAACCCCTTCCCCTCCTCGTGATTTACCTGATCTTCCGGATCCCCCGTCCTCAGACGACAATGTATCAAATGGTACACCGGTGAAACTGGGCGCAGGACCTAGTTCTCATCCAGACTACTCAACAACAAAAACGCCCAAGCCACCTGGTGCATGGGCTGCGACACCTCAACAGATTAATCCTCCATCCAGGGCACCCTCACCTACTCACTTGCCTTCCGCAGAGTCTACCCCGAATTTGTCCGCTACCTTCGTCCCACTTCCACGAGACGGTCTGCCCACTGACAAACAGACAAAGGCACTCCCCACGCAGAATGGCTTTACGACTCCTCAATCTTTTGTACGGACTAATACTCTTCCTTTTCAGACCCCAGCTCCACCCGGGGCTTGGATGAGAACCCCCAGTCAGCCTCCCTCGCAGGGGGGCGCTGACGAATCGCACTTCGGGACTATTGGAAGAAGGAGAAGTTTTTTGAAGGTTCGCTTTGACGTCTCCGAGTCCGAAGCATCTACAGCGGGGGACCAGCCCCGGTCACCACTGTCTGCGATCAGATTAAGCAATCCTGACTTGGAAGAAGTAGGGCCATCCGAGGCCAGCGCAATTGCGCATGATGAACTGTCACAAACTGCCGAACCATCATCTATTTATGCAGCTCGACAGTCACCTACCATTCCAGACATCCCCTCCACACCCATCCCTCAGCATGGATTGACCAGCCCAAAGCCATTGCGGAAGTCACCAATGGTGCGAGTAGTAGATGAGTACGGCAGGGAAAAGCATGACGCAGAAGAGTCTAACTTTCAAGATTCTTTTGATCAGCATGACTACGCAGATGCAAGCTTGACACCAGGCAGCTCGTTTCAGCACATTGTGACATCCACTCCTAAAGTCGCGACTCGCAGCACGGTGCGAATTGTGGATGCCATGGGAAGAGCCATAAATGAGCAACCCGAGCAGCGATCAGTTGCATTGTTCAATGATATATCCATTACATCGGATGATCTCCCGCCTGGCCGCGCTGAAACTATCACTCGCATAAAACAAGTGGCTCAAGAGCTGCAAGAGGGCTTTAGTGACGCCGATAGGTACGATTCCGCCTAACTTTCATCAGGCAAGAAATATAGATGATCTTTTCCCGGCAGATCTTTTGACGAGCCAACGCCAAGCTCGGCCCAGTTGGAGAAGCTTGAGGAAGTTTCGAGGAGTGCGCGAACTAAGCGGGACCAACTCAACCAACGAAGAGGGAAGAATGGATTTTTCCTCGATTGCGATGCAGACAAGATTACTACGTGGAGTAATCGTCCTTCGGTTTGTGCATTTACTGACTGTCGAACGCGCCAAGCTCACTAAAGTTCTTCAAGGCGGATGCGCTCACGGGCAACCGGATACTGTGGAATCGGATGCTCTTGGTTTGCAGTGTCTTGACGCAGTTGTTATTGATAATAGCAATGTGGCGGTACGCTCTGCCCAAATATTCGTGTCTGGCACCTGCTTATAGTTGAGCTTTAGATACGCTCATACCGAAGCGCGACGGCTGTTCTACACGACGTACTACGACCCGTTGTACCCCGAACTCTACTCTCTTGATGGGAATCCCTTCGTGAGAACGCACTCCTCGCATTCGTGGACGATTCCTGAGTCATGGGAGACCATTCGTCGAGAGGGATGGAGAGCAATAGGCTCGGAAATCCAGCACACGTTGAGGTTCGTTGGAGACCAAGTTTGGGATTGTTGGGGCGAACAGTCGTACTCCAGCACCGAGGCACCAACTTGAATAAGAATGCCTGTCGTTCGATCAGTACTGTTAGTAGTAGATGTACCCTCTTTCTTCAAGCCTTCCCCTCCAGCATTAGGATATATACCCCCAAAAAAAACATTCAAATTAAAACACCGGGTAAGCAACTCGTAATGACACACCCCTCGCTGCTCGATGCCATACACGATGTCCTGGCCATATCATCACCTCCAGCCAGCGAAGCACATCTGTTTAGTAGCATATCTTCCAGGATATCCTCCAGACTCCGGTCAATACTCGATACGACGTCTCAGGTGCACGATGCGCTCACACAGCTCAGTGCGATGCCCCCTTCAAATCAAACGTCGAAACTTGTAAGCCTCATGAAGCAGCATGCCGCAATCTCAGCCTCCATCGCCGTCTCACGTGCAGCTGTAACTGGTCTTTCTTCCGCCGATCGATCCGTGGTTTTCCCCGACCATGCCCCACCTTCACCGAACCGGGTCGCAGAATGGGGTCGCGCTGCAGGCTTGGAAGCTTTCATTGAGTTTCCTGGAGGATCGTCTGTGCCCACCATCGTGTTGGCAGGGAAGGTTTTAGTGCTGGATATCGATATCGACGGACACGTCCTCGTCAAAACATCTTTTGCGGTCGGTAACAATGTCCCCAACGGTACGGCGGCGGCACCTGATCTTGACGCGTTTCTTGCGAGAGAGGTATCCAAATGGGTGGAGGCTGCCAAGTATGCATCGTCAGGTGAATCCACTCCGAACATGGGGGAGCCAGCTGTCGTAGCAGCTAATTGCGGTCGCGCTTTGTTGGGCCACATGCGTTACTTCATGATGCTCGATTCACTCGCTGTTAACGAGGGCGAGCGTGGTATCCGATGGTTCATGGAACCGGTCGTCGCCCACCAACACTTCATTTGCAGAGCCGGTGATCAGCATTCATCTGGGTAAGTTTCATCGCTGACCGTTAGGCGGTTCCCTCTCGAGCAGCCGACAGGTCAAAAGTAATTCCATTGGACAAACTACTGGTCCAGCGGGCCTTTCCCCTACTCTACCTTAACTTTCCTTCCCTTTCGTTCCTCGTCTGGCTGTCACCTCATGCATACCTTCACCTCCAGTCATCGATGCCCAAGCACGTTCGCGGTGCGACGGGGCAGGCAGACATATCGTTGACTCATATGACGACTTCCCTCTTCAAAAATTCAAATGGGGCAACACTCGCTTCACTTAAACTCGTCCCTTCGTCCGAGGTTGTGACTGTTGGCGTTCTGTCAGAAGGTCAAAATGATCATGCGTTTCCATCGAGTCCCTCACATTCGTGGATCCTCGAGTTCTCCAGGTCCCCCTTAATTTACAACGGTCATACTGGCATAGTTATGTCGCAGTCGCGTGTCCAAGCCATCCAGAGTTTTCTCGGTGTCGATGTGGCTACCGACATCCTCATGGGCATCGGCACTCCAGCCGGTGCCGCTGTTGGTTCAGGACTAGGAGGCATGGGCCCCTTTGGCTCTATGAGTCAATTCCATTTTAACAATTTCCCCTCATCTCAAACAACGTCAGTCGAAAATCCGGACTCGATTAGCAGCAGCAGTTGGGTAGATTTGTTGGTGCGTGTATCTCTACGTCTGTTATTTCTACCGTCGCGTGGCTGGAGCTACCTGGGTGTTGCAATTTCGTGTATCTGCAGACTGGCTCAATGGATGCGGTTGGGATAGCTTTCCGTCGTATACATATCCTCGCACCTTCAATTCTTGTACAGCTTTTCCCGATCCGCGACTCACTGCTGCACCTAGCTTAACCCCACGTCTTCGGAGGAGCACTACAAAAGTACCTACGTAGGTCCTCATCATAAGCTTGGACTCGCGCATTTATCTTGGCTATCCTCAGCATTCTCCTAGTGGTGCGCACCCACCTCTCAACTTGCGCCTTTCGGTTCCCCAGGAGCCCGGTTTTCTACTCCAGAGAGTACCCGTCAGGACTACGAACCAAGTGTCACGTGTCTTAGAAGTACGGTTCACTCGCAATTCTCGCTTTAGACAATCCGCGTGCTGAGATACCACTCTCCAGATAGTCAGAGAACAGTGCTGGTTAAATGAGCTATTGCTTATGTCTCAGTGGCAACCAGAAGACACCGTAGCACCTCCGCAGGACCCTACGAATATTGGTCCATCGTCTTCCTCCTCCGGTGCCACGACCGCAGATGCGACGGAGTTGCTCGCATCGCTCCTCGAGGGTTCACTTACTCCAAAATCCATTCCTGTCTCAGTCTTCCTTCCATCCACCCCTCTTCCGCCACTTGCACAGTCCCACCGCCATGCTAGCTCGTGTGCGGTTCCGCAGTTCAGTTTTAGTGGTCTGGGGCCTCCTCCAGTCTCAGATGAACCGGGTGGTGGCCTGTTTGGGAGTGGCGACATGGACATGGACATGGAGATCCCGGGTTTGAGCATGACCATGAACTCATCGATGGAGATCGGCATTGGCACGGGAATGGGCATGGGAATGGGAGATATGGGTAGTATGGGAATGGATTTTGGCGGATCGGTGAGCCCGCCGCGGCAGCCACCGATGATCATACTGTCCAGCCCCGCGAAAGCGCCTGCGACGGATCTTGTGGAGCTGCGTGTTTCGTTTGTACCTGGGAGTTCCAATGGTGCCGGGAATGGAGGGGGAGATTGCCGAGTGAAGGTTGAAGCCTCTCCAGGAATTGATACGAAGGGAATGGATGAGATTGTGAGACGAGGTGGGATTTGGGGACTCCCCGGAAGAGTGTGGACGAGGAATCACAAATGATGTGCGTTATGTGCTGGCCCTGCTTGTGCTTTGACTAGGTAGTTGAGGATATACCGTGCAGTGCATTAGACGGAGGTGTGCGTGCAGTAAACTATGCTCAGGCGCTATTGACGTATTCCCGCACCGATGGTAGGCTGACTTGTCTCACGTATCGAGCACTGGCTCTCGACCAGTGATCATCACACGTGGGATTATACGTCGCCCCAGCAAAGCTCTGGACGAGGGCAATGCCCCCTGACATGACCATAAGGGGTGTATGTCGAGGGATTGCGATGGGTTCAGAATATATACCGCAACAAGTGGACTTACGGCTAAGACGCGGTGCTTGCAGTATCCTATCTTCTGCCTCTCAGTAGCTGTATTGTATCACGTATACACTGTTTTCTTGTATATAATATATGTGGCCGTCGTTCGGTGACGAGTGTCGACCTTGTGTGTACCGTATGAAATTGTGCCGCTTGCGTAAGGGCTCATAGATAGAACAAAAATGACCATAAGTAGACTCTGATGCCGTTGGCGCATGGGGGGCTGGCCCGGACTGGCGTGACTCCGCCTTCTGAAGGTTTTTGAGTTTGCGGGAAGTTCGAGGATTCCTTCGTCTGTTCAGATCAGAACTGCCAGAACAAGATCATTCGATGTAGAACGTAAAATGTGACGTTTATTCCCCAGTAGGGGGCAGCGCATAGGTATGTGTTCGCAAGTTTGTAGGCGTTCTCCTCACGGGTACGCAGTGTCTTCGTTAGGTACGAACGACGAATAGTATTCGCCCATAAAACGTGTCCAGTGCCATATCGTATGAGGCGGCCATAGAATTTCGACTTGTTTCGCAAAGATGTGCCCGAGGTCCAAGCGTAGGTCTGCCGATGTGAAGGTGTTTAGTTTAGTATTATTCCGTCGGAGCGTAGTCCACTCCTCTAAGAGGGAGATTTCTTTGAGATGCGTACGAAGCCGTGTTGTATTCGGGCTGTAGCGTGGCGACCGTCGCTATTCCCCGTGTACCTAGGGTGATACGTTGAGACGAAACGGGAGTAGATGCCGAATGACGCGAGTATGACTGCCTGGTGCGCACTACAAAGTAGCTAACAGGATCGGGCATGCCCATTGCCCCCAGTGCTCCATCAATCATCGAGATGAGTCGCAGTTTCTTACGACGTGACCTTGTAAAACTTTTGATGATCGCAGTAACTGGGTTGCTGGTCCCCAACACTGGTGGGAAATCAGATACCAGTCAACTAGTCACCAGTCACCCCCTGAGGGACTGAGCCGATCGACCCAAATATGGTGATGATCGACTGGAAACGGCATCGCAACAGCGGTGGTGCAGAGCCCCGCGTTCGTCGTGCGGTTGCCTGGCAGATCAGAGATCAGGTGGAGCCGCAGCCTGCTTCGAGCAAATTGGGTCCTCCTGTCAACGCCAGGTAGCGGAAGTGTTGTACTCCTCGATCACACGACGATGGATAGGCCAGACCGAGAAGGGGTAATACGCCTGAAGACGTGGTGGACGGATTCTGACCTAGAAGACCAAACAATTCGAGAAACCTGTGTGTACATATAATTGGATATTGGGTATGGCTCTCCAGCCCGAGCAGAAGACCGGGAACGTGACCAGGGCCAAATTCCCGGCAGAGAAGGTTATCCATGATTAAAGCAGTTCGAAATATCGAAGCTCTGCTGAACTGAACTTTGTTGAATAGATCACGCACGGACATGATGGTGGTGCCGGCAAGGCACCAGTCGCCTCGTTGAACTCTCCAGCATCCGCAGGTTGATATGAAACCAGGGTCGAAAGGGACTATTGACGAGAGAGAAGGCAGAAGAGCATCGTCTCATTTCGTTTGCTAGCCAGAAAGAAAGTTTGGGTGATATTACTGGTACACATGTGGCCAGCTGGCTGCTGCTCATCAAGAGGATGTCAACCTCGCGAGATGACCTGATAACACAATGGGACAATTAGCAGTGCACAGATGATTGCATGACCAAGGTGAGAAGAAAAGAGGGTGAAAATTAACGGCAGTTGAGTTCTCGATCAGCATTCAGCAATACATACGAACATGCGACTGCGTTCATGCAATGACGACTAATCGTTAGAATTTCATGAGGCTTTCATCTCGGTTGTTGCTCTGGACAAGGTGCGCAGGAGGCATGGTCCGTTGCAGAAACTAGCATGGATGTGCGTGGGTGGATTTGATTGGTTAGCACAGCCCGAGACAAGCAGTGCATTAGACAAGTCGTTGACCACACACAGTCATGCGCTTGTGAGATCCCCATAAGGACATGCCCAGTCCGATGGGTTAGGTAGTGTGTTTTACCTCACTGGACTAGTACGACTGCTGCGCATTTGGGAGATGGGAGAGAGCATCGTGGGGTCCGGTTGGATCGGGTCCGCGGCGGAGGTAAGACATGTGACACGCTGACGTCAGCCGAGCACATGGGACGCAAGATAAGACCACGCGGAGGAAGTGTCCCGAAATGGCAAGGCGTGACAGGTGACAATTGTGTCGTGCCGTGTCGTGTCGTGTTTTTTATATTTATATATTTGACGATAAATAATAAATAAAATAATACCACTACCACTACGTTTTCCTTCTCCTCGTCGTCGGTGGTGGTGGCAGTCTCGTAGCATTTGAGAAGAAGAGTTCTGGTCGGGAACTTCAGCCCTCCCCCCTCCCTCCTCTCTCTTCCCAACCCGTCGTGGTTTTGCTCGACTTGCCAGCATTTTTCTTCTCATTTTTTTTTTAATACTTCTTCCTGTTCAACTTCACGTCTCTCTGTTCGTTACACACACTTTTGCATGTATTTCGGCCTTTGCTCTCTCAGACTCACAGCCGGTCTCGTCTGATCTACCTCGCACCCACACCTGTAGTGTCGCCGTCGCCGTCGCCGCCCTCCTGCACGAGTCCATATGTTGCCATACTCAGCCCAGCCCATTCCTCTTCCCATCCCATACAGACCTCCTCCCCCTCGCAAAGATCCCCGTATTTTATCCCCAGGTTCAAATAATCAGCTCCCCTCTCAGCCCTTACCCACCGCTGCTACTCGTCTGTTTAACAAACGATTCGCAAAGGACGCTACTCACCCACTTGCATCTTCCAATGTCGCACCTTCTTCGCCTCCTCCGTCCCTTCTCTCTCCCTCCATCCCTACAGCAGCCAGCCCCGTCTCCATCCCATCCCCCCTCCCAGGCGCGCCTTCGTTCCGCCGTCGTCCCTCGTTCCCTTCCACTCGCCACGGCACCTCTCGCCATTCGTCCTCATCCTCTTCCGTCATCGAGGACGTCCTCGCTCCCGGAGACTTCATCGGCGAAGGCCTTCTTCTGCAGGGTCACCGTCTCACGCCACCCGCTGTCGCTGTAGAACTGCAGGACAACAGTTCTGGTCTCGCCACGGAGTTTCAGGTCGTCCGAAAGCTGGGTACTGGTTCTTATGCCGTCGTCTACCTCGTTCGTGAGGTCCTCTCGCGCGCAGCGCCCTCCGAGGACGGCCATTGCGGCCCCATCGATCTCCCCGACACTCCAAGCGACAAGAGCTACATATCTTACGGTCGTGAATTTGCCCTCAAATGTCTCAGTAAGGCAAATCTCGACGAAGAAGCCCTCGTAGCGCAGTTATCAGAGGTAAGCGTCTATCTTGCCAGGTATCACTCATTGATACGAGTCACCCTGCAGGTCAAGATTCACCAGTCTCTTCCTTCTCACCCCAACATCGTCACTCTTCATCGCACACTCGAGACGCCGGCATTCTTACTTCTCATCCTTGAATATGTCCCCGGAGAGGATCTGTTTTACTTCCTCGAACAAGCACGTGACCATTACGAACCGACACCTCCTGTAGACGACTCAGCACCCGCACGAACACCTCCGACACCGTCCCTCCTTGCTTCCCTTCACCCGGCCCAACTACTCAGCTCGACCCGTCTTCGGCTAATCGCACGCATGTTCGCTCAGATGTGCGACGCCGTCGCAGCTTGCCACGAGCAGGGTGTCTTCCACAGGGACATCAAGCCAGAAAATTTCATCGTCACGGATGGTTTCGTCAACGGTGAACGCCGTGTCGTCGTCAAGCTAACCGACTTTGGACTGTCGACCACGGAAGAGGATTGTTCGGACATGGACTGTGGGAGCGCGCCGTACATGAGCTTCGAATGTCGTAACAACGTTGCCCCGACGTACAAACCAGCTGGTGCTGACGTGTGGTCATTGGGTATCGTGCTTATCAACATGTGGGTCTAACTGTCAGCGTGCTCAGTTACTCTTCGTTGACGCCTCACTAGGTTGTATCACTACAATCCCTGGACGGACACTGCCGAGGGCGTCTGTTCATCTTTCTCCCTCTTCAGAGAGCAAGGCACACAGTTTTTCATGAACAGGTTCACCGGCATGACATCCACTGTCGCTGACTTCCTTGCTACTCGCGTCTTCCACCTTCCCCCAACTGCTTCTTGGTCGACATCCTCTTCCCATGTACCAGTCTCCGCCAGGGAATTTGGAGAGTGGGTCAAGGATCTACCTGCACATTTCGACGTCTGTCAGGGTATCGGTGGCCAATCGAGACCCGGTCACAACCGCGTTCTTTCCATTTCCTCGACTACGATTGGGCACGCGTTGTCGTCGTGTCCACCTTCTCGACGTCCTTCATCGCGTGCAGGTGTCCGCACACCAATATTACATCCAAGGAGCCTGTCTGTCTCGAGGGCGCCCTCTGTCAGTGCAAGTGTCGTGGGAAGGGCTATTAGCGCTCTGGAAACGGTGATGGATTCAGATGTTGGAGAGACAAGCATGGAAGAGTCCGAAGGCGTGCTGGGTGACGTTGGAACTACCACTGTACATGCAAAGGTCGATGATCACGGTGGCAGGGAGTCGTCCAAGGAAAATGATAGTGACTTCCCCGAGGATGGCCGGAGCCGGTCAACCAGGAAACGAGGTAGGCGAGGAGCCAGGAAGAGTAAGAACGTCACTGCCAATGAAGGTGATGCAGACGAGACTCTCCAAGTTCTTGCCAATGCGTCGCAGACTCTTGCGAGAGATCTGAGTAGAGCCTCATCACTTGCCAACCATCCTACCTCGGACGCCACCACTTCCGCTTCCACACCTGCGTCGATCATGCCTCCGATGGTGAGGAAGGCGTCAAAGTGGCTCTCCTTTGGTAAGGGTGGAAACAACGCTCCCTCACCCACTGCTACAGAGGAGTCTGTATCTGGTACCGCGAACAATGTGGCAACGTTGATTATGGGTCTTGCTGCTCCCCCTTCAGCTGCGGCGTATTCCACCAACATTCAGACTTGTTCCCAGTCATCTGTTTCTTTGTCTTCCCCTTCGAGTACATCTTTGTCCAGCCAACGTCCTCCACGCGGGCTTCGCCAGAATGAGTCCTCATTACATTCTGGCCACTCTACCCACTCGGCGGCATCGATCCACTCAACGACCTCACCATACGCCCGTACGCCCCTCTCCCCGCAACGTTCTCCTGCAGACGAGGCAACGACCTGGACACGCGGCCGCGGACCTCGGGGAGGTCCCTACAACGAAAGTACCTGGGGTCCGTCGGCTACCAACCACGGAGGCTACGGTGGACTGCATGGGCCTACTTCTGGTCTTAGGGGCACATCACCTCCAAGCATTCGCGGTGGAGTCCTGTCGTCCAGTGCATCTTCCGTTACGACTAACTCTGGGAAATCCAACTGGAGATCGTCTTTGTCCAGTACTAGTACTGCGAGCTCCTCGATGAGCGCCTTTACCAGGTACAATCATTCGAGTACGAGTGTGAGCACGACGGCGACGAGTGTGTCAAACGGGAGTTGGAGGGCGCCCAATGGGAGCAGTGCGAAGCAAGATGGGACTGGTATCAAAGGTGGGGTCGAAGGAATCCCCAAGAATGTCAAGTGTGAGTATCTCGCCTGTGAACCTCTCACCAGACCGATGCTAATCACCTCTGATATTTACAGTCATGTCCGGCGTACCATGGGAACTCGATCGGTTCCCGCGGGACCCGATGAGCAACGACCCTACTCAACAGCCTCAACGCAAGGCTCGCACTCGCAAACCTAAAGACCCATCCAAGCTCGATACGATTAGCGAACGACCCTCTGGCCCGAGCTTGGGAGCAGGTGTTTCTGTTCATAAATCGAACACCCCTGGCGTCGTCGTTCATCAGCGCCAGGATGCTTCCACGTCCACGACGGACCTCGATGGGATTGTCCGTGGCAACGCCGATGAATCGCCTGATCCAAGTACTGGCACAGCTAGATCCTCCGACAATGCCAATATCTGTGGAAATGACGGAGCGACGCCCAAGAAAGTGCAGAAAGGTCAAATCAATACTTTGGCAAAGATGTTGTCTGCGTTGAGGAGGTAAATGGGAACAGAGTTGAGAAATGTTCGTATTTATCAGATTTCTTCATCTGTCCCCCATCGCTTCACTCCCCTATCTGCCACGATGATTGGGTGCTTATGTGTTGCTTCTTTTTTTCTCCCTATGCTGCATTGTAACAGGGTGGTGCACATTACATGGAAGAAAACAGACGAGTGCGAGTGTTGTCAAGTTATGTTTGCAGTCTTCGCTTCCGTTGTGTCATATTCCTTCTCTTCCGCCCCCCCCCCCCCTCCGTCCACTCCTCCCACTTCCCCCGTTCTAGGTGCCGCGTACTCCGTCACGCACCTCCGCTGTATTGTACGGTAGCTGGTAGCCGGTGAATTTGGATGTGATCACGTTCATCTACGGTGCGACAATCCTTTTGTTGTGTTGGCGAACGAGCTTAGGCTGGATCACGTAGGCTGCCAGCAGATCAACGTTACTGCCCTCTCCACCGCTTAATCTCCCCCGTTTTCCTCCTAGTTCACGTCTTTTCTGGATCCGTTTCGAGTCGGGGACTCAAGCGGTGTACATTTCATGCCCAACCACAATTTTCCAAGGTTCTAAGTGTACAAGCAATTCTTCCACGACGACAGCAAGAAAATGAACCAAAAAAATGTAAACATGGACATAAAATCTACATCCACGCTCCTTCTGCCTTTGCCAGACTGCGCTCGAAGTCTGCTTCGATATTTTTCTTTTTCTTGTTTCCGTCGGGACGAACACAGAAAAGCCAATCACCCATTACCATACATACATAAGTGCATACCTTCATACTGTAGACCTGCCATTCGTTTACCTGTCTACACTCGTTTCACACATTTTGTCTTTGCTTTTTTTTCTTGCTGCCTAGATCGTTGTAATTTGACACGCTACAGATGGTCGTGTGTACGATGCCAAGTTGTTAGCACTGAGACCACTGCTGAACAAGCGATATAAATAAAGACATCGGGAGGCTCTTGTGAGGTTACTACAAACACTAATATATGGACTGAATCTTCCCACTGGTTGGGTGACCCTATTGTTTCCTTCCCACCAGCTTCCCCGCTGACTCTAACCCCACACCGTCATATTTAAGGAATCTGACCACCGAACCTATCCGGCTGCGGCCCTCTCTCTATCCCTCCCCATGACTTCTGCAGATCTGCAAATGCCATGTTTTGCTCGACTGTAGGTCCTTGGGGTGCCTGAGGGGTCAATGTGGCGGTATCAATGAGAATCGTAGAGGCTTCGCGTGGGATGGGCCGGTGTTGCTGAGGCACGGAAACTAGAGCTGGGGATGGCGTAGCTACCCGTGTCGGTGCATGACCGGAAACAGAAACGAGTGCTTGAAGGTGTGGGAGAACGGGAGGGGAGGACACAGCAGGCGAGGGTGACCGCGACGTTGCCATGCTCTCCATGTCGCTGTCTTCAATTGGCAATGTTGGTGAGAAGTCTGATGGCACGATAGTCGTACCCGGCGATGGTGATGCGTTTGCGATAAGAGGGGAGGGCGACATGCCGCGAATATAAAATCGACCGGTGGAATCTGTACGAACGAGGTTGATGTAGTATTCCTGGAGAACTTCACGTGTGCACTGCACGACGAAGGGCAGGCGAGGACGGGGGAAAAAGAAAACGTCAAGACCAGTAAAAATATAAAGTGGGTCTTGAAATGGATGGGTAAAAGGAATCAGAAAAGGTCTGAGGACCACGAGCGTTTGCACACGTAAGTACAAAAGAAGGAGGGGGAATAATATATCGATAAGAGGTGGTGGGCAATGAAGGGGTGCTGACCGTTAATCTCCAGTCAATCATTCTGAGAAACTCGCGCTCCAGGTCGTTAAGTTCTGAGACGGGGATACCGCCGACACGGGCGTAGAAACTGTTTGTACAGAACGTGTCACACATGCCTTTGCTGCATACGGCGATGGATGCAATGATGAAACGGTGGCATGTCAGGGAAGATAACGTGAATAGTGGCGTCCTGGCGCAGATCTGATCGACGTAGTGGAGAGTGAGCAAAAGACATGATTTCTATACGATGCAAAAAACAATGTGTATGAGCTCTATGCGATGACAGAGAAAACGACTTTACATACCTCCACTTTGGTAAATTTGATTATCCGCCTAAGATAGTCCAGTACGTTGATGGAAGGTACCGCTCGCGAGTGAAAGCGAGTCAAGCTTTCGCTAGATGAGATACGAGGGGAAAAAAAGAGGATCAAGAACCTGGGAGAGAAGACTGCACATGATTGGGGGACATACGGAAGGAAGGGTATCTGGTCATTATGGCCCATCAGCCGTTCAAGCATATCAGCTTTCGATCAAATTAATCAGACACTCTGCTGCGATGGTCGTCGACATGACCGATTACCTATAAGCAATGCAAGATTATCTATATCCGCGTCTTCAAATGCACTGGGTAAAACGACCCTTCCGGAGGAGTCCATACACCCATTGCAATCCAAACAGCCTTGTCTCCTGTTGGGTCGGGGGAGTGGCACTGGCTGGGGAAAGACCTTCCACAGTCTGCGCTGACCACACAACACCAAACAGACCCGGCCCGCCCGGCGCGCGGACTTGCCAGATTCTGTACAGTACATCGCGGCGGCGCTCCAACTTTGTTTTTTCCTGAAGCCACTCCCCCTGCCCGCCAAGTTGTAAGATATTCGATTTCGACAATGGCCCCAAAAATCGTGAGTACACGCTGCAGGATTCACCGTCGTTTGCAACTGAAACGTCCTCGGTTTTAGGACCCTAACGAAGTCAAAATCATTTACCTGCGGGCAACAGGTGGTGAAGTCGGTGCTTCTTCAGCCCTCGCCCCCAAAATCGGCCCTTTGGGTTTGGTATGCATCGAATTCCAGACAACTGGCGTTGGTAGACTGAACCCATCCGTAGTCGCCCAAGAAGGTCGGAGAAGATATCGCCAAGGCAACGTCTGCATGGAAGGGTCTACGGGTGACTGTTCAGCTTACGATTCAGAACCGGCAAGCCGCCGTCAGTGTTGTTCCTTCAGCATCTTCTCTCGTTATCAGGGCTCTTAAAGGTTAGCTTGGTGGTTACTCTTGAAGAGGAGCGATATTCACATCTTGTACCCATTTTCTACTTGCAGAGCCACCGCGCGACCGGAAGAAGGAGAAGAATATCAAACACTCTGGTAACGTGGCGTTGGACGAGATATTTGATATTGCACGAACGATGAGATCCAAGTCACTAGCGAAGGACTTGGCTGGCTGTGTGAAGGAGATCCTGGGCACTGCTCAAAGCATTGGTTGCACAGTCGAGGGGAAGCCACCCCACGACATTATCGATGGCATCAATTCAGGAGAGATCGAGGTGCCCGACGAGTAAATTTTCGTGTATTCCCCTCTTGACGCCATCCACACTTTTTATTCCACCGGCCACTTCGCGTGGGGTTTCCGACGAACCTTTGCGTTTCTGCTACCGTCAAGACGATTTTCCGTGTCAGCATTAGTGGGTCAATGTGTTTGCAACTCGTCCGGTCTGGAGTGCATGAACTATGGATGCCAGCTGCAAGGCTTGGTTCTCCCTGAACTCGATGTCAGTTGTACCTCTTTCTAATCTATAGATGCCAGGTATCCTAAGATGGACCCTTGGAGTGATGATTTGTGACCAAAGAAGCGTCACTCCACAGCTAAGCTCTTCGGGATGAAACAAATCATTGATCTTGTTCGGCTCTGCTGAATTTCCACGCTAAGCATGGACATTTCCGACGTTCAGACGGTCACCGGCGGGGATTACCCGCCTGCGACGTGGGCGTCGTAGAAGTATACTTGCCCAATAAAAAGCTGTGGAAATGATGACAGGATCTGTCAATAGCGACAAGCATCACACCGCAAATTGGACTGCTGCTCATGTCTCACACTGTCCCTTCTAGGCCACCGATATCATTGACTTCGCCGTCGACCTTCGCCCGGAGCGTCTGTGCGCGGTTCATAGCACTCTGGACCCCATCCTTCATCCGATCGATCCTCTATGGCCAGGCGCTCAGCGTTGCACTCACCTTTGTATCTGTTTTGACCACAGAGCTGGTCGATCGCAATTGGGTGCTCCCGAGTACCCAAGTGTTTTTTTCGTGAGCAACAGCCCGTTCAGGCTGTTTGACTCTGACTGCTAATCCCCATCAGTTATGCCTCCTTGTTTATCGTATACACTCCCTATACGGTATACAAATGTATGACTGTATACAACTCGTCCATCGCGCGAATCCATGCTGACGAGCTGTATTATTCAGACGGGTTGAAAGGGTGGTGTAAACTACTTGTGCATGATGGATGGAAATGTCCGTTCTCCTCGCAACGAGTGCCCGAAACTGCCCCTCACACATTGTTAGACCTCATCCTGACACTCGGTGACTTTGAAGCTGGGTACCTGTACATCAAGGTAGAGTTAGGCACCTTACAATTGGATGTTGGCAAGCTGAACACGATAGGCATTCGCGTACACTGACTTGATGTCATGCATGCTTCTTGACGCGTACGTATCGGGGAAATCGTCGCAGTCTACCCCTGACTCACACCTGGTGGCTCAGATGGACTATACCCGTGTGCATGTTCGTCTGCTGGGCAGCGATGCACGTCCAGTACCACTGGACACAAATCTTGGTGAACTGATCTGCGCGTTGTCGGTCCGGGATATACTGAATCTGGTCAGGGGGTGGTCATCTGCATTGGCGGTCTGGCGCTGCTCGTGACATCAGACCTGTTGACTGGTAAAAATGGCGGTCCCACTCGCAGAGGTGAGGGCGACGGCTTCATGCTTGCAGCGTCCACACTTTTTGGTTTCGGTGAGAAGGCATCCTCGATCAAATGTGTTTTAGTTTCCCGATTGCTTTCATAGTCAACGCGGCAGAAGAGTTTTACGTGCGACGCTCACCGTTGTATGAGGCAAGTGCAACTGCTCGAAAAGAACCGTTTTTTTTGAGGAATAACGGGAGGAACGCCCAGGTTCTGGGACAGATGGGTCTATGGGGTATGGTGGCGAGCTTCGTGCAATCCTTGATCCTCGAACGTCAAAAGTGGAAAACTTCCACATGGGATGGAGCTACAGGTCCGACTCTTGTCTACAAATGCCCGGACACTGATGGAATGCCATTCACGCAGCTGGACTGTTGATAGGGAACGCAATTTGTAGGTCTCTATGTGATACTAAGTTCGCTGTTATAGTCACATTAAATCTTCAGCGACATTCATCATGTACACGTTACAGATGATGCTATTTCGCGTGGCTTCATCTCCATACTTTAATATCTCACTGCTCACCAGTGACTTCTACGGGTTGCTATTTGGTATGTCTCTTCGTTCCCTACTCTTACCGTCGCTGAGTGGCATGCAGGTCTTTTCCTCTTCGTATGTTATGATAACTTCGCAGATCTGAATCTACATCAGTAACCACACGTCTTCAGCATTACTCGCCGTACTGGCTATACTTCGTCGCCTTTGCGATCGTGATATCCGGACTTGTCATCTACTTCTGGCACGCAACGCGTACGTCTCATTGGATCGTGCCAATAGGTCATTGCCTAAATGTCCTACGCAGCGGAAGAGCAGGGAACGACAAAAGTCGAGTTCCCCAAATACCTCAATACTGAGAGCCAGACAAGCATGAAAGACCACGAAGGACAGAAGTTAGAGCTTCGCGAGCGGGACATTTCAATAGCCCTAACTTGAAGTGATCGGCGCGACGGCGAAGATATCATCAGACGGGCATCCGGCAATCAGACAAAAACCACTTGGCTCTCCAAAGTCGATACTGTTATGTGTGTGAAACATGTTCGTTCCAATCGAGGCAGAGTACAAGGATATCTATACAGATGTAGCATGCAACCCATACCAATTCACCTGTTGCAGATCGTAGGGCCGCTAGGATACTCACGTCGTGCAACTACACTCCTATACGACTAAAGGGGTTTAGTAGTTTACGCTCTTGAGATAATCTGCCAAGCCCACTACGACGGGAACAGATTCCGGGTGCTGGATCGGCGCTGCGTACTCGGTAACGAGGATGGCTTGCTTCGTTTTGACGATGGTACACCCATCGGCCTACGTTGGTTACTTCAAGACCACTGAACCCAGCGAGGGAGATAACTACTTGCCTTGTCCTTTCCCAGGATTTGATCAGCCCGCTGCGCTAAGGACAAAGAACTTTCGTCCTGCGAGACGCACACCGTGCGCCTGTGCCTCTCCAAGGTTTTTGAATGCAT
The DNA here is from genome assembly GCA_024613165.1 of Pisolithus albus. Taxonomy (NCBI): domain Eukaryota; kingdom Fungi; phylum Basidiomycota; class Agaricomycetes; order Boletales; family Pisolithaceae; genus Pisolithus; species Pisolithus albus. The sequence goes on from JANFAB010000005.1 coordinate 350,021, forward strand.
TCACAATGGCCTTCTGTTCTGCTGGGGAGAGCTATATTGCAAGCGGCGCACAGCGAAAGATAAACTGATCTATCACCCTATGACAGGGCGTCAAGGAAGAGGGTGCACTCACATTGTAGCCGGGCGACGCTGCCCACACACCACCAGCTTGCCCTATGATCGCAGCTTTGGAGACCTTTCCGCTCCCGACCAGGTTACTGTCAACATATGCTGTTGTAATGTTTGGCGTTATCATTCTGATCATCACGATTAAATGGAGGCGCACTTTGCCAAGACATTGTCCGACGGAATATAGCGACTGTCAGTCAGACGTGTTGAAGTGAGAATTAGACCAGTGAGAAGACAGATGGTGGATAGATGAGTCGTACCCGTTACACGGAGATCGCCATGATAATAATTTGGAGTAATACCACATGATAATATCCATTTCGAGCGATTCTTACTCCAGCACCAGTCGAGTGTCACTGTAATACTGGCATCGACGATAGGTCAAGTACAAAATCGCTCGATCGTAGGTCACCAATACATAGTTGCATAAGAAAACAGGTCAATCATGCACCGACATCCGCTTCTGCAAGAGCAGCTTCGTTCAGCGCCTCCGCCTCCTCCATAAGTTTCTCCTCCAGTACTGCCACCCTCGACTCTGCATCCCGCCGCGCTCGTTCCAACTCTGCATACCGCTCCTGCAGCAACCTTTCACGACGTGCGAGAATCTCAACTTCTTCTTTGAGGGATTCCACTCTACGAGGACCAGCTACTGCCTCGTTCGATGCCAGCCTCGAGAAGCTTTCGTAGTCGAACTTCGTCTTCACTAATTCGTCGAACGCGTCGGTAACTCGTTTTGCCAACGCCTTCGATCGCACTTGGTAGCCACCAAGTGTTATACCCAGCTTCTTCTCGATCTTGGACGTCTTGCTATCTTCCTTCGTCATCTGCTCCCTGCAGTCCTTGAGTAGTGTAGTGTACCCAGCCACTCGGTCTTCAGCAGAGAGACTCTGCGGGTCAACCCAGATTCTACTATGGGGGTTGAACGCTAGTCGTTGCCGTTGATGTGCCCATGAACAGGTCTCGTCAACTTCTTCGCTCTTGGACAGGGTCTGAAGTCCCTCTTTTACTTGAGCTTCGGAAGCAGCCGGGAAGCCGATTGAAGTAGCGAGTTCGAGGTGAACCATAGATTTGGCTCGGGCCAAGTCCTCGTCTGGCGGTAAGACGTAGGAAGAAACGGTACCACCGGGAAGATTGGTACCGGGAAGAGGGTGAACGATAGAATCGTGGAGTATGAGACTTGACAACTCTGCATTAATTAGTTTCTTTGCTACCGCGAGGTCATCCTCCGTTTCAAGACTAAGGTTACTCATTAGCTGCTCCACGTTAACCCGGGCTGGCCGAGGAAGACCAAGCTGGACAACTTTCGATCGTCTTGCCAGCGCCTTCCTCTCTTCCTCCTCGCGCATGCGTTTCAGCCGGGCATCCCGCTGCGCAGCATCTTCTTCAATGGCAGGGACCAGCTCTGTTGGTTCTTCCTCCTCGTCCTCTGGTACGAGCAACTCGAAGTTGTTCTCTGGTTTCGGCAAGCTCATGAACCCTGCCTTGAGTGCACGCTTCGCGGAATCTGTACGGAGCCGTTGCTCTCGGGGTGTTTCGCCACCTGTAACCATACCAGTCTCCGGATTGATACTGAGGTTGTCTCGCATAGGGGTGCGCAAAGGTGTTGCACCAACCATGGATTTGCCGTCAATAACACCATCGGACCGTGGGGTTGCAAGAGGGTTAGGCGTAAAGGCAACCTGATGGCGGGGAGTGGCGCCTTCAAAGCCTGTACCATCGCCTGTCGTGTGTAATGGAGTGTTTTCATCGCCCAAAAGGGGGGTTTGTGCTATGGTCATGTTACGCAAGTTGCGGGCCTCCATCATTACATTATCCTCTGAGTCACTGGTCAGTCGTATATCAAGATATCGGAGGAAGGGCTCACGTTGTGGAGCAGTCCGCGGCGTGCGCGCCATTCTGGCACCATCCAGCCCTTCGTACTCGCCCAGAAGCTTAGACGTCGCCTCACTTCCACCATTAACCAAAGCTTTCGCATTTTCTCCAGTCTGCCCAATTTTGACGATCTCCTCCAGCTCAGCCTCGCCCACCTGTGCACCCGGTAGTTCCAGCTTTCTCCGCCGGCCGATGCTATCCGCCTCCTTTAGCTTCTGAATTTGCGCATCACGCGCAGGAACGAATTTCGTCTGATGACCAGAACCCTGACCTTCTTTTTCATTGCGACGCTGTCGTTTTCGGCGCTCAGCTTCTTCATCGTCGGTCTTACGCTTATTTTCCAGGCGTCGCAGGGACTGGCCGATGGGAGCAGAAGTGACACGAGCTTGTTCTTCCGACGTATCGTAGAAGCCCGGTGCCGCCTTCTTTTCGAAGGGGATGTCAGCATTATACTGCGCAAAATTGAGTTTAGCATGAGTGTGATAAATAGAAACCAGTTTGCTTACGTCCATGCCCTTCAACTTTGTCTTATGACGCATACTGTAGACAAATTCCAGGAAAGGTGGATTGTATGAAAACGTGCGGAACAACTTACATGATACCAGCGGCCTTCAGCTCGCGTTTCTTCTGGAGAACTGCTAAGCGCCTGGCCTCTTCAAGTTGACGCTCGCGGGCCTTCCGCTTGGCCTTCTTGCCTTGAGTGTTCGCAAGACGAGCGCGGGCTTCCGACAACATCTCCTTTTCTATACGATGGTCAACGGTGTCTGTAAATGCAGTCATCACTGAGCGTACCATCCTCGTCCATGTCAATGGGATCCGGTCGGGCTGGCTTGGTCTCTGGATCAGGGTCAATTTCGCCTGGTCGAAGCCGTCTGACATCGTCCGCGCTCGGGCCGGTGTCCTTGGGACCGGTTAAGCCCAGCTCCTCGTTTTCTTTGGCTTCAGCCTCATCTAGAAGTTTCTGATAACGTTCTAAACATTGGGTGGCTGTTCGGCCAACAATGGGAGCGATCGTGCGCCACTGCGTTGGCATAAGCTTTGCAAGGTGGAGAAGTTTCTCATCTTCCGTCTGTTGAAGCTGTGAGATTAGATAGGTGTGCACCGCAACTCTAACATGCCTTCGACCATTCCGTCTTTTTTATTGACGGGTCCAGCCACTCGTACCACCTTGCTTTGCACTGCTTGGGGGTTTTCCGGACGAGCAAAGAGGATATTCGCGCCCTGTGGAAGACATCGAGTCATTAAATAACGCGACCGAACACAGGACACCTACCATTGGTTCTTCCCGTACTTGGCTATTGCAGCCTTAAGGACTTCGTCCTCGGTGTTCTTCACGTTTACGAATCAGTAACCAACTCACTGAGATTTCCGCAGCGAGCTAAACTAACCTTCCAGACACCTGTCAGAGATTGTCAGTAATGCTTCGTGCAAAGATAAAGGTAGAATACGAACCCCCTTTGATGATTATTCGAACCATTATAATGTACAGGCGCGACGAGGATGCAAGAGCAAGAGTAGTGCTGAGTTGTTGATTAGTCATATTCCTCCCATATGGAGGTTACAATTTCTGCTCCGACCCTTACTAATAAAAGCTCGGCGAAAACCACCACGGCCTTGTAGTCTAGAGGTACGATACTTGCTTTGGGCGCGTAAATGCAAGTGGCCTGGGTTCGATTCCCAGCAAGGCCCAACTTTTTTTAAAAAAATCTTTGACCTTTACAGAGCATACCGTGAAAGCTAGCCATGCGCTCCTGTAATTCGACTTTGTTGCTCACAAAACGAACTTCTGCAAGATAATGGTCGAATCCAAAATATCGACAGGATGCACCCCTCCAATTCCAGGCCTGCACCATATCTCGACCTCAAGTGTCGATATCATCCCGTATGATTTCCTCAACTTCCTTGGCTTTTGGTGGTCTAAGGGATTCTAGGGACGCTGTAAGGATCAGATACCCTTGTTCGAGTCGGGACGGACAAACCATAATTGACGGGGTGCAAGTCGTATGTCCTATACAACTGCAGAACCGCCTGTTCTTTGTCTTTGGCTTCAATCATCAAGTCTATGAGTGTCGTTCAGTCGTCCGGCCGGGCAAATGCCTAAGCTGGACTAACCCATATCCTCAGGCAGGCCTTGCGGTAGGATCTGACAACGATCCGAATGCGCTCTCCTCTCCATGATACCTACCGCACCATCCCTGGGTTCACTGTAGTGCTGCTTTGGTTTTATGCCGCGCCTACGAAAGATCTCGTTCGCCTCTTCCATGATTCGTACCGGCGGTAAGCCAGGAGATGGGTTGAGCATATCGTGATGATAATCAAACACCAGCGGAACTTCCAATTCTTTGCATGTCGGGAGAAGATCTGCAGCAGTATAACACAACTATGCAGTGTACTATGGTCAAAAAGGGTGGCACTGCAAAACTGAATCGACGGACCTCGTCATTCTCAAGTACTAGGCGATCCCGCACGTTCTTTGGCAAGGCGACTCGTATAGTCTCTTTGATCCTCGCCAAGGTCGCTTCCTTGTCACCATACACCCCTCCTCCATGGATGACTATTACCCCATCCGGACCAACGCCCATGAGGTCCAACATTTCGCAATGGTATTCCAAGTCCCGGATGCTTGACCGTACTACCGCCTCGCGTGGTGACCCAAGTTGCGTGTATTGTCCAGGGTGCGCGGTGAGTCGGTGCCCATACTTCTCGGCCAGAGCACCCACCTCCGCGAGAAGGGTGGCACAGTAGGCGAGCGAATACCCATATGTTTCATGCGAAGCAAAAGGAAACATGCCGGAGGAGCTGGATGGTGGAGAATTTAGCTTGTTCATCAAAAGTACCTCCTGACGGCGGATTGCTCGTACATTCTCATAAAACGAATATGCTGCAGAGAACTATGCATCAGAACCTCGGTAACAATCATTTGAATTACGTTACGCTCATTCCACTCGATAATCTCCAGCATATCCTCAACATTCTTGCGGCCCAAGTCCTTCACCCACTCCACGCCTTTCTTTTTGATTGACTCGATGCTGAACACATGGCACGCAAGCATAGCATCGAGGTGAGGTAGAATGAGCCCTGTGACTTACCGACAGGTTCTCGAACAGAATATAGCCTCGGCTGCAGGCTTCTTATTTCGTAGAAGAGTGTTCAAGCATGCATATCCTGGTTACAACAGGCCATTAGCACCCTAAGAGGCGAAATCGTAGGAGACCTACCCAAGCGTCCTCTAAACGCAGTATCCCCTTTCTCGACATCAGGTATATCCCATGCGGAGGGAATGGACGCCTGTTTCTTTTTCTGACGTCTAGTGTACTCGCCCACCTGGCAGTCTGTGATATTTCGTTTCGTGGACTTCCGCCTCGGCGACTCCTTCTCTGGGAGTCTGTCGCCGGGATTCGTGACTGGGTCTGGGGATACGCAGGTCTCGTTGCGCCTAGGCCGAAACGAGTACCTCATGTGAGCAGTACCAGAAATCCGCTCGACAGCTCTCCGTACGGTGATTTCCCGTTGAGACATGACTTGCGGAAAAATATGTCTGGAGATTGCTTTGATAGGGAGATAATACACAGTTTTTTTGACCAATGGTTCCAAGTCAAAAAAAGGCCGCACAAATGGGTGTATCCTTGATGGGTCCAATGATGAGGCCTTCAGGTACTACCCCTGTTGCTGCCAGGTGTGACGTATGTTGGCATTACATAATACCGAGGCGGCACACACTTGCCGGACTCTACGAAACGTTGGGCCCCCATCGTTGTGAGGAGCGTCATGAGCTGGACAGGGTAAGGCTTGCTTTCACTACTCAAGTAATAAGGCCATGACTCTACTTCTGCTTTCAGATTCAAAAAATCCCTGAACAGGGCAGGAACGACAGTACGCAATCCAAGAACACTTGTCGCACCAGTGACAACGCAGCTGATCCAGTGTCTTCGATACGCAGGTCTTGCAAAAAACTGGTCAGATCGAACGTACAGTAGATCGAGAGTTCGCTGACGAAGAATCAAAGTACAGAGCGTGAGTCTGATGTGACACTTTACTGCGCTTAACCTGACCGCTTCAGTTTCGAGAAGGAATGCCAAGCCTTGCAGAAGGATAGCAAGAGCTACAATGACGCTATGAGAGGTAAGTTGAGATGGTTTTTCCAGGACGACGAAGAGTATTGATACTTCAACCAGCGATGACTGCTGCCCAGGCGCGATTGGCGGAAACGATCGAATCCTTCTACGGAGCCGCCGATCGCACCTCCGATAGCGCAATGGCAAGCCACGCATTCAAGAACGCTGTTCAAGATCTGGATGCAAGTGTACAGAGAGAGTTGGTACGACTATTCTTTCGTTTTACGCAACGGTATCTGTGCTGACCCGTAGCTTCCCTGCAGGAGGCACCCTACCGCACAACCATCATGGAGCCCCTGGGAAAGATGAATGCTTATTTCCCTATTATCAACGAACATATATCAAAGCGGAATAAGAAGGTGTAGTATGATTTCGACGCAGGCTCTGAACCCTATCTAACGAGTTAATCTCCAAGCTGCTTGACTACGATGCAGCGAGAAGCAAACTCCGTAAGGTGATAGAGAAGCCAAGCGATGACTCTACGAAATTGCCGAAGGTATGCCTTCTCCACTTCTCTGGTATTTCTTGTGTCTGCTCACCACGATCAAGGCACAACAAGAGCACGATGACGCAAAGGAAGTATTCGAGTTGCTCAACGATCAGCTTATAGGGGAACTCCCTCAACTACTGGACCTCCGTGTCCCATACTTTGACCCTAGCTTTGAAGCTATGATACGCATGCAGTGCAAATTTGCAGAGGAAGGCTACGAGAAACTCAGCGCTGTTCAGAGGTAAGCCGTTTATTGGAAGCTTGCTGTCAAATATCAAAGTTCTTTAGATATTTTGCGGATAACGTGCGAGATGACTACGCTGCTGGCCAGCTAGATGCTCAGGTGTGTCGCATCGCAATGTCGAGGTGGCTCATTCAAGCTGACTCGAAATGTCCAGGTTGAAGGCGTCCTGCAAGAGATGAAGGAGTTATCCATTTGCGGGGGTAATTAGCTCGTTGTCGGTCATGCAACGAGATTGATATCCGTGATGTACGTGGACTGCGCAGCTCAACAGTTTCTGTTCACTGTTTTGTACGATACTAAGCATCGACGGCATAAATGGCGGTATACAGCATGTAGCACTGCAACGTAAGAACGAGGGTAAGCTGACAGTGGAGGATAGTGTCAAATGTATGGAAAATCATGCACGCATGATGCTACGGACGATACGTGCTATGTCCGGCGCCAAAGCTAGTCACAGCGAGGCAGCCCAGCCAAATCATCTCAGCAGCAGCTTTACCAATGGTCGTTAGGGAGAAGTTGGACATTGGGTCATCCGCGTCTGATGTTGCTTCCAAGGTTTCCTTCGTACAAAGCCCTAACCGCGTCAAACCCTCTGGATCAAATAAAAATCCCTTTTGCCGACCACGGCAATGACAAATGACTGCATCGGTTAACCTCCCATCCTGAGATCCGCTGGCGAACATGAGGTCAAAGTCATTCATCGCCTCCCAGGCAGGACCGCTGATTGCAAGACCTGCACCAGGGGCGCGCACACCCGAGTGACGGAGGTCATCATAGCGCACGATACGAGCAATAACGCGGAAAGAGGTAAGGCATACAGGAGTAGGCTCTGCGTCTTGGTTACTGTCAGAACTTGTCTGTGACGTGTGCTTCGATTTCTTCGTCTGTGCTTGTTGTTCGGCATCCTTCCGTATTGGATCATCATCCCATGGCACATACCATACAAGGAGGTAATGCCGGTTCTCAGGCAAAATGGCTGCTGACGGAGCGGTTCTAGTCGTCGATGTCTCACTCCCGTCAGCCTCAGCATCCTGATGACTGACCTCGCCGACCCAAAGAGGAACGAGCATGTAAAAACAGTCATCGGGAACCTGATCGAGGACGTCTGGGCTATGCTTTCGCTTAGACATTGATTTGGAGCCGGGCTTGTGGGGTTGAGTATGAAGGAGGCCAACATCCCTGAAGGAATTGTTGAGATTATTGATGAGTCGGTCCTTATCCTCTTGCAACTCACGCCCAGCAGTGACGATCCATGGTGGCTGGTATAGGCCGGCGGAAGACGACGGACCCTCCGCCCTCGGAATGCCACGGATCGCACGCCAGACACGTGCGCCGAGCGATGGACCAGAGTCGGTATTCGGACGATTGGCCCTCGACATGTAGTGCTGGATGTCGGTTGGATCAAGTGCTCCAAAAGCTTCTGCGTGCGGCGTACGTGTGGGCACCCGGTCCTCGTCGGAATCTTCTCCGCTGTGCCGATCACGATGATCAGATCGGGTAATGCCCGTAGCGGTTTCTGAGGTTTGAACAGAATCAACAAGGGGAACCAATGCGATAGGTGAGACCGGCTGACCCATCACAAGCAGCTCCTGATGATAGCTGGGTACGCGATGAGGAAGCGATCCGTACAGACGCAGTGTGCAGCGCGGCGTGCTCACTCACGCTCCCCGCACTGCTCGTAGTCGCTTGGCTGCCTGTGGGACTTGTCTCCTGATTGTAAACGGCGCCACTGCTACTGTTGCTCTTTACATTGGCTTTGTTCTTCCCCTTCCCCTTGCTTGTCTCTGCTTTGGGTCCATACGTGCGCCGCTTACCCTTATCGTGCGATTCCCGTAACGATAGGCTTTGCGTACCCTTTCGATTGCCCCTCGCGCCGCGTAACTCGTCGTCAAGTAATCCATGAGTAAGGAGTTGTCGGGTCGTCTTCGTGCTCGTGTAATGCTCCTGTACCTTCTTCGGCGCGAGTAAGACACCGTCCCGCGTCTGAACACGTCTATGTTGGGGTGCATTCGTTCGATTTAGCGCAAATGAACGGAAGATCGAGAATGCCGTGGCGCGCGAGTGCTTGTGTACCAGCGTAGTGGGACCCGCGCTGCCAGCCTTGAGGTGGGGGTCTTTGACGTGACGTATGTTCAGTCGGTGATGTATTGCTTTGGAATCGTCGAGAGAACGTGCTACAATATCAGAAGAAAAAAAAAGAAGAAAGTTCGTTTTAGACAGGGAAAACAATGCAGAAGTTCTGATACTGACGCTTCAAAACTGATCTGTCCACCTTGAATAATCCAATGTTAGGACACCACCAGTGTTCGCGTTGTCCGACTTCCATCGTCTTCGTATACTTCTTCAATTCCGCGGTTGGCGGCGGCATTGATGCGTTCGAAGCTCGTCGACCTTGCCTCTCCCTCTTCTTTGGGAAATCCACATCTCGACATTGATACAACCACTGGTCCTCGATGATATCAAACCCTTTGTCGTGTACCCGAATGTGCCTGAAAAAGGGATCTTCGTTGCTATGGACAGTTTGTAATGTTGCCGTGCTCGTCCGCCGTGCACCCATAGCGAATGGAGCGATAGCTGTGAGTTTCGACGAGGATGCTTCGGATGGTTGCGTGCCGGTTGATGGTCGTAAGAAGGAATACTGTGCAGAGGAGCGATATGAACGTATACTGCCTTCAGAATGTTTGGAGTGAAAGATATACTGCAGGTCCAGACCCAAATTGTTGTACAAGTCCGCTGGATGCTGCGACATTGACGTCGATGACTGTGGTGCATGGGATTGAGCCTGCGACTGCGCCTGAATCTGGGCCTCCAGAGAGCGCCAGTCTCCACGAGATAATGGTTCCGACTTTGGGGCTATGGCAGATGAGTCGTCGGTAGTTGGAATGTGAGAGCCATATTCATCGTCCAGGCTACGACTTGGCCTGCGAAGCGTAAGGATGCTACTCTCGCGACTGCGACTAGCGCCGTCCTGGGAAGCTCCTGGAATGGCCATGGGAAGACTGCCTCTCCTACCTTCGATGACGGGATAGGAGCACGGAGGTACAAGATCGGCAAGGTCGGCATCCTCGTCGATATCAGTCAAAGGATAATCTCTAGCAAAGGTGACTGGAGAGCTGTCACCACCGAGGTCACCAATTTCAAGCTCATCGTCGCTACTGAGAAGCCCCGACTGGAAGCTTGTGCGAGAGCTAGAGCGAGAGCTGGTGACGGATATAGAAGAGGAAGAAGAAGTAATCCCGTGATGACGCGCACCGCGCCCAAAGGTGTGCTGGGAGGCATCATCAGGAAAGACTCTGCCGCGACATGAGGTGGATGGACCAAGCTCATGATCGGCAGTTGTGGCGGGACGTACCACGGCTTTGACCTTCTCCGCTTATCCCAGGGACAGACTGGACATGTCTGTTGAAGGGCGTGTCTCCCGACATACTCCAAGGGGAGACTGGCTGAGGAAACGAGGTAGAAGGAGGTGAAACTTGCCGTCCCGCACCCTGCGAAGGATGACTGCTGACGTTTTGGAGAGAGGGCGACAGGAACTGGGCAGACTGTAGACCAGATGTCTGATCAGGACTTGAGCCTGAGGACGAACGACGGGTGTGAGCGGGCTGATGTCGTCGTGCCCAGACACGCTGTGTGAAGAGCGAGCCTCTCCAAAGGTAAAACTTTCGAGATCAGAATAGATATTGATGTCATCGCTATACGGATGGTTGTTAGCGTGGGACATCTTACTGTGTACAGAGTGGTAATCGGGAGAGGGGGGAGCAGTGGAAGGGGTAGTGCGAGAAGGACGCCTCAGATGTATGGGTAAGCCAACGGTCGGCGCCAGATGTTCGGAACGTGGCTGGTCACGAGAGTCCGGTCGTGGTGGAGAGCCGGAAGGTTCTCTGGAATGAGAATGGACGAATGAGCGAGGGCAGTGCAGAGAAATGAAGAACAACGTACGGATCTGCAGAACCACCGATCTGCTCGGACAGGGTGAGAGGGTCGACGATGTGTTTTCCGACGACATAGTCTGGCATTTCTGATGAGGGCGACCTCAGCGGGTGTTTCCAGTATCGGACACAGTAGACTGGGGAAGGATATCCAAAGAAGGACCGGAAAAACAAGGGGATAAAAAAAAAATACAAGATGAAACGACGATAAAAGTAAATACAAGGCGAAGCTGAACCTGGAACGCGATAATTCTTCCGCTGGGAAGAGCTGAGAAGATAGGATTCGAGTAGACCGGGGGTGTCGCGACAGCAACACGACGAAGTGCACACCGCAGCGGCACTCCTCACCAGAAGGTATGTCGCACGCGGCTGTCTCCTTCATCCCCGTACACGTGATCCACCGCAAGGCCTGATGGCGTAGTTGGTTATCGCATCTGTCTAACACACAGAAGGTCCTCTGTTCGAGCCAGGGTCAGGTCATTTCTTTTGTCATTGTTTTTCATTTTTCAACGCAGTAATCCGCTAGGTGCTGATTATCACTGCACAACCACGACCATGAACATCTACCTGTACCACCTGCCCACCTACCGGGACCATATCCTTTGGCGATTTCTGCATCGATACCTCCCCAGATAAGACCAGAAACCCTGCACCACACATCGCAGAGGCTACTCAAACCAGAGCCAACCTTCGAGCAGTACTCAAGGAGAACAAACGAACGCAGGACTCCGAAAAGGATTATCTCAGGCTCATAAAGGTCTGCCCTATCATTCCCTGTCGTTCTCCGGCTTTGAACCGGTAGCTTGCAGGTCCTCGATGACTACCTCCCACAACTGTATGGGATAATGTCATCCGTCGCTTCAAGCGCTATCTCTCTCCGTTTCGAACCAGGTACGCTCCCACCCCATAGTGTTTACACCCGAACAGACATCCATGTTCGCGACTGATCGTAGTCTTCAGTTGGCGTACCACACTTTCTTCACAGCTCCTCAACACTTGTCCCCGTGTCCCCCTCCCATCTCTCCACGCAGATCTTGCATTCTCTCTCCTCACTTATGGCATGGCGCTCTCCAACTTTGCACGGCTCACCGTGAACGCCCTAGGATACTACGAACACGATTCCGCCATCTCAGCAATCGAACGCCACGCAAAAGACGAAAAACTCAATTTCGCTGTGTCGCTCCTTTGTCGCGCGAGCGGCGTCTTTGCATACCTCAGCGAATCCGCACTTGCTGACTGGAACAGTGCGGGTGCATCTGGTCCTCGACCCCCGGACTTGACCACCGAGGTGTGTGCTGCCCTGAGCAAGTATGTCCGTTCTTCGTCTTCCTTTCTGCACACCCCCCTTTTCTGGTTTCGCTTTCGTCCTTTCCCTCCCGGATTAAATTTTGACGATGTCTGACATCGACACGCAAACAAACCCACCGAACAATATAGGATGGCCCTAGCAGACGCTCAAGCACTCGCGATCCGCAAGCTGCTCTCCCTGTCCGCAAACGAAAGCACACTCTCTCCTGGTCCGCCTCTCCCCAAATCTCATCCCTCCGCCGCCCTACTCGCCAAGCTGCATCTCGAATGTGCATCGCTGTACATCTCCGCTCGCTCGCTCGCCCTGACGCCAGGCAAAGTTCGTACCACGCGAAACGCCGCAAGTGAGAGTGGAATTGGCGCCAGCGGGGAAGTCACCGGTGAACTGACAAGACACCTCACGGACGAAGCAGCTTTTCACTCTGCACTTGCACACAAGTGGCTTGGTGTTGATGCCGGGGAAGGAGGTGTTACCACAAAAGGCGGGGAGGCATGTGGGTTTCCTGGCGTGGGCGAAGCGCGAGTTGGAGGACCTATGTGGGAGCTTCAAGGGAACGCTTTTGCGCAAAGACAGAATGTCTGGAGAAGACAGAAGAGGGAAAAAGGATAGAGTCATTCTGGAGCTTGCGAGTGTGGAAGTGTTTTTGTTGCAATACAAGAAAATGAATGATTCGGTTTGTATCGTGGTAATATGTGCAGGCTCACTGACACAATCTTTTTCGAAGCTGTCATTTCAACCCGTTCCTAAACAATCGGACCTTCAGACAAGAATTCCAGCCGGGCGGCTAGCGGTCTCGCCAAAGCTTTACGAGCCTCCCATACCCGCGTTTGGATCCTCTACCTCAAATAAGTTACCGGCCCACATAGTTCAGAACTCTTTGAATTTGGATGTTCCACGTCAGACCGCTAGTAGTACCGATAGTGACAGCGACAATGACGAGGAAGTGGTAAGGCAGCTGCCCAATAGGATGGGATATACAGGTGCTGGTTCATATTTTTAGATCTTGAGATGTAAATATGTACACGGTCTGATTGCAAGCACGCACTGGCCGGGGCTGTCAGCTGTGTTCTTGGTTTTAGAAGGACAGAGAAATTCCGGGTTTCGAGGTTGCAGATGCAGGTGCATGAAACTATGCATTCTCCGGGTATGGAGGGAGGCCCCACTCTTCTGGTTGGAACTCTTCTATGGACGTCAGCATTTGGTCGGGAGTGTATGCGCCCGAATACTCGACACTAAGCAGCTTGGCATCAGGGACCCAGATGGCTTGGAGAATTCGATGAGAAACGTCCGCTTCAGGAGAATGCAAGGTCAGAATACTCACCAGACATACCCGCCCTCTTGCCAGCCTGGACGCCAGCTATTGCGTCTTCAAATACCAATCCCTTCGCCCTCTCTTCCCTCTCTTCTTCCGTCACACTGTCACCCTCGCCTTCACCGACCCTTCTCCCGAGCTTTTGTCTGGCTGCATATAAGAAAATATACGGGTCCGGCTTGCCCGTTGTCTTCCCCCGCACGTCATCCGCACACACTATCCTGTCATTGAAAAGACCAAATAAATCCTGGAGATGTGCCGTTTTCAATAAAACATTGCGCCGTTGTGAAGCCTGTGGCCACTGCGATGGGAATATTATGTGCATGGAGGTGGGATACAAGTTTGCGCACGCCTGGGAGGGGTTGGACTGTTGGCCAATGGGTATCTTGGAGAACCGTACGCCGTGAGAGGTAGGTATCGATGGTGAGTGGGATGTCAGGAAAGAACGAGAGCAGGTAAGAGGCTGCGTCGCGTTCGACTGCACATATGCAGGAGTGTTAGATGTTGGCAGTTGGCAAAAAGGACGAGCGACACGTCACGCTTGCCCATAAGTCCAGCTTTGATGTCCCATGTCATCTCCGCGCCGTACGGCGCAAGGATCTCATCTGACATGATCAAGATGAAACGATTAGATGCCGTTAGAAATTTGGATGATCCGGTGGTTGGGATACGTACTCGTAACTTTGGTGTAGATAGACTCGGTATCGATCAGGAGCCCTGCAAATCGCCGTCCGGCGTCAGAGAGGACGACGACGAGAAATGAGATTGCTCGGCGTACCGTCCATGTCGAATATCACATATTCTACTTTCGAGCCTGCCATAGCCTTTGTGCTGTGGGAAGTGGGGGGCTGAGGAGATCAGAGATGGAAATATCCAAGTCGCCATAGATATGTAATGTAACCTGCGACATGCCCGCAATATACTATGCAATGCCCGTGCTTCAGAGCTTGCCAGATACTTTTATATGCCTTTCGCAGCCAGGCAAGCTTCTGGGGAGGAGACACGGCCTTGCAGGGCTGCGCGCGGTGCTGGTTGACACACGGACTTGCTATCCGCTGGGTATGCAGATATCACTGAACCACAAGGAAGTAAACTAACGATCTCAGTCCGGCTAGGCAACCCGTCGGAGGCGACGTATTGGATACCCGGCCACGATACGACGTTACTGTGCCGGGGGCACACGTACCGCTCATGGGAAGCTTACGGAGGCCACCTCGGCGATTTCTTATGTAATTGGCGATTGATAGCAAGGGCTGGTGACCGGAGACCGATTGGCTGGTCTGCGGATGACAAACTTGGGGGGCAATAGTGATATGTGAGCATGATCCCATCATCTGTTCCACAGCAACAAACACTATTTAACCTTTCGTACCTCGTCACTTCGTCCACGCACGACCATGGAACCATCTTCCCTACTTACAACCGTGCAAGATAACCTGCTGGCGGTGGCTCGCTCTGTAGCTCCACTCGACGTCGCGGCAGCCATCCTTGCTATATGGGCACTTCGTGGTGCCTTCGGAACTGCCAGGAGGTCGCTCAAGACTACCAAGCTTCGCGGTCCACCCAGAACGAACCTGGTGTATGGCGCAGCTAAGCAAATACTCGAGTCACTAGATGCTGGTGCTATATACGAGGCGTGGGCCAAGGAATATGGCGTAGTTTACGAGGTCCCAACTACCCTAGGCGGGAAGAAGATCATGTTAACCGATCCAAAAGCACTTGCACACTTCTATTCAAGAGAAACATGGACATATGTACACACCGAATCAGCTAGATTCTTCCTTCAACGCATCGTATGTACGATAGCAAGCTTCTAATGGCGCCGTCTTTATACAGCCTCACAGTTTGGACGGGGGATACTGTGGTCGCAAGGCGAAGACCACAGAAGGTAGGCATAAACATTCTGCGGATTCCGAGGGTTGTTTATTGATATTTCGCCTGAAGGCAACGCAAATCCTTGAATCCAGCGTTCAGCCAAGCTGCGATAAGGAATCTTGCCCCTATCTTTTACAGTTCCGCTCACAAAGTAAACTCGCCACTGTCCACGATCTCCAGAATCTGCGACTAATATCGATGTTTCAGACGAAATTTGCATGGGAAGCCATGATTGACGCGAACGGTGGCGACAGTGTTGTCATTGAGGTCCAGAACTGGTACGCTGAATTTATTCTCACAGCGAGGATGACAGACTGAGTTTATGAGCAAGGATGAATCATATTTCGTGAGCCAATTTTGTTGTGGGTCACTCAATGTGAGCTAACGGATCACTCCAGACTTGATAGTATCGGGCTTGCAGGGTTCTCTCATGATTTTGGCTCGCTTGATGGGAAACCAGCCTCAATAACTAAGATTTTTGACACGTTCGGATCGTCCCCCAGTCGATCTGCTGTAAATGCTGCCGTCCTTCTTCTCGCACAAGTGTTCCCTCTGTTAGAGTACGTACCGACACCGCGGACTAAACTGCTGCGCGAAATGCAAGAAATTATGGAAGATATCTCGAAGGAATTATTGGCAAGGACCAAGAAAGAGAAGGAGGAAGGAGTTCTCGATGGGAAAGAGGACAAGTCGGTCATCGGTGTTTTGGGTACGTTTCGTGATTGCTACGTGAGATTGCCCTTACAAATATTGTGCGCAAAGTGAAAGCTAACGATGCGGATTCTTCCATTCACTTGACTCATGAGGAGGTGTTGGCACAAGTGAGTAACGGACCTCTTATCACTGAACGTACAACTTGACTTCTTCTCCTTGTAGATGAAGGTCCTCCTTGCAGCTGCGTATGAAACAACATCTAGTAAGTCGTCACTCAATTTATGCATCATCACCGACTGACAGAATTCTGCAGTCACCATCACGTGGGACATTGCTTGAACTGGCGAGGAGCCCCGACATACAAAGTAAACTGCGGCAAGAACTCTTGGCGTTCGGTGAAGAACCAACGTATGACCAGCAACAACACAGTTTACCATACCTTGATGCTGTCTTGCATGAAACCCTGCGCGTTCATCCAGCCGTGACAGACCTTATTCGTGTGGTGCGTCAAGTGACAAGCGCGTTTATATCTCTCCCTTAGCCTGGGATCACCTTTTCAGGCGGCGGAGGACGACATTATCCCTCTCTCGGAGCCCTATCGTTACCCAGTCTGGCGAATCTGTCAACTGCATTTCTGTGGCACGTGGCACCCTCATCGGTATACCTATCTCCTGTATCAATAGATCTACCGAAATATGGGGAGCGGATGCGAAAGTTTTCCGTCCAGAACGTTGGCTGGAGGAAGGTGGAATCCCGAGGAAGGCTCAGGACATTCAGGCGTACCGACATTTACTGACGTTTGTCGATGGCCCGAGGACTTGCCTTGGCAAGGGCTTTGCGATGGCCGAGTTCAAGGTGCGCTTCCTTGACGCGTTTTGGGCCTATCGCCGATTACTAACCGGTCTCGCTCAAGGCGGTCATATCAGTGCTGGTGAGGAACTTTGTGTTTGAGATGAGAGACGGACCCAATACGCGAGTGGAGCTTGGTAGAGGAATGTTACCCAGGCCCAGGATAGTTGGAGAAGAGGGCACTGACGTGCCTTTACGCGTTCGCCGGTACGAAGGATGATGAACCGGTGACGGTCATTAATCGTGCTTGGGTAGACCCACGATACGTTAAATTACCTCATTTTGAAATCCATACTTGGTGTATATTCTGCCCTGAATCGTACCGTGGTCATTAGATCACCCTCAGCGAGGTAACTGAATGGTGGGAGAGCTGCACGCACCTTTGTGGATTGCAGTGTATCCAGCGGGTGGAAGTTACATAGAGGGGTGGTCATAGTGGTTATTTGACCCGAACGGCTGGTCGTGCATTGAGCCGCACGATGCTGCATTCTCTTACCTTCGACAACTTCATATTATTCAATTTCCACCGGCGCGTGCCACAAGGAAACAGTTGCTGGTAATAACCTGCAGTCGAGCATTCCGAGATTTCAGTTTGACATTCAATAGATGCATTAAGTATAACTATCAGATGTTCCCGTATTTTCGTCCTTGGAAGATTGGTGCATAGCTGCCTGTCAGCAAGTGAATAACCCAAGCTTCAACATGATTCAATACTTCTGAGGGTCACACTATAACTTCCCCCTCGTCCTCACCACTCCATCCAATCTTCAAACCCCCAGCCTCCAGTACACTGCGTAGAACCCCTCCTTCGTGCATGCGCAGGAGGTCGTCCGACCCCCCAAGCGAGTGGCCATGTAAGATAATATTAGGGAAGGTGGCATGACGAGTAAGACGTGTGAGGATAGTTTTGATGTGAGGAGCATCGGCTGTGAGCAGAGCGCAGATATTAAGCGGGGATGCGACACCCAACACAATCGGGCCGTTTTGATCAGTGATCAACGGTGCAAGGAGCCACACGTACATCGGAGATCGACCTCTATGATTCTAGGTCGTGGAGTGATATCATAACGCTCTAATAGCGTCTTTGCACGGGCGGAGTACCTGTGCACATGTGTAGGTCGGATATGCCGACGAAGGCAGGTCCACGACGAGCGAACGAGAAAAAAATGAAAGGACTCACGGACAGTAGGTCTGTATTGAAACCAGTTAGTAAACCATGACCGCACCATGCAGCGATGGCAGCATTTGCTTCCCCATGAGTACAAAAAAACATACCTTCGAGAATACAATCAGCGGGTACTCCTCCTGCAACACCCGTAACCTCTCTGCCCACCCGACTCTATTCTGTTTCAATCTCTCACCCCAAGCGTTTACGATCCCCTTCCCATAATCACCGCGACTACGACCTTTGCTCCGTCCCTGTGACATGATGGAACCCAGAGCATACCAAGTCATATCGATTGGTTTCTCAGGGTTTACTGTGCTGCTTAGAGTGCGTTCGATTCCCTGTACCTACGCTTGCAAGTTCTCCGCTGCCTTCGTCGCTCTGC
This sequence comes from Pisolithus albus, assembly GCA_024613165.1. Taxonomy (NCBI): domain Eukaryota; kingdom Fungi; phylum Basidiomycota; class Agaricomycetes; order Boletales; family Pisolithaceae; genus Pisolithus; species Pisolithus albus. The sequence goes on from JANFAB010000005.1 coordinate 368,328, forward strand.
ACGAAAATAGGTCGTCCCTGCTCCACAGGTGCGGTAACGAACCATAAGAATCCGAACACCTCGTCGGGGACCGTGGCATCGTCAGGTAAGCTCGTAGAATGGTAGATCGATCCGGACGACCAAATACGAGCGAGGGTGTAGAAACCGGCGAATGCGACAGTGAGGATAGCGAGTAACAGAGTGCGTCGGGGACGAGGCCGGAGACCCATTACAGTCGGCCTACCGCTCTCGTGTGATCTTGAGCTCAGTCGCTGTTGAGAGAAGTTGGAAAAATGAGATCAAGGCCGTACTGTTTTCGTACTTGAGAGCCTCAAAGGGACGCGGACACGTCCAGCTCAGCAACTCAGCTTAGTAGTTACCAGCTCCCACCCTCCCACCAGCACATGCAACGAGGGAACATATACACCGATGACTACAATACAAGCAATCGAGGGTCCATAGGCATGCAGAAGGTATTAGAATCGGGGAAGATAATAATGCAGTCGTAGAGATCATGATTAACCACAAACACCATCGTCGATAAGTAAGCCACAACGCCTACACACCACTCTACGATCCAGAAGGCAAAGACCGACACCAAGTGGGAACCATACAATCGCCGCCAAGAGACCGAGGATGCCGAACCTAGTTTGTGTATCATGACGGCCCTCCTGCAGACAGACCATCTCGGGATGGTCGGGAGGGAGTAACGATGCCAAATGGTCGCCGGTTTGTAGGTTATGATAGTGGTAGACCGTGGTTGGCTGCATCGTAGGCGCTGGTCGGCCGTGAACACTCATGACAGGAGGCACCGTTAGTGGAGACTGGTGGGTCTGCTGAGCAATGGGTTTAGCTTCGGCCTTGTTCAGCGACGGTGAATCTTGACCATCTTTTGGCAAAGTCAGCGCAAACCATGGTAGTGCGATCCAAATGAGCGCGCACCGGAGGAACCACTGTTCGCCTGGGATGCGACAAACTCGTAGGCCGGTGGATTGTCCGAGTAAGTGAGCTGTTATGATATAAGTAAGCTTGAGCAGCGTAACGCCATGCCAGGATGATTCCTACCATGTTTGCGTCAAAGTCAACCAGGACGAAACGGTCTGTCCTCGTCAGCCTTAAGTGTGGTAGCTGCGCACTGCGGGACCCTTGGCCGGCCGAGGATCACGTGGCAAGGCAGTGTTTGTCTCTGTTTCTTGAACTCTCGCGAGCTTGCCTTTCTGGGATGCGCCGCGCACTGCAGAAAAAAAAGGGAAAAAAAAAGTTTCCATTCCACCCTTCGCTCTGCCATTCGTAGTCTCCTCAAAATCGCGATAAGATGGAAACATCGATACATTCTAATGTGGATAGACATGTGTCGTCGGAATCGATGACTTCTAGAGACTAGTTCGCACAAATCCAAATTTGTGTTACACTGGCCAACGATCTAATCGCAATTTCCCCTTTTCCTTCCAGCTACGCAGATTCCTATGCACACTTTGGTACTTCTTTAGCCATTCTATAAGCTTGCGTGCGTTTTACTTAGTCAATTTTTTTTCTGATTATCACCAGGTATTCATGAGGAGATGCTGAAAGACAGTGTTCGGACAGGCTCATATCGAGCTGCGATCGTAAATAACGGGCACCTGTTCAAAGGAAAGACAGTTTTGGACGTTGGATGTGGTACAGGAATTCTCAGCATGTTTGCCGCAAAGGCTGGCGCTTCTCAGGTAGTCGGAGTGAGTACTCCTGTTACACTATTGCACGGCTTGGTGTCAACCCTAAACACTAAGGTGGACATGTCAAACATCATTGACCAAGCGCAAAAAATTATAGAGGCTAATGGTTTCAAAGATAGTTCGTGAACTATATTTTTGACCTTGTCGTGCGCCACTGAAGCTGGTGATCGGCAAGCCATCACCCTGGTTAAGGGGAAACTGGAAGATGTCGAGCTACCAATACAACAGTTCGACATCATCATATCCGAATGGATGGGTTATTTCTTGTTGTATGAGTCCATGTTGGACACTGTGCTTGATGCAAGAGACAAGTATCTTAAGCCTGGCGGGCTCATATTCCCCGACACCGCAACATTATACCTGGCTGCGATTGAAGACCAGGACTACAAAGAGAAAAAATCAACTGTAAGTGTTCTTGGGTCACAGCAACTAATGATTAAACGTGGTTTAGTTTGGGATAATGTTTATGGCTTTGACTTCTCGTGCATAAAGGGCATCGCCTTACGGGAGCCTCTGGTCGATACTGTTGAGCTGAAAGCAGTAGTTACGGACCCGTGCATGATCAAGGTTTGCAAGACTTTTTATCACAATTACGAAGAGCTGATCTCTCCTAGCATATCGACCTCCTTACTGCCAAGAAAGAAGACCTGGCTTTCGCAGCCCCGTTCACTCTTACTGCAACTCGAAATGACTGTCAGTGCTATCTGCTTTTAGGCTATGGCTTCTGATCCCAACCCAGACATTCATGCGTTCCTTGCTTGGTTCGATATATCCTTCGAGTGCACCCATAAAAAAATCAAATTCTCTACGGGCCCCCATGCCCAGTATACGCATTGGAAGTTAGTGAATGGTCTGCAGAACACGGACAATTGCTCACTGTGGACCTCACAGGCAAACGGTATTCTATACACCATCGACCGTCACCATCAATGAAGGCCAGAAATTGTATGGCATGCTCTCCTGTGCACCCAATGCGCGCAACAATCGTGATCTGGACATTTCGATTACGTTCAAATTTGATGGAGAGGAGGAAACAAAAGTAGACTACAAAATGTGCGTGATTCTTCCAGAAATAATGTTACCACAATTGTGGTGCGCGAGGGTCTCAAACGGGGACGCTAATCGGTTGTCAGGTCGTGATCGACCTCTTACTCTTCCCTTTCGACATTACCACTTGGTATCGCCAATGCTCAACACGTTCCATATTCCGTGCATCCCATATCATGTGCGATGTACAGGTACTGACCTGGGCGTGCTGCTCCTGCCAGTTTGAAATATATCCAATAGCGTCGAGGGAATGGCTGTAGTATTGGTGGTTTCCTTATATCCATTGTAATGACTCGAGATGAACAGGATTGTGAGTGAAGGCACACTATAGCATCTTCAACTGTTTGTCACCGTTTCGATCCATTCCTCGAGGTCACCATTGAATTTCAACGGGTCTTCCAGGTGGATCCAATGACCCGTATCGTATTCCTTTTCAGTCAACAGCTCCGGAGGAGTATGCTGACGCATAGTGGGTCTCACATAGCTTTCGATGGCGACGTAGTCGAATTTGGCGAGGGCCATTAATGTGGGTCGCTTTATTAACAAATCCTCCGGCCGTAGACCTTCGTTGGAAGTTATATGTGGGTAAGATGTAAATCAGAAATCCTCACCGTCAATGATATCGTCATTGACGCCTTGCACCATGCAGTTGTACCAGGTCAACGGGCTCATCATTCCTCCTTGGAGGAGCAGAATTTTGAGTTGTTCGCGGTACTGAGACGACATGAGCCTCTTGCAATGAGGTCGTTTGTCTGCTCACAATCTCAGGGAGATACTTCGCACTCGCGAGGCGCCTGCCTTTCACTACAAAGGGCTCCAGATTTCCTGGCATGTTCATGAGAGTCATCCAGACTTCCGGATCGGCAGGATAGAAAACATCAAGCAAGGACTCTATCTTTGTCAACAGCTGAAATCCATTCGCTTCAACCGAATGAGCGCAACCTACGTTTTCCTCCATCTCGTGCGCTGCGTTGTCTTTTGTGAGAAAGGTCCAGTACCCTATCGCAGGCCGCCCAAATACTCTTTCCTGCTCTTTTAGGGCTAATTCCAACGGCGGAAATTTGGATGGGACCGAGTAAGGTACCGCGATGAACACGAAACCCAAGATCCGCTCCGAGTGCTTGATCGACAGGATAGAAGCTATTGAGCTACCCCTGTTACATGGACAGTTATGTCGACGGCGTGCACGAAACAGCATGCTCTACGTTACCAGTCGTGCGCGATCACGTAAACACTATACACGTCCTCAGCGTCGAGAATGTCCAATATATCATGCGCGATAGCTGTGTGGGAAAATGCAGCAGGATTGGTGGGCTTGTCGGTCCCTCCATAGCCCAGCATATCCGGAATGACCAGTCCGTAGCCTTTGGTGTGGAAGTAACTGATCTGATGGTGCCACCCATGCGAGGTATCGGGGAACCCATGCATGAACAACAAGGTAGGCTTCCCCTCCCGTCCCCTAGCAGATAGATAGTTGTATGTATATCCCCGAGCTGTCTTCAGTTTCTTGTGTGGTAAGCCCGGGTTCTCCATGATGGTCGCCGCCTGGGAGGCCAACTGCACGCGGAAGCAAACAAGGTCTGATTACGTCACATGCTATATATGGACATCATTATTGTTGCGGAAAACAATCGGACACGGAGGGAGAGAGAACAATGACGAGGTGTCCTCCTCAAAAGCACACAATGGACTCTTCGTTTGGCCACTCTTCCCCGGGTCTCTACCCGACATCTTGCAATTCTTCGTGCTCACCGTCGACGGCAGCCAGCACCCTTTTATTTCTTCGTCGTCGCAGGCCGACCCTTCGTTTCGAATGTCCTTCTCATCCCGCCTTCCACGAGGAGTATCACCTCCACCCGGTTACGACGCGCCCTCCACTGTACCGACATCTTCAACATCGCTTAGGCCGTATCTTCAGTTGCCACACATCCTTTCCCTGACATGGCTAGCATATCCAATCCTCTCGTTGATATTCATCATCTTTAGACTCCAGCTCTCGTCGGCAGAGTCCCAAACTGCCGTTGCCAACGCCAAAGGTGACTTGCTATCCGCCTGCAATGCCGCCGAGCAGGCAGCTACCTCGGCCGCAAGCATGCCACGGTACTTGGCCATTGCAACCAACCAGCAGTTCGCCGATGCCGTGAACGGGACAATGAATGGTGCTCGAGCAGCGTTGATACTTGCCCTGACCTGTATGGAAGCCATCATCAACTTTCTCATCGACATATATCGCTCGACCTTTCTCTGTTTCCTCGAGTTGATCGTCGTGGGCGGCCTCAGTCTGCTCATTAGTGCCGTTCAAGAGGTTAGGTCGTTCTCGCCGTGTGGATATTGTGCATATTGACAGTTTGGCTAGATCACCTCGTTTCTTCAGTCAACACTGAATAGCATCGTCACCAGTCTCAAGAACGATGCTTCATCCATCAACTCAGCCATTGAGAGCGCCGTGAGCGCCGTCAATAAAGTGAACCCTTTTGGAACTATTCAAGCTCCTCAGTTCAATCTCTCCAGCTTTGACGCTTTGGGGAACATTACCATACCGACGGATTTTGAGAATGCCTTGATTCAATTGAACAATTCACTGCCGACCGTGTCATCAATCAAGGACTCGATCAAAGACCTGTAAGTGTTCCTGAATCAATCCTTCATACAACTCTCACGTATTTATAGGGTGGATACTCCATTCGAAACTGTTAAAGCCGACATCAACAACACATTTTTCGGTCTTACTTTCGATGCCTCCGTTCTACCCGTACCGGAACAGAATACGGTTTCTTTCTGCGGTAATCTCGACACGTCTTCCATCGACAATCTCGGCAATGATCTCCTTTGGATAACCAAGATCATCACAATCGTCCTAATCGCGTTCCTTCTCTTGTTACTTGCGGGTCATTGTGCGATGGAGTGGTACAAGTGGCGTTGCCTCCAGCGACACTTACGGTATACGCGCGAGGCGTGGCTCTCGGACCCCACCGTGTATCATTCGAATCCCTCGCAAGAAATTCCGACGGTGACGTTGAGCGACCACAATCTCCTTATGCTCCAAACAGACGCCCAACACCCGCTGCTCACACGCATTGCCAATTCGCTGTCTGCTCGCTTCAGGCTCACCCCCTCGCAACACATCCACCTTCGGTGGTTTTTGCACTATATCTTCCACCCACCTGCGCTTGCTTGCTTCCTTATTGGCTTTTTTGGGCTATTGTCTGTTCAGATACAGCTAATTGCAGTTGCCCCACTGGAAGCGAAGTATTCTGCTGAAGCTGCTGCGAGTGTACAAGACCTGTCCAATTCCATTGCTACGCAAATCAATGGTAGCATGTACAACCAGTCTGCGTCATATGCCAGCCAACTAAATACCAGGGTCGACACCGTCCAGTCGACGATCAATAATGGGCTCTTCGGCTGGGTAAACGGAACGACCACTACACTCAACAGTACACTCAACAACTTCTACACGGATGTGCAAAGCCTAGTAACCTCCGTGTTTAATGGCACAGCCCTCGAGACCCCCGCCCAGGACTTTGTCATGTGTTTGCTCGGGTCCAAGGTCTCTGCGCTCGAGGACGCATTGACATTCCTCAATGAGAATCTCAACGTGGATTTACCTCGTGTTAACGACAGTGTACTTGTCCTCTCACCGCAAAACGTGGACGAAATTACCCAGCCAATTGCCACCGCTGCAATTGGTGGAGGCCAGGACAATTCCTCCGGCCTTATCGGCAGCCTCGTAGCAACTTATGTCAACTCTCTCCTGCAAGAGCGTATCATGTTCGCCATGTTTCTGGGCTTTTGGGGTGTCGTAGTCCTGATGGGTCTTTGTATCATCTTTTGGCATTCGTACGCTAGAAACTGGGTGGAGCTGTACAAGAAACGGAAGTGGCGAAAGGAGCAACGCGATGCCTTGGAAGGTTTCTCTGTACCATTCCGCGAAGGTATGCCTGGTCGTGATATCAAAGACGCCGAGAAAGCGCCTACGCCCCTACGATCCTTCACGCCGCTTTCCGAACCTCGTTCCGCGTTCAGCCATAACCCGTTTCGCCGCTCCGCACAACCACAATCTAATCACCCCCTGAGAACTCTGGAGCCCAAGTTCGAGAAGAGCTGGGATAGCTTTTTCCACGAGAATGAAGAACAGCAGCGGAAGCCAGAATCTTCGGGCCTGCTCCGCTCCGTCAGTAGGTCTATTAGACTACTGAATGTGGGGAAGAACAGTAGCGAGAGAGAAGCAGGGGAAGTTGCGTCGGATGCCACAAAGGTGAACTGGTTTAAATCCGTTTTTGCGAAGAAAATGCAGAGCCCCCCACCCGCCACACTCGCGGATGAACCTGTCTCGCGGCACCGACCAAGGTTGACGATTTCAACGGAACGTACTGCCTCGCTGAGAGATAATTTACCGAAAATCGAAGTGTCACCTAGTCAAGACGAGCCTGTATCAAGACGGTCCGTATCACCCGCTCCACCAACCCTTCCATGGATGAAGGATACCCCCGCAGGGAACGCATCCCCTGTGACCTTACCTCCCCTGGAACGTTCTCGGAGGCACCCGAATGTCCCGATAGACGTTGGTTCTACACCTCCTGACAACGATCCTACTCCGCTGGCCATGCCACTGCATAACGGGTTCGAACACCATCCCCATCCGACCATGCAGCCACCTTTGCCCATTCACATTGCTCTCTATCCCAAGTCTGTTGCTGCCCACAGTCTGCTTGCTCCTCCCAAACCACAGTATGGGCGTAGAGAAGTTTCATCTACTGCCTCCGCTGCAAGCCTATTACCCGACGTGCTACCTTCCCAGGTCTCGTCAAAGTCGATCCCGCAGGCATCTAACCGAGATGATAATGTCACCAACCCTTTTGCTACGCCTTTTGATGACGATGTCGGTGTCCCGACGAAAGAGAGGAGAATGACAAACCCTTTTGCAGGCGTAGCCTTGTAACGCAAGGATCGTGTGTGCGACTTGAGTCTGGTACTTCATTTACTGATCACATCACGCAATACGATGTATTTCTAGTGCATGTGTGTGCTACGTATTTACTCGAAATTAATAGTAGTCAGCTGTATGTTTAACGCTAGTCATACACTTATTCAACCGCTCAATGAATCACGTCACTTGAATCCATCGGTGAGGAGGAGCGGGTCATAAGCCCAAGTCGTCGAGATACTAGATTACTTAGTGCAACATGAGACTGCACGTCCGTCCTCGAGCACTTAAATCCAGACCAGAATTGAAAGTTGCAAGTTGACATAATCCGACGTCGGCCGAACTCGGCTCGCAGGTGATAAGATAAAGAAAGATTTGGTAGGTAGTCAGTCAATCCAATCTTGTTCCTATTCCATACCCACCCGACTCGAGCACTAGAAGACCGGGGATTAGAAGGTATGTTGCACTAGTATGCCAACGGATTCATTCAAATGTATCTCGTTCGGGACGTAGAAATGCTTATTCTTCCAGGTCCCTCCGCGGTAACCCAGACAAAACGCCAAACGCTATTGCGGGACATACAGCGTACACGACCCGACGTCGAGTCCATAGATGCAATATACATCCATTTAGTCAAGTGTTTTCACCGGGCCGCCGACGAGGAACTCAGACTCGCTACTTCGTCCAGCAAACGGTCCCTTGACCTCCTGCTGGATTATGGAGACCATACCCACCTTTCTAGCACTCCGGAAGCAGTGGAGAAAGGAGAGAATGTTGTGTACGTTTTGCCGCGGGCGGGATCTATATCACCTTGGAGTAGCAAAGCCACGGACATTGCCGCCATTTGTAACCTTGGAACCCACGTTGAGAGGATCGAGAGAGGGGTCGCGTATGTCTTTGGAATGAAGGCTGGATCGGAATTCGACTCTACTCTGGTATCAAATATCTCACATCTACTCCATGATCGGATGACTCAGGTGATCCAACTCGCCTTGCCTCGGGAAGAAACGGTCTTTAGGCATCACCTCCCAAGCCCGCTGCGCACCATCGAACTCATCAGCAATGCAGCAGAGGCTGACTCTAATACTGCACAACAACGCCTGTCTAATGCTAATCAAGTGCTTGGCCTTGCTCTGGCTCTGGATGAAATCGATTATCTTGTCGACGCTTATACCTCGGGACCTTCTCCAATCGGTAGAAACCCCACCGATGCTGAGCTCTTTATGTTCGCTCAGGTGAACTCAGAGCACTGCAGACACAAGATTTTTAACGCCTCTTGGACAGTAGACGAAGTTGTCTGCGACAAGTCACTTTTCCAAATGATACGGAACACAGAAAAAATATCTCCTAGAGGCACTATATCTGCCTATTCCGATAACGCTGCTGTATTCGAGGGGCCGACTGTACCTAAATTTGGTGTCCTGAGCGACCCAGGAAATGCTGAACGATCGTACTGTTCCGTGATAGAACGCAATCCGATCCTAATTAAAGTTGAGACGCACAATCATCCTACTGCCGTATCGCCCTACCCTGGTGCGGCCACCGGTTCAGGGGGTGAGATTCGTGACGAGGGTGCAGTTGGTCGCGGGTCCAAGCCCAAGGCCGGGTTAGCCGGCTTCACAGTTTCCAACCTGCTCATTCCAGGTTACGAGCAGCCGTGGGAGACAGACTTTGGTCGTCCATCGCACATCGCGTCCGCCTTGGAGATTATGCTCGAGGGTCCCCTCGGTGCAAGTGCGTTCAATAACGAGTTCGGTCGTCCGGCACTTGCAGGTTACTTCCGTACCTTTGCAGAGTCTGTGCCAGCTTCAGACGATGGGTCGAAAACTGAGGTTCGCGGGTACCACAAACCCATTATGATTGCAGGTGGTTACGGAAACGTACGACCCCAGTTTGCGAAGAAGTCTCAAATTACACCAGGTGCAAAGGTCATCATACTGGGTGGTCCTGGCATGTTAATCGGCCTTGGAGGTGGAGCTGCGTCAAGCCAAGTATCCGGTACAGGTTCCGCCGAACTTGACTTCGCATCGGTGCAACGTGACAACGCAGAGATGCAACGGCGGTGTCAACAAGTTATCGACGCGTGCGCTGACCTTGGAAAGGGGAACCCAATTCAGAGTATTCACGACGTGGGGGCCGGTGGTTTGTCCAATGCTCTGCCAGAGTTGGTGCATGATTCTGGACTTGGCGCAACGTTCGAGATTCGGAATGTTCTGGTTGCAGATTCCTCCATGTCGCCTATGGAAATCTGGTGCAATGAAAGCCAGGAGCGTTATGTGCTTGCTGTCTCTGCGGAAAAGGTTGATGAGTTTGAGAGGATTGCGGAGCGGGAAAGGTGTCCGTTCTCCGTGGTTGGGCAGGCCACCGAGGATCAGCAACTCGTCGTTACCGATCGACTTCTCGGCGAAGATGTCATTCGTTTGAACATGTCCACCCTTTTCGGAAAACTCCCTCGCATGTCTCGGGAGGATAAAACTCGTAGAGTTTTATTTAGGTCTTTCGACAATTCCTTAAAGACGTATCTTCCGAGTGTCGAAAATCCCATGGATGTCGCAGTCGACCGTGTCCTTCGTCTGCCATCTGTTGGGTCCAAGTCGTTCCTGATCACTATTGGAGATAGAACAATAACAGGACTCGTAACCCGCGATCAGATGGTAGGGCCTTGGCAAGTCCCCGTAGCTGACGTCGCGGTGACACGTTCATCGTACGGATTCGACGTCCTGACCGGCGAGGCTATGGCCATGGGTGAACGGACTCCTGTTGCTTTACTCGACTCGCCTGCCTCCGCGCGGATGGCTATTGGCGAATCGCTCACCAACCTTGCAGCGACGTCCGTTCCGGATCTTTCCCTTGTTAAGCTTAGCGCAAACTGGATGTGTGCAGCCCCCAAAGAAGGAGAGGGTGCTGCTCTATATGCTGCTGTCAGCTCTGTTGGCATGGACTTGTGCCCTGCTCTTGGAATTGGGATACCGGTCGGAAAGGATTCTATGTCGATGGCAATGAAATGGAAGGATGGTTTTGAGCAGCGTGAGGTCAGTGCACCATTGTCTCTGATCATCACAGCGTTCGCCCGAGTTGATGATGTTCGGGTGACGTGGACGCCCGAACTCCGCACCGATCTCACGGAGCCTACGAGGTTGATATTCTTTGACTTAGCCCGGGGGAAGACACGCCTGGGTGGATCGGCCTTAGCTCAGGTCTTCAAGGAGATTGGTTCCGAGGCTCCCAATGTCGATGACCCTATTCTTCTGAAGTCATTCTTCTTGGGATGCCAGCAAGCAAGGAAAGAAGGCCTAGTGCTTGCCTACCACGACCGGTCTGACGGTGGCCTCTTTACCACTCTTGTGGAGATGTGCTTCGCAGGTCGCGTTGGAGCGGAAATTTCATTGGACAGTCTTCGATCCGGCGATCCTATTTCCATTCTCTTCAACGAGGAGCTTGGAGCCGTGGTGCAAATTAGTGAATCGGGAGTGGACCGTCTGAAAACGACTTTCGCGGGTGCATCTTTTGATACGAGTCTGATGCATGATATTGGTCGCGTACGCAGAGATCCAGGTGATCAGGTCGTCACCATAACATGCAACTCCAAAATGCTTTTCTCCAGGTCAAGGGCAGAACTCCAAGCAGCGTGGGCAGAAACTTCCTACAGGATGCAGAGCCTCCGTGATAACCCAAGCACTGCTCAGGAAGAATATGAGCTGATCAGAGATGAGAGCTACGAAGGGCTGTACTACGACCTCAGCTTCTCGTACCTGCCATCAGCACCGCGCGACTTTACCGATCGTCCCAAGGTTGCTATTCTTCGGGAACAAGGCGTAAATGGACACGTTGAAATGGCCTGGGCGTTTTCCGCAGCCGGTTTTGAAGCCGTCGACGTGCACATGTCCGACATCCTTAGCGGGCAAACAACTTTGGCGGATTTCCGTGGTCTTGCAGCGTGTGGGGGCTTTTCCTACGGAGATGTACTTGGGGCTGGAAAAGGGTGGGCCAATTCTGTGCGACTAAACGAGACAGCCAAAGAACAATTCTCTCGATTTTTCGAAGATAAAACGAAATTCGTGCTTGGAGTGTGTAACGGCTGCCAGTTCCTCAGTAGTCTCAAAGAGATGATACCTGGAGCACGGGACTGGCCTACGTTCAAACAAAATGCCAGCGAGAGGTTCGAAGCGAGAGTCGCTATGGTTGAGGTCACCGACACCGTTGCCTCGCAGCACTCCGTGTTCCTGCGTGACATGATTGGGTCGAGGCTCCCCGTAGCCGTTGCACATGGCGAAGGGCGCGCTTCCTTCGACGACTTCTGCCAACAGCAGGCCGTACAAATGGATGGCCTTGTCGCCGTTCGCTACGTTGATTCTACCGGACTGTCAACGGAGCGGTATCCTCTGAATCCAAACGGAAGTCCTGCTGGCATAACGGGGATACAGACCCCGGATGGTAGAGTTCTCGCTCTCATGCCCCACCCCGAGCGCGTCGTGACCTTGGAGAACAATAGTTGGTTCCCTTCCTCCATCACTGCATCCTGGAAAGGTACTGGTCCTTGGTTCAGAATGTTCCAAAGCGCACGAGCCTGGGTAGGCTGACGGTACGTCTCTCAACCATCGAATGCATATGTGTGTTCTGAACAGCATCCTTCTACCAGACTCGCTTCACGTCTCGCTCCGGACTGCGCATCTTCTGATAGTGACGGATAAGCAATGGTGCTTTGCACAAGTGTTGTAGGTTCAGATTGTTGGTCATGGCATGCATAGATAGATCGCCCTAGTAGCGTCTGTAGGAAGAGGCTACTTCTGTCACGCACGACGTTTGTCACTAGCGTGACTTCGTCACAACACCGTTGGCGCCGGTGTGGTGTGGTGGATGAATCATACTTGCTAGACACCCTCGACAACAACCATGACTACCGTATCGCCCTTCGCCCGCTCCAGTGCGTTCGAAGAGCCACGACTGCAAGGACGTGAACAGACTGTACGTATGATTTATTTGTATCCGAAATTCTTCTGCCTAAACACGAGAAAGCGTCTTCTAGATCGAGGAAATGTACAGCATTCCCGAAAGCTTTCTAGAAATTGAAGTGCGCAATCCTCAAACTCATGGTAACCCTAGCATCTTCTGACCCAACCGCCCGAATCCCTAATGAGCTCCGTGCAGGGTACAGCCGCAAGATGTACACGGACTACGAAATCGTTTGCAGGGTGACAGCCAAATCAATTCACCTCTAGCGGCGCCAAGGTCTGACACGTTCGGTTTTTTACAGACCAACATCCCAGCTTTTAAGTTGCGTCACTCGTCTGTGCGACGCCGCTACTCTGACTTCGAGGCATTCCGTGACATCCTGGAGCGAGAGTCCACCCGTGTTAATATCCCTCCCCTTCCCGGGAAAGTATTCACAAACAGATTCTCAGAGGAAGTGATCGAAAGTAGAAGAGAGGGTCTCGAACGGTTCTTGAGTATTGTTGCTGGCCATCCACTCTTGCAGGTCGGGTATTGTCAAGGGATGTTCGTTTCTACGTACTCACCGTCGGGATACCAACAGACCGGCAGCAAAGTCCTTTGCGCTTTCTTGCAGGATCCAGGCTGGGACAAGTCGCAGTGGTTGTAAATATGTGGTATGCTTCCGACTACCTTACCATCTGCCAATCCACTGGCATCCCAACCGCTGTGTGAACCTTGCTTACCCTTGTACGACTTTCTGATTATTTTATGTATTTACCCTCGCTTCCAGATTATGAAGTTTTTGCATCTCTTTCGCCTTGCATCTGTTTGAGATGAATCTCTTCGCTTATCTTCCCAGCCTCATGAATCACGACGTGGATTGCTGACCTGCAGTTACGTGAATCTGGTGCACAAGTGGCTCGTAGACACGGAGCATACCGCAGATTCATCAAATACCCAGTCTCTACATCAGTCAATGTCAAGTCGAGCGAATGTACTCCAGGAGAGAGGGCAAGGAAGTCCAGACGAACAGATTGGCAAGTCAAAGGTCTCAGTGGACTGGTCATCGCAGATGATTAGTTTAGCGTCATCGATGGCATATTATCAACCTACCCAACCCTAACGCGGTTTTGTAAAGGTAATACCCCAGGAGGAGTGATAGTACACTTCAGCTCATCGAGGGCAGTCGTGTTCGCTTCATCCTTCACTATCTTTCTTCGTTGGTTGGGGTCCGCGTTTGGGTAACCAACTTCGAAACGCCTAGTCCACGAGCTTTGGTTAAAGACGAAAATATCCAGCGTGAACATATCAGGCACAGAAAGCTTCTTTTGACCTGGCTGTTCACTTGGACCATCGTTTGGTATCAGACCCACAGAAATAATGATAGGTTCTACAGAGGAGGGCGTGTCTTGAACGGCATTCGGCCTTCCAGTACATGCGGGTGAGGTGGCGTGCAAAACGGACGAATCTTGCTCCATTCGAGATTCGATACTGGTACTGGTCCTACTCAAACTATACGTGCCGTTTGCTCCGGGACCAATAGGCAAGGCGGGGGTTGCCGGCACCACGATTCCTGGCGGACGTGCCTCAGACAGTCCACGCATTGTCGGTGTGGGAGATGCAATGGTCAAACTCGTGTGCGGAAATCCGGAGAAGCTTTGCACTGCAGCTGAAGACAGAGGGTAAGTTGTGGGGAGAGCTGTTCCATTACTCGGTATGGCCAGCCGCTTGCCTGCGACAGCTTGTGGCCCCGACACCGCAGTAGGTGGAGTAGCGGATGGGAATGCGCCAGGGAACGGTGAAGGTAGCTCTGGAAGGGCGTTTCGAGCACCACCAGACAGCCCTTGCCATTGAGCTGCATCCTCGCGTGGTTTGGAGGACATATCGAGGACGCAATTCCATCGCGAGGAAAATGTACGTGTCAGATAAGTCAAGACATTAGGACCTTTCCCTCCATCCAGAAGATTTTGAGGTACGTAAGGCCTCCCATGGATTGATATTGCCACGGTTCTCTGTAGTACGGCAAGCTTCGCAGACGGAGCTGTGAGGGAGATGTCGTCCTGGTTGTCAGCGTTCAGAAATGACACCACATAGAGAAGGTTGTATTGCTCCTTGGGTCTCAAAAAAAGAGGGAATATCTGTTCTTCAGCATTGAGCTCGTAGGCAGCCTCTCCCCAACCCACGAGCCTTGTGGTGACACCATCCCCTCCAATCTTAACATCCGCTTTCTCCAAGAAAATCCAACGTCAGAACCATACTCTCCGGAATTCTCGACTTCGATGCACAGGACAACGGTGCGTTCGCTGTTTTCAGCTTCCCACTCTCCATTTCCGTTTTGGTCGCTATATTGGTGCCCGAATTCTTTCCAATTCGAACGATCCTTCGGGAGTAGAATATGAGGAGCGAAGACTGTACGCATGCGAACGCGGAATCCGGACGCCATTTCTAAAACCACTCTGAAGGACTTTCGCAGCACGTGGTGAGGACTCCGCACAGCGCCGGTGCCCTGAGAAGCCCGCTTTAATGAGGAAACAGGTGGTAAAAAAAGGAGTTGCCGACGAGTAACGTCTCCTAGTCGAGTTGATGGTAGATAGAGAGGTGCCGATTCCGATGAATGTCTTGACTCTGCACGAATACGAGCCATCATTTGTGAACTGGGAGAACTTCAGACAATTAAACGAACCAGTAGCGAGCCCATCAAGAAGATTCACTTCTTTCAACCCACTTAACTCGTGGTCTATACCGTCAGGATCGTCGGATTCGAAAGACGACTCATGTGGAGAAATATCTTGCGATGGCATTTTATCTTCTTGTAGCAAAAATTTCACGAATGGATGTTTATTCTGCGATAGAGGCAACTGCTTTTCGCGCAGGGTGGCAAAGATTGTTACACAAAGCAAAGGGTTAGAGAAGGGAAGGCGCAGGAACACTAGGAGAAAATATTATATGTAATGGACGAAGGACGGACATTGGCACTACACTCACACACATTTAGCGAAAGTTGATAGATAGCGATCCATTCCTTTCTTGAATGTGAGAAGAAGACAGCAAACTTCTCCCCTGAATGTTCCGCAGGTCCTTCTCCCCATATGCTAGAAAGCAGCAGCGTCCCCTCTGACTGCACGTACTTTTTGTCAGCCTCAGTTGTAGAAGGTATAGGATTCGGGGTCGTCGGAGGGAAGATGGAAGGATGTAGTGAGGGCTGACGAGGGTTACTCAGTCCCGCGGACGATGAACGCGGAGGACCAGTGACCTGATCTACCCGTGGTGTTATAGGTGTCTCCGTGGATTTGCGAGAGATGTATGTAGCCTCCAAGGACACCTGGACATGCCGAAGGAAATGGACCAAAAGGGAGGGCAGGCTACGACTCTCATTTAGTGGGTTCGACGGTAAATGACCGATCTTAATTATGAGAAAGAGGCGAAGTTGCTCATCTGAATTCTCCGCGTACTTCAGATGTGGGCGCTCGTACGAGGGTGCACCTTACCGAAAAAAGCGTGTTTCCTATCCGCCCAGCGTTCTTGCAGGACGGCCAACCAGTCGTCAACCTGATCGTGACGTTCCGGGAAATCTACCGAGGTGTCCGGGACCGCGACTTGAAGGTCGCAAGAACCAAATAGCGTTTCCAGCGAAGGCTCGGTCATTATTGTCCCGAGTGTGGTCAAGGCCCGCTTGTGGCCTGGAAGCAGGTTGCATGATTGCAGACGGTGAGTGTGGCTGTGAAGGACTTCAGTGTCGCATCCCAAAATGGTAAAATCTCTCAAACGATCGACGTACTAGTAAAAATGCCAGCACTTGAAATGAACAAGTTCGCGGTATTCAAGTGAGTTCTCTGGTATTTCAACGTCGAGAGCGCACGATACAGGTCAATCCGGTAAGATTTTATGCACAGTGAGCCTAGTGGCAGGGCACGCTTCAAGAATGCAACCCTTTCCTCCTTCCGACCTAGTACTTAATGCTGGGCTCGTCTTGATAACCGACGAGTTACCAGCACCAGCGGACTTCCTCCTCCATCGATTCTTGCATGCCAAGATCAGGGATGCTAAGCAGCCCCACTGTATCTTTCTCTCGGTCTCGGAAGACTTCGATCGCATCAAAGCGGTTGCCTCCAAAGCGGTGGGTAACGGTCCTAAGCATCTTGGCGGGTTTCTTTAAATCAAAATTTCAGTACGTTGAATCTCGTACAGAACGCAAAATTGAAGTTCATAGATTTTATCAAGGCCTCCGAAGCATCACCCGAGAAAACAACGGGTGTCGCCGATACCAGGTTATACAATATAATCAACCTCTTATCACTAGAGATCGGCGCTATGAAAGCTGCTGAAGGACAGACCTTGGTTATCTTGGACGACATTGCTTCGTTGGAGTGGTTAGGATTCTCACCCCTTGTCCTATTCCGCTTCGCGCGAGCGCTCAAGGCGTTATGTCTGAAGGTGAGACCTTTCGTTTCGCTCAACACCTTCTGAAGCGCTGGGTAGTCCTGGCGCAACTCTAGTTATCCGACTTCACATCCTGGATGCATCGGAACCTGGTCCCCTTTTCGGCTCCTCTTGCAGTTATGTTCGTACCATATCGAAGTACGTCCCCTCGCAAGCGGACGTAGTGGGGCTGTCAGCGGCGAGGTATGACTATTGATTGCACAAGATTCCATAGGCTGGAGCTAATATCAAGTATCGTAGTTATGTCTTCATCCTGGACCTTGCGAAAGGGAATTTAAATGCCGTCTACTATCTCGTACGTCCGCACTACAATACCGATTGACAGATGGGGGTGCCATGTTCTTTAACAAGGGTACAAGCGAAGGAGTGCTGTAGTTCGTCCATGACCTTCATTAATTTTCGCACTGAATACATCACACCACTGTAAAACACGGCGAACTCGTAGAGAAGAGTAGATGTCAGAGCAAACCTCCTACAGTATCTACTAGGAGTCACATATCATGTTCAAGCTCTGTTTCAAGCTCTCTCCGTGAATACCGTTCTCTTTAGGGTCCCCGCATACATGTTCCATACCGTGTCCCTGTAGGTCATGTATCCATCCACAACCGCGTCTTTACGTGTGTCAGTAAGATCGACACCGTCCTATTGTCTTCAAGGTATAATCTCAACCTGGTAACGGAAATCCTGAGATCGCGATCGCATGCCTCGACGAATCTCTCATGCAGTTCCTCGGCAGTAGATTGGGTAGCCCAAGCTTGTTCAGTGAGGAGAGGCTTGGGTTGGTTCGGGTGGGGAGAGACAGAACGAGAGGCATTGAATGCCCGAACTCGATCGACCCATTCACGAAGAGGCTCACATAATGGCTTCGAACACAGTGAGATCACGTTTTGGCATGCTCGTTTGAGATCCTGGTCTATGTCCTACGTTCAAGATTAGCTCCTGCCAAAGTACATGACTGACAATGGCACACGAACATGTTTTGTATCGCGTATCCTCTCGTGTCCACGCGGCATACCAAGAGATGCAAATAGAGCTTCCGGCAAGAGCGCAGGTAGTCTTGCTCAGGATAGACGTCACAGTGTCTGGAACTACTTGTCTTACTCAAAAGTTTTCGACTTCCAGCAGGTGGCCTACCACTCATATCTCCAAGAGCTGTCCGACTCTGGTCATCCTTGCCAGCAACAGCCAAGGTATTGGCCACCTCTTTGAGGATCAGCAGATGTCGCACCAGGAATAACTCTCCATCTAGTGCACTAGCCGGTGCGTTGCGCTGGGATATGATACTACTAGAAGATAGTAGTGATTGCCGACATAGACCAATGGCTTCCTGTGCGATATCTTCGAAAATAGCGGGCTGCCCGTCAGCAGTCAGATTGGCGTTCCGGGGTGATCGAGTGTCCCATACCTTCACGTAATCATGAAGTTGGGACAAAACCCAAACTGTTCTCTGTACCGTAGGGTACCATGTCTCCTTTCTGTCCAACGAAGGCAACTGGAACAGTCGACTGACAGCCTCCTTCTCTTTGATGTCGAATTGAGATTCCGGCCTTCTCACCTCTGACATCGCTTCAGCAATCTGAACCTCAGTCACGGTTCTACCAACCTATGAGTTTATCCGGGTAAGCCAAGTCTTCCTGTTTGGGTATATAATTGCGAATGTCGGTCTGTATCACGGCTTGCGCCTTGAAGAATAATCGGGTTTGCGCATCCTGCAAAACCATCTGAAGCAAACGGCTAATATGCAACTTCCCGATTCCATTTGACTTCGAATGCTCTGTATCAACAGATAGTTCATCTGGTGGTTCTTCCGGAAGCTCGGTAACGTCCAACACCGTTAGGGCCTGTAAGACCGTGCAAACCTCGCAAAGGGTCGTTAGCCTAGTTTCGTGCAGAATACGCGGCCTTAAATCGTCGTATAAGTAGTCACAGAGGCTCTCCAAATAGGCACTGAAACTATGGCTTATAACACGCAGGAGTGGGTAGAGGAGGGACACATACTATAGCTGCTCTTCTCCGGAGTCAAAAAACTCGCGAAAAAGAACAAACTCATCTGTGCATAGCTGTTTTAGATATGTACATCCTGCATTGGTCTGGGAAGTAACACAATGAGTTGGGATGTAGGTAATATATGTACGGGACTCACGAGCTCCACCAACTCAGTACGAGTCGGGTCGAGTCCTCTTATCTCTTCCGTGAGCCGTCCGACTAGAAGACTCTTGCGGACATTGAAGTATGCCGAGTGACACTCTGAGAGCAGAGCAGAAAGTCCTTCAGGGTGGGCAGAAGCGCGGCGTTCTAGTTCGCCGAGTAGCGGAGCTAACTGAGGAGTAACACTTCGAAATCGCGTATACAGCAGATGCATTTGGGCAGTTGCGGACACATCCTACAAATTGCTCCATATTAGCCAAACAAGCTTCCGATATAAACTTGTAAGCGGCAACCTTTTCGGACAAGCGCTTGGAAACGTCCGTTGCTAGAGCCCTCAGGGAAGCAACGAAGAACATTTTAATGAGTGTCATGGCACGAGTCATGCACTGTTGAAAGCGAAGCAAGTACACTTCAGCCTCTTTGTAATGTCGCTGCGTATGTTATTATTGTATGCGGAGTATAAAGAGAACTGAGCAAGCCTACGTGATCTTTGAGATACTCGATGCATATGTCAATACGCTCCACCATGTATAAGAAGTCCGTCTGCAAAACGAGGGATTCTCCAGGGTTATTGAGCACGCGAGTTGCATGTTCCAGCTCTTGGAAGTACTCCAACCGCGCATCAATCTCGTCCGTGAGCTCCAGTAGCTCGTCCTAAAGGCTCAGTCAGAATGAACAGCATAAGGTGGACTAGACATCTCACCCTCTCCTGCAGAAGCCGTTCGCAGGCGTCTTTGATGTTTCTCCCACTTTGCTCGACACTTCTCCACCCATCCAACATTCTATCTACCTCCTGCTCAATCTCATCGATGCGTTCAAGGAGCATGCCTGTTGTGTCCAGATGCCCCGCCACCATGGCTACGTGAGCGCGGAAATGCGCTTCCTGACTGTGAGTAACCGAACGATCGATCTGCGCAAACCAGTCATAGAACTGTTGTGGTGTCTGGATTGGTTGTTTGGGATCCAACGCATGAGAGGTAGGAGCCCGTGTAGCTGCAGGGAGAGGAGTTGAGGGACGTGAGACGGGCTTAGCCGGTTGACGGTAACTGGGGGTAGAGGGACGCGAGGCGTCAGTGTCTGGGATGCTAGACTTGGTAACTTGAGAACATCCTCGAGGCACGTTGTAGTGATATTGACTTACTTTCAGAGGAAGGGGTGGTTGCTCACTGGCTGCCTGAACCGCCGCGACGCTCCTGAGAGCCAGGTCACTCAGAGGAGCCCTAACTTCCCATTCCTCGAGGGTGATCTGCGTTGTCGAGGCATGTGCTGGTACAACTGAATCACCTGCACGGCGCTGCACAGGAGACTTGGCCGTTGACATGTAAGAGTGCAACACAAGTATTATTCGTAATGCTAAGGGTAACTAGTAACGGGGCCACAACGATGCTACTACTATGTACTACCACAGCCACACCTGCCAGGTTCATCCCCATATTTACATACATATCATGTCGATGTTTTCACGTCCGCCCAAGGGGATGGGTCATCGGGTAAAGAGATAAAAGTCATGTTGGAAGATGTGGCGGGAGGCGTATCTTCCGAAGCCACTAGGATACTGGTCTCCTCGAGTATCTCCGGTACTTGCGTCCTTCGAAAGGCAACAACAGATGGCTTCGGCGCTGGCTCAAGGGTGAAGCCCTTCAGATGATCAGGTAGATCGGAAATGTCGGAAGCGGGATTGTCGTCCAAGATGTTCCTCGAGGCCACCTCAGTCGACTCATGAGACCGCTGCTTAAGGATAGAGAGAGTATGTGATCGATTGCCCGTTGGGTTTACAGGCACCTCAAGAGTCGAGCTTTCCGACGGTTGTTCTGTCGGATCCAAGAAGTTTCCCGAGGTGACATTGGCACTGCGCAATTGCCCGTTCTCCCCTTCAACAACACGAAGCGCCTCCCGCAACGCATCCTTCTCCCTGAGTGCTTCTTGAAGTTCTTCTTCCGTTTCAGCTCGCTTGATCCGCTCGGCCGCCACCATCTTGTTTGCCTGTAGGAAAAATCTGAGCTGAGAACGCAGCCGGAGACTATATTACACACCTCTTCGAATAGTGCTTGTGAAAGCGATTCCAGTTCTGCCTCCAAAGCAGCCTTCTCAGCGGCTGTGGTTTGATGAGCCTGGCGTTCACAATCATACTTGGATTGCAAATCCTGAATTTCTCTTTCTCTTGTATCGGATATTAGTGACGGAAGTGACGGGGAGGTGAGGTGCGATGCAACTGGAGGGGACTTAAGCCCTGCACGCGCTCCGTTAGACTATTAGCACGGCGACGGCAAACTGGCCTTACCGCTACCCAGCATAAATCTAAAGAATCGACTCTCTTGGCTCGTCAAGGGTGTCCGCGGCTGCAGCCCGGAGGAGGCTGGTATATCACTTGACTGATGGACACCATTAACTGACAGTGTGGTGGCACTAGACGGCATTGAAGGCCTTCCAGGTTCATTTAATGTGCCGTAGTCTAGACTCTTTGGCCTGTCCTCCACTGTGCCCTGCAGATTTTGGACCTCGCGTGCGCTCCATCGACGCCAGCCAACGTCCCTAGCACTACAGGGTGTCTCCCTTTTCAAAGCCTCCTCTAACATCTCATTGTTAGATATTACCAACTGAAGGTTCGACTTGGCGAGGTTAAGCTGTGTCTCTAGTTCCGACTGAGTTTTGTAAGCCACCTTGAGCAGCGAGGACTGGAGGCCTGGGTATCAGTGTACCGTCAGACGGTACGGAAGAATAGCGCTCACAAGTTCTTCTACTCGTTTGATGACACATTCAAGCGCATGCCTGAGGTCCTCTTCCTGCCCTTGAGAACGCACGCGTCTGACATCACGCAGCTCGTCATCTATGCTCGAGAATATGGCAGAATGAGGGGTGTTCGGTGACACGGGGCCCGGGCCTGACGATCGTAACTGTGACGATCGACTTGATCCAAAAGATAAGTTTGACAACATGAGCGAGAATGCGAGTGTACCAACTCAAGTCTTGAGGCGAGGCGGTCAAAGGCTGGTCAGATACACGACTGTCTAAATACGGCCAACCGCATGGCCACTGCTGGCACTTCGGTGACCAGGGGACTAAGTCGACTAACCCCCGATTCATGCTCAAACTTGCTCGCCTTGGTCAGGCAGAAATTCTTACCTCCAGAGCGGTGACGACACCACATGATGCCATGGCAATCAGAGCTATGGATCATGCTCTGGCACTAGTGGTCGACCATCCCTGCCAAAAATACGACCCGGCTTTCTGTAAACGCGATAGGTAACTAAACTCGGTGAGCAGAGCTTACAGAGTGTACATGGACGATTGACTGTCCACTTTCTGACTTGTCTGTCCCTGAACGCGAACACCCACAAGTCCCCTGAACCACCATCTTATCATCTCTCTGCTGTGGATTGGTCACTTTCCATGTGCAAGCTGCTCCCTGATCACACGCATGGTGAGCAGCTGAGATATATCTTCCTACGGGATTCAGCTCTTGCCTACGTCTACTGCGTTTCCCACTCCCATGATCGCAATGACGATCTCGCACGTTGCTAAAGCAATCAACCCGCGCTCTGACTCGGCAGTAAGACAGGTCCTCGGTGTTCCCAGCGCGTTGGGTGCCGTCGCATCGGCGATCGCAATGTTGTTGTCGCATCGCCTATATCATATGATCACACCAGCTCCCGCCGGGAGTTCCACGCTCTAGTGTTAGTATAAGTTACCGCGAACTCGCCTTACAACGAAGACCGAACCTATCCTTACTCTCGTCTCCCTGCGTTTCTGCGTTGGTCCGCTCCAAGGAACCATGCCTGCTCCTCCCAAAGTAGAACCTCCCCATAAACTTACGTTTGCTACCAACAGCGTGCGGAACACAACATTCGCAGCTGAAGGCGATAAGTTTTACTATGAAATTGTCACTCGCTTTTTGGCACCCGCATCTCACAAAAATAAATAAATACGACTACGAAGCACGCACCGTCAACTGCGTGGCTGAAATAGAGTCTCTACCCAAGAAGGAGGTCAAGGTCCGTTTCAATACGCCCAATGCAGAGGGAGAATGGATAAGAGCATCGGACTTTGTGAAAATTGATGGCTCAGGAATGTAAGTGTCTTCGCCAAGATGAAGCACATTTGTTGACGATCGGCCCCGAAAGTGGTGGAACTTTTACAGCAGAAGATGGTGTAACTTACCGTTGGAAAACACACAAACGTCGTTTCCGGGTGAGCGATACTACCGCGCTACGTCTAACTTGTCTTAGGTTCGAAATTTTAGCTGGTGAAGGTTGACGACGAAGATAAGATTCCCCTCGCCGAGTATCACCCATACAATCGCCACCTCTTTGTCTTCCGTATGTCCCACCATGCTTGGCTCGAAGTAAAGCCAGAGGCTGCTGTTGCTCTGGAGAAAATCATTGGTTGGTGCTGTCACCCATCCGCATTCACTGATGTTGCGAACATTAAATAGTGAGCTATCTCATCGTCGAAAGGCGCAGAAGACATGCCAAGATTCGCATCAAGTTGGAGCACAAGTAATGTACGTCTTGGGGGTCGGATTATGCACATATCCGTCCAAATGTCGAAAACGGTCTACCCACAGCGAGTTCAATATAAGGGTTGGACACAGGGGGTTGTTGCCTGTCAGATACAACCCGTTGTACGACACGAGGAAAACCATATATGTAGAGCGTGAGCGCATGAAATTATATACACGATGACATGCTGGAGCATTACTAGTGGGCATTTGGATGTGTCAAGGAATCCATGAACTAGGAGTACTTTCGTCCTCCAGTAGGGGTGAACTGTGAAAGGAACGTGTACAGGTGCAAGAAGTAAAAATGCAGCATAGAATACACGAGAGCGAAGCCCGCAGCATGGCGGTGAATGAGAGCGTGAGATGTAGCTACCTGGGCTTGATGATCTGCCCTAAGGAGCGAAGGTGTTGAGTATAAAGCGTCTGGCTTGGTGGGTAAAAGAGTATCTTCTATATCAGTATCTTCGTGAGGCGTATCCGACCTGACATTTTCTAGCGTCGCAGGGAGTCAAATCCAGAGAGCATCAAGAGGTGTTGATACCGGAGGAACATTCTCCTCGTCGCTGTCTTCGTCACTAGAATGTTCGCTCTTGTCATCTTCCTTGGGTGCTCCAGTCACTTGCTCCTCTTTCACCTCGGGCTCGGCTGCCTTGGTCTTCGATCCGCGTTCTTGAAGTTGCAGCTTGAGTTTGGCAAGCTCAAGTTCCTTTTTCTCGAGTTCTGCCTTCTCGGTTTCCTTTTCGCGAAGTTCCTTGCGTCGCTTCTCGCGCTACGTGAGTCAATTAGCGTATATTCGTATATTGCAAACCACCGCCAACGGCAGCCGAGTACACCAACGCAGGAGCACTCACATCGAGCTTCTCCTTCAGTTCGCGAGCCTCTTTCTCCTTGCTGAGGCGTTCTCGAAGTTCCCTTTCGCTGGTGACCCACGCAGCAGCCCCCATTGCAGCAGTTTCGGGTTGAGATTTGTTCCTCAGGAGGTCTGCACCGGAAGGCGGGAGTGTACGTCAGAACCAGTGTCAGCTGCCCAGCGAACGCACCCTCCATGCATCATCATATCAAAGGAATACCGGCAACACATGCACGTGATAAGGGATACTTACAGCCCTGAAGCGCAGCAACGCTGAATTCTTCTTCTGGAATTGCATCAGCGAACTGTTTTGCAAGCTGTGCGAGCCTGGCAGCCGTTAAGGGTTTAGCCGCGTGATGGCAAGCAGTAATATGTTCTTCGATTGAAGGAGGCAGACACTCCCGGTCCACTTTATCATTACCCTCCTGCATCGGAATACATTCGCGCGGCTTGGCCTTCGGGGATGAAGCTAACGACACGGAGGAAGAGGAGAAAGAAGGTGACCTCGACCACAAGGTCGAAGAATTGGAGGAAGGAGTCGGAGTGGTCGGGATCTCAATGCCTTCTAGATCCCCCTCGATGACTTCATCATCCTTCTCAGCAGAAGGGAAGAAGTTGCGGAAGAGGGCCTCCGCCTGCCACTTTGATGCATTCTTGAATTCTATCCATACATCCATGCGGCCGGGTCGTGAGAGTGCAGGGTCCAGCCGTTCCAAATGATTGGTAGTTCTGGTTAAGCGACAGTTAGTAGTTTCGGACTGTAGATTGTAGATTTGATACTTACGCGAAGAGGATACGACCCTCCGCTGCGGCGACACCATCCAATGCGTTCAAAAGGCCGCTCAAGCTGAGGGTATTCACATCCGTCATGTTATCCTTATGACGTCCGCGACGGCTGCTGCTGGTGGGGACCGTCGGCGGCTCTTCGTCGGTGCTGTTGTTGGACGATGACTCGGGGGTACCATTTGCACTCTTGTCACGCGTGACGCTGCGAGTGAACGCAGCATCGAGATCTTCCAGAAGGACGATGCAACGTGCCGGGACTCGACCCATGAGTGTGGTAAGCGTACTGTCGCTTATCCAGGAAGAAGACAACGAGACAACGTAAATGTCCAGCATCAACTCGCCAGCGATAGCGTGAATCAAAGAACTCTTGCCAGATCCTGGGACACCATGGAGAAGGTATCCACGGCGGAATGGAATGCCGCGGTCGGCATACCACTAATGGGAGGCACGAAGGGAGATAAGCGCAACGCCACATGAATGAAATGGAAGAGTACCTTCTCGGATTTGAGAAAGTCACGCGTGTCATTCAGAAGCATCTCCTTCACGCCCGGATTCAAAACAATAGAAGACATGGGGCGCTTGTGGCGAGAGTCTGTCCATCTCCAGCTGCCATGGGAATCTGCAAAGTATATTTGCACACGGTGCACGGCTTCAGCTTCATATTCCTTCTTGGCCTGCAGCACGAGCTGCTTCAGAATGTTGTTATTCCGGGCGACCACGCTGCACAATTGAGTCAGTTAGCGAACTAGTTTGGTCACAAATGGTGAAAGGATTTGCCTTATCGACAAGACCTCGCAACCGCTATTGTCCGACTTCTTACTGCGACGCACTCTGAGCCAGTGACCACGGTAATAAATAGTGTGCGTTGTGTCCGCAGTAGGTTGAAAAACAACACGTGTCTTCACCTTGCCGGGAGGCGAGCCTTCATCTTCCTCGTCATCTTCATCGCCGAATGAGTTGTCTGCAGCCCGGGAACCTGAAAATCCTGGTGTAGAGGTTCGAGTGGTAGTCTCGAATTCTCTCGAGCGTTGCCACTCTGGGCGACGGGATAACCAAAGCATCAGCCAATCATATGGATAATCCTCTTCGGAGAAATGCGCTGTGAGGAAAAATGCTGCAGAAATTGATGAGCGTTGAAGTGTCGTGCCAGGCAAGAGAGGCACTCACAGTTCACGAAGTGCGACCTAGGGAAGGGAGTATCAACTGGAAGTAAATAATGGATTCGTCGAGCTAGGAACATGCTTACCATGCGGAACTGGATACCCTCCTTGCTGTCTCGACGGTGCCCCCGAGGACAACGAGTTTCATACCGTCAATGACCGAGGAGCCTCCCGCGCCTCCAACGAGAGGCTGCACAAGCGACTTGAGAGCGTCCATGACGTGGGCAAAGGATGGGTGACAGTAAACAGGCCAATGCTACGAGCGCTAGTATGGACGTTGGGGGAATGGAGAGACAAGGTACTGGCGATGGTAGGTGGTTGGACCTGCGCAGCGCTACGCAAGCCTTGTTGTATCTATTATAAGTCCACGTTCCTTGAACCGCCAGTGAGCTCGACACTGCCAACTTAGTCTGACTGCCAGCCACGGTACCGCAGGTTGGTATGCAAGGCGTTGGCCAGTTCTCGACTTCTCCGAGTCACAGGAGGGGAAACAAGTCAAGACGCGTCAGCCAAAGCCCTCCCTAAATGTCCCCGAATATTAGCGCCCGTCAACGCCACACGCTAAGCGAATAAGCCGTACGCCCAAGTACTGCTTGCTGTCACACACGGTTGCATTGTACCTGATCTCACAGCACCGTAGCCAACATATGCCTACGACATGGTATGGTACAGACCCTCTACTGCAACATTGGCTTGCCAAATGCCTAACTTGCGGACCAACCTGAGCATCAATGGCGCAGGAAGGATAAGCGCATACGACACGGGAACCACCACGAGTAACAAGATCGTTATACCAAGGGTGATGCCAGGTTTGATGACGAGGAAATAGAAAAGGGCTTGGTAGGTCGTTGGATCTGTGAACTGCACGACGAGTAAGTAGATGTATCCCACGAGCATAACAGACGCACCATTGCATAGGCGTTCCTGTAGAATGACCTTTCGTAATAGACGCGTTCCGCTGCACCATCCTCCAGTCCCGCAGGTGGGGGGGCCCTCGTACGCTGAAAGATCGGCCAAGGGGGGTACGGAGGCGAATATGCGAGCGGGCCATGAAATTTGGTCTGCAAAGCGAGCTACATATGAAACATGCTTCAGGAGCACTTTTAGGAATGAGCGACCGTTTCTCACCTCTCCCTTGGCAGATGCCCTAGCTCCCAGTAAATCGAGGAAGCAAAGAACGGCGCCGATAGGGAGCGTGATCATCAGCGTTGTACCGGTCTAAGGAGATATTGGTTTCAACCACCGCAGTATTGCAGCGAAAGTGGCTACTTGCCAATGTAAACAAGAACAGATAGATCCATACGATCAAAGCAAATGGAAAGTTCAGCACTAGCAAGTGGAATAAGGCGGCATGGTAGGCCCTACGGCCCAGTGGCCGAAAGTATTTGCGCCAGCTTCTCCAGGAGAGTAATGGCCACCCAGATTTGCTGTGCGGCACACCACGGGAGTCGTGACCATCAGAAGGTTCCCCGTCGTAACCGACTTCCTGGCGGGACAAATGGGTCCGATACACCACGGATAGGTCTTCCTCCGACGGGTCGTGGAAGAAAGATAACACCGTCTGCGCTATTGACGGTGTAAGAGAACTAGACGACCTGATGGTGCTTGAGTGTGAATGCGAACGAGGGCGCAAAAGGTGTCGCCTTGGTGAACCGACGGGCGACGGGTGGTCTAACAAGCGAGTCCTTTCCGTGGGTGAGAATGCAGGGCCGCCGAGGTCAGGTGGATGATCCTGTTCCAAGGGAGACGGGCTGTGAAGCTGTTGGGACACCGCAGTTCGATGTCTGCGTGCAGATCGATGCACTCTCGTGCGCCGCTCGGGAGAAGGGTACGGCGGAGGCGGATCGTCGATACCATGAGGGTCAGGTTGTGATTGAGCAATAAGAACAAGTGAAGGCGGCTGCTCTGTGGCATCACCGATAACTGGGGTATCGCACCCAGGCGCCCTCATAGTCATCTCAGTGTCTTGCACCACCGAGCACGACCAAACCAGCTCTAAGACTTACTGAGAGCTTGCTCACGTGACTTTTGCTGTCCATCCTCATGACGTTTAAATCTGGGATGCGGCAGTATTCATGTAAGTACCTGCCTACGGTGCAAGCGAGGGTCGTATCGTCCCATCTAATTGAGGACCATGGGTAATGCGAAACCCTTTGCTGCAACAGGGATCTATTCATCTGGTTGGAATTTTAAGAAAGTTCGCGGGCTTCTTGTTCCACACCAATCACCGTGCTGTAGCTATAGCACTTCGCTCAGGGCTGATGTCGACGTGATCTCGATGGCAGCCACTGTGTGAACCTGGAGCCATCCCAAACTGATGCTTGCTGGCGCTATAGCCAAGTGGTTACGGCGACAGATTCGAATGACAGTACAATCTGTTCCTCTTTGAGGGCGCAGGTTCAAATCCTGCTGGCGTCGTTTGCATACCTTTTTTTCTTTTGTTCTGGACCCGCTATCGCCATTATGGACTTATTTACATGCACGCAGACTAAAGTATGATATACTATCACGCTTATCTTCGTGGCACGCTACGAGTCTAACGTCTGTGCACGGTGGGTGTGTAAGCGCCAAGCCATGTCGGCGAGGGGGCGGCTGTGACACTGGCCGGGCCCCCGGATGGTCTGGCCATCGATCGTGAAGGCCAGCGCCTCGAGAGGTGCGGTTGTTCTCCGCCCGGCATCGGCGAAGTGAGTGGAAAGAGCTCCCCGCTTGTTCTTACACGCACGACTTGCTAAGCATTTTAGAAACAAAGATATGTCATATTTGAAAATTATAATTTATTTATAAAGGGTTAACCTAAATTTGTCCTAACCGTCGTGGAAGGCGCGGACACGCTTTGACACAACTTCGTCAGCTAATTATTGTGTTCGTCTTTCGTTTTGATCCTTTTTTCTCCCTTCTCTGTCGCTGTCTCCCTTCACGCTAAGAGATGGGTTGCGTTCAGTCTACTGGCGTCGACAGCGACGCAAAGGCCCGTACGTGCATCTGCTGCATCGCTCACTCTTCCAGCTCACATGTCGCTCAGGAAATGATGAGATCGAGAACCAGCTCAGGCGCGACAAAATGCTTGCCAAAAACGAGATCAAAATGTTGCTTCTCGGAGCTGGAGAGTCGGGCAAGGTTCGTTCGTTCGGTTTCCTGAAGCGCTCTCGCAGTCTCAACTCTGCTCTAGTCCACCGTTCTCAAACAAATGAAACTCATTCATCATGGCGGCTACAACGACTCGGAACGAGATTCATACAAGGAAATCATCTTCTCGAATACCATACAGTCGATGCGGTACGTCCTCCCAACACTCGTTCTCCAACGCATCTCAACATTCCTCCCATCATCAGCGCCATTCTAGAAGCGATGCCTCAACTTGACATCTCTTTGTCGCCTCAAAATGACGCTCGACGAGCTGTCATTCTCGCGCTTCCCATACAGATAGAAGGCGACGTCTTGCCCAGGGACGTAGCAGACGCCATCCGCGGACTCTGGAAAGACCCCGGTGTGAAAGAGGCTGTTCGTCGGTCTCGGGAGTTTCAGCTGAACGATTCTGCTGTTTATTATTTCAATGCAATTGATCGCATGGCAGCTCCGGGATACCTGCCGACGGACCAAGATATCCTAAGGAGTCGAGTGAAGACAACCGGTATCACGGAGACGACATTCAAGGTTGGAGAGTTAACGTACCGTTTGTTTGACGTCGGTGGCCAGCGGAGCGAGCGTAAGAAGTGGATCCACTGCTTCGAGAACGTCACAGCACTCGTCTTTCTGGTCAGTTTGAGCGAGTATGACCAGATGCTTTACGAGGACGAAAGTGTGGTATGTCTGTTCTTAAATATTCCCCGGGCTTGGGTCGACATGCCCCCAGAATCGTATGCAAGAGGCTCTCACACTATTCGATTCCATATGCAATTCTCGATGGTTCGTCAAGACATCGATCGTGAGTTACCCACCAATCTGTATCTCGACCGATCGTGTTCATGCATCGCAACAGATTCTGTTCTTGAACAAGATCGACCTCTTTGCAGAGAAGCTCCCTACCTCACCTTTGAGCGACTACTTTCCTGACTATACGGGCGGTGAAGATTACGATGCTGCCTGTGATTACCTGCTACATCGCTTCGTAGCACTCAACCAGAATGCTGCAACGAAGCAAATTTACGCACACTATACCTGCGCGACCGATACTCAACAAATCAAGTGTACGTTGCCTCTTCCTTTGTTATCATGTATTGGCGCTCACTCCTCGCAGTCGTGTTGAGTGCGATCCAAGATATCCTCCTACAGATACACTTACGCGAGTGTGGTTTATTGTAATCGAGGCCTGCAATTTCCGTTCACGTTCACTTCGTGGCTTTTTAACGCATCCTTCGTTCCATATCCAGGTTCAGGTCTAGGTACTCGCACACTGTTGTTTTTTTCTTACATCACATATGGCACTCTAGCTACGCATCTCGTCTACTATCTTCTCGTTAATACGAGTCTACGTGATCTTTCTCTGTTTTCTCTTCTGCAAGAGGTCCTAATGTCCAACTCCTCTTCTTGCCATTTCGTCGGCACGTACGTACGTTTGCCCCTTCATTCTTTTGTGCCCCTTCACGTTTTTCTCACTTCGCCCTTGTGGGAGTCATCCGAAGCGTATGATACCCATTTCTTACGATTATCGTGTAATGAATGAATGTCTTGACCGGTACATCGTATCCGCATCGATGGCATGACCTGAAGTTGTGTATGTATTGTATCATCGACCGGTGCTCGGTCAACCAGTGGGGCCATCGTACATGTGACATCCTGCCAGCTTGGCTCCGGTACTTACTATTTGCTGTACCTGACCCGGACAGATGACAACGGTTTAGACGTCAGGTGCGCATTCGGGCACGTGAATAACATTACTGAAGTACTAAACGATGTTCAAACGTTCACATGTACACAGCCATACAGCGAAACGGCACGGCAGTGTCATCTAGCCGGGCGCTGGGACTATGATCCTGCTATGTACCCCCACACTGTAAGACCGTGCGCTCTCGCATTGGCTTGTACTAATATGACCTGGCGAGATTTGGTTCGTAGAACTTGAAGAGTATTCGTCCGTGGACACCTGCTGCGGCTAGTCAGCAGCGTACCTTTTCCCCCGGGTCTTTTGCTGTCTCACCAGACGGAAATGATTGGCTCTAGTCGAACGATTCGAAAGCGGATGGGGATGTGGTATCGTCTGCCACGTAGGAGGACATGAAGAATCAGGGGTAGTGCGGTTGTCCCATTGAAATTCGTCAGTATTAGGGTGCCTTACAATGCAGTACATACGAGTCAAACATCAAAACGAGATGAGATGGGTCAGAAAGAATCACGCCTCCGTACTTGCGGCGGTGCTCCGCAGTAGGGCGACTGCTTCCGGCATGTCACTAACCCTCCCGACGATATTGTAGCGCTTTCTGGGGAACGAGGGATGTAAGTCGCTCATGCGTCTGCGACAGATATGTGGAAAACGATACGCACGAAAAGAAGGAGTGCCAGTCGTCGAGGACTTTCATTTCGTTCTCTGGCAGGGTGCTATAGTCGGGCACTGCATCTTCAGGCTTGAGACTCGACATCCCGAGGGCCCTCGACCCATCCTTCCCAGCAAAGATGTTGTAAGAGCCGCCCTTCCCGTAGACGTCTTTTTTCCTAGTGACGTCAAATACATCACCTGGAGAGGAGGTCAATCAACCTCGTGGCCTAGTACGTATAACGTGGAAGAAAACCTTTGATGGATACGTATATAGGTCTGGATGGGTCCGAACCGTCGTACTCTTCCAGCTCCTTCAGTGTGATCGGGTCGCACTTGGGCGGGTCAAGGTCATCTCTGGGCGGCTGCATGATAGTTTTTAATGACTTGTCCTCGTCCGTCTCAGTCGTGGTTGCCACAGAGGTCCCAGAAGACGATGATTGCGCTCGGCGTTGACGGATATAAAACAGAACTGGCAAGCCGAATGCGAGGACGTAGACGAGCAGCTTGAGTAGCATGATTGACCGAACCGCGTGGGAGCCAGCCTGGGTTGCCCACCCTGACATCGTATTTACGCCATGCGATGCTGCACTAAGAACTGTCAAGCAAGCTTGGCTCCTGTTCGGCGGTGGGTCATGATCAGTTTTTGATTGATATTGTCTCGGATCTGTAACTTTCAAAGTGGATTCTTTAACCTTGCACAGAGTGGGCTACAGCTCAAGAGGTTCTACGTCGCGCACAGTCGAAGTACTCTAACCTCCGCACATTCCCCTCTCGCCCAGCTGCGGTACTGATGGGCCGCCCTTCAAGCTTCAAGCTTCACCGCGTGATGCATACCAACGCCTCAAATACTTATTAACAGGGCTTGGAGTGCTCACGATACGTTTGCGGCTTTTGGACGTTACGCACCTGCCATGCTATCAACCACATAATCGTTACATTTAGCGCGTCTAACTAGGTTCTCAACTCGACCAGTGAGGGATCAACGACGTGCACGAAATGCCATTGCTGTGGAGACATATAATCTGCAATAGGTTTCCTTGGGGGTTCCGCGTGCGAACGACTGACAGAAAGAAGACTGCCACTGACGTCATCGTGTGGAAGCGATAAGTTCTCTATGAAGGTGAGCAGACGAAGACGCAGAGAGCTGGATGCCGGCAAGGACCGCGAAGAAAAAGAAGAACAAGGCATGCCTCCACGCTGACATCCCTTCCTTCGCATCAATATGCACAGTACTCGACTCCCTCATAACACATACACTTCAATTGGATCCCCCCGAGGGTCCCATATCCCGTCAACAACACGTGCTCCCTCAAAACACCTAACCATGCGTTGTGAGGGAGTCGACTGTATATGGTGGAGCAGTCAACTTAACTTCACATGGACCTGAGCTTAAGCTGGGTCGGAGTTGCCGCCCTGACACTGTTGTGAGCTAGAAGCCTCCGATCACCGGTCTGACGGCTGATGCTAAGTCAGTTTAGTATTCCTTATTCTACCGACCCATGCGACGAGATTGCCTCTTGCATAACTCTGTTCGGCATGAGTCCATTGTTTTCCTTCCGTCTATCAGTGTCAGGAGAATTATCCCCAAGCCCTGGCCGTTGCCCGGCCGAGGATTTGCTTTGTTAATTTCCTTGCGACATTTCGCTCCCGTCCGACTAAGTCGCCCTTTCGCCCAAGTGAAATCTATATCTGTTGTGTTACGTCCAAGCACTGTCCTGAAAACACGAGTTCCCGAGGCCTCATTTGAATAAAAATTATGGACTACCTGCGGATAATAATCTCTAACCCTTGAACAAGCCTCATGAAGGTCACCATACCAGATTATGTATGTATTTACGATAGGTGTACATGCATGCCATCAAGCGCAGTCCGTTCTGCCAGCGGGCCCGGTCCCCATGCCGGACGTGCGATGGGTGCGGAGGCGAAAAGGCAAGAAAATTCCGGACATCAGGTTTGCGATTTGTTCAAAGGTAAAATAACGTTAGGCGACTTTTCATTATGCAAAATGAATGACACAGGTTGGGTATCCACGGACGATAGAATACAGTGGTACTTTGAATCGTGGTGTGATTAACAAACGAGATCAATGCGAAAAAAAGGTCGGATAATAGAGACCCGCTTAGTATCGCCGCGTGTGTAAAGCTGCACTGGTGAGGAAGAATGACACACAATACCTAGGGAGGTTACAGATAACGACAGCACTCACGGAGTCCGTCCTATTGCAAGGTGGCGATCAAGGGGTATATATATATGGAGCATTCAACGCAACAACAATTGAGTTGGAAGTGAAAATCCACAGGACTAGCGAGACCGTTTAACCCCCCCGGACGCGAGGAGAGATAGGAAAAGAAGAATTTGGCGGAATGGGTAGCGGAATGTTGGTAGAATGACATATGCTTATGACTTTCTTTCGTAACTCGTCGCATGTACTCTGCAACACTAAAGGCAACATATAAGACGTCGACTCCTATGCGATAATCGTGCATAACCTACTGGGACAAGGCCATATTGTGTTCAAAAGTTCAAGGGGTGCTAGTATATCTTTCGCGACTTCTAAAGCTTCAATGAGAGATTGGTCGTTCTCCCAAAGCAAAAGGCACCTGAAGCTCGTGTCAGAGGGATACCGGTGCTGCCAATAAGGACTTACATAGATATTTGACTAGCCAACCAAGTCACTTGAAATGGGCGTCTAGCGAATGCATCGTTACTGCCATCCTGTAATTGTTTCATCGATGTCCGGACTCTGCCAATGAAGTAGCCAAGATGGCAAACTGGTGGGAAGGTCGGAACAATTCCTCGCGCGAAGAAAATGTCGAGACTTACGCCATTGTTCCGCATGTTTCCGGCTGAAGGAAGGCAAGTGGCGGGCTCCAATACCGTGGAATCTGAATGGAAGATATTTAATTTTAGAGGTGCAGCACCAATTTGATATTGAGGAACGAACCTTTGCAGGGTAGAAGTTATTAG
This sequence comes from Pisolithus albus, assembly GCA_024613165.1. Taxonomy (NCBI): domain Eukaryota; kingdom Fungi; phylum Basidiomycota; class Agaricomycetes; order Boletales; family Pisolithaceae; genus Pisolithus; species Pisolithus albus. Next base: position 403,253 of record JANFAB010000005.1, read on the forward strand.
TATCTGAATGCTGCGAAAGGAGATTCGTGAGTTGTAAGTCAGGGCGAACAGATGGAAAATTTCTCCGCGCTACGCACTTGTACACGTACTCCCGGCACATGTACATTAAGTTCATGTCCAGCCCACACCTGTGTGAGTCGAGTGTGTCATGAATAATCTGTGCCTCCCTCCAGGCTTGTAAAGCAACGTCTGAGGTTTCATCGCTGGTAAATGTATTCTGCCGCAGCCGAGTGGTGCAGAAATTCCAAAGGAGCATGCTGCGGCAATAGAGTGCCCATATGGAGTCCTTGGGAGATTGCGCCTTGAGGTCGGAAGGGCCACGTTCTGATGCTTCCCCAGGAAACAACAACCGAAACTGCGATAGTTGTAGCCCAAATATCAGCATCCACATCGATAGTCAATTGCCGAATTTGAAGCGTTCCGTGCGAAAAGGGCGTAGATTGTTGGATGCCCTTATGATATACTTGATATGGAAACACTTACATTGGACGGGTCTGTCATGAAAAATTCGCTTGGTTCCTTCCGAGATGCAATGCAACGTGACGTGTAGCTGGCCACGAGGCTAAGTGCACTCCAGCATAGCCTCCTACAATCTTCTTTATCGACTTCCTCGGCGGTCCAAAGGGGATTGCAGGGCGGGGTGTAGCTCCAGGAAGGCAGATTTGGGTCAGACATAGTTGTTAGGTTGGTTGGGGAAGGTGCGCATGTGCACTTGCTTGCAGAAAGATGTGAATGGAGGTCATCTTTTCCCGTGGCACTGAATATCCGTCTGTGGGCTGCGGGTACAGTGTTTGGAGTGAATATCGATACATCGGGTTCGTTGCTATCCATGAACGCAAGACCAAATGAGCGGATGATGTGATCCAGATGTAGCAGCGACTTTCTCTCCCGTTCGGGTGTGTAGTGGGGATGTGCCGAGGACTCGTATACAGCAAGCATCTGTCGACAAGTCAGAAAGGGAACAGTTGGCGGAACGTAGACGTACCAGTGCTGCTCTTGCGAGGTTGAGGTCTATTGATTGCATGTTCCACGACGCCTCGAGTGAAGCCTGAGCTTGGTCCTTAAGCCATGCCGCCCTATCTTGACCTGCAGTTCCCAGCGCCATTCCACTGGACTTCACCAACGTTGCTACCGCTAGACCCGCGAATATCAAGCACAACTGCGACAACGAGCGATCTTCGGAGCCAAAAAGTCGCTGGACGAGATTATGGACGTTGATGACGGGCAGCCAGTGACCTCGAGTGGTAAAGCTAGAAGAGAATCAACGATGACAATGTGGCTCGGGATCGGGCAACTGACACTAAGGAAAAGTCATTAACGATATCATCCATCCTGAAGTCAGCACTTGTCAGATTTTCGCTGAAGTTATGAAGATGTGTGTATCGTACGATTGCTCCCGACTCCTGGAATATCCACCCAGTAAATTATTCCATGACTCCTTCAGGTCGTATTGAAATACCGGCGTGCTTGTTGCTCGAGATTTGTCCGGTTGCTGAGGAACAAGTAACACATGAATGATCGTTGCCTCACCCCGACACCATATGACACACCGTGGAATAGCTATCGGGCGAAGTGCGCAATTGCGCCGACGAAAACCCCGGGTGCCGAGGAGAAAGCACTGGCAAAAGGGGTTGGTTACCGGTGTCCTGTTGAGTACTCATGACGTTGTGGTCGAGACCACTTCGCTGGGCTTCGACGTCGGTCTGAGTGTTGCCCGTCGTCGAGGACCCAGCCTTCTTCCTTTTCGAAGGGGGTACGGGTGCTGAGCCATCGGCAGGGCGTTTTTTGCAGGATCGCTGGCGAGTACCTGGCCGCTTGTCTGGTCCCCGACGCTTCGGGACGGCATCATACTGGCACTCGTTCGATCGGCGGACACAGTTGTGACATATCGGTCGCGTTGAATCACAACGGATCTTCCTCGCCCGACTTCGGATGCACGTGAGATACAGTGTTGACGATCTGACCAGGTAGAAAAACTCACCACTGTCGACATGCTATGACCAAGTTCGAAGATTCTCGCCGTGCTGAACTCTGCGTGCTGGACTCTTGCTGTGCTGACTGTGGTGAAGGTTGCTGAGGAGATGGCGCAGGGACAGGGTGGAGAACTGGCTGGGATTCTGCCTCGCGCTTAGGTATTAGTGTGCGCTGGTCGCTTCCGGATGAGATCGGAGGGGATGCTGTCGCGCCTGTGGAATACGAGTTATCGCGTGTTACATCATCGGAATATCTGCGGTGTGGGGCCGGAAGGTGGAAATTGAGAGCTGAGCCCCCGCCCGACACGGGAGGGAGAGGAAGCCGCGCGCCATGGTAAGAATGGGGAGGAATGTCAAGACCAAGATGATTTCGATGGGTGATCGGGTAATCTTGAGAATATGGAGAAGTGTGATGGGGATGAGTGGGCGAGTGGATATCGAGGTGGTCCTCGTATACATGGGGGGAAGTCTGGGGAACAGACAGCTGGATGTTTTTGTAGTCAAACTGGGAGGCCAGCACGCCGGCGGCGCTGTGTATGTCGAGCCGATCGTGGTGATACCGGACTTTATATTGTTCGGGGGAGGTGTCAAGCAGACATTAGCAGCAGCGGGGACTAAGGACACTTACTACTGTCCCCGTGTGGGTGGGGAAACTGGGCACCGAATATTGGGGAGTGCAGACCCGAGCCATCCTCGCTGGACTGTGGCCCGTCGTCGACGATGATGGCGTGGGGAAAGTGAGCGTAGACATCACCGTTGGTGCCGGCAACCATTAAGCAGAGATGTGGTAGGCGAGAGAGGGAGAGATCGAGAGAGAGGATAAACGAGGAGCGAGCACTGCAGCGTCTGGTTTTCGATAGGCTTTGAAAGTGCCACGCGAAAGGACGAGGAGGGGGTTGTCTCATGTGCCCACGACAGAGGGAAGCTTATGAAACGATCCCCTGCCGTATTCGAGAGGAAAGAACACCGAAGATCACACAAGCCAGATCTCGATCCCGTGGGATCACACAAATCTCACCAAAAACGTGGCAGAATCTGCGCAAATCTCGTGACCCACCACCCCGTTTGATTTTTTTTTTTCGACCAGAAAATATCCACCCGCCTAAACCGGACTGTTCAACTCCATGCTGGTTTACTCGGGACCGTCTCTGCACAATCTCAACACCGACGTGCTTTGTCGTTCGCACACGACCGGCTCGCGACAAAAACGCGAGTCTTCTACGTGGCTTACCCCCGCTGCGCGTATGAACTCCAGAAACTAAGAAAACGGGGCCCGTCGCCCGAGGCGTCCGCCGGATCTTGGGGTCGCGGTGTCCGTGCCTGGGCGTCGTCAGGTATGTAGTTTCAGAACTCTAAATGAAATCCAATTGTAAAAAGAGATATAAAAAAAAAGAAAGAAAGAAAATCCAAATCAAGGTTTCCCCCCTCGAATTTTCACTTTCAGGCTTTCCATTTCGACAGTTCTCCATCAGAGAATGCCAGTTCTGCAATTTGTTTTTGTCGACGGTATCCGTACTCCTCCGCGGTCGCATCGTAGGTCCTCGTATCGCCTGTCCGTCCCACATCATCATCGACGATGAGCCCATTTCGATAGCCTTTTACATAGTCATCATGATGTCATCACCATCACCTGCTGCCACTGAGCCTCCTTTCCTTCTCCATCCTTAACATTCGCGTGATCGCTACATCAGCGTGTGCGTGCTGCGTGCGACAATTGCCAGCAACCATTGTAATTTAGCGACTTGTCATGTACTGATATCAGCTTTGGACCCAATCTAACATTTGTGGCTACGAAACTTCCTTTTCCGGATCACTCCGTCCTCCAAGCCTCCGGTAAGCCTGTACTGCGCTCCCCGCGTCGCCAGCAGGCAGCAGCCATCCATCCCATGTTATCGTGGCTGCTCTCCTGCTGCAGGAGACAGAAACGCCAACATGATCCAGAGGTACCTTATTTACCCACTCCTCGTAGCGAGAGCCCACCGTTCAATTTTCAGGGCGTCCCGAACGAACGCACACCCATCATCCCAGCGACCGAAGACAATCAAAGGTAAGCTATCTCCTTCGTTTGCATTCTTGTACTTCCGAGACTGACCAAAAATAACAGAGTTCAGCCTCGTGTGGTCGACCACCAAAAGATCAAGGACAGACTCGGCTCAGTGCTCAAGTCGAAGGAAACGTGCGCGTCCCCTCCCTGTCGACCGTTCGGTCTGAACACTATATAACCCTCCAAACAGGAAAATGGTGAATGTCAACGCCCAATTTCCCTTCAACCTTCACAATCAGCATCTGGACGAGCCTTCCCCTTCCCGGTCTTCGCACAACGTCTCAGGGGGAACGTATGGCAGCAGCCGTCATGCATCCCCTTCACCCAGGCCCTCCCTTAAAAAGTCTCACTCTACTACATCTATTCATCCTGATCAAGAAGATCTGTTTTCTTCTCAAGTTCTAGCCGCAAATGGTAACCACCTTCCCGCAATCCTGAACGTCAGACTAGTCAGAGCGGAGAGACCCACCGGTAGCCATGGGCCGACAGACGACCAGGGATGTGGTGTTTCGTTACATGGAGAGCAACCCGACAGATCCGGGTTCTCCGAACTAGACCCTAGCCTGCCACCGGGATCGGAGGACGAAACCCACCTATCCGCTGGTGAAGGTAACCGGACAAGTCGACATGTACAACCCTCGCTTTCTGAGGACCCTCCACGTCAACAGGTAAGTCCATTTCAGGTGATACAGCACGTCGCTTCGTCGTGTGATCTGACAGCTGGCCACTTGGAGGTTGTGGAACCGCGCTCCCCGGAGAGCTTTATCATCCATGACGCGGGGGCTGTGTCATGCTCATGGACCGACTGAGCGCCGCTCATTTATGTATTCATTCCCTCCACTTGGTTTAGACCGTACGTTTCGTTTAGCGTGCGATCTCTTCTGTGTATCGCTTGTTATCTCTACGAAGTCACTTTTTTAAAGCCTTGTGGTTCATCACACAGCGATCGTGATCTCTTCTGTGGGGTTTCCGGAATCCGACCTGGTGATGTAAAATGAGAAGGTTGGCCCACGAAGCAGACATCGAACCCTGAATGTTGTCGCGTCAGACAGAAAGTTTGTTCCGATCCTCGGACAGGACACCATGATGCATTGTTGGGAACATTGACTTTGGCAGACACATAACTCAGCACATTCTTGCAACCCCAGAAAAGACGATTTACAGCACACGGTTCAACACTTTTCCAGAGGCTACGTGTTTGATCTGTGCTGCGTTGGAATTTTTGATGACCCAGCACGCGGACGTGCGTGCGTAGTAAGATTCGTCAGAGATAGTTATTAGGCTTGCTGGTAGAGCCTTCTTTCTTTTTCGTGCATATCCTGATGCAATGTCGTTTCGGACATTAGAGTTTAGGCCATGATAGGATCTGTTCGGATTCCAAGATGCGGCAGTGACGCATAATGGAAACAGCGACAACCTCGGAAAAACATATCAGGCTTAGAGGTAAAGCCCCCGAGCCATTTCAAATCTTTAAACTTTGTTGTGCATATGGGGTTAGGATATCCCACAGAAGGAAATGCTCTTACTCCAGCTTATCGCAGCACGCAACAGCGCTCTGATACCCTGGCAAGCCCTGCTAGCTGGACTAGGTAAACGACAAACGGGTCGGCACGCTCATGCATCGTCACCAGGGTCCGCTCCCCCCTGGGTGAGTAATAATATAGTGTGAGACTATCCAACAAGGTTGAGGAACGCGGAACAGCAACACTGGGAACATGAGGTGATGTGGTTATATCGTTCTACCGGTCAGAAAGGCGCGCGCCCATAATTCGTCAGAGGTTGTGAGCCACTATGTGTCTCATAATTGTCAACGTGGCAAGTATCTCTGGTGGAACTGTCAAGAACCAATCTGGAAAATCGGCAAGCAAAATCTCTTGCCTACTGCAAGATGGGGATATGCTTCGTCGATCGTCAGCACACATCCCGAGGAACTGATGTAGTCAGGCTCCCCGACCACCTTCAGTGTATACGTTGCTATTAATTGCTGGCCCTGACCGGTGCACTGCACATGCTGTGTCAGAAGTCTGCCACCTCATATAGTCGGCGGAAACTCAACAGTCCATTCATGGCCTTTTGTGGAGCGCCAACTCCATTGATACTCTTCCCCATCCGACGCCAGGAATTTCCTCGACTTGGAACTGTCAAATATGTCAGTGATCGAAGCAGGTCACCTGTCACCGCAGGCTGACCTGGACAGTAGTGACACCCTTCTCAGGTACTCGCTCATGGCCATGGGCGACCGTGATTCGAATACGATCGTGCCCAAAGAGTCGTCTGGACCAAACGCAAGAGCAACCAATGCACGGGAAACTTCACATTCGTGTCCGTGGGTCACGTTGTGTATCATATACGCCGTGTGTTGGCGCTTGGGCTGTGCAGCGGAGACGCAAACGTAATCGATCATTGATGTCAATGAAGTCGGATCCAGTGAGTTCTCCTGTTTTATCTTCCAGGATGTATGGCATGCCATAGGTGGTGGTGTCCATGACTGGCGAACTATCGAGCCACAAGAAATAGTCTCTTGCAGTTGTCCGGCCATGCTCCAATCATTTATGAATGTCCCAAGAATATGGGCGCTAGGTGCTGCATGCCTGCAGTGAATAAAGGTAACGATGGATAAGCAAGGCGCACAGCGGGCCACATGCCACCAGCATGATATCTCACCAACCTTGTCACCAACTACCATCCTAAAATAATTCCATTAGTGACCATGCGTCGCCAAGATGTGGGACCGCAATTAGCATGGAATGGACAAGCACGTCATGCGAGACGAGAACCTCGTGGCCACGACTCCTAATTGCAAGGCCGTTACAACAACTTACGAGTATGCCGGCGAGGATGTCGCGCACAACGCAAGACTCCATCTAGGCAAACTCTATTATCCTCACTCGGGATCACCACGAATGTTAGTTCGCATGCAAGGAACGGCGCCATCTACACGCGCGTTGAGGTCAGTCGAATGGTAGTGAGGTACAAGGTTTGCTACGCAGCCGCGTGACAGCTAGGTCAGTTGGCGGAGGACCACGAGGCGTGAAGACCAGACCGCTGGTCTGGCAAAGTATTATCGCGCTCATATCAAGCTCTAGTCCGATCAACGGTTTCGCCATTTTTGCCAAACCCCTCTCCGATGGGTATGTTTGGTCTTCTGGGAACGGAATGGCGGAAAATATCAAGAGAGTGAAAACCGCAGTTTTGAGAATAACGGGCCCCGGCTAAAGGGCACAGACGGACCAACATGTGGAAGACACGCAACCGGCCTCGGCTTCGTTCAAATAAGACGGCACAAGCGAGAGTTTGGGCAAAACACCAACGCCGCAAGTTCGTTGCCACTCGAATCAACTGGCAGTGTGGATGATTCATGGCGCTCGCATTCCAAAGATAGTGGAAATTAAAACGCCGCCGTAGACAGTCTGTCAAAAATGGTCTTCTATCTGTTGTGATGAAACCAAGAGACAATGACTCGTCCTGGGCAATGGGGTACCGTTGGAAAAACGTTGAACGAAATGATACTAACCCCCTGGAGGAGACACGGGGCAGCACGTCACTGCGTATGAAAAAAACGTGTAGTGCGGTAGATGGTGCAATGGCGAAAAGCTTTTGATGCGAACGGAGGGGATTCTGTACGGTGCAAAGTGACGTCTTCGTCATCCTAGTAGCAGAAGATAACCTGCCTAATTATCTCTGTAATGGGCGCGATCCCTTTGCCGGACTGGATCCCGCGGTTTCCTACCATCCCATGGCCGGTCATATCCTCGTTCAATAGAGTCGTAATCTCTCATACGGTCAGCACGCTTTACGCGATCGGCGGGAGAACGTGAGCGAGACCGGCGTGTATTCCTGCCCTCGGTGTCTCGCTTCCCGTGCGGTGGGGACCTTGGTGGGGAACGAGTGCGATCTCGAGACCTATCCTGAGCACGACCCGCCTTCTTTTCCTGCTTTCGCGCTCTCTTCGATTCCTTGCGCTCTGCTTTTCGCCGCTTCCTTTCCTCCTCTTCCTGTCTCGTCAGATCATCTGGTGTCAAGTTTGGAGCACTCTCTGAGGAAGCCAGAGGGTGACTATTCGACGACGGAGCAAACCCACTGTTGAAGGTGAACAACCATGGGATAATGAGTCGGGGGGGTAGAACGCACAGGGCTACAGCAAGGGCCTCAGCCTCAGCCTCCTTGACTTTGCGTATTTCTTCGTCCCTCTCAGCCTTAGTTTGAGCTTCTTCCCTGTTGTACCAATGGATGTCCTTGTTCTTCTGCCACCTCCCAGTCGGTGCGTTGATACTGTGGCCCAGGTAATGCTGTTGACGAGGTCAGCGTGGTCCTGTGAGACAGGTTGGAAGATCACGCACTTCTCTGTCCTTATCTGCAGCCACATCAGACCACTTGAACTGGGCTTGACCCCCACGAGTTCCACCACGGACTGGCTCGAACATTGACTTAGCTGTGATACTTGTAGTACCAGTGCGTTCGTTGCTTTGACTTTGTTTCACTTCACACGCAAGTGGTGTATTACGTCATCGTTGCCAGTCGACGACTTCACCAGCTCCCAATACCACTCTTTCGAGTTTTATCATCTAATTTCGGCTTTCGTTTACTGTCCATGTAAGGAGTTCTGCCATTCTTGACCTCCCAATGATACTGTTTGCGCCCGTATCGTTGTCTGCTTTTCAACCGCCTTAACTTGTGTGACTTTGGCATCGATACGCCAGAATCAAGTACGCGTGGGCCATGCACCTGTATATCTGGAGATGCCATCTCCCGAAGGGGGGACTGAAATTAGAAACTTCTCCAGGCGCGTGGATCTACCCCAGCTCAGATATACAGGGGTTCCCTGTACTTCAGTGTGTGCGAGCAACATCCTTGGGTCGACGGTAGTAATGTCAACGCTCGCGTGGGGTACGCGCCATTAGTATCTACGACGTTCTACTCCAAGGCGCAGACTAACACCCCGGGCCTGGTTCGGGGGACCACCATATCCACCAGATTTGTAGAGGGGGGGTACCAGTGTTCAAGCACCTGGCAAGTCTGACGTTGCGACAGGACTAAGCCCTTGTGATCGTTCGATAATTCAGTTTCGACTTTGATCGATGCGGTGGTTGGTTGAAGTGGCCTCCGCTGGCTACGCCGACAAGTGTATACATGACGAACGATGGCTTCGAACATGCAAACCGAATTTTTCCATCCGTCGCACGCCAGCGGTAATCAGCGGCAAGTCGTATGGGCACAGAAGTTGTCTACAGTCTGATTTCGAGCGAGTCCCTTTGTGTAACATCCGTCGCGTCCATTTTACAGAGTTTTCGAATTATTTTTTTCTTGCATTCCATGTGTAACCTCACACTGTTAGCAAACATCCTTGCCCTCACTCCGCCATGACACTGGCCATTGCTCAGAAGTCGAGCGGCAGAACACGCTAGGTGCAGACATCCCCAGATATGGGAGCAGTTTTCTGACGAAGTTGGGGATAATACGGAGCAGTCTAGCCTTCGCATAACATGCCAATGCCACCACCGGATGCGTTCGGTTCAATCCCAAGCTCTCCATCGTATACGCGGAGCGCCGTAAGCTATGCCCAACGACCACCGCGATTCTCAGCCGGTCGCTGTATTCTTACCCTGTGTGGCGGAACTATCGCAGACCTCCGTCGGCCGAACTCTCGTGTCCTGGACGCTCTGCAGCCAAACTGTCCGTATATGTAAGAGGATTGTAAGTGAGCCCTGGTCTGTGCGTAGCGGTCAATGCATGTCTGACTACATTTCGATTGACCACAATGCTGCTTGCCGCCATCTCGGGCGTTGAGATCAGCGGTGGGGTCCTCGGAATTTACCTTATCCATGACCAAACAAGGCACGCAGACACAGAAACCCATTATCTCGGCAAGCAAAGTCGTAGACGTCTCCACTTTTTATTCTTTTCTGGAGACGATGTAGCATTTCTGGGCATGGCGAGCACGAACTGCGACGGCTCCGATGTCATAGTTGCATGTATCTTATTTTGAGTGGTATTTTCAGATTTTTTTCAGGTTATCGACCCCGTGATTTGTTGATGTTTTCGTTTGGTGCACGGGCCCGCGTGGCAAACGTTGCTGCATGTGGAAATAGCCGAGCAAAGCCTTCGTGTGTTTCCTCAACCATCCCTTTAATCTGTTTGGCACACCTGCTCTCCAACTTGTCCAGTCCACTCGTCCCCGGTGCACGATGAGCAAAAGGGCTGCTAAGAATCAGGAACCAGAGGCTACATATGCAGAGCGCGACATCGTGCTCGCCAAAGTACGCGGTTTTCCTCCGTGGCCAGGAATGGTACGTCGCGTCACCTGTTCTTGTGTCGTCCAGGCAGCTCATTCGCGTTCACTTGCACCAAGGTCGTGAACCCCGACAGCGTTCCTCCACCTGTCTCCAAAGAACGTCCCACGGGCAAGAAGGCTACATTTTACTGCGTCAGATTTTTCCCGGCCGGAGATTTGTACGCCAACTGGCCCCCTTTTATGCTACGGATCACTCAGATTCTTTCGACAGCGCTTGGCTTGTGGCCAAAGACATCTCCAAACTAAAGGAGCACGAAATCCAAGCGTATATCAGTGAACCACACAAGAAAAACGCCGACCTCCTAGCAGGCTATCGCATTGCCTGGATCCCGAAAAGTGGGAAAAGGAAAGAGAGAATGCCGATCTCATCGCTGCAGAGCAAGAAGACAATGCATCCGTCGATCAACTTGACAGTGAACAAGACGAAGACGAAAAGAAATCAACGAAAACGAAGAAGCGCAAGCGAGATTCAGATGCTGCTGTACCAAAACCCAAGGCTAAATCCAAGGCAAAGACGGAGAAAAAGACGTCTGTGAAGGGTAGGAAGAATGGAACCAGGTCGAAGGAGATGGTCGAGTCGGAAGACGATGGAGATCAAGACGCCGAGGGTGAAGGCGGCGACGTGGCGTCGGGCGCTAAAGCAGTTCCACCGCTCTCAAAAAAGGCGAAGCGAGACAAGGATGAAGATGTCGATGGTACGGATCTTTTTGCTTTCATCGATGGAATGGCAGTTTCTCTGACTCTGTGTCATCAGTCAGAATGGAGTCTGATCCCGAAGCAAGGAAAGTCAGGGAGTGGCGGCACAGATTGCAGAAGGCACTCTTGGGTAGTAAAGGCCTTCCATCACCCGACGTATGTCGCATCGCGGATCCGTCCCCTTCGATGTTACTCATTTTCGCCAGGAAATGCCAGGTCTCGATCAACTTTTCACGACTGTCGAGAAATATGAACATCCAAACCTCATTGACTACCTCTCCGTATGTCTCCCATTTTTAGGGCCGACGGTATTATGCGTCTGACCTTTATCTTCCCTACCATGCTCGTAGTTTTCTAAAATCGGCAAAGTCATGCGACACATCGCCGCATTGTCTGTGGAAAAAGTACCTCGAGATGAGGAATTCCACTTCCGAACCCGTGCCAAGGCCTTGGTAGAGAAGTGGCACACCATAGTCGACGCCAAGAAGGCAACTGAAGGTGGAGAGACTGCGCCGAATGGTGCGTCAGCAGAGGCAGGTGCGGCTTCACCAACGCAGAATGCTACCTCGACAGCAGCAGCTGCCGAAGGGGAGAATGGTGACCAGGCAGGGGATGTGTCTATGCTGTCCGCTGTATGAGGGCTCTGTTGCGAAGTTATGTTCCATGTCCCCTTGTCGTAAGTTTTTGTAAGTCGATCACCCGCTTTTGAGTCACTCTGCAGCTGGAAAGTATAGTGTCACTCGCTCATTTGCAGCGTCTGTCGAGATGTATAATGTACATACTTCACATATATACGACGACCGCTGACCGTCAAGTCTGTCAGATATACATACTTGTAGGTTAATTTGTAGTGGAGGTCGTCTGTTCATCACTGTCAGACCCGTTCAACAAGGCGCCGTCCTGATACCAGTTCATGAGCCGTTTACACGACTGAGAAGTCCTTCGGCTGTTGACGAACCTGCCCCGCGTGTAAACAGCCCGTATCAATTTTCCGAAAGAGGTCCTTTTGACTGGCGACGATGTTGACGGCCATGGTGCATCATCCACTGCGTTCTGTCTTGTCTGGGAACGCTTTCTGGGCTGGGCCAGCACGCTGTCTCATCAAGTCCTCTTCATCTGCGGCGAATGTCCTGCATAACGACCACACAGTCCCACCTTCGGCCACTAGCACCACCCCGCCGCCCGAAATCCCTGAAGCTGAGCGCCCCCTCCACCTGAATGAAGGCACTGCAGGTGTGCATTTCTACCGCGCGCAGGTAATTAACCAATATCGTTACATGTGAGCGCCCTACGTCGCCTGACCGTGTTGTCCAGCCCATACCTCCAGGCAGTAAGCCGCTTTTCTACACTATTCCGCAGACCCTATAAAACAGTGTCTTGAATTCCAGCCAAATCGGCCCCTGTCCAGAGCAGTTTCCAATTCCTCCCAGAAGTTCCTCGAATCCCGCTCGGCAAGACCATGCACATCAACCATAGCGACATCGACACATACTTCCAGCCCCTGATCCAGTGCCACTGGCACGTAGGCCGTGTCAGGGCAGCCGCCCGCGATGTAGAAATATTGACGTTCGACAAGCTCTTTCGGTTCAAGAACTTTGAGACGACGCTCAAATTCTTCAACGAGTTAGCTGAGATCTCACTGAACGAGAACGTGCGCTCTTCTTACTGCTCGATAATAGCATGCTTGCTGACCGTGAACGCATCGGATCGTCCATTTCTAGCACCATGCCCACTACGCTTGTGACTATGCACGGATCTACGTCAGTGTTTACACCCACGCCGCATACCGTAACACGCAAGCAGAGTCCGGGCAGTGGATTTCGGAACTCATCCCCGGCCTTACTTTGCGAGATGTCTGCTTCGCCATCAGGGCTGAGAGACTGCATCAGAAGTATCTCGCAGAAGGCCTCGCCATCACGCTAGTGCCGTTCGAAAATGGGCGGCTGCAGGACTGGTCAATAGAACGCCTGAAACTGCGGTATCCTCCTCGACAGCCTGGAGTCATGTATGGTGCCACCGATCGGGCATAAAATCTACTTGGAATTGCTACAGCAGACCCGTCTACGATCATGTTGGAGTGGACCATGTCAATATCAACCCCAAATGAACTTGGTGATGATCCTGATTTCTTCTTCAACGCCCTCGAGCGCGATTCGCTCCGCTGCGAGGTCTTGCTGCATATGCAACTCACTGCTTGTCCCTGTCAACGGAACGATACCATGAAGCTGTACAAGCTTGAAGATGACCTGCGCAGGCGTAACGTCAAGTTTAGTGGAGGCTTTGAGCACTGCCGGGTGAGCCAGCAGACTAGGAGATCCAGTCAGCGTCCAAAATGACCTAAGTTTGACTTCATCAGCACACTGCTGTCGCCCAAAGCAAACAGAGAGGATGGAGAAACCAACTGGTATTCAATGTCATTGTCTCTACAATACTGCCAGACTTCGCGGTCCCAACTGTTGCCCTCGTACCACCGGTTTTGTACGACTTGCACCTTTCTTAGCTGTCCCAGTGCGACAAGCACACGCGCGTCGTAGACATTGCTGATGCCAATCTTGTGTACCGTCCCCGCATCTTGTGCCGCAATGAGCGCAGATCACGCCTCCAGAGTTGCATCCACGGTCCTCAGAGGTGAGTGCAAGAGATAGGAATCAAGATAGGATGTCCGGAGATTGCGCAGGGAAGTCGCGAGGGATGATTTGATCTGGTCTGTGACGCTATCCTCCGGGTTGTAAGGGAGAGGCTTGTTGAGGTCCTGGCCGCTTATCGGCGTGAACCTGGCCCAGCGAAACGAAATGAGCGCTTGGACGGTGTATGTAGAATCTGGTGTACTCGCTTGGTCTGGATGTAGTACTCTTCGCGCAAGAGATCATGCTTGCATTGCAGTCTCTCCAAGGCTTCTCCTACGAGGTCCTCCCTGTTACGAAAGGTTTATCTGTGAGGACGGGGGTGCATTTCGAGATATCGATACCTGTAATGCTTTGGCTGGCATGCTAAGAGGGGATCCTGGTCTGTCTGTGTTTGGGATCGATGAGATACACGAACTGACCTGTGTCGAGAGCACGGAACCCCTGTAGAAAAGCATTCATCACGAGCAACGCCGTGCGTTCGCCTTTCCTATGCAACCTCTGAGCCAGCTTCTGTGAATGCTGCTTGGTCCTCGACTCACCATGCAGTACCGTAGATAATCTTAGGTTTCAGCGTGTTCATGATAGTCTTTTGCACAAACCAACTGGACCCAAACCGGTGCGTCGTCACCTATGACCGCATAATCACGACTTCAAAAATACACGATTTTCTTAACCTTTGCTGGGGTGTCTGGTAATCTCCTCTCAAGCGTGTGCATGTGCGCTTCAGTCTGTACCTCCACCCGCTTCCTCTGCTTGTCCTCGCCCTTCTCGTCATTGGAAACCTCAGCGTTCTTCCGCTTAAAAACATGGAAGTCGTCCTCGTCTGCCCCCGCCTCCTTCCCAGTCCCAAATATCTTGTTTGCTACTGTCCCAGACCGATCACGTTTCCGTAGCTCGCAGTCCTTGGCTAAATGCGTCTTCTCACCGCATAGCTTGCAGCAGCCACCATTCGGGTAGATACCCTTGTCAGCGTTCTTGGGGCAGGATGAGGCGAGATGTCCTTTCGAAAAACACACAAAGCATGATGCAAAGGGTAACGGGCTGAGAGGATCTTCCGGCTTCTTACATCGTGATAGCGTGTGCCGTGTGGAGCCGCACCTGGTGGAAGCGTCAGCTTTCGAAGGGAATGGAGAAGTTTGTACATACCGGTAGCATATTCCGACCACCTTTTTACCACCCTCGCCAGCCCTCGCGTCCCCGATTGTCTTGGTACAGTCTTTGGCAGTATGACCTTTCTCCCGACACACGAAGCAGACTGTATCGTCCTGCCGTTTAGCTATGCGTTTCAAACGACGGTGCTCCGAGCGTTGCATAGGGTTATTAGAAGACATAAGGGACGCATCTGATGTCCGGTCTGTTCAATCGTAATGTCGTGATGAGATTTCCGAGGTACTCACCCCTCCCTCTTCTGTTTTTCGCTGACTTGTTCTTGGAGAATCGGTGCTCAGACAAAGGTTTGTCTTTGCCTCCTGAACCCGATCCTTTTCCGTTGTCGTCCTGCGGAGTGGTATGGACCCTGCCATCGCCCAAATCATTCGCAGACTTTTTGGTCCTTCTTCGTTTCTTGGCAGAGCTTTCTGGTGTAGTGGGGGTCTCTGTTGATGGTTGGCTGGATGCAAACCCTGCTTGCACAAATGTGCGCTTGCGACCAAAGTTCGTGACTCGCGTCATGGTCGAATTCGCGGTGCGGAAGAAAACGCGGTTGCACTCGATAAAAAGGCAAAATAGCCCCTAATCCACGTCGAATGAGTCAGAGGCTATGGTATGTTCCTCCCAACCCTCATGGCGTTCATCAATAACTACGAACCACCAACCCCCATCCTCGACCACGAGGTTTACGGTCCAGAGCCATACGACGTCAATTTCGTGTTCCGTGTTCCACCGGTTCTGTTCAGCGCCAAGGTGCGCCTTGTACCTTTCGTGCCTCGTGTCCATGCCGCCGCCTACTTTGACGGTGTGCGGGGATATGAGTCAATGTATCAGCACATGCCTGTAGCGTTGGAGCATCCTTTGGACTTGCTTCGCCTGACGGAAGATTTCAGGCGCAACACGAGCAGCATCCTCTTTGCGATCATCGATACCACCCGTCCAGACGATGATCACCCTGAATGGGAAGGTTCCATAGCGGGGTTGATTGGACTGCTGGACACCAATGTGGACCACCTCTTCACCGAGATCGGCCCTGTCATCGTCCTCCCTGCGTTTCAACGCACTCATGTCGGATCTCATGCTGTTGGACTACTTCTCAAATATACACTGGAGCTTCCCCCGGCTGGGCTGGGTTTGCGCAGAGTACGGTGGTGCGCTTCGCCTCTCAATATACCTTCCAACAATCTGGCGAAACGAATGGGATTCAAGTTTGAAGGAGTATCGAAGTGGAAGTTAACGCTACCCAAAGTGGAGGGATATCCTAAAGTGGGAACTGAAGGAAGAGATGGAGATGCGGGGAACGGGCGACTAGGGACGGGACAGTAACGAGTATGCGGTGTGCTGGGATGACTGGGAGAATGGGGGCAGGGCAATCGCAGAGGATGCCCTTTCAAAGTGAAGGACACACCGAATCTCGTCCATGTATTTCTGCGATGAACCTTCCCCTTCCTCTCTCAATCGTCGAGTTTCCAGTTGTTCTCTTTTACCATCTTCTCTCGTTCGAGTAGATATTTACCTGAGTACGGGTGAAAGACGTGGTTACGAATAGCTCCCTGCGCACCTTCTTTGTATTTCTGGGCCTGATCCGCCGCCCTGTGGTAATACCAGCCTATGCGATCGTTGCAGCCCACGCAGAAGACATCTGCGACGGTGTGAACGCCGGTGCTAAGTTATTCACATGAGTGAGAGGGCAACGATGGGTCTAGACGGGACTCGCAGGAGTGGCCGATCCTCTTTCTCTCCGAGCCTGACGTTGACGGCGGAGTGAAGTAGACTAAGTAGCGATGAGAATGGGCCCCTCCAAGATGTGACTCCGAGACGCACTATCCTCGACCGTCCCTCCCCGAGAATGATTTGCTGATAAGCTCGTCCTGGAGGGCCTGGATGGACGCATTAGCAGAGGAGGGTTGTCCTGGAGAGAGAGACGCACACCAGGACTGCCGAACAAGTTGCACAGATGAACCTGGGATGGTCCCGAAAGGTGGACACGACGGGATGCTGCTGGTTCATGGGCGAGTCCCGATATGGCAAGTAACAGCAGTCCACGAAAAAGGATATCCGATCGACGTGCAACCCGGTCGCTGGTCCGTGCGCGGTCACACGGGTATATAAAGAGCACACCCCCCATTGTTTGTCCCCATCTCTTGTGCTCGGGCATGTACTGTCGCCAGTGAGGTCTTTACCGAGGCACAGTCTTTTGCTGATTGCAAATTACACATCCGAACCCGTCTGTTAGCTTCGGCTTTCAGCAATTTTTGGAAAATTCCCTTCGATTGGGACTAGTTTTTATGTAGAAAACTGGCATCTTTTGCGAATGAAATGTTGTTTTTCTCCATGAACGAGTGAAGTGTCGAAGCATAAGAAAAGATTAACTGCGTAATGGACGTGATGCACGACGGTGACCGTGTCGACCACCTGCCTCGGCAGTTGATTCAATCCATTCACCAGGCCCTCGAAGTCGATCCTGGCAGTGTCGATAATCCTCTGGATGAATTGTCTGACGAGTTCAACCCGCTCGACGTGCTCAATCAGCTCTTTCCTGACGGTGAGCAACCTCATCGTGTGCTTCCCAGGTCACACCGATAGCTGTCATGTTCAGAGGCATCCCTTGTCCAGCTGGAAACGGTTCAAGGAAGACTCGCCGAAGATGAACGTCTCCTCCAACAAGAGATCCATGCGCTCGAAGATGAACTCGAACGCGATCAAGACCCCAACAGGATACAGCTTATTCAAGAGATGATCTCCGTGCGTCTCGTCGCCCTTGTCCTCCTCGTCTTACAGCTTATGGATATATCTAAAAGGACGTGCTGGGCCAGATGTCTCGTATACGCGAGAAAGCTTCGGAGTCGGAAGCCGTCGTACGGAACATCACGAAGGACATTCAGAACCTCGACCTGGCCAAGAAGAACCTCACAACAAGCATGACGACCCTGAAGAGGTTGCAAATGCTGGGTGGGGCGTCTTTTACTCATTTCGTCACCTTAAACAAACTTGCATCGCAGGAAACGCCCTCACTCAGCTGGAGGACCAAGTGAGAGAGAAGCGGTACAGCGAGGTCGCCCAAACCCTACTGGTCAGTCATTCACGATCGTGAGTCTGCAATACGCTTAGGCCTCGAACGAAACAGGCCGTAAAGGAAATATCCGCCGCGTTCAAGTCCTATACTACAGTGCCCTATATCGCGCGATTGTGGAAGAGAGTCCATCAAGTCACGGGGGAGGTTCGTGCCCAAGTGGATGCCGAGTTCGAAGCATTGTAAGTGCATCCCCTGTATCCATCCTATACATCGTCAATGGCTTGAGCTGTTCTAGCTACTTGCAGGATCCCTCTAAACAACCCAGGACTTCCCAAATCACGGATGCCTGTACTGTCGTTGACGTTCTCGGACCCTGACGTTCGGACGCAACTGATCGAACGATACGTCGCAATCGAGCTTAAAGAGTATCGCCGCATCTTTCGTGCAAACGACGAGGCTGGCCACCTCGATAATATTTCTCGCAGATTCGCTTGGTTTCGGAGGCTACTGACCTCACATGAAACTGAAACGGGCAAGGTATTTCCAGTCGAGTGGCGAGTTGGCTGGTGGCTTTTTACCAAGTTCGTAGCAATCACTCGGTAGGTCTTTCCACTAGTCTTCGCTCAACTTTGATCCCATGAATGGTCGGGGCTCCCTAGAGATGACCTGTCTACTTTGCTGTCCAAAGCCGGTTCGTCGCTGACCCTCAAGTTATTGCTGGAAACGCTCCAGCAAACTACCGAGTTCGAATCTGTCATGTCGAAGAAGTGGGCCGCACCTGTTGGTATCCCATTTGTTGTATTATGAAAAGCGAGAGTTTTGTTTTTTTTACGAGCCTTTGGACAGCTGGATGAAATACTGAGTGCGGCTTCATCACCCGCAGCTCCAGTGCAGCCGATGTCATCTGCTTTCGAACCCCATCTGGGGATATACGTAGAAGCTCAGGATAAGCAAGTGGAATTATTCGTGCGCCCTTCGCTGCTATATTGATACGTTTTTACACCAGAGCGCTCGCAGATATGCTTGCACTTCATCGCAATCCAAAGACTCGCGGTTCTCTCGATGCTGTCACTAGGCCATCAACCGCTGGCTCGACTCCGCGTGTTTCCCTTTCTGCCGACGATCACGGAGAATCGACACCCATTGTGATGCCCTCATCCACAGAACTCTTTTATTTCTATGCACAGATTCTAGAACAGTGCGCAAAACTGTCGACGGATCAGGCTTTATTCGACTTGTATGGAATACAGAAGAAATGGCTCAAGATATATGCTGGTCCGTTCGTCCCCGTCACATCAGCATGTACAATGACCCAGAATTCCTTGTAGAAGACGTCCTTTTGCCGACGCTGAGAAGGTAACTAGGCATGAGCTTTCACTGTCTGATTCCTCATATTTCCGAAGGCCCCACACCCTCACGCGGAAATCGCTAGATACCCACTTCGATGCAGCCGAACTGCGACGAACGTGTTTGGTCGTCAATACTGCAGATTATTGCCAGAGAACGGCTTTGGAGGTTCGTTTCTGTTCGAAGTGCGAGTGCTCGAAGTGGTTTTTGACCGTGCGTTTAGCTTGAGGATAAGATAAAAGAGAAAATTGCCGAAAGATTCAAGGAGAAGGTCACCTTGCAGACGGAACGAGACCTTTTCATGAGGTGTGTCATGTAAATGCTGCCCCCGCTGTTTCTCGTCTGAGCAGTCGAAGCGTTCTATCTGGGGCAATTAATTGTCAGCTGCGTGAACTCGAAACGGCCTGCGAGGGCGTTTTTACTGCCCTGTCTCGAGTTAACTGGAGTATGACGAATCAGGTCACCGGATACTCAGCTTACGTCGACGACCTCGTCAAAATCATCGAACAAGTGGCCGATCAGATCAAACACCTTGTCGAACAGAAAAAGTTTGTGCGGAACTTCCTTGATAAAGCGTGCGGGTCAGTGTACTGTTTTCGATGATCCCGAAGTCCCTCTCTGATTGGGAGAGTAGTCTCGTCCTGACACGATTCACCAACGCATTGGTCAAGAGTCGGCCGCTCAGAGAGATTGGTGCAGAGCAGGTAAGTTGTGTGTCATCGATCGTTGAACCTACGGTCCGATGCATATTCTCACAGCTTCTAATTGACCTCGGTGTCTTGAAATCTTGTCTGTTCAAATTGCCGGGTGAAACTCTATTAACTTCCGGGTATGTTGTTTTCCGACCGGTAGTGGCGCACAAGATCACAATGTTTCCCCATTGCACACAGCTACACAAGAAGCTTAACCAAAATTACTACTAGACTTGAGGCACTGCTGAAGGTCATCGTGACACCTGTAGTACGTAATCGAATGGTTTGTTCAGGAACGAAAACTGATGAAACAGCTTAGGATCCTGTAGAAGGTTTTATTCTCAATTACACCTTACTTATTGGTGATGCATCATTTTCAAACTTTCAAAAGGTACGACACTTGTACAGGCATCTAGAATCACACGCTGATGCCATTTCGTCCTTATAGATTCTTGACCTGAAGGGTACGCCGAAGGCAGAGCAGAACAGCCTTCTTGACACTTTCGTCACCATCGCAAGCACCAAGACAGAATTGAACAGTACATCGTTCTTGAGCTCACTTGATATGGATCCGCCACCCACCGTCACATTGGCAGTCCGGGTGCGAGCCGCAGTCGCGCTCCCACTCGTGATGACCCCCTCTGGTGGTTCAGGACGGAGTCCTTGGGGTACTTAACAGTCCACCTTCGAGTGGGCCACCAACTGGGTTGAGCACCGAGGGTACTACAGCAAAGGGGAGCGAATCTGGCCAGAAACGTGAGGTGTTTTCGGATATCAGGCGGTTTGTGAGCTTTGGTCTGCGTAGAGACACACAACCGACGTAGACACCTACATGTTTGGCTTTCCAACTTGCTCATGTAGTGCATACCCTTTGCCTGGGTACCGTGTAGATTCTGATGATTCCTCACAGAATGCGTGCAGTATGGATAGTACCACGAAGAGCTGGAGTACGAATTTGCCAAGTTAAAGTAACACAGTGACACGATGTCCACCTATAGAATCCAAATAGTGTCCAAGAAAACTATTTTCACACACTACTAGCACTCTACCGCGGCCCTCTCATGGCGGCTCGTCCGCCTTGCAAAGGCAACTGGGGAGCAGTGCTAGATCTGCTAGGCGACCCCGACGTTGACGGCCTCGGCCGTGGGCCCTGGAGGTTGCTTAAACGCAGGGTTGGACCTAGCGTACTTGCTGATGAAGGTGCAGTCCCCGGCCGTCTCGGCATGGAGTGGACGCGCGTACGCGGGAATCGCAGCGGAAGAAGGGGGCAGGTGCCTTGCCAGCCGCGCGCTGGGAGGCACGTTGACCGGCGTCATGCCAAGCACACGCTGAACTATATACGGGGGCGGAGGTGCAGGTAACGGGGGCACTAGCATCCGAATCCTCACGATGAGGAAGAGGGGGGTGAGGGGGAGGCCAGAGTTTGCACTGGTGCGCCGAGAATCCAGGGGATTAGAATCTGAGAAACTGTGCCGGAAGTAGATGTCAGACACAGAAAAGGGACACTCTCCGTAGGGGAATGAGGGTCGCTGCTCGGTGTGTCCGACGAAGCATCCGCGCGCGCTCGTGGCTCATTAGCGACACCTGGAGACAAGAAGGTGCTGGTGGGTGAAGGACTCTGCTCCAAGGAAATGACATTGAAGGGATGGGGCATATGACGTGACGGAGGAATTGCAACAGAAAATGGAAATGGTGCTGAGCCCTGGGTGTTCGTAGTCGGCGCGGATGTTAAAGAATGCCCGTTGGAGTTGTCCGAAGGTGGTCCAATATCAGAAGTGCCCGGTGGAGTAGACGGTGCGTCGGGAGTGGACTGCGGTGCGACGTCTGTTCTACTCCGTTCCACCGTCAACGCGGGAATTGGTGTACCATTATTCCATCCAGTGGTGTCCTTTTCATGACCATTTTCTGCACGAGCCGAGCTTATTGTCTTGGTGGTATTGCTCTTGGTTTGGCTACGGATGGAGGGATGGGACGACGTGAAGTCAAGGAAGGAGTAGGTTCCAGATACAGGCGCAACGTCACTGGGGGGAGCCTCTGAACCCGATTTATGCATGACCACAGGCACCGATTCCGGTCCAGAGGAGGCTGTTGACGACTCAGTTGGACATGATACATGAGGGCTCTGCTTGCCGTCGTCCTTGTGAGCCCTTCGATAAAGTTTGGTGCGCACTTTAGACCAAGTGCTGCCCATGCTTCCCCAGGTACTTCGGGAATCACGCTTGCCCTTGAGTGAGGTGAAAATAGCACCAACATCTAGGCTGAACGGGCTGGTTTCTCGCACCTGGAGAAGGTGACCATCTCGGCCAAGCGGTCGAGTCTGCCTGTCAACATCCTCACTACCAGGCATGTGATGGAAAGTGGCTGGAGCTTCTGAGGTTCTTGGACTCAGACTAAGTGTGGCCGCAATTGCCTCTCCTTGTCTGGACGTCAGAGTTTTGGCATCGTCTTCACGGTCCTCATCCACCTCCTCCACGCGTAGTTCAGGAAGTAGGCTCCTGCGTTTGTGAGCGTCGCTGGCGAAGGAGGCGCGCGTGGCAGGATTCGTCCACCCAGGAGCCAGTTTTTCTGATTCAGGGACATACGAAAGGACCGGCAAGTCTGCGGCGAACGTGCTCAGAGACAGTCGCTTGTCATCGGGATCATATTGTACGGCCATAGGGTGCATCTCGCATCTTGTCGGACCACTGGACTTGCTGCTCGGGTTACTTTTTTGTTTTGCCTTGCGGAACGCAAAAGAGAACCCGCGTCGAAGACCGAGCCCAAAACCGTAGCCTTTGCTGGCACTGAGACTATTTGACTCCAGATCTTCCTCGCCAGTTGGCGAACTGAGATTAGAGACTGGTTGAGGGTCATGATATTTCTTTTCGTCCCGAGCGTTGCTTAGGGAGAGTGATCTTCCTGCACGTCTGGACTTTCGACGGTTGATGTAACAGCGATAGAAAATCACAGAAAGGAGCACGACCAAGACTCCAGCCAGCACGGAGGCAGCTATTGTCCCGGCCGGAGCAGAGGCGCTACTGGGTGAGCTGAGAGTCATGCTGTGTGTGCGTGTGTATGTGTGAGACACATCAGTGACACTGTCTCCAGCGAAGAGAGACATGCCTTGTATTGCCGCCGTATGTAGTGACATTGACACCATTCACTCTTAGTGCGAGGGTGGAGTTCTCGTCGTTGACGATGGTTAGCAGGTGAGCCTCCTGGGAAAGATCTGTGGCAAAAAACAACAGGGCATTTGAATTGTTATATGAGGATTGGGCGGACATAGTGGTAGTGACGTTATCGACAATTACGGAATACCGTCCCGAGAACGATGAGACTAGGCCGTAGACTGTGATCGCAGACCCTGTGCATGAGGGGGGAGCAGTGTTCAGTCAGTACGCCACTAGGCGGGACAACCGGTCAAGACTTGCCTATAAAAGTGACCTGCGCACGGTCACCGACCGTGGTTGAGACGTGCATGGGTGATCCAGCGCCATCCGTAACATAGCTCCAACGGCCCATGAAAGCGATATCTGTGTCGTTAATGGTATATGGCGTGGCTGTGGTTCTGCCATTTGGAACCATCGATGAGGCAGTGTATCAGTGATTAAATCACACCACGGCATACAGGCAACTTACTGGGAAGCTGACGCCGGAGGACCGTATGTCACAGTGGCATCGACGAAAGTCAAGAATGCATCCGGTGTATTCGGGTCCGGTACGACGGTCGTCAGCAATAGTGTGTGGTTCGTGTATTCCAGGCCGTTCAGTGAAGCGAGGAGGGTGTCCGTTGCATTGTAAGAAGCAACTGGAAGGGTATGTCCGTCCAAGGCGATCAAGTATGATACATTACTGGCGCTTCCCGTAAGATCAATACCTGTACCTGTTTACCGATCCGACGATAAATGTCGTCGTGCGTCATGTACCGAACGCAAGTACATACCATTCCACAGAATCGCAAAACTCACGCCATTGAGGTTGGTGTAGTGATAGCTCGTGCCCACGCCAACCTGACCAGGTGCGTCGGCTACCCCCGAACCTGTATACTGCAGCTGCCATCCGGCAGTGAGATTTTGGCCGGGCTCCAGGTTGGTGGAGGGGAAGTACGCCACTTCGGGGGACTCATTGCCGATCGATAAGGTGGATAAGTTGCCCGCCATTCATTCGATCCTGGTAGAGGGGGGAAACGCGAGTGCGTGGGCGGAAAAGAGAAAAGAGGGTAAAGCGGGGAAGAATGGCGCCGAGAGAACGAGACTACATGAGACGCCCGAGAAGCCGGCTGCAAAAGCCTCGAGGAGGGTGTCCACGAAACTCGTCAAAAATAGACAAAATACATAAAATAAAATAAAAATAAGGGCCTTCCAAGTGACTGGAAGCTCGTACTTACAGGATCAACGTTGCAGGCAGGTCCGAACCACGTAGTGTGCTGCCACGCTTTTAGTTACCATCAACGACGACGACCGGTGCAGCGTTGTCATGATGGACCGTGTTAACTAGACAACTGACCTTCTTCTCCTCGCTTTTTACGCAGAATGGTATCCCCAAATTTAACGGACGTCGACGTCTTGCCCAAACCAGGGACACAGTTTTTCCTGCCGTCCCTGTTGGCACATGTGCGTGCCGCGCTGCCAGGTCTGCCCCTAGAGCCCGTGATCATACAGGTCCTGCTACTCTGCATCACATCCGGCGATAGAAATCTCATCCTCCGCACTCGCGACGACGACATCGACCTCGTCGCAAAGCTCACGACCCTAGTAAGTTCATAGTACATTCCCCTGAGAACCGGTGTCCCGTTCAAGCTTGTTCGCTGCCCCTCCAGGCCCTTGCCTCAGTATTTGGCTACGATGTTCACAGAATCAAATATCGTGCGGATGCAGGCGACCGGACGCCATCCCAGATTCTACGGTCCCTGTTCCTTCCTTCAGCAGTCACTGCTGGCGTAGATTCATTTCGTAAAAATCGAGACAGACATCGTCGGATGTCCAACTCTCGCAATTCTAGTGGAAAGCAACCCTCCATGATGCAAGCTACGGCCAACTTGGGTCAGAGCAAGATGAATTCATTCCCTCGCTCTGCATCATACCCGGGTCATCGGTGGCCATCAACTTCCCCTCCGCAACAAAGGAGTCCGGACCCTGAACCTCACAATGTATTCGCAGTACCCATAGTCGATCTCAAACGACCCAGCCTTCATTCCTTTAGGGTGCAAACTGAACCGTCCGTCCCAACTGTCGTTTCCGATGGGAGGTTACATCCAGGCAAATTATCGCATGCTGGCACGGATAACTTCAGGGTACCCGCCGCAATTGTTGTATCTGGCCTTGAGCATGCTAGCCTCCAATCTCAGAAGGCCATACTTCGTACTCTTGCAGTCAGAAAGCTTGTTTTTCCTCTGGACGGGACTTCAGACACCGATCAGGTGTTTGATCTGCCCGAAAATTTCATCCTAATATATATTTGTCGGCTCGATGCTCGAGAGAGACCGCCTATCTACAAAAGCCTGGTATGTTTCCTCCACACTCCGGACTAACCGTTTTCCAAAACATCTCTCTGGTCAGCTGGACAGATTTGCAATGAGTTCCCCAGTCACCATTGGCCAGCAAACCCGTCTGGCCATGCGACAATACCGACTTCCTTCGACTCAGTCGTCAGCACTACCATCACCGTCCACCTCTGGAGCATCCGCGGCTTTTTTTGTCCCTCCGACAGCTCCATCGACGCTTCCCACTACGTTTCCTGGGATACCCCCAATATGCTCATCTTTTCTCCGCCGTCTCAAAGACATTCGTGCACATCACACTTACGTGGGTGCGTTACTAGATACGTATCTGGCAGATCTTTTTACCGCGACTCGCCACTTTGGTTCACTGGATGGCACCTTACTCACCGTACGTGCGCGGAAGGACGCCGAAGCGCTCGTCCGTGCATCCCGTGTACTTGGCATCGACCCTACTGGTGCCGAGTTTATTAAGGAAGCAGCTCACGGTGTGCCCCCACCCAGCGAGACGTGTTCGACTCAGCGAAGCTATCCCGCTTCTCACTCCAGTGCGAGTCTGTCTTCTGACGCACTACTGGATTCTGCCGACGTCCCACAGATTAGGGAGCCGTCCCTAGCTACCAGTGTGGAAGGCGGCCAGGCAGGTATTTTTATACAAGACGATGCGTCGGATTTGGACGTTTCGGAGGCCGATATCGCGCGAATGTTTCCCAGAGTAGTGTCTCATCGTGTGAGGGTAAGGGACACGCCCTTTGACGAGGTTCTCAGCAGTGCGGTTTGCGGTGACATGTTCCAGCCCACTGCTGTCAGAGACGGCGGTCTGGTGTGGGAGAGGGATACGGTGAAAGATATCTTGATTCGCATTCTATCGCAGGTTTGACGATGCTCTTACCCTTTCATGATGAACTGTAATAAAACTATGTACAGTATTACTCGGTGCTATTGTGTCAGTCCCATTGATGATACTTCAGTTGATAGCTCCATTCAGTAAGCGTGTCGGGCCTTAGGATAGATTGTCACTCGTTGATTAGTAATCATTAAGTTTTCCTTCTCGTGCTATCATCTACGGGCACGACAACTGGTAGCAACAAGTCGCTCGCTCGTTTTCTTTTTTCGGTGTAATCTAGTCACTCTTAATCCGTCCTGTCCTTACTCTGCTCACGTACCCCATTACTTGGTGTTTAGCATCGAGTAGTGCCGCAATTTCCAGCTGTTTCATGGAGTCTCACCTAACAGGAACCAGCTGCGAGGCGAAGCCTCTGCCTTCACGGGCTACCCTGCCACCGGCCGCAGAACTTCTCCAAGTGTTGAATGGGTTACCCCCCGGCGTGCTACCATCACTAGTAGCCCACGGAATGGTATCTGCCACAACACTTGCACACCTGGCAGCCGAGGCACGAAAACAAGAGGCACAACAACCGCGACACCCCGTACGAGAAGAACTGCTAGGACAGGTTAGCGGTCAGAGCTCTGGAGATGAAGACTCGCAATCTGCGGGCTCTCCTAGTAGCGAATGCCTGCATATATTCAGTCCCCAGTGTGCACCGGCCGTAAAGGTAGGTCGCACACGACACCCCCGACGTTCGCCCCGCCGCAAAGCAATGACCCAACCAGTACCTGGGCCAGTGTCCCCTTCGAGTCCATCTGACAGCGAAGAAGAGTCTATAGGCTCTGGGAGGGCGAAGGGAAATGGGACTGCAGGTCAAGGGGAATTATATACTGTCGTTCGGGATGTAACATCTGATCCCAAGCAATCTCTACCGTTTACGCTACCCGATCGACGGTCGCTCATAGAAGAGCCTCCTCTTGCCGCCTTACATTCGGATGATGACAAGAACCGCTGGGGTACGAGTGTTGCTCTGACCCTCCCAGTCCATGGTAAGCCATGTCGGATCTTACTGGACACAGGAGGAGGGCACAGCTCTTATCTCTCTGAGACATGGGTCAAGGCTCATGGCAAACTCAAACCCCACCGTGACGAGCCATATACATTACAAGGTGTTCTGGGGGAGACAATCACCCGGGCACATCGAGTTGAACTTACACTACATTTTGGGAAATTTAAGGGTAACCTCGAGGGCGTAAAGCTAGCACCCCTCCGAGGGTATGACCTGATCCTTGGTCTCGATTTCTTTGATCGCTATGTCGAATCTATCGCACCGGATTTACTTCGGTTTCGAGACCAAAAGGGAAAACTTCACAACTTTCACCCATCGAAGATACCACCTACCAAGCCTTCACTGCCCCACTTGGCTGCTATGTCCGACTCAGAGTCCGAGGCTAGTTCAATTTTATTGACTCGCCATGCTTTCCGGCGTGCAATGCGGAAGCAAGGTACTGAATGTTTCGTGGCTATGCTATCAGGGGAGGGGGACACTATAGGGGGATTAGTAGATGGAAGGAGCGGGTCTGGTGCAGAGGAGGGGGGTCCCAGAGTTGATCCCGCGCCAGGTTCTGAGGAGGCAGCTGTCTTGGGGACGCCTAAGATCAGTCCGGACCTGAAGGAGTCCGAATTCAAGTCGAAACTATCGTCTACCCTCTCTCGGTATCGCTCAAGGTTTCCGCAGGGTGTACCACACATCCCCGCAGTCTCGCAAGACTTAAACATGCTTATCGATACCGGTGATGCGAAACCAATTGCTCAGAAGGGTCGCCCAATGTCACCACGGATGCTGGAAGAGCTTCAGAAGCAACTTAAAAATCTCCTCGACAAAGGATTTATCCAGCGTTCGAGCTCACCGTGGTCATCACCCGTACTCTTCGTCCGGAAGGCAGATGGCTCTCTGCGGATGTGTATTGACTACCGGGCAGTCAATGAAGTCACCCGCAAGGACAAATATCCACTTCCCCGCATTACCGAATGCCTCGACCAGCTAGGTGGAGCAAGAGTCTTTTCGAAGATTGACCTCTCGCAAGGATACCACCAAATGCGTCTCGCCGTGGCACACATACCCAAGACAGCCTTCAGCTGTCGCTACGGCCATTTCGAATGGCTTGTCATGCCTTTCGGCCTCACCAATGCGCCATCAGCTTTTCAGCGAGTCATGAATAAAATTCTCGAGCCATTTCTTGACAAGTTCGTTTTAGTTTACCTCGATGACATACTCATCTACTCGAAGTCAGAGGGGGAACACTTGGACCACGTCCGTCAGGTCCTCGAGGCTCTTGAGAAAAACGACTTGTTCTGTCATCCAGAGAAATCAGTCTTCGGTTGCCATACCATCAAGTTTGTTGGACACATCCTGTCCGACAAAGGCATAGCAATGGATGATGAAAAGCTTACCTCGATCCGTAATTGGCCTCGTCCGACCAATGTGTCCGAAGTACGCTCTTTCCTCGGTCTCGCCTCATACTACCGTCGCTTTATTCGGAACTTTGCCCACATTGCTGCGCCACTTCATGCCCTCACGGCAGGTGGTGTAAAGAAACGAGAACCTGTCGTCTGGTCAGCAAAATGCGAAGCGGCCTTCGAGGAACTGAAAGCGCGACTAACAGAAACTCCAGTCTTACAACCATGGATAGAGGACCGGCCTACACGGCTAAATACAGATGCTTCAGATTTTGCGCTGGGGGGAGAGGTCGAACAATTGGCCGAAGATGGCCTATGGCACCCTGTGGCTTTCGAGTCACGATCCTTGTCGTCAGCAGAACAGAATTACCCAGCCCAGGAGCGCGAGTTACTTGCGATCTTACACTGCTGGAGGAAGTTCAGTCACTGGTTAGATGGTGCTAGCGGCGGTGTGGTCATACGCACCGACCATGCTTCACTACAGTACCTCCGGAAGCAAAGAGAGCCAACGAAGCGACTCACTCGCTGGCTAGACGAGTTCGCTGCTATCGACGCCCCAATCATTTATAAACGCGGCTCCAAGATGGTTGTCCCCGATGCACTTTCGCGACGGGCAGACTATTCTACACTAGCTGCATTTACCCCATCCCCACCTCCGGCTGATGCCCTAGACCCTACAGACTGGCCCCTTTTAGTCCCAGCAATCATGCGAGGAGATGATGTTTCTGCTTACCCAAAAGAGGCTGTCCGCGAAGCCCGCATTCGACTCCATCTCTTCGAGTGGGACCCGGAGGACGAGGTCCTCACCTTTGTGGGTCCGGACCGATCAGAACGCTCGCCGGTCATCCCGAAAACCCATCGTGCAGACCTGCTCGATATCCTCCATAATGAATATGGGCACCAAGGTCCTAAAGGCCTTCGTCAACTCCTGAAGGGGCGGGGATGGTGGCCTCGGCGTCATGCCGACTCTGAAACTTACTGTGCCTCATGCCCTCAGTGCCAGATCTTCTCATCTAATCGGAAAGGTCAAGAGCTGGAGGAAATGCACCCACTCCCGCCATGCGAACCATTTGAGCGCTGGGGTATGGATTTTATTGAGATGCCCGTCTCAAAACGCGGTAATAAATGGATCCTCACCCTTGTTGATCATGCAACTGGCTGGCCCGTAGCAATCCCGTTGCCTGTCGCAACTTCACAGCGCGTCGTAGATGCAATCTGGGACCATATAATCCTACACTATGGGTTCCCTAGCGAAATCCTATCCGACCGCGGCAAGAACTTCCTGGCACCAATCGTCTCAGCCTTCCTTCGTAAGGCCAACATAAAACGACTTACCACTTCGGCATATCACCCACGCACGAATGGCAAGGTGGAACGTTTCAACGGCATACTCAAGAGCTACCTTTTCCGTATGAACACGACTGGTGACAAATCACGCTGGGATGAGTTCTTAGATGCAGCCCTGTTTGCATCTCGCATCCGCCACCGGGAAGGGTCAAAATGGTCACCTTTCGAGCTCCTGTATGGCCGGAAACCGCGCCTCGCCCGCGACGAGCCTGTTCTGCGAGCGCCTGAAATACCCCCACCATCAGACGACCAGCATAAACAACGAGTCTCAGACTTACATGCCAAACGTCAGGAGGCAATGGCTCGGGAAACAGCTCGGGCGGAACGTGATAAACGTGCTTTCGATGCACGTGTGCCCGGTGGGGAGGATGAACCTACAGAGGGGGAGAGGGCTAAACCAAAGCGCCGAAGGAGAAAGCGGGTGACTTACCAGGTTGGAGATCATGTCCTAGTCCGCAATAACCAGTCCCAGAAGGCAGAGCCTAACTGGACGGGCCCTTGGATCGTCCACGATGTTCGAGATAAGGGTACCATACAGCTCAAAGACCTTCGTGGTCGTACTCGCCCGGACCTGGTGCACATCAACCAAACCCGACCTGCAACACTTCGCTCTGACAACAATAAAACGGCATGGTACCTACCCAAATCCCTCCGCAAGGCATGGGCCCGTGAGGATGCAGCGCAGGCGGCGAGAGCTGACGAGGCTGTGGAGAAGCGACTGCCATCGATTAGGATCGTGGGACGTTTTGCACAGCCTGACCCACAGCCACTGCCTGGCGAAAAAGTACGATAACTTGTTTTCCTTTTCTATCTATGCACGACACTCCTTCATTTCACTACGGTACTATCGTTGCACCCCTTTTGCAAAATTCGAGCACCATGTCCCAGAACTACACAACCACATAACTAAAATAGTATAAAAATTACATCTGCGGGTAGAGGAACATCCAAACAGAAACCTCTCATAGAAATGAGAACGAATGGTGAGTTGGGGAACCTGCCAGAGCGATGCCGGTTTACGGTGCAAAATAACACAGAAGTGCAAACGTTCCCATGTGCCAAATGGAAAATTGTCACACAATGTCACGCCCTACATTGCATCTCCGACGCATCTCCGACGCATAGATAACTTCATGAATTTACATTTGATACACGTGGGACTAGTAGCAAGGTAGTAAACTTGTCACGCTGTACCGCTCCGCTTGATTTTGTCACACTCTTGCATTAGCATTTTGCAACAACAATCGCAAGTGATGTTTCCTCTTTACTGTCTCTGAAATATTAGCAGGAGGGCGGGAACTACCTGAAGAGACTCCGTACAACTTTATAGATTTATCGGGTGTGATTTGGTTTCAGCCCTGAATGAATTATCTGAAAGTAAGCCTGTCTGGACGGCGGAATGCTCCTACAACTGTACAGACATGTTCTATCAAAAAAAAAAATACACAGTCCTCTCAAGCCATTGGATAGCACCTTCCATGTATAACTACATGGCTAGAATCGAAGTGTGTAGTGTTATAATTTGCGTTTTGCACTTCTGGGTTCATGGGTCTCATTTTGCAAAGGGGGTGCAACGATAGTATACATTTCGGATGGCCCGTCGATTACTTACTCTACTTACACACTCGAGGGCGAGTTTCGTCTAAAGGGGGGATGGTGTCGGGCCTTAGGATAGATTGTCACTCGTTGATTAGTAATCATTAAGTTTTCCTTCTCGTGCTATCATCTACGGGCACGACAAGCGTGCCCCCACGGTTTACCAGCCACCGGCCTCCGCAGCTTAGTTCTGAAAGTCATCATAGATGACGAGCTACCCACCTTCATCGCAAGCGGGGTCCGCTTCAAACTCGTCAGAACCCACGCAGGAGCAGCCGACACTTGGCAGTCATCCACCCCCCGGGCTCCCAGCTCAGACACAGCTGCCTACCCACCAACAGAATCTGCAATATGTTCAGGCTCAACCGCATGCGCAAACGACGACGACGGCGGCACGACAGAATCCTGCGCAAACATATTACACGATGGGATACCCACCGGGCAGTTGGCAAAATACGGCCTGGCAGCTCTCTGGCTACCCCTACGCTACCACCGGAAGCGCTCCTTACCAGCAGACACACTACGCTCAGATTCCGTACACCCAATACCAGTCATATCAGCACGCTCCTCCTGCCCGTCCGCGCACGAAGTTGCAACCCAAACTGAGGACTCCGACACCCGAACCTATATATCGACATTGGGACGAGGTTATACGTGCATTTTTGAGGAAGGTAGGACTGAGCCAAGCACTGAAAGGCTTCGAGGATGACATGGTTGTCATGAATGAAGATTGGGAAAGAAAGGTTGTACCTGGGGCAATTGGGGAATTGGTACGGGACATGATGGTGCGCGCCATCCCCTGAGGATGATCACCAAGGACTCAGTCCCTTCACACGAAACAGACCTTGGGCAAATACAAGGATGGGGAGAAACCACAAGAACGTCTTTTGGAAGATCGAAAGTTGGATTACGTCCATCTGAGTGGTGGCCAGCATGCTCGCTCTCAGAGTACAGTAAATATATCCCCTCCTTTCTGGAAGGTAGACTCGTTCATCTGCGTGCCCCTTAGATCACAAAGTCCGTCTCTCAGTTTCTCGCGGAAAACCGCGCAAAGAATGATGCTTCCAATCGCTCTGAATTTCTCCAGTCCATCTCAGAGAAGCGCCGTCGACTTGATATTCGTGAGGATGTAGACGACACTATTCCATCTTGCGCGCGAACAGATACGAAACAACTCGATCGTGAAGTGCAAATGAAATACGATATTGCCAAGAATGAGGACGGCCCGTTACGAAAGACGGTGCAGGGAGTCAACAGGAAGGAGGCGCAAGAGAAACTGGTTGCCCTTTCAGACGGGTCAGAGAGCAAGGATCACCCAGCCCTCGACGAAAGACTGAAGAACATCGAAGCTCATTTAGCTGTGCGTTATGGTATGGAGTGACTTGTGTGTCTTCAGCGATATATTCTAAGGTGGATAGTACCTGCATCCCCGCGCAGTTTGCTTTCCCGCTTGCAATTCTTGGAAGATCATATCATACAACTTGAGAAGGAGTACCCCCCATGGGCAGCTTTACACTTTAATCAACCTCACGGCGAAGTACGCCCTTTTATATTATATTCTTGAAACAATCTGCTATCTGTCCTCTAATTTACTTTTGCAGTGGCCCCCTCCCCCACGCCAGACCCCAATAATCGTGCCCTCGCATCTTACCACACAAGAAGCACCTGCCGAATCTACCGCAGAACATCATATGGCCACAGGTTCTGGCTCGCTTTCGGATGATCCATCGACCAGCCTTGCAAAGGGAAAGGCAAAAACTAAATCGAGTCTACACCGTGCTGTCATGGAAAAACTCGAAGTACAGAGAGCAATGAGCGACTTGGCTGGGCTAAGAAAGGGTGGTGGATGAAACAACTCGGACTCATGGAAGATTTGCGCTCGATCTCCATTCTCCTTTACGGGACGCATCCGACATCGCCTCCGGCATCCATC
Source organism: Pisolithus albus (assembly GCA_024613165.1). Taxonomy (NCBI): domain Eukaryota; kingdom Fungi; phylum Basidiomycota; class Agaricomycetes; order Boletales; family Pisolithaceae; genus Pisolithus; species Pisolithus albus. The sequence goes on from JANFAB010000005.1 coordinate 436,730, forward strand.
AAAACTTTGGCCCTGCTGCTAACTGTAATCTGCATAATTCTTGTGTCAGCCTGTTCGCTTGGCGTGACTGCGCCTTCATATAGATCCGTCGGGATGTCGGGACCTGGATCAAGGCAACGGTATGCATGTACTTACGAAAAAAGAATGCTCGCCCTGTCGCAGGTGCAAGGTTTAGTGTTTGCGATGAACGCCCGCGAAAATGAATATAGCTTCATATGGAACTAATGTGGTTGGCGTACGGAGAGATAATTATCTGCGACATGTCTTGCTAGTTCACCCTTTCCTGCGAAGTTGTGCGCGTTAGCCAACTGTATGTAAAGGTCATTCACGTGAAAAGAAAATTTTAGGCCCTGCCAGGACTCGAACCTGGGTTACAGGAATCTCCCATCAGAATCCTGTGTGATGACCACTACACTACAAGGCCCACCCTTGTTTGACGTGGAATAACAGCCAACTGAAACAGATGGACAGCGTGGACCACTGCAGTGGTAGTGGTTTCGAGTTGATCGGACTTGGGTGTCCTTGGCAGTTGACCACAATATCCCATGTGCAGTGGTGCCGAGCACGCGGCTGCCATCGATTGCCCCGTACACCATGACCACAAACCCTTCACATATCCTCATCGCCCGTAGTTCGCGAGGGAACAACAACCCTTCTGCTTCCCTCAGCTCACCTACTGAAACACACGCAGCCGCGGCAGGCATCTTCCGCTCTTCCAGCTCTCCTCCCTGGAATCACCAGGAATATGAAGCAGAAGACCCAGTAACAGACCTCAACCTCAGTGACACGGATAGGGCCATCGAAATAGATCAAACCTTCACCCGCGACGGAACATTCCCTGGTACGGTCAAAATAATCGTAGAGAGTACGACGTTCTGGTGAGTTTGATATCAGACGGTGCCATCGAAGTGGCATTTAAACGCTAGTGCCGTCACATGGCAGGGCACATAAGGAAGTCCTGTATTTCGCCTCTCCATTCTTCCAGGCTGCCTTGAGCGGAGGATGGCTCGAGACTGGCCGGCCACCTTCGCTATCTTCCATGATCACAATTTCTCGCCGCACGGACCAGTCCTGCTGTTGTCCAACTCTCATCTCGCCTTCCGATCATGACAAGCAGGAACCCACTAGCGACACCGCGTCAGATTCGTCGTCTCCCGTCGAAGTAGAGCACCCGCCGGCAAGCGGTAGCGACGCTAGTACGAGTGATGCCAGCGAGAGTGAACTCGAAGAAGTGGGCAACTGCAGGTCCCGTGAACGGAGAGTGAATCTTGCAAAGATTCGTAATTCTGGCCAAGTCTCCGAATATGATGCAAATAGCAAGGGGAAGGCTACGGACATCCGTCATTCTTTATCTCCCAGTTCACGAACTACGCGCAAGGTTATTAAAAACCGTAGGAAAGTAAGTGCGCAGGATGCAGTCATTGTTCTCAGGGAAGAGAAGGTGACCTCTCTCGTTAACCGATGCCCTCACGACAACTGAATATGTCCAGGCCAACATTTTTCATGATTTTCTCAAATACGTGTATCCTCAGTATGTGTTGTCGGAGTTTCTGCCAAATGTGGCGTTGACTAGATTTATCAGCCTCCAATGTAATATTGCATGGAACAATGTGGAGGGTCTCATGAACATCTCCCACAAGTTCTGTGTGCCGACACTTCAGCAAGACTGTCTCAATTTCCTCCTTACGCACGCAGCGGGAAAGCCCATCAAAGCTATGCGTATCGCGGAAATCTTCGAGGAAGAGGAACTCTACTGCGAGGCGAGTCGTTTTGTACTTGACAACCCCGGCGGATGGTCGGAAGAAGAATTGAGTACGTTAAGCCAGGAAACCCTGCTTAAACTAGAGAAGCGGTGGGTTTCACATGCGAAATATTTCATCTGTTACGCCGTCTAGAACTATTGCATGTAAGGCGGAACTGGTTCCTCGAGCGGGTCCTCAAACTCGGTCTCACTCCCTTGGCCAAAGAGTACCAATGCGTACGTCCGTTATTTTTCCCATTGGCGTATGAGAGAGGGTTCTCTTAAACGAGCTTCAAGTGCGCGACTTGTCTGGACCCTTCCAACTGTGCTCGGTTACTCGAAGAGAAATGGAGACAGGCCTATAATGCTGTATTTCGCTTTGGTTCGTTTGTCAAAGTACCCGTCTAAGAATACCTGATACGAACAAATTTGCACTAGGTCTTTGCCAACCTTCGATGGTTTACCGTTACCTGAGGAATCTCGAAGGAGTCAGCCCCCCACTCACCCTTACTCATCTTGCTTGCCAGGCCACCGCCAAGGCGTTCACTGCCACACGTAGGCCGTCTTTTTGTTCGTGTTAGTTCCAATTTCATCGCTGTCGTAACCCACAGTTTTCGACCGCATGTTCTCCATTCGCAGCGACGCTGCCGTTGCGTCCTTGAGCGGCGGCGGTGGTCGTGTCGCTGCAGCTGCGGCAACAGCTAGCAGTCCTCGTCGCCACTTCCTTTATTGCACACTGAAACCCGAGAAGGCTGCTCCGCGTACTCGACGTTCACGCGAGCTTCTGTAAATTTCTTGGTACCCCCTCATTCATACCTAGCCTTAAGGCATTCCAACTCCTCTGGTCAGTTAACCCGCAGCTAATGAGTTTGTCGTCATCATGCTATATTCCGTTCGGTTCAGTTCCCACAACTAGAATGTATTTCTGAATAAGTTCACGTTGTATACATACCCTCCTAAATCACCTGTCGAGCGTAGCGAAATGGGTATCTATCAAATGGAATAATAAATCCGATGGGACGGCTGATAACCGATTATGACTGAAACAAAGCTATGTCGAGGGTCAAATAGCAGTGACGAATGCAGGGTACATAGGTTGGGAAGTGGGATAGATCCCTCTGAAAAACGAGGGAACCGTAATCCGATACTAGAATGTGGTGTGATGCCAATCCAGCACCGTAGAAAAACCTGGAGGGGGATATAGTTGCAATCGACAATGAAAATACGAAGCCTTGGTCGAGTACGCAAAATACAATAACATAAACAAACAATCGTCCAAGAGACGGGAATTGAGAGTCGCGAAGGAAGAAGAGAACGAATTCGAGGGAGAGTCAGAGAGCAGCGTCAGGCTTGTGGCGGGAAGATGATAACAGCGTTATCCACCAACCACTCCACCATCAATGCTTTGCCGGCCATGTCGCTGAATTCAGACCCGCGGTCTCTCGACCACATGAGCGTCGCTGATGCCGTCCAAGTTAGCGCTTGTAGTGGCTTGCAATGACACTACTTACGTCCAAAGACGACACCAAGGTTACGAGCCGTCATTAGGTTTTGATCGCAATGTTCCCGCACGCTGCAAGTAAATGTCAGGAGTGGCGATATGCCGGACCCACGACGGACATACCGATGCAAATGTAGCATTAGGAAACGCAACGTATAGTAATGTTCAGTGGGGAGTCGATCCACGAGTTCCTGGAGATGTTTTGCCTTGAGAGCGGGATCTTTGAGTCCAGCAGCAGAAATGAACTCCTCGTGTAAGTCGAAAGTCAATAGTGGCACCGGCAACGAGCGGAAATAGGTCTTTAACACCGATGTCACACTGCAGATATCGTTGAACCGGTCAGTGTCTCGAAGATCGAAGGTGGTATAATCCTGCCGCTCGAACAACTGGGTGATAATCTTCGTCTGACCATATCCTCCAGTTTTGCGGTAGATGCCCTCGTAATCTAGTGCGACCGCCTCCACGGCCTCTATACATTTCTCGACAATTACAGGGACCTTGCGTTCACCCCACCGACAGTCCGATTTGACTTGCTCAACAAGATCGCGGCCGAACATAGATGGCACTATCACTTCACTGAGCATAGTTTTTATACACAAGCGGGATGAAACGTACGTGGAACATGTCCATTCACGTCATCTCGGTGCCGAGGTTGATGAGTGCATAGCAGCTGAACATGATTCATGCAGCGCGAGTGGACGCTTATATGGCAATCTAATGTAGCACAATTAAGGTAAACGTAATGATAGAACGTTATTGGAAGTATCAATACCCACTTGAGCAACGGAACTGTGAGGTTGCCCACAGTTTATCCGCGCAGTGATCGCAACGCGCAAACCGTAAAGTACTTGCTTGCTGGAAATTATGCTCCAAGTGTATCTTGCCCCTGTGATCAGACGGATACGTGGCAGGTTCTCTCGCCCGTGATCCGGGCCACTTAAACTTGCCGGATCGGAGTGTTGATATTGCATCGGATGTGTCGGGCTTCGGGGTGCGGTTGTTTTTCTCCCTGTCTTCAACGACAGCGTTGGTGCTCAGTGTGGAGCTGGCGCTGAGGGAGTGTTGCACTGATGTAGGAGTCTCCGGGGCATGACGAAGTCGATCAAGAGACATGCTCTTCTTTCTACGCAGCTTGTTCGTGTCGTCATGCATCGGCGGTGGTGATATATCCAACACAGGTGTCTGGGAGCGCGCAGCCTCCACACGACGTGCATACTGTGTACTGAGTTGAGCAAGCTCCTCATTTCGAGCGTTGAGGACGGTGGTCTCCTCCAGGAACTGGTCTCGTGATGCTTTGAGCTCGGCAATCTCGCGCATTAGACACTCTCGTTGTTCACTAAGGGGTATAAGCTCGTGTTTGTACTGGGACTTGAGGCTGTCCAAACGCATAGCAAGCGACCTGCTGATGTGCGTAGCGGGCACTTCACCGGAGGCAGCAGTACTGGATGAATGAGAAATTAGTTGTAGGGATGAAGTGGGCTAGGGAAATACCTCTTTGATGAATAGAGCTCCTCCATCTCCGCCACAGTCAAGTCTCGTTCTACTTTCAGTCTAGAGAGGTCCTTCCCCAAGTGGATGAGGTCCTTCGTGAGCTCCTCTGACAACCTTTTCCGCACTTCCAATCTCTTGCTCTCGCTGCTCAGTGCTGTTAATTTGGCTGCCTGGCCAGAAAGTAATACGCGTAGGCGAATAATCTCTGCCTCAGCATTTCGACGAGCGACCAACTCGCGATCGTATTCTTTCTGAGCGACTGTGAGGCCGTGCATGTACTGTTGGCTGGCTCTCTACGATAACCGTCAGCAGATTTCGCGAACAAGGGAGTGTGGCGGCAGTACCTTCGTCCCGTCATAATGCGACTTGAGATCATGATACTCCACCTGCCTTTGTTCCATGGCCGACATAATAGTCTCCGCGAATGACTTGTTCAACCGCAGCTGTGACGGCCCCTTTTCATTTGTATCCGCCAATAATTCCTGCAGCCTCTGCAGAACGACTTCGTATGGTTCGCTCGAAACTGGAGTCGGTGACGTCGACCCCGGAGTAGTGAGCGTGATCTGCGCCGCAGATGGAAACAGGTTGAGTGAAGCATTTGAGGTAAGCCGTTTCCTCTCCGAAACGCCGGAGTCACTTGCCAACGACGGAGAGAGCGACTCGGAGGCGGCATGGTCCCGAGCAGGAAACTCGTACGCCACCGCATCGCTCACTTCCGACTTAGCTTTAATCTCTGGGGATATGGTCGACAATATTTCTGATTTCATGTCAGAGAAGTTGACAGGCTGCGTGGTGTACTGCGACGACGACGACCGTCCAGGGTCAGTTTGTTGACCAGACCGCGTCGCGATTCCGTCGTTTGCGAGTGATACGTTCTCTGCGCCATCCTTCGCTCCCTCAGAGATTTGATCGAGTGACTTGAGAGCCGGCATGCCCCCAACAGACTTTAAGAACTCCGAGAAATCCGATCCAGACATTGAGAAACGAATGGGTGGCAAAGCAGGAGCGATAAACGTAGCAACGGAGGTGCGTTCTACAGGAGAAGACTCCTCTGAGCCGTCTAACTGAGAGACCACGGATACGTCTGGGTCATTCCCTACATTCTCCAAGTTCAAGTTACTCGGACGAGGTTTTGACTTGAACTCCTTCGGTGGTACGAGAGGGGGCGACTTCGGAGTGGGGGCTGGAGCTGTGTCAGGATTTCTCTCGTAATCAGCTTCGGCCTCCGTATCTGTTCCACTTTCGATGCTGTGTGGCACGTCCGCGGTATGTGATGGAGACGCGGGGGGGATTACCCCTGAACGGTCAGTCCAGCTGAGCGGAGATGAAAGACCAGAATTTGCGCCGTCCAGACGTGCCGGTCGTCCGCCGGATGGAGCAATAGGAGAAAGTCGGCCGTTCACCGAATAGCTATTCGAACTATCGAGCGAACGCGAGACGTTACCTAGCCCATCTGTGCGTACTACGCCATCCAGATGCAGGGCGTTGCGCAGGGGTGTTCCCGGGCGAGCGGATGATGGAGCGGATTGGGGGTCGTGCGATATAGTCCGTATGCGCACCGAATCCGGCGTTCCACGTCCACTCTCTGTTGGCGTCGGCGATGATGAGGGCGAATGGTAAACCGTTGAAATTGATGCGGTATCGCGCAGCGAGCTATTGTTTGACGCACGGCGGGACGACGAGGCATCGAACGAGGGTTTGGAAGGTGACGGTGTGACGGGGGAATTGACGACCTGAACAGGTACGGTGTGAGAGCGGACCATCTCAGGTGCCACACCAGTGGTAATGGCCAGTCCAGGATTCGTCGATCGCCGCTTCTCACCTCCATTAATACTGCCATTAGGTACAGAGAGAGCAAGATTTTGCGACTTGTCGATGGGGTTTTTCCCGTCATGGTTGGGGCTCTTTTTGCCAAAGAGGAAGTTAAGCGGCCGCACACCATCGTCGTAACTCTTTCTCCGCTGTACATTTTTAGGACCACCGGCAGACAACGGACTGAGATAAGATTTTCCCGCCATGCTACCATCAGACGGTGAGGCCTGGAGGGATGTTCTGCAGTCCGCTGGATTGAGACTGTACGAATGAGAAGCAGACGAGCGGCCGTTCACGAGTACACCGAGTTCGTCGACATCCGGATTGCTCATCTCGGGCGGTGCTACCGTCATAGAGAAAGCCTGAGAGCTTGCAGCATCAGACGAAGAAAAGTGGGACGGATGATCTCGTCTGGGATCCCCCGAACCGGTAGCGCTTGACGACCCGGATCTAGCAGCGGTGGGGGTGTTGTCTGTAGGTGGCAATGACTCGCGTTTCTTCGCAGGGGTTGATGGTTCCACGCTCTTGGTAGAACGGGTTTCACGGAACGTGCTCGTGGATGCTTTGGATCGCAGAGATGTGCGGCTTGACTGGGAATCATGAGACCGATCCGAAGGCTTGCGAGGATAGGGTGAACATGGGCCAAGGATAGACGACACGGGATACGTACGGCGTAGTCTGTGAGATGACCGCGCGCGTCACGCTCACGGGTGGAGGAAGAGCCACTCCCGGAGGCAGATTTTTCTTTTTCTCTTTTCCGCTGAGCATGACGACGAATTTTGGCCATGCGGGCGTTGTGGCAAGCCATGCAGTAAATTCCCTGGCTTGTTTTGGCGAAGACAAGTTCGTCGATGCGATTACGGCATACTTTGCACTTGAAGCAGTGGGCATGGTAGGAGTCGTCGCCGGTCATAATGGCTTCGTCGAGGATAGGCTGTTGGCATATGTTACAGTTGTAACTGCAGTTCGCACAGATGGGGGATCCATCGGAGAGCAAGAGGAGATTGGTATCGGCGGTTACTTGTTGGTTACACTTTGCGCACTTGAAGCAATTGACATGGAAGAAAGACTGGCTGGAATGGATAGGAGGGGGAGTGAGACGGAGGGATGAACCGAGAGGGGTGACGTACCCGAATGCTACGACTAAGCCTCCAGTTTCATTAACCGCGGACTGCTTGCAGCCAGGACAGAGCCCATCCCCGATAGCACTGAGTGAGTTGACCTGGACGAGATCTGTCATGGGGGGGTATCCACTGTCTACTGTTACGGGGAATGCGAAAGCCCAAACGAAGGGGCCAACGGTTGGGTTGATGGGGCCAGTGAGAAAAGACAGAAATCGCGACAGCAGTCGACGGTGGAATGCCTTACCACAATTATTTATTTTTGGAGGGTTATAAAAATAAATATTATTTATTTTGTTTACCCCCTCGAATAGCGCAAGAGACGCAGACGAGTAGGCATACTAGCCCCAAGTGGCAAATCGCGTTCACAGGCCAAGGGTCGCCAAACTCTTGACCTTGGACGTGATCTCTGTGGTATACTGCCATGACGTGGCAGCGACCATGTATACTACTTGGGATGTCGTGCAATCGCACAGCGCTCGTTGTAAAAGTTGTCAATAGCCGAAAATGATATCATTTTGAGAGATGGCATGATCCCCAGCTGACACTCGGACCCTGTGCGAGTTGTGCTATTACAGTACTAGCTAGAGTGGCACCCCTGCAGCTGCAAGTCTCACCCGGACTGCAGCCGCTGCATCCGTTCGAGACCTGTGCCACGACGGGCTCTTTGGCGACGCTGTGCCTTCCCCGGGCCCACCTCTCTCCCTTTCTCCTCCCACAGTACCTAACCTAACCAAGTCACCACACCCGCTATGCCACTCCCTGACACCGGCCCTTTATCTCTCCACTCGAGTCTGGGGAATGCAGTCCAGTCCAAACCCAAGCAAGCCATGATCGTCCGCTTGTCTGCGGAGACCCTCGAAGCACTCGAGGCCTTCCCAAATCATCCGGATATGCACTTCGATTTTGGTGACAATCCGGTGAGCCTTCATCCTGTCCACTAACCCCCCACGTCCAACCACCGTTTTAGGGCATATATATAGGAGAGACGTTCTATGCCATGCGGGCTCAGCAAGAAAGCACTTCACATGAAATATATCTCCGCACTTCTTCAGCTGCCAAGCCCAATGCTCCCCTCAAGCTGTATGCCAATGTCATCGGCAAATTTATGGTGGAGCGACAGCTGGTTGCCAAAGTCACGGATGGCGTCCGCCAACGCACGTTGGAAGCCAAGAAAGCACACTCAGAGCGACAAGCCATCCTGCTCGAACAACCGCCGATACCCACCCCCACAACTAAACATACAAAACGTAAGACGCCGGGATCTGGCACGGTCATAAAGAAGGCGGTCGCTCCTGTAGATCAGCTCCGGGTGCCCTCCACTTCTTCCACTCCTCTACGCAAGGTCTCTCCCCTTCCTCAGAACCCGCCGTCGTCCAGAGCGAACGCTGATGTTCGAAGACGTCTTGTCCATTGTCTTGCTATCCAGCCTCGCCTAGGTGACGATGCTGTGCGGATGGTCGGGGGTCCTAATACCAGTGTACAAACACGGGAGGAATTACTCAGGTTGCTCGAGGAGGTGAGGACCTCAGTCTCTCAACTTCTGTGCTTTAAGCCTTTTAACGAGCATCCTAAAGGTTGCAGAACAGACACCCGTGAAGAAGGGAGACAAGTCACCGCGTCCCTGGACTCTTAAAACTCAGACATGGACCGAAGTGCGGCCGTACGAGTGGCCTAAGCTCACCGAAACAGAACGTACGAACATGGCCCGCCATGCTCGAATGGCTTTGAAGGCACTAAAGATACCAGAATCGGATCCGGCGTGGCACAACGTGCGCTATCGGCAACCAGGTCCGCCACCCTCTGCTCCCCCTCCGTCTTCACAATTCACCGCAGTTCCGTCAGCACCCCAGCAGTCCGAACCCAAGCCGCCTGCGATCTCAAAGGATGCCAAACAAAAGGCAAGAATCGATGCTTCGCGCGCGAAAGGTGAGATACCGATGAAGGACGAGAGCGCGAAGGTTTCGGCCTCTCGCCCGGCTGTCCCAAAAAGAGACCAAGTAGAAAAGCATACTAGTTCGGTGTTAGATGGTTCCGGGACGAAATCTGCGACGAGCCGACGCCTGCCTGGCTCTGGATACCAGGCGAAGAAGACGTCACAGCCATCGACTCTTACAGCACAAGCTCTTGCAGATAAGATTTCTGCGTCAAGCAGTGACCCTCGTCCCACACAGCGACAGTCCTTACCTGCCTCGCTCCCCAAAAAACCTGCTTCTCCGCTCCCTCCACTTGCCGGCCCCCAGGCAAGGAAAACGGTTGCGCTACCACCCAAAACTGTCAAGAGGGACGACCAAGTGGATTCGGAGAGAGAGCGCGAGCGTGAACAGAGAGAACGAGCAAAGCGAAAAGAAGCAAAGCTTAGGGAACGTGAACATGAGAAGGAGAAGCTCGGCCGGGAGAAAGGTACCGCCGCCTCTGGCTTCAAACGCAAAACTACTACTTTGGAACCTGAGGGCGCCCGCGATGAAGGGCGCACTTCCACATTGGCACCTCCTCCTAAAAAGCGTAGGGTAGAGGAGAGCTCGCCATCGACAGTGACGTCCTCGTCCTACAAGTCTCAGGAACATCAGGAGCCACGACGGCCCAAAGAACGTGAACTCATCGATCCCCCTTTAAAGTTCAAGGAGGAATCTGCCACCCCTTTGCGGGGACTCTCGTCTAGCCAAGACAGACGCTCTCCCTCACCTTCGAAAGTGGAACGACCGAAAACCAACGGACCGTCGACTAAAATGCGGCGGAAGTCGCCCATCTATACGTCGTCCGAAGACGAAGGGGAGATCCCTCAACCGATACCGCAGCCGCGTAGAACGTCCCTGCCACCTGCACCTACTGGGATAGACTTGGGGACAAATCGGAATGAGTCCCGACATCGATCTCGGACGTCTCTCCCACTTCCGACCGATCACGCAGCCCTTCGTGCACGATACCGAACTTCGTACGCAAAGTACCTCAATGCGTTTAGCAAGATCGTTGCTCAGAAGGGGCGTATTGAGGCTTTGCTAAATGGAGAGTCCGAAAGTGACATCGATGTGATGGACCCCGACGAACTCATGAAGCTTACGATGGAACACGATGCACTGAAAGAGGAGCTTGAGAGGCTTCGAGGGGTGTACAACGAGGGAACGAGTTCTTCCCCTTCGGAATAGCCAATAACAATGCGTCGGGATCTATATCGACGGTCGTAACGACCGGACGGGATACCAAGGGTGTCTGCCACGCATTGTTCCATGCAATCTCATACCTGTCAAGTCTTCTACTTACACGCTTTTCCCCTTCCCTTGGCGGACACAGGAAACTATGGAACAGCAAGTTGTATACCACACCAATAAATACGTAGATTTCGTTCCGAATCGCCAACGATTTGTATGCTAGGGACTTGATCCCCAGAAGAGTCCACTTGCGACGGAGACAAGTCCCTGACAATAATCCCGCTCCCAATTAAGCTCTCGCCAACTCGACTTCCAACCTCGCGGTCCCGAACCCTTTGTCGGACCAGTGACCGAGTGTGACGGTTGAAGCTACGAGCCGCGGATACAACCTGTCAATTATTGAACGAGTCTTCCCAGAATTGACGAAACTTTAGGGGTATTAGAAACATTGAAAAGTGCACTTATCATTGTTGCCTAGTGATATGACGAATACTCCTCGATCACTCGCCAAGCCAAGCTTGCCACGGCGACTTCGTGTAACAGTAGAAAAGGCGTTTCATGGTATTCTGACTAGGACTCACTAGTCTTAGCTGTTGCTATGAACGCGAGAAACGGTCCTACTTTGGTTATCCTTGTATTAGTCATCAAAGCTCGCTTTCGAAAGCTGTCACCTACACAGAGCGACAGTACAATCCACCAGAGGTCATGTATTTTCTGTGCGTATGTTGAGTGCACTTCGAAGAACCCTGGCATGTGGTCAGGCAGGTCGAACATATGTCACCTCGAAAGCACCCGCCCTCGTCCCCGAGTACAAACAATCATCCCACACAACAGTTCCACAGACCACAGCGGCCCCCGACAGCAAGCGGAAGAAGAGTCGCGGGGACACGCCGCCTCAACCCGCAAAGCACGGTGCGCCCATTCCAAGCTAAAGTGATTCTTTCTACCTGATCAACATGCTTTCAAGCCAAGCGCAACCCTCTTGGGGTACAGCTGTTGTCCCGCCAACTTCACGCGCAGATATTCCGAAATGTATCGTTTCCCTCGCCCAAACCATCATTCGTTCAAATCTCGCGGGAGCACCTGGAAATGCATGGACTAGACCCCAAACAGGGATCCGTTCTTCCAGATATTGGGTTTACACTACCGCCGCTGCAAGGTTCTACCATTGATGAGCATTTTTACCGCATTGGATTGCAGGCTTCGCAGCCTTGGTTGTCTCTTGCGAAGGACCTCGCAGCTTGTGAGCTCCCGCCAAGACCAGACTATTGGGATATACAGTCGGGTTGGACGAAGTACAATTTCCTTCCAGACGGGTCGAGCTACAGCGAATATGTTGAGTACCCGCAGCACGACGGAAAACCAGAGGAAATTCTCGTTTTTGACGTTGAAACTATGCCGTCCTACCACCCGTATGCCGTCATTGCCTGCGCAGCCTCCAAGAATGCCTGGTACGCGTGGATATCCCCATGGCTATTAGGGGAGTCCAGCGATGTAGAACACCTGGTACCCTTGGGACCGCGAGACATTCCACGCGTTGTGGTCGGTCACAACGTTTCATATGACCGGCAACGGATCCTAGAAGAGTACTCTTTGGGGGGTACACAGACACGCTTCCTCGATACCATGGCGCTTCATGTCGCCGTGAAAGGCATATCCTCCCACCAACGACCTGTGTGGATGAAACATCGCAAGTCGAAGGCAGAGAAGCACGTGCGACGCGAGGAGGCGGTTGAAATGGTCGTTGGAATGTTGCAGAATGTTGAAGTTCAGTTCGAACAGGAAGCCGACGAAGGAAGGCGTGCCGAGCTTTGCCGCCTTCGTAGTGAGTTAGAAGAGGGCCTTTCGCAACTTCAGTCGGAAGACTTCAGCATGGACGTCGAAGAAGAATCAAAGAGGACATGGGAGGACCTAACGTCCGCTAATTCCCTCGCAGACGTTGCCAAGTTACATTGCAATATCGATGTCGACAAGGAGATACGCGAGGACTTTTTGAAGGCCAGCTCATCCGATATACTTGAACATATTCACGACTTCCTGAACTACTGTGCAAATGATGTGTACGTCACGCATAGGGTATTCTTACGCGTACTCCCCTCTTTTCTTCAGCTATGTCCCAGTCCCGTCTCCTTTGCGGGAACGTTAGCGATGGGTTCTAGTTTCCTCACTGTAAACGACACTTGGGAAACGTACCTGAATAATGCTGAACGGGCATACCATGACCTAGAGGCGAAAGTGAAGAAACGTCTGATAGATCTCGCAGAAGGGGCCAAATCGATGATGAAAAACGGTTCTTGGAAGGAGAATCCGTGGTTATGTCAACTCGATTGGACACCTAAAGTTGCGGGCAAGTCCCGAGGTGTCATTGCTGGGCATCAGGTATGTTTGTTGCGGACTCCCTGAATATATGTTGATGATACCGTAGGAGGTCGATTCCAAGCCAGAATCCAAGACAAAAGTCACGCAACCTTCGTGGTTCAGGGAGCTTGTCAAAAAGGGTCCTCTCCATCCCAGCGTCATCAACCGCATGCTCCCGCTTCTATTGAAGATGTCCTTCGATGGGCATCCCCTCCGGTATACCGTAGAAGAGAAGTGGCACTATATCAAGGATGGTGTACTCTTCCGCCTACCTACTGCGGGGAAGAAGAAGACCATTACGATCCTGTCAACCACCCATGGACTGCCCAACTTGAATAGCGGGAGATTGTCTGCATCTGACTGTTCGATGGTTTATGACATATCCTGTGGCAAGGATGACCCTAAACTTGCGGAACGCATTCTTGCACTTGCAAGGTCACTTGTAGACGTCCAGAACTACGAGGACGATCCGTCTCTATGTCAGTTAGACTGGTCACCGGTTGACGGTGCTCCCATGTCGGGCGATTCCATCCTGCCACTGACGGTGCCATCCGGAAAGGACCGACAGCTCAATGTATTATGGCCAAAGTGGTTTTGGGATCTTGCGCGGCCTAAGAAGGGCATGCCTCCTGGCAGCCTGGATATCACAGTTCGTAATCGCATAGCCCCTATTCTTTTACAACTCTCATGGTTAGGGTGGCCACTCTTCTACTCGCGCGAGCATGGGTGGACGTTTCGTGTTCGTAAGGACGCACAGTTCTCCACCCGCTTATCGCCCCTTGACTTTTTCGACCGTGCCGACCATGCGTTGATGGAAATGAGTCAGGGCGACTACGTTTTCTTCAAGCTTCCACATAAGGATGGCGACAAAGCAAATGTAGGCAGCCCACTGGGGAAAACGTTTATGAAGTATGCCCAGGATGGGACATTAACGAGTCCGGGTGGGGAAGCAAACGATGCTCTGGACATGAACGCGCAGTGTAGCTATTGGATCAGTGCGCGTGACCGCATCCTGAACCAGATGGTAGTCTGGGACGGCAAAAACGTCGACATTGGGATAAAGGATGAGGCCGACTCATTGGGACTTCCGCGGAAGTGGGGTATGATTCTTCCTCAGGTTATCACGATGGGTACAGTCACGCGCCGGGCGATCGAAAAAACGTGGCTTACAGCAAGTAATGCAAAGAAGAACAGGGTTGGCTCAGAGTTGAAAGCTATGGTACGGGCTCCCAAAGGGTATGCCATTGTTGGTGCGGACGTCGACTCTGAGGAACTTTGGATTTCGAGTTGCATGGGAGATGCACAATTTGGCCTGCATGGTGCTACAGCACTAGGGTGGATGACCCTGGAAGGGACAAAAGCTGCAGGGACCGACTTACACTCCAAGACAGCTAGCATTCTGGGCATATCACGGGATCAGGCTAAGGTGTTCAATTATTCGCGTATCTATGGCGCGGGCATGCGACATGCTGTCTTGCTGTTGCTCCAGTCCAATGCGAGCATGCACCCTGACGAAGCGCAGAAGCTCGCGGAAAACTTGTATGCGACAACCAAGGGTAAGAACACCCACCGCCCTGATCTTTTCGGACGGAAGTTTTGGTACGGTGGCACTGAGAGCTTTGTCTTCAACAAGCTTGAGGAGATTGCACTTTCAGACCGACCTCAGACACCTGCTCTGGGTTGCGGTGTCACCGCCGCATTGTCAAAGGAGAACCTGCCCGAGCAGTTTGGTGCCGACTTCATGACGTCTCGCATCAATTGGGTCGTCCAGTCGTCGGGGGTGGACTACCTACACCTCTTGATCGTGGCCATGAACTATCTTACATCCAAGTATGACATTGCAGCGCGCTACCTAATCTCGGTCCATGACGAACTGCGCTATCTCGTCACTGAGGAAGATCGATACCGCGCTGCGCTCGCACTGCAAATCGCGAACCTCTGGACACGCAGCCTGTTTGCTTTTCGGTTGGGGATGGATGATCTCCCTCAGAGCGTGGCCTTCTTCTCGGCCGTGGATATTGACCACGTCTTGCGCAAGGAGGTTGATATGCCCTGTGTCACACCTTCGCATCCTACGTCGATACCTCCAGGAGAGAGCTTAAACATCGCTGACTTACTGGGAAAGACTCAAGGAGGCTCATTATGGAAGGATGGTAGAGCGATGGCTGTTGAGGACGCCCCACCGTTTACGGATGACCTGGCCGGATACCACCCTCCCAATTGTCTTACACATCGTGCGAACGGCCCCGCATTCTTACGTGCCCAGGCGACCAACGAGCTTGCTGAAGTCAAACATCTCGCACAACGAGCGGGACAAATTATGACTAGCAACCGCGTTGGAATTTCAAAGAAGGGAATAGGAAAGCGTCGTTCCCGTCAGCAAGAAACCATCCCTGTCGTCGATAATATCGACTGGGACGCAGTCAGAGAAGTATTGCAAGCCAGTTCGGGCTGCTGAGTTTTTTTGGAGGGCATTACATGTTTTTCTATGAATATTAGGTTGGCCTCTAGCCTCAGCAGAGACACCCCCGCCAAGCTGCAATTTCCGCATGTCTTCCTTTCCCGGAGCGTTTGCAACTGTCACCCCCTAGTCCTTCGTAAATATAGCACGTTTATAAGTAATGGGAACGTTAATAACGGATTACTGTCTGATGGTACAGAAGGGCTGATCAACGTTGCTGGAAGGTCGGCTTGACTTTCCATGAGGTAGAGCATACGTCAAGTGACATTTCGTAAGCACGGTGACATAAGTGCACCCCCTCCATGGATTTCGCGCCTCTGCGTTAGGCCATGGTGGGCCCCTGCTTGCTTGCCCCCAAAAATTCCGGTTTTCGTTTCCTCAGCCAACAAAATGTCGTTCTTCGTCACACAAGTCGTGGTATATTCCGATCAAATGTTGACCGTTATAGCACTATTCGCCTTTTTTTCAAGCAACAGTTCATGACCTCCACTGTGACTCAACCTGGTAAACGAAGTATCGGTTTCGGCGTGGTCTCGAGCGTACGGTCCAGTGGCTTCGGAGGAGAAAATCGTTCAAGTAGATGCAGGGTTCTTACGTTCCGCGATCACTCAAGTTCCGGGCATAGTTCCCGACCTGGTGCCGACAGCAGTGCGGAGCAAAGTAACCAAAACCAAAAGGTCGACCCGCCACCGCCGCCCTTGAATTTGGAAAACTATCCAAAACTATATCGCAGGCTGGCGGAGTCACTTTCCCACCTACATCGCCCCACCAGGGATGATTTCCTCAGAGTCGCAGACGGCTTTTGGCAACGGTTGAGCATACGTTTTAAATGGTTCACCATCAGATCTTTTCGAAAATTCAATGCCGACGATATATCCGCGTTCATCACCTGGTTCCTTATGAGCCAAACACTGTGGATTCTCATCGGCACGTGAGTATGGCACGCATGTGAAGTGCTCATTACCTGACATATACATTTTGCAGAACCACTTTCTTTTCGGTGATCTTCGCTACTGCCAATAGTTTGCGATTACAACGTGCGTGGGTAACTTCTGTATGCCATACAGCCAGCCAATGACTGTTTGCTGGTTGACCAGAATATGTTGCTCGGGCCATTTCCAATTACCTAACCAGTGAAACAGGTGTTACTGTTATCTTCGAATCCGCTATCGTACCCAAATGGAAGGACTCCCGAATATCATTCAAGAACGTATATATTTCGCGTCGACCCCAGTCAACTCCCACAGCCTCACTCAAGAAGCCTTCTGGACATAGAGCAGCGGTCGGGTACGATGTGAGCAGTCACCCCGCGTACAATGATCTTGTCGAAGAAGACGAGGAAGTTTCTCCAAATCACTCAGAAGATGACTTGAATTACACAATGTTCGATCTGAATGTTGACTCGATCGACGTCACCTTATCTCTTCAACGCTGGCTCGATGGGAAGGGCCTTGTGGGGGACGCTGTGGTCAAGGGTGTGCGTGGTGTGATAGGTAGGGGATATGGTCTCCCCACACCGGAAAATGACAATAATAAATTTCCACTATAAAGATCGCCGCTCCGTCTCTTGGGATCCGGAAAACCCCCTTGACCCAGCTGCTTTCAGGCATCCCGCTCGCCAAGGCGATTTTGAATTGGAATCGCTCCAACTCGAGGACGTCCTCGTTACCGTTTATCAGCCTGGAGATTTCCGACCATATACCACGTCCATTTTTCGCGCTGACATCCGGAAGTTGCGGAAACAATGGCTATTTTACGACTTCTTATCCGCAGAAAACGTGGTTGGGCAATTTGATAACTGCCTTTTCAGCTTACACAAGCCACAGAGTATTGGACGAACGACGGAACAGGATCTTAGAGACGGAAAGTGGTCCCGAATGGTAAGTGGAATGCTGAAACTTTGACCGATACACCGACGTGGTCGTTTTTGGACAGTCGAGGATACGTATCGACGGCGTCAACATAGACCATTTACAAAATTCAACGACGGATCAAGGTGGACCCCTTTCGTGGATTACATCGGGTAAAGTCGACGCTGTTCTAGATATCAAGTTCCCCAGGGATCTCGAAGAGGAGTTCCCGTTCAACGCCATCTTGGAGGAGTTGGCAGAGGTTATTACAACGGCGGCTACGGTATCACTCAATATCGATCGTATCCCCGGCCAGAGAGAGCTTGCAAAGCCCCCATTAAGTGCCCCTTTCACTGAGGAGAGCAAGGGTGATTCGGATAAAGCCAAAGTTGTTATCGACATAGACTTGCGCTTCCGAGATCTGAAAGCCTCCGTCCCACTCTTTACCTCGGACTTGACGTACGTCAACAATGCGTTGATCAGGCCCATAGTAGCATTTATGAAGTAAGTGCAAGTTTTTTTTTCGGGACACGCGCTGACCCGCTGCGTTAATTACAGTGCACATCACACTCTCGTACCTATTCATTGCAGAGTAATCAAAGACCTGTCCGACTTTGATGGCGCGTGGACAGTAAGTCTTCAGCTTCCCACTGTTAACCGCCCTCACCATTTTGATCTAGATGTGGGAAAGTGCGCATTATTTCTCCTCAATGTCATCTCACATTGATTTCTTTCATTCCCAGCTGGTTTGATGGATGAAATCTCTCTGAAGGTTGGCTGCTTTTAATCATGCAGGTTATTGCAACGTAGCTAATGGTCACGTTCCGTAGGTGTATGATGCGTTGGCGTATCACGTTACCGCAGTTAACATGAACCGGCGAGTGAGAGCGGTAGGAGTTTGGAGCCTGCAGATGACGGCTAGCACGATGCTGTCTGCACTCAGGAATCTGATTGACCCTATGGCTGCTCAAGTTAGGGAAATGTACAACTCGAATGGGTTTCCTTTCGATGCCCAGATTCCTGGCCCGTAACAGTATGAGCGACAAAAAGCATGCTTTGTGGAAGCAAATTTGACCCCCATTCAATCACTACCTTGTCTAGTATCGATGGTACCGGCAGTGTGTCCCTAATCTCTAGTGTACTCGTAAATAAAAGTTAGTAGTCAAGTAAATACCTCTCAAATCTGCGTTGTGGTTTCCGGCAATGGTTCCAAAAATGGTGGGATGACCCGGAGGCTGACCTCAATATGGCAGTCATGCCGAATTCTCGGCGTTGGCTGTGTTTGTTGCGAAGGCTGCACCCACCACAGACTCACCGCCAGAAGACATCAACGAACGCGACCCGCTCGGTGAGTACAAACCAGATTATGTTGGCGTGCCGAGAGCATTAGGTCGTCACCCTGCGATGGGTGATGGCGAGAATGCTGGGCAGCAAGTATTGCGTTGTGTGGATGCGGGTGAGGTGCACTGGATGCTAATACGATGTGAACGACCATCTACAGGTTCCAACGTACCACCATGTCCGTTGCTGTCAAGATCCTCCGCACGGCAAACGCGCCAAACACTGCTCCGGATGAGACGGAGACCAGTGTTGCCCAGGCATTGCTTGACCTGGAGACCAACGTACCAGAGCTCAAGGCTGAGCTTCGCCCTCTACAAATTTCCGCCGCCCGGGAGGTGGATGTCCGCGGGGGAAAGAAAGCTATCGTCGTATTCGTCCCTTATCCCCAACTAAAGGCATTCCACAAGGTGCAGCAAAGGTGTGTGGCAAGTTCATAATACGCTAACATAGGCATGCTCAAATCTGCATCTTGCAAGGCTTACGAGGGAACTAGAGAAGAAATTTTCCGACAGACACGTTGTCTTTGTCGCCCAACGTCGGATTCTTGGCAAACCAACACGCAACTCACGCGCTAAGCAAAAGCGACCCCGTAGCCGCACGCTCACGCAAGTCCACGAGAAAATACTTGAAGACCTTGTCTTCCCCACCGAGATCATCGGGAAGAGGACTCGGGTTTCTACTGACGGGTCGAAGGTCTTGAAAGTGTACGTCCAACACTCTGCCAGTGTTATTGTAGCTCATGGTTTGCACAAGGATTCTTGACCCCAAGGACGCCACGTCGTTGGAGTATAAGTTGGATTCGTTCTCATCTGTCTACCGGCGTTTGACGGGGAAGGACGTGGTATTCGAATTTCCTACGAATCAGGAGTAGATATGTGGATAGGCCCTTCACGATACGAGTTCTCCGATGAGCATATGCAATACTGCATCTAACCAAAATGTATGGCCATGCCACATGATATCTTTGCATGACGGCTCCTTTCGGGGGAAGCCCCAAATGGCATAACCAATGGCGTGTGCCAAACCGCAGACAAGCGTGTTGGTATTTGCGGGATTTCTGTGATGGGATTCCAGATTAACCAGTACGTGCGGGACGCCGTGCCTTCTGGCATCGTGTCTGCGGGTCAGTATTGTGCAGAGAATTCTCGTTGGCTTATCATGCCGTTGGCATTGGATTCGAGATCAGTAAGTCATGAGATGCCTAAAAGCCGGCCGCACTTGAAGCTTGACGGGTGGAAGGAGGGAAAGTTAGTATATCTCTCGTGCAACCGGCTGAGAGTCACGGGAAAGCCGTTGGTGAGGCCCGTCTAGATGTTAGTAAGTCCTTCAGCTGATCGCAAAGCACAGGCATCAGATGCTCCTGGATGACATCTGGCAGCATGCGGGGAGCACTTTTTTGTGATGTCGTTATCTGGCCCCTCCTGGTAAACGACGACGTCACCGCCTCGTATACTTTTTACCCGTACTTCAAGCTGCGTTCAAATGAAGGAATCGAGGACTGGCGCTCGGTGCCGCTACGTGATCTGTCTCGATGGTGACACAAGCTGGGCAGTGTAAGACCAACGCTCCGATGTGGAGATCGCATCCGAACACCTATTGCTACCCTAATCATGGAGGGTGGAGCCTAATATCCGTCTCCCGCACCCCAATTCGCTTACGGCCAAGTTCTTCCGATCATTACTTGTCGTGCCAGGAATTCCCTTCAGGTGATGACGGCCCGCAAATATAAAGAGCAGCCCGATCGCAAACCCACACCTTCGCTTTCCCCTCTAACGAACATCAAGCTATCAGTCCCGGACATGACGCAGGACACCAAGAACTCACTCAACTCCGACAAGAGCAACGCAGAGGGGGCCCGCGAGATCGCTCACGATGAGTTTTCGGGGCTCGACCTTGCCCAGATGGCAGGTCGTCCGGGGTTTGGAGGTCTCTTTGATAACGCATTCGTGTAAGGTCTTACGGTACCTTGGAGGTTACCAGGATGACAGATCGCTTTGCAGGCTCGGTGTCACATGTTTTGCGACTCTCGGAGGTTTTGTGAGCAGTCATGTCCTTGCTTCTACGATCGAATTCTTTTACGGGCGGATCCAACAGCTTTTCGGCTATGATCAGGGGGTTGTCAGCAATGTACTTGCGATCGAGTCTTTTGGCGCTGCGTTCCCAAAAATCTACATGGACAGCAACCTCAAGGTCGGTAGATTTTTACTGGTAATCGCGGCAAACTGACCCGGAACCCAGGGTTGGTTTGTGTCGACCTTACTCCTGAGTCCGCATTGCCATATATTGACACCGTGCATCACACATTAACATACAATCCTCTCAGCTGCGTGGTTTGGCTCTTTGCTAAATGGTCCCATCTGCGACAAGGTACGTATCACTCATGTAGGTTTGCGTGGATGACCTAACGCCATGTAGATCGGACGGAAACGCAATATCATGGGGAACATTATTATTTTCTTGATCGGTGGTGCCCTCCAAACAGGAGCAACTGCAGAGAGTGCGTGCTGCCTCATATTCTGGCCAACGCGCACTGACGCCGCCGAAGGGCACCTTTTCATCGGTCGGGCGATCGCTGGCCTCGCCGTCGGCGCGTTGACACATGTTGTTCCAATGTATCTGGCTGAAATTTCAAGCGCAAATATCCGAGGAGCTCTCGTTGCCCTCCAACAGCTCTCCATCACTCTTGGGGTGAGTTCCACGTTCTCTGAAGTCTGAACTCCTCACAACGGAAATATCTTCGGTTCAGATTCTCATAAGCTGTACGTCTACCAGGATATGAAAGTACAGTTGTATTCTCACGCAAATACACTTCAGACTGGATTGCGTATGGCACGTCGCATATTGGTGGCACCCGCTGTGCACCAGGGGTTCCATACACAGGTCCCCTCTTAAATGGAAGTCCTACGTTCGATCCATATACCGATGTTCCTGCGGGTGGCTGCACGGGCCAGAAGGAGGCCTCGTGGGAGAGTTCCCATTGGTATCCAGTTGTTCCCTGCCTTGGTTGGTTGCCATCTGTTGATGTCGCCTAACGCCTTTTCTGACAACGTATGTTCCTAGTTGCTCGGGTTAGGGATGGCGTTTATGCCTTATTCTCCTCGTTGGTTGACGGAACGTGGACGTGATGACGAGGCTCTACTGTCACTCTCTACCCTCCGTCGAAAACCACTCGATGATCCCACCGTCCGCTACGAATTTTTGGAGATCAAGGCCGAACTCCGCTACTCTCGTGAAATCACATCACTCAAATACCCCAACGCGTCTAAGTTCCGGCGCGTTGTTAATAACTACGTCACGCTTATCTCAACTTGGCCTAAGTTCAAGCGTTTGGCCGTTGGGTGTCTAACCATGTTCTACCAACAATTCATTGTGAGATGGCTCCGATCTACAGTGTAATTCGTGCGTGTCGCTGACGTCCTGTTAGGGCATCAATGTAAGATAACTATATGGGCAACGGCGTACTGATTTCAACGTTTCATTTAGGCCATAATCTACTATGCCCCTACCAGTGTGTTCATTCCGCGTCTTCTTTGGCTGCGAGTTTAATTCATCACTATCAGTTTTCGGGCAGCTTGGACTCAACCCCAATACAACATCTCTCCTGGCAACCGGTCTCTATGGAATCCTTAACGTGTGTGATGATAAACTCTGACGTCCTCGTCATGTTTTATTTGATTTCTTACTTCGTTTCAGACTCTTGGTACCATCCCTGCCATCGTCCTACTTGATAGTGTGGGTAGACGACCACTTTTGATGTCCGGAGCTTTGGGATGTTGTTCTGCTCTGCTCATTGTTGGTTCCCTCGTTGCTGCCTTCGGTAACGATTGGCCAGGACATCCTTCTGCTGGACGCGCGGCTATTGGTGAGTATGTACCAACTGGAATCTCACAAGTGCTGATCTGCATCTTGCCAGCTTTTGTGTATTTCTATGGCGTGAACTTCGCGTATTCTTGGGCACCTATCGGTTGGGGTAGGCATCCATTGATGATATTCTTCCGTGTGCAATGCATAAGATCAGTGAATAGTCCTCCCAAGTGAAGTTTTCCCTCTCTATCTCAGGTCGACGGGCATCTCCATCACCACGTCATGTACATGGATGTCTAATTTGTAGGTCTTTTCCTCGCTACGATCGCTGTAGCGGTCGATTGATTAGCCAATAGCATAATCGGACTCGTGTCACCGCGGATGCTTGCGAATATTGGGCACGGTGGAACATACTTTTTCTTCGCTGCGTTTGCTATTTTGGCATTCATCTCTGCATGTGAGCGTTCGTCTCAACTGGGACGATGACAACCACGAGCTAACTCTATGTGTTCTAAGACTTCTACCCGGAAACTAAAGGCAAGGTGGGTGTCCACAGCCACTTCATCGTCACTCCCACTGTTTCACAAGTGACCCTTTGTAGACCCTTGAAGAGATGGACACGGCATTCGGTGATGTTACGAGTGAACAGGAGAAACAGCATATGGAAAGGATCTGTCGCGAGCTTGGCCTTCCAAGCAAGGCCCTCCTATCGGCTTGAAAACAGAGACGTCGAGCCACGGATCACACGCGCGTCACCCGTTATGGTCGCCGGTCACAAATTTCTTACTGAGCATGTATAAAATTATGTTTGATGAATTCTTCAGGCATGTCTGACTGAAAGGACGGATGTCATCCGTGTCCCAGCGAATCTCCACTCCAGACGGTATGTGGAGAGCACGAGCTGTCAGTGAGGGTTGACAGAAAAAAGTGGTGCATCATGTTACCTCATGAGTTTTCAGTAATGGCCGGGGTGTTTTCAGTAGTTGCCGGAGTGGTGGTAAGCGACGGCGAACATTCGCAACTCTATCTATCCAGGATTTTCAAAGAGTTACCGTAGAATTAGTCGGCTAGCGGGTCAAGTAGCGATCGCGGTAGAGGAATTAATGAAGTTGGACTGGTCAGATAGACGCATCACATCCGCGGCAAACTTCTTGGTGTCGATACGAGTTGTTTCACAGACGTCTTATTTGATCCGGGATGATGTCAGTGCAGAATGGGATCCGAACGCTACCACCCCCGATCAGTGTCATTGAACCAGACCCCGCAATTTGGGAGCTATTGGTTCACGACGGTGTAGTTTCCGTTTCGAGGGTCGTGCCCCTAGCCGGCACCGATTGTATGAACCACTGCCATTTATTGGTGGTTTCTCTGGGTAAAAGTACAAAAGAGGAGGCCGAGTGCAGAGGACCATCTGCGAGACGACTGGATTACAGCATCCCACAAGGCTTTGAGCCGAGTTTTGCACTGACAGGCCATGAGTAGACCTGGGTCTGCGCAATTCCTCGTTCGTTTTACGGAGCACGAAACGAGAATCTTACGACCCGGCTATGTTTGCGGTGGTGCGGTGTCCACCGTGGTGCATTTTATGAGCAGTGCCATGGCAGGCCAACAGGATGTACTGTACCAAATGAATGAAGCTTCCAGTGCTTACACATGCACCCTCAAAGCACAGCCACGCTCCACGTGCGTGGCCAGCTTTTGTTCGACTCTCTTCCAGTTATATAAGCTGCATCGCAACGTCACCCGCTATCTCAGCGTTCTCTAAACAGCCTGTACTCTGCTCGCGATGAGTTCAAGCAGTCACCCAGTTCCTCCCCCATCATATAAAGCCTCTGGAACATCGAATCCTCTGTCCATTCCCTCTGATGCGACGGAACCATTACTTGGTCAGCGCGCTGGAGGTATCTATGATCAACCCGAAGCTGGCGACCTCCCAGATGACTTCAAGGTGCGTTAGATTTCCCTCCTCACCACGTCCCTGTGTCTCAATTCACTAGTACGGTGTAACTGTCGCCGAAAGCGCTGCGGAAGTGAGAGCCGCCTTTGTTCGCAAGGTGTACACAGTTCTCTGTAAGCAACCTCATTATTGTGCCCAAAGCAAACTCTCAAATCTTCTTCCTGTAGTCCTCCAGATTGTCGGTACCAGCCCGTATTCTACTGCTACCTGCTGCTGATACAAACTTGGGATAGCTCGCAACAACTCTGGTGGCCGGTGCTTTGTCTCAGTCCTTCGATGCAGTCGTCTGGGTCACAACACAGTTCGTTTGCCTTCTACCTCGTCACTATTTACCTCCTCCTCACTCCCGTTTAGCCCATGGTCTTTTTACGTCCCCCTCTTTGGCACACTGGTCAATATTGGGCTCCTGTACTGGAAGCGACACAGCCACCCTCTCAACTTCATCTTTCTGGGTACATTCACCTTATTGGAGGCGTTCACCCTTGGTATTGCCACCGCGTTTATCGATAACGTTATCGTATTGCAAGCCCTGTACGTTCACAGTGTTACAACCACTCTGTTGATAACTCATCGCTCTCGAAAACAGGTTGATCACACTTGGGGTTTTCCTCGGGTTAACTCTCTTCACGCTCCAGACCAAGGTATGTATAACATCTTTCTTCCCGCAGCATAATCTCTCACACGCGGTCTAGTATGACCTCTCTGGCCTCGGGCCGTGGCTGTTCGGAGGCCTTATTGCTTTGCGTAAGCCTCACTTCTCACCCTGTGCTGACATGTAGAAGGTAATCTGATACGCAATAATACTTTCGTAGTTATGACCGGTATCGTCGGCGTCTTCATCCCGTTCAGTCGGACTCTCGATCTTGTATACGCCATCCTCGGGTGCCTCATTTTCAGTGGCTATATTGTGTATGATACGTACTTGATCACAAAGCGCCTCTCGCCAGACTGAGTACATCCTCGGTGCCCTCAGCCTGTATCTTGAGTACGTGTCCCTTCCTCCTATGTCCCCCGTTCTACGTTATGTTTCCCATGTGTTGTGGATGCTATGCTGATCGTGCGTCTCTCATTCATTCCGTGAACAGCTTCGTCAACCTGTGTAAGTGGTTCTTCCATTCCATGGGATTCACAGGTGCTGATGATTCCCCTTTGATATGAAGTCCTCAACATTGTACGCCTCCTGAGCGATCTCCAGGATCGTTGAAATCTACTACATTCCTACTACGATACTGTTGAATGTTTGATGACTAACAAAGAATGACTCGAGTGAACATGGGTGGGCTACGAACTGGACGAGGCTCGTTATTTACTTCTCGTCGTCTAGGGTATTTCCTACATTTTGTCGCGTGGATGTGTACGTTGATACGTTCTCTCAACCCTGGGATGGGTTTTTTAATAATTTGCAGTGCGTCCGTGGGCTGACGTGGTGAGGTGATTATTAAGTTGATTCATTTCTGTTGTTGGTCTGCTAAGGGAGTCCGAGGTACTGGGTCCCGATACTTGTCGCGGTATGGTCGTAAACGATTAAATGAACATTTACTCGATCTATCCACACCGCGATTCACACCGATGAGCTACTGGTAGCAGATGCAATTGTCAGGGGGTTGCCAAGCACGGCGAACAATAGTTCCCTGTCCGTATCCTCCCCCGCTGAGGCACATCATGCATGGGTAGCTCGTATTATAGTCGCAGTAGGAACAGGAACCCCCAGTACTTGCATCTCTTGAGTCAGGGCCCCTCCAACTCGTCACAAAATAGATTTTCATTGTGCGCGTCACTACAAACCGTGGCACGCTGACCTTCTCCTTGGACTGACATCACGAAACAAATGGCATTCCGGGAATACAACCCTGGCATGCCCGACGCCATGTTCACGGCTATGCCTTCACTGGTGAACTTTCATGCGGTTTATTTCGGCGTGCCTACCGGTCGGAGGGCCATCGGAAGGAACACAGACGTGTACGTGCTACCAGGTCTTTTCCGAAAACTCTTAGTAGCTAGTGCATCCGGCTTGCTGGACAAACGCGTGTTGCACTAAGATTGACAAGTTAATGAAGAGTGGGAAGTCGCTTGACGTGGACCGTGGATTCGATGGGCCTGGTGTGTGCCATCGGACAATTCCCAGCTTCCTCGACAGCTGTTCACGTGCTCTTCAGTAGGGTGGGGTTAAAGAGCGGATGTGGGGTGAAACCCTGATCATGAGGCTTCCCAGGGACTCAGCCGATAAATGACAGACTCTCGGAAAGTCGAATGAGCAGCGGGGGCGTAATTTCTCTTGCGTTTGGAACCACGTCCATACATAATTGCCTCGGCGAACCTTAACTCTCGACTAGTCAATTTTGGAATCGACGACCCCTCCCCGTCTAACCACTCCCAGTCGGAGACGGCACATCTTCTCAGCACAGTGAACGTGATCTGAAACTGATGGCGCAACGTCGTCCAGAGTCGTAAAATGGGCCCCGAGGTGTTGACTCGGGCGCTACGTCGGAGAAGGCCGTTATGTACACGGCCATCAATTAGAAACTTATGAATGAATGATTCATCTGTAGTTCAAAGAGCCGGCGCTGCGCCAGTAAACAAAGCTGTTACGCTCGGTTTATTTATCTTTGCTTGTTCGTCGTCAGCTGACGGAACAAAGGTCGAGGCAGGGTGGTTCGACGAGCTGCCTATGAGTGGTACCAGAACAATTGTGGTGGACTCACTGAACTGGGAGGAGATGGCGTAATGCATCCCAGTGACCAGGGTAGATTTCCATTTGCAACCCGGATCGATCCGAAGTCTCAACACCTCTCATCGCTGAGCAGGGCGTCCATCAGATTAGTATAATATTAGCTCGCCGCTCGCGATGAATGAAAGTTTGAATCATTGACGTACTTCTAACTGGACACCGTACCAGGTGGACGGCATCTCCAACGACAATTCGTGCGCATCGGGAGACGGCCTTCGGCGGTGTATTGAATGTCGGAATTTGTGACAGTTTGTCCAAACCAGCGGATTGCCAGAACTCGTGCTTCTCAACACGTTGCGCCGTGGATATAAATCCTGACAGTTGGTCATTTAAGTTCTGCCCGGCTAGGCGCGGAACCTGTTCATGCACGTCCCTGGGTTTGAGGCCTTGACTGCTGATGATGGGGGTCGCTCCTGAGTAAGTATGTGGAGATGACTTGCTAATTGGAAAAGAGGGTGACTTGGTGTATTTAATTGCCGGTCGAAGAATTAGTTTCGATAAGGGCACTTACTCGCTAAAGTACTAGCAGGCCTGTGCCGAGTCCGCGTACAAGGCCAAACCGGACTCGGAGGAAATGGTATATATGATCTCTCAAAATCAACATATCGTCCGGAGCTTGGGGAGGGCGAGATGGTCACGAAGGCCATCGCAACAACCTGCGATGTGATCCCCTGGCCACGGACGCTTTAAAAGGGCACTGTAGGAACAT
This sequence comes from Pisolithus albus, assembly GCA_024613165.1. NCBI lineage: Eukaryota > Fungi > Basidiomycota > Agaricomycetes > Boletales > Pisolithaceae > Pisolithus > Pisolithus albus. Next base: position 464,753 of record JANFAB010000005.1, read on the forward strand.
CCATGTACAATCATGGTGGACTCTTCCAACTATGACGTATGAATGATGTGTCTATATCCACTTCCTGGCTGACATGCCGAAGAGTTAGCGATGTGCCACTGGTGATACGGTGGAGTTCACCGTTTGAATCTGATGAGTAAAACGCGAGAGCGAAGTCACGAGCGGCACCACCGTCGTTCGTCGGGTCATCCAATATCAACTCGTGTGTTCCAATCGAGGGAAAAGAGCCGATGCTGACGCAGTTCGAATCGAAGACGAGGAGCGGGGGTGTGTAACGGCAAAAGGCAATAAGAACGCATAATTTATGTACGTCGCATAGTTGACGTCAGTTTGTAGAGTTTGTACCGCTCTATGTGTTTCAGTGGCAACCGCGTCCGCTTGAAGACAAGGTGGAGCGGATGGAGCCAGCCTCGTGGAGCGCTTTATCGTGGATCAGTGTACGTGTGCTGCGCCAACGCCATAGAATCTCCGTCGCACTGCCTGCATATGTTGTGTGGTAGCTGCAGGACGCCATATCGGGGTAGGGGATCGAGTAATAATAACCCTCTCTCGCCTGCTTTTTTATACCCGAATCTGGGCAAACCTGGATGAAAAAGTACGGAGCATCGATAGATCGAGACTCGTCGCAAGAGATAATCGATAGCTTGATACCAGGGACGTTCGAAATGAGCTATGGATGTCCTTCCGAGTAGGATTATGTGAAGCTATGGCATCTGATTTAATATAGGCAAATGCACTGGCAAGTATGTGAATAATGCCGCTGTCTGATCTGATAAGGTTGAGACAAGGCGATATCCGAGTCTCACCGCGTCGAGAAGTCGTCGATGGGGATTGTGCTGGCGTAGATTCGGAGGGGCGGGAGGGGTAGAAGGATGCCCGGAATTCGGAGGTGCCGGCGTGGGTGCGTCGACGGAAACGGAGGGAATGCATTGCGTCATGCGCTCGTCGGGACAGGTGTCGGCGGTGAGACGCATTTGTTGTTTGACGGGGTGAGCTGGAGAGGTTGTCAATCTGGACCTGCCACCTTGCCATTTGTCTTGGACGGGAACGGCCCCGGAATCTCGACTGTCGGCCTCGAGCACGTCGAAAAATACGCGCTCGGATCATGCCCGTCCGTATCGTTCGTACACCCACCACAAAAAAGCCCCCGTCGGGTGTCGACTGGAATGCTAGGTATATCCGTTTCAGCGAGTTCTCCATTGCTCGACGTGAAGGGGGGTTAAGTTCCAGAAAAGGCAGGTTCGGAGGAGGTGTGACCTTTCCTGCGTCACTCATGACGTGAGAGAATGCGGTCTAGACTGGGGGTGAAAAATTCTGGGGTTGTGGCGGGGTTAAATCACCCAAAAGAGAAAATCACGGTATTACGCGTGGATGGTGTCCTCGTGTGTGCAGTGAGGACGAGAAAGAATAACAGACGCACGGGGGCACTCCTTCCCATCTACTTACTATACATACTCGACATGTCCAGCAACCTCGTCATTGCACCCACTCCTCGTCGCTCACCAGCTCACTCCCCAATGGCGAACCAGCCTCGCCCGTCTTCCCGTTCGGAGCGCCTGCTCAGGGATACCCTCCGCAAAGACGATACCCTCCGCACCACACGTGCCCGTTCTCGTTCTCGCTCAGTGGGCAGCGACGTAGACCCCCAGGAGTTGGACGAAGACGACGACCTCATCCAGCCATCCCTCCTCTTTCGTTCTCGAAGAAGAACAGCGCCACTTCCATTGCCTCGCACTCCCGTACTCACTCAAATCCTTGCTATGTACCCGGCCAGGACGAACACGCATCATACATTCAACTTCTTCGCTCTCCCTCATTTTCTGGCTCTTCGCGCTCTAAGGTTTCCGACTCAAAGAAAACCCAGTGCCCCCACGAAAAGCTCGAGGACGTTTCGCTGTACGTCCATGAGGCAGCTCCACACGAGGCAGTACTGCGAACACGTCTGGAACACGTCCTTCACGGAGGCATGCGAGAAGTGAAACGTGAGAAAGGATGTGAAACAGGAACGTCGTCGATGGAGGTGAGTCACTTTCTTCACATGCGGGCTGCCTACTTTCCATCAACAACCGACTCACGATCATTGGTAGTCTTCGGCAGGATCACCGCTTTCATCGCTCCTGTCCCTTGCCAATTCCCGTCACTCGCACGAATCGGAGCAAACTCATCTGACACCGCCGGAGTACGATGCCCACAAGCCTTCCACTCCTCCACCCTACTCACCGAAGAATTCGAATAGCCAAACGTTGTGCGGCGGTCCTACCTTCTCGCGTCCCGTTCCTTCGACAAGTCCCGCCACAAAACACCGCGAACCATCGAAGTCACCGCCGTCCGGTCGATCCCAGCCGAACAAGTCGCAGTACCATCGACAACGAGGCCCATATTCCGACCCGCGCCCATCGGTACCACTACCACCCACGCCTGCACTGCCGCCGATGCCGATAAAACACGCCAATATCGTCGTCTCGCCGGTCAACACGGGGCATCCTGCATCGGCATACGAGGCTCTCATTCGTTCACAGACACCAGCACTCGGCGTACAGACATCATCCCCATCACCGCCAAAATTACCTCCACGCCGATCGTTCACACCGAATCCCTCTTATTCGCATATGCAGCAACTCCCACACGCACCCACGCGGGCACCGGTATTTGACCCAGACGCGGCATCGATCGCGTGCAAAAAAGTGCCGGGTTACGTGTCATTTGCTAGCGTCGCGGGCCTAGGCGCTCCTCCGGACGAAGAGGACCGACATTCGGGGCGGAGAGTGGCATTTTCAGGGAAGGGCATTCGGAGTCTTCCAGGGTTGGGATTTGGAAATGGGAAGTGGTGGGTGTTTTGACTGTGGGAACTTGGCGAAGGTGCAAGCGTTCTCTGGCTTCTGGATGTGGACGCACGCAGAACTCTGTGGGTGGTGGATGTTGCAGGGGATCAGCCATGCGAGCGCCTTCATCATTGCATGAGCGAGGAAATGGAAATATACCCGCCATACTTCACCGTTCTACCAGATTTCCCATGCGTCGATGCCGATTCTCTGGGCTTTCGAGGTGGGAGGCATCAAGTCGGAACGTCCTTTTTGGAGATCAGATGCAGTTGGTATATCCCTTGGCGTCCCGCCCATTCGAATTCCAAGAGGTTTACACCCAGAAATCACGATACCGGCGAGCATCCAGATTCAGACGAAAAGAAACATATCAAGGGAATCGGACAAAATTCTAGGTACACATGACGCATTGACTATGTTATGCTAATTTATTACCATGATTACGAGGGTTTACATGTTGGTCTGTGCTACTTACCCATTTCATCTTTACATGCTGGTTTTCATTGTCGCCGCCTTTGCATTTACTTGTGGATTCTCATTTCCCGTTGTTAGTTTGCTAGCATGTTGTAGATTTTGACACTCCGTAACAAGTCGAGGTACCCACCGCCGCCCCTAAGGGTGGGAAAATTATAGTCTCATACAAACCGCCACTGGGTAATTCGCAGAAACCGGGCTAATGTAGATGTCTTGCATTCTTCGACTCGGCACCGCGCCTCCATTTCGTCCGGGCTATTAGTGGGCGTGTCAGTTATAAGCACTGCCTTGTAAAATAGTCTCGGCCGAAAGCATTTTCCGACACCATCCAACCCTGCACATCATTCCTGGTCATCATGCACTTCTACCGCCACGACTTACTCGTCTCGTTGTATGGTTGCCGAGGGGGAACTTACCTTGAAGGACAGGCGGCGTTCAATCAGCATCCCTTATAGGGACCAGAGACGTCCGCTGAAACTGCCAGGCGAAGATGACGGATATATGCGTGCTGACGGCGTGCCAAAGGACACTACCCTGAGCATTAGTATGCGACATAAGGTAAACGAATAAACACGCTAGTACGGTGTACCTGCCGAACCACTGTCTCAGAGATGCAGCCACGTGTTCCTACAGGCGGCACATGAAACGTAGCCATTCCGACGATTTCTGGTCGCGCACAGTAAAGCCCTATGCAGGCCGACTGAGACGTGCTCTTTGCTCCTGAACCGTCGCTCGTTGACGAACGCTACTGTCAGCGTGAAACACGAGGAAACGTGTCTGCGCACCGCGCAAGTTAAGCTCTTTTCGCGCGCTATTATTTACGGCTCCCTTCGTCCAGGGATAACCTATCGTAATAAGGTTGATGTGCTTCTTGAGTACCATTAACTAGACACCGATTAAAAACTTCACTCCACGACGCCGCGTGTATGTGCGTTAGAATCCGGACGATTGATAGAAGAACCCCTGTTATGGCGCTAATTGAATCTGACGTCCACAAAGCGTGCGTCCCAATCGACGTGACAGAATAAGTACGCCTGAATCCGTTCGGTACCGGCTTTCAGGTTAGGGCCACGTCGGAGCTTCCCCAAGACGAGAGTCGGTCCGGCCCTTGGGTCGAGCGGTGTCCAAAGTGCATTCCTGCGACGTCAGTGGTAGGTGGAACGCGTCGAAGGTCATACTTGAAACTCCGACAGGTCCTCCGAGCCGTGGAGACGAGTCTAAGCAAGGTAGAATAATCGCCACATCACCAATCGTGTGCACATGCTAGTCACAATCGATGGCCATCGGTGGAGTCTAACAACCTGTTTTAGTGCTAGGGAACTGTCGCAGAGCAACGAAAGGGTAACTGTTCTTGGGAGGGTGATGAAACGTGGATGGTTAGTTGGGAATCTAAGTTATGAGCTGACTGAAAAATATTTACAGCGGCCACGCCTCACATTACCCTCCCGTGAGTACAGCAGTTGTGACCAGGCGTGGCATTTCATCTGCCTACCGATGGGGGAAAAAGATGAGGAGGTCAACTCGGACGGGTCGCAGATGCAATAAGGCTCATCTGGACATGGGTAATCACTTGTGTGCGCGAGTCACATGCTAACCAATACCGGCTTGTACGGTGGGTACTAACGGTGAAACGTGTGAGCAAACCATACCCCTCGATGAGGATCACTCGTGGGTTCCTCTGTGCATTCTTCCGCTTCAGTCTAGCTGAACAGGGTGAACGACACTCTTCTGATGACAGAATCCAGTAACCCCCGTTCAATGGTTTTACGTGCATGATTTTCACGTTCCTCAATGGTGTCCCTGTCGGAATTATACAATTTGTTGGTTCTCGTACGTGTTTTCGCCCCAATCACTTGTACAGGATGTTCGCGTGACCGATGGCAGGTTGCAGGTTGTTAATAGAATTTCTACTAGGTTGTGTACTCGTGACCTACAGGCTAACCCTGGGGTAGCTTGGACGCAATGTCTCCATCTCGGCAGGGTTTTCCGGTTGACCCACCTTCAATCACATCGGCATCGTCGGTCGCCTTTCCCCCGATCACAGGCCGTGCGAGTCATCTTATGGTCACATTACATTGGATAAGGGCACCCCCTGTACTGAAATCATGGATGCTTGAAGAAGGTTCCTTTCGAGGTTATGGAAGGAGGTTCCAATCCCTGCGCTTACCCGCAACTAACCCTACGTAGCTTCACAACGTTCTACAGGAACACGAGATGTTTTACATAAACCACTCGCTCGCGGAGACGAACGTGGAACTTCCTCGAATCACCATCCCATTTTGGACGGTATCCGGTTGTCACAAATCGTGTAGAGACGTCCGAAGATAGTACTGGCGATGTGACCCTCCCTGTTGTACCTCCTACTGGACTTCAAGTGTCATTGTACATTGCGGTTTCTGGACCGGGAACGAACCTAAACCACGTGCCTTGCCTCGGTGCCACTGCCTTGACATGTTGCCTGTCGGCCACATATTCCTCTTCCCCGGGCACTCCTTGCAATTGACGTACGGCGCTGCATTGAGGCTTTCATACGAACACCTTAAGATCTGTTATGCGTGTTATGTGCAGCTACCTCAGGGTACTATTGATCGGGACCTTCGGAGGAGGCGTACTGCAACTAAACTCTTTTGGAGAAAGTTACCTGTGCAATTCTGACAAGGCTATACAGCGGCTATGACACGAGGAATGGGTGGCAAAGGTCTCCGTAATTATCGACGGAATGTGCTTCAGCCATCCTGTGTAACTCCAGATGTCGAATATGCGGCTTTCTTCGCTGTTTCTTGCATCAAATTGTAACCTCATGAGTTCAGGAGTGGTCCAAATCAGAGTAGTCTCTTCTATGACGACACCGAAGCCTGAGATCTGCAACAAGTACATGAGGCACCATAAGGTTTACTCAATCAAGATTTCGGATTAGATATGAGTTGGTACTGTTTTTTTTTGAGACGCATTTGTGAGTGGGTCACCCACAAATATGAAAACGTAGAAATGGAAGTCCTTAGGCGCAGCGAACATGCCAAAACGATTCGGTTGACGGCGACCGTGTGTTGGATCGAGATATCCCTACTACATGTCGGGCGTTCAGAGCTTAGTATCCGAGGTAAGAAGTTCGGCCGAGTGACGCAACACTGATGGCATGTAAGGGGGATGTGGACGCCGGTACCGTCATACTCGCTGCCTGTGACAGAAGCCTCGAACTGCGGTGATCTCTAGAGCTTTCGACGGGACATGAAGAGTTGGTAGTCTTGCATAGGTCCAAGATACGGTATCGCACCCATAGCTACTCGGTCCCAGAGGTAGTTCTTGACGCACAGCTAAACGGCATGACTTTGTTGCAGTATGGAACTCTTTTCGTTCGACTTTCCTTCTCTTGGAAACAAGACTATAGAGGTCCATCTTGTTCCGCGGATTGCCAAGGAAGAAACCTGACTTGCTATGTTATTCGAAGGCTGGCAGCACTGGCTGTATCGGCGCCCGTCCCTTTGTACACTGTTTCGAGTGGCAGGAACTGAGATAACAAGGTTATTATAGTCAACGCTCACTTCCATTCGGACCGACTTCTTCAGAACCCGCACCCTTCATGCTGTGGTGGAGACTATTCTATCGGACCTCAAAGATCCAGCCATGACCTGTGACCCCTGATGAAAAACAACTGATCGACCGGCGATCACATGTGAAGTAGCACCGTTGGCATATGTCGACTTCGGAGGCGGAACGTCTTCTATTCCACAGAGGCTACCAACAGCCTTGGTGCGCTCAGGGAGAAGGGGAGGCAGCCCCTCTGATAGCGATGAAAAATGTTGCACCGGGAGGACGTATACTTTTATCGTGTAACTGCGAGGAAGGGCGATGATCTTTTACATATAGCCAAGATGAAACGCGAAGGAAGACTTCGCTGGAGATTTCTGAGGGCGTTGGAACAACGGCAGCACATGGTAATGACGGTAGTGAATTGCGACGCAAGCCACCGATGGGTCGTCTGTCTACCCGTGTGGCCATGGTGGCTCCTCATCGTCACGATATACATGCCACTTGCAAAGGATCTCGAACGCATCATTGAACACATGTGTGCGTTGGATGCGGGTACCATGCCTTGCACACACCGCATGCTTCCAAACCTTTTTTCTCCCCTTAAGACCCCGTGCCGATCGAAGCGAACTTCCAGCGACTGCATTCAAAGGTGAACGTTGTGCATACATCCTTACAAGGGGTCTTCTCGGAATTTGGTCATCGATACCTACCTGGCATGCCATGGCCGTGCTCGGGAAATTTGAGTCTGGTCACGACGACCTTTTTTGTCGTTATGTAGGTGTCTCTGACGTACATACATTGCGAGTGGTGTGGATGACCTTCGCGTGTTGATGAGCGTCGATTGGCAGTCGACGTGACGAAGTATCTGCCATCCTACCACATCCTTTTCTATTCGTGGCTGGTGGCGTTCATTTGGTCGTGCCAGCGGGCCTGCGGAAGGCCACCGGCACAAGCGTGGTCGTGTCCTTGAAAGCCACACGCGGCTGAGACTCGTGCATGCTCTTCGGAGGTCGGAGTGTACGATACTCATGGTCGTTCGGGCTATGTTGAGATTACAAGTACACGAGTAGATATGTTTAGACTGGTCGCAAATTACATAGTACTTACGATGCGTGTGTTATGATACAGTGATCGTCCAGATAAGTGTATAGATAAAACTTTAGCACCAGGCTAACATTAACACGATGAGCGGGCACATCGGAAGAAAAGCACACCTCTCTTCATAATACATGCAGCTTCTGTGCATACCTCCAGACACTGTTCCTCTGGCGCAGGGGCTGGACGGAGATGGTTTCAGCTATGTGGGGATTCGGAAGACGGTGGTCTTCGATGCTCGCGTATCCCACAAAGTTTTCATTACCGCTGGCATCGCCGTAGTGGAATGAGAGAGGGTCGGGTATGCAAACATGATCCGAGAAGAAACCGCTTGATACAACGCGACTGCTGAATAGCAATGTCATGACGCGAGGGACAAGTTAGGAAGGTACCCGAAGCATGCCTCCTGGCCGACTGTCTATCGTAGAGGGCTCCTCGTCGCTGCATTCGACAAAGATCAATGGTCCTGTACCCGGGTTAACATCCGTATAGGAGTGTGTGAGTTTCGCGTGCGAAGTGCTCTGCGGGACAAGAAGGCTATAAGAGCCATTCATTGGTCCCAACAACGGCGTTGCGAATCGCGAAGGTGGACCATCAGGATGCACGGAAGCCATCGTGTTGTAGGTGGTCCGTACAGCACCTTCCCAGTCATCGCGTGAGTGCGTCACAAAGTCACCGCGCAATTGCTGGCGTGAAGGTCGACGGCTCTGAGGGCCGGATGCTTTGCCAGTGTTAGGAACGCTCAGATAAGCGGGCCCCTCCGAAGACACGGCAGCAGAGCGACTCGTCATTGCAGACAACGCCGCGTCGACCTCTTGGAGGAAAGCTGCAACTTCTTGCTCGTTCAGGTTGGCTGTATCGAGGCATATCTGCGTGTCATCGTATTCAATTTGTTCTCGGCGGATGCTAGGAGCGCGTGGGCTGGTTCGATGACCTTGTCTACTAGCGGGTCGTTGCGTGGATGGACATCTCTCTGAGGGTGTTTTGTAGTTGCGAGAAGACACAGACGGGGCAATGGAATACATGGAGGGATTATACTCCAACTTCTCGGATAGCTCGTGACGGGGAAGGTCCAGCGATGCATTACGAAGCTTAGTAGGGGGAGTGATAGGTGGTACCGTGTACTTTCTCACTTGGCCTCTCGGACCTGCGCAGCTGGTGTCAATCTTGGGCAGTTGTTTGTGCTGTCTCGCGGGAGAGGAGGGTAGATTTACGGAATGTGACGAAGGACTAGTGGCAGCGGTGCTGGGTGTGCTCAATACAGAAGTCCGCGAAAACGGAGAGAGGCAAGAGATATCGCTGGTGTGAGTGGTGGACGCCGTGGGCTGCGAATCGGCAGCGGGTGAACGTTCACCGGCTTGAGCCAAGGATCCAGTACGCACAACTGGACTTGTTGCCCCGGTATTTACGTGAAGGAAACTAGAGGCGGCATGAGGTCTTTTGCTGCTACTCTCGGAACCATCGGAGGGGGAAAGGGGGGAACCACTACGTGACGAAGAGGATATGATGATATTGACCTGGGAGAAAGTGGCAGGCTCTGGGTCCGCGAAGATTGCGCCTTGCGATCCTGCACAAGACGTTACAGTCGCCTCGCGAACGAAGTCATCTGGAGGTTCACACAGTATACCAGTAAAGGTTGTGGATTCTGGCGGGTTACTAGTACCCCCTAATTTCTCTCGTTCGAAGGAAGGGTGGGCAAACAGAGGAGAACGGTCTGAGGTAGCGGCATCGGGGAACCATCCACTCGTGCTGCCGTGAGTCTGGGCCCCAGCCTGCAACTGATCAACCCCACGTCGAGCGGGAGACGGAACGGTTGCCGACTGAGGTAATTGAGAGTGTGAGTCTGGGGACAGAATAGGAGGAATGACGAGATGCTGCGGGGTGGGGACGTCAGGCGAAGGCACGCCGGATGGTGACAGCTGCGGAGAGGCATACGATGTGTAGCGTGAAGCCAAGGGGAAGGATGACACGTTAAGCGTGGGAGCCTCAGGGGGTGGCAAGTGTGACCCTTTCCCGGTAAGTTCTAACTCAGCTTCCACAGATGGAAGCTTTTCCGAAAGCACCATCTCGAAGGGAGGGGCTTGCACTGATGCTGTTCCGGATACCCTGAGGGATTCCGTGTCGCGTGTATTTGACCGCTTGACAAGAGGCTTGTTTGCGATCATGAATATGACGTCTCCCGTTATGACCCCGTTTTTGTCTCCTTTTGAATCGAACAATGGAAGCTTAACCACTAAACGTAATTGGTCAGGAAGCAGCGAGCAAGTTAATGAACCCATGACGCACCCCCATTGCTACTCGTGTCAAATAAGTCGGCAAGGTTATGGGGACCCGTTTTGCGGACGGTTTTGTAGCCACACGACCAGCAAAAAAAGTTCTTTTTCTTCGATACGAGGTGAATTTCACACTGCGAGTTGGAGTCGGCATGACTTGCCACAGGTCTCAGTGATAACGACTGGCTAGACGAACGAAAGTCTCACAAGGAGAACGGTTCCTGCCATTCGTGTGTCGTGTCATCCAGGATACTCTCTTGCGATTCTTGCACTTCGCCGTCTAGTGAAATTTGCACCCTAAGCTTTTGATACTTGGAGACTTTTGTAGCTCGAATATCTGAAAAAGTCGGTCAGCAATCCTCGGGGGGATACAGATGCAGAGCGTACGCGAGAACTGTACGACTGAGGTAAATGTAGTGGGCATCTTAGACGACGGATGCAATCCGCATGAACCGGTGTACTGGGGACGGTAGGGAGGAGGTTATGGGCACACGGATGGTGGACTTTTAAGACCGGTCGTCAGCGACGACGATATGAAATCTAGCACAGGGTGGCGTGTCGTCCGCGTGGTAAGGGATGGTACCCGGTTGAAGGTCCGCGTACTTTCCAATGCTGAACAAGAGTGCAGTGCGACATGTCTGTGAGGGAGGTATTATATATCAAAGCGGAAGTTTGGTGGGTCTCCAGAACCGGAGCGTTGGAGAAACGTACCTTTGGTAACCCGAATAAACATGAGCTTCACAGAAGAAGAAGGGCGGACGAAATGAAATGATGAGTGCCAGACAAGGACCTACTGGTTTGTACTCATCAGCAATTCACAAAGCCTCGAGACACCCGGTAGTCCTGAATCGCCAGTGGATAGTAAGTGATTGCCCAATCACGCGCGTAAAACACTGCGTCAGACGATCTGCACCACTGCAGTCACTTTCCAAAATAGGGACGCAGGATAAGCGGGGCAACACCCACCACTGACACGTCTTTCAGACATGCACGCGTCGCTGGACCCTGCTGTGTGAGCACCGTGGTTGTGTGGTTGAAGTCCCCCCGTTCCATTCCCAGGGATTCCGAAAGGTACGATCGCAAGGCGACCTTCCATGTGGTAAATATGCCAACGTTTACTGCTTTGGGCGTCCAAAACGAGCAGGTGACTTGGATGCTACGCTTACCTCGGATATGCGAGATTCGATAAGGGCCTCGATAGTCTCTACAAAATGAATAAGGCGTCCAGCTAACGCCGAACGGCTAAGGGAAAGGGGAAGTGGGGTGGGGTGCTGGGGCCACGGGGACTGCGATGAATCCCGAGGGACGGCTACTGCTGTTGAGACCGTTCGATGTTCGACTGTATTTGCTGGCCGTCCTGATTTCATATGGTATTGGACTAGCCGACGACGTACGGCAGTCAATAGTAGTAATGCTTCGAGTTCGTGCACGTAGGTTCCTAGGTAAAGACGTTGACAATCAAGCACCCCCGAATCCGCCGTCCACATAGGATCAAGTGAGATCCTTTCTGCCAAGCCTGACCAAGGTTACGCACGCATGGCATAGGAGATCTCAACTGATACTTACCACGCTGAGTGGAACGGTACGATCGGTATTGGCACATCGGAAGGCTTCTGGGCCTCAAACACGGTACCGAACGACGAATTGACGCCCTGCATCATTGGACGTTCCGTTACATGCACAAACGCGTTGTATCACAAACCAACACAACGTATACGACACGATGTTGGAGGGTCGGAACGGGTCCAACAAACGCCCGTCTCGCTGTCCCGGCGCAACGGACTGGCCATATATGTCCTCTGCATGTGTCACGTGTGGGGACAGACAGAGCTTAGGAGGTGGGTATGTTTTTTTCTTTTTTCGATTTACAAAGAGAGGAAAAAAAACACATACTACGCACGCGTTCGTCGGTTTTACCGTTCGTTCACCAGGGAGTGGTGACGAATTTTATGTTTGGAATTGGGTGTCAGTTAGTCACTATCAGCATCGCCCATGGCGGTGAAACGCTGCTGCTAAGAATAATGTGGCCCCGTCTCGCCGACTCGCAGGCGCTGCTGCAGTGTTGTGTGCGTGTGTGACAAGTCGACAGGTTCATGCCATTCCCCGCTCATTCCTTCCTTGCCAGTTCCCTCTAACCGTCTGCCCAGCCAATGGCTGCATCCCCAGCCTCTGAGTCCATCTCCAAGGCCATTGCCTCTGGCGACCTTGTAGACCTCGTCTCCACCCCCCTGGATTGCCCGACGGACGATTCCGTTCTCTCCGTCCTTGCAGCCCGCTTCCGCGCAGACTTGCCTTATGCCAGAATCGGGTCTACAGGCCTCGTCGTGGTGAATCCATACAAGACTCTGTCCATTGTCAACGATGCGAGTGCCAAAGAGTACGAGGACAGGTGCTACAGGGACACTAGCCTTAGCCTCATCGACGCACGTCGGCCTCCCCAGCCACATGTATATGAGTTAGCAATCAGGCTCTATCTTCTCATGAGAAGGAGAGGCGAATCTCAGGCTGTCATCGCTCGGTACGATTCATATAGCTCTTCCCTTTTAGCCGATTCGTGACGCTCAATCTATGTAGGGGCATTTCCGGGTCAGGGAAGACCACCACTACTGCACTACTGGTGGATCAGATTCTCCGTCTCTCAGCTCACTCTAAGCGAGAAGGCAAAATTGCAGAACAAATCAAGGCATTTTCTCTATTACTCGAGTCTTTTGGCAATGCGAAGACTCCCACGAACCCTAACGCCTCACGACACACACGCTATACGGAACTCCACTTCAACGACCGGGGGCGCATCAGCGCCGCCAAGGTTCTCGCCTTCGGTCTGGACAAGTCTCGTCTCACTCGCTTGTCTTTCGACGAACGATCATACCATGTGTTCTACCAGCTCCTCGCAGGTGCCACGCCCGCGGAACGGGATACTCTTGGCCTTGAGGGTCCGTCGGAATATTCGCTTCTAGCTTCGTCGGGCTGTTACCGTCTTCCAGCTGGCCCATTCAGCGACGACGGCTTGGCTTTGGATAACTTGCGTGAGGCATTCAAGACGCTGGGGTTCAAGTCCAGGCATGTCTCTTCCATCTTTAACGTCCTCACGGCTCTACTTCTTCTGGGTAATTTAGAGTTTGGAGAGGCCGATGCTCAGGACGTTTCTGCGGACGTGATTAATACGCCAGTCCTCCAACAAGCTGCGAAGCTCCTCGGAATATCTGCGGATGAGCTCAGCGAAGCCCTCACATGCAAGTCAAATTACATGCGGAAAGAGCTTTTCACAGTGTTGTTAAATGCGAAGCAAAGTGCCACCCAGAGAGACCAATTCGTTCAGGGGCTTTATGCAATCCTCTTTGCGTTTGTTGTCGAGACGGCCAATTACAAGCTCGCCCCCCTCTCACAAATGTCCTCGTGCTCAGCCACGCAACTTGTGTTGCTGGACCAAGCTGGATTTCAGACAAAATCACCATCTGGACCCAATACCCCACTTATCTCCGCACTTCGAAATGGCTTTGAGGAATTCTGCATTAATTCCACGGAGGAACTGCTGCAGGCTCACGTCTTGCGCAGCATCCTCGACGACGATGCAGGTTTTAATGCCCGCGTCACTGGGGATGGCATCTCGTTGCCGGCCATTATCACCACGGGCGATTTCGCATGTGCGGAACTCCTGCGCGGGCCTTATACTGATGAACGAAACTCTCGGAAGCCCGGTGGCATCCTGGGCGTGATCGACAAAGCAGTCAACTCCTACAAGTCCGGCAGAGGCGACTCTCGGCGGAACGAGGAGCTCTTACAAGACTTGTCTACCAAATTTGCCACGCACCCCTCCTTCATCCCACCGCCTCCTGATGACAGGAGAATTTTTACCATAAAGCACTTTGCGGGCGCATGTGCCTACGACGTTTCTTCTTTCGTGGAAAGGGATGCAGACCTTTTCGACCCTCTGTTCGTTGCGATCTTGCGCGGTTCATCGGATCCACTGGTTGCGAAGCTCGTGTCCGGACCTGGCTTGTCCACCGAGAAGCACCAAAGTGATCCAGAAACGATCGTGCAGGCACAGGTGTCCTCCCTTCCCCTCCGCCACATCACACCATTGTCAAAAGTGAGCAATGATACTCGCCGTCTGAACGCAAGTAAGATCTATCCTGTCACCACACAACTCAATCAGACTCTGTCGGACGTGTTGTCCAACATCGAGGGCGTCCGCTTGTGGACCCTGTCGTGCATCAGCCCTAATGGTAATGGCTTTTCCAGCTCTATGGACAAGCGTCGTGTCAAGGCCCAAATTCACGCGCTCCACTTACCGCGCATTATATCTCGCAGAAGGGTCGAATTTGTAGCTGATTTTGACCATGCTGAATTTTGCGATAGATACCGACCCACTATGCGTGGGTCTCACACAGAGCGCATAAGGCAATGCGTGCAGTCGAATGGGTGGACAGAAGGTGTGGATTTTGCTCTCGGCCATCAAAAGATATGGTTGTCGTATTATGCATGGAAGATGGTGGAGGACGTCGTGCGTTCTGCAGAGAAGGAACACAAGAAGATATCTCGCGAAGAATCAGGAGAAGACGAAAACGTAACGACTGATGACATACCGGATTATTTCCATACCTCTGAGGACGGGGATCATGGACTGTTTGACGAACCACCTGACATCCCACGTCAGATTCCGAGAACCCCCAGCGTCTACACCTCCCATTCTCGCGTGCCCTCCATGAATTATGGTTACGTGGAAGAATCGGGGCCCGAGTGGGACAAGAAAATTGAAGGTTACGAACCCACTCCTCCATTGCTCCCAAAGGTCGGTGATATGGCTACTGCGGATGGCCCGGATACATTCGAGGAACACTTGCCTACCACCCGTGTCAGACAATATTGGTTATTACTCGTTCGGCTGTTCACATGGTGGATCCCAGACTTCCTACTCACTCACGTTGGCCGCATGAAGCGCCCTGATGTCCGACTGGCGTGGCGCGAAAAGATTACCATCTTCGCTCTCATATTCTTCGCCAACGCTGTTGTCCTTTTCTATATTATTGCTTTCGGGATCCTCCTTTGCCCGGACTTCAACAAGGTTTGGAATTCCGATGAAGTTGCACAGCATACTGCCAGCAATGACTATTACGTGTCTATCCAAGGCCGTGTCTATGATGTCTCGAACTTCGTGCGCGGAGATCACAGTGATGTCACGGGGGAACCGAGTAATAGTGCATCCGTGCTTGACGGCCTCGCGGGAACGGATTTGACGTATTATTTTCCACCTCCCCTTCAGCTGGCATGCTCTGGCCTCGTCAATAATGCGAATATGCATATCACCATAAAGAACAGTTCGGAGATGGCCTACTCCGAAGCTTCACACGCTTCTGGTGCCAACGCTCTGTACAACCCATCGGCCCTGGACAGCGAGGACTGGTACACGACCAATTTCCTGCCTACGATCAATCAGTATTACAAGGGGGCTTTGGTCTGGGAAACAAGTGATATATTCTCGCAAGCCAATGACTCGACCATTCAACGGTAAACTACACCTATGTCTCTCACGCATTAGCTCATCTGCTTTGCAGAATTTGGGCCATTTACGAGAGCAGCATCTACGACTTGACTGACTATGTTTACACGATGGACACCGTGAATGACCTCAACACGGCATACAGTTTCTTAGACTCGAATCTTGTGTCAACGTTCACGCAGCAACCTGGTACGGATATCACCTCGGCTCTCAACAAAGTCTTGGCCTCAATGGATGCAACCAACCGGACGGCAAATATGGATTGCCTTCAAAATGCCTTCTACTGGGGAGAGGTAGACTTCCGGTATACCGCGCGATGCCAGGTTCAAAATTACATGCTGTTGGTGTTCTCAAGTATTATTATGGCGTCGATGCTGGTGAAATGTACGTTCTTTTGGTGTTCTGTTTCTTGCATTAACCTAAGGGTTCGAATAGTTTTGGCTGCTCTTCAGCTTGGGACGAAACGCTTCCCGGAACGTTTGGATAAGTTTGTTCTGTGTCAAGTTCCGTGCTATACAGAGGGCGAGGATTCGCTGCGCCGTACTATCGATTCACTCGCTGCCCTCGACTACGATGACAAACGTAAGCTCATCTTCATCATATGCGATGGTAATATCATCGGGAGCGGCAACGAACGTCCTACGCCGGAGATCGTCCTAGAAATACTTGGAGTTGACCCAGCCAAAAGTAATGTGCAGGCGCTCATGTTCAAGTCCATCGGTGAAGGTTCCCAGAAGCTCAATTTTGGTAAAGTGTACTCGGGACTATACGAGTTTGAAGGCCATGTCGTCCCGTAAGTCTTCACCGGTGTTTGGCTTGCACTCATTCAGCTTGTTCTGTGAAGGTATCTGGTCGTAGTCAAAGTCGGGAAACCGAGCGAACGCTCGAAACCGGGAAATCGTGGAAAGCGTGACAGCCAGATCCTACTGTTTCAGTACCTCAACCACGTTCACTTCGATGCGCCTATGTCACCTCTGGAATTAGAAATCTACAACCACATGCGCAACATCATCGGCGTGGACCCCGCGTTCTACGAATACATCTTTACAGTAGATGCTGATACAGTTCGTGTTCGGTCATTCGGTCTGCCACATCTTGTTGACTTGGCTTCTATCAGTCTGTTACCCCGCCATCTCTGAATAGATTGGTGGCAGCTTCCATTTCAGACTCGAATATCATCGGTATCTGTGGTGAGACGAAGCTCCAAAACGAGGAAGGTTCTTGGTGGACTATGATCCAGGTGAGAAGAACCACAACTCTCCTTATGGGTTGTTGACATTGCTTCAGGTTTATGAGTACTACATTTCACATAACCTAGCAAAGGCGTTTGAGAGTCTTTTTGGATCTGTATCATGTTTGCCTGGATGCTTCAGTCTTTACCGGATTCGTACTGCAGACAAGGGCCGACCTCTCATTATATCCAATCGGGTCATCGACGAGTACGCCGAGAGCCACGTTGACACTCTACACAAGAAGAATCTGTTTTCACTCGGTGAAGATCGGTTCCTGACCACTCTGCTCATGAAACACTTCCCAACGTTCAAGACGAAGTTCCAGCCTGACGCCGTTGCCCGCACGATGGCGCCGGTTTCATGGAGAGTTCTCTTCTCGCAGCGTCGCCGGTGGATCAACTCGACCATCCACAACCTTTGCGAACTTGCCGCTTTGCCTGACTTGTGTGGCGTTTGTTGTTTCTCTATGAGGTTTTTCGTGTACCTTGATCTCATCAGTACTATTGTAAGCTCCACGACTCTTGGGCGTGCGACATGGCTGACAATTCTTAGATATTACCGGCCACTGTTGTTTACGTGGGTAGCTGCAGCTAGATCAGTGGATTCGCTCTCAATTTTAACTGCGACAGTTGGTTTGGCTTATTGTCGAGGTGGCCGTTGGATCATCGGCATTCCCATACATATCTATTGCCATGATTGCGGCGGTCTACGGTCTACAGGTGCGATTGCAGTCCATTTTCCAGTGGAGTACTACTAATCCAGCAAAAATCGTAGGCGCTCATCTTCATCATCAGGCGAGAATTTATGCTGGTGGGCTGGATGGTGGTGTATCTCCTATCGTGAGTGACCATGAAAACGGCGTGCACGATGTAGCCTAAAGGATTCCGCAGCTACCCTGTCTACAGTTTTTTCCTTCCCATCTACTCGTTCTGGAGAATGGATGAATTTGGCTGGGGTAACACCCGCATCGTCCTCGATGACGGCAGCAGTAAGAAAGTCCTTGCCACTGCCGGCGATATCAAATTCAGTGAGTCCATGATTCCGTACAAAAAATTCGGCGGTAAGTTTTTCGATGAAAACGGCGGTGAGTCGTACTCACTTGACTTGCAGAATACCAAGCAGAAACCTGGGGTAGTGGTGGCTCCGAAATCACTGCACCAAGTCCACCTCTACCCGCACCACAACCCCAGAGGCCTGCTTCTCAAATGCGCAGTGTTTATGAGTATGACCAGTCCGAACCAGGCGATTACTATCGTAACACCAACGTTGTACAAAACGCATCGCACACAAACGTCCACTCCCAGTCCTCACAGCGGGGTTCACGCGCCACGTCGGATTACAATAGGCAATCTACGAGTGCCTTATTGGCACCCCGAGGTCCGTCGCAGGAACGCATCTCGCCGTCGATGAATGCATTCGGTATGGTGCCACCACCCGATCCACGCATGATGGCACTGTCGACCATGAATCATCCCGTCTCGCCCATGGTCGCTCTTGGCTCCGTACCCCAACCTGGCTTCGGCCTCACGCGTCCCATGTCCACGTTTTCCGTGGCTACGACGGGTTACGCCGGTCCATGTAATGACCCAAACCCCTCTGAAGAAGAGCTATACAATGCTCTCAGAACGTATTTGAGCACGCAGGATTTGATGACGGTAACCAAGAAGTGCGCCGTGATAGTTGTAATCTCCGTTTGTGTCTCACAGATTTTTAGAACCGCCCGGGAAGCAATGGCTGCCCGATATCCGAGAGCGGATTTGATATCACGCAAGGACTTTTTGAACCAAGCAATTGACAATATCCTTTCTCAGGTCTAAATCACATTTTGTAGTCGGTGACTCATCCCCAGCAGGTTGTTCGTGATTCAGGATATGTCGCTCTAAACATTGTCTTCGCATTTCTCTGGACATTATCTAATTATTGTATTGCCGTTCAGGACATACGTATGCACTTATGGACACGTTGTACACTTTACCCTGGACTTTTTGGACAGTCACTCTTTCGGTGTTTTGTACCAACTGTTGTGCTTGCTTCGCATTCGGATGGATGGTCCTGAAATAACTACACTAACGTTCGAGCATCCATTAAGTGACACGGATAACGAACACCATGAAGATGAAGGCAATCACCACAACAATAACACTCATGATGACCAAACATGTAGTTCCACCGCTCTTACCGCGGAAATCTCGAAGCCGAATCCTCTCCTTCTTCAATAGATCAAAATTACCTTCCAACTTCTCTTGCATTGCGTCCACTACCACTTTGTCCTTAGCTAGGGAATCAGAGAAGTGGGTTGCATTTCTGCGCAGCTGCCTGGCCATGAGGGCGAGTTGTTCCGACAACTCCTCTTGTACCACACGTGAGTTTTGAAGAATTGCAGGTGTAGCGGTGATATTGGAAGACAACGGTGAGGCTGCAGAAGGGCTGCAGGATGCTACGTGCACGTTCTCCGGTAGTGGGATTTCCGTTACGTCAGATGTTGCAGGTAAAAGGTTTTCCACTTCAGCCGGAGGTGGAGGCTGAGAAACAGCCTCAACAGACGGGCTCTCCATCGTCTTGGATCGCTCCGTGGTAGGGGACTTGGGTTCTGGAGGTGGAACTGAAGGAAGAATGCGACGAGGTCGTTGAAGAGGTGGCGCATGTTGCTATTTGGACGTCGAGGGATTCTTAACAGACCACACGGAGTAGAAAATCGGCAAACCTTTTCAATTCCTAGCATATAACTCTCGAGGTACCGGAGGGTATTCTTGACGCGCTCGAGGTATCGCTCTGACAATCTACATAGCAGGTAAATGCCTTTCAGGCAAGTAAAGTAACATGCAGAGACGCACGGTGTGATGGCCGCAGCATCCAATTCCACCTTTTTCAGTAGACTGCGAGCATGTCGTATTTGCTAAAGACAAACTGTGAACTTGACTGAGCGGTGCGCGTATGCGTCCGACATACCTGCAGCGTAACTCTGACTCTAATCCAAGAATCCGGGCTGGCAGGACCGTCCCCACTCCAATCCGCTTGCACGATGCCTTCGAGTCGTTTTACGAGTCTCGGAAGGTTTATCCGGTCGCGAAGTACCTGCTCACCGGTTCGCATCGTCAAAGTGGTTGAAGGCATGCGGAAAGGGGCCACCAGCCAATGTTCACGTGCACTGGTGGGTACGGCTTGACAGCATGGGAGCAAGCTTCCTAATTAGGGACACCTTATTTCTTGTGGTTACACCAAGCAAAAACAGTTGGCAGGTCGAAACTACGCACGGAGTCAATCCAACCGTTGGTGCTGTAAGAACCATGGCGGATTCTGACGACAAGTTAGAGCAGATCAAGGCCAGGGTTGAACGAGCAGCGCAAGACACCGGTAGTACATCTTTGGTAAGATAGCACCGTGCCGACCACACTAATAAATAGTTGATCCAACTTCTGTGCAGCGTAGAGGGGCATTTCTGGAGCTCATACAACTTGTGCATTTTCCTCAAACTTCTCTTCAATCCAAGGCTTATGCCGCTGGTCAAATACCGCGTTTCTTTAACGACTTCCCTGACCTAGAGGAGGAAGCCATCAACGCCGTATATGACCTCTGCGAAGACCAGAATTCGAAAGTACGGGGTAGTAGGCATGCAGTCTCTGTGTTCTCACCGCTGACACCCTCCCGTATTCAGGTTCGAATAGACGGGTACAACGCAGTTACACAAGTATCGTACGCACAACGCAAGTGGGTCAAAAGAAATGCCGATGTACTCGTCCAGCTCCTCCAATGCGGTGATTTCGGCACTTTGGCATTAAAGAATTTAATTGAAACTTGTACATAGACGAACCGGAGGAAGCAGCAGTGGTCAAGATCGCTCTCTTGAAACATTTGGACATGGATCCTCCGGCGGTTTTAGGCGTCATGTGCGATCAAGTCGTACCTCTAGAAGAAGATCTCGATGAAACTGAGCGACAAACAAGGGAACGGTTGCGCTCGCTCGTCATAACTTTCTTAGCCACAGACGCGTTAGGCGTAATTGTCGGGAAGTATACCGACTCTCCTGGTTCTGAAGCTGAGCAGACGCTTGTCAGCCAATTGACGTTGGTAAGTCTCGTTGGTTTATTGTCATGGTCCGCGCATATATGCTCTTCATAGTCGATCAGATGGCTTGAAATCGAGGAAGTCGAACTTATAGTAAGGGACATACTTTTGTCCCTTCCGTGTTACCGCGTATATTCTTCAAGAGGCGACAGTATACTTCTGGCCCTCCTTGACAGGGCTAAGGTACCACTTCAATTACGAGCCAGCGACTACGCGCCCCTGAGTTCTGCGCGATCTCTTCTGGCGTTGGCTCAAGTTTGTCGCCGTTGACAGACATGCAGCATCCCCTGCAATACTATTACAATTTTACCTCAGCTTCTTAATGGGAAGGATGATTCTTCGAAAATTTTCCCCGCAAGACGGCGTGGACGTAATCTCGTGGATATCCGGAGCATGGTTAGCATGTGAGGCCGAGATGGCTAAACCGCGGCAGGCTTCAAGCCAGGAACAGTTGCGACGGCTTCTGAGCCAAATGATTGACGCTACTTCAATTCTACTGGAGGTTTGTCGTTGTTACCTGGTCAACAGTTTTCACACATCCAATCAAACACAGATTTTGTTTGACTGCAAGGTCTACAATGTCGTGTTCTGGCGAACCGTGCAGACACTGTTACAGGCTGTCATTGCAGTAGGTGATGCTCAGGTTTGCGGTTGAGACGAAGTAACTCTTCTTAGCGCGAAAAACGCGACAATCGGGCCTTGCCTTCACAGTTGATCACCATCATCCGCAAGTTTCAAGAGTTGTTGGTTCAAGAGACTCATGAAAATACCATGGACGTGCAAGACTTAATAAGGGTTCGCAGTGGGCCGTTCTTCGCTTTTCCATTGACAACCAACCCCTCTTTGTTCATTTGAGCAGTTGCTTACGGAGAACCAGTCGACGCCACCGAATGGTTCAGTGCAAACGCCGCGGGCGATGAGCGCTACACTTCCGGAACGACCGCGTCATCTACCAGAACCTTCCGTGGCCAATATATCACAAGAAAAATCTAGCACGATACACCATGCAAATCGTCGATCGCTCGTTAAAGACGGTGTGAACGAGGATACATGTGATTCCAATAGCAATTCGATGATATCTGCAAAACGAAGCAATAACTCTGCAGAGGGCATGCCGGAAACGAAACGAGCGAAAATCGATCTAAAGGGTCCGTCATTACTCAGTCGTCTTGAAGGTGCCGAACCGACAGGAGCATCTTCGTCCGAACACGCGAGACGGCGACGGCGCGGAAAGCTAGAGTCTCGAGAGACGTCGCCTGAACTGGAGAAACACCCTACAACTGGGTATAGCATCAAAGGCGCTGCGTCTGCCCGTAGGAGCGGGAGAAGTACGGGAACTGCTCAGGCCACATCACTTCTAGGGAGATTGGATAGCGTGAATGACCCGGCTGGAGACGGGTTTGCGGGAAGACGGAAGAGATAGGTTATGTAGTGGTATTGGATGACTATATAGACTTACTGTTGTATACTGTGGTCTTGAACCTTGAGGGCATTTTTAGGGCTTAGAAGCTGCGTGTCAGGGTGATAGGAGCTTCTGCGCACGAGACCTGCCAGTGATGCCGGGTGTCACAACATTGCGAGGGTTCGCTGTCATGTCATATCCACGATTGAATGCAATCTACAATGAAAAAGATATCAACCTTGCGGATGGTGGCTTGGTGACGAGCCTTTCGCTTCCAGCGTCCATTCTCCGATGTCACTAACATGGGATATGAGGGCAGGGGCTGACTCTCGAATCCAAGTTCGGTCTCAAGATTGCTCATACGCCCCTGTGGTCCACGCGCGCAGTCGTAGATGATGGAGGGCAAGGGCTGCAGGCGCTCCTGCAAGCTCATACGGAATTCCTGCGTGCTGGAGCACGAACTTTGCTTACTGCCACGTACGTTCTCCATCAACTTGTCCAATGCCTGACAGGTATCCGTTCTTACGCACATGTATCTAGATATCAAGCTGCTTATAATACATTCGAACGAGAGGGGTATACCCGCGATCGCGCTCTCGAACTGATGTCCAGCGCAGTTACTGTCGCGAACAAAGCGAAATCTCAGTACCAGGTCGAGAATCCAATCATTCAACCACATGATATCCGCATCGTACTGTCGTTGTGCGCCTTCGGCGGAACTGTCTCTCCAATGCAAGATTACGATGGAATTTACCCCCCGCCTTACGGACCTAGGGCATACACGACCAGTAGGGAGAACATAACATCGTTTGGAGAGGATTTGGTTGGGAGGGAGAAATCCATTCAGGCGTTGGCAAAGTTCCATACAGAACGAGTCTTGGCATTTGCTGACAGCGTTCAAACTTGGGACATGATCGACGCGATCGCTTTCGAGACTGTTTCCCTCGAACGGGAAGTGACGGCCATTCGACGCGCAATGACGACTGTAGAAGAGGTCTTGCAGAAAGGTGGAAAGTGTGTGAAGCCGTGGTGGATCACAGCCGTCTTCCCGGATGGATGCTGCCGAGAAACGCAAGTGCCCGGGAGAGACAGCATCCCCGCAAAGGACGTTGCAACCGCTATGATACGAGAGGAGGCCAACGACCAAGGAACACAACTGGCTAGACCGGATGGCATTGGGATCAACTGCACAGAGATGCAGTTTCTTCCTGGATTGGTAGAGGCCTTCACGCAAGCAACTGGGAGCTGTGTTCAGGGGACAAAGTGGCCATGGCTCATTTTGAAACCGAACGGCATGGCTAGGGAAGCGGAAGCGTGGGCAGCAGACCTTCTGGGGTGCATAGATAAGATGAAATTGGCGGTGGCTGGGGAGGGATTGTTTTGGGCGGTTGTTGTGCAGCAACCCCTGATTTCATAGACAGTCTACGCATTCGACTCGTGCAAGATTGAAGTAAACGTGTAGGTGCTGCGGCGTGAGAAATATAACGGCACTTTCCGAATGATACCGGTACTCCTGATTGTAAGACATTGCGGGGACGACCCAGGCATCTGAAAAAAACAAGTACACGTCGCCGCCGTCGACATATAAGCCAATATCAATCTTACGGTACGTCTCGTCGGTATGACATCTGTCTCGTTCTCGATGTTGCCAAGAGGTGGACGTGGTTGGGTGGATGTGTGCATATACATGTGGATGATGTGTGTCTGAAACTTCGACATTGATCACTTCACAGGTCCAGTCATGTCGTCAAAACTACCGTCTATCCTGAGCGCTACTGATGAGGAGATACGACTCCTCCTCGCTGCCCAATGCCACCTTGGAATGAAAAACTGCGATAAGCAGATGGAGCCATACGTCTACAAAAGAAGAGTGGACGGTTCGTCGCGCTGGTTTCCTCTGCGCCGCTAGTATTCATTCACGCTCCTCGGACGCATAGGCATTCACATCATCAACATCGGTAAGACTTGGGAAAAACTTGTTTTAGCTGCCCGCATCATCGCTGCTGTTGAGAACCCCAACGACGTCTGCGTAATCTCCGCACGCCCATATGGACATCGCGCCGTCCTGAAATTCGCTGCCAACACTGGAGCACAGGCAATCGCAGGCCGCTTTACTCCAGGTTCCTTTACCAATTACATCACTCGCTCTTTCAAGGAACCCCGTCTCATCATTGTCACCGACCCTCGTGTTGACCACCAAGCAATCCGTGAAGCCTCCTATGTCAACATCCCGGTTATCGCACTCTGTGACACTGATGCACCCCTCAAGTTTGTAGACGTTGCTATCCCGACAAATAACAAAACGCGTCATTCGATTGGTCTCATCTGGTGGTTCCTCGCCCGGGAAGTTCTTCGGTTGCGTGGAACTATCCCACGTGGCCCTGATGGTTGGAATGTCATGGTGGACATGTTCTTCTACCGCGACCCCGAAGAGGTGGAGAAGCAACAGCAGGAGGAAGCTCAGGCCAAGCTCGCTGTTGCTGACGCAGAGGCACCTGCTGCTGCCTACTCTGAGTGGGATGTTACGACTGCACCCCAAGCGGGCGCCATTGATCCTACCCTTGCCCAGAATGCTGGTAAGTCCTAAGTCTGCCGGTATTATCAGGGAATCAATTTAGGGGACACTTTCAGGTGGCATCGACTGGGCTGCGGATTCAGCACCTGGTCCGACCGACTGGTCAGCAGAGCCTGCTACAGGAGGTTGGGGTACGGATGCCCCTACCAGCGGGTGGGAGTAAGCGTAAATGCCTGAGATGTGGGTCGAGGGTAGCATCTGCTTTTACTTATTCATCTTCGGGAACCCATCGTTAACCGAATGGCAGTATGTTAATTCGATCATGTTATCGTTTCACTCCTGGCTAGGTATCTTTTCGTGCACATGAACATACCAAAATATGATTACCATACGAGTGGCCCATGGCACGATTTGGTATGGAATGCTCATTCGCGCGCCTATGTGTTGGTACTACCTTCTTTACCACTACCATCGTGCAGCGGGTACTCTGATGTGTTCCACTGTCTGCAAGCTGTCAAGCACGGGAAGGACTTTGGGGACCGAACTTGCCTGGTGAAGTGCCAGTGATAATGCAACCCCTGACAAAGTTCAGACAATAGTCGTAGAGATGCCCGACTTGGTATGAATGACTACGAGGCCTTCTTCAAATGCCTCGTCTGGTAGCTTCGTTGTATTAATAAGTTTAGCCTCCTCCGTTGATTTCTCCGTCTTCGTTGCACAAATGAGACATTGAAAGGATCCGTGGATCATCATACATTCCACTGGTCTACTCGGTTGTCGGAGACTCTAGGTGCGTTTTATTCAGTATCCATCGCGTTTCCCCATACGTGGGTAAGCATTCCCATTTCGTTCCCGTGTTCAGGTTACACGTTGCAGGTATCTTTCGTCAACAACCCACCCTCTGACCTTTCCCTGGAGAATGATTTTATCTTTGGATACATGGCCAGACCAAAATATTTTGGTGGTGAAGTCGGAAGGAATGTGTGCTCCATCGCACTTGCCCGATGGCCCACTGACTAGCGTCAGCAACGCCTGTTCCCCATGCAGTTGCAACGAGGTCCAGAGCTTACCCCCTTCGACAATATTGATATTAATGGTGTGTTTGATCTGTCAGATTGCGGCATCGACTAATCACTGATTATCAGCTGGATCACATATAGCGTGTTATAGGAATTATGTACCTACGATGTGCGAACGTTCACTGGTGCCCTCGTTCATGATTCGCTCGTGGTGGGACCTCGACTCACCAGGCGACCGAAATAAATTTCCCGCTACTTTCCGTGTTGTGTTAGGGCCAGAGACAATCAAGTGCAAGACAGAGCTCACTGCGTCGTCATTTGGACATCCGGATACCAGCGACAATAACGATAGCAGCGCAGAACTCCCTCGACCTCAATTCCGGTTGGAACCCCAGCCACTTACGCACAAAAGCCTCGACGGTGGGATTTCTCCCGCGGTAGATGGCGTGTGTGCGAGAGTGGCAGGCACTGGGCTCCGATGTTAGCCAGCCACTGGAGCACGCTTTTCTGCCTCAGTTCCTCAACTTCAACTCCCATGGTGAACCACATCCTTGGATCCTGATCCCCTGTGCCCCGAGTGCACGCTGCAGTCCGAATAATTGCAGACTCTGGTCGCCTCACGATATCCACCATTTTGTACATTTATAGCACTGTGCCCACGAGACACGCAACCGGCACCACCTACACAGCCTATCGTTTACCTTATCGCGCACCTGTTGGTGGTGTCAACTTCACACTGGCACATACATCTCGGCTCCTGTGGCGTGTGCGTAGCGCTTGCCTCCCAATCTGGCATTGTATTGACAGTACTTCTGGAATGCGATATAAATTTGGCGTCGGATAATCGATGTGCAGAGAACTTGTTTGTCGACTAGGCATGGAATGTGAGTCTAATGTGCGCCGCTTCATACCAGTGGTCCATTCGTCCGTAAAATCACGCATGTCACACGCCCATTCTTCTGGCGTCCTTCCACGACCGTCGGGTAGTCAGCACGCGATGTGATATGAGGTGAGACCGAAGAGAACCATGCAGCAAGCACGAGTCATGACGCTATTCCCATTAGGTATCGATAGACGGAATCAAGGGTCAGGTCAACGAACGTTCAAAGGTCACCATGAGAGTACATACCGCAGCTATAATTCGCGGCTATGTGAGCTACGTGCACCACGATTTGCAAATCGGACCATTGGCGTCCGCTGGCATTGGATTTCCAACGGACGGGGTTTCTAGTGTTTTCCATCTGGTTGGCGACGGATATTTGAAAACGGAATGCTGTAGAAGTCGACGTCCATGTCTTCATAGGGAAGGCTCAATTGTCAGAGTTATCTTCCAAGACAAAAAGAACGGAACACGGGGCGAAACGAGAGGGGTGTTGCGACGTCAATGGTAAGGATCTCATAGGCCTACGATGTCATCACATGTCGTATCGCGGGGGGATCGCCAGTCCGACGTCCTGATATCTCCGCGTATCTCGTTTCTATGTTAGTTCTGCATTCGTTATCTAGAGTCGTTGCCATTAATATGTATCGTGGAGTAATTCCGTATTTCTCGAAACCTCCAATGACTGCCAATGTATCGTACAACGGAACGTGGATGGTGGAGTCGAAGTTTTGTAGCGCGAGTGGAAGCGTTGCTGATGATGATACAGTAATGCGAAAGGTGATTGGGAAAATAATATCGAGGTCTATGTGAACAAGTCCTTTGAATGTCAGGTGTAGCAGGAACGTACTTAATAGATCATATAGTAAGGAAGGAGCGTGGATATTGGTGAGATATTCGGATGATAACTGTCCGTGTGCGAAGATTGAAAGAACGGCGCCTGCGCGACTTCTAAATCGGTTTTCGTGAGAGCTCGTGCAAATTCGTGACGTGTCCGAAGGGGGAAGACTTGGGGACGGCCGACGATACTCGGACATGTCGTCCTAGGTGATGAGGGAGTTTGACTTCGTTCTCCTCCCGAACCTGTATTCCAAAGATTAAAAAAAATCTTTGCGTGATGTGGTGGTCGTTTAAGCCTAGTATGAAGACCGCCTGGGCACTCGTGTGGAGTCCCCCCTATGGTGGCTGACAGGCCCTGGGGTCATAAAACCAAACAAACGCTTGAATAAGGGTTGTGATGATTGTGGTGGTTTCGTGGGTATTGGGGAATGTATGGGTGGCTGTTTTACCAGTCAGAAAAGTCAGGCAGCCAGATACGTTCAAGGGAGATTAGATTTCGAGACATGAGGAGTACGTTCAGATTTAATCAAAGTTGGCATTAAAACGGGGTTCAAAGGACAGACACCAAACCCAATGCGGAGACACAAAGAGACCACGGTCAGCATCAGAAGGAGCACCTGAGTAGGAATAGACGCACGCCACGTTTGTATTCTGCCTTTGGGCCGCCACCAGGAACGACGTAATATGACTGGGGTTGATTGCGGCTTGGGTGCCGTGATTGAGAGTGGCCGTGATGCAGTTGGTCTCGTGATGAATTATGTGGCTGAGACGGGTAGTAAATGTGACCAGGTGGCGGGGCGGTGTACACCGGGCGCTGAGGGGTGGTAGCAGGGCCGGTGGGATATTGGTAGCTGTAAGGACCTGGGGTTCCGTATTGACGGGTGCGTGATCCGGAGGGTCCTTGGTACTGCGGGTAAGAGTGAGGATGAGCCGTGCGATGTGGGTAGGACGTCTGGAACGTTTGTTGTGAAGGAGGGAGGCGGGATTGTGACTGGCTACGATGTCTAGACGGGGGCTGACGCAGTTCACGCTCCCGGCGATCTTGCTGACGAGGCGGATCTGGATAGGTGGGTAGTCTGGTGTAGGAGTGAGAGGGACGAGAGGAGGAGGATGTGGATTCATAACTGCGAAGGGTCCTGGAGCGTATGGGACCCTTCGATTTGGGTATGATGACGGTATCGTCGTCGTCTGGGTTGTTGTAGAAGGTACGATCCCTGGGTGTCGGGGAAAGGACGTATGGATTGGACCACTTGTGTTTGTTGGTATCGTGGACCCAATTAGACACCCGGTGCTGCTGAGCGATGTAACGCTCGTAAGCAGCCGGAGAAAAGTCGTACTCAGTCATTGGGGACTGTGTGTGTGAGTGGGGGGACAGGTGTTGTCTTGGGGTTTGCTTAAGTAGCCTCGGGAGACGCGGAACAGGAGAATGAATACAGGAAAGGCAAGCTTGCGATGGAGGACGGATGAGCGTGTGGCGATCCCCTGCACGCTGTCAATCCACAGATAAAAACACGACACCAAAAGTCAGAACGGACCTCGCTCGTTAAAGCAAGTCTCAACTGATCAGATAAAAAGTAAGAAAGAAAAAATCGATCTTTTTTTTTTTATTTGAGAGAAAAAACAAGAAAACTTGCTGGATGGATGATGTAAGCAGCTCGGCCGATGTGTTCGCCTCTCTCCCCACCCCCGCACTGAGTAAATGAAAAGTCTCCCAAGCTTTTAGTATCCCCTCCGGAACTTGTGAAACGTGTTCTCAGAGCAACTACGGTTCCTGGATGAGTCTCTAAGATCTCTCCCGTGACCCGCTCAAATCACACGCGTTCCCTTCCCCTCGGTGCTCGGAAATGACCCTGCTCTGCGTTTCAGAGCTAACGCGTTCCGCTTGGACGCTTACTTTAGCACGGACAACGCCCGATTCTCCGGGGATGGTCTTCGAAAGGACCTCGTCTGCTTGCATCCGTGCGATTCTCATACCCTTCCACTGCTCTTCCCCACACTCACAGTGACACATCGTCCAACACGTGTTTTCTTTTTGACTCTGTTATCAACGCTCAGTGCTCAGTGCTCAGCTCCATTTGGAACTTCACATCCACAAGGCAGATAATCTAATCCTCGGTCCACTCACGATCAGCCGGTCCCGTTACGCTGCTCGATTCCTTTAGTTGCCAGACTCTTGCCAACATGGCAACGATTCTTTGATAGCCATCCAACCAAGCCCTTCGGCCACGCCGTCCTGCGGTTGAAACAGGCAACCACGATGTGACGAACGAGAAGACATATGAACTCTGATTCTAAAGATCCACATCGTGCTCCCACGTACCCCAATCACTGGAGGGTGGGTTGTTTATGGCTATCAGCTCAACCTGGCTATTGACGTACAAGACCAGATCTCGCCGGTAAATTCACTCTCTCAGTTTCCCCAAGTCGAACAACGAGTTTCATACCGCTAACGAGGTTGTCCCTCAACCTCTTTATTCCCGACTCCACACCGTCTAGGCCACCAGGAAGAACTTCCACTCGATTCGGCTGGCAATCGAAATCAGCTTTCATACGAATCAGGAAAAGAAGGTTTACCTTGATCTCTCCCCTTTCTATTAACTGGCGCAAGTGTTTTGCAAACTCAACACCAAATGCGCGACTGACAAGCTCCCGAACGGCCAAACGACCACCTTGCGGCTCCCTTCTTCCTCCTTGACCAGTAAGCGGTGTACTGTAACCATATTGCCATCGTCCGAATGGGTCTCTTACCCGACCTCCTGGGTGCTCTCAGCCCCGACTGCGTCGAACACTAGCTGGATCGGCGCACTCGTGACTTTAGCTACCTCTGCTGCTATCTGTGACAATGGCTGGTTGCGGTCGACGACGTGAGTGGCACAAAGGGCCGTGCTGTGCGGAGAAGCTGTGACAGTAATCGGACAAAAGCCGGAGATTCTTGCGAATTGAATCGCTATCTCATGTGGATGCCGGTCAAACGACTCGAAATCACTTACGAGAATTCAGCGCTCACCATATTGTCCCACACAGCACGCTCCGCCGAATATGAGCGTAGGTTGGCCGGCATACTGACCACCGCCGCCTTCCCATGGTGCCTTAAGGCTGATACATGTCGGGGGAAGCGAATACAGCGGAATTGCGTCCGTGGCCACGCCCGGTGACCGGGATGGATGCCGCTTCATCGAATGTGATATTTGATGGCAACTTTTGTAGTTGGGTGAGAGTCAGGATACCTCCGATAGCCACTGACGGGTTTCACCTTCAGCATCGCGTCTGCGTGAGCGAGGATGCACTCTTGGAACCCCCCGTACTTGCTGTTATCGGGCACACATTGGTACAACCTGCTCAACGAGATTTGGTTGGATGTCCATAAGTATGTGACAAGGTCTTACACTTCTTGTCCCCCCTCCTAAAGCTCGAGACGTCTTCCTCAGTTTCTACAACATCCCCTGCACCCTCCAAACTGAGGACAGCAGGAAAGGCCGCCACTCATTGACCCCTATGGATCTTCCAGCCTGCAGGATTTAATCCCGCTGCGAGTACTTTGAGGAGTATCTCCCCTGCACGAGGGAAAGGCGTCGGTCGGGCTCCTACCTTGAAGGAACTTTGTTTCTCCTGGAGAAGAGTGCACGGTGCTGGGGCGTGACTGGTTGCGAATACGAATCGTGTCTCTGCAAACTAGGATTTGTTCATCTTCCGTCCGTTTCGTCAGGCCTTAAAACTCTTTCCGTCTTGCGTCATCTCATTAGCCGTTGTATGGTCATCGTCTCTCTCGGCGTCATGCATAGCGCGTACTGATCGGCGCGAAAGCCAGATGACACACGAAGGTAGACGATCTATAAGCATTGACAGTCGGCTCTGCCTCATCATTGACCATTTGCGTGATTAGGTGACAAAGTGGTTCCTGCTACGATAAGTTCCTGTTTCCGAATGTTCGTTCATAACTTAGCACCGTGCACGAACACAGAGCAAACATAAGCGTATCGTAGGAAAGATATAAGTGTACACCGCAGAACAGTCCAATCGGTAAATTATGTAAGTACGTGTACGCGCGTCTAAGGTCCATCTGTCTCGGGTTGTATGAGTGAAACTTGTAATTCCTGCAAGGAGTGTGCGCTCGACCCTCGTCGAGATCCTTCCCGAAATCCCCTCAAAGTTTATGCCAGGTCTCCTCGCCCCTAGAACCGCTCACCTGTTCGAGAAGGCTGTACCAATCGCACACCAGGCTGTCCACCCGTGTCCCCGTCTTCATCTATGGGCGACGGCCGCTCCCATAAGCTGACCCGCTCCTCCAAATCGTCCACGCCACGTATGGGGTATCGTCTTGACTGTGTCGTGGAATTGCTTCTGCGCTCTCGACGAGTGGAAGTTTCGCTTCTCTTAGGGAGCACTGCACTCGTACCAGTGGCCTCCGAACTGCCACTTAATGATGAAGGGGAGTCTGGCATATCATCAGGACTCTGCGAGAGTAAACCACCTGACGGCGGAGTAAGTGTTGTAGGTGTCTCGAACGGATCTGCGCCCAAAGTGCTAGGCAGGGATTCGGTCCCATTACCGTCACCGCTGTTGTGTTTAGCTAAAAAATCTGTCGAGAGGGCAGGGACAGTCGGTGCCAGCGGTTCGTCGTTCGTGCGTTGTGGGACAAAAACGGACTGGGCAGATTGCGCTTGTGTCGGATGTACATAAAGAGGCTTTGTAGGAGAACCAGCCACTTGGATGGCGCTGCTCTCATCGGGGGCCTGCCCACTCTGCCTATGTATATATCCTGGTGGGGGAGGAATAGTGGGCACCGAGGTTGGCGGATATTGGTATGATAGTGCACTGCCACTTGCGTGTGCGGCGGCTAAGCGAACAGCACTGTGCGTCGCACCACCGGCATCACCGCTCCCGGGCGGCGCATACGAGTGCACGACATCCTGAGAGCCAAATTTGATTACCGTTGGTCTCGGACTTTTCGTCGACGAAAAAGATGAAGCCCGATCAGCTGAATCGCTTCTCGGGCCATGCAGGGAAGTCGTGGATTGTACTGGAGCATCATAAAGTTGATGCCGTGTAAGCCCATCGTACCCACGGTCGGTGTGATGGAGTGAACTGAAGGGAACACTGTCCATGCTGCCGACCATCCCTCCACCAACGCCGAGCCCGCGGCCAGCACCACGTGCAGAAGAGCCTCCTCGGCTTGACTGGCTGAGCCTACGGGAACTACGAGCGCGGAGGATACTGCCAACCGTGCCAAATGACCCGCGAAGGGCATCAATCCCAGGGTCTTCGGCAGCGATTAGGGTCTTCTCGCCTGTCTCAGCATCGTTCTCTGCTCCAGGATATGCAAACGTTGCCTGGGTTGTCGGTGTGCGCTCGAGCAACTTGGAGCAGTAATGTTGACCGGCGGTCAAGGGAGGAAAGCTGAGCAGGGTCAATCTTGGACATCTGCAAGATAGTTATGCCAATGCAGATAGTAAGAAACGCGAACACCAGCGTTAATATTTGAGACACCGGCGCAGCGAGACCTTTGAAAAGAACCTGAGAACCGTAAAGAACGTATTCCTTATGTCAGCGGTATTGCAACGCGAACCAGGTCATGGCACGTACGATAGTAGTGACCATCGAGCAGAATGAGACTGTAGAAGCTATCAGCGTCCTAAATAACACTGGTCACAGGATACGCACATAGCACATAGTACGTTGGCGTGACTTCGCATGAATCGTCAGCGCATTTGAATCATCAATGAGCGTCCTCCCTTACCCATAGCTACAAAGTGGATCAGACGGCTTCCCAGTTGCGATACGATAGGCGCACTTACCAGTGTTGAATAGCGCAAGCGCAACGTTCAAATAATATACCTCCGTCACTACAGAGTGCATAAATATAGATCATACCAAGTGCAAAGAACAGGAGCACACCCAGTGTGATGGCCACGAAACCGATGAGGAAAAATATAAACCAGTTGTTGAACTACTTGTCTGTCAATTTCAGCTCCACGACGATCGTACGAACGTACTTGGTTGTCGCCCATGGCAGTGGATACTATTGCAGCACCAAGCCCAGTGGTAACGCTTACGCTTATGCCACCGATGGTACTGCACACGGCGAGGTACCAGAGCATGTTCTGCTTCCCATACCTGTTGTATCGGGATTGGTATCACTGATGAGAACACCCTCAAGAACTCAAACCTTGGTCCGAAATATATTATGATGCTCAGGGCGATTGCCACTAACACGCCGATGTATGCGAGGAATCCGGGGGAAACGAAGAGCTGTTGGAAGCCCGAGATCTGGCTTGGGGTTGATTCTTGAGGGCCTAGTTTAGGGATAAGAACAGAGTAGGGTAACAGAGAGAAGGAACAAACCGTTTAGAGCAATGATAACTGAACCAATCTGGAAACGTTGAGGTACAGCAGACGAGTAGGTGAAATTGAGGTACACACAATACAAAGAGCACATCCCAACCAACCAAAGAATGTGAGCTTCTCTTTGAGAAATATCGACGACAAGATCGCGCAAATTACAACGGACAGTGCGCCCATAGGTGTCTAAGCAGTGACGTTAGGCTAAAGCCGAACAGCTAGCGCAAGTGACGCACAACAACAAGAGCTTCTACGAATGCATATGCTGGATGGCGTTCAGCAGTGTGGATGTCTCGGTGCAAAGCGGTACGTTACCTGCAAAATTACAGATCTCCCCTAGAATCATCACTGTGATTGTGTGGGTTCACAATACGTCAGATGTAAGTGAGAAATCCACTCACTGATCATGCCAGTCCACCATAGCAGCTTCATAAACGTTCAAACATGTCATCTCGGGCAGGGCTACATTAAACACGCACCGATTTGAGGTAAGCAACACCTTCCCCGGCCGTACGCCCAGCCTGTGAACGTAAGAGACCTTTCTTCTTGAAGACGAAACTGGACCCAATCAGGAGACCACTGGTAATGGCGAGTATTATTCCAACGACCTATGCCACAGGTGGACGTAAGAATATGTGGTGCAAAGCGGAAGGGATGTACCTTGAGACTGGAAGGTAGCTGGAAAGATGAGCTTGTACTCGAGGCTGTCGTCGAAGCCGTCCCCGTTGCGGTCGACGTCGTTGTCGTTGAAGACATGATAGGGAGCAAAAGACGTATAGGCCCGCAGCGGTTTGGGCCGACTGCGTACAGGTGATGTTTTAGAGTTGGCGTTGCACAGCTGCTACCATATGGCCCGATGGCGGTCCGGTCGCCCTCCGGTATAATCAATAAATAAATAATAATTAAATCTTTATTGTAAAGGGTGGATTACATAACGCAGGCTTTCGACGTCGACCAAGTCAAAACGTTCCCACTACTGAAGCACTGATAGTCCGCCTGCGATTGCGGGTGCTGCATGGAATGACGTGGAAGGACAACACTCAGGCTGATTCCAGTGTTCTGTCAAGGGCCGGTTCACAGGCGGAGTCGACGCTGCTTGTCCAAGACTACCTACCCCATTCTGTCACTGCATCGCAGCAAGGAAACAAGCCCACTCCGGACATCGCGCCATGGCTACATACGGTGAGCTTTCTGCGCTCTCGTACGTGTTTCCGCTCTTTACTTACCATGGTATTCAGCCCGACGCTCCTCCGAAGCGCTCTTTCGGCTTTGTTCAGAAACCATCCTTGTCATCGATATCCTTCGCCCGTGCAAGCAGCTCTGCAGCCTCTTTTAAGAGCAGAACAAATGACTCCCAGTCTTACCTGCCGGATACGTCCGATACCTATTTGAACGATGCACGGAAGGGTAATCCGCTTGGTTTTCTCAGCGACATTATGAAAAAGCGCTCGCGCTCCAAACTCAGCCTGGATAGTGGTGACACCTCTACAACGTACCCATATCCTTCTTTGAATCCATCCCTGATATCTATGCAGGACAGTGCAGCATCACTCCGCTCTTATTCCCCTACTAGCTCACCGCCTCAGCCTTCGTTGAAGAAAGAACGTGACAAACCACGTATAAGAAGACTACGCCAGAACAAATCTCTTCCCCTCGCTCACAAAGACTCATCAGATGAACCTCCTTTCACCCTCGATACTGACATCTCACGCATGGATGGTATCGTTAGCCCAGAAGTCTTGGAGGGACCACCTAATGCATCTCCATCCAGCGTTCTCGATATATCCAGCTTCTCCCTGTCTTCACCTTCGGCAACCGTGTTTAGCGACCCATTTAACCCAACTTCTGCATCATCCAAACGGAATGCGTATTACTTCCATGACTTCCGTAAAATATCTCCGAAGTCAACATACGGTCTTGAGGACCAGATCCACGAGAGAATGTCGGATGGTGCCTGGACAGCTCCGGAGAGCTGGGCAGTGGAAAGGGATGATGATGTTAAACACGGAGAGGATGCTCACTCTGTGTCAGAGGAGGAAAGTCTTGCTGCAAGCAGTTCGCGCTCTCCAGACAGTGGTTCAACCTACAACAATACCGCCACGCGAAGACGTGGCCGCCGCGAGTCCCGCCATTCTCACAAACAAATAACTACTGCGAACGAACGTGTGCGCGTCCGAATATACCGAGACGATGGGTCGTACCACGTCGCTCAAATTTTACCGACTTCCACGGTTGCAGACCTTACCCCTTCACTCAACGCCAAAGTGCTCCTTGATCAGGATCGCGAGACACACAAGCTATACCTGAAAGAACGCGGGAGAGGTGCGTATTTCGGTCGTGCTGCACGCGTTTCGCCCTGATTTTATGGCAGAGCGAGTTCTTGCACCCACTGAACGGCCTGCCGCCATTACTCGGCGTCGGCTGGAACAAGCGGGGTATGACCAGGCTGATAGCCTCGATTATATCGCTGCAGAAGATATGACATTTCTTCTCAAATTTGTTTATAAAAGCCAACTCCTCGGTCCACCTGTAAGTTCCGGGATCAGCTGGGCCATCTAGGCATCTCTGACCGTACGGTTTGTAGGAAGATTTGCAATTTAACGACTTCGAATTCGTGGACCTCACGGGACGCGGCTTGCCCACTATACCAATAATCTTGCACAAGAATGCGGCATCCATCATATACCTGAATCTGTCGCGCAATCCTATGGTAGAGATCCCGCTCGACTTTATTCAGTCATGCGTGACTTTGCGCGAACTACGGCTCTCGAACATGGCGATGAAAAAGGTTCCCCAGAGCGTCCGACACTCGACAAGTCTTCACCGCCTTGACCTTTCCTGCAACCGCATTGTGGACCTCGATGATGCCGCACTCGAACGCATTCCTGAACTCAGCACGTTAAAGCTGCAGAACAACCGATTGGAGCAGCTACCGTGGTATTTGCCCAGACTCTGCAATCTGAAGTGTCTCAATATATCAAACAACAAGTTCGTCCAACTCCCATCGGTAATATGTAAGCTGCGGGCACTCGTCGACCTTGACGTCTCATTCAACATGATCACGGAGCTCCCCGAGGACATTGGGGAATTGACCCAGTTGGAAAGCCTCATTTTTGTTGGTAATAATATTTCCAAGATTCCAGAACGATTCAGTCAGCTCGTTAACCTGAGGGTTCTGGATTGTCGACGGAACAACATTTCAGACCTTTCCTTCACTCATACGCTTCCGAACCTCGAGGTCCTCTTAGCAGACCACAATTACGCGCATGCACTCGATTTATCTCACTGGCCGTGCACGACACAGAAACTTGACGCCTCTCACAACGACATCACCCTTCTCAAACTCGTTCCTCCAACGCCGATGCCATATGCACTGACCTGCCTGGATGTTTCGTATGCGAAGTTGTCGTCACTCGACGATTTCTCTCTCTCCCATCTTTCCTCCCTTCAACTCCTCAAGCTCGATCATAACTTGTTTCGAGTACTTCCTGACGCTATAGGTGACCTCAGTCACTTGATAACGCTTTCATGCTCGGACAACCACCTTGACGCACTACCAGAATCTATCGGGCGCCTCCAACGCCTCGAGACCCTCGATGCACACAACAACAGCCTTACACGCATTCCAGCCTCTATTTGGAACTGCGCATCGCTTACTCTGATCAACGTCACTTCGAACCTGGTTGAGGTGTGGCATGATCCGCCAGGCACTGGCCTCGTTTCCCCACCACCGACCGGTATTACTCTCGATGTTCCACCAGATCCCCCTGGTGGACGACATTACCCCGTTCGTAATTTGCTCGTTGAAACTTCATCAAATATATCGTCCCCAGGAAGACCAGCCCCTCCACTCGCATACTCCCTCGAGCGCCTTTACGTCGGCGAAAACCGTCTGACCGACGAATCGCTTCCACCGTTCACAGTTCTAAAAGAGTTGCGGGTGCTCAATTTATCTTTTAATGCAATTCAGGAAATGCCTCCCTCATTCTTCCGTAACTTGTCGAAGCTTGAAGAGCTTTACTTGAGCGGGAACCAGTTGACAAGCATCCCAACGGAGGACCTGTACAAGTTAACCCGACTTTCAGTCTTGTTCTTGAATGGGAATAAGTTGCAGACCCTCCCGCATGAGCTAGGAAAGGTGCAGAGCTTAACGGTGATAGACGTGGGTAGCAATGTCCTAAGGTATAACATCAATAACTGGGAGTTTGACTGGAACTGGTGTGTATATGAATATTATACTGGTCAACTGGAGTATTTACTGATTGATACAAGGAATTTCAACAAGAGTCTCAAGTATCTCAACCTATCCGGAAACAAGAGGTTAGAAATCAAGCCCGAAAAATCGACCAACCAACCATCCGTGAACACAGAGGAAAGCAGGGCGATACTTGCTGACTTTTCCGAGCTTCATCAATTGCGAGTGCTGGGCTTGATGGACGTCACAACGGCATTCTTACCCAACATCCCGGATGAAAGCGAGGACCGCCGCGTACGCACGTCGCTCTCCGAGATAAACAAGATGTCGTACGGCATCGCCGACAACCTTGGAAACAATGGTTATCTCACTATGTTTGACCTCGTCCAACCGAATTTTAGGGGAAATCAAGACGAGGCAGTGTTTGCTATGTTCGGCCGCGCCCACGCGGCATCGAACAACAATCACCTTTCAAAGTACCTCCATGACAACTTCATCGGGCAGTTCACGGATCATCTGAACAAATTGAATAAGGGGAAGGGAGAAAGCGTCTCGGATGCACTGAGAAGGACTTTTTTGAGGCTGAACAAGGTACTCCATGATTCCCTATATTCTTCGGCATTGCCACACCGCAAGTTGTCCCAAGCAAGCGTGTCCACGAGCACGACGATACCCTTTGACGCATCGTACAAAGGAACCGGCGCGGACGGTATCGTTCTCTACTTCACTGGGAAGACACTCTACGTCGCTAATGCGGGTCATGCACTGACGGTGATATCTTGCCGGGGCAGTGCGGAGCTGATTTCCAAGAGGCACGATCCATTCGACCGTGGTGAAACGATCCGCATTCGCGCTGCAGAGGGCTGGATCTCGCCCAAGGGCTTCATCCACGACACCACCGATACATCGCGCGCCTTTGGCTACTTTCACGACTTTCCCGTCGTGAATGCCCGTCCGGATGTGTTTAAACGACAGCTCATGGAGCAAGATGAATTCGTGATCGTCGCGAACAAAGGGTTGTGGGACTACATATCCTACCAGACTGCTGTCGATATTGCGCGGTCGGAGATTTCTGATCCGATGATTGCCGCACAAAAGCTGCGCGACTTTGCAATGAGCTACGGGTCCGATGGGAGCATAATGATTATGGTCATCTGCGTTGCCGATCTTTTTCAGTCGAATCAGCCAGTCGTTGATTCCGTACTTGACTCTGACGCATACGGTTTGGGAAAGAACCGCCGGTTAAAGAAGCCTGACATTGCAGACCGGACACTCGCTAGACTAGGCGAAGAAGTACCACCACCGGTGGGTCACCTATGTCTCGTGTTCACCGACATCCGCAACTCGACCCAGCTTTGGGAAGCAAATGCCGGAATGCCAACTGCCATGCGCCTGCATAACAGTCTACTCCGAAGGCATCTGCGCATATGCGGCGGGTACGTCGTTAAGACGGAAGGTGATGCATTCATGTGTTCGTTCCCGACCACTCTTGCTGCCCTATGGTGGTGTCTTACTATCCAAATGCAACTGCTCCATCAATCATGGCCGCTGGAAATCCTCGAGTGTGACGAGGGCAGAGAAGTTTACGACTCAGAAGGCAATCTAATTGCCCGTGGTTTGTCCGTGCGCATGGGTCTCCACTGCGGTACGCCTGTGTGCGAACCCGACCCGATTACCAACCGGATGGACTACTTTGGGCCCATGGTTATACGTGCTTCTCGACTTAGTGGACTCGCGGGCGGTGGACAGATTATGTGCAGCGCAGATGTGGTGCGCGAGATCAATGCTCGCATCACTGAGACAGGGCCGGACACAGAGTATTCCGAATTTCAGCCAACGACAGCAATCGAAGCAATTCGTAGCATGGGAATCAAGGTTATTCCCTTTGGGGAGATCAAGCTCAAGGGTCTGGAGGTCCCGGAGATGGCGACGCTCATTTATCCTGCACAGGTTGCCGGGAGAATGTCCATGGTGCCAAACTCAGCCCCAACGAGTGCCTCTGTGGCACCGGTTAAGGCACAGTGGTCTGTGGAGCAGGTCAGGAAGCTTGCGTTACTCTGTCTTCGCTTCGAGGCCCTCGCATCGTCTCGTGTTTTCAAAATGCATGCAGGACCGGATCCAACGGATACGACCCAACCTTCTGGGGGAAGTAATCTCTGGAGAGACTCGAAACTTCTTCTCCCTCCATTGGACGACAAGGCAACGGAACACGAGATCATGACACTACTCGATTCGCTACTCACACGGCTTGAAAATGCTGCCTCCACTCTCGCTCTCAGAGCGATGGCGGAAGACTCGGCCGCTATTCTATCAATCCTTCGTAATCATGGCGGGATTGACGGACGAACACTCAGAGTGCTTTCATCCTCGCTTGGCAGGTAGTATCATTATTCCTTTTCTTTAATTACTTGCTTGCCGCGTGCACACTGTACACCTTATTGCTTTTCTTTGCTCACATGTATGTAACTCCTTGCAATATTTGTACCAGGCAACACCGTACTCGTCCCGTTCTTCTGGACTATTTGTACATGACATCCATGTTCGTCTAGGCACCGCACACTGTTACCGATTGTGTTTTCGTATCCTTCTATGCCACCCAAATGGTTACCCTCCATATTTCGACATGC
Source organism: Pisolithus albus (assembly GCA_024613165.1). NCBI lineage: Eukaryota > Fungi > Basidiomycota > Agaricomycetes > Boletales > Pisolithaceae > Pisolithus > Pisolithus albus. The sequence continues at coordinate 505,562 of JANFAB010000005.1, forward strand.
GTATGGGCATCTGTTACAGGCGTGCACGTGTTGTCGCTGTGCTTGGAAACTAAACCACTGAACTATCCAAACTTGGTTTACACATTCAGAGTATGGGGAACAATCTCAATCCAGTACCTGGAGATCGCCATTCAAGAGATACGTGTGTTAAAACCCGACCCCCAAAGTATTTCATGTGGCGAGACTACTCACCCATCAGGATCCAGGATAAATGCGATGTGCCTCATTTTTCCATCTGTGAGACGTTTTTTGAACGGAACGCCCAACTTTTCGAAGCGTGCACACGCTTCCTCGACATTAGCCACTGTGATGGCAATGTGACCAAAGCCCTTTCCCGGTTCAGTGTTTCCGCTGCAATAGCCTCGGAAGTCAGGGTCCGTCTCGGTACCGTGATTGTGTGTCAGCTCCAGAACACCTGCGTACACACCTTAACAAGCGAGGTATGCGCTGAACTGGCGAGATTCACCTTGTCGTGCAAACACACTGGACCTCTTTTGGTCAGATGAAAGCTCGTCATCCTCGTAAGCAAGGAAGTAAAGCGTAAAATCGCCCATATTTGATTCTGTACACTGATTAGTTGGGAAGCTTTCACGCAACTCATAACAGGACACATACCACGGAGTAACGTCATACCCAAAATCTGCACCGAGCAACGGGTGTTATTGCTGCTGAATGGAGCACAAATGTGTTCTCGACTCACCTCGGTGTAGAAAGCCAAGGACACCTTCGGATCCTTGACACGAAGCATCGTGTGGTTGAACTACATCCATAGTTGGCCCTCGCTATAGTGACCCCTTCCATGGCATAGACTCACCCTGAAACTCGCGGTCTCCGTCGAAGTCGGCATTCTGATACGTGCGTCTGGATCGACGATGTTCTCGTGCGAACGGAAATTGGGAGACGGATGGTGTCGTGAGCGCGCGTGTAAACAGGCAGGTCATCGTGCTCCGATTATCTACCTCATCGCTTGACCTCTGTTTACTATCTGCATTTACTAAAACGCGTCAGCCCGGGTCAAACATGACCAAATATTCTGCTCGGCCGTCACGTGGCCCACCACACAGTACTTGTCGCCTTCGACGGCCAATTACGGCGTTACTGAATACTCCTGCTACGAAAGCGACGATACGACAGGACGGCTGGCAGCGCCATCGGTGTGAGATTGGAACTGGCGCAAGTTAGCCGAGCTTCTGTATCGTTTTACTTCCGCGTTGTGTCTCGGGACCTTTAACATACTCTCATCCGACAAGGCCAAGTCAGGGGCAGCAAATTGGCCCAAGAGCCTTCTCCCTCTCCCTCTTCTCACTCCAACTGCAGTGCGGGATGACCGTATCAAGTCGTAAGCGCGAACACCAACCGGATGAAATCCAGAGTATGTGACGTTCAGATGCGATCTTCCGTGTCTCACACCCTGAACCACCCGTGACTGGCCCGTAGCTGTCAATGAGCCTGGCCTGCAGATCCAGTGCGACGCATGTCTCTGTGATTTGACGCATTCCATCAGAATCAAGTGTGCTGACTCTGCTTGTGAGGCTGGGGATGGGGTTGATATCTGCCCGGCTTGTTTCTGTGCTGGAAAGGAATTCGGGAAGCATAAGCGCAGCCATGCATACCGAGTCATCGTAAGTCCCTCGGATTCTTTCCTCTTTTCGAGTGAACTGGTCCGCATGCACCCAGGAACTACATTCATACCCTATCTTTTCTCCGGATTGGGGCGCTGATGAGTTAGTCCTGTTTTGCCGTCATATGTGCTTTGCACAGGTCTGACTCGTCTTTAGGGAGCTTTTACTTATCGAGGGTATCTCCAAGGCAGGGTTGGGGAACTGGCAAATGATAGCTGAGCATATTGGCACCCGTACTAGCCAAGAAGTGGAAGAACACTATAATTCTGTCTATATTGACTCCCCCGATTGGCCTCTTCCGGTTGGTATCGCATCTCAAATGTCGCAGCTGCCTCTTACACCCATTGCCAGAAAACGAATGTCGAATTCAATATCGATCCAGATGAGTTTCATCAACGAAAGCGAAGGCGAATGGCAGCAATGAATACCATCCCACCACCTCCAAAGATTCCACCTACTTCAGCCCCGGGCGTTCATGAGGTTGCGACTTTTCTTCCAGGTCGTCTCGAATTTGAACACGAGTTGGACAATGAGGCGGAGGAATTGGTTAAAGATCTCGAGTTTGGGATATGCCTTCAGTATGGAGGAGATCAAATTATCGAGGATGAGAACGATCCGGATGTCAAAGCGCGTTGTCAAATGCTGGATGAGCGTAAATCAAACCCCCTCCTCAGCCTGGCCGGCCAACCGTCGCTGAACGGCGTAAATGGTGACCTCAACGGCCACCATCCCATTAACGTCGAGACGTCCAAAACGGTTTTGCATCCCAAGACAGAGGAGCCCGCTACCGAACAATCCAGCGCAGACGATGACCAGAATGCTGAAGAGCCCATGCAACCACCACCCTACGAAACTGACGAGTCGCTAGCTTTCAAGCTAACACTGATCGAAATGTACAATCAAAGAGTTGCAAAACGGCATGAGGCTAAAGCGATCATGTATGATAGGGGCCTATTGGAATATAAAAAGGTACAATTCATTACACTCAACTAGCTGGCAACTAACCAGACTTAGATGCAGGCCGCGGAGAAGAAGAGACCGAAGGAGGAAAAAGATATTGTCAATCGTCTTCGACCGTTCGCAAGGCTCCAAACGGCGGAAGATTACGAGGTTTTTGTCGCCGATATTCTCTGTACGTCCATGACAACGGTGAACCGATCGAATCCATCTCACTGTGCTTAGACGAGGCGGTTCTCCGTAAACGGATACAGGAGTTGCAGCACTACCGGCGGATGGGTCTTACAACTGCTGCTGACATAGACAAGTACGAACACGACACGATCCGACGGGTAAGAATACTCATCGACAGCTCCTGCCATGTTTAACAAGTGTCCTTAAATGGATGTCGATAAAGGTTAATATGGCCCGGGATTACTACCCATCCGAGCGCCTCAACCAACTACGGGCTGGTGGAAGTGGCAGTCAGTACATTGTTTTTACGCTGACCATCATTTGACATATTTCAGGAGAATCCGAGGGCAGGAAAAGTCACGAACGAGAGTCTACGCCAAAGCTTGTCACTGGTACTGGACCACCTCGCCGAGCGCGTATGTCTGTGCGCAAATACCCACCTTCAGCAAATTAACGATCGCTTTCAGCGGCACCTCTCAATCTGGCCAATAGTCCTTCCCTTCATCTGCTCACACCGGCAGAGCAAGCGCTCTGTTCCCAATTGCGTATCCTCCCCAAACCTTACCTCATCATCAAGGAGACATTGGTACGAGAGTACGCTCGGCGAGGAGGCAAGCTTCGACGACGGGAGGCCCGCGACTTGGTCAAAATTGACGTTAACAAGACCAGCCGCGTTTGGGACTTTTTAGTTCAAGCAGGTTACTTGAAGATTACCCCGGACCCACAGCCTAGCGCGTCGCAAGAAGCTGGGTGAGTGTTCCTGCGTTTGAGTGCATTTCTAATCTAACTCCGGTCTGGAAGGACGAGCGGCCCCTCCCAACCATCCCATACAGCATCACCTTCCAAGGACCTGTCCCGCATCCCTTCCAGTACTGCGGCTTTCCTGTCCACCGGAGAAAGTAGCGTTACTGTCCAACCTAAATCACTCTTCACTTCGCCTACCATATCAAGTGACTCAACTATACGTGACCGATAACACCCGTATTCGTTGTACTTACTCATCTTATCGTCTGCACCTGTATTGCATGCGTCGTAATGTTTTTCGTGGCCTGCTAATTACATCAGTGTACTAACACCTGGTTGTGAAGTACCAAGGAGCCTTTCGACCAGAGTGTGGTCAATCAGAATGTTAGCTGCTTGCAGGTAGTCATCATTCCTGCAGGCATGTAAGAAAGCAGTGACGGATAGCCCTGATCCTCACCAGAACTGTAACAAGAAGTATTCAAAGAGAATCGCTTAGCAATCCAAATCATCATCGTCAAATCAAGTCCTCACCTTGGAGTAGTGACGAGTACCCGAATCGCATCTACCATGCTGATATAAACGACTGGCTTGTAGTATAGATAAACTCGGAGACTTACAGCACCGTCACGATAGTCTGACCAGCCTTCCAGCCCAACAGACGAACCAGTTTCACGCATGCGACTAGGTTGCATGCACTACTCGATCCGACGAATAATCCATCGTGTTTGACGAGGTATCGAGACATAGCAACAGCTTCAGCGTCCGTTATCCCTGGATGAATGCCCTATGAAAATGACAACGTTCAGCGAGCTAATCGTACATACCGGAACGCGTTGTCGATGATCGGGAGCGCTAAGCTAACATTGTTGGCCACGCGGTTGATACCACTGAGACAGGAAGTTAAGTTCAGCTTTTGGCTTCCATAGTAGTAATGACGCGGCCATACATTCCCTCAACAACTGTATCGACTTGGTGGCGTCTCTTCGTGCCTTCGGCTTCCTTGCGGTCATACATCACGCCGTACTTGACCTGCGGACCCATAAATAGATCCTGAGACGAGAAATCCGCCGGGAGCAAGTACCTTACCTTGTTGAAAAGGCCACTGCCCTCAGGATCAGCAAGCACGACCTTGATGCCCTTGTTCATGGACTTGATATATTGACCAACACCAGCGATGGTCCCTCCCGTTCCTGTAAAACGTGAGTACAACGGTCGAAGCGAGAACGGGAGTCCTACCTGCACCGGACACGAAAGCATGCAGTTTTCCATTCGTTTGTCTCCATATCTCTGGACCGGTTCCTTCGTAATGCGCGTAGAAATTGCTCATGTTCTATATGGGCCCTCATCATGACAAGAGAACGCGCTCGGGGCCCAAGTACTTTACCTCGAACTGATCGGCAAAGAAGCCTCTTGGCTTCGATGTAAAATCTTCATCTTGATTGTCGACTAACGTTTTCCCCGACTGGGCTTGGGACGTCGTCGTCGTGACCAAAGACGGCGACCCCGTCGATATTTCGCTGCTGAATTGCACTCCTTCAGTTCCTTCTGCTAGGTCCTCAAGACCGAAGTCGAGAGCCGCTTGGCGTGCCATGTTCTATTACAGTATGTTGTCGATCGAAAAGACGGAGAAACGCAAGCTTACCACATACTGCGAGACGAAGTCAGGAGTAGCACGGACAGTAGGCTAGTCCTGTACATACTTGTTTCTGGTCAACAATGCTGGCAGGCCTCACACGCCGTACCTCAGCGCCAAGGCATAGTAGAGCTTTTATCTTCTCCTCAGCGACATCATCCGGCATGATAATTGCTGGCCACGCGTTTCAGACCCAGCCATCACGGTTTTTGTCGGGTCGCACTCACTCGCGTCGTACCCTCTTTGTAGGGGCGTCAGATATCATGAAGGCGGTATTAGAAGAAGAGCCTTACCTCGCTCTGGAAATAGTGGCTATTGAAATGCCTGTAGACCCCACAGTTCCTTCGAATATGCGGGAGCCTGTCCGAGGATGTAAAATTCCTTGCCTTTCAGCATCCTGAATCACTGCAAGTCCCGTCTGCATGAGCAACTTCATGAAAGTACACAAGGTTGGATAGGTTACTTCTCAGAGCAACGCGATCTTTGACGGAACCCCCAGGGTTGAGGAACTTTAGTCGGTCAGAACAACCTCGGACGAGGCAACGGACGCTCAAAGGTGTGGTGCTCACCTCGGCTTTACCGAGTATCTCGACTCCGAGCGCGTCACTCAGGGAGTTGATCCTCACCAATGGTGTATTCCCTAGAGGTCTTGTTGAGATAAACAGCCTGCAATCATGAAAAGGAAGAGATGGCACCGATGAGACCAGTCACGCCGTTCAAAATCTCGCTGCATTTATCGACCTCAGCAAGATGCGTCAATGACTTCCTTTTCTTCGACCTGCATTCTCGTATATGGGCGACCAACGATGTCGACGTTACCGACAAAGCAACCCCAATGAAGACTCCATAGGCAACATGACGAATGGCACTATTCGAGAGCCATGGAAAGCCAACATCAGAGAGCGTCATGCTGAAAGAGACGCTTGCCTCAACATCTCACACTTGCATTGGAAAACCATATCAAGCAAGACCTGCAGTGAATTATGGCTCACGTCACCGACACCATAGCAGCAGAGAGACCAACAAGTGTTACAATTGCATTTCACTACTCATGCAACAGTATTTCACTACATAAGAGAACAACCAAAAGGAATCCATCAGACAGACACTCGACTCGCTGGCTCTAGTCTGCTACGCTGCAAGCAGCCCAGCAAAACACAGAACCAAACGTCCTCGAAGTCCCACCGAAAGTGAGGCCATGTTCTCTGTCGAACGAGCGAGTGCGGATGTCATCGAGTGGACTTGAAGGATGTGGCATGTGTAAACATGCAAGACTCGAGTTAGTTTCTATAAAATAGATCCTAGCTGAGTATGTTCTGAAGAAACCAGAGTGTCGCCGAGGTGACTATATATTTTCCAGCGCTGGTCCGTGCGTGAGAACGGCTTCGTTGCTCGGATTGCCACATATAGTAGCATACAAGTGCTTGCCATTCCTGGTTGTACATAAGTCGCACTTCTAGTAAGGTTTCATATGTCCCTCCATATCCGCTGTCGCTAAGGAATCTCCTCAAGATATTAGTGAGTGTCGGTCAGTTGATACACAATCTCAACCTCTTTGATCCCCGTCAGCTACTGCTGGGCTGGGCTTCCATTAGCAGGTGCACGCGCACACATGGAAGCTTTCAAATATCATCGTAAATACGCAAAATTAAATCACACCCTTGAGCACGGCTAACTCTCCCATTGGTGTGGGATTCAGAACCCTCAACTAGTCCGTCCAAGGCCCAAGAACAGATGTTGAATCCCAGTAACACCAGCTGCGAAGAGGCCACAAATCACCACGCGTTTGTCGACGAAACGTTTAACGCCGCGTCACAATTCATGGTGCTCGCCGTTCTTGATGGACCCGCAGTTGGGTCATGTGTCAGAACGGATGTAAACGAGGCTTTATCGTGTTCTGACCAGGACCTTGGGCTTGGTGGATGGATGGTGGGGCTCCGTCCCCACGTGTTTCCTGTCTCGCTTCAAGTCCTTTTCTTCGTTCTGCGAACAAGGTTCGCCAGCTACTCCTTCATTCACCCAACTATCCTTCCGGTTCTGCGCGGACTCAGGGGTGTACTATCTCTTCCTTTTCTTGTTAATCATATTTCGACTTACCGCGTTTGCCTTGTGTTCCACTGCGCAACTGCCATCACCACCCCTGTTGTACTAAACCGTTGATGGTCGCGATGGTGATGCACATGACGGTGATCTGAGTTCTTGCTCGCAGCCATTGTTCAAGGTCACCATTGTCGTCGTACTGTCGGCAACGCTCTCATCGTTGTCCTTGAGTAACCCGCTATCTTGCGGCACACAGACATTCATATTAGTGCTGGTTGAACGCTGACACGCTGATGGCCTCGTGGATGTCGTATTGGATGTCGAAGCTAGTGTAATGTGTCATGTGCTTCAGCGTATTGTGGTAGCCTACCGAAACTGCGAAGGAGTTCATTCAATTTTGTCTTGTATTCGTCACATCGGCATGGCTCTCGATGAACCTAGCGCCTTAGAAGATGGCGGTACACTGACAATCGGACGGTCGTGGCTGCGATATCCCCGTGAAGACGACCCCGGCGCAGGTATAGACCAAGAAACATACGACAATCTAGTGCTGTACTCCAAGTACGCGTCCGCCGCCTATCAGCCCTTGTGTCCTCGTCCGATGGGAAATACGCTCATTGGACAGGTATGTATCCCGTTTCCGACTATGCATAGGATGAACGTCCTTTCTTCTTCGCCCCAGTTCACGAGCGTTGTTACGACAACTCACGGTTTCGTAGCAAGAGACGACAGACGCAAGGAGATTGTTGCCACTTTCAGGGGCAGCAAAGAAATCATTAGCATTCTCATTGGTGCAAGACATGGTTCCGGTCCTGCTACGCTGGCTGATCTCGCGGTCCGCAGATGGGTCTGTGATGCTTGCACCACTTCAAGGTATCGGCTTGCCACCATTACATCTACCATCCGTGTCGAAGCGACCTCACGTTCACACGGGATTCCTCATCGCATACCAAAGCATCGCCCGAGTCATGCTTAACATCGTGGAATCGCAGATAAAGAGTTACCCCATGTACGCGGTCGTTATGACTGGTAAGTCTTAGTCCCCGACTTACGGGTGATCGTTATGTGCGAGAGAAATTGTTTACACACAGGACATTCGTTGGGGGTGAGTCCACCTGAAGGACATCGCAGTCAGCCTTAGTTTGAGGTGTTCTCGGTTCGCACTCCAATATTCAGGGGGCAATCGCAAGTATAGCCTCGATTGCGATTAAAGATACATACCCAGCGACGACTGTGAGGTTGTACACCATCGGTCAGTGCTTTCTTCCTCATTGAATCAATGCACGCGCATCCATGCTGCTGTCTAGGCCAACCGCGCACAGGCGACCCCGCCTATGCTGCGTTAGTCGAGAAGATGGTCGGAATGGAAAACATATATCGAGGTGCGTTTCAGTTTGCAAATCCGATGCATTTATTTTTTTCGAAGTGCATGCATTCAACTGATACGCAGGAGTACACTCTATTGGTATGGTATACGGTCGCGTAGAGCCAACTCAGGCACTCACGTGGTCTTCCGAAGACGGTGTTCCAACGATGATACCAACTAGTCTTGGATACCAGCATCAGTAAGCGGCAGTTTTGTATCACCGGTTCCTAGTTCCGACGAACTGCATCCGATTACACAGTGCGACGGAGTATTGGCAATTTACGGAACTGCGTAAGGCTGACCTTTTCCCTAAAGTTCCAATTCTGGTCTATATCTTTACCGTGGCTCGTTTTTGTCGGACCCACAGCGGCACCTGAACATGTGAAGCGTTGTCGGGGAAGTGAAGACCCAGAAGGAAGTCAATCCATCCGTGAGTCGACGTTTCTCAAATTCCGATGGTCGCCCTGTGCCTCTGACCTTACGCATAGCTTCTTCAGGAGTTAACCCCGCACACTGGATTTATTTTGGCCAACGTGAGCCCCTCACTGACTTTCTGGTTCAGCCGCAATGATCTTTGTCAAATAGCGATCGCGTCCGATCCTAGCGTGTGTTTTTGACAGGACACTGGGACGTCGATGGCGTGGCAAACGCAGGACCACATATGTGGAGAAATTCCGAAATATGTAGGCTGTTTTTGCACACCTCCTTTTGTCTAATTAGGACAGAGGGGCCATGCGAATGGATGTTCGGAAACGAAACTCTGAATTCAAAAGATCCGAAGGACTGACCGGGGAACATACGCGACAGACCGACGCTGTAGAGGTGCATCTCACCAGCGCTACGGGAGACTGCATGCGTTTACAACACTGAAACTACACATCACGTCAAGCGAAAGGATGCATCTCGTCACCGCACGTCACATATCAATCAGCAGGGTTGCTCTGTGCCAAATGGGAGCGGTGAGCATCAGTGTGGCTGAAACGGGAGGCAGGGTGTATTACCCCTCATTGCCGCCAGCATAGTAGTTTGATATTCCATTAACTACGCACATCCTTGCAATTCATGAGCCTCCCTCACCTGCAATCGCAGCGCCACTCGTCATCTCTGAAGTACAATCAAGATCATTCAGGTCAGACCTAGATCTGGTTTCCTTAACTACATACGTAGCTTTGAGATGTGGTGGAACCACGTTACACCATTGCTAGATACCATGTACCAACGGTGGTGAGGAACGCCAACTGTTGTCCTTCAGAGGCCTTCGTCCACGTTGACGAGGCTGATCAGAGCGTGGACGTGTATAAAACATTTCCGCCGCGGGTCTTGATAGCTTGATCACTGATCATAATCAGGCTGTGACTGAGTGCAAAATTCGTGGGTACACCGGACCAGCGTGATATATCGTCAGGCCCGTCGCGTTCAGAACTCTGGCACAGACTTCAGGCCGCGACGAGGGACTAACTCGGGACGACTGTGGCACCATAGCTGTCGTAACAAGTCGCGCACGGCCGCCCGCCACTAGGGTAACCGGAAAAATCACGCTCTGTGCACCTGCTCCGAACAAAAAGCACTTGTCCAGTATTGTTTCGTTTGGCGCCTCGGGTCTTCGAGACGTCAGTCTCGGATTCCCATTACAACGCTGCCTCCAACGAGTGTTCAGACGAATCAACGAACATGTCAGACATCAAGACTCTACACCGGGTTATACGGCGATTGGCTGGCTGGTCCGTATGGTCGTTCTTCACGGAAGTACGCGTGGTGGGTGCTGAAAACGTGCCGAAGGATGGTCCAATCATCGTGTAAGTGCACAAATCCTGTGTCAGCCCGTGAATATGAGATCTCTCCTGCTCTTTGCTATCCTGAACCGAGTTCTTATGCTTACTACAAAAGTTGGCTGAGGCATGGACGACTCGCGTCCAGCTGCCTGTTACTTTTTGGGGACTCACATCTAGACACGTCTTTCCACTCAAGTACATACTGACTTTCGCTTGCGTCCAGCACAGCAACACATCACAATATGATCTTGGACCCGGCTATTCTGTGTAGGTCAGCTTTCATTTGAAAGGTATTGCTTGGTTGAAGCCATCGTATACAGCGTCATACTTCCCTCATCGGCGTGTTCTGAATTACTGGTCCAAAGGTAATTGGATCCCTTCGAATTCCCAAGCTTGTCGGCATTAAACCTCAACTTTCAGCTTCCTTGTTCACCAACCCTGCTCTTGCCTACATACTCCATTCCTCCGGGAACATTCCGGTGGATCGCAAGTCGAAAGATAGACAAGTCTTATTTCAAGGAACATTTGACGCGCTGGCCCGTGGTGAAGCTGTTGCCCTTTTTCCTGAGGGAACGTCCTACACGGAGCCTCGAATAATGCAAGTGAAGGACGGTGCAGCTTGGGCTGCACTCGAGTATACGAAGTGGGCTGATGAGCGTGACCTCGGCGGACCGGGGGTCAAGGTCATCCCAGCTGCCATCGTATACACAAACAAGTCCAAGTACAGAAGTGATGTGAACTAAGATTCCTGGCTTAAGGAAGTTTAGCGCTGACCATGCTTGACAACAGGTGATCATGGAGTATGCGCATATTATTTGATAGTTGCTGGTCTACTCAAGCAGGATGCAGGTTCGGCCAACCCATCTCCATGAGCGAGTACAAGGAGGAATTCTTAGATGTCGAAAGTACCCGACGCAGAGCAGTCAAGCGCTTGACGCGGGCCATCGAGGAGCAACTCGTAGAAACTACCATTAATGCCCCTGACTGGTCTGTTCTATGCCATCATAGAGTACAAGGGCTCACGCTGCTTGGTCAGGGAAACATTGTACATCGCCAGGATGGCAAGGGACCTACTTTGGGAAAAGGAGCGGTCCATTGATCTCAACGACTTCGTGACTGTCTCTCAGACGTACGTTTTCTTTCTCATGCATCCCTGAATTATGTTTACTGTCTGACGTCTTCCGATCTAGCCTTGTGGACCTTTTTTCAACTAAGGACGTCACAGTAAATTACAATTCTGTGCGTCGCCATCTCTTGGAGTACTACTCGCTTCTCCAGTCGACGCACCTTACGAATTCTGTTCTGGCTTCTCTCCATCTCCCCGCTACTCTTTCCCCGACACGCCCAACACCACTTCCATCTCGACTTTTTACTCTCTCAATCCTCATACGTGACACCCTTGCTGTACTTATACGGCTTCCAATTTTCTTCCTTCCACTTCTCCTTCATTTGCCTGTGTACATCATGGGTCGACGAGCTGCCCGCTTATCTGAACACGAGGAGGAAACCCAAGCTCAAAATAAGGTTGTCGTTTCGTTGTTATTGCTATTGCTCATTTATCCTACGACTTTCTGGTTGCTTTGGGCTGTGCTGAGTTACTCAAGCACCGGTGCTCTGGTAGCTGCATTGACAGTATGGGCGTTTGCGTATTATCACACGAGGCTTGTCAATGGTAGGTTTCGTCTACCCAATATTTCACGTGTTTATGGGCTGTTGCTTACTGACGTCCGCATTCTTGCTGTGCGGCGGCTTTTTATGCGCGATACAGACAACTACGTGCAGTAGGTGGCTCAATTTGCGATAAACCTACCTTAATTAACGACTATCTCGGGGGCTCGATTCAAAACAAGCCTGAAGCGAGTTGTAGCCGCATGGCAGGTCCTCGTGGGTGTATGGGCTCCGAAACGCTGGGATTTATCACTTGCGGCACTGGCACAATACAAGACACCCCACATCCCAGCGGAGAGTCCTTGGATAGAGAGGAAACGTTCATCGACGCTTTCTCTTCCTGCTCAAGCCACTGAACCACCCGTCAATTTTAGACGGACGCGACCTGCGTCGGGGAGAATTATGCGCCACGTTCTCCGCGCGCGAGGGGAGGCTGTGCGTGCAATTGCAGGTTTTTTCGCGCAGCTTGTGACGCAAGGCGATGGGAAGGAGGTCGTTGCAAGCCTGCATCTCGCGAGACGATTCGGATGGGTCGAGGAAGTCGAGACTGCGAGTGAAGGCAACGAGAGTTCTGGAGATGAGAAAATCGAAACTAAGGGGTACAGACGTATAAGTGAAGTCATCGCGTTCCTGAAATCTAAGGGCGCGAAGATTCCTGTGTTGGAGCAAGAAGAGATTGACGGCCAGTGGGATGCGGCGCTTAGTAGCGAGGAGGGCACGTCGACTCCAAGTGACAGTGGCGATGGCGATGAGAGTCTGGTTTGGGTTCCCAGCAATGTCGAAATGGAGTAGACAATCATAGGACTCATGGTGGTGTGTACCGGAGGTGGGTACTATTGAACTCTTGTGTGCATCGTGCGTTCATGTCCCTGGCGGTTGGCTTGTAGATTGACCTTATCTAGCCATATCAACCTGTCTAACGGCAATGTTATGGAAACGTTGGAGAGATTGGTTATAAAGTTACCGAGTCCATTCTTTTGAAAACGGCCAAAGTCTTGCCCGCATGTACGTGTCGATAACCACATCTGTGTACAGGATGTATTACACATCCGATAATCAACGGGCGCTTCGCCCAAGTGAGCCCATCAGAACACTTCCACAATGGGTTCACTGGCAGAAATGAGGCTAAAAGTGTCGATAACATCCTTGCTGCGCGCTGACAACGTATCCTGAATGGATATCAGGTCAGGATCCGAGACAGTGGTTGCGTCATACTCGGAACTGACTATGATACACGTTCAGAGTAACACACATTGAACATCAAACGGAGGTTGACGTAGAAGAAGCACCCGTTCCACGATGCATTCTACTGCTTTGTCCCAGCCCTGCAGCGTGTTGCTGAGTCCACGGCAACGTTCGCGGATCTGCCGAGCGCATCCTGGGTCAAGAGTTAGTCGATATGTAGATAATCGATAATCTTTCGTGGGGGAACAGCGTTACATCGGACACTACAATATTGAATGAAACTGTGGCTGCCTCCCGGTGGGCCTCAGCGGCAAGCCTGAAGAGCTTCGAATGTGCCACACCGATGGATTGCGGATGATAAATCGCAGCAGCGGCCCAACACAAGAGAACAACCCCTGCGTCACTTATCTGATATCACAGAATGCATTGTGGTAAATGGTGTTTTCAAACTCCACTAGAAGCAGAGAAACGTGGATTGACTAACACATGCACATTCTCGTCGCATGCAGCCTGGCTTTACCCCTCTTCCACAACCATGGGGTAATTCACACGAAGACCCGAAACAAACGCACAAGCCATTCCATATCTAAATATCGTACCTTGCATTAGTGATATGTATTTGTCCCATGTCAACGGTAGCTAGTCCACATACTGGTCAGTTATGCGAGGCCGCCACCCGCCTACCGGGATGCCGTAATTCTTGCCGTCCGTCCATATTCGTCAAGAACCGACAGGGTGTAGGGTTGGTTTGCTGCTGCACGCTTATCATCCGAAGAAATGGTCGTGGCCGGTTATCAGTAGTTGCACTAGGCAAATTGGTAACTATGTTGCTGCGATTTGGTCCATCCAATTCAAGAGAAATGAACATTCGCGTGTGAATGTGAGGAATGGTTGCATTAATAAATTGGTAAACCTTACAGACCGTTGACAGGTAATTCGCGGTTGACTGGCTCAGCAAGCCACATTGGAAAAAACGACTGTTTCATGCAATCAGTCATCAGATGGGTAGTACATGCTCCGTGAACACGTGAATGAGATCTTGTGAGAGCGTGATGGCATGGTTAGAGTCCTGTACGCAGATAAGCAAATTCCGGAGGTGATATTTTTGTCAGGACCACTTGCTCCTTTGCAGCAATTTTTTCTTGGGCCACCGACATGATCCAAGTGCACTTTGCAGTTTCCTAAACGAAACACGTGTTTCGGAGGATGACAGGCCTCTTGCAGCAGGATATGGAGCTGGTTGCGCAGGCATCAATCAATCGCCTGCTGAGTGCACATGCTCGACGCGTAACCGGAGAGGGCCGTGCACTTGCGGCATTTTACGGCGCAGTAACGTAGCGCAGCGTTCATTATGCATTATGCCTACCGTCAGCATGACATAGGTATGCATGCACACTTTCCATTCTCTTCGATGGGAGTACCAAAACGAGCGTAGAAACGCGGGGTTAAAGAGAGAATATCAATGACGAAAAGCTGCTTCTTTGAAAGAACACTGCACGTACTATAACCCTGAAGGCGAGTTCAAAAATTGGTAGAAGGACGCGTGACAGGTCCATTTTCTCCAGGTATCAACGCTTTTGAACCGCAAGGTTCAGTTACTGTACGGACGGCCAGGTGCATTCGGCGTCATGTGAGTGTAGACTGGTAACCACGTCGTGGCGTCTAGTAGTAGTACGCGATCGTGGATCAGGGTAAACTTCGAGAAGAAGAAGTCACTTGCTAGTAGATAGGGCCAGGCGTTCACCACCCAGAGCTACTTGAATCGGGGCGCATCATCTGGAGCCAATTTCATTTCTCGGCCAACTGGTCCCTTAGGGAGTAGAGTGGCTTGCAAAGAGAAGAGTCTCAGTCGGGGGGCAGGACTCCCTTTTTGATGTCCGGGAGGTCCGAACTGTTGCCTGCGCAGACATCGTACGATCCAAAGGACTGGACGCCAAACTTGAATACCGCCATGGGGCACCCGAGTGCGTTCGGGTGATTAAAAGTTGGGCTGCGATCGCGCTCATATTTGTACGCCACTATACGCAACGAACCAATCCGGTGAAAAGCGCTCCCATCAGAGAAACGGCTCAGTACACAGGATCGCTGGTGTCGATTGTCTCTCGATAAGAGAAGACTCGCGACCTGAATGTGGAGTTAACACTGCGAATTCCATTCTGCTCTGATTGAGCTCTCTGTAAAGAACCCTGGCGTCCAATTGCGTACGCAAGTTGCTTCCTGTTCTGAGTGGTTCGTCGCCTCAGCTTCTGAACATCGTGATGCCCACGAACGCCAGTGCAGTGGTGGTTAGAGACTAAACAATTCAGAGTTAGGCCGAGTTAGATTTGACACGGACGAAGAGACGCACGACATCCTTCCAAAACGGGTTCTACGATAGTTCTCTCGCACTCTCTCCATAGCCAACCCGGGACCTCGTTCGCACTGTTTCAATACTGGGAGACCCACTAGGCTTTTCCAGACCTACCAGTACCTCAGGATGCACAGTACCCTTGCACGTATCAACAATGTCTCGTCGCTCTTCTCTACCTGTCTGATGGTGCTCCTCGCTGCGGTCGCACTGTCCTCCCTGTTTGCAACCGCAGATCCTAAAGGACGGATCGACATTGTGTCGCTCAAAGTGTCAGTACGGCTCGCTAATCTTTGACCCTTTCTTTGTCGTGTGTGCTCAAAGTATGTTTACTGACGTCCCTCCGTGGGTTGGGATAGTTACAATGCCAAGGCCAAGCGCTATCCGTTCAAGGAGCAGGAGTTCGGATTTGTTAAATTCGATATTGATGCTGGTGCGTCCCTACCTTCCTCTGCTTCGTCCTTTGTGTCCATACTCTGCCTTGCGCTCATTCAATTCCTTCCATTTTCATTTCTCGCAATGGCAATTGTGCCAACCGTGACACTCTGCGATGTTTGGCGTCGATCGTTATGCTCATACTTTTCAATCCAAACATTTCATGTGCCGGGTTACCATTCTCTCTGCGCTTCGATAAAAAATCGCTCTGCGTTCCGTACTCTCTTTCGGATCACTTGGCTCATGACGCAATTGCCGAACACCTGGACGTTTGAGCAGACCTTACGCCTTTGTTCAACTGGAACACCAAGCAGCTCTTTGTGTATTTAGAAGTGGAATATGCCAACTCGCAAGGGGTGAGTACTTTTTGTCTTCTATGATGTTATTTGCTTCGTTCGTTCCTCCACGTGCCCTCCATGTCTTGGAGAGCATTGTGTACCGCCATTTTGGGGAATGGAACGTCGCAGTGTTGCAGTGCCAGCGAGCCTCCTTTCTGTGCACGGCTTATCTGTCTCCATTAAAGCTCTCCACCTCTAAGCGTTACTGATCATTTTTGGCATGGTGGGTTCTATTTCAATTTTCCGATACCTGTGCGCCCCCTACCACCACACGGCTCTCCATTCGGGCTCGATCGCATTCCCCGTTTTGTTTTGTCCTGTCCAAGTGCAGGTGAACAACACCATCGTCCTTTGGGATCGGATTGTCCCTCGGAAAGAGGACGCTCATGTCGTGGTATCCTCCGGGCGTAACAAGTATAAACTCAAGGAGCTGTACGAATCCTTCAAGTGAGTTTTTCTTATTTGCGCTCTTTTGCTACGTTTTTGCCTTCCACATTGATACGTGCATACATCGATTTCTTTTCCGTTGCACCCTTGGCTTGATACGCTGCGGTCACTTGTGGAGTGCTTCCTCGTCGCTTCTTTCGGAAGATATATGACGGGCGTGTGTGACTGATCGTCTTTTTCATGTGGGACCTCCTTCTTCCTTTTACCCGGAGTGCTTTCCAACTGGTGATGTGCCGCGTGACTGGGCATCCTTGTCGTGCTGCATGTCCACAGGTCGTTGTGAGTGACGTCGCGATGCTTGCGCGTGTACACGTGTCATGATAAGCGTCTTTGACACGTCGTTCACTTGAATGCTCATTCCTTTATCCGTTGCTTCTCTCCATTCTGTGCATGTGCTGCGTCATACAGAGTACAAAGTTTCTTTCCTGTTCTGGCCGGGGCGTAGTAGCTTCCGCTACGTGATGCAAGTCCGCCTAATTTAGCAGCTTCTCTCCAGCCCAGCGTGTTTTCATTACGGATTGATTGATGCCATCCTTTCACTGTGCCCGCTGCTAACTCGAGTGCCGTGACTCCAATGATCACTTTGGCTTTTTTATACAGGAATACCACCCCTGCCACGTTTTCCCTCAAGTATAACGTGATGCCTTATGTTGGACTACTGACGTATGGCGAGGCAGCGCGCACAGATGGCCACGAGATCCCTGAGGCAAGAGATGCGATCGCATGAAAGTGGCTAATTGGAAGCGCTCATGTCAGATGTACGTACTAGAAGGTGAACGTAGGTGTTCGGCAGTGTTTTTCGGAGGGATTAAAGTAAAATCTGACAGTAGTCTAGTACCTACCAGGCACGCGGGAGTGCCCCAAGTCGTTATAGTATATGGTCAGCACCAATATTAGCTCGTCCAAGCCATCATTGATATTAACGAGGGTGCTCTGAGGGAACTGGGATAATGATATAAGTGAGAGCGACTTACTACAGTAGTGGCGTCGAACAGGCTCAGACTCAGACAGTACCCAGCGAAACTGAAGAAGAAAGGGAAAGGGAAACTGATAGGTGTGGTGATTATGGCATGATCGAACGCACACCCGCCGAGTGGGCTACGATTCGTCATGGATTGGGTAAGTACACTTGCATATGCTACAGTATGTACTGTGGAGGGATGGAGAAGGCGAGGCCAGGGACTCCACCGGTCATTCACCTAATTCATTCCAGATACGGAAATGGCGAGCGGATATGTATTGACAGCGACGGAACCAAGAATGGGGAACGCTAAGAAGCACCCTCGACGAGTTTGTCTTAGCAGCGATCGAAAAGAAGAGTAGCACACGCTCATACTTCAAGGGGTGCTTATTTTTATTTTATTTTGTTTTTCTTCGCGTTGGTGCAAGTCGTGTTGCGGACCGGAATAATGGGCAGACGCGTCGAGTGAATTTATTTATTTATTTAATCCACTTCCCTGTTTGTATTAGCGATGTCAGTTGGTGTGGCGGGTACGTATGAAAAAATGCAAAAGGGAGAAGAAGTCGAAATGAAAGCAACTGTCGACGAGGTTCTGATCAGTGTGTGGTCCCATGTTGCCATGGACCGAACGAGATTAAAAGCAATGGAGGCTTTGTTTCAATTTCTCCAAGTGCAAGCGAACTGACGCGCGCGTGGGACAGGTGTCCCGATGGGGATAAGTGTCCTGATAAGAAAAGAGGGGTAGATAGAGTTTTTGTGACAGATTGGGAAATTTGATGGGATTTGGATCCGACAGTCTGGGTTCGTGACCCCCCCTCCCGCTGACCCCCCCACGTGCACGCTCGTCCTCGTCCCCCGACTTCTTCTTATATAAATCCTTTTACGCCAGGATTGACCGTACAACAGACCCCGTCTAATTCTGCCCCCCTCCCCCTTTCTCCCCCTCTTTGGCCCCCTTCTGACACGACGCGACGCGATGTCCCATTATTCCAACATCCAGCATGACGGCTGTCCGGATGTCCTTTGCAATTCGGACCACGACCTCCGGTTTTGTGTTCAGGTAAAAACGCGCTGGACGTTCCCCCTTTCACGCTCGCTCCTAATCTCCTTCCAAGCCTAGAGTAAAGCGATCGTTTTCCTTTGAGGAACTGCAGTCGGGTTCATTCTTCCAATCATTAGACGAGTCCGACCTTCAGTTCTATCGTGTGTACGGTCAGCCAGTCCTCATCCCTCCTAATGACCCGTGTGAGGGCTTTGCACTGTCCAACATTCCTTCGCCGTCGCAT
This sequence comes from Pisolithus albus, assembly GCA_024613165.1. Taxonomy (NCBI): domain Eukaryota; kingdom Fungi; phylum Basidiomycota; class Agaricomycetes; order Boletales; family Pisolithaceae; genus Pisolithus; species Pisolithus albus. Next base: position 524,537 of record JANFAB010000005.1, read on the forward strand.
TATCCCTATCCTCACGAACAGTGGTCCCTGATTGCCTCGGATCGTACCCCGCCTCCCTACAGATCGTATGCCTTGGCTGGTTCGCTAGGAGACGCTCCGTCATATCAGCCGAGCCATCCCGCACTTCCATCTACCACCGTGGCGTATCCTCATACTCAACCAATGGGACACCCGGTCAGTAACATGCTTCTGTCCGTGATCTATTAGCTCAACGCCTTGTTAATAGTCATCTACGCAGCCGCTGTATTCGTCGACTAGTCCATCCGAGTATCCACCCACCGATAGCTCGTATACTCGAGACTCATCTTCATCGTCGCGATATTCCAGCCTGGATTTCTCGTACGTTGGGCATGGTAGTGACCCAATCTCGCCAATGACTGGCAACGGCGATTCTTTGATGGATCACCTTCCGGTACCCCCTCCTTCCGTCCCAACGGTCTCTTCATCCTATTTCCTGTGTTCGTCTCCTCAGGATGAGAAGCCGTCTTTTGAACAGACCTTACCAGCTGCATCGGTTGATGAGTCGAGTGATTGGACGGAAAGCGACTCCAAAAGTCGCATGACCGTCCCAAGCCAGGCATATCCAAGTAACGATCCGGCTCAGGCGGATACACCGGTACCGTACGAGCAAACACCTGCCTGTGACTTTTCTACGTCCGCACAGGTGCCGCGGCGTCGGACTAGATCCCCATCTCCGAGGACTCATCAGCAGGCTCGAGCATCTGTGATCGCTCAGCAGCTTCACTCCAAGGGCAAGTCAATGGACAAGAAACCGGCACTTGCCTGTCTATTTTGTCGCGGGCGGAAGATCGCGTGTGGTCCTCCGCTACCAGGAACTAAGGACAAGACGTGCAAGTGAGTCCTTCGTCGGCTTCGCCTTCTTTCCATTCTTCCACCTGGGGACTGTGGGAACCAGATAGTTATCTGGCCAGTCACTTTCCATTTGTACTCACTCCGAGGGCATGCAAACAATGGGTGCCGTAAAAAAGCCATCCTTGTTGGTTGGTTGGTTTGGCCTTGGCACGTGCTATGTCCTACCAATCGACACGTCCAACGATGGGGGCGTGCATGCCTGCTGATTTCCGTACTACTTCTTCGATATTCTGTTGCCCGTATTCCGTGCAAACTTTTACTGATACTCCGTTTGACTAGTCAATGTGCTCGGCGCCATTTGAAGTGCGAATATCCCCTTGAGAGCCGACGCGGGATGCGCAAGCGCAGGTCGCTGGTCCCGCGGGCTGGGTCTCCATCACCAGGACTTTCCGGCTCGGGTGTAGCCTCGCCAACAAGCACCACCAATGGAACGAGTGGGCCTTCAGCGAAGACAGATGTTGCCTCCGGGCCTGTCAAGGCCATGTACAAGGGACGGAAACGTTCATCGGATAAGCAAACCTAAATAACTCGCTATCGTTCTGGTTACTCCTCTTCTCGTTTGGTTAGGTGGGATTCACGATCTACGTCTCCGACACTCGTTTTTCCATCGTCTATCTACTTCGCTCCTCGGCATGTTTTCGCACAACACTGATATTCTTCTCATAAGGGCATATGGGTATGCGCATAGTTTATAGGTCATTTGGTATCCTCTTCGCTTTTCATCGATTTGCTATCGTCTAGTTTCATGTCTCTCACGTTTAGTCCTCGCAAGATTGAAGGTTACCAGAAGTCAACCAGTTCCATGTAATATGTGTAGGGACTTCATGTTTATACCTACAAGTACGACATCATTCTGCTTTTTTTGCGTAATCCCACTAGCACACCTTGTCCACGCCCTACTGTACTGGATACACTTGGACAGTGCTCAGTGCTTTGTGTCCACCCACTACCGCCGCTAGGGTAAACGTTCGCGATACATGTAGACTCTACAAACATAATGGGAGCATCAATCTGACCCCGTACATACTGAATATGTTCCTACACTGGAGCTGTTCCATGTCCTTGCAAGAAATTCCAGTCGACATGGACTCATTCCTGGTTTGAACTTCAACCCCAAATATTAGATCGACAGCATGGATCTTCTCGGATCGCGTCGCACTGCATCTCCTGGCGAGTGGGTGCTGGTACAGTAGTTAACACCATTTTCGGAGCCGCACGCTCGGAATAAAGCATACCTGCCGAGTCGCATATCAAAAATCATCACCCCAATCCACGCGCAGTCTCGCTTCAAGTGGTGTGGGTCCCTTGAACGCCGTGTTGTCATGGTCGGGTGGGTACAATTTCCAACCGATCACTATAACTAAAACCTACGAGCTTGCAGGACGTGCGTATGCACTCACTAAGCTTGTAATACCACACGTTTGTGCACCTCTGCGCAGGGCTGCGGGACTCTGCGCTTAAGCAATTAATCACATCATCGTCCAAGCGTACATCCAATCATCCCAACCGTCGCCGTCGCCATGCATCATACTATCCGACCACATGTCGGGGTGATCGACGGCTGTCCGCAGCTCCCGGTCCGAAGGTAATTGGACTTGAGGAGATCTCGAGGACTTGCCTCCGAGATCTGCACGCGTGCACACCTTACGTCGGGTTATTTCAGGGATTTGAGCAAACCTGTTGGCGTACGTGGAAGAATTTAAGGCTCGATCTATGAGCCCGACCTCAATTTTGCCTAATATATTTGTAACTAGTCGGAAGTGTAAGCTGGCGATATTCTATCTTCTGGTCACGAGCGGGTTTGACCCTGAAGTCGACAGCTTGAACTCTCATGTGGTCATCAGTGGCCCTGACGGGGAACCAATGGTAAGTACCCTAAAACTACGGGAGCGGACCCACATACAGTTATTGCAGGTCAGACAGCTGCCCAATCGCATCACCATCCCGATGATACAGACTTCATTCATTCATCATATACAAGTACGTATAGGCGCGTAGCCACTGTTTAGTTTGGGGGACCGGACTGGAGGGGAAGTAAGAGTGGCAACCGATCTGCAACAAAACGATAATTATTGTAAACGACTGTGAGGATTGGAGAAATGGATAAGAAATCAGAGAAACATGGTCATGAAATAGGAGGAGAATGGGTTAAACCCTGCGCGGCATCTTAGCTGGTGAGTGTCGGGAAGATCTCCGGTGTTTTTGTGGTGGGCTAGGCACCTTCCTCTCGTCCATATGTTCCTCCTCAATCACCATCCCCACAGCAGCCTCGTGCAACCGCGACTTACCGCCGCGACCTCTCCCCCTCGTCGAACGGGTAGTTTTCCCGTTGTGTGCCATCTCGCTTACCGCATCCATCCTTTGCTTTCCTTCGTATAGTTGACCATTCATGATCGCCTTGCCATTTGCAGCGGCACCACCAATGAGATTCCAATCACCGGCCACCGCTCCTACAGCCCGACCCTGTTCGCCGTCTCCGCTAGATCCAGCATCAACCCCTAACTTCCGCTTTCCTGTACGAGACGGCGGCACAGCACGAGCCGCACTCAGCATCTGCCAAGATGGTTCGGGTAACTCTTTCTCGTGTTCTGCGGCGTCGGCTAGAACCTGGCTTCGGCGTTGGAGCGCAGTTTTGCCATTGCGCTGCTGCTGGTTTAGCTGAAGCCGCTCCAATTTCGTTTGCATACCACCATGGGCATCGCCATCAGACTGATCGCTGTTCATCGCGGCGTCCATGGAGGCCATGTCTTCGTCTCCGAGAGACGTCAAGGAAGAATCGGCGGGGCCAAGGGAAAGGATTGACGAATCCTCGCGGACCTCTCGGTGCTCATGATGGAACCCTTCTGGGGCAGGATTGAGCCATGGATGTCGGCGTGCTGCAGAGAGTGATAGACGTTTGTGTGGATCGTATTCGAGGAGCTGGCGGATAAAGTCTTTCGCTGTTACCTACGTCAGTTCGTGCCCCCGACAACGTGGAGGTAGCTCACCCGGTTCGCTCACCCCTGCCAAATCGAGTGTGCTCCAGTCAATGACACGCTGTGCTATGCGAATCTTGATGTCACGCTGGTTTTCATCTTCAACGAAAGGACTAGAGCTGGTTAACCTGAACGGCACAAAAAGTGAAGGCGTCTCTAGGGTGTATCGGAAGTGCAGGAGTAAACGCTTACATAGAGAATACTATGACGCCGACGCTCCAGCTGTCGACGAGATGACTGTAACCTTCGTCGCTACTCTGCGTGACGACTTCAGGCGCAAGATAACTTGGTGTACCGCACATCGTCTGAGGCGGCAAAATCAGCATGAGATGATGCAGTGTGTGGAACACTTTACTTTAAGGAAAGTTAAACTATCAACAACTTTGGCGAGACCAAAATCCGCGACTTTGACAATGGGAGGGTTATCAGACGTCAACAGGACGTTCTGGTGATCATAAGTATGTGACAAGGTTAGTTTGTTACGTGCCATGCGACTTACTTCAGGTTTGAGATCTCGATGCGCAATCCCTTTACCATGGATGTACTGAGAGCGGAGTGGACTCAGGGCGCGTCGCACTATGCAAGGGGAAAAGGACTCACGGCGAGTGCCTCGCAAATCTGCCGTGTGATATGGATCGCCATGGGCTCATCTAATGAGAAGATATTAACGACAAGGAGGATAACGTGACCAGTTATATTACCAAGACCATTATGATGACTGAGGATGAATTCGAGCAGGTCGCCCCCGTCTACATATTCCAATACGAGATCTGAAACAGATAAACTTGTCAACGCCTCCCTTCCCCTTTTGACTTGAGACGGACAATACACTTACCGATATTATCCCCTTCGCGAAACACCTCTTTAAGTTTACAGATATTGACATGATCTAGGGTCTCGAGGATACTGATTTCCCGAATAAACGCTGTATCCTTCTGTTCCTTGTCTACGTTCCGCGAGTTTTCTTGTGCCGCATTGCGACGAATTCGGCTTTCCTGGATCATCTTGATTGCAAACCATTGACCAGTCGCTCGCGAAATTGCCTTCATCACTGTGGCAAAAGAACCCTTTCCTAGCTCATGGCTAATGTCGTAGAACGCGTGCAGGCCTTTCTTAGGTGGTCCAGCAGCGGTATGACGATATATAAAGCCTATTAAAGCGGTGAGAGAGGTCGACATGAACGAGAACATCGCGTACGGTAATCTTCTAGGCTTCCTGGCTGTGGTTGGGGTGTGCCAAACGCAATTTCATTTCCCTCCTTGAGAATGGCGGTCTTATCTTTGCCAATTCTAACGCCGTTGATCTGCACGCCACAAGGGTGATTAGTGAGAAAGTGGCGCGAACTTTGGCACTTAATACATACCCATGTACCGTTACTCGAGTAGTCCGCGACGATCACGGCGGATTTCTCGTCCTCCTTGCCGTCCCAGATGATGCGGCAATGTCGATTACCTGTGGGATGCCACGAGGAAAAACGCGTCATTGGAATCCGCTAGCACAACCCAATTGGAGAAAAGACGCGTGGCATACTCACTGACTCTACCGCCGGGTAGTACGACCTCGTTCACTTCCGGGTTACGCCCGATACTGACCGTCGGTGCGATTTTGAAGAAGTCAATGCGGCGCAACTGGCTTCCACATGGCTGGAGGAAGCCCCAGAGGTGAGAATTGGCATCTGGAGAGTTCAGTGGCTGTTGGGAAGCACTTTGGGTCGACTGCGTTGCTTGCTGTGTCTCTTCCATAGAATCTTCGGGGTTGTAACCGTCATGAGGAGTTTGGATGTGGGGCAGCATGATGACGTCAGGATGTTTTTCGGGTGGTAGGTATTCAGCTATACGAAGAGGACGACTGCGTGAAGGATTCTCTCGTGTGGATGAAGTAGGGAGGACGTTGATATTGTCAAGGTTGGTGGCAGGAAAGAGCTGCCGCCGAGTTGGTGCCCTGTTTTTTATAGTGCACGGAGGCAAAAAAAATTGAAGTGGACCAAAAAAAGATGACCTCCCGTTCGGATAACGCTTTGGAGGGACGCTTTGACCAGTGAACGAAACGATTGTTGACGAGTCCACCGGCAGGGACAATTGCAGTGGGGGGGGCGGCCGACCAGACACAACCACGCCTTCCTTTTGCGGACTATCGTCGCTTTGTGTGATCAACTGGTGGGTCAAAGCGAACGACGGAATCAAAGCTACCGGAACAGAAACAAAGCCAAGAATTGAAGGCTGGCAACGTGTTGCCCGCCTATATCAGGTACGTGCAGAGCCTTACATTATGATCATCAAAAGTCCATCTAGATCGCACTTGGATAATTGGGGGTTCGCTTTACGACTCAGCACCTACCCATCATTGTACCATGATTGGACACTGAGAGGATCGCCAACGACAAGTAGCAGTCCGGATTTTCAAGGGAAAGCAACAGCCTGCCAAAAGTGCTTTCCAAACCACAAAATCAAATTCTCTGTTACACCCTCATAGCGCATCTTCCGGATCCCACCTCGATATCCTATCCAATGGTTTCCAGTAATATTGCTTGTACTTCATAGTCTCGCTCCTCTTTTGCCTTGGCACGAGCGCACGGATCAGGAGGGCCCTCTCCTTGTCTTCGTCCTTCTCCGGCACGTAAAACCACCGTCCATATCCTTCGTCATTCGCATCCCCGCTACTCTGCACCATCTCAAACATTCCACATCGCGCGTGGCCAGCTTCAAGAACTGAGCCAATCAGCCGAAGAAATTCCTTCTTGGGGCGCCGTGTCTTCAATTCTGGGTGCGCACGTGTCAGAACGAGGTATAGTGCCGCAGTGTCCATCGACGTGGCTCGGGAAGTGGCGAGTGCCTCGACGACTATTCCCGTTATTTCTGTGGACTCTTCCGCTGAGAACTCAGAGGTAGACTGCAACGATGAGGGCGCCACTATTTCAGTGGTTGCAACCCAGGCCGAACGATCATCTGCTAGCTCCTTAACCCCAGATGACGATGAGGATGATTCCGCACTTCGATTTTTCTCTCTCGCACGCGCTTCTCTGGTTGCCTGCTTCTGGCTTCCCACCCCGCTACCTCCACGAATCGAGAGTTTGCCTTTTTTCTTTGGACGACCCAAGGGTGAATTTGAATTACGTGCATTTCTTTTGGTTCTCCGTTCAAGCGACCTAGTTTCTGACACAGCCAGGGTGGGCACCATGTCATTACTGCTTCTCACAACGGGTGCACCCGACCATTCCGACGTGTCTTTCGCCGTGTCGCAATCCGACTTTGATTGCGCTGAGGCTCCCCTAACTGACGTTTCTGCCTGTAGTAGAACCGTGCGAGAATTGTCTCCTTCGATCTTGACAATCGCTGGAGAACGTCCGGGATCTAAACAGCGATATGCGATGGGTTTGGGTGAAGCTGCCCGGTCACGTAGATGTTGAATTTCAGAGGACGCCTTCCAGCACAGTTCGTCTGGGCAGATCTTGACTGCAGAAACATTATCGTCATGCCCATAAGAAAGGTAGCAACATCTTTCAGATACTGGGTGCACACAATGGGTGGAACACCCGGCTCTGACAGGCACAGATAAGAGCTGAGCACCTTCGGCATATCGGGGAAGGTCTACTACTGTGCTCTCGTGGCGCCCAAACTCATCAGGTGACATGCAATCACATGGTTCTTCCACATTAGCGCGTGCAACTTCTGATGAGAAATGGACACCGTCTGACTGTAAAAGTAAGATAAGGTAAGTGCATGGAAAGCACGGGACTACGTGTTAGACATACAGGGACTGATAGTGCTCGATCCACTGAGTCACAATCTTCGGTGCCCGCATGATCTCCTGGGAGCGAAAGCGCAAATGACATCGGAGAGGTCGGTGGGGAGGAAGAGGGAAGAGGAGAAGAACAACACGACCCGTCCCACGTCTCGCGGCCGTCATGCAAGAATGATGTCGACGAAACCTCGCTGCAGGTTACACTGTTTGCAGACAACCTGCGTGTGCGTGCTTGCCAGTCAGGAGTAGAAGAGCGAGCTCGGGCAGTACTGGATATGAAGGTCTGCGCGTGGGTACTTGAGACTGTTGGACTACTCATCCAATGGCCCCGTTCTTCTGAGACTTCAAAATAGGACTCGCGGACACGAATATCCATACTCTCGAGGTCATACTCTTTACTCTGACTGTATACTGAATCGGTAAATTCAGGAAAGGGATTGTTGTCTGAATGCGGGGAGTCAATCGGATCTTCGCCGCAAGAAAGGTAGGACAAGAAACGGGATGTCAGGGATGGCAGAGGGCGTGCCATCACGTAGGGGTCTTGCACATTCCATTTCATGGAACGAAACCAGGGGTCTCCTACGTGGGCACAAAAAGTCGCCTTCTCCCCGGCCACTAGTGCATGCGCTCCCGCACGTTGATGACCTTGGTCTGAAGGAGTCGAGGGCAGACATGAGGATGGCAAAGCGATACCCCCCTGGTCGTCACCGGAACCTTCGTCGGAGAGGCCGAACGAGTACTTTCCTCTGAACTTTGCGGGAACAACGTGCGGCGGGGACGAAACGTCTGACGAGGTCGATGACATGGTAATCGAAGGCGATATGGGTCACGTGAGGCGCGTCGTAGACGGTCAACGCGTTTTTGTAACTTTGGTGCGGAGTCTCGGCGGAGATCAAAATCATTCCTACGGAATGGGAATGAGATAGAATTAGCTGACTATACGCTACGGTCCTGTCGATCAGTGATTAGATAATCCCAATAATCGAAATGCAAGTGGCGGAACAAAGTTGTGTGGGGAAGCAACGTCTCACCGTGGTGAGGGACCGTTCAGACTTGTCGGTGACCGGTGAACGGTGCAGAAAACCCACATGTGCCTCGTGCTGGTTGACTCACCAGGTGCGCACTCAAGAGTTCGCACCTTGCTGTGCTGCGGCGTGGTTAAGAGGGTGGTGCCACATCCCACGTTGGATGCAACTCCCCCCAAGTGTTGAACCAATCGGTTCAAAGAGTAGTCGACTAGAGTATGTTCTGTAGTTGCAAAGCCAGAAGCTTGTAGGAGCGTGAGCTACGTGGGATCGACTGGTGCAATAAGAGGAGGGGCCGCCGTGGCCTGTCCATTAGTAAAATATTATAACTGGCGTGTTTGTTACCCGCTCGGTTCTCAGGCGTTTTCTTTTTCACTCTCTTTAACCTCTCAAAAGACAACCTGTCTCTGCTCGGGCACGCGTCGCAGCCATGCTCGCCGTGCGCAACTCTCGATTCACGCTATGCATCCTGGTAATAGTAGTCATATCCTTCCTGTTCTTTGCCCGCTCCGACCACCACTTGGCTCTTCCATTGCCCTTCTCGGACCGTACATTACGCGAGAAGTTGATGATAGAGGAGTACCATTACAACAGAATGCTCGAGGGAAGAGCAAAACTCATTGAGAAGTGGGGTCCAACCCCTGACAAAGTCGATCCGTGTGTAATCTCGCCTTATTGTGAGCGCGCATCTAAAACGACCTTCTTGCATAGGTTCCCTTCGCACGGCGAATTCTATACCATTTGTGCGTCCGTCTGCGTATCTCACACGTCGTCATCAGGTTAACCCCCTCGACAGGGGACTTCTTCCTACCGTCTTTCAACTGTCCCCACCGCTTGGAACGCGTAGGCGTCATGGGAGATGGTGGCAAGTGGGTCTGCGGGTTAGAGCGCATTGCCCACAAAAAGAAGTGTGTCATGTATTCCTTCGGTATATACGTGTCACCATCACTTTTGCTATGGGATGTTCATCAGTCTGACAGGTATCAACGGCGAGTCTTCCTTCGAGGCTGATATGATGAAAGCGGCCCCTGGCTGCGAACTCTACGGATACGACTTCAGCGTCAACTCAGTAAGCACTGCCTTGTCCTGGAAAAAAAGTACAGAAAGATATATGCATTCAACCCACCTCTTTCTAGTTCGGTCCGGAGATTGAGGAGGACTCTGAACTCAAACTGCGTTCTCATTTCTTCCCATTCGCCCTTGGCCCCAAAGATGCGCATTCGCCCGTGGACGATCCGAAAATGTACACACTGCGTTCCCTCATGGAGAGGAATGGGCACGATTTCATCGACGTCCTCAAAATCGACATTGAGGGGAACGAGTATGATTCGTTTGAAACCTTCATTGACAGCTTTGGCAGAGAACCGCTTCCAATTGGCCAGCTGCAGATCGAGATACATGTATTCAAAGATCAGCCATGGAACGACTTTGCAAAGGTGTTGAAATGGTGGGAGAAAGTCGAAGCAGCGGGCCTGAGGCCATTCTATTCGGAGTCGAACCTCGTCTACACGAACCTTATTCGCGGCGCGCGCCCAGAACTTATCGAGGTATGTACTTGTTCGCTTACATATCAATGTCGAGCAGTGGCAAGTCACTCACGATCTGGCACAGTATTCTTTCATCAATATCCGAGGGGACCACGAATTGGTATCGAGTCATCCGCCGCGCTTGCATTGATGACTGTCTATCGTACGCCCTTTGCTGTGACTGCCCTTCCGCTGTCTTGCCCATCGTTCCGCGCTTTCCAAGTGCAATTGTTGGATACATACGCTCACGGACCGTCTGAATTAATGGTATAGGAACACTGTGCCAGCACCATCGCTACATGTAGATACGTATATTACAGCTGTATCGAATTCACGCTCGTTTTGAATCCCAGTGTGCACGAACTCCTATCAGGAATCAGCAGGTCATAGTAGATCCAGTCATCTGGACCTTCCTTGACTGTGACCACTGGTATTTGATGGTGCCATATGCATTGCTGACTAGCCCAGTGAAAACTGGACATCTCCAAGTGTGACGGAATGTGACTGTGACTGTGAATGTAAGACACCTCAACCTGTTCCACTATAAAACTTATCCTGAGTCACTATGTGCTCAGACAGGTATAGACAATGTTTTATACTTTGGGGCATGCAACTGCAGATGTTGGACAATGCCCTAATTTCAGTCAAAGAACTGTCGCCTGCTTTTGTATGGGCTACACTGTGAGTGGCTCTATGCATATTTATTCATGAAGCAGTACCGTGCAAACTCCAAATGTTAGTAGGTAAAGGATTGGGAAAGGAGGCTATGGATGATGTGCTAAAAATCAGTGGTGCAAGTGGCAGTTAGTGACTGTACTTCTTGGTTGAAATAACCTGGAGTGCTGAACGTCTTGTTTGCACCAGAATCCTGTCTTCTCCGTTCCATGCCCAGGTTGCACTGGCAACCTTTTGGATCTTGAGGACGTCCTACAGGACACTTCCCCACGATTTAGCCCTGTTCTCTTTTCAGGAAGATCGCAAGCTCACTACTTCCAAGTCGGCTGTGTAGGGAGCCTGGGAGTTATAACGGTCGTCCACTTCTCCAAAAGTAGTGTCCCAGCCTCCAGTTCCCTAATGAGATGCCTTCCCGCAGACGAAGAGCCCTTTCGTGTGCACTGCCTAATATCTGGATGCTTACAAACGCAGAGCTCTTCGATCTGTCCTAGATCTTTGACACTGGGCCATACTGCCTTCCATATCTTCTCTATGCGCTTGACGTTTCGACTCTTTCATGGCGTCGCGTCTTGCACGGGCTGTTCTCATTCAGGCGCTCTGCTGTTGTCTGCAGCTGAGTGGGCGACCTCTGCAGTGCCTCCGTAATGCACGGAGTAGATCAAGAAGATCACTGCAAGAACGTCTTCTGCTCCTCAAAATCAAATCTTTCTGGTCTTCTGATCTCTGTGCGTCACACTTCCCAGATGATTGGTATGACACGCTAACTTGAGCAAATCCGACGTTATGACTTCACTACTTCGTCAATAGGCAGGGTTAGCGGGCGAACCTCTGCGACGATGAAAATAACGGGTAATATCTCCACCGAGGTTCCTCGGGAAATTGTTGTGGAGGTACCGTGATTCCGATGTACACGCATGTACTCTGTTTCCGAGTCAAGGCTGGGCATGAACATTGATATCAGTGCGCGTGGCCATGTGCGTTTACGAAACGAATATAGGGACTCTGCTATACATTCCGTCATAGCACAATCACTGGTATGTACCTCGACTTGCCGAAGAACAACGATGGCCTGATATGGTTTATGCGGTCTTCGGAGGACTTAGTTATTTTTTTTCGAGACTGAGCAAGATCAACAATGCGGAGTAATTCTGTTCCGGAGAGGCGTCCACAGATAAATGGTAATTTATAGATTATAGATCTGGTGCTTTCCAATCGCACCCCCAGCAGGACCCGTTATCTATGTATCGTATGAATTATGAAACGGGCAGAATCATAGAAGCAAGGGAAAGCGCTGAATCTCGGGGCACGCACACCGACCCAGTGACTCTCAGAACTCAATTGAAGCTAGGGGGCTGTGTGAAAAAGCATCCATCAAGGTGACAGTGGTTATTAGGGGGATTGAACCTCTAGGTGCGCTGGGTGTCACTGAGTTGCGAATGCGGTAGGTAACCACGACAAAACAGTACCGAGCATGTCGAATCGGCACATCGTCCACATGGCCCAGTAAATCGGCTTTCCGCGTGCATAGGTATTCAATATTCTAACCGTAGTTCGGTGGCAGGCAATGCTGCATAACTCAATGCCAAGGAATGACAGGAAAAAGCCTGCGATCGCGGATCGATTGAATAGATGGAGGGTTCAGGAGACCATGACTTGTGTAGGGGACGACCAGAGACGGACTACCTAACAGATTCACTGCTACGATCGGCCTATAGCCATAACGCTTACTGTGACTTTTGGTAGCTGAGTGATGCGTCACTGGCACGGAGAAATCGATATACAGTAGCCATCACCCTGTTCCATGATCTGGAAGCAGATGACGACAAATAATGAAGACTTTTCTCCGAACCCCTCGTAACGGATCACAAGTAACTCAATTGCCACGGCCCGCTGGAATTCCCAACGTCGCGAGATCTAGTGTCGAAGGTGTACCAACAAGACAGATATACGGATTAGCTCGGATCCGTCTTGAATTATCCTAGTAACCTGGGATTCCTTGTCATCCCGTGACATTTGTCAAAACAATTAGAAGCAGGCACCGCCATGGCTCAGGGACAAGGTAATTTAGGTAACCCATCCTCCGCACTCCCCGGGTCTAATGGAAACGAACCAAACTGCTGGGGTCGGCTTCGATACCACGACAAAACCTCGGAATCATCAACCAATGGTAGCATGAAACATTGCTGCAACCCACTTGAGAAACTCGGCCATTTAGCAACAAATTTTATTAAACCTCGCTCACCAACTTCTACTGCTCCTTTACCACATCCTGACCGCTTTTATCAACACACGATACCCTCCTTGAAACTCATTCGGCGACTACTGTAGTGTAAGTGTTGGATACGTGAGGAAGAGTTTTTTTCCGCGGGGCTGGCAGTGCAGCGCTCAGTAGCAGGTGGCAATAAGATTTTGATATAGTCCCACGAAAATGCTGAGATTTCTCAAGGCGGAGAAGGGTGTAGGGGTGTCTCCCATCGGATGTCCCTGGTGCTCAGGATCTGGCGATAATTGATATGGACGCCTGAATCTAAGGGCCGCCGATTCAGAAGGCTCAGTCTGGGGGCGGAAAACTTATCAAGGCTGGGGGGCGTGGTGTGTATGCCAGAATAGGCCACCGTTCGCAAGCTTCGTTGTGTGAAACGGAGTACTTATTCGTGAAGTCAAATTGTGAAGCTTTCGATGAGCGGACCCGAGTTGTCTCGTATGGAAGCAAGTTGCATGTCCCTCGGCCTGTAGCAGACACGAAGTTGCCAATGACGACGAAATGGGAGCCGACCGAGTGCTCGCAACCCAGAACTATTCTGGGGTTGCACAGTGCAGGCGGCGGCTGAGCGTTGTTTGGCGGAGTATTCAAGGAGTGTCCTTCTGCATGACCTTCGCTCAACAGTCATTCGTCGATCGAGGTTGTGGGGAACCGGCGGTAGGGTTAATCCCATCCGATAATGACGGAAGCAAATCAAGTTGACTGCAAGCAAACCACTTTTGAACCGCACGAACTGGGTTGCATGGGTTGCACAGGTGTATATAGCCATGGGCAAGCTTGGCATCCGACGGGTTGAATTTGAGAAACTTATACTCTCGGAGTCTCGAAACCATTGCGTCTGTATGCGTGACGTCAGATTCAGTACAAGAAAGAGTTTCAGAACGATTGGCTATAGAAGAGGTGAACGAGACAAAAACGCGTCTTGATACCGAGACTTGGTGGAGGGGAAAGTCGAGAGTTCACGGCGAGGACTCGCCGTTGTGGGTGTGGGAGAAGGAACTTTGATCCATGCAGCGGACGAAAACGACCCGTGGTTGGTAATGAGGATGACGATACCGTGACCCCGGGAGTTACCGAGGAAGTCCGTATCCTGAACCTGATCCGAGATTGGCTTACATAACCACACAACCCTTCTGATGAAAAATTTGATCGAGTCCATATCCATGTGCCAGCGCTCCAGTATTTGAGGAGAGCCTCGATGTCCCGTTAAATGATCCAGAAACCCACCCACGTTACAGGCTTTCGCCTCGTCTCGCGGTCGGTTGTTCATTTCATGCGTATCCCTCTCCAGCGTCCATCCAACTCTTTTCCTTAGCCACTTCGCCAGCCTCCAGATTCCTCCTTCGTCATATATCGTACGCCGCACGCACAGTTTCTCGCTAATCTGACACTCAAATTTCCTCTCGCTCCAGTTTCAATTCTTTCTCGTGTATATTTAGCAACATCTCTATAATGGCTACCAAACCGTTCGACATGCCCCTACCTGCACTTCAACGGGGCAAGGCTTGCCTACGCTGCAGGTAAGGTCTTTCCTCTTTCCAGTGCTCTCTCAACGCTGAGCCCTCGCTTCACCAGGAAACGCAAGATGGTGCGTCTTTTTGGGTCGTGTTGCTATGGGTCGGCTCAGATGGCTATGCAGCGATGTGACGGGGTGAAGCCCACTTGCCAACAATGCGTCCGTGCGAAGAAACCGGATTTGTGTCAGTATGACGATGGAAAGACTAAGACTAAGACGCAGATGTTACGGGAGAACATCGAACGCCTGGAGCAGCGAATCAAAGAATTAGAAGATCCGGATTATGTTCCCCCTGTGGTTTCACTGCAATATCCCCAGTTCCACCGGCGATCAGAAAGTGATTCTTCGTCATCAACTGACTCGCCGGATAGTGCTGTGTTTTCGACACCCCATTCTCCCTTCCCGCCATCCGGTATGCCAATCTCTCAAGCCTGAGTTAACTGTATCTTACTTGGTGCTGCAGTGACAGGCTCCCCCCAAGAGCCCTGGGTCCAATTTCATATGTCACCTTCACCGACACCTAGTGACGCATGCCAGGTGAGCCAGCAACCATCGGCGGAGTTTGCACAAATGCTGTTAGTCGCTTTTTTTGGTTCCATCCCATCACTGTGTACCTGTGTTCATCATCACCCAGAGTCGACACGTTTGCACCGCACCGTCATCAGTGCCTCCTCGGTCTTCACATGGGACGGCTACATGATTCATTCACGAAACCACCTTCGGAGCAGCACCACCCAGTTCTCACAAATGCAATCTTTTTGTGGGCTTGTTATCTCTCAAGACCTGCGCCATTGAGCGAACACGAGTACCATTTTCTCAGTCGAGCTCTCGAAGCGCTTTCCGACGCTCTCCAACGCAATCAATATTTACTCGATGTCATTCAAGCATCCTGTTTGTTATCCCTTTATTTCCTGTCAAATGGGAGAGCTACGGAGGGCAGCTATCATGCAACTACTGCAGCATCTTTAGCCATGCAATGTGGGCTGCACGGTGTCATAACAGGGCAGACGACTTTTGAATCGTCGGGGGCGTTCTCTCCATATAGGCTTGATCCACCAAAGGACGCTATTGAGCAGGGAGAGAGGATTTTGACATTTTGGCAAGTTTTCATCATCGACAGGTGTTGGTCCGCTGTCCTCCAGAAGCCTGCCATCATTCCTGATGGTCCTGAAGGATGTCTGTCTGTGATCATGCCTTGGCCGCAGGGCATGAAGGAGTATGAACTGGTAAGAAATATCATGTTATTCTTTGTGCGTATATACTCAGTCTTTTATGTATCAGGGGCAAATCAATGGCTACCAACTTTTCTCCACTGCTTCGAGCTACCTAGAAGACGGCGTATCCAGACTTGGCGACAGCTTCTCGCCAGTGACCCTTCGGATCAAGGCTTCGGTTCTTTTCCAGCATGCCCATCACTTGACATCTCGCTGGGAACAACGTAGACGGCTGAACCATACCGATTATTTGTCAACGACCGAAAATTACGTTGGACTCACGCTGCCTAATACGTTCTCGGATGAATTTCATGCCCTTGAACAAGCGATTTCCCGTTTTTTGTCTTCTCAGATTCCCATCCTTCAGTTGGACTCCGCGATGCCTGAGGATAGGCAGGCCTGCATCGTAGCGTACACCCTAGCCAACGTTGCGATGGTCAATCTCAATTACTCTCTTGGAGATGCGGACCCTGCAGCTTATGAAAAATGTCTTCGAGCAGCAAGATGTTGCGTGTCTTTGGTCGAGTACATCGCTGAGACGGACTACGAATTCCTGGATCCCATCCTTGGAGTGAGCATCGTCGATTTACTTCGAGGCTTGATCTAAAACTAAGCTTACAGCCGTGCTGGTCGTTTGTCGTGGATGCTCTAGTCCGGGAACTCTACGCTATCGAAGCATCATGGCCCTTGGTCAGCAGCGCTGATGTGCGTCATGAAATTGGAACCATGCTCTATGCCATGAACAACCTCGGGAAGCGCTTTCCTTCGGTCGCTTACTCCCTTTCCAAAGTACAAAAGAGGTTGTCTGGAGTCTAATCTCGCAGGAGGTAGGTTCTGTAACCCGCTGGACGGCGGAGTGTATTGTTCTGCTTGGGACGATGTTAGAGAGGTGTTCGACTTCTTCGCTGGACGATCGGACGCTTGGACACTGAACGTTCACCTTGACGCTTTCCTTCCGTTTTAATGTCTTCGCCTCTTCGGAATTTGAGCCATATGGACTCGAACCTATCTACATGGACACCCATCTAATCCCGGACAGTTTACGGACACCCTTTCCTAATGTTAACTACTTTTGGACTTAAATACGGACATTTCGGACATCTCTTCGATACGAGCTTCTGTGTTTAGCCCTACTCTTCAGGCGAGCGTATCGTGGTGCTTTTTCCTTTCTTCTCCTTTTTATAATTTCACCACCCAACATACTTCTAGCTCAGGCCAGAAGAATGACGTCTCTTTCCGGACACATGAACAGTAGTATAGACGCTCTACGTACGCTTATGCCTTCGGACTCCTGTTTTGTTTCCACGATGCCGAACGATCTTACTGAATTGAAATATATACATACATTTACTGTAACTCCTTACCGAATCACCGACGCGACAAGTTCACGAGCCGGACAGTGAAGCTGCCTTTGCTGCAACACGAACAACATCACTGATCCCGATTTGCACTGTGCAGCTATGAAGGGTAAACGGAATAGTGAAGAATAACATGCCGCTTTATACGTGCTTGGGTCACTTACGATGGGGGGACTGAATGAATACTGCGGTACTCCCAGATCCAGGGGTGACCCCGTACCAACGCACGTGGACACGAAAAAGACTAGCTTTGGATGAGATGGGCATGACACTTCTTGCTCTTCTCATAGCATTTGCAGTCGCTGTTAGAACCTCTGGTTACAACTCGGATTCTTGCAATTAGATCGACGTTTGCCTGTGTGTGATAGCTGGTGACCTAGAGGGACATGAGGATGAACAAAATGTGATTCGTGGTCTCGCATACTCACAATCCAAGGCAAACGGTGTCGTGAACGTTTGCTGACACTCGTCGCTTATTCGCCCGTCGGACAGCCTGCGAGTCCGGAGTCCGGTGCGCAGATGACCCAGAATGGCTACGATGAAGGCTCGGAATATGTGGTTGTGACATGGGATCTCTTGTAAATACGGATTCGCTTTAAAGTTGGCAACTAGACGTGAGGTCGATGAGAATAGTCAGTATGGCCCGAAGAACTAGGATAAAAGAAGCGGTCTCCCCCCGGCAACTGAGTTGTGTGCGGATGCATACTCGACGACGGAGAAATCGAGGCTGACGAATGCGGTCCGTTGTACATGGCTCCAATCGCGCTTCGGCCGGACCGGTTAAATATTGGACGTTGTTCAGTTCTGACGCAAGGTTTTACACGTTAAGCACGTTGGGCTGAAAGCACCGCGTTTCTCTTGGACATAAAATTTGAATGGTAGGCGCAGCCAATCTCACATCCTCAGAGAGAAGATCGTCTTGATGTCCACAGCTGTCGTTCCGCACATGGGGCATCGAACATATTTTCCATCGCACTGCTGCAACCACATAAATGTTAGATGTGCAACGAACCAAGTAGTAAACACACTAAGAGGAAAAAAGGCTTCAGAAACCTACGAGATGAGATTATCTCTTCCGGGAGCCCGTTGGTAGTCTCAGAGGCCGGGGGAGAATGGAGGCTGGAGCAGATGATGGTCGGTGAGCTTCCGAGCTCTGCACAAATGACGGAAGGATTGGGGGGTCTCACTGAGAGGTTTGGTAGTCGCCTGTATCCCGTGATATAGAAGGTTGAGGCAATGTTGGCGGCCATTGGATCTTAGGAAGGATTGTCAGTGGAGGGAGTCATGAATATACCCTTCATATAGTCCAAGATGCAAGCATCAAACAGGATATCGTGGCACTTGCATAATGACATTACCCACAGCAGTGCCTTGGAAGTTCGGAGGGACCAACGAGGACAGTGAGAATGCAGGTTCCCTGCACTGGCAATCGTCCAATAGTAGGTTAAAGTTCACGGCATTGAAATACCAATCTGTCCACACCAGCAAAAACCCGACGTCCGGCGTGGCGGAAGTGCCCATTTGTATACAGGTCTTTCGTGTTCTCGATGAGCATCCGAGCCCGGGGTCGGAATACTAGGACAGACTCCCGCCGTAAGGACATTCTGCAGGTCACTCATTTTGGACGAAATGTTCTCTGACTAACGGACAGAAACGTACCCTCAACCTTGCTAGCCTTTGGGTTTGCCCTACGTAGAAACAGAGACATACCTTGTCAAGCGGTATTTTTCGATCCTCCCAACTTCCGGACATGTGTGGATCCGTACGTGTCGTTGGTAGTGCAGTAATTTCAAGTAGCTGGGCGAGCAATGCATAGACATCGAAGAGAATGCCGTCAGTATAGTACTTACCTCCGAGGTCGCGGGCGTTGGCAGCCCTCAGCGCAGGTACTATCTGCTCTTCGGTCTCATGCTGCTCAGATACACACGTCCGCCCCTTTCGAGCAGTCTCCACGGTTTCGCATGTCCGTTGATGACACACCCCAAGTTGCCACTCAGTTCTCTTGGCGGCATTAGCCCGAGCCACCTGACACGTTTCCCCTCTACACACATGTTCCCTGGCTGCTCAGAGAAACGAACCAATATTGATTTCTCTCGGTAAAGTACAGTTACTCTATGTCTTCGTGCACAGATACCTTCGACAAAAACGACGAAGACTTGTCCCTGCCATCTCCGACATGCAGTGATTCAACTCCTCGTGACCCGTCTTCAGTCCCCGTGGGCTGTCCGCACGCAGTCAGTGGCCCAAGCGAGGACGGGTCACTGACACCTCGCGTGCGACACACAACGTCGCTTGGCAACATTCATTCTACTTCTCGATATCCCATTATCGAACATAGGAGTTTTTCGTATCACTCTACCAGGCGGCGTACTAGTGCAGCCACCGAGCAGGGTTTTCCGGTTCCGGGATACTCTGCAACACCAGCGAGCGGCAGCACGTGCAGACCTTATGAACGCCAATGGTCAGTCTTTGGACAATTGATGGAAAATGAAGGACAGCTCGCCGGTCCTGTCGTGCATAGTCCAAGACGCAGCGGATCGACAGAACCGGGGTCGTGGTCGTCTTCCATGCATCCCCCAGTACATGCATCTGAATCCTCTCAATTGTCTGGAAACGAGGATGCGACCACCGGAGACTCAGAGTCGGAGAGTGTCGATAACCTTACCAGGCATACCGCCGCAACGAACGTCTCGCTCTGGAAACGTATATGCTCGCGATTTTCTGTCATCCCCCCATTGTGGAGGAATATCTTGAAGTGTTCCGTAGCATACTTTCTTGCTTCTCTCTTCACGCTCCACCCGTATCTGTCTGACTTCTTTGGTGACCTGACTTCCTATGGCCCAGGAGGGGGTGGACCATCGCCTTCGGGGCACATGATTGCAACTATGTAGCTACCGCTACCTTCGCCATACGTCTTGCGATTGCGCTTACCCGTCACTTTCAGCGCCGTGTACTATAACCCTGCAAAGTCCATCGGTGGGATGGTAGAGGCTGATACGTTTTGCTTCATCGCGTGGGTGTACTCCGCATTTGTATGCCTTACCGGGATGTCTCTGTTCTGGTGGTTGGATGTTCAGCCAGGGTGGGAGGTGGTTGCAGACTCGGTGCCCATTCTGTGGGTTGGGTTCTCTATGTGGGGGTTGTCATGGATGAAAGTTTGGATGTCAAAACCAACCTTCAATTCAGGTTCGTCAGTAGGACGTTTTCTTTACGCACGCTGAGTTGCTTCGACAGCGTGTAATATGGCAGCCACTGTCCTTTTCATCGTGTAAGTCTAGTGCGTCTGTGCTCGTCTGACGTGCGCTAAGGGCCCTCAGAATCGTAAAAGAGGGTGGTATAGTGACCTTCCTTCAAGTGTCTTCGATTGTCTTAGTCGGCGCGCTCATTTCCAACCTGGTTTCTTTCGCTCTGTGGCCGCAGAGCGCAACCGACAACCTCCAAGCTAATATGACGAAGACGCTAGACTCTTTCTCGATGCTTTTGGGTATGATAACCGACATGTTCCTTCTCGAGGAGCCAGTCCACAGGCCGAGTTACGAGAGGATGCAGAAGGCAGTTGAGAACCACCAATCCACTTTCACAAGTCTGAAAAAGGCTTTTACCGAAGCTTGCTCTGAGCGGTTCATGATGCTGGACGACACCAGTATTACACTTGCGAAACAGGCTTATGAAGACGCTGTGGACAGTCTGACACGATTAGCACAACATCTCAATGGGCTCCGAAGTGGAACAAGACTGCAGTACGAGCTGACCAAGGCTCAGAGCGAGGGGAAGTTGGTCATCAGGGGAAGCCATCTCCAAAATGATGTGAACAGTATTTCCCGTGTTTCCGTGGGTCAGGGAGGGACTACCACAGCGCAATGCGACGACTTGGAAGAGGCGCTTCTACGAACAGCAGCAGAAACGTTCGGCGACCTCATGGATATCACAGGACCACCTCTGAAGGCCCTTTCGGTCCGTGTTCACCCCATAATTTCTAGTGGCTAATACGAATTCCCTGAAGACCACTTGCAGGTTGTGCCTAAAAAGGCTGAGAGAAGCATTTATGTATAGTCGGGACATTCAGAGAGAAAGGATGCATTCTGAAGACTTCCACGCAATCATTGACGGCATCGAACGAGCAATGTACACGTTCGAAAGCGCTTCAAATCAAGCACTCTTAAGACTGTACAGGCGGAGTAACTTGGTACCGCGATCAAGAAGATCAACGATTTCGACATTAAATTGCAGTCAAGCATTAGGAGACAACGAGAACGAACACATATTCATTATCTATTTGTTAGTGGGCGCCTCCGGGCACTTTCAGTGGTTGTTCTGATACTCCTTTGCAGCTATATCTTTACCCTCCAGGAATTCGCTGGAGAGCTCATGTGTCTCACAGATGCTATGCGAAGGATATATGCCGTGGAATCAAGCAGACTCTCGAAGCAAAGTTGGTGGCGAAGATGCGTAATCAACGGACCGAGGTCAATCTTCTCGTACCTGTTTTCCTTCCAACGGCGGTCCACTTCTGAGAAACGACATGCCTCTGGTCTGCAACGTATTTGTAGGTCGACTGTTCACCGTGTCTGGCTTTGTGATAACATTGGATATAGCGACATATTTCAGTGAAAACCGCCATCCCAAAGTATCATTTCCAAAAGTGCAGCCTCATGCACCAAGCACGGTTCAGACGCCTGATCGCTCTAATTTAAGTTTCTTTGGACGCATCAAACGATCGATGTGGGAATTGGGTGACCGACTGAAAGAC
This sequence comes from Pisolithus albus, assembly GCA_024613165.1. NCBI lineage: Eukaryota > Fungi > Basidiomycota > Agaricomycetes > Boletales > Pisolithaceae > Pisolithus > Pisolithus albus. The sequence goes on from JANFAB010000005.1 coordinate 546,453, forward strand.
CGTAATATCAAGTACTCGTTCAAAGTTGGCATGTCCACTGCCACCCTGGCGGCGCTGGCATTTTTCGACACAACTCGTCCTATCTTCATGCAATACAGGGGTGAATGGGCCCTGGTATCGGTAGGTTTCACTTTCTCCAGATGGCACACAACTTACGTTGTTGATGCGAAGTTCTTTGTCGTGATGTCTCCCACTATAGGGGCTGTTAGTCGTCGTTCTTCCTCGAAGTAATCGCAGCACTGAAGCTCACGTACTAGACAAATTTTTTGAGCATACACCGAGTACTTGGTACTTTGTAAGTTCCATTTCGTGGCTACTTAACGCCTTATGCGATGCTGATGAAACCGAGGATCGGGGCTTTGGTAGCAGTTGGTGTTTACACTCTTTTTCACGACAAACCCGTTGCTTTGGCGATATTCGGATTCTTTTTTTCCATTCCCTGCTTCTACTACATAGTCGCAAAGCCCGATTACGCAACATCGGGACGCTTCGTGCTACTGACGTATAACCTAACTTGCCTCTACTCGTGCGTTGTGTTATCCACTATAATTTACACGACGACACGGTGGCTGACATTTAGCGAAGGTTCAACTTACGCCGGGAGGATGTTTCCGTCCTTGAGATCGCTCGCCACAGATCGGCTGCAGTTATCGTTGGCGTACTGTGGGCGCTCTTAGTGTCGCGCTTTTGGTGGCCCTCGGAAGCAAGAAGGGAACTCAGCAAAGGCCTTGGAGAGTAAGTAGGACAGTGTACGCATAACTGGCCTTGCAGCTAACAGCTACCGCGACCTGAAAGACTTTGTCTCAACATGGGATGGCTGTATACTCGTTTGGTCGCGTCTAATTCCGGCCTGGAGTTGGATGACCCAGAGGAAACTGATCCTACCGGCACCAGGCGTGTCGCATGTGAGGGAACTCCCCTACTATCCAAGTCAGCCAGTGCGATCCTCAGCAACTCCATCCAAGAATTCATGGCAATGCACGTATTGTTTAATCGTGGTTGTGATTGATATTAAGACGGTTGTGTATAGGGAACTTCACCTTCAGATCAAACTAATTGAGCTGCAAGGACTTCTAGGTCAAACCCAGCACGAACCACGATTGAAGGGCCCCTTTCCTATCATGCTCTATCGCTCGATCTTGACGAGCTTGCAAACAATACTCGACAAGTTGCACAGCATGCGTTGCGTGACGACACGGGAGGAATGGTGCGAGCAGTCATCTTCCGCAGTACCACTTCTAATCAGTAGTGCATTGCTGGCGACAGGTTCACGGTAACTCTCGTATTGATCCCATTGCGACCTTTCCAAGTTGATCGTATTGCCTGTAGGAGGTCAGAAGAGATTTCATCCTTCCAGTCAACAAAGAGCGGCGAGAAATGGCTGGCAATATCGTCCTATATTTCTCGGTTTTGGCTTCCGCTTTCCGCTTGAAAGCTCCTTTACCACCATATCTTCCTCCAGCAGAAGAAGCACGGAAACGCTTGGTACGCAGAGCTAAGTTCTGTGACTCGGTGTCTAATTCGACTCTGGGTAGGTGGATGCAATTCGGCAGCTGGACGTTGTGAAGAATAGAGATGTTAAGGCATCCAAACAACTGTTGTTCTTTGCCTACGCCCTCACGATGAAAGGTGTTACACAAGAGCTGGACTACCTTGGCCGTACGTTGCAGGACGCGTTTGGTGTCATTGGGCAAACTGTCGAAGAATTCGATGCATTATTCATGGATGTAGATGTGGAGAGAAATGGTGGCAGTCTACTCATTTGAGTGTGTTGCAGCTTGCTGCACACCTCAGAGCGACGGTTGGGGGGAATGGTGGTTTGCATTAGCCTCGATCTTAAAGTCGCTGACAATGACCGTACCTCGCGTCTTCAGCGTGTATTCTGGTGGGACTAACGCCCAAGTTACATCCGCCCGATTCTGTTGTCCCTGTATTATGCAAAGGGGATCGTTGGGATAGCCTTGCCCCGGCCATTTCCGTCCACACAGTGTATGGACAAGTCACTTGTTGATGTTGTGAAATGCGGCAACTAAACTAAGGTACTCAGCTGTCCAACGCAAGGTTGCCATCAACACGCTATTGCTGTGTTTTCTGATCGCACCTTGCATGCAATACTACGCTAGTACTATCCGCGGAGGGAAGCATCACGTCCATGTGGAACGATTGAATACGGACGGATCAAACCATAGCCAAGGTGGGTCCACTGTAGTGCCCCCGGCTATGTAGGTCGGGTTGCTTTCCAGGGATACAAGGTTTTAATGAAATGGGTACCATCGGTTGATGGCTGTCTGCATCCATGGAGGGTCGTCCGCTATCATTACAGCCAGAATCGTCGGGGGTTCGAGATGCTCCACACAACTTCTGGTGTGGGTCACAGTAAGCCGGGCGCTTACTCGGCTTGTACTACATGTCAGTGCATTAGCCCCTATCGCGCTCGTGGACTACATTTGGCAATCGCTGCGAGAGGCAGCCAGGGTACGTCTTTCCACGACGTCCCCTTCCGCTGACGGACTCTGGCCTGGAACTCCGTCCCCATGGAAGTATCTAGATGTATCCAGGCTTTCATGATCGGTCATTGCACGGCAGGCTGCCCGTCATCTTCCTTTCCCTTCGGCTGTGAGAGGCTTGCGCCCCCGGTTAAGTCCTGGGTCTGGATAAATAGTGATGTATGTTGGCCAGCCTGCTTTCTGCGTACGCCCATTTAATTCCCGTTCGACACTATCCCCCACCGCTCTTCCAACTGGAGTCATGGCGTCTAGTGCGGAAAAACAAAACCAGGCAACCAGGGAGGTTTGTGTTCAGATTTCAGGTGTGTTCCTCTACCTTGGGTGCATAAGCAACGACCTGGCTGCTCTTTCTCACTTTTCACAATATACCCCTTGGTTGAACAATTCACCCTGGGTGTTGTCGCAACAATGTTTCCAAAGGCATCAAAGCCAGCGGGCTCCCCGCCAAAGTCGGCTTTTTCAGCGGGTTATTCTATATTCGTGTCAAGAGCGACGGGGTCGCGAAGAAAACGAGGACCACCAAGTATACAAAGAACGGCGGTGACTTCGTGGCTACGTGGGAAGAGAATATCGTACTGTGAGTTCCACCGAGCCCGCACTGGAGCTACGTGGACATCCCCGGCTAACGATAATTTTCTGTGTTCTGGATCTGGACGGCTCAAAAAATTAATTGACACGTTCATTTGAACGTGCAAACCCCTACGATTGTCAAAAAATATCGCTGAACGAACGACTCCATAACTGATAGTTCCGCACCGGAGTCATCCAAAGTGCAGATAGAGGTGTTTGCCCGCCGGTTTTTCTTTAGCTACAAGCTTATAAAGAAGACCGAAAGCAAGGAGAGTCTCGCTGACTTACTGGTGCACGCCGATACGCGTATGTCGCTGTCTTCAATCTTCGGCGGTGCTTGACTTGACAATTGAGACACATAATGTTGTATTTGACCAGCCGTCGAGCTGGAACTTCTGGAAGAAGGTCACGCAGCAGGTCGACTTGTTTTCAGTATCTGCAAGAATGGCCCTGGTGCTGGCAACACCAATCTTGAATCCTTCACTTCCCCTCCAACATCTCCCATATCTCTTCCCTCACCTACCTCGAACACGTACCCACATGACGCGCCGCCTTCGACATCCGAAGAGTAAACTGCAGCTTGGGTGGCTCTTCCCAGAGGTTTATAAGTTTAGGAAAGACTCAGGAGTCCCGTAACTCCATCTAGTATTGTTTAGGATTCGTCATATATATAGCCATTTTTCTATACAGTATGAGATTCATACGATAACAAATGTGTGACGAATGTGACATGTGACATGTTACTTCCTAATTAGGTACTGGTCCAGTGATGTTTGCGTCGTGTTCTTCGTTGCCTCTCGTTCCATGGAACTCACGGAGTGAACGTGCCAAGTCTAGTGTTGAATCCACATCGCTTGCTGCCATGCAGGCCACCTCCAGTGTTTTGCACATCTGAATGAGGTCAGTGGTGCTTGGAGTTGCAAGTATTTCCTCATCTTCATCATCAAACTGTATTTCCACAACCTCTCTCGGATGTTGCAGGAGCATCTTTGTCCTGTTGTCTCCTTGGCTTCTGACTGTATGGTGCTGGCTTAGGCCGTGGTTTACACACCCCAATCTCACCTGCTGGCATGCTGGACATGAAGCAAAGGCTCTTTTTTTCTCCTCCATACTCTATTCACACTAGTACAGTGTGGTGACAAACCTGACTCCTGTCATCACTGCCACAACCCCTGGTACCATCTGTGCCAAAAGTATATCTCATATTGTATAATGGCAGCTTCGGACTATACATTATACAATTACCTTGCTTGCAAGGTCTCTTCACCCCCATAATTCATGAGAGCGTAGTCCCGGCAAATGCCATTGGTGAGGTCCACACACCCATAATTCGTGAGAACGGAGTCCCGGCAAGTGCCGGGGGAGAACGTGGTCTCTGCACATCCCGACATTGTCATCCAGCAGGTGCTCAGTAGCAAATCCGCCCATAAGAAAATCTGCATAACAACTACAGAAAACGAATGTAACTTCCCTAACTTCCTGTTCGTCTTACTGAACATGTACAACATGGCATCCTGATCGTCGCCTGGAAAATCTGTACTATATAGACCACATTCCGTAAAATGTATCCTATGCCAATTGCTGCGTCGCAAGCAAGGTACAAAGGCCGCCGCAGGCAGCATTTCCTGAGTATCAAAATTTTTTGTATATTCCCTGCATACCATGGTGGAAATACCAGTACCACGCGGGCTTGTCAATGCAAGACATATTATAAGTTCAGACACCTAAATTCCCAGGCTTTGCAAGCGACGAGGCATGCCATTCATCAAACGATCGTACTTACCATAGTCATCGTCTTGCAGGTATCGACAAACGAGCGAATACGGGTGGCTGTCTCACACGGAACGAGCAATGTCAGCTATTACGGACATGCCAATAGTTAATCAGCCATAGGTACGTTGGACGAGGTAGAGGGCAGCTAGGTCCGGGCAAGTACTTGTAGCGGCCGTTACGACCCAGATAGGACATTTTACATATATGTCGCGATGGATTGGTTGAATATCCAAATCCTATCAAAAGCTGGTAGTGGCGGGCAGGGATGCAGAAAACGAGATACATTCCGACTTGCGTTCCACTTCTAATAATGCCAGGTACAAAGTGCCTGCCCCGGCCCCGAGGCGTACCACAGCAAGGTGCTTCACTTCGTGCGGATGCAGGAAGAGTGCTCGAGTAGGTCTGGCAAGGCCAATGGATGTATGCATGTGAGGATGAGGATGGACGTGAGTGAAGGACGGGGCAATGCGGCAACGTGGCACTCGACAATAATGTACGTTACGATAGTCAAAACAGGGGTGGATGGAGATGTAGGTAGATGGGGGGGTCCAATATGCATTATGGGCGAGATAAACAAGAGTCAAATATGAGATTCAATGCAGATGACGATCATGACTGAAATTAATGGGAAAAAATAGGTGGAAAAGTTGGAGAGTCGCTCGGAAATCACGCATCCAAAAGGACTACCGGACGTACGCCGTCTGTCCGCCGTACGCTGCTTGTGGGGCGAATCCCGTCTGCATCTCAACCGCAGGCGTGTAGTACGACCGAGGGGTGTGGGGCTGGGGTGAGATAATGGATGTTCCCATGTACTCGCCCTTTTCAGACGAAGACACCGGATCCTTCCCGGTGTCAGCGGCAGCAGCTGTGGCAGTGGTTGGATCGCCGATGCCTGCACGGGTTCCCCAAGCAGTCTCATGGAGAGTAAAGAGGGCGTATATCTTCATGATCGCAAAATAATAGCCAAAAATGATGAACGCGGGGACATAGATGATGTGCTCGGGCTGGTGCCACAAGTGCGGGAGGAGCTTAGCCGTACGCGTGGCAAGCAACCAAACCATGTAACTGGCAACAATATTCCTAGGAGGCGGAGATGAGGTGAGCGGAAAAAGAAGGGGGAAGAAGCGTACCACCACGGCAGATGGTAGCCACCTTGGTCGAGTGGGATCGTACTCTTGTAGATGAGATAAGACACCAGGGTCGGACCAACGAGAAGTGTCAGAGGGTTAAATAATTTGTCCACCTGAACTCCGAAACCGGTTAAATTGTCAATTTTAGTCGGGAAGCGAGGAAGCATCTTACCATCGTATAGGCAACATAGGGATGTGATGTCCATATGTGCCGTTCCATGAAGAGCGACCGCAGATCGGATCTCCAGGTGTTGCGCGTCCAACGGAGGACTTGCTTGAGGAATCGCCAGTTGGGCTTCATCGTACTGAGCAGCTCCGCTTCCTTGCAGCACTGGACGTAAGTGCTCCAGCCGTGGCTGACCATCCACCGCGTCAAGAATTTGTCGTCGCCCGAGTTGAGCTGGTATTTTCCCAGCCAATAGTCGTGGGTGAATCCATGCAAGAACTCTGGATCTTTGAGGATGATCGTGCGATACGCAGCCGTTCGGCCCGACAAGCAAGGGATGCCACCATCAATGTGGGTGGAAGAAGCAATTTCGATGTTGCGAATAGTAAGACGAAAAGCGGCCAACACTTCCCATACCGTCATCTTCTTCCCCACAGGCTGTACGCGTTGTGAGGTGCCTACGCCACCGACCTTCTGGTCTTCAAAGCAGGCGAGAATGTAGGGTAACATAGTTGGCGGCCATATAGCGTCGTCGTCTGCAAACACGATGATATCGGTGGTCGTGTTGCGGATACCGTGTGCCATCTGTAGACGCTTATTGGCGAAGGGTACCGTGAGGACACGGATACGATCCGGGTCGACCTGGTTTGCAAGCTCCTGGAGGGGTCCCTTCATTCTCTCCTCCGTGATGATGAGGATCTCTTTCGGCTTTCCAACGAGCCAACTGTTTGCAGCTTCCTTGAACTCTTCGCCGGCATCGATAGTTGGAACGATGATAGTGACGTCCTCGGATGCAATGTAGGTTGGGTTTTCGGGTAAAGGAATGGGTCTGTAGGTAAAAGAGGCGGCGATGCGGATGAGATACCACAGATAGCGGTAGAATCTGTCGGAGATAATGGGTGGTCGAGAGAGTGTATCTTATGACCTGCACGTACCCGATCACGCCGAACGGGACGACTTGGAAGTGACAGGTGAACTGGACGGCGACACGGGTGAAGACGCGGTTACTCACAAACTGGAAAGTCGTCTGAGGTCAAGTAGAGCATGAAAGGAGTGGACACGTCGACTGCGCGACGGGGTCGACGAGGGAAAGCGAAGAGAGAAGGATAGGCGGGGTTTCAAACGGATTCATTTTTTATTACGATGAGGGGAAAACCCAACAACGCTAAAGCGCTTGGTCCGGTCGGAAAGGCAAGCGGGTGCGTCGGAACACCCGCTCGGGATTACGTAACCCGCCTAACCAACGATTTATGTCCTCACAACCTCAGCACCGCGTCTTAGTAGTAGTCTACTTGTTGCGGTATATAAATATAGTTCCTCCGGTCGGGTGCTGTTATTTCAAGTGGTTACTAGTAATAACACTTACCTTGCAGTTCAACGCCTGGATATCGAGTCTTTTTAAGATGTAAAGTCTCCATTAGCATTAGGTAAGACCCATCATTACACGGTATACAAATGTCGCCTAGAGGCACCGCCAAGACAGCATCTAGTCAAACCCTTCCACCGGGACATTCCACCGCCATCTGCCCTCCAAGAAACCCTTGGCCGTGTCTTCTAGCATGATTTCGTTTCGCTTCGACACGTACACCTGCTCAGTCTGTCAGTCCCCATGACACTCCACATCACATTGCCACCCACCGTCTTGTCTGTCACCTTCTGTCGCAGGGCTGGAATGACTTCGGGTTCAATCTGCGACTCTAACAACTCCGACAGTTCCTCTACCGCACGCTCCAGGTCCCTGTATTCCCACATTAAAATCGGTTCGCCGCTGATTCTTGACCACGTCCTGAAAAAACTCACCTCTGATTATCTTCAAACAGTTCCTTCTGATTTCCCTTCTCAAGGTAGTAAGCCATTGCATACGTCCATTTCAGTGTCATACGACACTTGAACACCTCATCCACCGCCTTCTTCATAAACTGCACCTCTATCCAGGTCAAATTGGACGTAACTTGCATCTCTTCCATTTTCTTCTCCGTCTTTGCGTACAGCTCAACTGATAATTTGGCAGATTGTTCATGGTTCGCCCATCGATTGTAGTACTGCAAGGACATCAGTTCATGCCGTCCATACTGACGCCAATCTCGCAACCTACATGAAGGTAACGCTCTAACGACGCTCGGCTTTTCGACTGAGCATCTCGAGCGTCCACACCAGCCTTCTCGTCATAGCGGTTGCACGAGTACCATGCCGTACCGTGCTCTGACCATGGACCTAGTCATAATCTTTTCGTCAATAGCCCATCACTATTAGGAAGGATATTTCATACCCATGCACACCCAGCAGAACTCGTGCTTGCACTTCTTACACGTCATATGGCTGTAGAAAGCAGCCCATGTGTGAGCCCGAGGATGAAGATCCAGTAACATAACACGAGACGCACTTGCAACCTCCGTTCTTCTCGATCGTACTTTGACAATGACTACATTCCTTAGGTATTGCTCTTGATCCAATTAGCAGTCTCGCTGTCATCTCGACATTTCTTCAACCACATCCTCGCAACCGGGCAGATTACGGGGCGGTGGTCGCTCTCGATCGGACATCCAAAACAAAACCTGTGTGGAGGATTCGCATCTGCACCACATGTGACGATGGGCACGACCGTCGTCAGGGCACTTTTGGAAGCCGCAGAAGGACACGATACCGTGTACGTGCACGAGGGGTACGGACAGTACTTGAGATTCGGATTAGACGCTACGAAATGTCGCACGAGCAACTCGTTGAATCTCTCCCACGTCTCTGGGTCATCCGCAAGTGCAGTTCGCACGAAGGGGTCAGGTGCCACAAGAGCACAGCCCTCAGCCATGCATCTGATCGCGTGCTCACCCTCCTCACGAATCTTACTCGTGATATAGGCGGTCCAGCACCCCGAACAAAAGGTGTGGTCGCATGCAAGTGCAGAAAATGATGCTTGAGTGTCGTCGAAGCAAATTGGGCATATGGAAGGTTGAGGCTTTGCTTTCAGTGGAGCTTCCCACGAGTGGGTTAGGCATCAGCGCATTCGAGGTAAGAAAACGAGGCAAACCTGATGTCTGACGTGCGGTCCGGCGAAGTCCGCTTGTGCGAGCGCTCGACGACGAGCCCTGTGACCGGTCAGGACCGAGCGCAGACGGTGAAGCTCTAGAAGCGGGAGAAATGCCTGCAGCGACGGTGACGGCCGAAGCATTATCCATGTACTTTTCTATCAGCCGCTCTTTGTTCCATCGCATGTACCGTAGTAGTAACGACGCCAGACTCGCCTGCAAAAGCGCCGGGGCGAAATCATCACAGGATTCAAAAAGACAGAAATGACATACCTCGACGCCGAATATTCCACTTATGTGTTCGATATCATTCGACATGAGTTTCTCAACGGCCGATTGGGGGAGCGAGTCGTAATCAATCTCGTACGTCTTACGAGCACTGCGTTGGGGCACTTTGAAATCGTCCCCAAACTCATCCATGTCCATGCCATCGTCTGACGACGCCGAGTCTGTTTGTGGGATGGTCAGTTATGTGCCCGGGGCTGCCTGGCAGCTCATGGTGGCGGGAATTCGCACCTTCGTCTTCCTGCGCACTCATCATGTCCTCGTCATCGTCATAGTAATATTCGCCGTCGTCGTCAGAGTAGTCGTAGTCATTGTCGGATGACATGCTCATCGTTGCCGTGCTGCTGAGGCTGGTGTGTTGCAGTGGTGCTCTCTCAGGGCACCGGGATCGATTTAAGCCTGCTTACGTGATTAATCCGTATATGGATATTTATTCCCAGGACCCATCTCCCCACGTGACTTCCAGCGAGTCACACTTTTTCATTTTTTTGTCCGAGTTAGGAAGGCGACGATCGATTGGGTTGGATGCTCGTCCTGCGATATGGCATCGGTCCACACCTTCGACGTCGGATACCCGCTCTGTGCATTCAAACGCTTGGACCGCACTGCTCAGCGAAATTCAATACAAACAGAATGTCGGAAGAGACGAATGCTATAAAGCTTCACAAGGACCCCGTCACCGGGGAAATGATATCCAAAACGTACGCATCGTACACCGTGACGAATCTAATTGGTTCATTCAAACCCATCTATAGGGAGCTTAAGCGTCGCGAAAAGCAACGCGATAAGGAGGCAAAGAAGGTCGAGAAGGCTGCCTCGTCCCCGCATCCCCCTTCCAATCCGTCGCAAAATGAAGACGACCTCAACCCGAACGTGAGTCATACCGCCCGTTTCCGTGGCCGACGCTGGATTCAGTCCTACCCGTAGCAATACTTTGAGCTACGTTCTCGGGCCATCTTAAAACTCAAGGAAACGCAGTCGCCGAACCCTTACCCTCACAAGTTCGAAGTTACCAAGTCCATCGCCGCCTTCATTAAAGAATACGGCGCCGAGGGTCGTATCCGCCCGGTGAGAAGCTTGAAGATGTTATTGTTGCGCTCGCTGGGCGTATTCGCACTGTCCGCAACAGCGGACCAAAGCTTAGGTTTTACGATTTGCACGGCGAGGGAGCGCGTGTCCAGATTCTCGCTAACGCCAAGTGGGTATTACATCTATCCCACTTTACGTGCTGACACTCCCTCACAGGGATGCCGAGAACCAGGAAGACTTCGTGGAATTGCACAACGTCTTCCGTCGGGGGGACATCGTCGGCGTCATCGGCAAGCCCTCTCGCAGCCAAAAGGGCGAACTTTCCATCTCACCGTTTAAAATGGTTCTCCTCGCACCAAATCTTCATCAGCTTCCTTCTGGCCATTTCGGGCTTAAGGACCAAGAGACACGCTATCGCAAGCGTTACCTTGACTTGATTGTATCAGAGGATACCCGCCGCATCTTCATCACTCGCGCCAAGGTGATCAACTATATCCGTAATTACCTCAACAACCTTGGATTTCTGGAAGTCGAGACACCCATGATGAGCATGATTGCTGGCGGGGCGACCGCAAAGCCCTTTATCACTCATCACAACGATCTCAATCTAGATCTTTACCTCCGCGTCGCGCCCGAGCTCTACCTGAAGGAACTCACCGTCGGTGGGTTTGATCGCGTGTTTGAGATCGGCCGTGTGTTCAGAAACGAGGGTATCGATCTTACGCATAATCCCGAGTTCACCATCTGCGAATTCTATATGGCATACGCAGACATGTACGACCTGATGGACATCACCGAGAACATGCTCGAAGGCATGGTAAAGTATCTCAACAATGGAAGCACCATTGTCAAGTTCCATCCTGAAGGCAAAGACGGCAAAGAGTACACTATGGACTTCAAGGCACCTTGGCCAAGGTACGATATGATTACGACGTTGGAGGAGAAAACGGGCGTCAAGTTTCCACCTGCCGATACTCTACATACGGAAGAAGCCAACAACTTTCTCCGGGAACTTTGCCAAAAGGTGTGGGAAGAGAGTAGATACAATAAACGACGCTTGACTCAACATGATATGTAGCACAACGTCGAGTGCAGCGAGCCGCGCACCAATGCGAGGTTGCTCGACAAGGTGAGCACAGGAGGTGATGCTACCCAATTCTACGCGTTCTCACATCCTCTAGCTTGTCGGTGAATTTATTGAACCGCTTTGTGTTTCTCCAGCTTTCATAGGTGCGCCTCTCCCCGATCCTGATACTGTGTGCAATCTCAACTGAGCGCTCAAACAGTGGGTCACCCTCAAGTCATGTCTCCGCTTGCCAAATGGCATCGCTCGCGCCCCGGTCTTTGCGAGCGTTTCGAAGGGTTCATGTGCGGCAAAGAGTTCTGTAACGCCTACACGGAGCTCAATGATCCCTTCGAACAACGTCTTCGCTTTGAGGAGCAATCCAGGCAGAAGGAACAAGGCGATGACGAGGCGCAAGCTATCGACGAAACGTTCGTCAATGCGTGTGTATCCGTTCCCTATCTTTTCCGTTGTTCGCGTTGATCAGTGGTTTCTTCTTTGTATAGGCTCGAACACGGCCTTCCACCCACTGGTGGATGGGGAATGGGCATCGACCGCCTCGTGATGTTCCTTACTGACTCGCCGAGTACGTCATTCCAACAGTCGTTTTTTGTGACTCGTGCCAATCTCTCCGCGTAGATATAAAGGAGGTTTTGCTTTTCCCTGCAATGAAGCCCATCGAGAATGCAACCAGCGTCTCTGCTGCCGCACCCGGACTCACGTTGGCAGCATCTGGACAAGTATGAGGGATTAGCAGCGAAAAGCAAGAAGTCCAAAGGTTGGAGGGTAGACGAAGTGAGCTGGAAGTCCAATGTTAGTCTGTTTCATCTATGGGCCGACGGGATTACGGCTTTCCACTCGCACAACGAAATTCAGAGTAGTACTATGATATTGCAGTACTAAGTAAATATGTCTACACATTCTATCCCCCACCACTGCTGCAGATTAATGTAATGCAATCCAAACATGACCTTTAATCAACATCCATCTCAGGTTGTCCACGACCTTCCTCGCCCGCCTTTGGCGGTTCCTCGCCCTGCGGTTGCTGCTGAGCACCAGGGTCAGGTGTTTGAGTTCCGGTTCGAGGAGTCTGGCTGCCACTCGCGGTTGGCTCCACTTTCACAGGCTTTGGCTTTGGCTTCGTAAGAATGGGAACGGCGAAATAGATGAGCTCCTCCCTCCTCTTCAGAATATCAGCCGTCTTCAACACGGGGTCGTCGCTCTTAGGACGTTCTGCCTGTCTTGCAATCTGGTCGTCGAGCCACTTCTGGATGGTAGCGCACTTCTCGACGACACCCTGTCTGTCCTTCTCGTCGATGTGTGCGTACTTCTCTTCTGTAGATGTCGCCTGCGCAAGGTACTCGTTAATTGTCTGGCGCAGTTGAGCAATGTCTTTAGGACGCTTTTCGGCTTCGCGGTAGCGGTTGACAACAGCATCGCCAACAGCTTTTAGACCATCGAGTTTGACGACATAGGCAGACTTGGTAGCGTCCTCTCCCTCCTCGCTGTAAAGCCAATCCTCCGCCTCTTGAAGCATTGCGAAGAGCTTCTCCTTTTCTTCCGGCTTCACGTACGACGCATAGCGGTCCTCTAGCTTACCACGCATATCGTATACGTATTCCTCCAGGGCATTTTTGCGGTCCTATTGATTCCCGTGAGATCGCGATTCTTAGAAGCGAAAAGGGAAACTCACCTCAGTGTCTTGTACAAGCTTGTCGGAGGCGTGCATCTGCGCTTCAAGCTCCTTCCACTTATCGATAATGGTAGGGTCGAGGGAAGTGGTGCCCGTGACGAAGGGCACCTCGACCTTCTTGACCACGCGTTTCTTCTTCGGAGGCGCATTTTCAACCGCTGCACCATCTACCTCCATAGGGGCCGGCTCCTCGCGTTCCTCAACCACCTCAACATATGCAGTCTCGAAGCCCATGATGCTATGGATATTCAGCCGTGTCTTTATCTTCACACAGCTGAGATCACCAGATGCATCAGGAGGGACAGACTTCGCGGCAAAGCGCGCAATCCAGGGGTTGATAGCGCCCGGCAACTTTGCCGGTTCGGCGTATTCTGCACGGAGCTCAAAGGGCTCCTTGCGGTAGAAAGTAAGGACCTTAGTAGAAGGTATAATGTTACCCCGTGGGAAAATGACGAGCTCAGTATCCTCGTCAGGGTCACCAGGAGTCCGGTCCCAGGTCACCTTGATGGGGTAATGGTTGATGTCTTTGACGCTGAACTCTCGCACACGGAAAGTAGGCGAAAAGAATGCGCAGGCAAAGGTTGCACCCCGAGCACAAGCCTCGTCCTGATTGACAGTGGTGGATAGGACCTTTCCGTTGAGAGCAGCCTGGATCTGCGTGCGCACAGCAGGGACACGAGTCGTACCACCGACGAGCTCGATCGAGTCTAGCTGGTCGATAGAGATTCCCGATTCGGCAAGGGCTTCGTGGATAGGGGCTGGGATTCGTTCGAGTACATGGGCTATAAGAGCCTCATACTGGTCGCGGGTGAGTCTCGATGAAGCATCGATGTCATTCATGATGGATTCGACGTTCAGGGGAGCCTCCGTATTAGCGGAGAGTACTTTCTTCAGACGCTCGCATGCGACAGCCAGGCGGAAGGTAGCCTTGGCGCTGGACAAAACGTCAATTTTATATTTCTGTCCGAACTCCGCAGCGAAATGTTGTAGAAGCGCGTAGTCGATGTCACGACCTCCGAGGTGACGATCATAGCCGGTACCTTTGACGGTGAGCTGGCCTTTTGCAAAGGCAACGACAGAGACGGACATGGATGAATGTCCGACGTCAACGAACATAACGTGCCGTGGGTTTTCCGCATCAGGGAGGTCAGATTTCGTGATGCCGTATCCCAGTGCGACGGCTGTGGTGTCGTTGATGACACGGAGGACGTTCATACCCGCAATGGCGGCGGCATCTTGGATTGCTCTCCGCTGGATATCCGTATACCATCCGGGGACGGCGACGACAAAGTCGGATACAGGGACTTTGAGTTCCCCCGAGGTTATGTCTCGCAGCTTTCCAAAGTACATCGACACTAGCTGAGTGGCAGAAAATCTTTGTTTTTCTCCAAGATAATCCACCTAAACCGGTTGCTTGAGTCAATACGTGTCCAAGGACTCGCCGCCGTATCAAGACACACCTCCGCACCGACTGTGCCATTTACATCGACGAGGGTAGCATTAAGAAATCTTCTCTCGACATCAAGTTCTGGATCATTGACTGTTCGGCCAATCAGACGCTTCAAACATCCGACGGTATTTTTGAAATTGGAGGTTTCTTGCGTTTTGGCTGGTTCGCCAATCGCACGTTGTTTTGGCCCGAAGGCAACTAGAGATCTACAGAGATGAGAAAAGCTCGGTCCCGATCGGGAGATCCAACGAATGAAGCACGTACGGGGTAGCACGGTTAGAGACCTCGTTAACGATGATATCGATTCCTCTGTTTCTTGCGACGCCGATCTGGAGGTGAACAGTGCGGTGAGCGATGTTATCTAGGCGGCGCGCGCGGGAGACATGCCTTGCTGTGAAGCGTGCCAAAATCGATACCGACGACTGACATTCTGGGATCGTCAAGGACGTGTCAGATGGGTGAGTTTTGTGGTCGTAGACGGGATGAAAGGGTGGGACGCGTTATTTGGTTCGAGCTGGCTAAAATATTTCAGCGGTGGACACCCGTCGTTTTTGGTGGGATTGCTGTTTTTAGGGTCGAGGGTGTTCTTGGGCCTTCTACGGAATTCTACTACGACGACGTCACTCCACCTCGTTATCTGGCTGACCAAATGTATACAGACCGAGGACGAGGACGTCTCTTAAATGCGGAGTCGTCCGCAAAATAATTCCTAATAGTTCTGTAGCCCTTGCATATGTATATCCAAGGTAGCCCCTTCGACGAAGGAAATGATCCATCGAGAAGAGGCATCCATCAGCTGCCGCTGCAACTTCAGCGGGAACAAACACGAGTGGCATTCGTCGAGTGGAGAGTTTACTGGTTGTTCAACAGCAGGGGTCTCGTCCATTAGGAGAAAGAACGCTTTCGTTTGGCTCACGAATACTATTTCCGGCGTGCCTCCATACGCCAGTTGCTGGTCGGAATTCACCACGCAGAAGTAACTGTTGCAAAACCAAGTGAAGAGTACACGCACTACATAGAGTTCCGGGGAATCATTCATCCGAACTTGCAACGCTGCTGGCATCATCCTTAAGTCCTTCTCGCATGACCGTGTCTCCGTCAACCGCCCTCGGGTCAGATGCACCAGTGGTCTTGGATGTGGATGGAGTAAAGCCTGACAGTACCCCTGACTCGTTGGCCCTCTTTGCCTGGGCCGCCTTCCAAGCATGAGCCATTTGTAGGAATTTGTAAGACGTCGGGTTTGCTTCCCTCTCGTCATCAGCGAAGACGAGTTCCCAATCTGCGACAGCGATCAGTATTCACTCCAGGCAGTAGCGCTATGTATACCTTCGACAACTTGGCCGGTCTCTTTGTCGACATGCTGTTTCCTTCCGACAATGGGCATCATGCCCTGCACCTTCGCCACGTCTGTCTTGGTGCCATTGGCTTGTTCATACGCTTTCCAAGCCTCTAGCAGTGTCACTCGCTATACATGCATTCATCAGTACATCGTTCGAACCTCCGGGTACTTGCGTACCTCCGCTTTTAGTCCCTTACTCTTGAGGTCTTTGTAACCTCTCTCGAAGACTTGTCGCGCAAGCTCTGGATTCCCAGGAACCATTTTCGGCTCCGATGCTTCGTCGTCATCGTCTTCCTCACGCTCGGCGCGTGGTAATGGAATTGACGACCCCTCAAACTCGGCATACGAAATCCACACTTTGTGGTGACCACTGAGGGCAACGAGGCGTTCATATAGCGAACGTGCTTTCTCCCGATCGCCTTGCTCTTCCACCTCAAAGTCGATATATGCTTTCCAAAGCAGTTCGGGCATCGCGAGTGCAGGCTGGGATACGGCGAGTTCGAACATAGCCTCGGCACGCGCAAAGTCTTCAAGCGCTATCTCTAGTTCAGCGTACTTGATCCAAGCAGCAGAATTCGTCGGGTCGTACTGGCATATCGTACCCTGTCAAGAGAATGGCTAGTGTAAACATCAGGCCGGCACATACCTCGATGTACTTTTCGTACAGTGTTCGAACACGGTCGAACTCACGTAGCTAGATAGACATTAGGACGAAGAAGATAAACGGGCAGGTATACTTACATCCATCTCAAGTTGAATGTAGCCTTTGAATAGGGCTTCCTTCGGACACATACCAATTCCAGCCCCCAAGATCTTGCGCGCAGCAGGAAGGTCGAAACGACGGATTTCAAACCGGGCTGCCATGATCCACAATTTTGCAAAGGTGAATTGCTTGTGGGGCACGAGGTTGAGGGCAGTACGATAGATTTGTCGTGTACGTTCGTAATCCTGTAAAAAAACGTGAGTAAATATTTTGAAAAAAGAGCAGGCGAATCTTTGACCTGCCTTTGTCTCGATTTCCTCGAAGAGAGCGTAATCAAGCCACAAGAAAATGTAGCGCCGCCAATGCCGCTTCTCATGTCCTGGAGGCACATGCGCTACCGCACGTTCATACACATCGCGCACACGTTCTATTGAGGCCTCTTCTTCCTCTTTGGTTCCACCTTCTTCTCTGAGTGTCCTCAAGACGCCTTCCTCCAGTCGGGCATAGTCAAACCAGGTGTCGTAATTGCGTCCATCGTGTGACACTTCGTCTTCGTATTGTATCCTTCGTTTGCCAAGTACAGTCGACTCGAGCACAGATCGAGTACCATGCTGCTTTTCGAATTTGGTATACGCAGCGTAAAGATTGGCTGATTTTGAACGGGGAAGGCGGTCAAGAGCAAACTTTTCGGATCAACGTAAGGACGGCAAGAAGACAATGATACAGAAGGATATACCTTGTAAATCACACGAGCGCGTTCATATTCTTTTAAGCGGGTCTCCATCTTAGCGAATGCATTGAAAACTGCTTGGGCCTTCTCAATTTGTTCTTCCTCGTCGCCAAAGAACTGTAGAGCGGTCTGGAAAACTTCCCGTGCCTTGTCAAATTTGCCTCGTTCTTCCTCAAACTTGGCCCACTTGACCCAAACTCGGGGCTCAGGTCGCACGGCTATCCAGCGCTCGTAGATGATACTAGCCCTATCCAGCTCGTTGTACCGTTCCTCCATCTTGATATAGGCTTGCCATGCCTTGTCATCCGGCTCCCACTGCATCCAACGCTCGAAAACCTGGCGGGCGCCAGGAATGTTTTGAAGGAGTTCTTCGAGATAGACATATTTATACCAGAGTTGGTCTACACGGGGAAGGAGAGTAACAGCACGGTCGAAAAGATTTCGCGCGTGTTGAACGTTACGATTTTTGAGTTCCATCTCCGTGTAACTCAACCACAGCGGTACGGAACGCGGGTCGACGTCAAGGGCGCGTTCAAAGACGGAACGCGATCGATCAAATTCGCCTTGGCTTGCCTGATAAAACAATGAGCACATCAAGAATGAAGAAGATAGAAAGAGGGCAGACCTCCCAGTTTGCGTATTGAGTCCATTCTTTGCTACGAGAAGTCGACTCGTGAGCAGGAGAGCATATCTCGAATAATGTGTAGAAGCCACGTACATGCTCCCTCTGTTCCGTCGTATTCTGTCCTCGAACTCCTTACGCTTCCTTCCGCGGTACTCATGAAGCTCCTCGAAGTCTTCCACTCGTTGCTTTGGAGCACGAAAAGTTGATTCTTGGCGTTCTTGAGCCTGAAAAAAGGTCGATGGTCAATGCCGATACATGCTGGGTGGCAACTGGACGTACCTCCCGGAGGAGTTGTTCGGCAGTGATCTTGATAGAGGTATGTGAGACTCTGAACTACCTAGTTTTGACGAATTCGACGAACCTGTACTGGCGCTGGAGCGCGATTGCGTATGCTGAAAGACACGAACAGTCAGAGTCACGCATGCAATTCATCGTTTGAATAGACTTCACCGTGGTGCCCTACCGTCCTGCATGGTTGTTGTCGGTAAAGGAGTCCTTGGGGTCTCAGCCAGCTATCGGAGTCGGCATTCGGAATCTGTTTGGCTCATCTTCCGCCTTGACAGGACTCTTCCCCTCAACATGGACGGCGTAGTGAATGGCTCCGGGCGGTCCATCGACATCGAACTTGGCGGGCAAGAAGTCATTACAATCGATCTCTGTGACCTCGACCCCAACCCGGAAGACGTTCTTGAGCTCCTGAAGGAGGGACAATGCAAGGTTTCCGTTTGGACGCGCCTGGCCAGCGAATACTGGCGCAGGGGTTATCTCGAAGCTGCAGAGACCATTGCCCACGCCGCAATAGAGTGTATGTGTGATAGCCACACTACTTGGTTCATATTAACATCAGCTCCCCATCTAGCCCTCACTACCAATGGAGCGACTGCTTCATCGCCCCCTGTGTACGCCCTTCTCGCGAACTTACAACTTGCCCACGCACGAAGAGCTCCGAAAGTAGTCCTAACAGACGCCAGTGTGTATATTTTCTCCTTCGGTTGTAAGCTCACACTGAATTTCGCTCAGGGGAGGATAGACTCGACGGCACACGTACCAAGGAGGACTACTACCGTGAAGCAGCGCAATACCTCAATGCCGGTGAACGTGCCGCAGCCGAAGGTGGGGAGGGAGTCGGTGGAACGCTTGCATTCTTGACAAGAGGTCTGTCTCATCTCAATCTGGCTCAATGCTCGCTAATCGTATTTAGGAATTCATCAACTGGCTACCCGTTCCATGGATGATGCCCTGCGCTCATTCGAAGGGGTCCTCGCTGAAAAGCCAACTAATATCGTCGCTTTACTGGGCAAGGTGTGTCTCACTATGTCCGAGCTTGCCTTTATTTGATGGACCCTATCATAGGCTCGTATCATGTATGCTAGGCGAAACTACCCACAAGCTCTGAAGTTACTCCAACAAGTACTTCAACTCAACCCTTCTTGTATACCTGACCCTCGAATAGGCATTGGTCTTTGTCTCTGGGCAATGGACCATAAAGCCAAGGCCAGGGCTGCTTGGCAGCGTAGTTTGGAGGTGGTATGTGTCCAATGCTTGGTACGTTTATTACCTTGCTCAAAAACCATTAGAACCCGTCGGAGTGGTCGGCACAACTCTTACTAGGCCTGGAGTCTATAAATGCCAGCAAAACCGGTAATCTCAGCGAGGAAGAACGCGCACAGTCATTTCTCATGGGTACCAAATATATCGAAGCAGCCTTCAAGGCGAATCAGAAAAGTGCTGCAGCTGCAAATGCTTTGTGCGAGTTGTTCTTGCGGAAGAGTAATCTGAAGCGGGTATGGTTGTTGCACTGCGCATATCCGAGGTCAATCAATAACGTCACACCTTATACTCTGGCGCATAGGCATTGAAGCTAGCAGAGCGAACTGTCCAGTTTGCAGATACCCTAACGTTACTCACGGAGGGTAATCTGCGCGCCGCTCGGGTATTGCATGCAGAAGACTTGCTAATGGATGCAACAAAATTCTACACAAGTGCCACCGAAGGTCAGCCTAAGCACGTTCTCGGAGCGATTGGCATGGCCCAGATACAGATGCACAATGGTAAGCTTTGTAAACTACCGTCTGTTACCAGTCAGAATGTGGCATTTAATTTTGATTGGCAGACGAGATACCCGCTGCGATACACACTCTCGATACGCTGATACAGCCCCCTAACCCCCAGAGATCTGTGGAAGCGACAGTGATGCTTGCATCCCTACGCGCGCACCCCAGGCCAGGGGTATCGAGTAGCGATGCTGCACAAGAAAAAGTCCGTGCTCGTGAACTTTTTGACCGCGCAACCAAAATGCTTGAGCACGACGACACGCGTCCCAATGGAAATGCGAACGTCGCCACTCGTGCGGCTGCTGCGACTGCAGATGACCTGGAGATGCACCTCGAGGTAGCACGTTTGTGGCAGGAGGAACAACCAGAACGAACTGCTCGTGCACTTCGTGAAGCTTTGCGGATTAGCGAGGCAAGTGGGCAAATTGACCCACGGCTGCTAAATAACCTCGGTGCTCTACAACACATGGATTGTCATCTCGACATGGCACAGTCAATGTACGAGGCAGCGCTAACGAAGGCCGCTAGTATCGGTGGCAGCTCCGGGGAGGCAATGTCAACTTCGATACTGTATAACCTCGCCAGGTTGTACGAAGACAAGGAAGATCTAGTTATGGCAAAGGAAGCTTATGATAAGCTACTTACGCGTCATCCCGAATACGTAGATGGTTGGTTGCTGAATCCTCACTGAATATTGGTGGATTTGACCGTTTCGCAGCTAGAATTCGACAGGCTCACATGTTGGCCAACTTGAATCAAGTCAACGATGCGCACGAGATATTGAAGCACGCACTTACGGCACATACTAGTAATCTCAACCTCCGCGCCTACTATACCTCGTTCCTCATCCAGAACAACCAGCTGAAGGTCGCCAAGGACTTTGTCTATGCCACACTCAAGGATTATGAGCGTTCCGATGTGTACTCTCTCTGCGCGGCCGCGTTGATTATGTACAACCAGAGCCGCGAAAATAGAGATCCGAATCCCAAGGCGTTGGAAGAGCGCAAGCGCGGTTTTCAACGTGCGGTGGAAACATACCAGAAGGCCCTGCAATTTGATCCACTCTGCGCTGTGGCTGCACAGGGCCTCGCGATTGCGACCGCAGAGGACGCTTTGGGTGCTCTCAGCGGTGTCACTGTCGCATCGATAATGGAGGAAACTCAGCTACGGATCAAAAACGCCCGTGACGCACTAGATGTCTTCGCTAAGATTCGAGAATCTCTGAACGACGGGTGTGTCTACGTCAATATCGGGCACTGCTATTACGCACGAGATGAGTTCGACCGTGCAATTGAGAGTGTGAGTGCAGGTTTGAAGGTGCATTCTCAGCCCGCTGATACGGTAATCCCAGTATGAGACAGCTTCTACAAGATACTACTATGGTCACAACACTTCAGTGTTGTTATACCTTTGTCGGTCGTGGTATGCCAAAGCTAGCAAGGAACAGTCTTTTCCCGCCATGAACACGGCACTGAAGTATGCACAAATGGTTGGTGTGTTTCCATTCCCTTACTTGTAAACAGTTCAACGTGATTGTTAGGCACTTCACCTTCAACCAAGTGACAAGGCGACAATATATAACATTGCAATGATCCAGCAAAAGGCTACAGAACTTTTGTTCGAGCTACCTCCTTCCAAGCGCTCGCTACGAGACCTCGAAGTAGCGATCGGACAGGCGACCCATGCCCAGCGGTACGCCAGCCTGCCTTCACGCAATCTGTGTTCTGACGTTTCTTCCCGCATTCGAAGGGTGTTTGGCTCCCTCGCCGCTGACCCATCCTCTTCTGTGCCGTATAACAAGGAAGTGGCGGATCAGAGACGCAAGTATGGCGAGATCATGTTAAGACGTGGCGACGAACATCTTACTTCGCAGCGTGCATTTGAGGCCGAGGCTCAAGCACGATTGGACGCTGCGAGGCAACGGCGACAAGATGAGAAAATGCGCCTGGAGGCGGCCGAGGTACGCACACCCTCCTTTGTGTTACTCATGGCCGATCACCCGTGAATGTGTCTCATTTCCCAGCGCGCCAAAATGGAAGAATTGCGGCACCAAGCAGAGAAGCTTGCCGAAGAGCGGCGCATTGCTCGTGAACAGGCGCTGGAATGGACCCGGGAAATACAGGTAGAGAGCGAAGAGGAACGCGAGCGCAAAGCGAAACGCGCATCGAAGAAGGTAAAGACGGAGGTAGAAAGTGGCGATGAGGCTGTCAATGCCGGAGAGCCCAAGAAGAAGCGGAAGGGAAAGCTAAAGAAGGCTAATGATCAAGGAGAGGAGAATGAGCAATTGTTTAGTGATGAGGACATTGACAACAAACCTACTAAGAAGGTACTGTGTTTTTTTATTCACGTCTGAGATTTGGGGTAAGCATCTAACTTATTCCCAGCGCGGTGCCAAAAAGAGGGTCGTCAGAGACGACGATGAACAGGAAGCAGGGAACGTACCACGTAAAAAGCAGTAGTGAGTACATTCTGATCGCTGCTCTACATGGCTTAACCTTCCCGTACTGCAGTAAAAGTAAAGAGTACATCTCAGACACGGATGATGAAATGACCTGATCTTTCTGGATCGCTCTACGTGTTCTGGTTGTTCGTAGCTACTCGTACATATACCTGCTTGTATCTAACAGCTCTGCTCTGTACTGTACATGTTGCATAATCGGGCTTTCTTCCTATAAACATTTCGTCATCTACAGTGGTTACCACTAGACCCGCGTCTGTATGCGCCCACTATCGTTCCGGTGTAGCTCGAGCCTCAGTGTTGGTTGGTTAATCAACATCGCTCGTTCATTCTTCACAAATCCGTTACAGCGTCATACGTTATGACAAAAGACTATCTACAGCGAAGCCGGCATTGGGATCCAAGGACGACGACAAAGGCGGGCTGTTCGACAAATACGACCTTTCACCGATTTTGAATAGAGCGCCAACAAACACAGATGTGGCCAGCGCTGTTGAGGGTCGAACGTCGAACAGTCTGTCACGCGCACGATTCCGCATGCGACGCCATCAACGACCGAGACGCAAGGTGCACTGGTTCAATCTCTCGACTTGACGCGTCGTCAGATGATGGGGTCAAACTTTCTCGGGTGTGAATCATCAACCGCGAAGCCTGAATAATAGTTGATTCATAAAATGGGCATATTCAGAAACGAACTCACGCAGAAAGAGTATAGGGCTATATATGCTCTGTAGCCCACAGCCCACAAGGTAGAGTCAAACATACGATCAAGGGAAAAGACTCGAGACATATGGAGCCCAGTGACGTTAGCGACATTCGAGCGGTAGATAGCACGGCTGGAACGAAGGCGACCAATATTCCTAGGTTCGGGGGGCATGTAGTTAGTTCCTTGTACACGTATAACTATTGGACCTACCGAACATACTGCAGGTTCACATCATGACCATGTTTACCTTCCTATGTGTGACGGAATAGCGAGAGCTACACTTCCAGGAAATAGAACAGCACATTATCTCTGACCAACGTTAGTGTCACCGGCTGCACGTTCCGAATTCCTTCCTAACTATTGGAGGTCGTAAAATCCGCGCCACGTCTGAACCCTATTCGCGCTCGAATAAAGTAGGCAAAGGGTGAGTCCAAGGAAAATCGCTAGTGAAACATGAGACCCCGAAGAAGAGGACCAACCGGTTACCAGAATTGCTACAATCCATTTGGTTTGTCGGTTACAAAGGGTTGCATCACTGCGAAGGATCCCTACCAGGCAGGGATTGTCAGCACACTGTTCGGCTTCGTGCTGAGCATGCAACCCTTTCTCTATACCGATGCAGCCGTTGTTGCACATATGATAATTACGGCCTGAAAGGCTGCAGAAAACCTTAGGAGGCCCCATGTCAAACTTTACAGTGCAATATACACGAACCACAAAATCCATTGGTTCGAGGACGCTGGAGGATCAAGATGGTTGTGAGTAGGACAAATCATAACTCACTGGTGACCAGAGATGCAAGAAAAACTACGACGAATCACAAGAATCACGTTGACCAGAAGCGAGCTCGATGCCCCCCCACCGCCAGTAACAGAGTGAGCCAAGCAATGGACGACGGGAATCCACCAAAGGAGGTAATAGTAATAATAATCGTTTAACATCTACAAAACGTACCATGGAATGTGCTCGTCGCCATTAGTGTTATGATAATATCTCCAGACATTGTCAGTTATTGGGGCGCCGTATAACAGACCTTGTCTCGGGATGTCGTAGACGAGGAACACCAAACAAGATATAGTGTGGCGGCATGTTGCACTTTCCTTTTTTACTGTGGTCAAATCCGACCGAAGTCACCATACACACAGGCCAACTTTCAAGCTGGCACTGCCAACCAATCGCACACACGATTTTTGTCAAAGCAGCTCCCCAGCATCAAACCCCGTGTTTTTATGACCGTTGGGGCCAAGCTCTGATGAACTCTCATTAATTCATTCCTCTAATATGGTTTAATGTGATGCGAAGCGACTCATGGGACCAACACAGCTTACCCAGATGGTATCGGAGAGCATCTTCTAACTAGGCAAGGTTTACTTTATCCCCTTCTCATTGCAATAGCTCCGCTATCACATTCGATACGGATCCTCTCGCGTGGCGCGCTGTCTTCGTAGACAATGGATTCCAAGGCTTGAACAAGGCTACCATGTCATTGTCCATATCCACGCTCTCGTAATATGGGTATGCCGCTTCTGTCTAGATTGGATACTGACAGTGAAGCGCATGCAGTTTACCTTCATGATTTTATTCTGTTGTGGTTTTGGTTTACCAATCTCTTGGAAATCGAGCGGAGATGGCTTAGAAAAGACGGTATCATTGTCATCTCGGATCGGCTTATGCCCTACCCGTCACAGTATCAGTTTGCGCTGGAACTAATGCCACAGGACCGGATTTTCACCATACTTGGTATAGCTCGTGCAGGTTTGTCTAGCTGCCAATTGGTAGCAACGAAAACAAGCATGTCTTTACGCAGCCCATGCCAGCCACTGATGAACCGGTGACCTTTGGCTCAAACTCTGATTATTACCTCCCTGTGCTAAGACATCCAAATACGTGCACATTCACTATATATTATCCGTATCGGGCCTAATTCTCTGCTGTCAGTCTTCGTACTGTCAGAGCCAGCGACGAAGTACATTAATTGCTCGAACGAACAGTACAAGTAAGGTTCTTCGGGGGTAACTACGAGTCCGGAGAAAACCAGATACCATTCTTCTGTTGCAAGTTTATGCGTGAGAATTCCGCAAGACTGTTCTACAACTGATAGTGCCGACAATGTCAGGAGGAGGTCCGAATACATAGTGATGTATCTTGTATAAATCAATTCCAGCAAAGTAGGGAATAACTACCATGTGCGGTGTATAAGGAACGTGTGGGGCGCTCGTAATCGTGAGATGAGCAATTAAATAGATACGGCACCGTATAAACACATATATAGAGTCAGATGGTCCAAAGTTGGATGAAGGGTACGGTGGCCGGTATTTGTGGACCAGCGCGCGAAATGGATGGAACGGGTATGACGACCCATCCAGTCCTGCCCAGTTCGTTTATCCTAATGGTCTTCGGGTATTAGTATCTCCTTCATGACTGGCAAGTACACCCCGGGGAAACAGCGTCACGTTGTAGGGGTTAGAAGGTAAGAATATATCCCACAAAGAGAGTTACGAGTGTAGCCAGATATGGAGGGAGTCTTGCGTGAGAAAATAAGCCACTCGAGGTCGTCGGGACGGGGAACGGCACACCGCTTGTGCCCGTAACTGACGCCGGGTTAGCACCCGACGACGCGGAACCTGTAACGGGACGGTCAAAAAAACAACTATATTTACGAGTCACTTGGAAAGCGGAAGCTAGGGACGTACCACTAGGGGTTGTGTTCAAGCCACTCGCAAGCGTGGCGAAACCCACGGAAGCCGGGTTAGCCCGAAACACGGTGTAAACGTTCTTGAGAAAGGTATCTCCCACGATCCACGAAGGAACGCCCGAGCCAGTACCAACAGTGCTTCCGATGTCAAAAATACCTCCTACACACATTGGCGTGCCAGCAGAGTTGATGCTAACTTCCCCCAGGTTCATGTCATCAGAGCTGATGGGCCAGTCTGTTCCACCGAACGAGATCGAGGCCGTCACCGTGGTGGTACATGCTGCGTAGGGAGTGAGTCGGAGAACCCAAGGTGAGCGGACAGAAATTCGTACGGAAAGCGTACATGCCGGCATATTCGCCGGTGAGAGCTTCCGCGCCGGGCACGGCGGACCAGATTTCTGATACAATAGAGGTTGGAGCGCCGATGAGCGTGGTTCCCGTATCAATAGCAGCGAGGCCTTGGCTGGACGATATTTGGATGGTCTTGCCCTGAACCGTAACGGCTACAAGTAGTATGTCGCAGTGACTCTTTGAATACATGTTACTTGTAAAAACTCACTGCTGACTTGCTGTAGCCAATAAGAAGGCGTCGACCCACTAGGCAGATTGATATACTCGATATCACCAGTGTAAAGACTGGTGTTGGTTCCACCGAGAGTAAAGGAGCCACCTGGTGCTTCTGATACTATAGTGGAAGAGGTATCCCATCGTTCGAGGTAGAAACCGAAGAGCGGTTCTGCCAGCATATTTGAGCTGTACAGTGTTTGCCAGAAAGGGGATACTTGAAGAGAAGAAAGAGTTTGGAAGCCAAGACCCATGATGCCCGATACACCGGGAGCGAGCAAATTGGCGACAAGGGTTGTCGCTGCCACTAGGAAAGAACGTTTCAACGACGTCCGGAAAGTTGAGGGCAGGGGATGGAAGTGACATACGGAACTCTTGGTCAGGGATGGTGAAGCCGCCGCAGCTGACTGTGTCTTTGGCGACGGTACCCTTGACCGAGCCAGATCCATAATTGATCGTCAGCTGGGAGGTTGAGGCAGTGTAAGACGACGATTTGGAGGGGTCAAAGGGAGTCTCGTCCGATGTACATGATGTACATGATGTCGTGACAACCCAAAGGTCCGACGATCCTACAGGTGGGTGGCAGCGATAAGAAGGTAAGTGTAGGTATGAAAGAAGGAAGGACTAGCCGGTGTCGAGGATGACCTGGAAGGTTTGTGGCCTAGGGGAGTCGATAAGAACCAGATGGTTGCGTTCGTTAATGGTACGCACGGCGTTCCTAGGGTGATTTGTCCGGAGTAGCTAGAGTCATTTTGCTAAAGGAGGTACGGGTAGGTAACGGGGAATCAAAGAAAGGGGCGCCGACGCACCTCGTCGATGACGGGTATAGAAGCTGAGTTTCCTGCTCTCTTCGCTGCAGACGAACCGATGCGGTACTTTGTTTTGAGCGCTGCGAGTGCCTTTGGGAGGTCTTCGACATTGTGAGGGTTGCGTCTGAGCAGAGGCACGTGGATGGGATCGGGGGTGGGTTGGGGTGCGGCCAGCACGAAAGGAACGACAGAGAGCGCGAAGAGGGCCGCGAGGGTGATCATATCGTCAGGAAGGAATGAAAGGGCAGGGGGCTATGCAGGACGGTTCTTGTGTTGTTTTATAGTCTCTTGACAGGCGTTCATTGACATGTGAGGGTACCTTGATCGTGGCAACCTTTGGGCTTGGCTGTCACGGCCAGATTCATTACGAGTCCAGCCATGAAGAGACCACAAGATCTGGTGGCATCGTCCCCAACTCAGCCCAAGAAGCCAAAGGTATCTCTCGACACTCAGACCGACGACGAATCCAACGAATGGAGCCGCGTAGAGAAACGCAAGGCTAAGAAAGCCAGAAAAGTCGAGGCAAAACATGAGGTATGTTCATTCCGTGCGTGTTTTTTCATATATACACTACACCGTTTCTCCCCCAAGGCGTCGGTGCCAAGATTCATGTATGTAAATGGCGAGATCGTGAAGAGGAAAAATGCCATACACATCGACGTAGGTCTCTCGTCCTGGTGCCTTCCCGTCTTTACCTCCGCGCCCGCAGGACGTCAGAGACTTGGTCCTGCATATCATTGCAGATGCACCACCTCCAAACTGGGTCAAGGTAGAGGTACAGTACATGCCACGACATCCTGTCGTGCTTCGATAACACTGACCTCTCCTGCCAGAATGCGCGATCAATACAAAGAGTCGTCGCCCTCCTCATACCTGGAATTCTACCGTCCTTCCTGTGCCTTCCGCCTCTCCCAACATCAGCGACTGCCAATCCCAACGTACCTTTGGCCATACCCCTCCCATCGGAGTCGCATACTCCCATCCCATTTATCGCATCTACCTTTAGCCATGCTTGTCCGACTCGCGCACCAGGAGACCAGACGAGAATGTATTCCGTCCTCGGTGCATTTTTCCAGGGTCCCGTAAGCGGTGAGGAAAAACGAAAACGGATCGAGGCTCGCTTAGCATGTACGTCTGCCCTTTCATCTCCCCGTCTCGTCTTATGTCCCTGTCCGCAGCAGAACGTGCCGCCGGGAAAGATCCTTCTCAATATGTCCTCACATTGCAAGACATGATCGAGAATGATTATCCCGTACCATCGTATATGGCTGACGTGTTTGAGAAGCCTCCAGGTTGGGTAGAAACCCCTCGTTCAGAACAAGATTCCATCTTGTCGATACCTGAAAAACGCCCAAGAGTGTACGCCGTAGATTGTGAGATGGTAATGCAACATACAATATTCCTTCTGCGCAGCTCACCGAATGGCTTCCAGTGCGAAACGGAAGACGGCAAGGAGCTCGCTAGGGTCTGCGTCATTGAATACGAATCGGGCATCGTCGTATACGACACACTTGTCAAACCTCCAAAACCTGTCACCGATTACCTCACGCGGTACATCCACGTCTCTCACCTCCAACTAGGCTTGCTGATCATTCCCTTTACTTACGCAGCTGGTCCGGCATAACAGACGCCCTACTAGCAACAGCTACAATAACGCTTTCTGATGTCCAAGCCCATCTTCTGTCGATCCTCGCACCTCCGGGTGGCCCCACCTCCATACTGGTGGGGCATTCTCTCGAGTCTGACCTCAAAGCTCTCCGACTGTGTCACCCTCTTTGCATTGACACCGCGCTAGTCTACCACCACCCGCGCGGCCGGCCGCTCAAACCCGGTTTAGCGTGGCTCACGAAAAAGTGGTGTCATCGTGAAATTCAGACTCGCGGAGAGGGGGGACATGATCCGGAAGAAGACGCCAGGGCTTGCGTTGACTTGCTGCGCCTCAAAATCCAGAATGGTGCAGGATTTGGAGAGTTCAAGACTGATTACGAGAGCATTTTCGACAGAATGAGTCGTGCAAGTGGGAGGGGCGGCCCTGGAAGCGTCAAAAGTGCTGTGGTCGATCTCGGGAACCCAACTGCAATGCACGGAGCCAAAGCAAACACTTCGCTGGGGTGCACGACTGACGAAGAGATACTAGAGCGGCTGATGGAGACCGTACCTACCCATGAATTTACATTTGGGAGATTCATGGGTTTGGCAGATGTTTTGGGATGTAAGGCGCCACTTGAATTGATATCTAGACTGACTGACAGACCGGCTACTGAAGGGGTAACACCGAAATCTACCACAGACGTGCCGGCACCACTGAAGTCGTTCATCGAACCCACCCCGGAAGCGCTCCTTGCTGCGCAAACCAAGCTCAATTCACATCTCGCGACATTGTACGCTTCGTTACACCCACGTACAGCTGTTGTCATCTTCACGGGTCACTCAGACCCAAGACGCATGTCTGTGCTCAACGCACGTAAATCTGCGTTCGAAAGTGCAATAAGGAGTGGAAAAAAGGCAGAGGATATAGATAGGAGCGAGTGGTGGACTGCTGCCGATGGAAGGGAGCTTGAGGAAGAAGTTGAACGTGCAAAGAGAGGGTTGCTGTTCTTGGGCATTAAGTAGATTCGCTGGAGGGGCTCTCTCGTTTCCGCGTCTTGACCGTAGTTGCTCGGGATTCTCAGACCTTGTGCATCCGGCTGCGGTGGGCATTTGAGACATGCGCAATGGGATTTCCACCACCGACACGTCAAGTTTAATCATCCCAATCCAAGCCTAAGACATCATTTTTTCCGCCTCTGACAGCAGTCTCGATAGCCTCGGCGAGCATCCTGAATGCCTTGATGTCTTCGTCCGTCTCGTGGACCTGCATTTGGGTCTCGTCGACATTCCTAACTTGCCATTTGCTACCGTGTTTCATCTGTCTGCCGTCGATGCCCAGCACACGTTGCAGCGCTTTCTCCCGTTCTGCACCACGCAACTGGTCGATGGAGGTAAGGAGTGCTTGGAGGCGAGGGTTTGCAGTGAGAAGTGTGCGGATGGTGGGGGAGGTGGCTGATTTGGCACATGCGTTGGATTGTCGAGACGTAGGATAAGGGAGTCTGGAGAAGAAAACGTACCGATCGCTTCATACTGATGGAGTGTTAGTGGTTTTGGGTCATTCCGCTTTAAGGGGTCATCGCGCGTCGAATCGTCGGGAACGTATGGCCAATCCAAGGAAGTGAGGGGACGGAGAGTCGGTGGGTCATCTAGACCGTCGGCAGAATGACAGCAGTCGACTATGGAGAAAAAGGATGAACAAGGGCTTGATGGAGAGTAGTTCATACATACCCTGTGCAGCAGGAGTACTGCCAGACGACACGGGGACCTCTGGTCTCGGGCTCGGAATCTTCTTCGCACACGTTTCTGTGTGTGATCTGTAGCATGCTACGGAGCAGCTACAATGGATGGTGTGTGGATGAGGCGGAGTAGGAGTGGGGCAAGACTCACTACCGCGCGGCTCTGCACGACGAGCAAGTATACCTTGATTCGACGTTGTTGCAGATCTGGCAGAGGACCTTCAGCTGGGGCATGTGAATGTCGTTTGGACGTGACGACTGTCTGTGTAAGCTTTACGCGTGGACAGCGCATCAGCCTGAGGGGTACATAGTCCCACACGTCGCCCTTCTCGGTCACATCCTCCTCTGCGGGCGGGAACAACCAAGGCCCCCTCCTCCAAGTCCCCACACGTCTCACTCTTCCTTACAGCTACGACATGGCGCCCTATCCACCAGCAACGACAGGACTTTTGTCATCATACAGCCATGGTACCACCTGGGAAAAACGACCTCGAAGTCCTCGAAAATCTCAAGACTATGATCAAGGAAGGTCAACATGAAATCTTTCGGGCGTATCCCAAGCCAGCCGCCCTTGCTTCCCTTTACTTGGGGCCTCGCACAGGACTCTCGCATGTACCTCCCCACCCTGAGCAAATTGCTGGGGAACATCGAACACCACACCTCAACCGGCTTGACCCCGACGATTTGCCCGATAGCAACAATCTGAGCAGCGATATCCCCGCAAGAACGTCGCCAGACTCGCACTCCCTGTGCTTGGATAATAATGTACATCCTCGGCACTGTCGTCTTTCCAGCCCGGTCAAGCCTGACACTGACAATTTTCAGAATCACGAAACCCCGAGCCCTATCTCGGCCGGACCAAAGCAACACGATGCTTCGAGTGTATTGGGAAACAGTGATTCTAGCAGTACGGTAGACATCAAACCCGCGTCTGGTCAGCCAGAGGCCGATAGTTCTTGTAACGCTGGTGGCGCTTCCTGTGGTCCCGCAAACAATAACGACGACGACGACGCCAACAATAACGATAACCGCCCGTCCGTCACCGAGCATGAGAGTGAGTATAATGCGGACCACCCACGGGACATCTCGCCCAGCAAGAGTGCGTGCGACACCAATGACCACTCCGGGTTACCTAGGGACAGTTCTTGGTCTCGTTCCGACACTTCTCCAGATAATAGAACTGCTCGACCTGGCGATCGCTTGGCCTATCCTCCAACTCGTTCCACTTTTGATGGCAAGGGAAACGGTAATGATTCCCGCATTCCTTCAGGGAACAGAGTGCCCTTCGACAGAGACAGGGATAGAGAACTCGACCGTGCCAGAGGCAGAGACTGGGAGCGGGATCGTGAGAGGCCAAGGGACAGGCGCCCTGAGTTCTTCGGCCGCTCCTATGGACGAAGTCATGCCCCGAGACCTCCTCCGGAGTTGCGCCACTACGAACCTAATTACACTTACACCTCTGATTACCTCCCTCGTCGTCATGACTCCAGGGATGTGGACCCAGAGAGACGTGGCGATTATCGAAATGGGTCTCACGACGACCACCGCCGGGCGCCGCCGGATGATAGACGATTCCCAACTGATGAACGTCCATCTCGTGCTCTGCTTACATCCTCTCCCGATCACCATGAACGGGGACGTTCTCTGGATAATCGCCCGACTGCACTGTCTGGTTCTGATAGTGTTACCGAGGACCGCCCTATCCGACTGCCTATGGTATCCGATAACACCGCTCCCATCACCCGCCCTGGCCCTGATGAACGTGCTCGTTTACCTACCGGCGAAGATCGAGGGTGCCGTGTTCCGCCACCTACTGAGCAGCGTCCTACTCGACCACCTGTGCCATTAGAAGAAAGAATTTCTCAGTCCGTACCTTCCTTGCAAGACCGTCTGAGTCAACCTGTCCTCGCACGAGTGGATAACCCTGCTGGCCGTCACCCTAGCCTGGAAGAACGTCTTTCACTTGCTCCTCTACCTGCTGCCATTACTTCCTCTGTTACCGCTCCTCCAGCCACTACCACTAACCGCACCCTCCTTGATGATCGTGGTGGTCGTTCCGGAACTATGGACGCTCCACGTGCAACAGTATTGAATGATCGCGCCATCGATACTCGCACTGCAACAAATGGGATGTTTTCAAGGCCAACATCGCCGCCTCTGTCTCGCAAAAGCTCTTATGTTCCGCCCGCTCGCGCGACTTCTGTCACTCGTGACGACCATCGTGTGCCACCACCTACCTCGAAAGATGCCATTCCACCAGTCGGCCGCAGTGATATGCGTGACTTCCGTACAAGCAGAGGCCTTTCGCGTGAGAGGCCTGCTCAGCCGTACCGACCCGATGTGAACCGAAGCTTCGGCGACAATAGAGACAGGGCAACCATGGACATCAATGCCCCAATCCGTTTCCCTGACAGCCGAGGACCCCCACCTCGGCGTTTCTCTCCGCCGCCGCCTGGAGATCGCGCTCGGGCTTACTATGCACCACGCTCGCCAACGCGAGACACGTTCGATGCTGGTGACAGAAGGTATGCTCCTGCTGATCGTGACGCGTTTGACAGGAGGCGAGATTGGTATGGTCCACCTGCCGCCAGCGCTAGTACCGACGACGACAAGCGTCCCATGTGGAGGTATGATAGGCCGCCAATTGATCGAGATCAGAAGGATAGGTTTGACCACTGGGACGAACGCGAAGATGAAAGGGAAAGGGAACGACGGCGAGAACGAGAAAGAGAAAGGGATAGACGATTCCCTTCGCCCCCACAGCCTCGTTCGCTCAGTTCACGCTTGACAGATCCGTATCCACCTGCAGGAGGAGACCACCGCACGTACTCGTCTGCTACTTCCGCTAGGGATTACGAGAGGTACCGGTACATCGGTGGCGATATTTCACCGCCTACGTCACGCGTACGAGCACGGAGCCCAAGTCCACCCCGCCGCGCTGGAATAGACGACAGACCGCCAATGAAGCGCCTTCGCGATGACATTCCGCCCTCTTACGCTAGCAGTGTTGGTGGTACTGGTGGTGAGACTGGGGTGGCACACCTCAGTAGCACCACATATCCGCCGACCAGAAGGACATCAGCCGCTGGAGAGTGGGGAGCAAGGTCCGCTGTAGGAACACCCCCTCCAAGCAGTGGTTCAACGAGCAGCTTCTATGATTCGCGCGGCCCCCCTCCGTTCAGCGGAGGTAGCGTGACAGGGGACAGAGAGTTTGGAAATGGCAGTGGGTACGGGTCCGTGTATGAGAGGGAGATGAGACGAACCCCACCACCGTCTTCGAGGATGCCGCCTCCATACGGTAGGGGGGCGTACATGCGAGGGAATGATCCACGGGATGATAGACGGTACATACCACCCCCACGTCCCCCGAGGGCGACATGAAATGTGCGGGGTAGCAATAACAAAGACACGTCAAACGGAGTACAAGCGAGACTTACGGGCGTTGTGGAGTGTTGTGGACGCCATCTATCTCATCTTATCCTCTACCTGCTATTTGGATTTTCTTAGTGCTCTTTACTTTTCTACGAGTTCTTTTCCCTCCTGTGCTTCCTATCGTGTCGAGTGATCCGCTTACATAAACGTTACCGTTCTCACTACTAGTACTTCCAATACGAATCGGCTGGCTACAAAACAGACGACTGCCACTGCCAAAAAACTTGGGATACACCAAGATTGGATCCCAGCAGCTCCACCCTCGCTTCGTTAGATATTTTCGCTATCACGATCTTTACCTCGTCTTCCATTATTGACACCTTTTTGTTTCTTAATGCCTCGTAGGAATCGCAACAACGATCACAACCATCGTGGACGTGGGGGAAGAGGGCGGGGACGGGGTGCTTATCGCGGCTCCAACGCTCGAGGACGAGGTCGCGAGATATATCCGCTTGCAGGCTACGAGTTAGATCACGACGCCCAGAGGTACCCATTAGAGGGGTATGGTGCGTGGAGTCGTACGGATTCAGTGAAACTGACGACCGATTTCGAGCTACCAACAGACAGTCGGAGAAGTTACGAGTCAACACCTCGATCTCGATCGGGAGGCAAGACCCCTCAATGGGTGACCGACAATCCGCTAAGGGAGAATGGCTACGGTACACCGAGAGGCCGGGGCCAGCATTTTGGTTTGGGGAATGGAAGGGGCAGAGGGGAAGCGCAGTGCCGGACTCGAGGATGGCCGCGAGGGATGCCCCAACGGGGAAGAGGACGTGGGACGAGACAGCCGCCGAGCCTCGATGCTTCACTATCGGATCTGCTTTATTTGGAGCGGCCATTACTGAGGCCCGTCAAGTTCGTTAGGGCTACACACACACCTTTCCTCTTTCAAGAATCAGAGGAAATCTTTCAGGCGCCTTCAACGAGTAATAGTTAGTCTCCAAACGTGCGCGCCGAGCGGTATTATGTTCTGACAGTAATTTTTCTTTCCAGATCCTGCAGTACAGTCTAACGTGCCAACCGCGGAGCGTGTTGCTTGCATTTTCAACAATACCCAATCATCCTTACCAGCCGAGACAATTTCTAAGGGCGAGACATCCGATGAACTGGAGGAAATTGATTTCGCAGACCTTGGCACACTTCGTGCGCGAGTTGATGCCGCGGAGCATACGGCTCAAAGAAGACGGCCTACTCTTGCCACCACTGGTAGATCACAACATTCATTCGAAGAAAGGGCAGCTACCGCAGGCACAGAACACAATGGCGGCAACCGGGGATCTAATACCTCAAAAGAGCTGGGGGGAATTAACGTCTCGGATCCCGGGACGCTCCGAGGACGAGTTGACGCCGCGGAGCGTACGGCCCAAAGGAAAACGAGGGGCGATTCCACGACCGTAATCATGGATGGAACGTTCACTGTTGCGTACAGTGAAGAGCGGCCACGAGACACATTGGAGCTTAGTGGCGCTAAAGAAACAGGGCAGAACACAACGACGGGAGAAGAATTTGCCGCGGTTGCGACCGACAGCAATTCACTTCGGACATTGGAGCAGTCTATCGAGACTCTTCAAGTAAGGGAGAACCACCACGTTGGAGCGTTCCTTAGTGAACGGTCACCTCAGAATCCGTCGGTGAGCGAAGGCGAACTAGGACTTCCAAAGCCGAAGAATTTACGCTTCGACTTGGAGTTGGAAGACAAACCATGCCTTGGAAACGTGACTGGTGAATCACCCCACGTATCAGAAAGAGCGGCAGCTGCCGGGGGCACAGAATACAATGACGGTGGCCATGGATTTTTCATCGACACTCGTCCCACTGAACCGTTTGCGAGCTCCTCCGCAAGCGACGCCATTGCCCCCTACGGTACTAGGCGGGGCGAGATACTGGGTGAAGAAGAGGAAATAATCGTCTATGTCGCCCCCTATCCCCGTTCGGGGCGTATACAACCTGTGCATGATACCACCCCCCGTGTCAAGTTACCCTCTTGCTCCCTACTCACTGGTACTTCGGAGACATGGAGTGCCAGCAAGGAGCCGAAGGAGGCTTCTACCACCGGGGGAAGCCCCACGCTCTCTAACCCACAACCCCTGACATTGGATGCGATATCCTTCGACTTTCAACGGACAGAACCCTCTACACACCCCCGATTCCCCCCAGCTTTCACGCCTTCTCAGAAGAGGAAAGGAAGGCTTCGTTCAAAGGCTAAAGAGTCACGTATAGCACGACACCGCAATGCCCGTACGCAATTTCGCGCGTTCGGAGCGATGTTGTCCGAGTCGCGGCTTCGCGACGCAGACGAAAGCGAACGCAGAGATGAAAAATGGGAGACTAGAAGAAAGGATGACTCCGACATAGACTGGGGAGACGGTGACGACGATGCGGAGAAATCTGGTATGAGAACTGGCGCAGAGGCTTTAGTTGTAGGCGACGCGGATGAACCATCCATCAGTGAAGGAGGAATGGAACTCGATCAGGATGTGGACCTGGATGTGAATGCGATGTTGAGCTTCGTGCAGAGTATGAGCGCAGACGGGTCACGCTTCGTGACAATAGACGACATCGAAGACAAGAGGCGGATGATCGAAGAAAACCAAGACAGGGCTAGTACTCATGCTGTGGAGGATTCAAGCGATGAGGACGACAGCGGAAGCTGTGATGGAAGTGAAGAGGATGAAGAAGAAGCAGCTGTCCTGCTGTTAGAAGAACAGCTCATGATTGCGGAGTCCGACGGAAAGGATCCTGATGACGGTGATGCATTGCTTGCTGCAAAGGGTCCGAAGGGGTCTAAGAAAAACAGAGGAGCGATGCATTCGGGAGCCAGTGTTGACCTGTCGCGTATGTCATATACTGCGTGATATCCGGGATTCTGATGATGATTACTCCCCCAGGGCACGTGAAAGCTAAGGATAAAGCTGATTATCTGCCTGAAGACCTACGAGCCCAATGGGAGCGCGATCGCGCCAAGAAAACTGAAAA
Organism: Pisolithus albus; assembly: GCA_024613165.1. Classification (NCBI taxonomy): domain Eukaryota; kingdom Fungi; phylum Basidiomycota; class Agaricomycetes; order Boletales; family Pisolithaceae; genus Pisolithus; species Pisolithus albus. Next base: position 583,559 of record JANFAB010000005.1, read on the forward strand.
CAAACGCCTCCGAAAACAAGCCATGATGCTTGCATCCCTGGATCCTTCAGTCCCGAAAAAAGGGGGAAAGAAGGCACGTAAACTCATGGTAGCCGCGCTCAAAGAGATGGAACATGTTCGCAACGATCTCAATGATATATCAAGCATTGAGTCCGACATAAGAAGGTTCGTCGAGAATATAGACGGAAGGCGAAGTATGCCGCTTCTCCCGATGATGAAGAGCACGAGGAAGATCGTACACGAGCTTGCCACTGCGTTCAATTTGAAGAGTGACAGTAAAGGCCATGGGCCGGGACGCTATATTACGCTGGTGAAGACGAACCGCACGGGTATCATTAACGAGGGCAAGGTCAAGGCTATCATGAAGAGAGCTACTCGCGGTTCCGGTAGGTACGTTCCAAGTCACCGCGAGGGAGATGAAGTAGGGAAGGTGAGGCACCAAGTCTCCCTGTTTGTTTCCGTGTGTACTGACGCAGTCTGACAGGAAGCGCCCGCTATCGGCGACAGTAATGTTGGGTTCAAAATGCTGGCTTCGATGGGATGGTCGGAAGGAGCCAAAATTGGAGGAGACACATCCGTTGGTATCGAGGTACCACTAACAGCTGTCATGAAGAAGTCTAGACTTGGCCTCGGTGCTACTCGTACGTAGATCATACACGTACTTACACGTATCGCCAATGTATCCGTCCAATGCAAGGGCGAACCTGGTTGTTGCGCATCCTGCACAACACCAGTGACCTGGCACTGAATCCGTCCGATGTTACTCAAAGTTTCAACGCATCCCCGTGGCGATACGGGAAGAATTTCATACATAAATATTTAGAGGCGATGAATACAACACAACTGTGTCAAACGAGTGGAGGCAATCTTCCAAGACACGAACACGAGATGAAACGTCAGAAATATGTTTGGGAAAGAGGACAACTGGACAAAGCTAGCGGGGAACGGATTTTCTGACAGAGTAGAAGGAAATTCAAGCAGCAGCAACGTAACCGGTGGATCAAGCATCTACCGGGCGTTTCTCGTCTTCAACGAACTCACGTTTTTCGTCGGTGTATTGAGGGGGAGGGATGAAGACATTCTCGAGATCTTGGTCAAGCACGATGTACTCATGGATCTGTTCCTCCCTCTCACCGCGAACTGTGCGGTAAAGGAGGACCGACAAGACCCAGAACATGCGCAACAGAACGCCGATTCCGCAGCCTAAGGTATCGAAAGGATTATGTCAGCTTCCGCCAAGATACGACGTGATGCCAAGGAAAGTACTGCGCAACCGTACTCGACACAGATGAAAGAAGACTCACCCAAGACAAATGCAATGGCCCGACCCTCCCATGGCCCGAGGGTAGTCAAGGCTTTGCGGATACGCCTGAGGAAGCCCTTGATACGCTTATGGCACCTGAACTTGCGCAGCTTCTTGTGTTTGTGGCTATGCTCCTTGTGAGGATGGTGGGGTCGCTCCACAGGCCCATCGCTGGGCCGGTCAGTGAGATCTTCAATCTGGGCATGGTGACCGTGAACAAAGGCCTCAGGAGTGTCTACGACGGGAAGAGTCACATGGATCTCTTCGTGGTGATGGGGTTTCCCGACGACACTGGAGACGAGTGAAGGGCGGTGTTCGTCTGTTTCGATGATAGGAAGACCAAGGGCATGTCTAAATGCGTTTGAGAGACGGATTGCTTTCACCCTGATGGAGTTACAGATGGGGTGCGAGGGACCTCCACTCTTCACTTCGGTAGAGGTGGCCATGACGAAGGTTGGACGAACGCGAGCGACGTGTGAGTCGTCGTTTCCATTGACGTTGGCGTTGGCCAGGACATGGCCAAAACGCATGTTGGGGTTCGTCTCGGATGCATCGACAACGAGTCGGATGGGTTCCGCGACGACTTGACTGGCTGCTCCGAGCGTGGGAAGTTCAGCCGTGGTTACTCCATAGTAGATTCGTACACACCGATCATGCCAGCGCCCGCAACGAGGACGGGTAAGAAGGAGAGACGCATGGTTATTCTTTGTCGGGCGGGGGAATGGTCAAATGATACAAGAAGTGTAGTGACTAGCAGGAAGACAAAAAGTGGCTGGGCTGTTTCATTCTCCGCAGCTGGGCGCACACACAAATATGCAGAACACTGCCTCGCCACCATCAACCGCAGTTTCAGCGTACGACGCTTGGTTTCGTTCTTCGAGCCCATGTCACGATGACATGGCTGGAAATACGTCCGGTTGTCTCTGCGTTTTGTCTTCGTACTTTCAATTTCTTGTATAACCTATATAGTGTAAAATGAGAGTCCAGTGTATATGTGGCCTGATGGCGTAGTTGGTTATCGCATCTGTCTAACACACAGAAGGTCTCCTGTTCGAACCAGGGTCAGGTCATTTGCTTTTTATCCGTGAGCAACGCACAATTTTTACAAACCTTCGAATAACTTCACAACGACACTTTTGGAGCTCGTTCTTGGACAGTATAACGGGGCGGGTCTTGGCTACAAGCTCCCGCAAAAAAAAGAAAAAAAAAAGGAAAAAAAAGGACAACTTCCGATAAAATGCATGAACAAATCAGTTCCGAAATTGCCATGTCTAGAAGACCTATGCATCCCGATTATTAAGCCAAATTAGCCACGTTCCAACACACCATCGTCATGCCTAATTTGGCTTCTCAACTCGCTTTTCCCAACACCAGCAATACCTCCCGCCCCAAATACCGACTACCTTCGTAGAACTGGACTGCAAAGGTACGATGGCCGGCGGGCACTGCTCGGCTACGTGCCGTCATGCCGCCCCTCCTTTCGGTTTCTTTCGCACGCCCCTTCCCCCGCTCCATTATCATCGTCGTCATCGTCGCCGCCGTTCTCGGCGCTGTAGCATTGCTCTCGCTGTTCCCCACCTACCGACTCACGCCTTAGACGACACAAGTAAGTATCGTACGCTCTCTAGCGTCCAGTTCCCTCTCACATCGCTTCTAACACTCCTCGTCATCGCCGTCATCATCAGTATCGCCCTGTGCACTGCGCCATCGATCTTACCATCCCCACCTATCGACTCACGCCCTGAACTACGCAGGCAAGCCCCGTACCCTTTCCAACGTTCCCTACAGCCCAAACGCTGCCGTTCAACCCACTATGTCTCGTCGGACCTCGACCAGGCTCCGAGGACTTTCAAAATCGATATCTCTTCATGGGTTCAGAGGACGTGTTCGGCGCACAAGGGTGCTGCAGGCAGGCCGACAGGCAGATCGCCTCCGCCACAACGACGATCAGCGCATTGCGGATATTCAATGTACGTCCTCTTATATTATTTCATTGACCCAACGTGTAAGCTAATTAACACAGTGTTGGCCGCTGAGGACCAGGACGCTGCCGACCGCATGTTTGAAGACCAAGGCATGGACTTAGGAAATGGCGAACCCGTACCCTTCAGCAGCCCAGATTCGGACGGTGATCATGAGAGTGATGATGAGTTTTCAGGACTGTCGGAACACGTTTCAGGATGGTTGGCTGTTTTCTCTCGTGTACTTTTTCTTTCAATGATGGTAGTACACTAGGCATCGAGCAGATTGCCGAGATCGCAGGGACCGTACCGAGCTTCAAGTCAATCGTTGGGACGCCCAGATGCCTCGCCTTGTCGAGGCCTACCTTGATTTTCGTTCTCGTAGCTCTGACGATGGATCCTTATTGGAGGAACATGCTGAGGCGTTCGCAGTGCCTGCGGATCCTCTCCCTGACATTGTCACCGAGATAGAGCTTGTCGATATTTTCAGTAAGTCGTGAAAGCCCTGGCATCCAGGTAGTACTCTTCTTAATTGTCTTTTTATCCAGCTCGGCGCAAGGCGACACTGCAGGCGCGCCCGCACCATATATTCCCCAACGAAAATCTCATTTACCATGGATACCTAGGCTGCTCACCCATGTATCCAACCGTCGCTTTCTCTCTCCGTACTCTTGCAGTTCTCCGACAGGCGCGCCGTGCATGCCCGCGTTTCAGTATCCATGCGCAATGCAAAATGATATGTCATCTCCATAATGTAAGGTAATCTCATTTCGTCATTTGTTCCGTATTGACTCCTTGACAGATGCCGTATCGTCCATACCTCTTCCAACAGCTCACACGAGTCTTCGATGTATATTTAGATATCATTCATCGTGTTAATCAAAAGATTCAAGTGGCCCTTCACCGCGACACTCGAGAGTGGAGACTCCGAAACGAGTGTCCGGCGTGTTTCTACCGCATCAAAGATGAGCCGACACTTACATTCGACTGGCTCATTTCCATTGACGGTAACAACAGCCTCAAGCGATGGGACACAACAGTGTACGGCACTGCTCCTCGCGCGGATCATCGCACCCCAAGATCGACCTATTGGTTGAGTAACGAGGAAGTGGACAAGTTCAAGTATGAAGTCAAAGCTAGACAGGTATCTTTAATTTATTGACTCGTTGTCTTCACTGACTAATCAGTGCTTTGAAGACACAGGGTCCACATACTGACACAAGTGCCGAGATTTACGACGATGATTGGCCTGCAGAAGTACCCGACGTCCCCAAAGACTTCAACTGCGTTGACCGATGGCGCAACGCGAAGGCTGATGTGCGGAAGAAAACCTTTGAGGTGTTCGAAGAGTCTGGAATCTTTATCGCCGCTTGTCGGCATCGCTTTATTCTCTTGGCTTGCGATATGATGAAGAGTGGCGAACTGTAAGTATCAGGTTCTGACTCGGTTATCAGTAGTACTGACGGCATCAGGGCAAAGTATCCGCTAGCGATGATCAATTGCCTAGTTGCTGCATATGGTCCGAATGGTGCCTGTGCATACGATATCGGCTGTGCATTTGCAAGAACCGCGAGTACCAGCAGCATCGGGCCAAGGATACAGGCACTCGGTCTACGTTTCATGGTCGGCGCTTTTCATGGACATGCGCACAATCGTCTTTGCCAGTTGGGCTGGCATCCAATGTACATCGAGGGCACTGGTAATACGGAGGGCGAAGGCTGTGAGCACGTTTTCTCAGCGTTCAATGAGCTGGCCCGAAGTACACGCCATGCAACCCGGTTCCATCGACATCAAGCTATTGAGGAACACATCGCATTTTGGAATCAGGACAAATATGAGGCGCTTAGTGCGTATTGTTCTTACTAAAATTTGCTTCCTTTTTTGATTTCTCTATCAGCACGTTTTATTCGGAACCATTACCGAGAAGCGACGAACTCAGTCCGTCGTCTCAGTAGTGAACTTAATTTTCTCAAGGCTGCGCTAAATCTTACTGATGATGATTTCCCCCGGTTTATTGCCGAAGAGCGCTTGTATCTCAATTCCCTGAAGCAACAGCCGGTTCACGATGCGCAAAAAGTTCGTTATGTTCAAGTTCTTGACGATCTCGAAGAGAAGAGGTACGTTCCATTTCAGTACTCGGTGCAATGCAGGTCTGAATCAGTGGCACTGTCATATTAGGATGGAATGGAACTCTGCACGCGAGGCTGCCAATGCAGCCCTGAGTGGCGTTGTTGAAGGTGACTTCACCGCCATGGCAGCTGCCATTAATGAGGCTCGTGTTCGGGTCGAGCTCGCGTATACGAAATTGCAAAATGCGGAAACATTGGCCGCGCATATCCAAGGCCAGCTCGGCCTCGAGTCGCCCTGGAAAGTTGGTGGAGAGGAATATACCCACTATAGAGAAGAGGCTATGCTTGGCAAGTATCGCGAGGCATTAGGTGAATTGGAGCGATTGGTCGTCATGCGCCTTTTCGAGCTCTCAAAACTTGCAATGTCGGGCACTGGTAAGTAATTTTACCTTTTCTATCAGCTATACTCACGGAGAGCAATAGGGTATAAACTCCGTCAACAGATTAGCAAGGGCCTCCAACGGAGGTCTGAGGCCATTCGGAAAGCAATTACACGGTACAACGTTCAAGCAGGAAGACTCGATCCCCCGCGCTCTCCCATCTCGTGGAAGGACATTGCGCAATATTCATTTTTAGGTGAATTCGATCTACTACGGCATGCGCAGGATGATGTTCGAGAACGCACGTGGGCTAAACCAGCTGTCCGTGAGGCCACGACCAAGTTCTTCAAATTATGTCGTGCAAAAGAAGAAATCACACGGTTAAATGTCGAGATTCGTCGTCTACGAACGGCTATACACGACGAAGAGCGGGAGGTATCACAAACCATCGCGAACCTTCGGCACTCCGACCCACTTCTTGCACTTGAATTCGAGCGCTGTCACCGACCACGCGCAGCAGTGAATGCAGTTCATATACACCGCTTGGATCATCTCGAGAATCAATACGGGTTGCCGCGAAGTAGCATCGGCACCCGTACGCAGGTATTTCGTTCTAATGATGATAATGTAGTGGTGTCAGATTCTGTCCATCAGGATGAGGACATGGCGACCGAGCATGGTGATGTGAGGAGGACGCCGCCCGATTTTCGAAACGAGGCATCCCCCCAAGGTGATTGTCTATGTCCTCTTCCGCAATACACTGTCCGACTTATTTATTAGACCAATCTTCTACTTTTGACGACATCTACGCGCTTTATATCAATGATCCAGGGGATCACGACCTTCTGGATGAAGAAGAGGATATGATGGAAGTTCGATCGATGGCAGATTTCCTGCAAGAGATTGCAGATTGATGGATGACAGTCGATATTCTTACGATGTCTTCAGTACGCTACCACTCACATTTCTCTGTGCTGCTATCTCCCTTCCTAGTCGCTGATGCAGGTAGACTGCATCAGCAACCTAGGAAGGGGAATAGTCTTGGCTCGAACTTTTTTGCCTGTTACCCCTTCACCCATAGTAGTTCGTTTCCCAGTTACAGAGAAATTTAATTTTTTAAGAAAAAGATAAACAACAAATCTTACGGTGGGTTCGAGAGAGGTGAACATGGTAGAGAGTACTAGGGCTATTGCACTACCAGATTAAAACAGTCGCATTTAATTCAACACCCTGGGCTTTGAGTTTCAGTCGGAAGCTGTATACTAGTATTGCTGGCACTGAAGCGGATGTTTCTTATTTGGGGTACTATGCCTTCAGGTTTCCTAATGAAAATGTGCAACCTCGTTGCTTCGTCATTTTTGGAGAGTGCTGCGAGACGACACTTCAGGAACTACACCGAGTCAAGCAGTACTATTGTTTCATCCACAGCGGACTACAACACAGTCTACATGGGTGGACAAGGAGTGGTAAGCGTTTTGGTGTGCATCTGACACACGGGTGGTAACGATTACCAAAACCTTCAGTATGTAACATTTAAGATAGCGCGAGGTACTCAAATGTACCTCATCTGCTTCCTGTCAACCCTCGTCCAAACTACGATGGCTTTCCAGCACGCTGACCTCGAAAACGATGGCGATGGAATGGCTCCTTTCCAACGTCGAAATCCATTCACGGTTGCGGCGATCACATCCTTGTATTCCTCTCCTTTTGCTGAAGGTTTTAGCGTTGGTCAGCGCCAGGCGGCCATACGGGCTCTTCTCAGATACGGTGCACATGAAGATGGCATGCATCATCACACCAGATCACCGGGCGGTCTCCATCCGGCTTATGCAGCCTTCAATCCCGTTGACAAAACTGAGGGTAAAGTCATTCGCAGGACGGACATGATTGAAGCATCTCTTGGCGATGTTTTTGATGCGGTGAGTTCAACGTCCAATGAGTTGCAGGCCTTGCAGGATTTATGATACAATAGATTACCTTGCAAGACCGTTTAGACGGCGGATTATCTGTTCTCATTAGATGCCCAGGTTCTGACTCCCCTGTTGCCGCTGAAGAGCTGTCGGTCGATGTCTACGTTACCCCCCGCGAGGTCCTTGGAAATGAGCGTGTCTCTGGTGACTCCGCCATGCTCGTTCAGGCTTTCTGTCAGGAATTTGCCATTCCTCACCTGCAACGCTTCACAGAGCGGTGCAAAATCGAGTCGATTAGGGCGCCCAAACCACGCAGTAAGTCTATACTAGAATATTTCTTAGCTTCGTTAACTTTGGCGCAGCGGGCGCAGAACCCATCAGTCTCAGTCGGCCGAATCACCTTCCTGCTTCTGTAAGCCCCGCCTCCTCACGAATTCTATGCACGGCGTTCAGTCCTGAGGTAAAACCCGACGCGGAGAGCGATGAGTGGCACCTGTCACCTTCTGCCGCAATCCGTGAGACCGTTAAATTTATTCCTAGCACAAAGAAGCTACAGTCTCCGACCACTCCCGGTACCTCTTGTCTTCGCCAACGTTCTACCCGCCGTCGCCCTGCAGATGCTTTTCTATATCCAACTACTGCCGTTTCTTTGGAGCCGACTTCACCTGTCACTGCTCCTGACCAGTCGGCTCCGGGTTCGCCACTGATTAGCGTTGGACCAAACACGGATGCCGTACTTGATCGTTTCGGTCTTGGGGACGATTTACTTCCTCGCTTGCATTCATTGGTTCGGACAGTACGCAGCAGCCGTTGGGAGGTTGTTTTGAGGGCCGCGCCATGGAGTCTGACATACGAACAAGCTTCCAATTTATCCAGGGCGCTGTTGGCTGACATCAAAGGAACACCCGAATTTCATATCATGACGGTATTTTCCCTTCGCATTTGCAGTTACCCGTGATGTCTAACTAATGTTGTAGCAAACAACATGGCCGATCCTTAGCGTTCTGCTAAGGATCCTTGGTATCGCGACCCTGTCGGGTGTCCTTTACATTCTATTTCTCATGGTATTCTAGTAAATCCTGTCTTCCGCATTCATGCATATTGGTCGTTCTAGGTCCTGAATATATCCGGTTTTTACCTGCCGTTCTCAATACTTAAGTATTGCCGCACGTTGGGGGACCTTGTCCCCTTCCTCTTCATGGTTTTACAAACCGTTCATTCTTCCAAGCCCACTGCCCGACGCGTTCAGCCCAAAGCACGTCCACGTGTCAAGGTCATCCTTAGTGCGAATGCACGCGCCGCATTGAAACTGAACCAGTATGACAAAGCGGAGAAGTTTAAAAAGGACTTAGACGATGCATGGCAGTCTCTGGACAAGGTAACGAAGACTCTCGCGTCCAAGCACCACAAAAGTGTTCGGCACGTCCAAAATGATCTTCATCTAGGTCATATGAAGTTCCGCTCCAAGCACAGCAAGATCAGTGCTTGGAACGCCTTCTGTTGGAAGAAGGGGCGCATGATGAATCAGTCAAATGAAAATGGTATTTAATCTTTTGTTTGTGTTCTATGGGGCCGTTTAGTTGACTACATTGCAGTGGCCGGTACCACGAGTACGCTGCTCGACCTCGTCCGTGAGAATCGGATGGAGTATCACGAGCTTTCAGCCGAAGACAAGAATCATCTTGTGGAAGAATTCAGTGAATTTAGGGAGTCGAAGGCCATTGGGGTTCGTGTCTCAACAAAGTCGAAAATCAATGATATCACCCACACGCTGAGGGCAGTCGAGAACGAGGTATGCCTGTCCCCCCTCCCTCCGCTATCTCTATCACGTATCACCCTTTTTCTAGCTCCATAATCTCAGGTCTCGGACCGGTGTCGAAACTATGCTGTATGCGACGCGCGGGACGACTGATCTTCCGCTTCGAGGCGTCGCGTTCGCAACTGAGGGCGTTGCTGACTTCATGGGATCTGTGATGGGCATCGACACTCAAGATCTTGTTAGTAAACTGGAAGGCTTCGCTGTACAGGGAATCAAAGGTGCGTTATTCTTTTTGACTGTAGAAAACATTAAGTTACATTGTATCTAGGAGCGGCCGAGAACCATCGACAACGTGTTTCAAATGTCCGCGCGGCTATTCGCAACATCATCAACTCTCAGCTACGTATGTCTCCTCTTAATTTCTCCAACGGATAAATTATTAAATCGTTCGTACTCAGGGGACGTTACTGGAGATCCGAAGGCAAAAATGCAATGGGTGCAATACTTTCGAAATGTGGTCGCTCGCTACCATGTTATCATAGATGGATGGCCAGAGTCCGTTCCATTTGCAAACCTCAGTAGCCTGTCCAGTTCACTCCCCCGGCTCGAAGTCTTATTACGAAAGTGGGAGATGGGAACAACTTACTGGCGGGCACTCTCAGATGAAGAGTTCGAGCAGCTTCGGCAAAAGAGGTCTGAGGAATTGGAAAGTGGGGGGATTGAGGAATGTTCACGCCGCACACGTTCAGACAAAGGTAAAAAGCGTACTTATCATTCCTCAGCTGCTGCAAGCAATAAGAAGTACAAAAGTGCTGCCACTGTTGATGACGAAGATGACGAGGGGGATGTAGGGCTGGATGGAAGTGCCCGGGCATCTGTGCAACCCACACATGTCTTCGGAGATGTGGTGGCTACCAACGACAATGATTCTAATCCTACAGGGCAGACCGCCTCCACCACCGTTGCTAGGCCCACTGCAGCCCACACCTTGGACATTGCCAGCGTCATAGATACTAATCCTACCACAGTGGAGAGTGCAGCTGCCCAAAGTACTCTCGGTCCGGATTTCGGCGCCAACGATATGGATTCTTCAGCAAGGACTGAACAGCAGGAATTTCTTGATGATTTTGCTGATAGCATACTCAACTTTGACGCCACCACGTTAGCCCTATACTGAATACTCGATTTATAATTCACCCGTGTCAATTACATGCTTCAGAAGAATACATACCCAACTCGAGTGCCCTAAGTAGGGGAGGGAAGCACAGACGTAGTCCAATAGTCCGTTAGTACTTTGTTACGGAACATCCACCGACAGGATACGCACAAGCGTTCAATGGTCGCATCCCAGCCCGCTGCGTATAAACCTGGTTGATGTTCGCCAATCGTCTCGCCCGTGCGTCCGGAGTAATTTCATAGCCGTACTTGTACCTCCAATCTGCAGCTTGCTGTTGAGCGCAGAACCGCTGCACCTTGACATCAGCTTTATACTAAGATCTATGGAAACGAGTGGCTCACCTGTCAGGCCAGTCATCACACACCGATAGTAGAGGTTATACTGTGAAGATGAAGGACGGAAGACACATCAACGAGCCTGTTATTGAGAGCGAGGCCAGATGCCACGAACGTTGGTAAGACTGACTTGGATTGAAGGCGACGGGCGGACAGTCGAGAGTATGTAGTCAAGAACCATTGGGAACCCACTTCCAGCCTCATGTTCGCCGCATGCATGTGGCACTGCGAGATGTTGGTGGCACATAGCGATGTCGAGTTCCGACGAGACATAGTGGGTTGAACGGCAGCGTTTGGGCTGTAGGGAACGTTGGAAAGGGTACGGGGCTTGCCTGCGTAGTTCAGGGCGTGAGTCGATAGGTGGGGATGGTAAGATCGATGGCGCAGTGCACAGGGCGATACTGATGATGACGGCGATGACGAGGAGTGTTAGAAGCGATGTGAGAGGGAACTGGACGCTAGAGAGCGTACGATACTTACTTGTGTCGTCTAAGGCGTGAGTCGGTAGGTGGGGAACAGCGAGAGCAATGCTACAGCGCCGAGAACGGCGGCGACGATGACGACGATGATAATGGAGCGGGGGAAGGGGCGTGCGAAAGAAACCGAAAGGAGGGGCGGCATGACGGCACGTAGCCGAGCAGTGCCCGCCGGCCATCGTACCTTTGCAGTCCAGTTCTACGAAGGTAGTCGGTATTTGGGGCGGGAGGTATTGCTGGTGTTGGGAAAAGCGAGTTGAGAAGCCAAATTAGGCATGACGATGGTGTGTTGGAACGTGGCTAATTTGGCTTAATAATCGGGATGCATAGGTCGTCTAGAAGTACACGTGATGCGCAATTTTGTCACACTATGTCACACGCGGCAGGCCCGTCGGCATACACAAATTAAAGCTCCGCACCAAAAACTATGAGGCAGAGACAAATTGCACTCTCGCAGTATCTTGAATATTGCTCTCGTGATTCCTCGATGTGATGGAGTAGGGCCATCCATTTCGACATGGTGGAGGTCTCCTGAAAATTTGAAGCCCATCGCCCACACAGATCTCTGGGATCTGGGCCGAAGTGTCAGAAAATGGCAGTTTTCACACCACTCTTTTCAAAACATCCAAGCTAGAAAGTTACCACAATATATATATTTCTCATTAAAGTATGAAATCTAGTAGAATAGACCTCTGGCAACATGCCCATGGGTTTAAATCATGAATAGCATGTGTATTGCAAGTGGAAAATGTGATTTTGCATTACCCGTCCATTGTGCATTGCTCGTCGCATAGTATCGGACACCCGAACATTACGTGCATGCACGTGATCCGCAGCAAGGCCTGATGGCGTAGTTGGTTATCGCATCTGTCTAACACACAGAAGGTCCTCTGTTCGAGCCAGGGTCAGGTCATTTCTTTTGTCATTGTTTTTCTTTTTCCGACAATTTCGCGGAATTCTGTTTTATTTATTTTCCTACTCCCACCCCGTCTCATTCCGATTGATACCATGGCCAAAGGCACCGCTCTCTTTGCCTTCCGGCCTCGTACCTGGTCCTCAAAAGTACTTGCGCTAGGGGCGTTTATTAGTCTTGTATTGGTCTTATATGCTTATTCCACCTCCGAGTCCACTTTCCGCTTCCCAAACTGGTCTTCCGCATTCGCAGGACGCCAACGGAGCTCTTGCTCGCCAGAAGATTGGTCGCATGGTCGTTGGGTATACAGCCCAAGGACAAACCTGACCTCCATCACCGGTGCACACGATGCTCTCGCTATGGCTGGTTTGGAAGGGTGTGCTGCGGATAGGGAATACGCATGGCATGTAGGAACCGACCATCCAGAGGAGTGGGGCAGGTTTCCGAGCGTCAACTCCTACAAATGGATACCATCTAGTCGATGTGACATATCTCCTCTGAACGGCACCTTGATCGTCAAGGATATGGTCCAGAGGGGTGGCTGGCTACTTCTCGGTGGTACGTTGTAACCAACGTCTGTTCAGCCTCATGCTAAGTCATGTGCAGACTCGATAGCCGAGAATCACTTCTTTTCTCTGTCGTGTCTTCTCTATCCCCATGTCCGCGCAACACCTAACTATACCGAGAACCCATACTTTGACCGCGCTTGGGTGCAAAATATTTATCTCTCACCAACGTCGCCCCTGTTGGACGAAATAGATCTTCCAACTGGTTTCTCTGTGGAGTCAACCCCTCTTGTTACATTCCACCGCGTTGATCTTCTCTTCAACAAGGAAGACCTCGATAACATATATCGCCGCACTCTGATGCCAGCTGATACCTTTGGTCCCGAAATAGAAGCTGACCTTGCAAACAAAACATTGTTCAGCAAAGAGCAGACTTGGTCGATGTCCCCTTCAGAATATATGCCCAAACTCCTCGGTGACCTGCCCGACTTCCACTACGGCACCATGGTCGTGAGCACTGCAGGACATTGGACGACAACTCTCATGAGTGCCTTCCGTGACGAAGAGGCGGGTGAAGAGGCAGGATACGGTATTGCTAACGTCAAGTCATTCTTCGAAATTGCCATGCGTGAGTGGGCACGGGAAGTCCAGGGTGCTATAAACGAGTATAGGGCTCAAGGCGGGTGGCGTCCCAAGCAAGTGGTCGTGCGTGCTTACTTGCCTGGTCACGAGGATTGCCATAACCATCACGAACCGTGGACGGAGATCGAGCCATACCGGTGGCGATGGTACAATTGGCCGTGGATTCAAGACTTCAACGAGATCTTTAAGGTGAGTGTGTGCTCAGCCGTGTGACTAAACGGTGTTTCCATGACATACGACCGTCCACGTCTGTGGTCCTACTTGATAGAGGTGGGGTTGGTCGCTGACATTTATATTTTGCTGGTGAAGGCTCTTCTTGCGTCACCCGAATATCCCGACATTTTCTTCCTTCAGATTGACAGACCCGGCCGACTGCGCCCAGACGCCGTGAGTTTGTTCATTCGTTGCTGTGGTTCTCTTGGGTATTCATGTTGTGTCTGATTTACCAACAGCATGCATCAGGTGACTGTCTGCATCTCCTCACCGGTCCAGGTGTCATTGAAGGCTGGTCACACTATATCTGGCATTTCGTCTCGCGCGAGATTCCCGGTCGGATACGGTAGTTCCCGACCTTACCAGGTTACATGAGTCAAGCAGAATTCGTAAACTTCAACGCATTTTTAGCCCTGCTGTCTGGTCATGCAGTCATGTACGTTGCTACGGCATCGAACAGATTAGGACGAGTACGCTCTAAACAGAAATCTAAAACACACCTGGTATGCATAGCTCGTTTTGCACTCAGCACCGAGTGACCAAGGTACGCGGAGGTCGGGGTCCTTTTTGAATACCACCCTGCAGGGAACCATGTGCTCGTCCGCAGCACATGTTCGATCAGGTCTACTTTCTGATATCACCGCGCGTATTATCGTACATGTAGATTTCCGCCATGTGGACCAACCCCAACTGATTGTGGACCATAAGTACCTGACCATCACAGTGCTATGTCATGAGCAGTGCGTCGGTGTCTCTCGACCGCGGACACCTCCATATCTCCGTGAGAACCGGTGTCCAGTTGAGCCGTTTGCTCATGAGTGCTTGTACGAGACGTGACCAAAGCAGTAGGAAAGCAAGTACCCATATGTAAGCGAATATATCAGTGAGCGCCATGGCAATGCAAGGATTGGGTTGCAACCGCTAGTCCGAAAGTCGTATCCTATACATTTTAAGCACAAACAAGCAGTGTCGGGCTGCTACGTACAGCAGATTACACGTATAGATCGAAGTCGAAATTGCAACGTTACATAAGGAGTTCTAGGTCCGAAAAAGTTTGATCTTCCTCGGCGACTGCCCGAGAGTATGAATCTTCGAAGAGAATAAAAAAAACAGAAGTAACTGAGACGCGCATGAAAACAGCACGGCAAGGGAATTTAGACATCTTAAACACGGGAAATGGAGCGAGGAAGTGAAGACGACTAACCCCAACAAGGTAACCAGACACTGCACAGCCATGCGAAATAATTCAATGGGGCATAGAATTCTTGAGGGCGGAGGGGCTGAGGTGTGGGGGGAGGTACACCAGAAAAACGATTAACAATGTGGTCCATACGATAGTACTGTTTCCGCCGGCGTAGTCTAACAAACTCCTGAGTCCCGAGACGGCCATGGGAACAGAAACACGGTGAAGTGACGAAGTCTTGGAGAAATTAGTACATGCCGGGTGGAGTCATCGGAGTCTGGGACACTAGCAAGCTTTCCGAAGAGAGTGTACGACCATGCCTAAGCGGGCTGCCATATCCAGCCGCACGAACAGAAGGGGGGAATAACGTGGAAGGAACAGAGTGCTGTACTGTTGAACGACTTGGGTGGTCCCCCAACAGACCTTGGAGTTGATGGGGGTGCTGGGCTACGCTGGCATTTATGACACGGTTGTATCCAGGAGGAGGGTCGCATTCTTGCCTCTGCATTTGCGAATCTCGTATCAACATCCAAGACTGATCGTGACGGACTTACACTGCGTGAATCGGGCAATAGCCCTAGCTTTAACTGGAGATCGCGCAAAGGCATGGGAGACGTCGGTGGAGGTGCGACAGGAACTCGAGTGCGCCCGTCGGCAGACGACGCGGTACTCGAGATATTTCCGTCGCCAATTTGTATCACCCTATCCATGTCGACGGCTTCGGGATCATCGTCATCCTCTTCAGGGTCTTCGGCTACTGTGTGTCCCTGCTCGTTCCTATTTTCACGTTCGTTGGCATCATGCCCGTGGCCAGTGCTGCTGACGTCAATCCGCCATGTGGCAGAAGGGGGCTCGTGTTTGACCTCTTGAGGCCCCAGTCCCATAATGCGCAAGATATTCTGTGACCACTGTCGGTGTCGTTGGTAGCGGGGACCGGACTTGACGAAATTCGGAGAGTCGTCGTCGTTGGGTGAACAGTTAAGGGGTGTCGAGGAATCAGTAGAATCCGATCTGAACTGGCGCGACTTGTATTGGGTATCGATCTTCACGCATGGTGAATCCATCGAGTCATCGAGCGTCATTGATTGACTTGAAGGGGTCACCCGGTGGCGGATACGTCTCTCAAGCGAGAAGGTGCGTTCGAATTTTCCGATCAGTGAGTACCACAAGCCATCTGTGTGTGGTTGGCGGGTGTTCGAGGACGGTCGACGACGTCGCTGCCAGACGAGGTATGCCGCAAAACACAAGATAAGTCCCACCCCGACGATGACGGGCGTGACTATTTGCAAAGTTCCCCAGTCTGTCGGGGTTCCTTGATCGACGCTCTCGTCTGCGCGAGCCTGTGAATGGGGACGCTTAGCCGTGCGTTTGACAAAGCAGTAGTGGCCTAGCGACCCACGTACACGAACATCCTGTACATATCCCAAGGACATGATTCGATAGATGGACACACGACGGAGGGAATGCGTGGGACGAACCTGACGTGTTCCCAACAAGACAGCCATCACATCCGCCTAGGAGATATGTTCGGACGAGACGAAGAGGGGAGGATGATTTGGAGCTGGGAGGTCCCAATTCCTGCGAGCGCTCGATTACTATTAATTGATGATAAATTGGCTACTTCAGCCGAGGGCCGGGACCAGTCGCTGAGGAAGCCATCGTTCTACATAATGAGCCATTATACAGTCGCTCTCTTCCATTCCCACATGACACCAACAACTAATGACCCCTACATATCGGCTTTGTCGTCTGCTCGACATTCGAGATGCAATCGCATCTGCAAACTGGCTGTGTACTACTTTTTGTTTTGACTTTGATCGGTCAAAAGATTACAACCGAGTCTTCGGTCAAAAAAGAAAAACGTCATTTCGAACGCTGCCAAATAGCCTCGAAGACGCATGCCGAATTACACCCTCGTCAAGTCGGCAACTCTGCGAACGACTTGAGGGTCAGTCATCTGCCAACACGGGCTGCGACAACCAGTTGAACGTCGACCGTTTTCCTGAAACAGGACTTGGCGAGTGCTGAAGCCCGTTCCTACCGTGTGTCCGGTGTTCACCCAGAACACAACTGCAGCTAACTTCCGTACGTTTACTCCGTCTGCTCGTCAGATTTCCGATGCTGGACCTTGTGATACCACTACTATGAATCTATTCGTAGCGCTTAGTGTGTCCTGCCCGAGCAGGGGCACGCAGCCGATGAAATGCAGTCCACAAAGTAGGAAGAAAAAACGCGCGCGCAATACATCCCCTGCAGAATGAAGCAACGAAACAATTGTCTTAACTAGTCCAAGTGGACGTCGTACGCGAGATGAAGAAAATGGGACGATCTTCAACAACAGATGAAGACCAGACAAGAAATCATGTCCTACCACACTTCCTAGACGACCGATATCTATCTCTTTCTACCAGCGGATGACGAAGCTGGGCAGCACAAGTACGTGAATCAGCCGTATCTCGCCACTATAGAATCCCTTGTCGCTTTCACGATCACCCGGTGGGACATCGTGAAGTGCACTTCAACACGGATGGCTTGACGAAGTCACCAGCAATCTCATGAGCAGGTAAAGGAAGTTCGTGATGATGGATTTTATGATGCATGCGGCCCCATAAAATCTTTTGCCCTGGTGTGAGGGAGATGACCGTTTGGCTGCACCGGGTGCTGAGGTGATGGCATGGATGTAATTACCTTGTTGCCAGATGCGCGTGCTGCAGACCAGTAGCCAAACCAATTTCTTCCAGGCTTACAGTCCGGTTGACGCGCACTATGAGATGGTCTGCTGTATGTGACGTCCGTTCTCAGGCCGTCTTTCTAGTCATCCCTCTCAAATCCACTGATCTTGTAAATCAACTCTAGGTGTTGCAATGACTCTCCTCCTGCCAGAGTCGTCAGAAGAGTCGTCGAGCTATATCCAAGCACCATCACACCCAGTTTGCATACACTCGCCCATGGCCCATCGTTATGGAGGAGGCACATGTCCCCGGCTCAAGTCAACAGTATGCTAGGCAGAGGGTAATCGTCATGCGCACGTGTGACCATTCTAGCATCACATTCAGCGAATCCACGACCCTAACAGTGTTCGTGGCGTTATGAGGGTGTTCGATAATCATGGTTCATCACGTGGACCCAGACTAGGTACGTGCTGGTCGCCTTGACAGGGGATGGCGTTGGCCTCCTACATACTTGGCAGGTTTTTATAAACTGATTTGTGTGCTTGTTCTGTGAAAATAGGGTTTTGGCGGTGATTTTATCTTGCCAGCGGACGCACACATTTCATTTAACCTTACCGTCGACCAAGACTGTAACGTATAGGCGTAACACATCCCGCGGCCATCACGTCCTCGATCTCGCACTTCGGTGCTGACACGCTTATCAGTGCCAATTGGAGCATTAATAAGCAGAAGCAACTATGCCCGAAAACACTGTGGAGCTCCACGGATCTTGGGGGTGAGTCAACACAAGCCCGAGCCCTGTCTCATCAGGTTCAAAAATCCGGAATGCTCTGTGTAACTGGCATTGTTTCTCATACAAATATATTTCCGCGGGAATCCAGATTCCACGCATCGACTTCCTCCAACTTCCCCTCGTACCTGAAACAGCACGTGTATATCATGTGTGAACTCTGCAGGGATGACGAAAAGTTGTGTTCAAGAGTTGTGGAGCACTGCGCCAGTTATGAGACGCTTCTCCACTGCTGCTCTTAACCATATCATTCTTCGAGAACACCTTTCGAATGTTTGTTGCGTCCGCTGGCCAGGCTGAACGTTGGCGCTACTAGGCTTGCTCGGACCGGTTGCCGACATTGATGAGAGTCGAGTACGCCACGCGTTGAAGTCATGTTCGCACAAGCTCAGACGTCTGGTCCTTTGTAGTATACGATTGCGCAATGCGAGTCACGCTCCAAGCAAGGATGGGCCTCGTGTTCGATGGGAATTGCCATATTCTGTGAGGAGAGGAAGGTTGCTGCCAACTGCCCTTTCTATTAGATTGCTGTGGGTCGTCCCTCCAGTTGGTAGCAGCCACGGATCCATTGGAGGGTGGTCGTAACTCGATCAGGGAGTGCAGCCGTTCCATGATTCCGTTTGGAGGATGGCCGTGTTTTCCATATAATCAGCGAGTAATTTTGGTTTTCACGCAGGTATGCCTAATATAGCTGATGCTTAGTCAGCGCACCCGCCTTCGTCAATTTTTTTTTAGGTACCTACACGGGGAATGTAAAACGGAAACGGGGAGCTGCGTGTGGGTCGCCACGCAAGACGGCCTTCGTTTTCCTCGACCACCACCATCACCCGTCGTCACCATGGCCCCGCCTGCACCACCCCCGCCACCCCCGCCTATGTGCTTCCCTTTCTCCTCCAATCGCTCCCGGTTTAAAGAAGCCAACCCTCTCGCCCTCGTTCGCGCAGACTCGGAAAAGTCGGACGCCAATTCATACGGGCAAGATAACACCTCCTTCTACTCCCAACACTCAGGTGACCGCTCTCCCGCACCGTCTCGTCCATCTGGCAAGCTCGTTCGCTCAGGGTCTGTCTCGACAACTCGGACCCTAACTTCTGATCGTGATCAAGAGAAACTACAATTCGACTCGGATTCAGAGACATACGACGTCCCGGTGCTCCCTAACAACAGAAGCCAGTCTAAGATCTCGCATCTTTCCCTTGACGCTGGTAAGCGTAGCCTCGTTAGGGCCGATTCCAAGAGATCTGGGAAATGGGGCTATGGTTGGGGCATAGGCAAGGCCAAGGAAAGAGAAAGAGAACTTCTGAACAGGAGCCCTTCTGTCAACTCGGAGAGGCCACCGCCTCCGCAGTATGACTCTCCTACTCGCTCCTCCTCAAGATCAAGCCGCAACAAGCGTCCCCCTTTCTACTCCAACGATTCTTCGAGTACACTGGTGGGCTCTGCGTTTGAGCGCAAGATCAATGACGTGGAGTCCATCAAGGAGCGCATCGATTCTACCGAAAGACTGGAACAGATAAGAAAGCTAATGATGAAGGATAGCCTTGACTATTAGTGCGTGATTTCTTGCGACTCGTGACTCCCTTGATCATGGCCCCGTAGCGTTGTTCCAAGCGAAGATGCACACCAATCCGAGTACGTCTCGGCTGGCGACAAACGCAGAGAATGGATATCTGGGTAAGGGCGAATTTGCAGTTTCTTCTGCGCCTTTGCTTATACCTTTGCACAGGTTTAGCGGTAGCGCTGGCCAGGCTATCATCTCAAAAACTGCGGCTTACTTGGTCACTGATTCCCGTTACTGGCTGCAAGCACGCGCGCAACTTGACCCAAACTGGTATCTCATCACCGCCGGTGCTGTTGATGCCCCGAAAGATTGGATTGAATGGCTCGTGGTGCGTGTTGCCCACCCGGATAGCGTGGATGAAAATCGCCAACGTGTTCTCCATAGGATCGAGCAAAGGACACGAAAGTTGGAATCGATGCCCGCATGATCTCGCACGAAAAAGCGACGCGTTTGAACACCCTACTCAGTGCCAAAGGATCCAAGTTGATTTTCCCCCCTCAGAATTTTATTGATCTCTGCTGGAAGGACAAGCCTCCGCGCTCAAGGGAACCTGTCTTCATCCAATCGATTGAATTTACCGGTCGCGAAGCATCTTCTAAACTCGCCGAAGTGCGACAATGGGTCAGATCGCAACCACCCGCCGTGATCCCGTATTCCAAGTCTCCACCAACACCAGCTCAGGCCCACGTGGGCACCCTCATAAGTTCCTTATCGAACATTGGTTAGTTGTACTCGTATTGGTTTGGGAGTTTCGCTGACAGATGGAGGTATAGCCTACTTGCTCAATCTACGTGGATCTGATATCCCATATAATCCCTTATTCTACGCCTATCTGTTCATATCCATCGACAGAGTTATTCTGTTCCTCGATGCCGCTAAGCTCACGGATGATGTAGAAGATTACCTTCGTGCCCACAAAATTCAGAGACGGGACTATAACGAAATTTGGCCTTTCCTTCGTAGGAGGGAGTGGGGTGAGGGTAGACTCCTCATCAACGCGGAGACGTCGTACGCAATTTCGCTTATGTTGACCCACTTCCGGTACACGGTTGTGCCTTCCTTTGTTGACAATATGAAAGCGATCAAGAACGACGTGGAATTAGAGGGTTTGCGGCGTGCCTACCTACGCGACGGCGCCGCCTACGTGCGTCCGCTTTTTTCCGTTTGGGTGGTTCCCATCCTCATGTGCTACCGTAGGTTAGATGGTTGGCCTGGTTGGACCACAAGATTCGCCAAGGTTATGATATCACAGAATATGAGGCCGCGTGGCGACTCACCGAGTATCGGAGGCAGAACAAGCATTACTGGGGCCTTGCCTATGAAAACATCTCTGCTAGTGGGCCCAATGCTGGTAAGTGTTTGTCGTCCAGATGACATACACGAGTTGGAACCCGATTTTACGACAGCCTTGCCGCATTATTCGCCATCAAAATCCAATGCTAGAATGATTGACCGCGAGACGCCGTACCTCAAGTACGCCTACTCAACTCAACTATTTACTGACATACTCACCAGACTTGTCTTTCCTCAGTGATTCAGGCGCTCAATACCGAGATGGTACCTGCGACACTACACGCACTATTCATTTTGGTCGGCCAACCCAAGACCAGTCTGAAGCCTATACTCGCGTGTTACAGGGTCACGTACGTCGGTGCTTGCTGTCGGGCTCCCTCACACCCTGACCATTACTTCAGATCGCTGTTGATAGCGTCATTTTCCCTGAGGGCACGACAGGTTCTCAGTTGGATGTACTTGCTCGCCGGTCACTCTGGAAAGATGGTTTGAATTATTTGGTATGCGTTATTGTGATGGGTCCGATCTGGTGTATCAGGTCTTCTGATGACATCGTGTCCACAGCATGGGACGGGTCATGGTTTCGGCTCTTTCCTGAATGTTCACGAGGGGCCTCACGGCTTCTCAAGCAATGTGCCATTGGTTCCAGGCCACGTTATCACCAATGAGCCTGGCTTCTGTGAGCTGGTTGTCCACTCTCAAGTAATCAGAGTTAACTTCCGTCATCAGATCTGGAAGGAAAATGGGGGATGCGAATTGAATCTGCGTTGTGCGTAAGGCGCGTGAGGGTGAGTAGTAGCTATCTCCCCTGTTCATCTCTGGTGATGAGCTTTGTACCCTCAGACGAAGGGCGAGTTTAGCGGCGATATCTGGCTCGGTTTTGAGCGGTTGACTTGTGTGCCTATTCAGACGCGTATGGTGAAAGAAAATATGCTTACGAAAGAGGAAAAGCAGTGGCTCAAGGTGCGTATATTTACTGGCTGGTACGACCGTGTTGACATCTCTGCGGACAGGATCATAACAAGAAGTGCCTAGAAAGGCTTGAGCCGTACCTCAAAGAGGACAAACGGGCACTCAAATGGCTGAAACGAGAAGCCGAGAGAGGTATCGGCATCGCTGGCCCAGGTCCGGGAGGGATTACAATCGACTGGGACTAGCTGCCTAAAGCCCTCGTCTCTCTGCCGTGACATCTACCTCACTCTTGCGACACCTCCCGACCCATACCTATCACCTTTAACTCTTACCCTCAACACCTCGAGCTTCCTCGTAATAATGTTATATCTTACGTTGGATCTACTGACGGAGGAACGCATCAGGACGCTTCTCTTTTCAGATACGCGATACTTACCATGTTACCTGTTCGATCTTAGATGATACTGCAGCTGGCGATGCGTGCAGGCTGCAGGTTTTTTTTCGTTGCGCAGATCCTTTGTGTTCTGCGTCTCGCGTAAACTTGGATGCATCTACCTCTTCCTCGATCCTCCGCCATCTGTTGTTGTTCCTTGTTTCAGTACATATACCGTGGAGTGTCTCGTTCTACTACCCCTTACAGATCCAGGCTTGTAGTGACGACGGAGCTTTGTACGCACCAACTTTACCTACACATGTAAGTAGTAGTTGAGGATGAGTCATAGTCTTGAAACCTTATTGCGAAAACACTTGTGCATAGCACATACATGCCGCGGCCGACCATTTTAGATTATGCAACGCAAACTCACTGTAAGTAGCAGAAGAGTAGTAAAGAAAAGACAGTGGATGTTGCTTGGAAGCAGCACGAAACGAGGTTAAACGATCTATCATCGCCTGTCCGTCTTTCCAGCTTTCCGTTTTCCCGCAAACAGATGTTTGGGCTGGATAGCGCCCGTCAGCACAGGGAAAATCAGAGATGGCTGGTCAACTCTCACCATTTTGACTCGTATAGCTCGATCACTCTCGCCAGCCTTTGCGAGCATATTGCGCCGTCTTTGACCCAGATTACGTAGCTTAATGGCTTTGGAGGCTTGCTACAGATAGAATGAGGCATAGCAAGAGGATAAATAAACTTTCCAGCGTTACCTGCTCGTCCCGCAAACCAGCTAGTTGTCGATTTGATTGTGGAGCTCTTGGATGTTTTATAATAACCGCTCCCGAGTTACCTTTGGCGCGTTTGTTGGGAGTTACTTCACCGTCCACATCCATCCAATCACCCTCCTTATCACTTTCACTGACACCCTCATTATCCACATCCATACCGGTATCTGCCTCAGCTTCCGACCGCTTTCGTTTGGTTCTTTGCATCTTGGCCAACATTTCTGCCCGTTGTTGTATGCTACTGGGATCGTACCCTGCCTTCTTCAGCGATGTCGTTAGTTCGCTCAGAGTACGTAAACCCGCTGTTCTCGGTAATCGAGCTTGATTCTTTTGTGCCTTCTTGACACTCTGTGATAGTATCTTGTGCTCGAGGGAGTTCTGCATTGCAGTTGCCTCTCGCTCGTCCTCGGAATCAAACTATGAGAGAGTGTAAGATGCCTCAAAAAATTCAACAAGTGAAATTCGCGTGCCATGTCTTCATCAGTGTCGTAGTATCCTTCTGCTTCCAACTGCTCCTCCTCGCGCTCGAGTGCTTCTAATTTCTCCGCAATATCAGGATCAATGAAGTCTACAATATTCTTGCCATCCATGATCTCCGGCATGGTATCCGTTTTCCATTCAGGATTCGTGAGTAAGTAACTGCCTGAAGTGAACATGTGAGGGCTGAAATATATGTAAATATGACTGGCTCACTTTTCAGATTAATACTATACACGCCAGGACCCCCTTGCTCAGCTTCAACATCCCGAAGAAGTTTCCTTCTATCTGGATCGTTGTTATCATACTTTCTCTTTTCCTTGACAGCGTCAGGAATAAACGGTGGACGCTCAATGTCGTCGCGGGGTGTAGGTACGGAAACATGAACCCTGTTGACTATGGAGTTCACCTTATTCCCTTTGAGCTTCGTTTCGACTCTGTGAGCTAGAAGGGCATCGCAAGCTTTATTTTTGAGTTGCATGACGCCTTCCTCAGAATAACATGAGACTTGGACACATTGCACATCTTCCTTGTCTATAATCTCCTGTACGAGGGCCTTACTATCTAGAGCGAGATCTTCTAGGCGTGTGACGTCGATTTTGTTTATCACGAGAAGGGTTGGCTTCCCACTGAATAGAGGTTTTATGGAATGGAAAAGTTTACACTATGGGCGCTGGATAAGGTGGTTTCTGAATACCCTGCAAGCGAGCGGACTTACCTGCGCTTCCACGGTATAGCCACATTGTTCACTCAGATCCATAAAATACAAAATACAGCTCTTGAGGTGCGCGAGGGCAGTTATGCTCTGCATCTCGATCGTATTCATGTCCTCCAGAGGGTGATCTAGAATGCCTGGGGTGTCGATAACCTGCCACCGCAAATATTTATAGTCAAGATGGCCAACGAAGAGCGACTTAGTGGTGAACGCATATGGTTGCACGTCGACATCGGCACGGGTAACCTTGTTCATGAATGAAGACTTCCCCACGTTTGGATATCCGCAAATAAGAAGTGTTCGCGTGTTCGGATCTACGGCCGGGAGACGCGAGATGTGTTGCCGGACTTGTTCCAAGTATGCAAGAGGATCCTTTTGGCGTCGCATAACTGTCGCCATCCTGTCATTGTCAAGTTATAGGCATTGAGGTAGGCGGGGAACCATTCGGTAACATACCGACCGAGGGCAGCTGTTTTGAGTTGCTTACAACGATACAAGCTATCCCCGAATTTCAGCAGGCGAACATAATCTTTGGCGACCTGATCGATGAGATGGCGGGCGGTACGAAGCTGTCCTAGAGCAAGCTTGTAGTGATTTTTGTCATAAAGAACATTCATAAGCGACGCGAGAAAGGGATGAAGGTCCTATTCGAAAGTTCGCTCAGTATGACGTTGGGGCAAGAGAGAAGGACACTGACATCAAGCATGGGAAACTCGGAAAGAATAGCCCCTAGCTTTTCGTCGAATGAGTCCTGGGTAAACTTGACTTTGCGCATGTAGAAGGACCGTATACGACTGATTTTAAAGTTTTTATGGATCACCTAGATTTTCGATATCTGTCATGCTGCAACAGGCATTTTAGTGAATGCAGACATACGGTTGGAGTTTTACGTTGTGTTCTGGACAGTACAATGTCCAGGAAGTCGGTCGCCGTGGGCACCGGGGATATCGCTTTCAAGCCGCTCGTTGACATGGTCGCTACTGATGAAGGTTTGAGCAGAATGTTCTCTCGCGAGGGAGTTCACCCCGCATATGGAATTCCCACGAGTGGTTACAGTCACGTGTATGTGGATGGAACGAGGTATAAAATATTGCAATAGGAAAAGTGATCGACTACGCTAGATAGAAAAGAGGATCCTTCGAAAATCTCAGAATCTTGGTACGTATATCATGCAGGAAGCGAGGGTGGGCGGCTCAGGCAAGCCCTGTCTTTGCAATATGGGAACGAATAATGGCTTCGCCCACTGTAGAACAGACACATTGATTAGGTTGTAATTTCTACGCGGACACAGAAAAACCGACCATTTACTATGATGGCTTGGGTTGCTCGGATATCCTGAAAAATGTTCAGCATGTGCGGAGCCGGACTGAAGGTGAAGAAAAATGCATACAAGCATAGAGGTAAAGTGCTGCTCAACAAATCAGCACGGCGACGATCCCCAATAATTGATACACGTACGGCGTACAGGACTCTTCGTCCGATGTCATTACGACGGTGAACCTGGATAAAATGTGCTCGGAAATAATCCGACACGTCCGGAAACGTGTTGGGCCGATCTCCGTACGATGTGATGCTACATGGTTAGCTGGTGATGAAAAAAGCGACAAGTACAAACAACAGGTGGAGACGCACTACTTCCGAACCTTGATACCAGATTCTAACTTTTTCTTCAGCAAGTCGGTCTTTTCCAATGAGCAGTGCCGAAACGGTTAGTTCGGGGAATGGATATGTGTCTATGGATCAAATACCTTGTTCAGCAAGAGTACCAAGTGAGAATTCCTTAGAAGTTTATTCGAGCATATGGCGGTAAACAACTGGAGCGAATCGTCCAGTCGATTGGTCCGGCCATCTTCTTCGAGGTACTGTGAAGGCAAAATAAGTAAGATGAGACTTCTCCCGACCTGCTTTCTCATGTACCTGATCAAATGCGCTGATTGGCGCAAGAAAGATGATTGCGGTCGCTGGCGGTAACACATCAGAAACACGCCACACAGTAAAAGCGTTGGTTGGACATGCGCTCTGGACAGAGGAAGAGGTATCGTATTAAAAACGACCGACTTACCGTCATCAAAATATGGTACCCATGCGTGCCTCTGACATCCAGACACAACAAGCGTGTGATGAGCTCGGCGAACAGTTGCATACGATACGCACGTATACTTACCTGGCCTCGCTAGGATGAAGTTAGGTGACCAACAGCCGCAAGATACTTCCGTGAAGAAAAGACTACTACATACCGCACCTCCTACATCGTACATCAACCAATTGTACCGGGTTCCACATAGTTCGATGTCGAAAGAGTGCTCTGAGACGCCCAGCGTTTGTAGACGGACATTAAGTAAATCCGCTGTCACCGGTCTCAGTTTCCTTAGAAGAACTTTGGTTAATCATCGCACACCTGTTGTGGGAAGGTAATCAGGCTGCGCTATACGCACGATATTATCCAGGAAGCTGTGGGACGCAGATGAAACAAGTGCTAACGTTTGCTTGAAGGGCAGGACTCACAACGGAGCGGATTCGTCGAGTCGTATCCGGCGATTGTTCAGCAATATCCGAACAGCTGGATGTTTCCAGAGGTCATCGATTTCACTCTGAACAGACATGAGTGTCCTCGATGCCAGATTTGTTACGTGTGCAACAGCAGGCGGCGGACCGCCAGTTGCAGGGGCTGCTTTACTGCGATTTGGAGACAGTGGAGTTCCAATGGCTTGCCACCCAGCACGGACATACACTCCAGTACGACCTCCGGTAACAGAAACTCCGTTGCTCAGTTCTGAGGCGAGGGAGTCCTCCATAGATGTGAGAGGAACTAACTTGGACCTCAGCCGAGATATCTCTCCGCTCACATCTCCTAGGGGGACAAGGGCGTGTGCAACGGCTTGGCCTTCGATAGATTGGTCGGAATCTAAGGTTGAAAGTTCATGGTCAAGTTCATCGAGGATCATCCGTACAGCTTTGATGATATTGAAGTAAACAACAGGCCGCCATAGTGGGCGTCCGTGGTCGAGGGTTTGATGAGCATAATACAGTTGGAATTGTTTTTGCAGTGTGGATTTTCCAGATTCCGCTTGTCCCAAGAGCATGACTGAGAGAGCACCAGGCATGTCAGCTACCATGACCGCGATCGAGTCGATTAGCCGTGTCCAGTAGTACCTTTGACCTGTCTTCTCTGGGCATCCTTTCGTCGTGCCCACTCCCTCTGTAGGGAGGTCCTTCAGCATCCTAGGGCTTTGAGGGTAATGGAAGGTCAAACCTTGAGTTCATCGTCAATTTTTTGGCTGACACGAGCAGCCTCTTCGTCGTAATAAGGAGAGCTCTTCGAAGTACCGCCGATAGATTGCGGGAAAGTTGGCTCTGAGGAAGAATAGGTGTGACCTGATCGCTTCGCCATAGAGGAGACTTTGGCGTAGTGAACGGGGTGGAGTTTGACACACGTCTGGACTACATTCTCGGGCGGGGCACGAAGTCCCACGCATGAACAGCCGGGTCGACAAGAAGCTGTTCAGCTGTCGGATCTGGCCATCAAAAACCATTACATTGATTAGGAAGAACGTTCCTGGGGGTCTCGCGTTTTTCTCGTCTCCATCGCTACTTCATAATTATTGACGTCCGAACAACGGGCTCATCACTCTGATAGTGACATATACGTGTGGTGTCGGACAACCAGCTAAAACACAGTACATAGGCACTCCCAGCAGTCTCAGACCGAAGGGATGGCACCGGGATCTCATACAAAGTAGATCACGATCATGGAGGCAGTGCAAGCCTCATCCAGATAACGCTGCAACCGGAGGACTTCCGGCGACAGACAGACCAAAGCTTGCCTGCGATGGTCCTGTTGGGAACCTTGTGCGCAGTACGAAAGCAAGCAAGCAACCCTTTCGTTTCAAATCCCAGGGTGCCATTTCCAGGTATCGAATGGATATAGCGATCACCCTGACGCCACCAAGAACGGTGAAATCGTACCTCCTCGGCCAACCGGTAAAGTGCTCGTGGTGCAAAGACTTCCTGGACGTGTCAAAGCAGTGCATAACCCATATCTGGGACAAAACAACCTGTGCTTGGACGCTCGGACGCTTCCAATTCGATTGATACTAACGCCGGCGTCCGTGTTCACCGCAACGCTTTGGGTAAAAAATGCTGATTGTGCGGCACCCATCAGCACGGTAGAAAATTCGTGCTTGGGAAACGGAAAATGTGGGAAAGCCGAAATAAACCCACCGGATACATGGCTACCCACCCACGGCATAGTAGACACCGTGCTCGTGGTTAGTTAGAATGAACATTCACATACGCATGGTGCGGTAACGGGGTAGCTCCGGATTCTAACCGTGGTCCTCAGTCCAAACTTCACCTCGTTCCGCGGAAAAAAAAAAAGAAGATAGAATAAGAGCAATACCTGTGAGGAGATAAACAGTGCCAAGTCAAAGCATAAACGGTAGGAGTCGTGGACTCTATTAGTCGGGATAAATAGTCACTGCTCCCGGTTGGCGCACGTCACCACCGCTCGGGGATGGGCACGTGACTGGGGGGCGGGACACCACCGGCGAAGCTGCAATGCAAGTATCTTAGCGTAGTCGGTCGTATCCTATTATTTCATTTCCTTTCCACCACACAACGCTAGTTCGCTGCTGCTAACCTTGGACACCGAAGAATGGTCCCCATAGCGCAGGCCGAGAAACAGATCTTATGGGACCCACGATCGCAGAGCAAATTTGTCGTTGGTGGGGGATCGCAGATATCATTATACGAGTGGGCTCCCGAGCAGTCAGGAATACGTCACTTGAGTTCCCGAGGTGATCTCTCATTCGTAAAGGTGGGTATTACTCCTTGACAACAGCCGCTCAATTGACCCCTCATCATTTGTTCGACCGCATCAGTGCTTTGCCTGGTCTCCGGAC
Organism: Pisolithus albus; assembly: GCA_024613165.1. NCBI lineage: Eukaryota > Fungi > Basidiomycota > Agaricomycetes > Boletales > Pisolithaceae > Pisolithus > Pisolithus albus. The sequence goes on from JANFAB010000005.1 coordinate 612,865, forward strand.
CCAGCTTTCGACGACCTTTTCGCGGTAGGCCTGGTAACGGGGCGCGTTGAGCTCATACGGCTAGAGGCAACAAGATTGGCTCGCAACAACGTCCTTTCTAGCGGAGCCGTGGCGGCACTCCCGGTTCGCAATTCCAGGTCATGTAACACGCTCGCGTTCTGTCAAGCGGACCCAAATTACCTTGCAGTCGGCCTCGACAAAGTCCGTGGAGATCCTAGTCTCGTCATCTGGGATGTGCAGTCGTGCGTTTCCACATTGCTCCCGTCGAAAATTGGCCCGCCTTCAAACGATGCAGTGGTCGCAAGGCCCCAACCACATATAGCCAAAGCAGATGCCGGTCCTCGAGCGGATTCGCGAATGCTACAACAACATGCTCTTACGGAGGTTGTTTCAGCGCTCTCATTCCTCCCACAATCAACATGCTTGCTGCTTGCCGGAATGTCCTTTCGGTGGTTGCGTCTATTTGACCTTCGCAGTCCTACATCGGCAACCACCAACGTGGCGAGCAAAGTGTCTGGGATAGCAACAAACGTGATTGACCCACATCAGGTTGCTTGTTGTGGTGATGGTACAGTCACCATATGGGACATACGAAAGTTGCCACAACCGCTATTGACATTCACGGATAAGGACGCTGTCGCTGACGGTGAACGTCCTCGTCCGGGTTCTGTGGTACATCATATCGAATTCTCCAGCACACGCAGGGGCATGTTGGCTGTCATGGAAAAAGACTCCACATACGTACGCTTCTGGGATATCAGGAGCGCGAACGCGGCGGATACATCAGAAGGAGAACGTTCTCGTGATTCATCTCAATCACGTGCCCCACGTCGGTCTTGGACGAATCTGCCGTGGACAGCATCGGGATCCGGTGCAGGGATAGGCATATCAGAACTCCAGAATCCTTCCTCCGTGGTACTCGCCGATACTCGTAAGAGTGAGCATTTTCACGTCTTTCGCACCAAAATGTCTGACGGACATATCGAAAGCGAAAAGTTTCGGCAGTTCGTTGGCATCTTTCGCTCTAGTACCTGACGGGAACCCATTTTCGGTGACCTCTCAGATAATGGTAGTCAATAAAGAAGGTGATCTTGAGCTCCATGTACTCCATGATGCGCCGAAGCAATCGACGTGGAGCTCTAGGGGAGATCTTGTCATTGGTGCGGGTTTATCATGTAAAATATTCCCTGGATTCCAGGATGAAGGCAAACCTTCTCATCCATGGGATGCGTCCATCGATCAAACCAGTGACGATCCCATCCCTTTCGGGAATGGAGGAGCTAACAGTCCTCTAGTTTCAAAGCGGGACGCCAAGGAGAATTCAACCCTCCTTACGGCCCGCTTTGCTGACAGTAGACAGTACAAGCCTCGACTGTATAGCCCTGCTTCGTTCCGACATTTTCGGTTGGAACCATCTCCAGCACGAGATGAACGACGCGTAGAGCGCCCCTTCCAACGTCATGACGGAGAAAGAATAGAGCTTCGAGTCCAACATGCTCCAACTGAGAAGCGCACCCCACGAAATGGGAAAGACAATTCTCCCGCAATTCAGCAGGTTGTGGAGGATGACATCTCCATGGTCATGAGAACAAGAGCTATTTGTGGGTATGGCATCAGCAATGTACGTGTACTCGTGCATACACTGTATGATCTTCACTCGTATTGGCGTAGGTTGTCCATAACGCCAAGCTTACCCGGACTGATCCATTTGGTCGCTGTGGTATATCAGAAATATGGGCTTGGATACTACGTACGTGTCACAATCCGTAGTTGCTAATACGCTGAGAGCCTTCCAGATTCACAAGGCCTTTTGTGCTTTCCGACGGCCCGTATACACGGATATGATTTTTCAAATCAAGGTCTGCAAGGCATATGGCATGGTTTCCCTCCTCTGCCACGTGTGACCGTAGCCAGGAGCAAATCTACAATCAGTTTGCCTGTAGACCTGCTTTCTACGTCCTTTGAAGCCGCAACTGCTGACACAAACTCCTCCGGCACGCCCTCACCGACCGATATCCCGGGTTTGCTAGGAACTTCGTCGCAATCCGCCGAGGACGTATTTTATGGTGACTTCGATGCTGCTGTGGGTCTACTACTCTCGCGACAGAATCCAGCGCGGATACCACCGTCCCCTTCTCTACGGACCAAGAAAATGAAACAGCGGCAATTTGCCCTGCAGCTCTGCGGGTGGAGCCTGTCAGACGAAGATCTTTCCTCTGTGATAAAAAAGTGACAATAATCGTTGCCTGCTCCTGCTGGTGACTCATTGATCTTCAGATGGGAAAGAGATGGTCAATGCACCCGTGCGGCATGTTGGCTCGTATTCACGAAACAATACACAAAAGCTCTTGAAGTTCTCATGCGAAGCGAAGGTCAATTTCGCAACTTCCGTCCATAGGAAAACTGAATAGTTTCCTCGACAGACGAAACGCACCATCTCGTAGCAGGAACGCTGGCAGCACTTGTGCCCGGCGGGTCCAAGAGCAGCGAAATGCGTGAACTCTCCGAGAGATTGATTGTTCGACTCCTCGATCCTTACGTCCGCGCCATGTTAACCCAGTTGACTTCCAAAGATTGGTCCGATGTTTTGGAAGAAGAAGCGCTCCCTCTTCACGAGCGACTCGCCATCGCGTTTCAATATTTGGAGGACAAGGCATTGTCGTCGTACCTCCATCGAACCGTGGAGCATCTCAGTTCCAGAGGTGTTATTGAAGGGCTCATTATTACCGGATTGACACCGGATGGGATGGATATACTGCAAAATTATGTCGACCACACCGGAGATGTGCAGACTGCGGCTATTCTCTCTTCTTATGTTTGTCCCGCCAGATTCCAGGACTTGAGAGCCGAAAGGTGGCAGGAGGCATACCGGGACCTGTTGGATGGTTTCAGGCTCTTCCATCACCGTGTCAACTTTGACATCGGCCGTGGCCAAATACTCCGGGAAGCTGTTCGAAACGGAGACCTGCCCTCGGCGTTTGAATGGGTACCTCGTCACATCCTTATTCGGTGCAATTACTGCTCGAAGCCCACGAATCCGAGCAACACGGCCGCCACGAGCAATAATCGAGTTCGTTCCCATTGCTGTTTATTTCAGTGTCATGTGGTGACCGTACTCCATTTCTGCAGGTAACCACCTGTCCGGGTTGTGATCGGGCCTTGCCAAGGTGCTGCGTTTGCTTGATGACACTTAAAATCGTTCCTGACGCCAGTCGGGACGCTGATTTGTTCATTTCTCGTTCTGCCTCCAAGGGTGCGTCCTTCTTGAGTGAAGTTGCGGGCTCAGCTGAGGGTCGCGATGATAGACACAATCGAGGACGCCATCATTATGTGTCAGACCTGCAGGCACGGTGGCCATGCCTCCCACATATTGGAGTGGTTCTTCGGTGAGGAGGGTACTGGTTTACATGGGATATGTCCGGTTGCGGAGTGTAACTGCCGTTGTGGGGATGAGCTGTGAACGCGAAGCGTTGAATTTACTACTACTGCTTTGGGCACGACGGATTATATGTAGCTTTCACCACTATCTAGAAGTCCATCATAGTCGCCCCAAGGGACGGCATAGTGCTGCTAGCGAAAGTGAAGCTCCTAGTGGTTGCTCTGTGCCTGCATTTATGCCTCCTCGTTGTGCGTTGCTGTTGCGAGGAGTGATAAGGACAGGCAAGAGTTTTCTTGAAACGTTTCACCGATTTTTAAATAAAACAACTCGGGAAATGCCGCCGGAAGTGGCCGTGGCCAATTGGTCATCAGTCACGTGAGCCCCTTTTGTATTCCTCGCTTGTGCTACTCATCTGATAATTATTTCGTGTTACGACTGCAGAGGCCCCAAAGTAAAACTTGCAAGATGCCTCGACTGACGAGCATCCGCAATTCCCTCTCTAAATATCAAATCGAAACTCCTCGGTCTCCCAATTATCTTCAAATATGATCAGCCCCTCAAGATCCTTGGGCGTTTCCAAAAGGGCACTTCTCGGCGCTACCTTGAGATTAACATTCGAAAGCGGTTTGCTAACCGTTGTCGATCTTGACCTGGCAACGGCTATACTTGGGTTCCTCGTTGTTCTGTTCGGAATCGGTTCGTTCTTAGAAGCGATGGAGGGAGGCCGCATAGTCGTGCTCGTTGCAGGCCGCCTAACGGCACCAAGGGGACTCGATATCGCAGGACCCGTCTTAGTTGATTGTGCAGAACGTGACAAGGAGGGAGTTCTGGTTGCTGGTGCTGGGGCGCGTGCAGACTGAGGACGTTTAATTTGGGGGGCTGTTTGAACTCGTCTGGCCGATGCTAAAGGCTGCGCAGACACGAAAGAGATCTTATGTGGTGCTGATGGCATAGCAGCTGCAGAAGTATGTGCAACTTCCTTGGGGCTCGTGCGGGTACGAGATCCACCAGTGTGAGGAACCCTCCGGGAAGTGGGCAAGGCGTTCTGAACATCACTGGCCACGGGCTGTTTGGTCCCGGTGTTCACTTGGGCAAACATATCGTCCTCTGGGCTCCTGTCAACGCGATAGGGACAAGACATGAGGTCCAAACTTACCGATAATTGGCAGAGCAAGCTTATCGTCTGGAGTTTCCAATTCTTGTGAAGTAAATGAAGGGTCCGGTGGAGGATCGTCATCGACGGGATATGAACGAATGAGGGCCATCAGGGTCTTGCCGACTTCCCTGTAATTGGGCAGCTCGAAAGGCGGCTCGTATGGAACCTCTGAAGAGGGGTCAGGGATCCATCTCGTGTTAGTGCATACCCGGTGGTCGTGGTACTCGACTGCTTACCATCGACTTTGGGTGGCATATACTCAACTTCATCGTAGTCTTCCTCCTCGTAAGAATGATTCACTGTCGCGCCTCCGACCTCGATAATATCTATTTCGCTCGTATCCCAGTGATTTCCGGCGTTGACCGGTGTCTCGAAGCTCTTGCTTGCACTTCGGGGTAGGCGGACGTGTCTTCGTGCAGAATTGGCTTGAGATTCGTCTGGTGGAGGGCGGTTGGCTAGCCTCGCGCTGGGGCTCGAAACGAGGGTAGCCCGATTAGCAGTGCGGTTTGGGAAGGGCGTCTTGTCACCGAGTGGACGAACAACTGGAGTCCCTTTGACTTTGGACGCCTGGGCTTGCTTTCCTAGAGCATCTTTGACCACACGATCCGTCTCTATATCCTTGAATCAGGGGGGTGGAGTTAACCTGACAGCTTTACGCACGTATGGCCTTCAACTGCAGTGGTGTCCCCTGAATTACCTTCTTCCCCTTAGCGTTGATCGTCGTGGGCACGTCACGAAACGTATTTTCTTGAAGCGCATTTCGTGGTTTTATGATCCCTCGCCCTGGCGTCTTCACAATGTTCCGCCTTTCGGAGTCCAGGGAAAGGCCAGTTTGCCGCAAACTAAGCATTGTGGTTGTGAGGTGAACTCGGTTGGAACGACTCGAGACGCGAGTTTAGAACGCGGTCACGTGCATGTCAGGCATCCGTTCACCCCTCCCGATGGCTGTACGACGTGGCCACTCCATTCCTTGGCGACTGCTTAGGTGACCCCGATATCAAGATCGGGCTCGTCAAATATGCTCAAGTTGCTACAGCTGAAGCACTTCTAAACTCGGTCCCCCATCCACCCACAAACGAATAACCAACCACTCTTATGGCAGCACGGCCTGAGCCTTGATCAGCGCCAGCACTACGAATCTAAGGCTCAAGTCTGCTGGAAGCACCCTTTTGTTCACAAATTCCCCTTCGTGCCGAGATCGAACTTGATATTCCCTTCAGCCCATTGTTTGATGAGCACGCCTGCAATGGCTGTCGGTGGAGGCATTTTGAACAGAGGTTCAGCTTCCTTTGCAGAGTCGTGGCTGTTGGTTGCTGACTGGGTACCCGCTTGATGCGCAAGGACGGCCAAAACCTCTTCACGGGTGTACCATCGAGCATCTGAAACAGTTGTCAGACGTCATTAACGGATTTCAGTCCCCGCGAAAGGTCACGACCTTCTAGTTCGTTGTCCAGATCCGTACGGATAGGCGCGGAAGAATCCGCAGTGGCAGAGAAGCCAAGCATAAGGTTAGCGGGGAATGGCTTGCGTGACATGAAGAATGGTGGCGTCAGCGATGAAACGCTCACGTCAAGCAAAACCACTGCCAGAAGCTGCGGAAACCACTTACCCATGGTTGGCCGGAGTGGTATCGGACGTTCCATACCCTCACACCAGCTTCTTCCCACATCTCGCGCTTGACAGCATCTTCGTAAGACTCACCGGGTTCAACGAAACCGGCCAAGGCGGAGTAGAACTTAGATGGAAACCTTTTCTGCATTCAAATGTTGAGACAATGGCTAAAGAGGTTAGACGGGCGGCGTACATTCCGACCGAGGAGGATCTTATCGCCGGATTGGTCTATTATCACCATGATAACCACGGGATCTGTCCTTGGATAGCAGAAATTCTGCGTTCCCCGACTTCAGTCGTTTTGTTAGAAATATTGCCCAGAGACAGAACAAGCAACTAACCCTGATGGGCATGGCCTTCCACCAGCATTATTTGCCCACGGTAGAAGAGAAGCACACGAGAGCTTCCAACCGGCCCAGAGGGAAAACGTCGGAGAACCACATGCAGGGCAGAACTTCGTTCTTCGTGAGCAAAGGATGATGGGCTCACAGATTAATCACCTTGTTCCTCCTATTCCAATCTGCCATACTTCGAGCTTCCGCAAAAACAGCAGCAGTGAATACATCAAGGCTCGTCATTGCAGATCTCGAATCCATGAACTCCAAAGTTATGCTAGAATCTGCACGCTGAGAGGTCTGGACAGCCTCTTTCACCAAGGTGTCCTCGAGGTCAGCAACATCTATGGTAAAGAACGGTGTTCCTTCCAAAGCTGCAACAGTAGCCTGTGGATCCGTGAAGTCAGAAGATGGCAAGGCTGCCGCGGTAAGAGGATCCGCCTCTTGCAATCCGAGGAAGACTATCCGTGTTCCATGAAGTCGGGCGGCCTCGAGATCAGGTGCGTCAGGATGTCCCGTTTCTCCCTCGAATCGGCCTTGGCCGAAGTACGGCTCGGTACCAAGCAGGGACCTCACATCGTCTGTGGGCAACAGCGCCAGAGTTCGTTTCTGAGTGATTGCATGGGTCGCAATTAGTGGTAGTCCGTCGTTGAACAAGATCCATCGGGTCGCCGGGGAGGTTATGACGGCGTTGAGGAAAGACTGAGATGGTCGTAGCCACGAGAGTCGATTCAGCGGCGAACCACCCATGAAATTCACAAACCTACGGACTATCAGACTCCCTGCGTGTATCGTCAGTTTCACTTACCTTTCAGCCATTTTCAAAGGCGGCGTCAATCTCACTCTCTGCTGCTCGTCTGATGATGCGCGAAGTGTTGACGGACGAAAGTCTATTACCTGCGGGCCACTTACTGTCGTGAGCAGGGTGGCTAATGCAAATGGATCATGCGGTCAGAGATAGCAACTGATATGATAACGGGTCAGACTACTAGATCGTGCATCTTGGAACGCAACTCGTTTCTCTGGCGACAATCGCGGCATTATTTTCTTGACAAGACTCGACTTCACATGGCATCCCCGGCGATAGTGACGAGACCAATGCCACCCGGATCTTTGGACATGATGTCACTCACTCCGGATCCGTTCCATTAGAAGAGGTGGAAGGCAGCCGGTCATTTTGCGGTGCAGTCATCTCGTTCATCTTTCCATAACTGCAGAGTGAGGAACCCGCACAGATCTATATTGCCGTTCCCCACGAACAATGTCCATCCCTTAAGCAGGTGACAATGGCCAAAGGCACGGCGATGCTTGGTCGTTTCATTTGAAGCATCTTTCACCGTGACTCAGTCGTCTTTGACATACCTTTATTTCAATCTTTAGTTCAGTGTCCCGCCCATAGGGGGTTGTAAGCTCGCGGGAATACGAACGCATGGTGCTTCTCACTAATTGTCACCTAGGGTGGCATCCCTACCTGCGCCATTTGGATGAGGATAGCATGTATTAGTATCATTTTTACAAGGCAAGTGCACTCTTCCACGAGGGGTATAGCGAACTGACGTGGGTCTATTCCAGTCCGACGAGACTGTACTCGATGGATAGTGTCTCGCTGTCATTTCCCCTGCCCCTAAATGGACGAGTATGGAGGTGAGACTTACGTGCCCCGACCAGCCTTGAAATTTCCTATTAGGGTAATTCGTTTGTTCGCTGCCTATTTACGGCTCTTCATTGCGAAGTACACGAAGTTCATTCGCAAGTCATGTTCCAGCTCAGAAGGCGGATATTCCGTCGGGTTTTTCATCCGTATCCTTGAGCTTTCCTTAATAGGGGAACAAACAATGGAGAGCGCCCTCGATTCCTGATGGAGCCCCCTTACGAACAGGCGTCGGCACTAAGCATTCAGTCGACGTACAACCTTGTATAAAAGGTCAGTCCCAGGGACCCTACCCTGTAACCTCACCTGAACCTTGAGCTACCGTACGCCCTTTTTGCTTGTTGGTTTGTTTCAGCCCCGGAATGACTGAACTATACGTGTCCTAAACTCTAGCATGCGATGACGTCCGACGTGCCCCGACCAAAACAAGATGGGAAAGCAGGGCATCTCTACCATGACCTTGCCACGAATCTCTCACCTGCACAGCTAATTGCGGAAGCATGGCAGCGGGAGTCTGCTCAAACACAGGAATTCTGGCGGCAGGCAGAGACGAAGCGGAAGGAACAATATTCGGCACCTCGACCTCCACGACCGCGGAGCGGGAAGATGTAGATAAGATTTAACGAGGAGGTAAGCATGTCTTTTCTGTGAGGCCATAACCGTGTACAGTTGTTCGTATTCTAACGATTACTCCTACCCAAGTTTCGACCTTCTTTGTAAATATCGTTCTCTGCCGACAATTACCCATACGCAGTGTGATTGTAAAACATGGCTATCGCCTAGTATTTAATCGCAGTTATACCCAAGTGTCCAACGAGTGCACGGAATGTGTACGGAGAGTATTCATTTACATCGCCCCCGCCATCATCAGTCTCCTAGAAGTCGTGGAGTAATAACTAAACCTTCAGCCCTACTCACTTCGTTCGAATCGGATTCGTCATCGTCATCATAACCTTCATCCTCTTCTAGCGCGGCTTCCGCCTCAGCTTGCGCTTGTGCCGCCGACGCGGCATTGGCAATTGCCTGCTCCAAAAGTTTCTTCTGGTCGTCCGAAAGACCATAGAGGGACAACTGAGGAACTGAGGGGAAACTGTTGGAAGGTAAACCTCCTTCCTCAGCAAGCGACAAACCTGATGAGCCTGTTGCGTCGGCTGGATCTTCGGCAGTGCGCGAGTGAGCATGTCCGACACTGGCGGAATCCTGGGCGTCGTTGGCAGGTAGGAGAGGAGGCTCAAGTTGCGAAGCCATGCTCTGTATCTGTGCCCTGGCTATCACGCTCGCCAGTGTCGCTTGACCCCCAGTAGGATCCAGGTGGAGCGGTGGCGCAGCATGATCAGTGCCCAACGCCTGCGACACATGAGCTTGTAACATAGAGTGGAGACCGAGTACCGCCGCCTGCATACGCCGGATAATATCATCGTGCAGTTCTCCTTCTTCCAAGCTACCGTGTCCCCCGTGACCAATGTGTCCCGCAGCTACAACCCTATTCGTCACAAGATCGTTCCACATCTTCGTTCGTCTGCCCTCTCGCACGTGCTCTTCGTCACCATTCCTGTCAAGCTCTACTTCCCGTATGGCAGCATCCACACAAATACCACTTTTGCCACCGCGTGCTGCGCTGCTGTTCTTATGTCGCTTGATTGCGTCTCGTCTAGAAAATAGTTTGTCGCAACCCGCGCACTGCCATGCCCTCTTTTCGTGCAATTTCGAGTGACGCTTGAGATCGTGGTTGCGGGCAAATGATGCGGGACATGTAGTACAGCAGAAAGGGCGATGTGTGGCGTGTATCCGTTGGTGAGCCCGGAGACTATAAAGTCGAGAGAATGTCTTGCTACAGCGGGGTACGAGACAGGGATATACAGCGGTGCAAATATCGCTGAAAATGGATGGAGTAGTGTTTGATTCTAAATGAGCCAACGATCTGGAGAAGTGTGCGGGGCCGCGGATGTCGGTTGGCGCCGGGGCATGTTGAGGGGTCACAGCCGGCGCAATCTGGATGCCGCTGAGCACACCTATGACTTGGATCAACCCACCGATTTCCTGAAGGGTGTGCATCTCCTGGCCACCGCGGGCGGACAGCGTTACAGCAAACAAGAAGATTTGGTGTAGCTGCAACTGGATAGACGATATGACGGATGGATCCAGCGGTCCACCCCCAGTAATATTGGGTGCAGTAAGGGCATTCGAAACGGTCCGAACCGCCTCGGTTACCTGGTGTTCAATATCGTGGCGACTGATGTGCGGTCGCTTGAATGAGCGAGATTCATCTAGTTGTGTCTCCTCGTCATCTTCGCGTCGACGTTTTCCTTTGTCAAGTTGAGCCGCAGGGGCGCTCGAATTTCGCATGGTAGCGAAGAGCGTGCCGGAACGAGCCAGTGAAACAAGCGTAGGACTAAGGATTTTTGCATGATCTCTGCGGATGGCACTAGAGTCGACGGCACGACTGAGGATTTCGAGCACGTTACCATTTAACCCAGGAACGGAGGCTGAAGAAAGCGTACACCGCGCCTCAGGGTCTTTTTCTGTCAACGCCAAAATAGTTTTCATAGTCTCGAGTGCCGCTGACACCTTGGGGTGAAGCCTCCGGCTCGTAGACGCTGCACATCCTAGGCCATACTGGGTGGTCTCGGCACCAGACGAAGGCTGGGAAATCCGCAGCCTTTCATTTGCTTGGGCCGCCTGCGCTTTGCTGATATCTGCCCACAACTGTTCCTTCAACCTCCTTGCTATTTCCTCCGGTTCTTCCTCTTCGTCTCCTTCGTCATCCTCGAACTCGCTAAAATCCCCAGTCTCCTCCGCGCCGATTTCATCATTCAGAAGCTCGGTCGTTACCCGAGCTACAGTGGGGTGTTCAGTGGCAGCCTGTGTCATGCTGAAGGTGTAGACAATATCACTGCCTGAGTCTCGCCGTGGTGACAGACTCATATGTGTGATGCCTTCCAAATAAGGATACTACTACCGGAAGCGGCTCCGCGAACGTCCTCTCACACCGCGTCGAAAGATTTTCGGACAGCTGGCAGTTTTCTTCGTGCTTTGACTCACTGCTCACGTCCGGGATACCAAGAAGGATGTCAACCAATACCATCAAGGATTTGACAGCAGGAACGGCCGGCGGAATTGCGCAGGTGAATACCTTGCCACGTCCACTAGTAATTGCTTGGGGCTTGACTGGTTTGCTTGGTGCAGGTCCTTGTTGGACAACCTTTCGACATAGTGAAAGTGGTTAGTGTAATATTAACTTCTCAATCGAGCCATCGACCCATGTAGGAGTCATGCAGCGCATGCAAACATCACCCAAGGGCACCTACAAGGGCATGTTGCACTGCGGTGCTGGCATCTTTAAAAATGAGGGTCCCTTGGCGTTTTACAAGGTAGAAGGTTTTAGGCTTGTCTCCACGCTTTTTTGATTTATTTTATTTTAACGTGATCGTAGGGTACCCTCACGCCATTGTTAGGTATTGGTATCTGTGTATCAATACAATTTGGCGCACTGGAGTATGCAAAACGGGTTTTTGCAGCCCAGAACATCACCAACGGTCGCGGTGGTGAGGGGGGGAAGATGCTTTCTGGTGGTCAACTTTTTATCGCTGGTGTCGGGGCCGGCATCGCTAATGGATTTGTCTCTGGACCGGTTGAACATATTCGAATAAGTAGATTGTTTGACAATTATCGTTCAGTCCACGTGCTGAAATGCCACAGGGTTACAAACGCAATCGAACACGAATCCCATGTTCGCCGGCCCTTTCGATGCAATCAAGAAGATAACTTCGCAGCATGGAATCCCTGGCCTTTTCAAAGGTCAATGTGTCACCTTCCTTCGCGAAGCGGCGGGCTATGGTGTCTACTTTCTGGTGTACGAAAAGTTGATACAGCGCGAGATGCTGACAAAGGGCATCCGCCGTGAAGAGATAAGTCCTATTAATCCCGTGTTATATGGTGCGGCTGCCGGATATGCTGTGAGTATCGATAGAGACATCTTTGCTCACTTCGCTTATCTCAACTTGTAGCTGTGGGCAGTAATATACCCGATAGACATGATTAAATCTAGGATGCAGACCGATGGTTTCACACCTTCGACCGGTCAACAGTATGCTTCTGCGAGGGACTGCGTGCGGAAAGTCTGGCGGACCGAGGGCATTGGTGCCTTTACACGGGGACTAGGTCCCACTCTCATTCGGTCAGTGGCTACTGGTTGATTGTACACACTCTGCTAATTAAACCCCAGATCTCCCTTTGCAAACGGTGCTACCTTCCTTGGGTTCGAGTTGGCAAGCCGGGTCCTTTACTCGTGATAAGTCGCTGGTCGGCGGTTTCTGTTGTGCGCCGCCTGATTGAACATCGTTAGAGCATGCGGCCCTTACGGTGCATAGACGTGGCAATCTATCTCGAGTTAGTTGCTGGTCAACGGTTTACAGAGAAAAGTTGGTGGTCAAGCTGATTGTGCTGACGAGCCGGAAGGTTTGTCCCAAATGATACGTGTGCTCAAGAATGTCGGTTGGATATGCTATGCTGCTCACCGAGAAGTCCCGACGACTTTCTCAAACACGACCCACAATCAGCCGACAGCACGTTGTCAGAATGTACTTGTGCATACATATTTACTCTTGCACATGCACAGGCAAGATCACTTCTTCCTAGTGCTACGTCATGACAACCACCGGCATCGAAGTATTCAGCCGGACCAAACACATCGGGATCATCAAGGTATACATATGCAGGTACAAAGGGTAGTCTACATGCTCGAAGAACCCAAGATGTCGGCGAAGTTTAAGTGCCAAATGATATATCTATGTACCCAATTTCGCGAACATCATTTACAAGAGCGCGACAACAGTGACGATGGTATACAGGTAATACTGCTGTGTAAAATGTTGTCGAGAAAGAGGCTTGTGAACCGTCATTGAAATCACGTCGCACCTGTCTATCATTTACAGCTTCCAAAGTTTCCTGCACTACTTGGTCTTCTGTTTAGGCTTGCCATCAGCATCGAACAGAACGTGCTCGTCACCCAGGATCCTCGGACCATCCCCAACGCAGGTGTGGATGAGCCCTTTCACAGCACCAACTTCGTGTCTCTTCGTGACTGCTGAGTTGAAGCCAGGCACGAGGCTGCCCTCAATGACATCGTTGAGGAAAGGGTCTTTGAAAGGCTCTGGTTGAGGGAAAAATTGGATGATCATGCCGATGATCTCTTTCATATTCTCTGCAGGTGCATAAATGACAGCGTTCGGTCCAGCGTCAAAAGTGTAAGCTGCTTTGCGTTTTCCACCTGCGGCATTGGATACGCGATTGTACTCGGTGACGACGGCAATGATAGCACGACTGACGTCGTTCAAGTAGAAGATCGGGGGGTCCGTGTCGAGGGCGACAGCATGGAATTGATTAGAATCCCGCATCGTGATTTTCGCAAAGGTATCAAAATCCTTTTTCAAAATAGCCTGCTTGATATCCTCCAGCTGTTCCTCGACGTGCTGGATTCGGTGTTGGAAGAGTGCCGACGTCTCCACGGTCCGCTGCATGCCGGCAGTGGAAGAAGTACCCTTCTTGTCGTCGGAGACGATGCAGACAAGAGCATGGATCTCTGGCCAGAATGCGTGATCCGCGACCTGCAAGGCACACGAATCGGATCCGTGAAGATCATCCTTGCCCATTTGCCACTCTACAAAACCTCCGAAAAGGGAGCGGCAAGCAGAACCAGAACCCTGACGCGCATTTATGGAGAGATCGGAGATGTCAGAAGGGTCAGAAAGAGGAAGATCATAGAGGTTGGCAAGAGAGTAGGTCAGGGCTGCGAAACCGGATGCAGAGGAGGCCAACCCGGCAGCAGTTGGGAAGTTGTTTTCCGAACAAATGTGGACTTTCCACTGGGATACCTAAGAGCACCGGATGGTTGAAAAATCGGAAGAGACGGGTTACAATCAAGCGTACCTTTGGTTCGTTAGGATGATCAGCTTCATAGCGTTCCCGCTGCTTCTTCATTGCTTGTAGACACGTGCTCAAGCGCTTGTCGTCGTCAATCTTTACTTCTTTTCCATTGAGCCACAATATATTATCCTCGTATTCTGCACATGTGCGAGAGGTGGTGGTGGAACAGAGATGATCCTGGCTTAGTGTGACCGATAAGGATGAGTTAGTGGGCAGAATTAATGATTCATTGCGCTTTCCCCAGTATCTAGAGCACGATCAGAGTTTGGAAAGAGAAATGCCCGCGAACTGACTTGATACAAGCGATATTGACCGGTGCGGATACGGTAGCTTGCTTGATGAACATGGTAGCTGAATGTCAGGCAAGCTCGGCTCAGACGCACAAGGTGGACTTGGTAATCAGTGGCTGTGTTGAATGGACTGTCACGCTGCCGGGCCACGGGACCTATGCATCCCGATTATTAAGCCAAATTAGCCACGTTCCAACACACCATCGTCATGCCTAATTTGGCTTCTCAACTCGCTTTTCCCAACACCAGCAATACCTCCCGCCCCAAATACCGACTACCTTCGTAGAACTGGACTGCAAAGGTACGATGGCCGGCGGGCACTGCTCGGCTACGTGCCGTCATGCCGCCCCTCCTTTCGGTTTCTTTCGCACGCCCCTTCCCCCGCTCCATTATCATCGTCGTCATCGTCGCCGCCGTTCTCGGCGCTGTAGCATTGCTCTCGCTGTTCCCCACCTACCGACTCACGCCTTAGACGACACAAGTAAGTATCGTACGCTCTCTAGCGTCCAGTTCCCTCTCACATCGCTTCTAACACTCCTCGTCATCGCCGTCATCATCAGTATCGCCCTGTGCACTGCGCCATCGATCTTACCATCCCCACCTATCGACTCACGCCCTGAACTACGCAGGCAAGCCCCGTACCCTTTCCAACGTTCCCTACAGCCCAAACGCTGCCGTTCAACCCACTATGTCTCGTCGGACCTCGACCAGGCTCCGAGGACTTTCAAAATCGATATCTCTTCATGGGTTCAGAGGACGTGTTCGGCGCACAAGGGTGCTGCAGGCAGGCCGACAGGCAGATCGCCTCCGCCACAACGACGATCAGCGCATTGCGGATATTCAATGTACGTCCTCTTATATTATTTCATTGACCCAACGTGTAAGCTAATTAACACAGTGTTGGCCGCTGAGGACCAGGACGCTGCCGACCGCATGTTTGAAGACCAAGGCATGGACTTAGGAAATGGCGAACCCGTACCCTTCAGCAGCCCAGATTCGGACGGTGATCATGAGAGTGATGATGAGTTTTCAGGACTGTCGGAACACGTTTCAGGATGGTTGGCTGTTTTCTCTCGTGTACTTTTTCTTTCAATGATGGTAGTACACTAGGCATCGAGCAGATTGCCGAGATCGCAGGGACCGTACCGAGCTTCAAGTCAATCGTTGGGACGCCCAGATGCCTCGCCTTGTCGAGGCCTACCTTGATTTTCGTTCTCGTAGCTCTGACGATGGATCCTTATTGGAGGAACATGCTGAGGCGTTCGCAGTGCCTGCGGATCCTCTCCCTGACATTGTCACCGAGATAGAGCTTGTCGATATTTTCAGTAAGTCGTGAAAGCCCTGGCATCCAGGTAGTACTCTTCTTAATTGTCTTTTTATCCAGCTCGGCGCAAGGCGACACTGCAGGCGCGCCCGCACCATATATTCCCCAACGAAAATCTCATTTACCATGGATACCTAGGCTGCTCACCCGTGTATCCAACCGTCGCTTTCTCTCTCCGTACTCTTGCAGTTCTCCGACAGGCGCGCCGTGCATGCCCGCGTTTCAGTATCCATGCGCAATGCAAAATGATATGTCATCTCCATAATGTAAGGTAATCTCATTTCGTCATTTGTTCCGTATTGACTCCTTGACAGATGCCGTATCGTCCATACCTCTTCCAACAGCTCACACGAGTCTTCGATGTATATTTAGATATCATTCATCGTGTTAATCAAAAGATTCAAGTGGCCCTTCACCGCGACACTCGAGAGTGGAGACTCCGAAACGAGTGTCCGGCGTGTTTCTACCGCATCAAAGATGAGCCGACACTTACATTCGACTGGCTCATTTCCATTGACGGTAACAACAGCCTCAAGCGATGGGACACAACAGTGTACGGCACTGCTCCTCGCGCGGATCATCGCACCCCAAGATCGACCTATTGGTTGAGTAACGAGGAAGTGGACAAGTTCAAGTATGAAGTCAAAGCTAGACAGGTATCTTTAATTTATTGACTCGTTGTCTTCACTGACTAATCAGTGCTTTGAAGACACAGGGTCCACATACTGACACAAGTGCCGAGATTTACGACGATGATTGGCCTGCAGAAGTACCCGACGTCCCCAAAGACTTCAACTGCGTTGACCGATGGCGCAACGCGAAGGCTGATGTGCGGAAGAAAACCTTTGAGGTGTTCGAAGAGTCTGGAATCTTTATCGCCGCTTGTCGGCATCGCTTTATTCTCTTGGCTTGCGATATGATGAAGAGTGGCGAACTGTAAGTATCAGGTTCTGACTCGGTTATCAGTAGTACTGACGGCATCAGGGCAAAGTATCCGCTAGCGATGATCAATTGCCTAGTTGCTGCATATGGTCCGAATGGTGCCTGTGCATACGATATCGGCTGTGCATTTGCAAGAACCGCGAGTACCAGCAGCATCGGGCCAAGGATACAGGCACTCGGTCTACGTTTCATGGTCGGCGCTTTTCATGGACATGCGCACAATCGTCTTTGCCAGTTGGGCTGGCATCCAATGTACATCGAGGGCACTGGTAATACGGAGGGCGAAGGCTGTGAGCACGTTTTCTCAGCGTTCAATGAGCTGGCCCGAAGTACACGCCATGCAACCCGGTTCCATCGACATCAAGCTATTGAGGAACACATCGCATTTTGGAATCAGGACAAATATGAGGCGCTTAGTGCGTATTGTTCTTACTAAAATTTGCTTCCTTTTTTGATTTCTCTATCAGCACGTTTTATTCGGAACCATTACCGAGAAGCGACGAACTCAGTCCGTCGTCTCAGTAGTGAACTTAATTTTCTCAAGGCTGCGCTAAATCTTACTGATGATGATTTCCCCCGGTTTATTGCCGAAGAGCGCTTGTATCTCAATTCCCTGAAGCAACAGCCGGTTCACGATGCGCAAAAAGTTCGTTATGTTCAAGTTCTTGACGATCTCGAAGAGAAGAGGTACGTTCCATTTCAGTACTCGGTGCAATGCAGGTCTGAATCAGTGGCACTGTCATATTAGGATGGAATGGAACTCTGCACGCGAGGCTGCCAATGCAGCCCTGAGTGGCGTTGTTGAAGGTGACTTCACCGCCATGGCAGCTGCCATTAATGAGGCTCGTGTTCGGGTCGAGCTCGCGTATACGAAATTGCAAAATGCGGAAACATTGGCCGCGCATATCCAAGGCCAGCTCGGCCTCGAGTCGCCCTGGAAAGTTGGTGGAGAGGAATATACCCACTATAGAGAAGAGGCTATGCTTGGCAAGTATCGCGAGGCATTAGGTGAATTGGAGCGATTGGTCGTCATGCGCCTTTTCGAGCTCTCAAAACTTGCAATGTCGGGCACTGGTAAGTAATTTTACCTTTTCTATCAGCTATACTCACGGAGAGCAATAGGGTATAAACTCCGTCAACAGATTAGCAAGGGCCTCCAACGGAGGTCTGAGGCCATTCGGAAAGCAATTACACGGTACAACGTTCAAGCAGGAAGACTCGATCCCCCGCGCTCTCCCATCTCGTGGAAGGACATTGCGCAATATTCATTTTTAGGTGAATTCGATCTACTACGGCATGCGCAGGATGATGTTCGAGAACGCACGTGGGCTAAACCAGCTGTCCGTGAGGCCACGACCAAGTTCTTCAAATTATGTCGTGCAAAAGAAGAAATCACACGGTTAAATGTCGAGATTCGTCGTCTACGAACGGCTATACACGACGAAGAGCGGGAGGTATCACAAACCATCGCGAACCTTCGGCACTCCGACCCACTTCTTGCACTTGAATTCGAGCGCTGTCACCGACCACGCACAGCAGTGAATGCAGTTCATATACACCGCTTGGATCATCTCGAGAATCAATACGGGTTGCCGCGAAGTAGCATCGGCACCCGTACGCAGGTATTTCGTTCTAATGATGATAATGTAGTGGTGTCAGATTCTGTCCGTCAGGATGAGGACATGGCGACCGAGCATGGTGATGTGAGGAGGACGCCGCCCGATTTTCGAAACGAGGCATCCCCCCAAGGTGATTGTCTATGTCCTCTTCCGCAATACACTGTCCGACTTATTTATTAGACCAATCTTCTACTTTTGACGACATCTACGCGCTTTATATCAATGATCCAGGGGATCACGACCTTCTGGATGAAGAAGAGGATATGATGGAAGTTCGATCGATGGCAGATTTCCTGCAAGAGATTGCAGATTGATGGATGACAGTCGATATTCTTACGATGTCTTCAGTACGCTACCACTCACATTTCTCTGTGCTGCTATCTCCCTTCCTAGTCGCTGATGCAGGTAGACTGCATCAGCAACCTAGGAAGGGGAATAGTCTTGGCTCGAACTTTTTTGCCTGTTACCCCTTCACCCATAGTAGTTCGTTTCCCAGTTACAGAGAAATTTAATTTTTTAAGAAAAAGATAAACAACAAATCTTACGGTGGGTTCGAGAGAGGTGAACATGGTAGAGAGTACTAGGGCTATTGCACTACCAGATTAAAACAGTCGCATTTAATTCAACACCCTGGGCTTTGAGTTTCAGTCGGAAGCTGTATACTAGTATTGCTGGCACTGAAGCGGATGTTTCTTATTTGGGGTACTATGCCTTCAGGTTTCCTAATGAAAATGTGCAACCTCGTTGCTTCGTCATTTTTGGAGAGTGCTGCGAGACGACACTTCAGGAACTACACCGAGTCAAGCAGTACTATTGTTTCATCCACAGCGGACTACAACACAGTCTACATGGGTGGACAAGGAGTGGTAAGCGTTTTGGTGTGCATCTGACACACGGGTGGTAACGATTACCAAAACCTTCAGTATGTAACATTTAAGATAGCGCGAGGTACTCAAATGTACCTCATCTGCTTCCTGTCAACCCTCGTCCAAACTACGATGGCTTTCCAGCACGCTGACCTCGAAAACGATGGCGATGGAATGGCTCCTTTCCAACGTCGAAATCCATTCACGGTTGCGGCGATCACATCCTTGTATTCCTCTCCTTTTGCTGAAGGTTTTAGCGTTGGTCAGCGCCAGGCGGCCATACGGGCTCTTCTCAGATACGGTGCACATGAAGATGGCATGCATCATCACACCAGATCACCGGGCGGTCTCCATCCGGCTTATGCAGCCTTCAATCCCGTTGACAAAACTGAGGGTAAAGTCATTCGCAGGACGGACATGATTGAAGCATCTCTTGGCGATGTTTTTGATGCGGTGAGTTCAACGTCCAATGAGTTGCAGGCCTTGCAGGATTTATGATACAATAGATTACCTTGCAAGACCGTTTAGACGGCGGATTATCTGTTCTCATTAGATGCCCAGGTTCTGACTCCCCTGTTGCCGCTGAAGAGCTGTCGGTCGATGTCTACGTTACCCCCCGCGAGGTCCTTGGAAATGAGCGTGTCTCTGGTGACTCCGCCATGCTCGTTCAGGCTTTCTGTCAGGAATTTGCCATTCCTCACCTGCAACGCTTCACAGAGCGGTGCAAAATCGAGTCGATTAGGGCGCCCAAACCACGCAGTAAGTCTATACTAGAATATTTCTTAGCTTCGTTAACTTTGGCGCAGCGGGCGCAGAACCCATCAGTCTCAGTCGGCCGAATCACCTTCCTGCTTCTGTAAGCCCCGCCTCCTCACGAATTCTATGCACGGCGTTCAGTCCTGAGGTAAAACCCGACGCGGAGAGCGATGAGTGGCACCTGTCACCTTCTGCCGCAATCCGTGAGACCGTTAAATTTATTCCTAGCACAAAGAAGCTACAGTCTCCGACCACTCCCGGTACCTCTTGTCTTCGCCAACGTTCTACCCGCCGTCGCCCTGCAGATGCTTTTCTATATCCAACTACTGCCGTTTCTTTGGAGCCGACTTCACCTGTCACTGCTCCTGACCAGTCGGCTCCGGGTTCGCCACTGATTAGCGTTGGACCAAACACGGATGCCGTACTTGATCGTTTCGGTCTTGGGGACGATTTACTTCCTCGCTTGCATTCATTGGTTCGGACAGTACGCAGCAGCCGTTGGGAGGTTGTTTTGAGGGCCGCGCCATGGAGTCTGACATACGAACAAGCTTCCAATTTATCCAGGGCGCTGTTGGCTGACATCAAAGGAACACCCGAATTTCATATCATGACGGTATTTTCCCTTCGCATTTGCAGTTACCCGTGATGTCTAACTAATGTTGTAGCAAACAACATGGCCGATCCTTAGCGTTCTGCTAAGGATCCTTGGTATCGCGACCCTGTCGGGTGTCCTTTACATTCTATTTCTCATGGTATTCTAGTAAATCCTGTCTTCCGCATTCATGCATATTGGTCGTTCTAGGTCCTGAATATATCCGGTTTTTACCTGCCGTTCTCAATACTTAAGTATTGCCGCACGTCGGGGGACCTTGTCCCCTTCCTCTTCATGGTTTTACAAACCGTTCATTCTTCCAAGCCCACTGCCCGACGCGTTCAGCCCAAAGCACGTCCACGTGTCAAGGTCATCCTTAGTGCGAATGCACGCGCCGCATTGAAACTGAACCAGTATGACAAAGCGGAGAAGTTTAAAAAGGACTTAGACGATGCATGGCAGTCTCTGGACAAGGTAACGAAGACTCTCGCGTCCAAGCACCACAAAAGTGTTCGGCGCGTCCAAAATGATCTTCATCTAGGTCATATGAAGTTCCGCTCCAAGCACAGCAAGATCAGTGCTTGGAACGCCTTCTGTTGGAAGAAGGGGCGCATGATGAATCAGTCAAATGAAAATGGTATTTAATCTTTTGTTTGTGTTCTATGGGGCCGTTTAGTTGACTACATTGCAGTGGCCGGTACCACGAGTACGCTGCTCGACCTCGTCCGTGAGAATCGGATGGAGTATCACGAGCTTTCAGCCGAAGACAAGAATCATCTTGTGGAAGAATTCAGTGAATTTAGGGAGTCGAAGGCCATTGGGGTTCGTGTCTCAACAAAGTCGAAAATCAATGATATCACCCACACGCTGAGGGCAGTCGAGAACGAGGTATGCCTGTCCCCCCTCCCTCCGCTATCTCTATCACGTATCACCCTTTTTCTAGCTCCATAATCTCAGGTCTCGGACCGGTGTCGAAACTATGCTGTATGCGACGCGCGGGACGACTGATCTTCCGCTTCGAGGCGTCGCGTTCGCAACTGAGGGCGTTGCTGACTTCATGGGATCTGTGATGGGCATCGACACTCAAGATCTTGTTAGTAAACTGGAAGGCTTCGCTGTACAGGGAATCAAAGGTGCGTTATTCTTTTTGACTGTAGAAAACATTAAGTTACATTGTATCTAGGAGCGGCCGAGAACCATCGACAACGTGTTTCAAATGTCCGCGCGGCTATTCGCAACATCATCAACTCTCAGCTACGTATGTCTCCTCTTAATTTCTCCAACGGATAAATTATTAAATCGTTCGTACTCAGGGGACGTTACTGGAGATCCGAAGGCAAAAATGCAATGGGTGCAATACTTTCGAAATGTGGTCGCTCGCTACCATGTTATCATAGATGGATGGCCAGAGTCCGTTCCATTTGCAAACCTCAGTAGCCTGTCCAGTTCACTCCCCCGGCTCGAAGTCTTATTACGAAAGTGGGAGATGGGAACAACTTACTGGCGGGCACTCTCAGATGAAGAGTTCGAGCAGCTTCGGCAAAAGAGGTCTGAGGAATTGGAAAGTGGGGGGATTGAGGAATGTTCACGCCGCACACGTTCAGACAAAGGTAAAAAGCGTACTTATCATTCCTCAGCTGCTGCAAGCAATAAGAAGTACAAAAGTGCTGCCACTGTTGATGACGAAGATGACGAGGGGGATGTAGGGCTGGATGGAAGTGCCCGGGCATCTGTGCAACCCACACATGTCTTCGGAGATGTGGTGGCTACCAACGACAATGATTCTAATCCTACAGGGCAGACCGCCTCCACCACCGTTGCTAGGCCCACTGCAGCCCACACCTTGGACATTGCCAGCGTCATAGATACTAATCCTACCACAGTGGAGAGTGCAGCTGCCCAAAGTACTCTCGGTCCGGATTTCGGCGCCAACGATATGGATTCTTCAGCAAGGACTGAACAGCAGGAATTTCTTGATGATTTTGCTGATAGCATACTCAACTTTGACGCCACCACGTTAGCCCTATACTGAATACTCGATTTATAATTCACCCGTGTCAATTACATGCTTCAGAAGAATACATACCCAACTCGAGTGCCCTAAGTAGGGGAGGGAAGCACAGACGTAGTCCAATAGTCCGTTAGTACTTTGTTACGGAACATCCACCGACAGGATACGCACAAGCGTTCAATGGTCGCATCCCAGCCCGCTGCGTATAAACCTGGTTGATGTTCGCCAATCGTCTCGCCCGTGCGTCCGGAGTAATTTCATAGCCGTACTTGTACCTCCAATCTGCAGCTTGCTGTTGAGCGCAGAACCGCTGCACCTTGACATCAGCTTTATACTAAGATCTATGGAAACGAGTGGCTCACCTGTCAGGCCAGTCATCACACACCGATAGTAGAGGTTATACTGTGAAGATGAAGGACGGAAGACACATCAACGAGCCTGTTATTGAGAGCGAGGCCAGATGCCACGAACGTTGGTAAGACTGACTTGGATTGAAGGCGACGGGCGGACAGTCGAGAGTATGTAGTCAAGAACCATTGGGAACCCACTTCCAGCCTCATGTTCGCCGCATGCATGTGGCACTGCGAGATGTTGGTGGCACATAGCGATGTCGAGTTCCGACGAGACATAGTGGGTTGAACGGCAGCGTTTGGGCTGTAGGGAACGTTGGAAAGGGTACGGGGCTTGCCTGCATAGTTCAGGGCGTGAGTCGATAGGTGGGGATGGTAAGATCGATGGCGCAGTGCACAGGGCGATACTGATGATGACGGCGATGACGAGGAGTGTTAGAAGCGATGTGAGAGGGAACTGGACGCTAGAGAGCGTACGATACTTACTTGTGTCGTCTAAGGCGTGAGTCGGTAGGTGGGGAACAGCGAGAGCAATGCTACAGCGCCGAGAACGGCGGCGACGATGACGACGATGATAATGGAGCGGGGGAAGGGGCGTGCGAAAGAAACCGAAAGGAGGGGCGGCATGACGGCACGTAGCCGAGCAGTGCCCGCCGGCCATCGTACCTTTGCAGTCCAGTTCTACGAAGGTAGTCGGTATTTGGGGCGGGAGGTATTGCTGGTGTTGGGAAAAGCGAGTTGAGAAGCCAAATTAGGCATGACGATGGTGTGTTGGAACGTGGCTAATTTGGCTTAATAATCGGGATGCATAGGTCGAGAAAGCGACCTTTTGCTGAGGAGGTCTGATCCAGTGCTACACTTCATCAGTTCTGACCAACAACGCTCGACAGCGACCACGACACCGCGTTGGAACGACCATTTGCGAAACTGATTTCTGGAATAATATCTCTGTTTCCGACACATCCAACCTTGGTGGATAATTGTAAGGCTCCTGCCCCATTGTCTCGGCTACCAAGTCTACGATCCACCCAGGTTTCAGGATTCGTCGTTCAGCTGGCTGTGTAAAGAGAGGTCGCAGACACAAATGCCATGTTCTATCCCCAGCAATCCCCCGCCATTACCCACAAACATCCCAACCACCACGACCAGTCCCCTTGGGGCCGTACCCATCATCCTGTCCTGGGCCCCCCTGGTTCGCAAACCATCGGCCCGCCGCCTGCGTCGCCTGGATATGCGCTCTACACAAATGGATCCGTGAACCCCATGCAACACCACCCAGGACACCCTCATACACTCTCGCATACTCCAATGGCCCATCACCAACACCATAATTCGCTTTCTCACTATCCCTCTCCACCAAATGGTCATATGCACAACCAACATATTGGACAGGCATCTCCTGGGAGCGCTGCCAGTCAGATAATCACTCCTCACTGGCAACAGCAGCTCCTTAAGTGTGAGGTATGTCTGTTTATATTACACGTAATACCGGAATGTAGATCTAATCAGGTTGCACGTTCAAAGATGATAAGATCGTCTCGCTTGCCGCACCACAGGGCGCGGGCTAGTGCTATGGCCTCTCGTACAGTCACTAAATCAGCCATCCCCATCACGAATCCGAACCACGTGAAACCAAGCAACGGTACAGACGTTCCCGATGCAGCGTCAAAAGACGGCGGGACTTCAACTGCCTCTAGCACTCCAGCTCCTACAACCGCTTCGGAGAGCTCTCCGGTGTCAGCTAACTCAGCACCTAATCACCCCTCTGCCACAGTAGCACCCATTTCAGAGGCTCCACGCCCGACAGCAGAACCACCCGAAAATACGTGGAATTCACTGGACATGGGCGGCGTTAATTTAAAGACAATTCCACACAACTCTGGGCTGTTTACATTCACGTTTCTCATCAATCTCTACCTCAACCACAACTCTCTAACGGCAGTACCTCCAGAGATCTCGAAGCTGCGTCATCTAGAATTGCTAGACTTGTCGGGGAATGCGCTCACGACAGTGCCTCCAGAGATGGGCATGCTCACGCAGCTCAAGGAGCTCTATCTTTTTGACAACCAGATTGTTATGCTTCCACCGGAGCTTGGCAGTCTACACCAGTTACAGACACTCGGCATAGAGGGTAACCCTCTCGACGCGAGCCTGAAGGGAATGGTGCAGAAGGAGGGCACGCCGGCACTCATTTCGTATCTCCGGGACACCTGTCCGATGCCTCCCCCACCCCCACAACGGGTATGGAAAAACGTTATCAGCCCTGCGGAACGAGAAGCTCTGGCGAACGATCCTCATACGGAGACTTTCAGTGTCCTTTGTTACAACATTCTGTGCGAAAAGTACGCGACAGAAAAGTTGTATGGCTACACCCCTTCGTGGGCGCTATCGTGGGATTACCGGAAAGAGTTAATCTTAACGGAGGTGATGACCTACGATGCAGACTTTCTGTGTCTACAGGAGGTAGACATTGCCCAGTACGAGGATTATTTCGTCAAACACCTACAGGGGCAGGATTACGAAGGCATCTACTATCCAAAGTCACGGTACAGGACCATGAGCGACATCGAGCGGCGACAGGTCGACGGTTGTGCAACTTTTTACAAGGCCAGCAAGTGCGTGCATTCCATTCAACGCGGTACACTACATTCTAACATATTTCTAGGTATCAGCTTGTTGAGAGACAGCTCATCGAATTCAGTACCGTCGCGATGCAGCGGCCGGATTTTAAGAAGACGGACGACATGTTCAACCGGGTGCTTGGAAAGGACCATATAGCTGTTACATGTCTTTTCGAAAACAAGAAAACGGGCACTCGTGTCATAGTCGCCAATGCACACATTCATTGGGACCCAAACTTCCGGGACGTTAAGCTTGTCCAGGCCGCGTTACTGGTGGAAGAAATCGAGACAATTGCTGCCTATTTTTCCAAATTGCCCCCTCGCCCGCCAATCAGCCTCGATGACCAACTGGGTCCTTCACGGCCACCACCTACGTACTCTGACGGAACGAAGATACCTACCATCATCTGTGGAGATTTCAACTCTATTCCGTCGAGTGGCGTGTGGGAGTTCCTATCTACTGGTTCAGTGCCACCAGACCACCCAGATTTCATGTCCCATCTGTATGGAAAATACACCA
This sequence comes from Pisolithus albus, assembly GCA_024613165.1. Taxonomy (NCBI): domain Eukaryota; kingdom Fungi; phylum Basidiomycota; class Agaricomycetes; order Boletales; family Pisolithaceae; genus Pisolithus; species Pisolithus albus. The sequence goes on from JANFAB010000005.1 coordinate 638,813, forward strand.
CGGAGGGCCCGAAACACAGGCTCAGCTTGAAGAGCGCGTATGCTGCCGCGGGTGATATCTCCTTGACAAACTATACCCCACGCTTCCAGGGTGTCATTGACTATATATGGTACTCTGCGGGCAATCTGTCTGTCAATGCGGTTTTGGGTGAAGTAGACAAAGGGTACCTCGAGAAGGTCGTTGGTTTCCCAAACGTACATTTCCCTTCGGAGTAAGTTTCAGAATTTTACAGACGTGTATTAAAAAGTCTGATGGTCTTTCCCCTCCCTTCTTTCCAGCCACGTATGCTTAGTGAGCGAGTTCCGGGTAAAACCCGTGCGGGATGCCCTTCCCTCATCGACTTCGTCATCCAACGGTACGCACTCCTGAATGGGATGGAGTGTGGGTTCATCCTTCCTATTTACTTACTCGCTCTATCATTTTTTGCCTTTTGCACCTATACTTTTTCTGCAGTACATTGCTTTCTTGCTTGCGTGTACACGGGGGAGTGGTTGCGTATATACAACAGTACTTACATGTTGTTTGTTCCAAATTCAGTCCTATATTTCCAATTTTCTTTTCCATGTCTCCCCTCTCTTCCTGCGTGTTGTCCGTGGAGTGTGCTTGCCCGGCGTTCATGTACGTTGCCTGTCTCTCTTTCTCACTTTGTTGACAAGTAAATCCGGTCTCAAATCTCTGTCCATATATATGTCTGTAGCATGTGCCCTGTACTCCTCTTATCTAAACTATATCCTCCTCATTCCTCCATCCAGCGTTCACATCAGTAAATTCGCACGTTACTTTTTTCGACTTTTGGAACTTTTTCGAGTTCAAAAGTAAAAAAAGCAGCCACTTTTTAAAGTAATGTTGTCACTTTAAATAGTAGATCTCTCACTCGAAAAAGCAGAAAAAGCAGAGCTTTCCAGGCTTTTCCTACTTTTCGTCACACTTTCCTTGCTCTGAAAAGCATTAAATGACAATAATAAAGTTGCATACCAGTATCTCGACCAAAGGTACAAATCTAGTACTACTGACATACCAAAAAGCGAAAGGTCTGGTGTGGAAGTGAATGGGATAGGAGAGGGGAAGGCTGCCGAATGATAACTGCTGATGCAATCAACACGAAACTGTTGGGAACAGTAGGGGGGATTGTGAGGCATATGCAGAACAAGAAACTGAGTGGATACGCACATCCAGCCCTAAGATACAAGCAAAACTACCCAGAAACACCTCTCTCTGACAAAATTCGAATTCCTCCACAACGGCTGGACCAATTGCGACGAGAGTTACGCTGTTCGAGAGCCGGGATCGAGTAGTATAATGACCCAGAAAAGCGAGAGGCCCAGAGAAGAACTTAGGGAGATATGGTGCAGACAATTCACAGGGCAGCAAGATTGGGGGGAAGGGGAAGCCGCCAAGCAACAACCACTGCGCCATTCAACGTGAAACTGTAGGTGACAGTAGGGGGGATCTGGGATGACATGGAGTAAAAGGAATCGTACCAATTGGATCATCTGAACCCGAGTTATTGCCGAAGCAGTCTCGTAGCCTTCCAGATGCAGGCCTGGCCATATCTCTGGAATGGCTGCAAGGAATTCAACAAAAGAGCTGTCAACCGAAGCAGCTCAGCAGGGAGAATGCATTCATGAATTGGCGAGATGAACCATACCAATCAGCCCATCCATTCCGGAGATACATACTCACCAAGGTATCTCCCACCCCTCCCTACAGAAAAATTCTCATATATCCACAATGGCTTCATAAATAAAACTGGTGTGGCAGAGCAACACAGCACTTACCTTGTGTGGTGGGACAATACTAAGCATTGAACTACCAACATGGCGAAACTGAACAAACTCCAGGCTGCAGGTCCCACAAAGCAGCGTGAGAACTTGGGCTGATTTTTCCAAATCGTACGACACTGACACTCAACATTGCTGACATAAGCATGCACACAAAATTTCTTCTAAGTGCGTGCACCCCATCATTCCACTGTCCTGCAGACCTACATGTAAGGTTGGTGATGGCAGCCAGCCATGAGGCTCACAGAATGCACTGGTAGACTCCAAGTCACCCCAATTGTGGATGGATGGAATAGATTGGTAGATAATTACAACTGCAACAGAACTGGTTTTATACTTTTTATAATATATATAATAATGTAGTACACCTGGTCTCGGAGTGGGCAATAAAAAGCTGGAAAAGTATAATGAGACTGCTTTATTTGCTTTATTTACTTTTGATGCTTCGCAAAGTGCAGAAACTCGGAAAAGTTCCAAAAGAGGAAAAAAGTAATGTGCGAATTTACTGATGCAATGTGAGCGAACCAGGTTGCAGACTGAACAAGTGGTACAAGTGGCAGAGCGAGGGAATCTCGACAGAATCGATACACAGGTAGCCTGCTTTCCGGTGGAACCATCTCAATGTAACTTATATATCTGACTGTTAAGATACGCATCTTCAAGCTTCAAGCTTATGCGATAGGGCATTCGTCGTTACTTCCGTAGCGGCGATTACAAAAAATTTATCTGTAGTGCCAGTCGGGAATTTCTATAAGAGTGGTAGTGGATTGCCATGTTAACAGATCATTATGGATGAAGAGGTGGGTGTGCCGGCGAAACGATGAACAAGCGGGTGATGAGGATATGGAGACAGGGAATCGTATGCTATGGATGTGATGCATGACGTGCACTCGTAAACCTGCAAAGTAAAGACCCGGTATCAAAGGACGGAATGGAGCGGAGATATCTAGCAACCAGCTAGCGCCTTCAGTGACATACATAAACCCCACAGAAATGAACGCACAGACAAACTGAGGGAAGACATTAATGAAGCGACGACGTTTCACTGGATTCACGCCCCGAACTTCTCTCAGCTTCTTCGTACGAGGGCAAGCCTTGCATACTTGTCAGTGGTGGTACGCCCCCGATGATCCCACTGGCAGATGCCCCGTAATCTGGCACCTCGGTCAATGCGCGCATCCTTGACTCGGATATTGAGACGGCTACTTCAGCAGCTGGGGTGGCCGTTACAGGGACTGAGGAGTGGAGAGGCGATGGCGCGTGAGCGTAATGCCCCGTTGAGCTCGGTACTGTGGTCGTGGTGGTCGGGGATGAGGATGTTGACAATGCGCCAGCGATGTTTGTATATGAACTAGAGCGTGACGGTAGCCATCCGTGAGTCGCAGGTTTCAATGTTATGCTGAAGATCCCAGGGAGAGAACGACTAGCTTGGCTGCTGTGCACGTGTGTCTCACAGGACGTCAAATTACTGCCGGGTCCACCACCGGTATTTGTCCCCGAAATGGAGGTCATTATCAAATGACGCTCCGGGCTAGGCGCGCGGCTTCCACGACGACTCACTAGCCTCGAGCTTGGGCGACTCCCGGCGCGGCTACTCCCCTCTGAATGCGAGGGAGAGGGGTGGTTAGGAGTTTGCAAGGATGAGTCGCGCGACATGGAGAGCAGTAGCTCAGAGTTGATCCACTCAAGGGAGGTGTTTTCTTCTGCCTGAGGAACGTATGGTAGGTGGGGGATCATCAAAGCCCTAGGGGACTCGGAGACTGGCGGCGTCCAGCTTCCTTCACTCAAATGATTCGTCAGTCGTCCTTCGGGGTGATATACGTTGGGAACACGGTCCCGCACGTGGGATGGATAGCTTGGCAGTTCTGCATCCTGTTCTTCTCCAAGGGGAACCTCGGACCCACCAAGAATGAGGCGACGTGTAGTTGCAGAATTAACACGTGATTCATCGAGAAGACGGTGATCCAAAATGTGAATCGGGAGCGAACACCGTAACTCAGACGTATGCCCGTCTAGATTTGACATGAGAATAGACCATCGTATTCGATGGCTGACCACGATAGGTTCCAACAAATGCGACGGTGTCGCAGATCGAGGTATAGTAAGGGACAGTTGCGTGACCACGTCTGTGGGACTCATCTGTTCCGTTTCAGCAGCAAACTCCTCCGTGGAAGATGACTCTCCGGATGCCGACGACGGTACCGGAAAAGGGGTGTCAAAAGGGGACGAAGACTCCGAGATGGGAGATCTAGTAGACAGCGAAGCATGGTTCTGGCCGGCCATCGATCCAGGGCTCGTGCGATCTTCGTTGGATAGTCCACTGGGAGGCGAGGGGGTATCCGACCCTTGCAGGATCGGTGCAGGCTCGCCATAATGCTGCTCGAGTTTTGGAACGGCTCTCCCACCGGATAATGCGTGTTCGGCACTAACGATTTTCCGCGTGTGTTCTTGTGTGGTTCCACGGCAGTGCACTTTGGTGGTCTCAATAATTTGAGTAAGCACCGTTAGCACGCGTACGCCCTTGACCAACGGTGAAAATTTGACGACTGCTGTGAGTATGTCACCAACGGCCCAGACCTTGTGCGGTAACACGATCGAATACATGAGTTTCTCGGGCCAGCTGTTTTCGATCTCGAGTGTTTGTTGAAACTCGAGGGCGTCCGGGGCAAATGAATGTATGAGGAAGATAGGTATAGCGGCTTGCATGTTATGGGATAGGCCAGGTCGCACGGCGACCGCCCTGAGCTTATACGAGATGATCACGCCGCCATGTGCGCTGGTCGCCAGGCTAGATGGGAGCGACCCGCCAAGTTGCAACTGGAATGGAAACAAGTGGCGACCAGCCTTCAGGGTATGGCTGTGGCGCTTCTCGCCTTCTAAGAATGACCAGTCGTGTGTACAGATAGTATAGGTCTGAGGTGAATTATTTAATGCTCGCCTGGCCAACGAAAGCTGATAAACGCCAGGGCAAGGAAGCGAAGGATAGGGCGCACTGTTCATTCATAGGGGCTGGAAGCCTGACTTTCCCCCTAAACTGGAGGGTGATTTCTTTAATGGAAGTTGACTCGGCAAGGTTCAGTGCGACGTATCCAGAGAGGAGGGCGGGCTGGACCTCTCCGCCCGTTCCTCTGAGCGTAATGCAGCTGGCATCGACTACGATATCTATACCCGACCGCTCCTTGTCCCTGCCCATATCGTGATCTGTCGGGTGGGATTGGGCAGACGAGTTCGGGACGAAGCTGGACAGGGCAGCGTGGAGCGCGGAAGAGAGGGTATCATCATCGTTGGACGTGTTATGTAGCTCATGCGACGGGGAAGAAGGTCTGGTTAGGGAAAAGGTCATCGTAGGATGGAAGTAGCCAAGACCACCGAGAGAGAGATTGGAAGGACAATTTAAGGAGTGCCCCAATCGCCAATATGGACCTTAAGACAAAAGAGCTGGTTTGCGACGTGGAATGGAGTCTGTAGAGAGACGGTGTCTGTAGACGTCCGACGTGCGTGCAGGAACTTTGCTCGTTCGTCGACGACTCCCTCGACTTTATTTGTTTTTTTCGACTCGCATGCGGTGATTTTTCCGCTCGCGATAATAAAAATATAAATAAAACGATGCAGCGAGCGGATAATGCCATAATCAGGACTCGGATTAACCGGAACGGCAAGCCGCCTTCGCACCGGCGGCTTCGACCACGCGCGCGCTGTTGCTTTGTGGCACCATCCAGGCACGAGCTGACTCACGTGATCGATATGGGCCCCGGGTCTCGCGCTCTGAAAAAAAAAAGCGAGCGTTCAAACTGATCAAAATTCAACAGCCCTGGTCCACTGATTAAGAGTATACGGTTATAAGTTTATCGTGAGAGCGGCCGTCCGACATTTGAAGTGACATCGATTCTTGAAATATTGACGTCGAACATGCACCGACGCACCGATGAATTACCGATATCGACGCCAAAGGTCTCGCCCTTCAGAGGCCCACCCTCATCAGCGAAACACAATCTAGCTGCATTCCCATCATATCTGCATTTCATTTCTCATCGCCTCCCAACTTATCTTTATGCAGTAGCGTTGCCAGGATCGACTGCCTGAACAGGGGTCCGACAGCACGACCCGGGAGGCCGTTCCGGTTTGAAGCTCAGCGCTCAGACATGCGAGATGTATTTTATCATGGGTATCGCTGTTTCCCTCGCCAGGCATCGGGTTGGTCACGGGAGATCTCGGAAAACGTACCACGTCTCACTACACAGGCTCCTTCCTCTCCAGGTTGCTGCCTATTAGTGACCCGACGAAACGATAAGCGACCTCTGACCACTTCAGAATATTCACTCCATTTTTAATTCACGTCACCAGCCTCTGTGTGGAGATAACGGTCGGCCACAGCACTCAGTGTAAGAATGAATCTGCGAGTAGCAAAGTGACGACGGGAATCGGACCTCTCGTGATGACCCGTGCATTTCGACGAAACCGCTAGATTATTCACCCTCCAACGTATGTCTTCTCGTCGGAAATACATCGTTACAGCAATCCATTGCCCCACGAGCAGGATCATTGGCAAGGGTGTAAAACATAGACAGAGGCGCGGGCGCTACCACAAAAATTACGTAAATCCCACGCCTGATCCAGAGCGGGAGCATCTCGACGACTGGCGTATACCACAACAACGCAGAGGAGGATACCTGTTAATCAATTCAGAACACCAAGAGAAAAAGAACGAGAAGTTATAGCATGCCCAGGCCTTTAAAATGCCTCTTCAACGCTTTCTTCTTCGCATGTTTGGCTTTGGCGTTTGAATGGGCCCGTGTCAGCGGAGTCACTCTCACTGGGACCAGAAGAATCATCGTCCACGTACTGCAGACAAGAATCGGTAGTATTGGTACGATCATCATACCAGACGTCATTGCTACCATCTGCACGACAACCATACCCGGAGTGAAGACAGCATTGACAACAGTCGTCGAAAGGAGCACTGCCAGTCCACTGGACACACTCAAGTCCCTTTTACTCTACTATGTGCTTTACTCCTACGGCATAAAGGTATACCGCCACGTACGCGCAAGAGGAATACGGAGGTGTGTGTACGAGAATGTAAAGGCAGCTGCCAAAGTACGTTCCTCGCCCCAATATTGCTGACTCCCTAACATCAAGAAACATCACATTGAAACTCGTTGCATGTGCGCGTATAGTATATCCTCATTCTTTTCCTCGCTCTTCCACCCGGGCGGTCAAAGGTTCAATCAGAACTGTCCAGAGTTCGGAGGGACATTGAAAAGAAGCTGGTACCGGACGGTGCTGGTGTGGAGAGGCACCTTGAACTTCCTCGCCAGGGTTTGTCATTGGAACAGATTTTGAAGGAGATGGAGAAAATGGACGAGGAGATGGGCAGTAACAACCCAAACCATGACGAGCATCGTGCGAATGGGGTAGATTGGAGAGACGGAAAGATAAGCGGTGCCGTATACCGTACGCCCCTACTTTATTCTCCTCTCTCTTGCGCTCTCATCCTCGTGTCCAGACGGTGGTTCGGAATTAACTCGTGTGATTGTCGCCGCCTTCGAGCGATATGCTCTTGCAAATCCATTACACCCCGACGTGTTCCCTGCGATCCGAAAGATGGAAGCTGAGATTGTATCTATTTGCCTTCGATTGTTTCACAACCCAGGCGGTGCGGGTACGATGACATCGGGTGGTACGGAATCAATTGTGATGGCTGTAAAGACGTATCGCGACTGGGCGAGGACAGTGAGAGGCATTACAGAGCCCGAAATGTACGCGAGACCACGCTGTTTGGATTCGAACGAAGCAGGCTTATTCAAACTCATCTCACAGGGTCGTTCCACTCACTGCTCACGCAGCATTCGATAAGGGAGCTGCGTATATGGGTGTCAAGGTACACACGATCCCGGTCGACCCCATCACGCGCAAAGTCGACATGAAAGGTGTTCGTAGAGCCATGTGTGTCTTCACCTCGTACCTCTCGGAATATCTCTGACACCATCGTGCCTCGTTCGCTGCAGAAATCCAAATACGATCATGGTACGTCTTCCCGCCCTTTCTAACCTTGGCACAGTCGACGTCGTCTACCCAGCTCGTTGGTTCCGCTATTAATTTCCCCGATGGAAATCAAGATGATATCGTCGCTCTTGGACAGCTGGCTTCACGGCACGATATCGGTCTCCATGTTGACTGTTGTCTTGGCTCGTTTGTTTTGCCCTTCCTAGAGACTTCCGGACTCGCCGACGGTGAGACAGATGCGGAGGGAAAGGTGAGGTATAGACTGGAACCGTTCGACTTCAGGGTCAAAGGAGTGACTAGCATTAGCTGTGACACGCACAAGGTATGCCCCAGTTCGATTTCATCAGCGGAGTATAATGGCGACGCGATGTGCTGATGACTGTGCCTCGGTTCAAATATTCCTTTTCTTTCTGGGTCGGGATTTTTTTCCATCACCTGGTCCGTGGTTCACCATTATATCGGGGGTGAGTGTCGTATAGTATGGGTTCGCACCCAAGGTAGGTTCTTTTTGCACTTTGCAACGTGGCCCGTGACTAGGAACGCCGGCAAGTAGGGTTCCTCTGTGATCATGTACCGTGACGCATCGCTTCGGCGGTATCAGTATTATGTTAACCCAGATTGGACCGGTGGTGTATATGCAAGCCCAAGTTTGTCGGGGTCGAGGTATGTGACCTTAGCCTTCTTCGTTGGCAAACTCTTCAATCTCGTTCTTCTCAGGCCCGGATCGTTGATTGCAGGGACTTGGGCTGCATTGCATTACATCGGATCAGAGTACAGTGTCACGTTCACACGTTTGTCTTTGAGCTTACTTTGGCTACAGCGGGTACTTGGCCTCCTGCAAGTCCATCGTCACTTGTGCACGTCAAATAGCGAACGCCATAACAGCGTCCATTCCTTCGTTATACGTTCTCGGTTCGCCACCTTCGAGCGTCGTCGCGTTTGCGTCGCGTGACAAGGACGTGGACGTATACGAGGTTGGAGATGCGATGGCAAAGCGGGGATGGCATCTGAATGCGATCACGGAGCCAAGAGGGGTACATATTGCCTGCACGGTGCGTTGAGATTTTCTCGACCTTCGGTTCCGTTTGCTAACGGTGCTGACTGGTTTGTGCAGAAACTCACATTAGCTGTCGTGGATACGTTTGTAGAGGATCTCAAGGCATGCGTTGAGCAAGCCCGGCTGGCGCCCGAAGGGAAAGGAACAATGGTAGCACTCTACGGTGAGTTATGATTTAGTCGCTCCTTTTTCCTCTCTGATAAAAATGGGTAAACTGGTTTGTTCACTTGGTCGATCTGCTGTGCACCTGCCTATTCCGCATTCATGGTCCAGGCTTGGGCAACTCAAGCCCCGTGGGACCGACTCTTGTGAGCGAGGTCGCAACTATATTCCTCGACACCCTGTATCAAGCGTAGCCGCCTTGACCTGATCGGCCGGCCGTGCATCACGGATAATATGTATGACTTAGGTTACAAGAGGAGAGCCTTTGGGGTCGATTTATGAACCCCCGCAACGCACTTAGGTAGTGTATGACCATGCGTATACTGGTGTTAGGAATACGAGCGTAGACGTATGAATCACGCTTGAAGGTAAATCGAACTGGTTACAGTGTCCAATGCTCGTCCAAGTGACGAACGTCCCACCGTATGGAATTCTAAGGTGCTACATAAAGCACACGAGCACAAGAGGGTGAGGGTATCTAAGGGCGTTCCAATGTACAAATCTTGTGCCATGATCCGCGGCGCTCATGGCAGTTCTTGTGAGTCGGGTATCCGCCGCTAATATCCACGCGCACCAAAACCGATTTCCTAACAGTCCGTGGTTTCCACTCATGATTTCCCAAACTTGACGACCCACGTCTCAGGACACGCCGCCATCTCAGGCAATAGCCTCTTTTTCTCAAACTCTTCGTCCTTTTCGAGGCCTTTGAAGGCCGTCATATCTCCAAGCCAATCGATTCTCTTCAGCTTCTTTACCTTGTCTCTCTCCGATCTTGCCTTGGCCGCTTTCTCGATCGTTTCGCGACGTGATTTATCCAGCGTACAGACGATCCCCCATTCGGAGTCTGCCAAGGGATCCTGGAGCATCTTGTATAAACCATCAAACACGGCGATACATGTCACGGGGGCGGGGATGTCGAGTGTCCAGGGGAATGAACGAGATATTATGCGGATAGCGGATGAGGGCGATGAAAGGGCAGGTGTAGGACCGAGCTGTGCTGCCGTGGAGAGGAGAATGCCGTCACATGGTGCTTTCCGCACGTCATATCGGATCAAGGTCGTATCGGCTGCGAGGGCGGGATTGAGGTTGGGGTATTTGGATTGCGAACGTGTGTGGTCCTCTGTGGATAAAAGGCGATAAAAAATCGACGTATGTCAGAAAGAGTACGAACGCGTACGGGGAACGGGCCAGGCGTAGGGCTGAGCATAATAGAATGGTGCGAAGACGCGAGGGTCACTTTGAGGGTGGTATGGCCACCGCCGAGGGGGCCATATTTGGCCCGGGTAGGGATTCATGATGAAAATGAACAAGTGCTATCGTGAAACCCAGAGGTGATGTTCTGAGGGAAACGTGGATTGATATGAGAGAGAGAGAGGAAAATGGCAGTTTATATACAGGAACGGCCCTGCGAGCTGCGAGCGTGTGTCAGTGGCCGGAAATCAGCGTGGCCGACACCGGTGGATTCTAGCGAAAAGGCTGTCCCCCAGCGCTGCTGATTCGAGACGGGGACAGACTCATAAAACCGTCGAAATGAGCGTATCGGAGTCATCACGGTGGAGTCCCAAGTGTGCACAGCCCATATACCGACAGTTAAGAACCCCCGGTGTTTGGGCAACCGTCTCAGGGGGATCGTCAGTACTAAATACTTGAAGGATCGGGACGAGGCGATGCTGGCCTCCGTGGCCCACATCCAGCGTGCAACCCCCGACTCGGGGCATGACCACACGCGACCGAGTTGCACAGACTGTAACTTCATCACGATCAGAACAGCGTTGGCCAGACGAGTCCGTTTCAGCTCCTTAAAAGACTGCACAAACGTTCTGCCATAAAAATGCATATTCCGTCTACACGACTCGGGATACCTTTTGGTTGCCGGGTGGAAGTGCACGCTTGATTACATAACCACATCTACGGTCGTCAGCTCGTCGTCGTCGCCACGAACACCAACCATGTCCCTCGCCGTCAGCCTCCGCGCTCCTGTTCGCAGAGCCGTGTTCTCTACCTCAGTAAGGAGGGTCGAGTTCAGGCCAAAAGCATACAGAAGGTTCACTACCGAAGGGCCACCTCCACCGCCGAAATCAAACACTGCTCTCTACGCCGGCATCGCTGCCTTCACAGCCGCAGCTGCAGGCTATTATCTGTACAACTCCAACTCTGATACCTCACGGGAGGCCTCCACCGCGGTCAAATCAGCCGTTCAGTCAGGAAAGGCTGCTACCAAATTCACTCCCACGAAGGAAGACTATCAGAAGGTGCGCCTACGCATAAACCTCACGTGCAACCTTCCCGCTCAACGCCAGCGAGCAGGTCTATAACCGTATTGCTGAACTCTTGGATGAAGCAGGCGATTACGACGGTAAATCCTTCCCACAAACACTACCAGGTCAAACCACTCATTGCTCTTGATACGCTGTCCCAGACGGCTCCTTCGCACCCGTCGTGCTTCGTCTTGCGTGGCATGCCTCTGGCACGTATGACAAGGACACGGGAACAGGTGGAAGGTATACCCACCAATCATGTCGGTTGCATTACCTTACGCTAACGTAAGCCTGGGATCACAATCTTAGCAACTTCGCCACCATGCGTTTCGAACCGGAGTCTTTACATGGGGCCAATGCCGGTCTCCACGTCGCCCGTGAAGTGATGGAAAAGGTCAAACAAGAATACCCCTGGATCAGCTATGGCGATCTCTGGACCCTTGGTGGTGTCGCTGCCGTTCAGGAAATGGCTGGTCCCAAAATCCCGTGGCGTCCCGGTCGTATTGATGGGTTCGCATCCAATGTGACGCCCGATGGTCGTCTGCCCGACGCATCTCAAGGCTCGCAGCACGTTCGAGACGTGGGTTCAAGTTGATCTGTTGCGCCCTTTGAAACTTGCCACTTACATAAACACCATGTGCACAGATCTTCTATCGTATGGGTTTCAACGATCAAGAGATAGTCGCTCTCATTGGTGCTCATGCTCTTGGACGTTGCCATCCTGACAGGTGAGAGAGACACTTTAGATCCTGGGCAAATTATCTAATAAGTTCCCGTTTACAGGTCCGGTTACGAGGGCCCCTGGACCTTCTCTCCGACCACCTTCACCAATGACTTCTACAAACTTCTCTTCGATGAGAAGTAAGTCAAACGTGATTGTGGTAATCAACCTGGTTAACTGTCTATCGATAGGTGGGTATGGAAGAAATGGAACGGACCCAAACAGCTTCAAGATAAGAAGACTGGATCCTTGATGATGTTACCGTGCGTTTTCCCATCGGTCTGGTGATATTCCACCCCTAAGCGGATGAGCAGGACGGATTATGTTTTAACCCAAGACAAGAGCTTCAAGAAATACGCCAAGGCCTATGCTGATGATCAGAATCTCTTCTTCAAAGAGTACGTTTATGCCTTAACGTGACGAATGTACTCTAATGGTTTTTGCTAGCTTTGCTGCAGCGTTCGCCAAACTTCTCGAGCTTGGCGTACCTTCCCAACAATTCGTGGTGGCGGAACCCTGGACTCTGAAGACGCTGGAGGAGCAGAAAGCGTGATGGGTGACGACTCCCACTATTTTTGTACCGATTTTAGGACCTACTTCGCAGTGGTATTATGTTGTGTACGACTGACCTGAAGTAACCATGTGTTCTGTGAAGATGTCACTGTTTCGTCATGTGAACCCGAGTAAGATCTCCGGCTTGGTCTGCTACAAGGAACTTGTCAACAACGGATTTTGCTCCATCTTATCCTCAAGCCATGACGTCCGGAATATCCGCAAGCAACTCATCGACGGGGCTCCCTGCAGAAATCATCTCGTACACCATCGCTGGTTGCTCGGAACATAGTGGCAACTACGTTGCGGATAACATCAAGGTCGACCGCCCGCATGACCAAGCCAGTAGATGGAGCGGGGCACAGCAAGCACCGAGCATGAAGCAATGGATTCTCCTCCGTTTAGACACATTGGCGGTTGTCAGTTGAGTGCCTTCTTCGGTGGATCGTGTCATTTGAGTTCACCGTTGCTCAGAGAGTATTACATTCGGGAAGGTGCGTACCACCACTTGGTGTCTGGAAATCAATTCGCTCGACGTGTGGCCATGCTATCTACTAGTTTCACAAAAGTAAGTACGCAAGCACCCATCACAGCGCATTCATCGTCGGTTACTGACGTCCGGGTGGTTGCTACCAGCGCACCCATGTAACATGAAAGAATTCAAAGTCTACGTCGGTCTGCACCAAGACCATATGGTCCAGGTGCTACACACCTGTCTCAAAGACAACGCCGTGCCCGAGTCTTTCACGATCCCGGAAACCAACAAGGCGGGCCTCCGGTTTCCATCACGCTTCGTCAAAATTCTTCCCCTTTCGTAAGTAGACCTTGGCCTTGTACTGGTGAGCAAGGGGTTTGATCTGTAATTTGTCTTGTGCATGATAGTGCCCATGGACAAAGCTTTCATGTTTCAATATGGCATGTTTCCGTGGCTGGCATTGTTGAACCAGCATACGTGGAAGCCGTGCGGGCGCGGTATGATGAGGTGAGTGGGCTATTTGTTTTTGACCCTCAATGACCTGTGTACGATGTGGTTTATTGCATACTTTCACCAATGTGTGGCTTTCTTCCTTATGAATGTAGTACCGCGAAACGGTCATCGCGCGACACATCCTCAAGCACCTACGCCAGCGCCGCATGCTTATGCCGTACATGTCCATTCTTTCCCGTACCCGTCTTGAACTCGAGCATCCCCTCGTGACGGCCCTTCATTCGTCACTCGTACTCCAGGGTGACTTTCCCTCGGCCGAGTTGGTCCTCTCACAAATGGCTTCTGCAAATTTGTTTGACGACTACCTTCGCTCCTGTCAACCGCGCGCGCGCTGGACTCGCCTGAACGGTACGAATGCGGACGGTGATGCACCTGGTCCGCGTGGTGGACACGCGATGGCGCTGGATGCCTCCCGCGGCGTGATTTACTTGTTTGGAGGGTGGGACGGCAGGAAGAGTTTAGACGATCTTTGGGCGTACGATATTGGCGCAGAGAGGTGGGAAATACTTTGTAGGAGCACAGCAAAGGAGAAAAATGGACCCGGACCGAGGTCCTGCCATAAGATGGTGTGTGACTCGAAAACGGGATGTTTATATGTGCTGGGTAGGCTCGGTGACGATGTAGGGAAGATCTCGTCTTCACGTTCGCCATCGGAGGAGGGCCGAGGGCAAGCACGTACCCAAACAGGAGAACGCAATCCGAACGATCAACAGGGCATGTCGTTTTGCTCCGAGTTCTACAGATACCATACGAGGGGGCTGGATGGTGGCAAGTGGGATTTGCTTTCATTCGATACTGCAGTAAGCATTCACTTTTTTATAGTCGTTTCGTCTTAAGCATGCTAATCCGTTGCTGTTTCAGACGTCCGGTGGCCCACAACTTATATTTGATCACCAGATGGTAATGGATTCGGAGACTCAGACAATATACGTTTCTGGAGGTCGCGTTGTCAACGGCGATTGGGATTCACCCAAGTACTCGGCGTTTTACAGCTATGATGTCAGGTCAAGCAAATGGAAGCTATTGCAGTATGTCCGCACGATGGTTTGTGGAGTATTCCATACCGACGGTCAATTCTTTTCAGACCCATAAGCGCTTCGGGCCTATCTTCTTCTGTCCAGTCATCAATCTCTCATCGTTCTGGTGCGTCCGTGATCTTCAACCCGTAGTATTTGGACCTTACAGTCTCGTCATGACACAGGGCATTCCATGGTCTTTGACTCTCACGCGCACGCGCTTTTCGTTTTTGCGGGGCAGAAGGACGATCGCTACCTGTCTGATATGTGCGCGTACGATACCGAGAGTAACACAGTCACGGAGTTGTTTTCCAACTTCAGTTCCGTGGGCGGGCCAGATGCGTGTTTCACGCAGCGGGCGGTGATTGACCCGACATTGAAGGAGATATACGTGTAAGTTCCCTCTTACTTGTGTTTCGAAGATCGTCGGTTATTTACTCCTACGCTTGCCATATCCTTCTCGACACTGGTTTCATCTTCACGTCGCACCGCTCGCCTGTGTACAGGTTCTGCGGCCTCTCTCGCTCCCAACAAACAGAGGCACTCACCGTCCTCAAAGCCGACGCTCCAAACTGGGTGTACCGATACACGCACCCTAACATTCCAGGAACTTGGACACAGATCCTACCTGAGCCGTTGCGCAAGGACATTGACCGCTCTAAGACGGACACAGAGGGCATCATGCTCAACTATGGAGAGGGGGAATACGGCACCGAATGGGATGATGATATTCCCCGGCCTAGGTATGCCCACCAAGTCGTGTATGATGAGAAGACAAGGAAGGCTTTTTTGCACGGTGGAAACGCTGGGGAGACAAAAGACGAAGAGAACGAACACGGTGAACCTTCTGGAGACGGTCGGGACACTGGGATACGGTCTCGAGGGGAGAGTGGAGAAGGTCCGAGAGAACCTGAGAGGATCGCATCTAGTTCTGCAGGGTATCGTCGCGGCCTTGCCTTTAGGGATGGAAGGATGGAGGGAAGCGAAAATAGAAATGATGAGGAGGACGTTGAGCACCATTCGTGGACACGAATGCGGGAGTTGCGCTTAGATGACTTCTGGAGCATGACGCTAATCAGGTGAGTTTCCAACCTTTTTAACTCGGTCTTGTCTGCTCTATAGTGTAGTGATCTTTGCCTGCCACGAGTACAAGTGCGCTAACAGTGCACATATATTGTAGAGCTGGGCGAGAAGAAGTAGTTCGGCGGGCCGTGTACCAGATTCGACAGCAACGGTGCGTCCAGCTCGTTCATCGTACATTTCTCTATGCGCGTCTCGCTCACAAATTTCCTGCTTCCTCTCCCACGTCAGGTTCCGTGAGATGTGCGAAGACCAACCCCCCCTCAGCGCTTTACGCTACCTGCAAACGGAGGTCGCAGACGTTGTAGACCATTCTGATTCTGAAGAAGCTGATATCTTCCGGTCGCTACTCCCGCACTTATTGGTCGTTGCACCGCTTGGAATTGCCACTCCTACCGGTAGTGGCGGTATATCCGCCCACCGTGATCAGGGGAGTGGTATCCATGGAGATGATACGGAAGAAGAGGTGAGTGAAGGACAAGATTGGCAAAGAAAAATTGCGAGATCAGAGGATGTGCCCCCCAAAAAGCGTACACGATCGCAGTCCCCAGGGGAAGAGGAGCTTGTATGGACAAGCATGATCGAGGGCAACGATGGTGGAAGCACTTGGGGTGAAGTAGAAGGATATGGATTTGAGCCAACCGCTGGTTCTTGTCATCCGTGGTCAGAAACGACGTCAGGGTCAATTGAGCCGACACCATTGTCGATCGCGAAAATGGCACGTTCAAGCGGACAGAAGCGTTCACACGCGGTTCTTTTGTTGGACGAGGACCCACTTGAAGTGACATCGAGTGGGAGTGATAGCGTCCACGACGGCTCAAAGACAAGAGCGAAACCACTTTCAGCAGACCGATTTCGCCAGCGGACTGAAGTGTTTGAAGGCTTATTGGAGCTTGTCGAGCCGGGTGCCAAACAGCCCGAGGGGTCTTTACTAGACTTGGTAGATTCGGAGGGTGGATTATGAGGCTTCGTGTCATTCTCGAGAATCCGCTGGTTCAATCATCTCCCACTTCGTGCTAGTTGCTCCGACGCGTCTAGCGCCACTCGTACGTGCTGCCTGCTTTCACTGGGGTGCCACCTGTTTCGACCTTACTGGACGGACTGCAGAAGATAAGTACGTACGAGAGCGCATCTACATATCACCTTGATCCAAGTACGCAGGCTAATAACTCCTTAATGATATCGTGATACGAGGAACTGTCTTGCGACGTGTGACGCATTCGTTCCGTGTTCTTAGAATGCACAACACCATAGCCCTTGACGAGGGATTAACTAATATCATCGATTTACCTTTTGAAACTGGGGGGAACACTACTCCCGACCTGCCTGCGCTATAAACGAGAAATTTGGGGCAAATGCATCGAGAGTGCGGCTGTGGATTGGTCACTAAGTACTAAGTGATCAACACTCGAGGTTTCTGTCAGCCCTCAAAAACCTCCATTCATTCGATTTGAGAGAGCAAACATAATATTTTCTTCCCGAACAAGTGGGGACGTACGGAATAACCAGACCACGCAATGCGATTACGGAACGACGACCTCCACGATCGCTCTCGTCCAGTAAAGAGTCACTACTCATCCAGATTGATTGCCTTCCCAAATTTCGCATACAGTCGCACTTTGAGGTCTTTCATGCCTCTTTCGCACTCCTCTGCGACACCACCCAGTTCGGCTAGCTGCGAAGAAACGGAAGCTTGATCGATTGCAAGGCGGGCCAGTGCATCTGCCTGAGAAAGATGCAAAAACGATTCGCCGAGTTTGTACCTACGCAATATGTTCAATGTATTGCAAGCAGAAAAAGAAAGTAATGAAAATGGTACAGGAAAAGCGGACATACAGCACAGTTTGGTCTTCATCCATTAGTTCAAGCTCCGTAGAGAGATCATCAAGGGCCTCTTTCTCTTGCTGGGGGGGTAGGAGGGGCGGCAGGTCGGCGAGGAGAACATGACAGGTCACATATGCCTGTTCAGCGATGCTTGCCGATTTGAAAAACGAGGAAGTTATACACCTTGAGCTGCTCTAGTCTGTCTTCGATACCCCTCAAACGTGCATTCAACTTTGCGAACGTGTTAATTTGCTTTTGGTCCTCTGAGTGTGCAGGTATCCAATCAGCATTACTTGACACACATCAGTGAAGAAATCGTGGTGCAAAACACCGATAAAAGGACAGGGAACAGGTAGATACCTACCCCAAGTAACTTCAACTCCGTCGCTGGTCTCCTCTTCCTCCGAGAGCTATGGTTTCCCGAATGTATAAGCGCACCGGCCACGTGCGATTGGGTCGAAGAAGTCAGTAGCAGTAGATCAGGTATGCCGAAGAACAGATGAAGTTTGGTGGACACCCGTCAGTGAACTTGCCTCCTCTGACGGCTGGCGTGTGGACATACCATTCGCATGTTATTCATTGCAGTGGAGGTACAAGAGTCGGATCCCAGACGCAACAGGTGCTGACTGGAACTGCTCCAACCTCGAGCTTCCAAAGTCTGGATTGTTGATCAGCTCAAGTGTAGCGCACCTTCGCTTCCCTCAGCTCACAAGCGTACAGTATGATCGGCCAAATACTCGTGATGAGATCGTACGCTTATATAATCGAGTTAGCGGACCTGTGTATAAGTATTCTGAAATTAGTCCTTTTTCCACTTCTCTCTCTGTCGGTTGTCTAAAGTCGTGCAAATGGTTTCTTTTCAGTAGGTTACCTTTTTTTCCCCTCCACACATTCTAAACTCTCCCCCAGGTGTAGCGGTATGCGCCGCGTCTCGTTCACACAAACCCACCACGCTCATCCGTAAAGCATAAACAGGGTGTGGAGACATTGTAAAAAAACCCAAACTAGACACCCACTATGCGCGGTGTCATGCACCGGTCGATTGTATAGACTGTTCAACCACGTTCCAAATACCCGCGGAATTCAAGAGCCACACGTCATGTATAACGGAGGCGGAAAAATACCAGAAGGGCCTGTACAAGGGTCCTAAGGTGGTACGTTTTTACATCACTCAGCGACGAGATTTGAGGCGAGTCGAAGTATATGGTGTAGAAGCAGGACCAAAAACAAAGTCGCGTCAAGGGCAAGGCGAACGGTAACGGTGAACAAATGAAGATCGACGAGCAAGCTAGAGATCAAACCAAGGAACAGCCTGAGAAGGGAGACAGCGCGGGTGCTGAGGACTCAGC
Organism: Pisolithus albus; assembly: GCA_024613165.1. NCBI lineage: Eukaryota > Fungi > Basidiomycota > Agaricomycetes > Boletales > Pisolithaceae > Pisolithus > Pisolithus albus. The sequence continues at coordinate 657,607 of JANFAB010000005.1, forward strand.
TCCTGCCGCCCCTGAACCATCCAAACCGTCGAACTCATCCGAGGAAACGACCGCAAATACAACGTCAACTAAAAAACCCAAGGACAAGAAACGGAAAGAGAAGAAGTCCAAGTCGAAAGATACCACTGACATGGTGGGTTAACATATCTGTTCGTTCGACTGTTGTATGTGTATTCAACCCTTGTCGGACGTCAGGACACGTCAAAAGTAGCACCGTCCGCAACCATCGCCGATTCCGCCCCCTTAACTACTCCTGCATCCGCCGAAAAAGTTGTTGAACCCACGGGTCAAAAGACGCAAAAGGAAACTGAAGGAGCGAATATAGAAGAGTCGGAGAACGTTGCTATGAAAGATGGGGATACAAAGGTAGACCGCAAAGTGGAGGCTGAGGGAGGGGAGAAGACGGAGGCGAAAAAATCGAAGAGGAAAAAGCACAAACAGAAGATTTCTGACGCCGCCGCTGCAGTTGTGGAGACCAATGTTGCGAGGGAGGAGGTTGCTATGGAAGTTGATGAACTGAAGGTAGCGACAGCGCAGGAGAAGAACGAAGAATTGAAGGACAAACACGGCAAGAAGAAGCACAAGGACAGATCTAGTGCTGGCACGATGAGGGAGAGAGACGACAAAAAGACAGCTGCCCCAGTGGGAGACGGGGAAGATGCCAAGGATGATTCGAAGAAACGAAAGCGGGGTGACGAGGGCAAGGATAAGAAAACGAAGAAACGAAAGAGTCTGGTAATGAATTAGCATAAGTGGTAGTGGTACGGGCACGTGGGGGGAGGTCGACTAAGATCAGGTGACATCGATGGCTGATATGCTCCTTGTCTCTGCACATCCTCAGTGAACGCTTGAGTTGACGATGCACGCCATTCAGGCAAGTTAAAAACCTGGAAAGTTGTCTTCATCATACCACCGTCGCTCATTCATGGCATCAGCAACAATACTGGGCATTCCGTGACTATATCAGTCCCGTGCGTACACCAGCCTTCACGTATCTCCCCCCAACCCAACGTCGTCGTCGGTCAGGTACTCAAGGAGAGCAAGTTCAAAGAACACGGAAGGATAACTCCAGGCCTGTCCGAGTCTTCGTGCTTCCGATCTTTGCTGACAACTCCCCACAGAGGAATTCGTGGCAGCTGGTGATTTCCTGACTTACAAATTCCCCGTCTGGCAGTGGTAAGTCCTTCCGATCTCTGTCAACACCGTACGTTCGTCGTCGACACAACTCAGGGAGAAAGGCGACACGTCCAAAGCCCGCGATTATCTCCCAGCCGATAAGCAATATCTAGTCACGCGCGGCGTCGCTTGCCTCCGACGCGCCCAGTCTCTCGCTTATACCGATGCAGACGAAGATGCCGAACGCCTCCTTTCTTTCGATGATTCCTCAACCGGGCTCACAGACGAGTGGGTCGAGACCCACGCGGGACGTAAAGGCACCGTCGACTCTGCCGCCAACCCAGGCGAGATCGACGACATCCCTGATCTAGATGGTGACCACGATCAGATTACAACTGCCATGGGCAACGTGTCCCTCACTTCTTCGGCTGGTGCGACGATGGGAGAAACCCCAGATTTAGATGACATCCCGGACATGGAGGAGGAAGACCTTGAGGCAGGAGACGACGAGGCTACCGCTGCACCCCCGCCCAAGGCTGGCGTGCTGTCATCAGGTGGAGTCATCGATGCCAGGTAAGTGAGATGTTTTGCGTGCATAGACACCTTGCTTTCCGCTTTCTCTGAACGTGGGTATGTTTGTAGCCAAGTCGAAGCCGCGAAGGGGAATTTACTCCAAGTGCGAACGTACGACGTCATGATCACGTATGATAAATACTATCAGACGCCGCGGATCTGGCTAATTGGTTATGACGAGGTACGTTCCATCACGCACCATCGGAAGTTATTAGCATAACAAACAGTATATAGAACCGCAATCCCCTCACGCCCGCACAGATCTTCCAGGATGTGTCCGCCGACCATGCCCTCAAGACCGTTACGATCGAAGCCTTCCCACACTCTACATCTCTCCAGGCTGCATCTGTACACCCCTGCAAGCACGCAAGCGTCATGAAGAAAGTGATTGAGCGCATGAACGCAGGCGTGGAGGAACAACTGGCTGCTCGCAAGAAAGATGGGAGCAACAAAGATAGCAATAGCAAGAAGAAGTGGGCGTTTGGGCGGAAGAGTTCCAAAGAAGACAGCAAGGATAAGAATCTAGCGACCGAAGAGGACGAGCAGCCCGAGGCCATGAGAGTGGATTTCTATCTTGTCGTGTTTTTGAAGTTCATCGCATCCATCGTGCCAACGATCGAGGTCGACTCTACGACGTCGTTTTAACGGTGGGTCCGCCGCTATGTGTTAGTAGCGAGGCGCGCAGGGGGGAGGTAACGATGGGTCGGAGGCGCGCGACATACCCCCCTTCGGGTTTTTCGTTATGAGACGGATGTACACTTGATTTCTGGTTTCTCAAGCAGCTGTATACGAGGTCGTCGGCTTGAGCCAGTGGCGGCTACTTGTACCATAGACGCACAGCACTGTTCTGTTTATGTTTTCCGACGCTTTGGACTTTTTACGAGAGCTTGATGCATATGGCAGACCTAATAGCCAGGTTCTTTTGTGTGGCCTGCGTCTGACAGCGAGACATACATGTTACAGACGGGACGGTGTGGGCGGGCATGCGATACAGCGGACTACAGACAACAGAAGGACTACTACATACCAGGATCTATATCATATACATTTCAACGCGTTCATCTTGCATGTTTCGGTGGGTCCAAATTGCTCTCATCAATGCCGATCCTCAAACGGATTCTCGACATACTCTAACTCATCGTCACTACTCTCCTTCCGTTGCGCGGGTGCGTTACGGCCACCCGCAGCCGCTGCAGGAGGTGACAACGGCCTTACCAGTGATACGGGTCGTTTCGGGAGAAGACCAAGTTTGCTGAATTCAACGTTCGAGCGCGCTGCCGTGCCCCCAGCTCCCTGAGGTCCTGAATTCGGTACCAACCCCGATACCGGAACTGGCCCGGGTCCGGAAGTGGAGCTACGGGGTGATGAAGTGAAGGGGGTTGGGCTGCCAGACGTCAGAGGAAACGCGCCAGGGAGAGCGTGGTCCGGCGAAACTGGAAGCGCAGACGGCAGGGTTTCACCCTCGGCCCTCAAACTCCGTGTTGTGGTGTTTTCGCTAGGAAAAGGGGGTGGAGGTGTATGACTTTGGGGTGATGCGCCCCCCTCTCCAGGATCAGAGAGATCGTATCCTCTCACGGCAGGCGGGGTACCTGTCCTGGTATCGGATCGTGTATCGATGGGTGGAATTGGCGGGGCTGGCGTGTACATGTTTGCATGGGGTTGACCGCCGTTCCAGGAAGGGCTAGCTGTCCTGCCAGCACCGTAAGATGAGGAGTGAGTGTAGCCCTGTGCGGGGGTACCCTGAAGGCCGAGGTCATGAGCACCATAAGCACTGGTACTCGTGCTCCCTGAGACAGGACCGCCGCCTTGGTCGAACTCCTGCATCTTGGCTTTGAATTTGGAGTAGATGGTATTAAAGGTTTTCTTGCCGGCTATAAGTTGAGTCAGGGTGGCTAACACGGCTCTGGGGGACCACGAACAACTCACTTTCTGCGATCTTATAGAACCCTTCCTGAAACTCTGCCATAGTGTCTCTTTGTCCTTGCCCTGGATATTGTGGCGTCCGATCTTGTTCAGTCCTCCAATCATTCCAGCTGCCCGGGCCCCGATCACTGCTCCTTCTAGGTTGATATGCCTGGTAGCTGGCTTGCTGTCGGTGTTGTTGGGCCGGCGGTACGCCTCCCCACCCTGGCTGTCGCTCAGATGACACAGCCCTTGCGGCTTCCTCCTCCTCAAACGCAAGTCTACGGGCAAGTTGCTCATCAGATTCTTCCTGAGTGAGACCTTGTCGTCGTTGTTGGGGTGGCTGGATATTAGAAGACGGTGCGGCGGGAACGTACGTAGGGTCGTTCATGCCGAGGAGGACATCCAGTGCGCGGTCCTGGTCATTATTGACGGATTCGAGGACGGAGATGCTACAAGAGGTCAGGGTTGAGTAGGGACGGATAGACGTTGAGCGTACATGACTGCCTCATCGAAATCGGGGAAGATGCCCTTGAGATGGGCGACGGGGGAGTCCTGCTGTGGCATTGGCGAGAGAGTGATCATGTCTGACAGTGGTGAGGGTGGTTGGCTGAGATTGGCATATCTCGACCGGGCGTCAGCCTGGCTGCTGTCGGTGGGTGAGTCTGCCATGTCGCCGCTGGTCGAACGCAGCTTCGTCGTCGGGGAGATCAAAGACAAGTGGCTGTACTCAGTCCTGGAGTCCGACGACGACCATCATGCTGGACGATTTCTTAGGCTGGTTTCAAGCGAATGGCGGCACCGTCGACCTCAGTGTAATGGGCATAACTGAGTTCCCTGGAAGCGGTCGGGGCGCCGTCGCACTCTGTGACATTCCCGTACGTCTCGTTTGCTTGAATCGCGGGTCGTTCGTTCACTGTACTGTGCAGGCCGATCATACTCTTTTTACCCTTCCACGCTCGCTGACCCTGTCCACACGCACGTCCCCTCTCCCACCCCTCTTCGGCATCGACAAGTGGCGTGCTCATAAATTACACAAAAACTGGGTCGGCCTAATCCTCTGCCTGATGTGGGAGGATGCCCGTGCGCATGACGACGTGCCGTGCATACCTGGAGCCACCAAATGGTCCCCGTACATGCGCACACTCCCCATGACCTTCCATACACCGATGTTTTGGAGTGAAGACGACCTCCAGGAGTTGAAGGGGACAGCTGTGGTAGGTCTGTCACGCACGCCTCACTCGTAATGCTCGTCAGGGAGTATGGGTATGACGTACTGACGCTGCATGTGTATGGTGCAGACAAAATAGGACGGGACGATGCTGAGCGCGCATATCTGGAGACCCTGCTACCTGCTATTAAAGTACGTGTGCACATGGTGCTTGCCAGTCATATTCTGATATATCCGTGCAAGTCATGTCCTTCGCTCTTTCCACCATCTCACCTCTCTCGATGGTATACTCTTGGAGCTTACCATCGTGCCGGAAGCCGTGTCCTTTCGAGAAGTTTCACCGTCAGCAAATGGACAAACGATGATGACTCGGATGAACCAACCCTCGACGACGGCGACGACAATGCTGACGATCATGGGGAGCCCAAGGGCCCTGAGTCAGATGATACGGACAACCGTGCCAACACTTCTCTTGGAAGTGCCATGGATATCGACGAACCAGTCACAAACAGCGAGGTCAACCTCCCCGAGAATCATGATGACACCGATGACGATGAAGATGACCCTTCCGATGTTGCAATGGTGCCGATGGCTGATCTGCTGAATGCCAAATGGCGGAGTGAAAACGTATGTCGTTACATGCGCTTTGCAGATACTCACTGAATGGGTCGTCCCTCTTTATTTCATCCTGCTGACTGCTGCGTTCATGATGGGATTTCGCCATCACCAATACTAATTCACGCGTGCGGACATGGGCCAAGGCAGGCAAAGCTTTTCTACGAGCCTCTCATACTCCGAATGGCAACGACGAAACCCATCAAAAAAGGAGAACAAATCGTGCGTCGGTCGACCCATATCACAATTAATTATCGACTAATCCCACTCTTTAACCTGTCCATTATCGTGACGTCGCTCGACGCCGTACGGTGCTTTATCGCCCAATCAAACGACCGGTCTCTTAGTTTAACACTTACGGGGACCCTCCCAACTCGGACCTGCTACGGCGTTATGGTCATGTTGATCTTATTCCTCTGAATGTCAATACCAAAGAAAGCACGCATTCGACACCAGCGGTTAGCCTTTCCCCGGAATTTGGCGTAGTCACAAATACCCTTGGCAATCCTTCGGATGTCGTTGAGGTTAAGGCGGATTTGGTCGTTGACGTCGTCCGTTTGCAGTGGGCGACCGAGGGACAGGGAGACAGGGATATAACGGACCGGATCGAATGGTGGCTCGACGAGGGCGGTGATGAGTGTGTTCGGGTCCTCCGTATCATTTGTCGCTTCTAATCCTTGTGATTTGTTCAGCTCGTTTGTTCTTCCCTACCAGGGTTCTCCGAACTCGTGTTCGTCAGCACCTTACCAGTTTCCTCGTGAACTTACAGGTTTCATTGTCCTCCTTCTGCCTGGTACCGACTTTGCGGTTGTCCGCACCAAGGGGAAGCCGCCGAAGGGTAAACAGTCTGACCCAAAAGTCCTAAGCGTGCTCGCAGATGTGTTGAAGAGGAGGGAAGGAATGTATGCAGGGGGAAATGTAGAGGCGAGCCTAAATTGCACGTTGTGCCATTTACCCTGCTTACAAAAACTTTCGCCCCCGCTTAGGACGACAAGCAGCTTCTCACATCTGCTTCGCTCACTACGAACAAAAGACATGCCATCATTGTCCGGCTAGGTGAAAAACAGATTTTGCGTGCCGCACGGGAGAGTGTAGTGAACGCACTTCATACCCTGCAACATCAAGCGAGGATCGAAAAGCCGGCTAAGAGCAGTGATAATCTGAACGGAGGGAAGAAAGGAAGCGGCGGCGATCGGACCAGTGGAAAACGTGACAACGCTAGTCCAAGTACTACTTCGGGACGCTCCCACAAAAAAGCTCGGCGGTAAACGGCGCACGGTTGTGTGTCCCACTATTGTACGTTGACCGTAGCTCCGTCTGGCCCTGCTGAATCTACGCCCAAAAAAATTCTTTGTGGTTGGAGGCATTTCCCCCATGGAGGGTTCGATTCTACTGATATATCATAACCACGTCAACTCAACATCCTTTCACATACGAGTTTTAGTGAAATTCATCCTTCAGATAAACGAATTCCGATCATGGTGAAACTGTCTTTCGTATGCTACACCAGACAGACGAGGTGCTCCAATTAGCAATGTGCGCCATGCACGAATCATCAGATCTGGACCCCTTATCGGAAGCCTTGACACCTTGTTAGTGGACTGGCAAGACATGGCACCCCAGGACGCGTTGGTTTAAAATAGAATCTAATGGACCGAGGCACAGACTATGTGCTGTCCGCAGATCAGGGAGTCTTTCAAACGACAGTGTATGTAAGAAAAATACGATACGTTTAGATACGAAAATCTCCAATATCATTCTCCCCATTTTGTTCATGGTCGTCATCATCAGCAGAGTGTGAAAGGGAAAGGGCATGAAGTTCAAATTGTCACGGTACTGAGAATAGCGGTTATTGTCGTCCTTGGTGAAGTAACATCATGTCTCTGATAGTGACAAAGTGTTCGAGGAAGATGCACGCCATCATCGGCGTCGAGCGATATCAGCCATGTCTGCCTTGGTCAAATAAAGAGAAAACTGTTCAACAAATTCACGTACACTAAAGCCCGTGTATGAGAGCGTCCATATTATGGTATGCTTGCTATATCTGTCATTTCCGCAATACAATCCTCCAGAGTATATCCCTCTAGCGAACTCGCAGCATACTTCTCCATCGTTCGACAGCAGTTTCAGCAGCACCTGCTAGCCATTTCCACGCAACTTCAAGAATTTCCTCAAATTCACCACTATCCCACTGTCGACAATTCCCGGAATCCTGAGTTGCCGCATTGAAGCGCAAGACGTCCTTTACAGTTACCAAGCCCGTTAACTTGCCGCGTTCTTCTACGAGGATGACCCGGGGACTGGAACTCGGTCAAGGTTCAATAATTTATTGAGGGTACTTAGTAACATACCCCATCCGCTTAAAAAGTTGCATGACGATCTCAAGAGGTAATCGCATAGGTACCGTAAGGGGTGTCTTGGAAAATCAGCCTGCCCGGTAAGGCAATAAATGAGTGTAACACATACCTGATTTACCCAGGGCCATAACTTAAGGACATCATTTGACGCTGTCGTCTCCAATAACTCTGCAGCAACCTCCTCCTCGGCACCCAATGCAGAGCCAGATGCCACGTTGGACAGAACATGGTCGTCTTGATCGTCAGAGCTTTGTCGATCGAAAGAACATTCGGTCTCGGGCGTGATGTCGCCCATGTGCTGCGCCTGATCTAGTACAATCTTAAGGCTACTTCCCAAACTATAATAGGAACCCTACCGAGTACGTAACGTAGTTCCGGACGTCCAATGTAACCAGAGAGAACGCGCGACGAGTTCGAAGAAACGATAGGGAAGCCCTTCACGTCAGTTGAAGAAAGTATTTGTTCTGAAAACCAACAATGAACTCGGGGGTCGCACCCCTTGACCAGCAGAAATGGCTACTTACCAACTTCCCGGACCTGCATTCCCGATGCATAGAGGACGGTTAGATCCTTTTTCATGACTTCTGATACTAGGGTAGAGTTTAATCACAGCCGTCGAGGTTACCGGTGTTCTAACACACCTGCGACGTCCAGGGAATGATCTTCCTGCTCCAAAATGGGGTAACCATTGAACCGAATCGTTTCCTCAGCAATGCCGCGTGTTCCAATGAAGTCACCGACTGCTTTGGTGACCAAAATCACAATCTGCCGGGGGGAGGGGGGGGGGGAGCGGGGATCTCTTACCACTCTGCATATGTAAAGCAACGCGTCCGACGCACCATCGTGGGTAAAATATACGTCAAAGCGCCAGTTAGTTCGAACATGATGACAACAACTGTAACCGTAATTCGCATCACCCCACTCAGAGCCGCGGCGGCGCCGAGAAGAGCGTACGTGCCAGGTGTGATACATGGCAAGTCAGGGTCGCAAGAGCTGAAAATTCCTGATTGTTGATTCGTTCTAGGTAGAATCATAAGAAATTTGCAAACAAGGGAGGAAGAGGCTCGTACAGGTATATGGCCTTGACGATGATACCCACCATCCGACCGAAAGTGGCACCGATCGCCATGGATGGCACAAAGATTCCGGCAGGAACTTTTGAACCATAAGATATGATTAGAAAGCCCATCCTAATGATAGTCGCCAAGAGAAGGGAGTTAACCATGGACCATTGCACTGATTGCCTGCAAAGAAGCTGTTGTGCCGAATACGGGAGTGCGAGCAAAACGCACGTACTGGCATAGGTTGTTGTAATCTCCGCCACCCTCGCACTCCCGGAATAATATCGACATCATTTCCGTCATATCAATACGCAGGAATCGATTAAAGTACCCAGCCATTGCCGTGAGCACGGCGAGAATAACGGCTTCTGCCACCCCATGGTTTTCCAAGTGCTTCCTGCGAAAGGCGGCGACTTGTACGTTAAACTTCACCACAAAGGCACCGTAAAGTCCCTGATAACCAATTAACACCGTGGGCAAGGGGGTAGAGCTGTCTTACTCCAAAAATGCCGAGAATAACCCAGAATATGATTTCGAAAAAGTGCCAACTACGACTGTAGGTCACCTGAAACAGCACAAGCTTCCCGGTCCGGAATGGATTCATTACCTGGAAGTAAAAATGAGGGAAAGTGCAATACGAAACGTGAGAATTGCACGGACAGAGAGCGTAAATGTAGCAACCAACGCACAGACAAAACTGCGCCACATCGTTTTGATTCTGAACATATGGTTCATTTCCTGGAAGGGTGGAGATAGTATCATAGTAAAGAGATGTCTGGTTCAAACATTACCTCGATCGAAAACAAGACTCCACCAATAGGTGAACCGAAGGCAACGGCGACCCCAGCTGCGCTAGCAGCCGTAATGACCTCCCTCATCTTACCTGGACTACGTCACCAAGATGGGCACTTCACATAGAAAGTTAACCTTACCTTGGCTCCGAGAAAACTTCAGGAACCAGTTGGCAACAACGGCACCAACGCAGCAGGCCACATGAACAGATGGTCCTTCCTTGCCAACCGAAAGGCCAGAAGCAATGACAAGCGGCTATTGCCGTTCAATACGCATGCAAAATGAGAGTGGTTGGGGGACGTACCAAGGTTATACTTTTGATGCCCAACGTCGCGAAGCTAAAAAATCCTTGCATCACGAAACCCGCAAGAATGCACTTGATTTCCGAGATCCCGGAACCTGCAGCATACTTCGCCATCGTGCGCACCAAATGAGCAGCAACAAACGCAAATACGCCCTGCAGATTGATCAAGGTTGGATGGTGGGGCTCTGGGAGTCGGATGAATGGAACGCACGGCGAAGATAACGTACAATAGCCACCGTGCTGGAGTCAGGGTGCTCCAGGGGTGCCAAGATGGGCAAAATTCCTCGTTGCTGTCAATCTCCCAACAACAGAATTGTTGATTCAACCACCATCCATCAGCACAGTATCCCATTTTTATGTCGGAAAGCCACTTTGTCACGATGGATATCAAAGCAGCATTAATGCCGATGACAATGCCTACGTTGGCAACTCAGTACCAGTCTATGCACACAACGCATGGGACACTAACCGACCAGGGTTATAACAAACCCCGACTCCCCTGCACTCAGCAATCTTCGGAATTGCGACCATATCCAAGCAGGTGTGATCTCGCCCCGTGGACCACGACAGGCCGAACGTGCTCGCTCCTCGCGTATCCGCCGATTCCTCTCTGCGATTGATTCTTGTATCCAGTCTACAATCCGAAACAATAAATGTAAATGGAGAACGCGCGTAAAGCCCCCAGTGACATACCTATGGTTGTAAAATCCTCGTATCGTCTGCACAATCATAAGCGTCTCGCGTTGTAAGAGAGACGACCCACCGTATTTGCTCCAGCTCCTCATACTCTTCCCCATCTTGCTGCCTTCGATAACCAGCGGCCTCGAGAGCCATGAAGGCACAGGTATGCGACTAAGTTAAGTTTTGTGGGAACCGACTGGAGGGTCTGCCAGCGCTGGGCACCCATGACACGGCTTCACGTGACACGAGAATATACTGCATTACGGTTTGCAACGACGCAGTCTCATCTACGTAGCAAAGGCAACGCTGAAGAAGGACAATATACGTCGGACTGACGTAGTAGTCCAAAGCGCCGCAAGTAAAACGGATACCCGTCACAACGCTGTCCTTTTTCTACGACGAGCGGTAGCCAGCTAATCGGATGACTAAGCCAAGGCCTTGTTTAACTGCAGTAAGTGGGTCCCTCCCAACTTGTCAACGATCTACCATGTCCACCACGGACGAGATCAAAGTCCCTTTTTTCAAGAAGGGGAAAGCGAGACCGACAACGTCCAGGAAGAGGTCCATTTCGCCACCATCCGGCTCGTCTGTGCTGGCGGTGTCGCCGTCTTCAGCGACTAAAACTGCAGTCGTTCTCCCTGTGCGCAAAACGACCGGCAACATTCTGAGTACCGGCACGAAACGAACAGCTGCACAGAGACGCAAAGACGAGGCGACTTTAGACAATGCCAGTTACGACTACGACAACTCGGCCTCGAGAGAGGGCCCCGATGTCAAGTGGACGTCCGCCGGGTCACACATACACGCTGCAATGGAAATCATAGCAGGGGACGAAGCTGAAGAGATGGCCTTAAAGCGTCAAAAGAAGGAGAAACAAGAGGAGAAGGGCAGCGACGATGAGGCACCCGACGACGGCCTGTATAGGGGCCAGAAAGCATACCGGAGTCATATAAAGAAGAGTCAGGATGTACCTAAAGCCATGAGAGTGGGTCCGCAACGCAGTACGAGTACGATTCGGACGGCCACCATCGTTGATTACCAACCTGACGTTTGTAAGGACTATAAAGGTGTGTGTTGCCATCAGGTTCTGTAGGCTTTGCTTACCCTCCGACTTTCTGCTTGTAGAGACGGGCTATTGCGGTTTCGGCGATACTTGCAAATTTCTGCACGATCGGGGAACGTGTGAGTACTAATCTACAACATGGGCTTGTCAAGTGACTAAAACGTTCAATAGATCTAGCTGGATGGCAACTAGATAGATTGGCGGAGAACCCTAAGGGTCGGGCTGATGAATCCGAATCCGAATCGGACTCCGAAGACGTTCCTTTTGCTTGTCTTATCTGCCGCAAGCACTTCACGGATCCTGTGGTGACTCGATGTGGTCACTACTACTGTTCCGCTTGTGCCATCAAGCGATATGCCAAGACACCAAAGTGTTTAGCCTGTGGTGCACCAACATCAGGCATTTTCAACCGCGCCGATAAAATCCTTGCGAAGGCCAACAAAAAGCGCGGGGGAGATGGGGAGCGAGAAGACGCTGAGACCGACAAGGCTAGCACTGTCAAAATCGAAGGACTTGCAGAGGTTGATGACAACGGTGACGGTGAGAGTGACGATCCAGGGCATGATGGTTAGACAAGTATTTCATCATTGATCGCGGTGGCATATTTTATCGTTGTAATCTAGGTTGAACCCGCTGGGTTGCCTGTCATGGTACACAGGTACACTATCACTGTCACTCACGCTCCAAGTGGTGCGCTCATGCTGTATGCCTCAACACGCACCGGCCGAAGTCCTTGGCAGGGTATTCGGATGCAACGCTCCCGCGACTGTCTCCCTACCTGCGCCCTGTCCTTATCGGTTCTGCGTGGCCATTGACCTTTTTGGAATTGGCTCTTATCATGGACCTGCGGTGGCTCCGAGGAGATGCCTGCAATGTTCAGCCCTTATTCATGGAGATTTATGACGCTTGCGTAATGGGACGATCTTGCCCCAGCGAGTGCTCAGACGCTGGCCACCAAAACGTGTACCTTGCGTAAAAGACAGATGATCTCAACTGAAATACGTTCTTTGCAACGTGCAGTCGTTACAAATGGAGCTCTTCCGCAATATACGAAGATACTTTGAGTCCGAGCGAGAACCGGAGTACGGCACGAACAGCAGCCACAAAAATGTGCGGTGCAAAAGGAGAAGGTCGACTCCCGTATCACGGCCAGGGGAAATGGCAAGCATCAGAAGGTGGCATCGGATTGGACTGCCCTGTAAGCTGATGTGCTTTATTGAGGTTTCAGCCTTCCGGGAACCCCGCACAGAATGGACCAATCGATCACCACGTGCAATGTGTGCCAACTGCGCAGGATGAATTTTGTTTTTATCTCGACACTTGTGTTCCTCGCTACTTAAGGGCCACCAAGCGCGGTACGAAAGCCCACATGTCAGACGCGGCTACTTAAAGATATTCGAGGGACACCGTGCCCGCACAACCCGATCTCTATTTATCCCATGCCTGTCTACCCATACGACTACGGTCGGCTGCCGCCACCTTGTGCTTAGGGGTGGAGAACTCCCAAATTGAATCGGTGGCATATCAAACCGGATGTTCGTTGTGATCACGACTATGGGAATGGACAGCCCCGAGTTTGCATCACTGCAAACAGACAGGCATTGGGAAAGCTAATCGCCGCAGGATCTGCGTTTCAGCGTTCTCCTCGTACCTGGACGATAAACACACTAGCTTGGCGTGAAGCCGACCCGTTAACACGAACCTAAGACCTGGTGACCTTGGTGCGACGGCAGAAAGTAGTGTTTCAAGCCATTCCTACCATGTACAGCTCTAGCGATCCGGGCGTCGAGCTGAGCGCTGAAGCAGAGTTCAAAGTGTCACGCTGAGATTGCGACGCGAGATGTATGGTAGGTGCTAGAGCACTCCAAAGTGCGCGATTCAATGGCTGCACTTGCACGGCTCTACCCACATATGTAAAAGCTTACGCAGCGGAGCAAACGAGGAATGGTCCTTCATTCAGCTCGAACCTTGTTATCGGTTAGTGTGACACTAACGCCGTCCACTTGTCCGGAGTTTGTTAAGCGTTCGATCGTTGCTAGTCTCGCAAGCATTTCGCAGTTTGCGTAGGGTACGGTCTTACGCGGCCGCGTACGCAGCGCCATGGCTTGCGGATAGCTAATAGTGACCACCAAAGTCATTCCCGCCGCCCGCCGAGGGTCGCGTCTGAACCCTCGCAGCTGGGCCAACTTGACGCCCGCGTAGTCAGGAACCCAGACACATTGAACATGAAGCGATGGAGTAAGCAGGAGAACATACAAACTTGATCCTTCCGAGTTCAATGCGAATCCAAAAGAGGGGATAAGAAAAAGGGGTAGGAAAGAAACAAGAAACGGTACACGTGTAGGGTTGGCACAGCACCCAGACCCATCCAACAAAGGGTGATTCCAGTCGCATACTGTAAGTAGTAGAAATTTGTCAGATAGTGATCGCAAACCCGGCAGAGACTGGCGATTCAGGCGCGGATGAAGGTTGCAAGGCGATAGCAAATAGAGAATGGGTAAGACAAGTGTAAAAGTTACAAGAAATAATCCCAGTATAATGTACAATCCATCAACAGCATGCTGACCGCAAGGTGGCACCGCACAGCATGGCATGATACTTCTCACCTATTTTCCGTGTCTATCGGTGGGAAGGCATCTCGTCGCATCCGTTATCAACATGACGTTTCAAAGAATCGGCGCGACTAAAGTCCTTCCGGCAATAGCGGCATCTGTGAAGGACTGGCATCGGTGCGTGGACTGTTTCATAATGCCTGCGGCGATCGTGAGACCGAGTGAAAGTCCGCTCGCAGAGATCGCATGGATAGCGCTCGCCAGACGCACTCGATGAGTGTGATTGGGAGTGTGAATACTGAGACCCAGGTTGAGTGCCACTAGCACTACTTCTGCTACCGTGTGATGTCGCCGCGTGCGAAAGGTGCTGGGGATTAGGCGACATGTGATAATAGGGATCCATACTTGGGCGACGTTGTGCTGGACCCTGCGGGGTTGTTGATGACGAGTGGGAATAACCCTGATGATAGGCTTGTGAGGGAGAGGGGACGAATTGTTGTGGCGGCCGAGACGTGCTCCGGGGAGACTGTGGGTCCATGGTGCCAGACAGGTACGAATGCGTGGGAGAGTGTGACGAAGGGAAGCTCTCATGGTTGTGGCCCTGGGCCGCAAAATAGGATCTCTGGTCATCCCTTAGGACGGCTGCACCCTGCGAAGGGTACGAGGAGTACTGAAGGCTCTGATTGGGGTTCATGTGAGGTTCTGTATCATCAATTTAGTGTGCATCACATGTCACGGCTGCGAACTTTCAGTACCTATGTAGTTCCCCTGCATGAGCGCATTCGTTGCCGGATACGGACTGACTTGATGTGAATTGGACTGTTCTGCGTAATTTAGAGGGGGATGGTGGTTAGGCGATGGTTGGGCACGGTGACTCGCTGGGGAGGGATAAGGCTGGCGATTGTCGTGGCCGGTGGGGTACCCGTTATTGTACTGCATCGTCAGTCACAGGAATCCGGGCGACAAGCTCCAATGGTCGTTCAGGATGTGGTTTATATAGATTTACCGACGTAGGCATCGTCTATGTTAGTGTCCTAGCAGCGTACCTTAATGAAGGAATGCGTTACTCAATTATTACCCCTCTGAGGGGTACACACCCACTACACGCCTGCGAGCAACTTGGTGCATGAAACGGAATCGCGTTCAAATCTGGAAGCAACGATAGATGGTGCAAGATCATGATGATCTAAGCCCAAAGACAGAGACGGAATGTGACATCAAACAAGTGTTAAGTTCGATCATGGAGCTGTTCGTGACGAGTCTTTCGGAACAGGAGGCTCATGCGCCACATAAAAGCAAAGGACAAGGTTCAGAAGCCAAAAATGCAGTGCGCGATATGGCACCTGGCAGGTGATGGGGTGCTTGGAAGGTGAGACTGAGAATATGGGGCTACAGTCCTGCGGTTATCTCCAGCGAACGAGAGGCAAGGGGTTTCGCAATTCAGCGTGGGAATCATAGTGCAATTGGGATGCCGGCTAGTAATTGGCGGAGGGACAGCTGCGGCGCACTAGCACTGGCATTCCAGTCCGAGAAGAGGCGGGATCGTCCCTGCTTTCGTAAGGTGCACACACTTCACACCAACCTTACCCTAAATGCGGATATGTCAGACATGCTGCGTCATGATAATAAACAACGGTTACTGTGGTATGCAACGGCATCTTGATAATTCTTTGCCATAATTGCCATTTCCCAGCCAAAGGTCGTCAGCACAGGTTCGGAAAAAACAAACAAACAGATGTTAATGTCGTCAACTTAATATGTGACGACGAATGTCCCTTGTACCTCTGCATACTCGAAGGTCAACTGACAGGAGAAGCGGATCGATTGCATCTTGTTTGTCAAGGTGTAGTTTGTGTCAATCGACTAACGTATGCCCAAACATCAGCGCCTTTCACTTGCACTAGCGCAGGATGCCAGCCAGTGCCCTGGAGAAATGTTTTGATAGTACACCAAGTGGCTTCTCTGCAATCAGAACCAGGTGGGGAAAGATGGTGCTAAGTAAAGAGACACAGCTACACAGCAAGGCGTACGCACACGTACCGGGGTCGGAGCGATGGAGATTAGCCCGATTCTGTAAAAAACGTGCAAACACGTTCCAGCCACCCGGCGGAGTACCGGCTATTCCGTGGTGCGGTCAACAATCTATCAAAGCACGAGATCGTAGTCGCTCGTCACGAGATGAAGTACCCCGCTCATACCTGCCACTCACACATGGCTTCCTCGATTCGTTAGCATGAACGCATCTACCCTGATTTGTGCACGTGTGTGTGCCGCATGAAAATGAAACGTGGGGGAATAACATTCGTCCCTCCACCGTAGAGCAACGGATTCCATTACCCCACGTGTCTGCAGGCCGCTGAGCAGACCCGACTTTTCACCCAGAAAATATTGGGTAGCGTGAGGTGGGGCCTTCATCGGCCGCAAGGACCGAGACCACAATTACTGGTATCAACAGCTGCCGCTCACCTATCTGAGCACGAGGTTGGCTGTAGGGAAATCTCACTTGACTTAGCCGCGTGTTCCATGAAGGACTACTTTCGGTGAAAAATGATGTGGTTTTTGATCCTTACCATAGTTTTCGGAGAAGTCTTTACAGGTCCTGAAAGGGGCAAGTTGCAGGCGACAGTTACAGGTAGCCTATCAGACAAAGGATATGAGAAGAAAGTGGAGCCCTTCATCGGACGTCCCCTCACCGTGACAATCGCGTTATTGGAGGAGCACCACGGAAATGCGCAGTCCTCGAGGACGGGAGCAAGTACGTACCAAGTCCCAAGTCTGATTTGACAGGAGTACAAGGCACGACCCGTCATGGTGGAAGTCAGGAAATTTCCGCCTCTGTGCGCAAACCTAACCTTGACCAGTCTGCTTATTAGGTCGGCCTTGCCAAGGGACCACCTCGGCCAACGAAAACATACGCGTGAAGAAAAGAAGAAAAAAAAAAGACATCTACAAACCCCCTCGAAAGGGGTTATCTAGCCTGTTGCCAAATGAGGGTAAACAACGTGGGGACTCATCACTGCACACGCAGCCCAGCTAGTAGGCAGAACACGAACATACTCGGGTGCTATATGGCTCCCTTCGACCTCGACGCGTGTATAGAGCAACTGCTGCGGAAGCAACTGCTGCACGAAGCTCTATTACGCGAAATTTGCGAAAAAACCAAGGAGGTTTTGATGAGAGAGTCAAATGTAGTGCATGTGAGTGCTCCTGTGACCGTTGTTGGAGACATTCATGGGTGAGTTGTTCACTCTTTTGCCGGCGCACACATTTGTTCACCACATCCTCAAGCCAGTTTTATGATCTCATAGAGATATTCCGCATCGGAGGATACGCACCGCATACAAATTACTTGTTCTTGGGTCAGTTAGCTCATTCCAGGCGGTCAGAAACGCCACATTCTGACATTCGCATAAGGTGATTATGTAGACAGAGGACTCTTCAGCGTCGAAACCATTTCACTTCTCACGTGTCTCAAGTTGCGGTGGCCTGATCGCGTGCAATTAATTCGCGGTAACCACGAATCCAGGGCTGTTACGCAGGTGGGTCCCTTCTCTTTTTCTTTCGCACTTAACTTTGAAGTTATCAGACATACGGGTTTTATACGGAGTGTGTACGGAAGTATGGGTCTTCACACGTGTGGACCTATTTCACGGACATGTTTGACTTCTTGACCTTATCCGTCGTCATCGATGATCGGATATTCTGTGTTCATGGAGGTGGATACTCACGGAGATCTTAATGAGCGTTAACTGATGATGGAGTTTCGACCATGCAGGTCTGTCACCATCCATTCACTCAGTGGATCAGATCAAGGTAGTGGATCGATTTCGAGGTGAGTCATCTTGTCGTACATTTCTCATGCACTCCATAACCTCGTGTCACTGAGCAGAAATTCCTCACGAGGGCCCGATGGCTGATCTCGTTTGGTCAGATCCGGATGCTGAGAAAGAAGACTTCGCTATTTCCCCAAGGTCAGTGCTTTTACTCACCCCTTCACCAATTTACTTCTTTACCTTCCGTCGTCAATTGGTTTCCACGTGCTATATTTTGCCATGATGAGGTCTGACAGTTGTACAGGGGTGCAGGGTACACGTTTGGTTCGGGCGTGGTGCACAAGTTCCTTGAGACCAACAACATGTCTCACATTTTGCGAGCACACCAGCTATGTATGGAAGGTTATTCATCGCTTTTTGATAAGCATCTCTCCACGGTCTGGTCGGCGCCAAACTACTGCTATCGCTGCGGCAATTCTGCTAGCATTCTCGAAGTAGGACCGGGGGAGACGATGTACTTTAATGTCTTCGAGGCTGCGCCGGAAAACGAACGCGACGGGCCAAGTCACCAGGCTGTTCAGAATGTTGGTGGAAAGGTGCGCCGGGATGTTGGTCGATTATTACTTTCTCGCTGACTCGTTTTGTTACCGCCGTTGGGAACAGCTTCCTGAGTACTTCCTTTAGCTCGCCACGATGGATCGCAGTCCCTCACGCCGATGGCAGTGATAATGAGTGGTTATGATTTCTTCACAGCAGATGACACACGGCTGCAAGTTCAAACATGCACTTTTCCCACCGCGGAGATTTGCGGTGTGACAAGCTGTTATGATTTCTGCACTCGGTTAGCTGAGTAGCATCCGGCTAGGCCAACAAATTGGTAACCCATATTCGAAGATCTGGCACGGTCACTGTAATACCCATACCCATTCTACACGTGCCCACGCCAGTAGCCCCGTTCGTCTGGTCTTTGCCAACTTCGACTCCAGAAGCGCCTGAAGTTGCGGAGTTTCAGTACCTCGAACCATTGACGTACCCTAGGTTTACTGCACCGTAAATCCTATCATATTCGTGGATGGGGCAACTCTCGAACAAAGTCTGTAGGAAAGTGAATGTGTGAATTCGCATGTGGATAATCCATCTACCAGCGCGACCCGCCGACCAGTAAAGTTGCAGTTGCAATGCAACCGAGGGCTGCTAAGTAGCCGAAGTCTCACTAGGGAAAGCGAGCTTGCAAGGACAAAAGTGCACGAGAAAGCACGTGCATTTAGTCGCAATCTCTGTTGCCACAGCCGCTCAAGCGTACGTAACAAACCCCGCTTCCGCCTTCTCTCGTGGGTGTGATGAAAGATGATGCAGGGTTGAGACAGATGTGAATGCTGTGCGCCTGTGTGTCTATAAGATAAATTGCATGGCGACGTCGGAGATATCAGAATAAAAGAGCCGAGGAATGACGATATAACGCGTGCCCTGTGGCGTTAGATGTTGGAGAGCTATCTCTAGAGAGGGGGTTGAACTTGAGCTCCAATGGAACACTGGCACATAGCCAACGCACGCGCAAAGTGAGCAATGAGAAAACTAGACCGTGCATGCCACTGGCGTCAGGGTAAAGAACCGCCGTATTTTAGAGCAGGGAATGCAGCAGCAGGCCAGCTTTCCAGAAGCTTTATCACAAGCAGAAAAGAAGACACGAAATAAGTGCAGGCGATCGCGTGGCACACTAGCACCAATCTGTAAATGAAATGAACTGTCGCCAGCTGGCATTGGCCGACGAAACACGCAAGAAGAGCGCAGCACAGGGGCCACGGATGGTAGCGTCAGTCTTGTTATGGGTCCGGAAACAACGACACACCCCAGAGATGAGTTATTCGGTACTACGTCGTTCTTCAAACGGCATGATAAGGATTGCTGCGGTTCTGTAGAGCACCCTCAAAATCAACGTACTGCAGTGAAGTGTCCTCGCCTTGCTTATGGTCGTGGAGCTCCCTCATTAGCTCAGATGGAAGCGAAGATTCCCCTGTGTCCGGACGCGAGAGAGTTTCCATTGCCCAACATTCCGATTGGAAGGATTCTAGAACACCCAAGGAGTCAGCGTCTGAGGGAGGAATGAGGAGGAATATATTGGACAGAGGAGCACCAAGGATGAACCGGATGTGAGTCATATGAAATGTGGTACCCGGCGCCTCCAACGACCGACTTGCGCGGGCAGGTGGTTAGTTTGTTGCCTTGTCGGACGGTGAACGTTAGTTGCGACGTCATCATCGTTGCCAGCACAACCTGATTTTCGACGAGGGTGATCCATTTATCCGGTGACCAGATGCTTTTGTTGAACTCGCGATTTCGTCTGTGCCATTTCCCGCCCAGGTAACGAATGCGCAAAAGAGTTTATCATGCCATGGTCGTGTGTGCTCGTGGGTTTCACTTCACACGAAAATCAAGCGCTCTGCCGCCAGCAAACAAGGAAATCTCCACGACAGGTCGGCTGACTCCCCACATACGTGGAAAGCAAGGACATTTATGTCGTGGACCACTGATGGTCTACCGAAATTTCCGCTCGATTTGGGTTGCTGCGAGGAGATTTCTATAACCCACTGCACTGGTAAAATGCAGGCAGGCACGGGTCTCATCCGCATAATCTATTTGTTTTCACGCAAGGCTTATATTCCCAGCAGAAAGCCGCCCCACGGAGTCCGACCCGCCCTCATTTTCTCCGTGCTTCTTTTGACCGCCGTGCTGTGATTGCACATGAATAACTTCGTCACTGTAGGTACTGTGGCGTCAGTGGATGCCCCACCAGTGAATGGGGATGCTCCCATCGAACCTGTGCGTGACGCAGTGATGCTGCCAGTTCATTCGATGTGATGACCCTCTTTCAGCCGTCAGAGCTGTATAACGGTAGACGGGCCGCACTTGCCCTGGACATCGTGGTGGTGGGCTGCGGCTTGGGAGGTCTCGCTGCTGCATTTTGTCTTGCGATGGCAGGCCATAAAGTCACCATCTTAGAAAGCGCTACGACGATCGGTGAAATAGGCGCAGGCATTCAAGTTAGTCCTAACTTAACCCGCCAGCTGATCCGTTGGGGCCTCGCAAAGCGACTGCAAGAAGTCGTCGTCAAACCAGAGGCGTTGACCTTCCGGCGTTGTATGTGCTTCGTTCTTACTTCTTTCTTGACCGTATCTTACCTCTGCGGTGCGAAAGGGTGCACCGGAGAAACGTTGGCGTGGACACAATGGGGTGATTCGATGGAGAAAAACTATGGGGCGCCCTACTATCACATACACGTTAGCTTTCATTCCAATATTCCGGATTTTGCTCCCTTTTTGACATCCATCCAGAGAGCTGACTTCCACCGCATGATGTACGACCTTGCGAAGCCACACGTGAACATCCGGACGAATTGCCGAGTGGTCGCCATGGACCCATCCATACCCAGCTTGACGCTAAGATCCGGTGAGGTCGTCCATGCGGACCTGGTTATTGGTGCAGACGGCCTGAAGAGCACAACTCGCAAGTATGTCGTTGGGGAACCGGACGAACCGACACCCACGGGTGACGCAGCCTACCGCGCTGTAATACCAACTGGAATTCTCCTTGCGGACCCCGATTTAAGGGGCCTTGTCGAGACTCCGGAAATGGTCGGATGGTTAGGTCCACAGCGACACATCATGGGCTACAATATTGTGAGCATTCGTTCGTGTATTCTCATCACTAGTTTTTTCTACCCTCCCTCTTGATCGCCTTGAAGAAGATGTATATAACCTGACACCCTGTTCCATTAGCGAGCTAAGAAGGAGTATAACCTTGTCATGTGCCACCCTGACCGAGACCAAGAGGAACCCTGGAAAGCAGAAGAGAGCGCCGCCAGAATGAAGGCAGAGTTTGTAGGCTGGGAGCCACGGTACGTCCAATCTCTTCGTTAGAGTATCCCTTCCAACTTAGTTGGAAACCAGCATTCAGAAACTTCTTTCGCTCATCCCCTCCACGCTCAAATGGAAATTGATGGACCGCGCACCCTTAGAAACGTGGGTGCACAAGGATGGCAGACTTGCCCTTCTTGGAGACTCTTGCCATCCCATGCTTGTGAGAGCCCAGTCCACGGGTGTGGATGTAGCTTACATGATTTTGCACGGTTTTGTACAGCCTTATCGTGCACAAGGTTCCGCTATGGCTGTGAGTCCCAGCAGGTTCTTCAGCAGTTATTTTTTTCGATTCTAAATCTCTCTTGCAACCATTTTACATTAAATCCTGCCCACGACTAGATCGAGGACGCGGCGGTTCTCGGAAATCTGTTCTCCCACTTGTCTTCCTATGCGCAAATCGCCCCTCTCCTGCGTGCTTACGAGGCGATTCGTTATGATAGGGCGACTAACACTCAGGCATCTTCCTCCCTAAATCGAGTCATCTTCCACCTTCCTGATGGGCCAGAACAAGAAAAGCGTGACAGACAGATGCGCGCAGCTATGGAGGATGCGCTGAGAGAAGCACGCGGCGAACCGCCTGAAACGAGCACCGACACGAGCACTAAGGGCAATGCCAATCAATGGGCTGACAAGGAGAAGAGTGCCATCCAATTTGGGTACGATGCAGATGAGGAGGCTGAGAAATGGTGGCGGGAACACGGTCAGAGCAAAGTCGGTACGTTGGGGATACCCTCGAAATTGTGATAGTGGCGTTCGTCGCATCAGGGGTCTTTGTTAATATCTTTATATCATGTAGGATGTAGTAAGTAGGGCGCCCCGTGTAAGTGTTTATAGGAAGTTTCTATGCGCAATATGGGGAGGTTGTTAATACCTATCCACATCTATCACCACGGAAGCTTTAGCAGACACCTACTTGGACGTTGAAGGTACGAATTCAAACGACTCGCGATCGAACGACTCATGATATGGCTCCAAAGTTAGCGAAAGGATTGTGCATTACTTATTAGAAATTGGAGCACAGTATCATGCATTAATGACACCTTCCCCATGCTTGGCTTCTACTGCGAGTATTACTAGTGATTGTTCCCTAAATCGTAGTGGCTTCGTGTGCTTTGATCATGGATCTGCAAGGTAGCCCGAGAAACGGCAGCGGCCCTCTGTTGGCAAAGGTGATTACATAAGACAAGTTCCACCAGCGAGTCGCTAGACTTGGTTGTGTGAATTATTCCGTATGGAATCCCCACTTTTTCTACCTGCCCTTGCAGCATGCAGGCTCCTTCTAGCATTGGTGCAGCTTCCTGTCCTTGATGGCCTTCAGATAGATCACCAGCTGACATCACCCCTGACCTCGTACTTTCGTCGTACGTGTGCTTGCTAACTTCTGGTAAGTTGATACGAATCGCAGTGTTGACCCCCTCCCGACAGTTAAAGAAGGGCTGTGGTTATTTCATCATGGTGTCGATCCGTATCTAGGGGGCATCCTTAAGCATGTGAGTGGCATAGCCTGTCTGTTGGATTCCACTTAACCGTGACGAAATTCCAGTCTCCTTTGTTCCTTTCACTTTTTTCTATGGTCTCTCTGGGACGCGTGGCATGGGCTCTATCGGACATCGTAGGAGCGTGGGCTCTTGTTCGTCTCTGGCACTCTAGGCAGCAGTTGGGACAAAGCCGCCGTGACGGACTGGTCGGCGCTGCCTATCTGCTTAACCCGTATATTCTCTTACCGTCCCTTGCATCCTCTACGTCGACGTTTGAAAATGCAGTGGTTCTCCTTACGCTTATGTTCGCCGCAGAAGGCAAGCTTTTTTTCCAGCTCGAAATGGGACTATTTCCCTCATCTTTTAAGAAGGAAGGTCATCACCTGCTCTACTTGCTCTCGCACTGTCAATCCACCTCTCGCTATCCACATTGCTCCTTCTCGTCCCCGTCCTTATGCTGCTGGTGACTTCACCCACTTCTCAGCTGGCCTCACCACGTCAGTTCGAAGGTAGTTATTGGATGGTGTTCAAATATGCAAGTGAGTTCGTGGTATACTGGTCCGTTCTTGTTTGTGCGGCTTCCATCATGGCCGGAGGTGTGTGGAATTGGGTCCATGAATCGTGGGGTGCAAGGTCATTACCTTCAAACCGTGCTCCTGTGCATGATGACAAGCTTCGTTTGTTGCAGCTTGATCTTGCCCGATCTGACACCCAATCCCGGGCTTTGGTGGTATTTCTTCACCGAAATGTTTGACCACTTCCGTCCATTCTTTCTTATGGTATTTTCTGTGCGTCCCGGCTCCCTGGCTCCCTTCCTCCCACCACTGACTTGCTCAGACTCACCTGGCTATCTATGTCATGCCGGTCTGCATTAAGTTCCAGTGAGAAATCAACTTTGACATATGAATTCGGGTCCTCTCAACGCTGTACAGGCACGACGCACTTTATGCAGCTTTCCTTCTGCTAGGAATTTTGGGTACCTTCAAACCGTATCTCACCCTAGCAGATCCTGGCCTATTTCTTAGCATGTTTGCAGTATTTCCTGAGATATACCCATGTGCGTCTCTATCTGGCTTAATGTTCAATCTGAGGTCTCATTCGTTACGTACTACATAGACCTTCGCCATGCAGTGGTAACCGCTCTTTTGCATGCTCATGCGTCGCTGCTGCTCCCACTTTTCCATGCGCTCTGGGTTATCGAGGGTCGTGGCAATGCAAATTTCTATTATGCAGCCAGCTTGGTGATGGGTGTCGCAGGTGGAGCAGGCATCGTGGATGCGTGTTTCGCTGGGATGAGGATTGCAATTGGAAATATTTCCGAAGCGGAGAGAGGTAAATGGGAGGTTGTCCAGGAATAATTCTGGTTTGCTGAAATGATGAGACATCCACTGAATTCGTGACATGCAACTGAATATTAGCATGTCGGTGAGTCTTGAATTTTATCTCGGTGCGTATACCCTTGAGGCAGAGTGGAATTGGGCGTCCTCAAGCGGTTCAAACCTATTTACCCTTCATCATTCAGTTCAGGTAGGCTGCAACATAACTTGGCACACTGGTGCACAGTAATGATGGGTCCTCCAAGCGTAAATACGTGTGATATGACATGCGAGGCGAAAGTTGGCACTGTCACGCCTCTAATCAAGCTCGTGATTTGCCTAACACCACTCAAATGGGCCGTTACAAGTGCATTGAACTATCGGAACATCGTCTGCAGGTTATTCCCGGCGTACGATATGCTGGAAATCCTGATCGCTTATCACTCCTTGCGTAGAGCTCCGGCAGTACCACCCGTTAGGATGCTCGGGAACCCTTGGCTACCTATGGAGTAGAGTAATGATATCGATCCGCCCATCAATAAAAAGAGAGTTGTCACTGTCCCGACGAGTAAAATGAACGGGCTAGAATGGCATGAGCCCATGCCGGGTACGAGGAACTAGGTACTTGCCTGCTAACATCCTGTCGCTCGCACATGTCCCCTACCCAGATTTGTGTCTGTCCAGACTCGCTCTTCGTTGTTTCGCAGGAACATACGAAGCATTCTCCCGCTTGAGTTGTAGTGCTAAGGCACGATCCATGTCCGAAGCAAGCATTTGTTCCATTCAGACATGCATATTCAGAGGCATAGCAAACCTTGGGCAAACGTGTGGACGTCTGTTGAACAGTCGCGGGGTTGGGACTCTGTTGTGAGAGCTGTGGGGCCCTCTTTTGCGCAGAGGACGATGTATACGTCAAAAGTGCAAAACGGACAGACCGGTCAGAAAGTGCCGCCTCGACTGCACCACGCACAGCTCGGGTAGCTAACAGGTATAATTCGCTTTCCCGACCGTACGATACCGCAAGCCGTGGGATGCTAGTTATGTGAAGGCCGGCGAAGCGATCGACGTGAGCATCGATGTAATCCGTAAGTGTCGAAATTTCGCCAAGAAAAGCTTCGTTAACGGGCGTTGGTGCGGAGAAAATGTCCAAAGCACGCGGGACACCTTGGGTTGACACGGAGCGTGAAGCGAAGATATGAGAAAAAACATGGGTTGCACGACGGGTGCACATCTTCAGGAATGCAGATAGGTAGTCTTCGCTGGGCTCATTGAAAGAGAAATTTGGTAGCAAGGTTGGCGGAAGGACGTCTGACAAAGCTCCGTTACAAGTTCCGAGTAACATGGTTGAAGTGGAATATACCTCGAGCATATCTCTCGTCGACGAGAAGCAGCAGAGCATTCTGGTTGCCGCTTGCCACGAAATCTCGTTCAGTGAAGATGTGATCCAGCTTTGCAGACTGTTTGCTCATTTGTTCGAATCGGTCAAGGCCGAGATGGGCTGCTAGCACCTGGCTCGCTTGGTGTGGTGAGAGATGAGCAGGTAACAGTTCGGGTGGATTGAGGTAGACATCGGCAGCCCGTGTCAAACCGAGAAACAAGAGACAGGTAGATAAGCCGCGCATCGTCGACACCGTCGAGAGTCAGCATCAACCATGTACTTCCGCTGCAGCGATCACGTGATGCGCAGGGTGGTCCGAGCGTGGGAATTACGTGTGGCTGGGTGCGGAGTTTGAACTCCCAGGCCTGTCTTGCAAGTATCTCAAGTATAAAAGCTTGTTCACTTCCCACCACCCACTACCCCTCAGGAGTGCCTAGTGTTCGGTATCGACGGCACCGTTGACGATGTCCAATAAGATAGTGGTGAGCTGCTCACCCGGCCTTCATCGTAGTAGTGCAGTCGGATAACAGAGAGTCCTTGAGCCTGTTGTGTACCGTCAGGTCATTGACGATGTCATTGCGGCCGTTAAGCCCGAATTCGACGATTTTGGGGTCAGCGAGGATGTCCTGGCTGATCTGCAACATGTAAGTAGTACGACTCATGTAATGTGCTGCCCATAGTTGTGGTTTAACCCCTCCTTTAGAAGTGGCAAAGTAAAGTAATCGCCTCGCGGGTCGCAGATTTCGAACCCCAACAGCAACCATCTCAGCACCCCGTGTATCCCGCACATCCGATCCACATGATGCAACACCATCCCCACTATGCACCAGCGCACAACCCGTACGTTCCTCCACAACAGCAGGCCCAGCCAACTCAAGTGAAAACGGAGCCCGTGGACAATCGGTATATCTTGAGTGCACCGGCGGGTGTGTCTTATACATTACCACCACTGCCCGGACCCCAATTGAACGGTATGAAACCACCAACCTATCCCGGCGGACAACAAGGGGTTCTCTCTTTCCCCCCCCACCCTACTCAGCTCGCTCGTCCTGCTGCAGCTCCTCGAACATACGCACCACCGGCACCTGCAACGCAAGCTCCGTCTTCTTCTGCACAAACCGCGGTTACCCAGACACAACAACAAGGAACGCAACCGCAACCGACGCCACCTACGCAATCACGGCCACCTTCGAATTCTCAGAAAATTCCGCAGGCAGATGGTCCTTCATCATCGGAATCTGGATCTCCCTCGCCCCCTCCAAATCAGTCATACGCACCGCGTCCTTCCCATCCGTCGCTTCCACAGCCTTCACAGACATCCGGAACCCAACCCGGGGATTCCGAGGCCATTAATAGTGACCTGGACGACTCCGACACGGAAGGGGAAGAAGATGCGGAAGAAGGTGGCCAAGGGGACACCGACATTGTCTTCTGCACTTATGACAAGGTCCGCCTTTCTCCTTACTGCTTCTCAAGTGCTCATCCATGCGTTTTCCGCATCCCCAGGTGGGGCGCGTGAAGAATAAGTGGAAATGCATTTTGAAAGATGGAATGATCCATGTCAATGGGAAGGATTACCTATTTGCAAAGTGCACTGGGTGAGTCGTAACGTTGGACGAGTGAGTGATTTGTAGTAACTGGTGCGACAGCGAGTTTGAGTGGTAATCGCATTGAACTGGCTTTCCTTTCGGCTCTTATTTCCATCTGTCACTATCTGCATTGCACTGGTACCCAGCATTCAACACTACCAGCGAACAAGTCGCTGGGTGTATAATATCTTCATGATTTTAGATTTGTATCTCTCTCTCAAGTTTGTCCGCATCGTGTTCGGAACTACGGCAATGATTTTCAAGTTGGCTTGGTGGGTCAATGCGTCGTCTTAAAACAACGCACTGAGGAACTGTAACACAGCAGAAGGAACTGAATTTCTCTCCTTAATTTCCCTGTCGCCTAGATAGACGAAAGTCGGCTACACGATTTGCATCTTGGACCGGACTTATCACATCCTTCACTCAAGGGCAATGGCGAGCAACCGAACTACTTGGTTCGTGTGGTACGTCAGATTTGGAAGCCGGCATGCGGGTATTGCGTGAAGTGGTGCGAGAAAACAAGACGACCACTAGGTGAGCGAATCGATCACCCGCCGTTGCATGAAACCGAATCTGGTGCCAGGCTAATGTCGTGTCTTCTACTCGGATATGAGTTCGCGTCTTGATAATCCCACCGCAAAGCGAATGCAGCGCTAATGGCTTGTCTGACGTTTGAGATGACGATATTGATGTGCCAAAGTGGAAAGTGAGATTCAACCCTACTTAGGACGAGGTCCTTGCGGATTGCTATCCAACTCGATAGAATGATGTACGTCCAACGTGAGACTCAGTGGGCCTGGACGACCTAACTGGATGTGGGAACGTGTCGTGACCATTGTCAGCAGCTAACCCAGGGTCACACTCTTCGATCAAAGGATTTGCTTGGTTCGAGTCGACCGTATCAAAATTTCATGAAGTACACGTCCCCCACTGTCTATATTGGCAACTATTTTCAAGGATCTATTATGACGCACGTTGGTCGGCGGAAATATGACCAGCCAACCAACTCCACTTTACCTTTGGACTCAGCAGTCCGTTCCATGATAGGTTCGGTGGATTGTTCCTTCCGATGACGCTAATATGCAGATCGGGAAGGGCATTCACGCGCAGGAGTAATAGGGTCGACAAACGTTTATCGATGTCAAGGTATCGCAATGATTCTGTCATTTTCGACAGCAGCATGGACCAGGACCCTGAGTGTATTACCAATGCCATGTCTTGAAGAAGCTTGATGGCCATGACCCACGCTTGCAGGAGCTCACAAGTGGACGTGGGCTTCCTCACCCTGGTAGGCTCGTCCAGTAAAGACGTCACGATCAATAGTACATGTCCAGCTCCTTCCAGGGTCGTTCCCTTAGACCACTGGTCTCGCCTGGGCCGTGATCATTGGTGCTTCGATTTGGAGCGTCCCATCTGCAACCAGTAATCGAACACAGTGGGTTGGATGGTGGCCCGGCCGAGAAACGTGCCAGAATCAAAACATCTGATTTCCCGGTACCTCCACTTCACGCTGATTGTTGATCATCTGAGCTGCGGAGCGTGGTCTGGGCGGCCTGACCTGGCATTGATTTCGCAAAATGGGGGTGCAGTACCTCGAAGGCCCCTCTTCTCCTTCGCGGCACTATTAAGGGCTGCACTTCAGCGTGGAAGTCCCTCCAGACAAAGGGTGATGGGGTAGTTATGGGCATGCGTCTCGGTCCCCATTGCAAAAAAACTAGTACGCATCAGGTCCTCTTCTTGACCTCCTAAAGTTGTACCAGAAAGGGTAATGAAATCATCTGGCAGGGTCCCGTCAGCGGACCGCTGTTTCATTGATACTACATACCTGCAACAACAAACATCATTTAAACCCTTCGAGTTTCGCTGTGGACGCCACAGCGTGGGCGCGCATAAGGTGGACCAAAAGGAATAGTGCATTAATTCATACGCACCCCTCAAGTTACGGTACGGGTCAACCCAAGACACACAACCGTCAACTTCGGTTTGGAGAGGCGAACCTGAATATTTCTGTACTTGGGAAAGGGTACACACACACACTACTGTCAGGGGAACATTCAGCGTGACTAATGATTTGATACTCAGAAACGCCATCTTCTAGCCTCCGCTTTTCTCCCATTGGTGTAATCGCAGCCAGTCAGAGTGGATGCTGGCATCTTGACGTCCGCCGCTGGGCATGACAACTGCATTGCAAAATAGGAGTGTCTGGTGAAGTGCTTTCAGCCTTTTTGACATAGCCGACTAGAGAAAGTGGTCACTCTGAACGAGCAACCGGAGCGTCTTGTCATCCACAGGATCTCTCTTATATGGGTGACTCCGCTTCAACGAGTGCAGTGGTGCAAGGCCCACCCTCCGTGGCCCGACTCCAGTAGACCCGTCTTGTAAAGAGCTCGTCACTTCGTATAATTGGCTGGGACGCGGTGGGGTCAGTAGTTCGGCAGGCGGTGGTAAAGAAATTTGCGGAGTGCTACGAGCTGCACACGACGGTGCAGTATATGGAGAATGTGCATAGGAGGAACTTCCGCCGGAAACGTCATCCCGAGGGCCAGAAACGACTGTATAACCTGCCACAGGTGTTCCGTAGTCAGGGGAGGGAGATCCACGAGGTGATCGAGAAGGACGTGGGCTGTAAGAATATGACAGTGTGCTGCGAGAGAAATCAGCTCCTCTGTCATGAGCAAACGACGGGCCTGTGTCATAGCGTGCCGTGGGAGAAAGGCTGCATTGTTCATCTGGGTAACGGTAATGAGATGTGATCGCCGGTGCAAATTCCCTCTCTCTGATAGTTAGCGTTGTTGAATCCAGCGGCATGTTGTAATCCACAGAAGTGCGACGACTGTCCGAAGCGGGGGTACTGTTCAGCACTGTGGACAAGGATGGGCGGCGAAACTTATGATCGACGTCGTCTCCAGGTCGAGTCATCGAGAGAGTGGGAGTGGAGTCGGCCACTGATGACGTGGGCGAAGAGACAGAATACTGAGGGGCTTCCGAAGACTGATAATATGATGAAGCGTGGGAAGCGTATGAGTTTAGGCGGCCAGGCTCTTGCACGAACGTGGGTGCAGAGTACGAAGTAGATTGGGCCGCATAAGCTGAAGGAAATGGAGCATATGTCCTTGTCACGGATGTGCTAGCTGGTTTCAAGATGTCGCAGCGGGATCGAGAGTCATCACCTTTGCGACTCTTACTGACACGCGTGCTCTGGAATGTACCTTCTGGCACAACAAGCTCAGCGACTTTGGGTATATCGTCAATGGTGCCCAGTTGGTCGACCGTGGTCTGTGTGAAGTAAGCGGCTATTCAGTTGAGTAACGTACCGTCACGAAGAGTAAGGAAACCTCCGTACTAAGGTGCCATTTACGTCGGCCTTTCTCCGTTTCTACCCATACGGAGTATGTCTGTTTTACTAGGGGATCCCACCCCTTAGGGGGCTGTTTCTCACACGCCCTATAATTCACTGGTTGGAAGGATAGATGGATCTGGAAGACTATTCCTTACCCGGAACTGCCGGCCTCTGCTGGCGGTGTGTACTTCTCATAGTAAAAAAGAAACTCCTGTAGCAAGTGAATGATGAGTTGTGCCATGGGTGTAATCCCGACACATACGTCTCGTACGCGGGAAGGACTCCAGCGCCTGCCTTCCGTAAAGCGTTCTATTCCCAGCCCTGTTATTTCTGTGTGAGGACCGCGCTCCTCCCAAGCATAGATGCAGCCGGTGCATAGGGCGAGCCGTTCATCGGCGTCGAGACGTCTTGTAATCATGGGAAGGATATTGAGTCGGACGGCATAAAATATCTTGTGGGCATCACGAGTAGAGCGGATGCGAACATTCGTGCACGTTGGCTTTTGTTGCATTGCAAGTGAGGGAAGCGGGAGGGAAACAGAACAACTGCCAAGTGCTGTGGAAGGGACGAGGAGCGAGAGTATATATTGGGTCCCAGATCTGGGGAGAGAAAGGTCGTGATTAATTAAACTAATTTTTTTCTGAGCTTTTTATCGAGATCAGGGGGTGTCGCTCAGCTGTCCAAACCAGATCGTGTCCTGCACCTTTAATTGGTGCAGATGATCCAAAAGGTTGGTCGCCAATCTCGATTACTGTGTGAAAACTCTATCACTTTACAACTCAAAAATCTTTTGCTTTTTTATTCTCCTCTCCTTCTTGCTTGAAACCTTCAGTTCCCAACTCCATCCACCCCGTATACTCTTCAAAGCAGCTGCTTGTCTTGACAGTTCTCGCGGGCAAAACTTCGGGCCAGGCGTCGATCTGAATTTAAAATAGGGTTCGACTGTTAGGGTTGTCCTGACATTTCCTTCCCCCCTAACAGACAGACAAACTCAGGTGTCATGTGATATCACGTTATCTCGACACGCATCAAATGATCTTTGGTGGTACAAACTCATCCAAAGAGCCTTCCATTCCTGCACTCGCACCGGTTCCGTCCTACCTAAAAGAAATGCGCCAAAACGCTAAACTACCCTAACTTACTCGAGCGTGCATTCCGTTCGTTTCAGCGGGTTGTATACCGACACAAGATATGGGATAACCTATATGGATGCCTCCTGATCCATATCGAGTATAACATATAGTAGTTGACACGGGAACGGCAGTGGCCGGTTCAACCTGCCAGGACTGCTACCTTATGGCTTAGTGAATTGAATGGAAGCCCTTGAAGCTGAAATGGCGAACCAGGGGCGTCTTTTCTCCAAATTCAAGCCATATATGTCCGTCCAGGTGGCAATTCGATGTTTTCTGCAGCCCTGCACGCAGTCCAAAGCCCAACAGGAACTGCATCAACCCTGAAGGTGACATCGTCGACCCTGGATTCCTTGCCCTCCTTGGCCAAGAACCTGTCAAAGGGTGATCCTTGATCCTTCCACCACATTCCAAGTGCCTCACGAGGTTGCGTCAAACGGTGGCGTTTTGTGGAGTGTAATGTGTGTAATCCGGCCTTTGCCTTGTGAAGAACCCCCGCTCGGAAACTTTCAGTCTCGACTTGGCAGGTGGCATAAACGGAGATCCCACGCAGTCGCACGAAAAAACCTAATGCTGTCCTGCAGGGCTTCGCCGGAACATACTCGTCGTGAGAGTTCGATCACATCTGAGAGTGAAAGCAGGTATCGAGGGACATACACCCAATCCTACAAATGCTACACGTAGAAAACATGACTCTGACAAACATGGTCCTCCAGCGGATGAGGTGTCGACAACAAGAACAAGACTAGAAAATTATTGATCTAAATTGGGAGAGAATGACATGAGAGCTTCCTCGTCCACAGAATGCCTTTTGGGAGGAGGAAGGTTCTGCAGGTATACCAGGGGTGCGAGAATTTTGCCGCTTCTTGTGGAATCGGCAGGTTGGGAATCACCTGCCGCGGGAACAACCTTGGGTGCCCCGCTGTTGGCGTACGAATCGTGTGGAAGACGTGCTGGGGAGAGATATGGCACATATTGCATGTGAACCAAAGGATAAGGTACTTGTTCCTCACGAACGACGCGGCTTGACCGGCTGGTGTTGTGTCGAGCACTTCTGTATTTTCCTGGTGGCACTTCGAGCGATACAAGCTCAGGGATGTCAGATACCGTTCGCAAGTAATCAACTGAATCACTGGTGAAGTATGCGACTAGCAGGGCGCCAGGTCGAATCAGGCTCGGTTTTCGATTATTAAGCAGACTTTTACACACTGAGATGCCACTTCCGACGTCCACGAGAAGTTTCAACGAAAACGGAATATGTTTGCTTTATGAGACTTGAGCGAGTTGATTGGTGGCGAGCTGCCGGTTGAAGGCGATTGCTAGAACCAAGACTGTGCAACGGTCAGTCAGAGTCGTGAGTTTTGAGTCTGGCTGTAACAGACGTGGTGTCCGAATCTGAATTGATCTCCATATCGATTGGCTCTGGATCCTTCTCTTGGTAAAAGAGGAATTCCTGTGGCCACGTCACTAGCTTGCAGTCGCAAGATCCACGCCAGACTTACATCGCGAACACGACTGGGACCCCATCTGGGCGATAGCTGTTGAGCTCACATACGATAAGACAAGGTCGTAAATCTAACCGCTTCCCATCAGTCCATCGTTCGATGCCAAGCTAGTTGTATCGCTTGCGTCAGGACTCCGCTCAAGTCAGAGTGTGCCACTTACTCCAGTGGCCTCTGGGTTGGGTCCACGTTCTTCCCATACGTAGACGCTGCCGGACGAAATCGCCCTTCTTTCCTCCGCATCTAGGCGTCTGGTCACCATTGGCAATACGCCAAGTGCCACAGCATGAAATATGACTTGTGCGTCCTGCGGCGACCTGACAGACGGTGAGGGTGACAAAGAGCGCTTTCGCAGATTGCTACTGTACCTCACACGCAGTCTCGTGCAGGTTGGGTACTGCATGTTTGATTGTTGGAATGTCTGAAAGCAAACACTAAAAAAATCTAGGGAAAAGGGACTTTAGTCGGCTGTGGTATGTGCATGTGTGAGAGCAGGGTGGACGATGCACTTGATGTCGATGTGATGACTGAAAGGCGAGAAGAGGATTCTAGTGGAACTGGTGGGTAGGTTTCGACGAACGAATGAAGAACCCGTTGGGCGTGATAGCGGGGAGAAACGCTTGTAGCCTAAACCTTGTGTGCTGTAAACAGTGTCGGTTTTGCGGGGCTGAGCGCTGTGATGGGAACTCTTCCCCGGTCCCTTATATATACGGATTTAATATAAAAAAACACACTCTCCGTAAATCACGTTGAGGTATGTGAAACGACTAGGGGTGCTCGCACTTCTTATCGGTCCAGCATGGTGGGGGAAGAGCACACCCTGAATATTAGCCCGTGGACTATCGTTCCCTGCCGTCAGACGAGTGATGCAATGGTCACACCGTCATTTGAGGGACCCGCTCACGAGACTACGACGAAAAGATCTTTGACGGTGTCAATGCTTACAACGAATTCACAGGTTGGCATCAGCTGATGAACGCAGGGATTGCGATTGGGAATGCCAACCCAACTATGGGGGAGCCTTTCACTTTGCACACGGACCAGATAAGTCACTTCGGATGTGATCATAACGTGAGCTTACGCCTGTATGTAACCAATATGTATATCTATGTCCCACCTGCACAGTGAAATCCGAGACCAGATCTAGAAAAGGATGAGTGCAGTGGACGCACATACACCGACGGCGACATTGGGATACTGGGCGCAGCCAAAAAAACTTTTGTCGGTCACGACTGCAGGTACATAAACCCTGGAAGATAGCGTCTACGTCACGGCACAAGTCATAACACGAGAAGAGAGCATCAGAATGTATGGTTGCAATGCGCACTTTCCAGAGCGGCGTTGGATGGCCGGTCTCGATGGAAAAGGTTTCTTCGTAGTGGGTCCTCTTCACAGTGTTAAGACACCGTCGTCGAGTTAAGAAATACACAGGGTGGCTTATGTCAGCGAGAGCTCCCTTTGCTGGACCCGAGTTGGTCGATTCTGGGTCCTCGTATGCTTTGTGCACGAGTCAACCCTCGTCTCTCTCGTATTGCAATCTTTAAGCGCCGAAGTTCGAACTGCTCAATCAAATCGGCCATGTCCATCAAACAACCTCCCTGGAAGCCCGATGTTCGTCACATAGAGGAGCCCGTTCTCAAGATGTACAATTCGTTGTCCAAATCCAAAGTACGCAGGCTGATCACACTTGCACGTGCATGGCCGGTGGCTAAAACTTGATAAGACGGAATTCATACCCAGGGTTGGACGCATCGTGAAGTGGTACAACTGTGGACCCACGGTATATGATGCCTCTCACATGGGTCATGCCAGGTAAGGTCAGCATTTATCTTTGTTGGAAGAGGCTGTACGAATTTTGAACTGCAGGAACTACGTCACACAGGACATCCTGAGGAGAATAATGTCCGATTATTTTGGTTATGACGTGCATTTCGTCATGAACGTCACCGATATCGACGATAAGGCGAGCGGACGAGCTGCCCAAACGTCCTTGACAGCCTGACAGATTAGCAGATAATTCTGAGGGCACGCCAAAAGTACCTCTTCGAAAGATTTCGCGATCAGGTTGCACTTCTTTCCACGGATCTCATTGACAGAGTGTTCGCTGCTTGGAAGGCACACTTGTTGAATAGAGTGTCGAAGGCCCTTCCGGACGTGGTCAAAGCACGAGAGGGGGAAGAAAGCGTTAGTTGGTTGCGAATAGAGCAATTTATACAGGACAGGGATCAGAAAGCTGAGTGTCTGAGACGCGACGAAAAATTCGATATGCACCTGACAGCTGCTGTGGGCCTTCATGTCTTCGTGGAAATAACTAATCTGACCATACCAAACTAGCGTCAAACTTTCTCTGCACTTTCTTCAGCTCGAGACAAGCTGTCCTCCTCCCAGTGTGACCGAAAGTATGCGCTCCAATTGGTTGACGAATCCCGTGACATACTCTCTGCATCTTTGGACGAAGAAGTAGGTGGTTGTAGAATGCAGAGACCGGCACTGATCGACACTGTAGCTAAAACACACCGTCACAGACCCATCCATATTCAGAGCGTTAGCCGCGTATTGGGAGAACCAATTCTTTATGGATATGGATCGCCTGAGGGTTCGTAGGCCGGATATATTGACACGGGTCACCGAATATGTTCCGGAAATTGTTGACTTCGTAAAGCGGATTATCGATAACGGATATGGTTACACACACGGCGGTAGCGTGTATTTCGACACTTTGGCATTTGACTCGTCCGAGAAACACGTCTACGCGAAGTTAGAACCTTGGAGCAAGGGCAATCGCGAACTGCTTGCTGAGGGCGAAGGTCGGTCTTTCATTAAGCTCACAGAACGAACCACATTTCGATCTTTGTGAGCCCAGGCGCACTCTCTTCAACCGGTGGCAAGCGTTCAGCAGCTGACTTTGCATTGTGGAAGGCGTCAAAGGCAGGTGAACCATCGTGGCCAGTCTCCGTGGGGC
The DNA here is from genome assembly GCA_024613165.1 of Pisolithus albus. NCBI lineage: Eukaryota > Fungi > Basidiomycota > Agaricomycetes > Boletales > Pisolithaceae > Pisolithus > Pisolithus albus. The sequence goes on from JANFAB010000005.1 coordinate 694,179, forward strand.
CCGGGCCGTCCAGGATGGCATATCGAATGTTCAGTCATGGCCAGTGCCATTTTTGGAGATAACATGGATATACATTCTGGTGGTATCGACCTCGCTTTCCCTCACCATGATAACGAGATGGCACAGTCCGAGGTAACTCACAATCTCTTCCTAACGCTGTAATTGACTGACATGGGCCAGGCTTATCACGAATGCGAATCATGGGTGAACTTCTTCATCCACACAGGGCACTTGCACATCGAAGGTCTTAAGATGAGCAAATCGTTGAAGAACTTCATTACCATTGATGTGAGTTCAACTAGCAGCCCTTCTCTATCCTCACAGTCACACAAAGAATGAAACTAGGATATTTTGCAAAGATTTACTCCCCGGCAACTTCGCCTTAGCGTTCCTGTCACAGTTATGGAACGCCAAAGTGGACTTTTCTGAGTCGCTAATGGCCGGCGAAGTAAGAACAATCGAGAACAATTTCAACGTAGGAGCTCACCTGTTTCGTCATATTGGTCGAGGGGTCAACCGCTCTATTTTGCAGAACTTTTTCGCAACAGTCAAGGCCATATTACTCGCAAAAGATGGACAATCGGATGGATACCACCACTATGAAGACCCTGAACGAGAGCTCATGAATGAGTAAGCTACACGTTCACCTTTGGTGGCACGCCTCAGTCTTTGCAGGTTGTACCAGAGCAAACTGTCTTTCCGTACCGCTCTCTGCGACTCCTTTAACACTCCAGATGCCCTCAAGGTTCTACGTGACCTTGTTTCGCGGACAAATATTTACATTAATTCTCGAGGTAAAGCGCTCAACGTAAGTCTGGTGGATCAGTCGGCCCGCTGGGTGGGTCAGATGCTGCGTATGTTTGGTCTTGGTGAAGGCGACGAACCCGACCTGGGGTGGGGATCAGAGCAAAACGTTGTTGGCGGAGTGAACGTGCGTACCTATTTGCCAACTTCAGATATTAAGTCTGATGGTAGGAACGGTAGCGGGAGGAGGTTCTTATGCCGTATCTTCGAGTCCTTTCTTCGTTTAGGGATGGAGTTCGGCGGTTGGCTATCGCAAAAACCGAAGATGTGCCCAAGGAGATTCTCAAGCTCTCCGACCAGCTGCGAGATGACGAGCTGGTACCATTGGGTGTTGCCCTAGATGACCAAGAAGGTGAAATCCAGCCCATGATTGGTGTACTCATCGTAAATGATGCATCCTTGTACCAGATGGGAAGGCCCTTGTGAAGTTAGTTCCCCCATCTGAGCTTATCAAAGCCCGGGACGAGAAGCGCCAGAAGCTTGAAGCGCAAAGCCGCCAGAAAGGCTACTGCTGCAGAGGAACAACGGCAGAAACGATTGGCAAAACTCGAGAAAGGACGTACACCTCCAGCCGAACTTTTCCGGCCACCCAACGTACCCGAAGGTACCTACAGCCAGTGGAACGAACAAGGTATACCAACTGCAGATGGAGCCGGAGAGAAGCTTAGTAAAAATCAGGAGAAAAAGCTTCAGAAGTTGTGGAATGACCAGAAGAGACTACACGAGGAGTATTTAGCTTGGCAACAGCAGCAACAGTGACAGTGTTATTGCTGCCCACTCCCGCTGATTGTGATATCTCAAATGGTACCTAAATTTCTACCAGTCACAACTTCGCACTATCAACTCGACTATTTTCTCCAACCCAGCTTGATCATCCTCATCGAAACCAGACAAGGCAAGACAGTCCAAGTCCAACACTCCAACCACGAGGGGTTCACCACTTCCTTGACCTCGATAGATGAGGGGACATACAATCTCACTATTAGTGAATCCATCGCATGCGATGTGCCCTGGATAGGAGCTAACGTCTCGCACGAGGATGGATTTGCCGTGAATGAACGCATCGGCACACACGCCTGGTGCTTTGTCGGCTTGGAGGCCAATAAGCTGACACGCTGGTTTGCCACAAAAAGGACCCAGCAACAGGCTATCCTTGTCTTGTGATACATTTGGTTGGTTGCTCGTGGGTGTGGTAAGGCGTGGAAGCGGAAACAGGGATGGAAGAATGTAGAATCCTATCATAAGAAGATCAGGGAGACCAGGACGCCGTGGTCTAACCCATGATAGAGGTGAACGAGTGGCGAACTCACCGCACCAGTTGACAGCACGATCGTTACTCCCGAAGCATGCAGGAAAGGCGAGAAGGAGTTGTATATTAACGAACACGCATTAGCCAAGTTTGTGACCTGCACTGCTCGCAAGGGTGAGTTGTCGTGGGCGGAAGTGAAACGATGCTACCCAATGCCTCTGGCCTTCAAGCAAAGGTTCTAGCTGGGAATGTACATGATCCCAGAACTGAGACTTTGTGATAATCGTCGACGGTACTAACGATGCGTCTGCGTGTGGCATGGCTGGGCTTGATCAAGGCCTGCGGTGGGGGTGGCTTGTTTGATTTGCTGAGCACCAAAAAAGTACTGTCATGGCTTTCGATGCTCCCACTGGGGCATGCCCGCACTCGAGAAGACAATGAACTATCGACCGTCAACTCTACGGTGCAACCTTCCAGTGCTCATACGCAGGGCCCACTGCTTCGGCACAGTCCCATAGACTGTGAAACAGACCAAAGCGCTCGTCATGCAACGGGGCAAGAAACACGGCCACGACTAGCACGCATTCTCGATCACTCGCCGCAAGACGCCGAGGAGGACGGGAGTATAACGTCGGATACCAGTCATACCGGAAGTGCTAGCGGCGAAGCTACCACCCTCGTGCACAAAGCGAGTGTCACCCTTAGTTTCATGACTCAACTGACCGTCTTGTTTCAGGTTAGCTCTACTGACTCATTGCCCAGCGTTGCGCTCCGTTACGGGGTTTCCGTTGCTGCACTCCGTCGAGCTAATAAGCTATGGCCTTCTGATCCCATTTACCTCCGTACTGAACTCAAAGTACCACGCGCGGACCCAACGCCAGTCCGGTGCAACCCAATGACCGTGCAAGGCGTCAACTTGCCTGCTCCTGAACTTCCCCCTCGGACATCCTCTGATAGCTATGCATCCACTGTCGCAGCCCGTGGGAGACGCTATTATTTCGTTGTTTCCTGCGCGCATTTCCCGCGACTCGTTACTGAGTTCCAGGACAAGTTCAAGCGAGGTTCTCGAACTGGATGATCTAGTTGCGCTGCGCGCGAGCAGGGCTGTTCCAAGCACTCGTCATGTTCCTTCTGTCACTCGTGATGGATACGAGTTGTCCACCCTGGGTGCCCAGCCTGGCAGAGCACCAGCCACCACGACTCTTCCTCCACTTCCGTGTGTAGGAACCCCTAGTGCCATTTCTGCCTCGGAGGATGCACCATTACGCCATCGCGTAGCACGCCGTATCGATCCCAGCATATTTATCCCCGTGCGCATCTCTCAGCTTGAGCCAGAACCGGCGATGGAACTACCTACACGGCGTTGTGGCTAACCTGTGAATGGTCATCAATCATTCATCACGCCATACTCCTGACACATCGATAGCTATCACTCTTCTATGGTGTCATCTGTGATCTTGTATTTTCGATTCACTGTCTAGAATTCGTCTGTTATTGTATCTTGCCTGCTCGACACTCTACATTAGTGTTTCCCTCGATAGTATCCTCCCGCTGCTCGCTGGGCTGTCCGTCTCGGAATGGTGATGCTCTCGTACAGTGTTCAGCCGTGAACATTTGAGGCTAGCTCGCTCACAGGGCAGACAGGTATACTAATTGCCGTCTCTGCCAGTGCCGTGCCAGCTGGACTGATACGAACGGCACAGGTGATGATAACGCAATGCCCGGCTGCCGAGCCTGGACATTCGACGTTCAAGTATATGTATGTGATGACAGGCGAGTCCACAATTAAAGTGACGGGTGCACCACTCATGCTCCTCAACTCGAAATATCCGTCCTGACGTTCCGTCGGAATACACACACCCGTGGGCACGAGACTACCATGGGTTAGTAGATCTCAAGCTGTCTTCTCATGAGATCTGTGACATGGAGCCGTTCGGAAGGCGTTTCCTACCACGATGTCTTACTTGTTCCGCGGCGAACCACAGAATGGCGAAAACACATACCCCGGCTTGATTCGGATCCCGATGGCAGTATCCGACGCGGAAGACTTTTGGAACGTAGTGGGGGAGGGACAAGTGACCCACCTTTCAACCAACTTGCAGCTGGTCTCTCCGTCACCAAGGCGGACTGGTAGTCAACTCGGGATATCGGGATATGAAGTACGACGTTTGACAAGCTCTGAAACTCGCCCCGGCGAACGGTTTCTACTAGTAAGTGAAACTAAACGTCAAGACCAGATGCCACCTGAGGCAATGCCCAGCATTCATCCGGAATATCACGGGATATCCGATCGGTGGTGCCACCGCAAGGAGGGCTGCCGATATATACATTTGCTCTGAGCGGATGAGACCCCGAAATACAGGGAGTGGCGCCCACGGTGTGAACGTGAGTAGGCTTTTACTAGCAAGCCCGCCGGCTGCTGCTGTTCGGACAACAGCCCTGGGATCGACGCTGTGACCGTGAACATTCATGTGATTGTTTCCTGTGACCACCCGTCATCGACACCGATTGATCAATTTGGGTCGCGATTTCGGGCAGCAAAATCACGTTCTTGTTCCCGTAGCGAAGTTCGGATAAGACGTACGTCTCCACAAGGATACTCTCCTCGTCACCTGAGGGAACAGATCGAACTTCCTTCACAGTTATTGGGTGTTGAATTCACCAATACGAAGGCATCTCACTACAGGGTATGCCACAGGACACTAGATTCAGACCAACTCATTCATGAGGTAGTATCGCGATAGTTTTCCATGTGCGACAAATATCTTAACTTGCGTTGGGCTAGTCTGGAGCAGTAACTCATGCATGCCAAGCCTTTAATTGATCGGGTAACTTTCCTCGCCCATGCATACAACACTTGAATAACATGGTTTACCAGAGAATGTGGGCGAGCGAAGTTGATTGATTTGTGGGCTCATCTGTATCAGTCTCAGGTATCTGCAAGTGCGTGCGTCAAGTTCATACTTGTCTTCACTACTTTGCGCAACGATGACGGGGGCGGGGGTTTGCGTCCTCGCCGGAACCACTCGTGGTCGCTACGAGACAACCCCGGAAAAAAATCCATCTTTCATTCACTCAATCAAGAGTGCCCGAGGAAGACAGACTTGAACTACAAAGACTCCAGGGTTATGTCTCATTATTGCGGCAGGACAGTTATTGTAGAATACCACAGCCGAGAGTCTTCTAGGGGCCCGTGTCATGACTGTCAGTGCTACGTGTCAGTCTGATGAAAGGTATATTACATCTGAGTGCGCTCTTCTCCTGTTCTTGAATCTCAGACTGGATTCCCGCTCGCTCGAGACCACCCGTCTTTGCATCGGGCGTATCGAGTACTCCCAGTCCCGACCTCTGGTATCATCATCTGCATCGTCTGACGAGTCATCGTCTATCATCAGTATCTCCCCTGTAAAATCTTCGCTTTCGTTTGATGCCTCTGGGACATCCAATTCTCGATGAGACCGTTTATTTTTCGTTCGGAGGTTGTACTTTGGCAAGCAGGGACTGGAGGGTCCGGCAACTATTTCATCTTCTGAATCACTTCCTTCAACCATTTCTTGTACGGTCGTTCGTGTCGCGCCTTTGGCTGCCACAGCAGTAGCTTTGCCTCTTCGGGGTGGTCGTCTGAAGGAACAGCAGATCTTCGGCCCCTTTCCAGCCATGATCTCGGCACGCGTATGGCGCGTAAGCCTGATTGCCAGTGGCGCAGGGGTAACGTACACGTTAACTGTGTAGGCGGTGGAGCAGAAGTCCTCTCGCAGGTACCCCGAGACAAGTAAGTGCACGATCAACGTTTCGATGTGCTGGAATCAAAGATTACCAAAAATGAGAGGGCACGGTCAGACCTGCACGTACGTCCTTCGAAAGATCAACCTTCCCTCCTGAAATAGAATCGTAGTGTAATTGTAACTTGTTCTTAGTTTTTCGACGCTTGCTGCCGCCCTCAAACGCTCCTCCCCCCAAACCCCGTGCTAGGTCGCCGAGACCGGCTATTGTCTGACGTGACCCCTGCGCCGAGATGGTCTCAAGAATCTTGAGGATTTTCCAAGCCTCTAGGGTAACGTCACGTCGCTCAACGGTTTCTGGTGACCGCGTGCAGTTGTCACAGTGGCCACAGCGGTCCGTGGCCCTTGATTCCTCTGTAGTCCAAGAGGCCATGGAGAGGTCAGGAGGAAGCCGAAAAATACCTACGCGCGCAACAGTACTAGCCCGAGCTTCCACGTAAAAAGGGAAATATACCTTGCAAATAGGATCTTGCGACACTCTGACATGTCCTGGGCGAAGCGCAACATGTCATGTACTTGTCACTGCGTCAATTTGCGGAAAGAAACCTGGAATATAAGCTTCAACTTACGCTTCAATTGATTATCTTTGTCGGTACAAGTTATAGAGGACTGCCGCGTGGCGTCTTGTGGTCTGTAATAGAGCACACAATCCGCATCTCGTCCGTCGCGACCTGCGCGTCCAGACTCTTGATAGTAGCCGTCGAGAGATTTCTAGAGGAAAACGAATCGTAACGTAAGACTAGATCCAGAAATGAAGGTCACTGACTGATATCTGGGCGATGACCATGGTGAAGGGATGAGTATAACATCTAACGGTGCAACCACGTACGGTATGATGCAACACAAATCTGACATTTCCGTTGTCGATTCCTAACCCGAATGCTAGCAGAGAGTTAGTCCCGGAACACGGGAGGTCAAGATGAACCCCACCTATTGTAGCGCAAACCACCTGCACAGTCCCCTCTCTCCACCGTTTGTGGATCAATTCCTTCTGGGCGTCAGGAATCTCTGAGTGATATACGCCGGTTTTTATACGACCACTGCTCCAACCCTGTAAGTTCTCAGCGACGCTTTCGGCATCCTTCTTCTGCTGAGTAACGTCAACTTGCGGGATGATTCCAGGCTGCTTACCTTCTTGGTAAGGCAATACACGATTCCCGAGTCATTTTCATGATTGTTCAAGATATAATCCGACATGACTGCAATGGCCTCCTTTGTAGAGTGTGGCTTCGGAAGCACTGAGTAGTGCAAGTTTTTGCGATAGAGTGGAGCCGAGAAGTATACCGTTCCGTCCAGCGCAGGGGCTGCTGCGGTTGAGTGAATACCTCAAGCGCGTAGTGAGGATCAGTCCATGAGCATACCCTTTCCATCAACTACGGGTTTCATGTGAAGAATTTTTAATATGTCTTGCAACACTTTTGGTGGACAAGTCGCAGACAATGCCAAAAGTGGCACACGAGGAAAGAATTGGCGAAGTGCACTCAGCCTCTTGTAGTCTGGTCTACAACGAGATTTGTGGAGAACCGGCGTACAGGCAGAAGGTTTGGAAAATACCTGAAATCATGGCCTAACTGTGAAACGCAGTGCGCCTCGTCAATGACAATGCGAGCTAGTGCAGAATGAACCTCGAAAGTGAGATGTGAGTGAGACCTGTGACGCACCCAACTTTCCGCCTTCGACCAATCTGCCTAACAGAGACATAAATGCCTTGTTTTTAGCGATCTTCTCCGGCTGTGATGTTAGTGATCAGAAAGCCAATGCAACCTTACTGCGAAAGCACGGACTGTGACGTAGCATAATTTTATTTCTCGGCCCTGACCCCGTGAAGAAGCCATGGCTAACAAGCGTTGCTGGACTTCGTTGGCTTGTGCTCTCGAAGTTCCTCCAGTGAGCATCACTGCCTCCACTACATGCGTTACGTGAATGTGGCGGTCCGTGAGAAGAGGGAAGTATAGTTACCTCCGGCTTCCTTCAGGTGTAGGATCTGATCTGTCATGAGTGAGATAAGAGGAGAAATGACCAGCGTGCACCCAGGGGTGAGCAGTGCGGGGAGTTGGTATGTAAGAGATTTGCCTCCCCCTTGATCCGGAATGAACACAGGGGAATGAACACAAGGAAGAGATGACAGAAGGAGTCTCCAACCTGTAGGCATTACGCAGACTATGTCGCGCTTGTCTAGATTTGCATTGCAAACCCTCACATCGTTATGTCGGTCAGCGTGTTTAGAAGGAAAGCGATTGTATGATTCTTACCCCTGCTGGCACAACCTAAAAGCACTTATCCCGAATACTTTCTCCATGGTTGCTTTCAATTGAGGGCCCCACCCGAATTCGACAGTGTAATCAATGGTTCCGACGTCGCCACGCTTGCCATTCCCACTATTATATGCTGAAACATTTGAGGGTATAGCTTGCAACGAGTCTTGACGCTGCCGTATCAGGTCATCTTTTTCTATAACAAGGTCCCGGCGATACACTTTCAGTTTCTCGATCTGATCGTCGACACTTCGTATTTCTGCGTCCAGCGCAGTCACGCGATCGTTAAGGTCCTGGTTGTCACGGCACGAGGACGTTGAAAGAGCACTGGACGACTCCCCTGTGCCAACGTTCGTGTTCGCATTATGGTTGTCCAACAGCGACATCTGAAGAACGCCACCCATCTGATGGAAGGCATGTGTACGATTAAGAATGGTAGAATGACCAACGTACATCGTCGGATCCGATATGGTCAGAGTCGTAGAGGTAGGACATGTTTGTGAATTTCAATGAAGGTCGACTGTACCGTATTTGAGAACAAGAAAAATTCGACGCTCCAAAGGAGACTCGCTGCGGGACGGGCACGAGCCTTGTGGCAGGTGTCCGTGATTAGGTGTTGCCATTGCACGACGCGTGACCGGTGTCACAAATGTCAAGTTGGGGTGACGTTGTGACAACACGTGAAGTGCGAGCCACTGATTTTCGCATTTCTGGGCTTTCCGAATGACCAGCATTAATCGAGGCGAAAGTTGCCGCCGATAGCCGCCAGTGAAAACAGTACGCTACAAGTTTGCATACAAGATACAAAGGTATTGTGGTCAGAACCAGACGTGCCAACTCCTACAAAGACTATGCCTGTGACTGGCCTGGTATAAGGGTTTGCGTCCGTGCCGGTGCAAACAACCAATCCTCGCCAGCCTTTACCTTGTCCAACCATCGCTTCTGCCTTCGCTTCACTTTCCCAATTCTCTTCTCAAGATGGCCCTTCTCTACATCCTCGTATCTGCGGTGTAAGTAGTCCTCCGTACCAGGGACATAGAAGAGACGGTACGTCCGGATGCAGACTCGAATTTCCAGCGATCCCTGTGCTGTCAGTTCGGGTGGTACGATCCCTGCATTCGGAAGCAGATTTCTCCAAGTCCCGCGCGACATCAGGATAAGAAGTTCCAGGGTAAGGGAACAACCACCTACTTTTTCAAAAAGGGTCCTTTCAAACGCGTAGAAGAGAGCCCGCTAGTCGCATGCTCCTGATGTGCCTTCAGTGCGACCTGGACAATGGAACATAGAGTTGCTCACCGATACATATGCATCAATATAAACTTGCCATCGCTCGGCTAAAATCTCCGTATCGTAAGTGGTCGAGTCGTCCTTCCCAAGTAGTTGGATTGTCATTGTTTTTGTCGAGTGGTTCTAATCCACCCAGTCACCACAGTCAATATAGCACCGCATCGTAGAACGATGGGATACGGACCCAGTCAACCCTATACACGTTTTCATCAGGGCCTATAATATTCTCTGCCAAGCGACGACTGTTTAGCTGATCCTGGTTGGTGGGTGAAGGTAGGGCTCTATCACGCTTCAAGAGTTCCAAAAGCTCCTGGCTTCGAGGATCTGCAAGTACGAATTGGACCTGTCAAGAGGGTATACGTGGAAATTCCTTGGTATAACGAACATAATCAAACGCACCTGCTTGATCAATGCCCCAACCACTTTATCTATGGTGAATATCCGATATGCATGCTAGTGACATCCGTTCAGTGCAAGCATCGCTGGGACGGTTGTCAGGGGTAACGCACCTTAACACCAAAAATGTACCGCATCTGTTCTTCGAAGGCATGCTGCTCGATTTCATTGTCGAATAACCTCTCGCACGACTCCAGCATTAGGTCATAGTAATGTTCCGTGTGAGCAACACGCTCGTCCAGTTGGACGACTTCGGAGGTGAAGGATAGCTTGGCTGAAGGCCCCTCCCCCGTTCGCAACGGTTCGTTGACCATCGAAGCGGCAAGATCCTTGAAATATGAGAGGCGGGAGTATACTACCTGGATGGTTGCAGTCAGCCCAACTCATAGCATATAATGAAGTCTAGTCAAACAAACCTCCAGCAGACGTAGAAATACATAGTATACATTGTTGCTGAAGAAAACATGCCTTCTCGAAGCGGGACACGTTCGTGAACATGGCTCCACATCGGTAACGCCTTCGTCGTCTAGCATGTTGTCCGGGACGCTGGGCGAAACAGGTCTTGAAGCCACCGGAGAGGTACCATCCTGCCCACGACTCTTCCTATTCGAAGACTTGGCTTGCTCGCTCTTCAACAGCTTCTTCCTGAGATCACCGGAAGATGTGCCACCACCTTTCCGACTCCTGCTTCCCGCACGAGAACTTGAGCTGGCTGCACTCGCAGTGTCAGCATCATCAACTATACTGCTCATCTCATCGCCTGTTTCGCTTTCGCCAACATCCTGAGTGACCAGGAGTGTTTGGTTGAAGGCGTCAGGGTCAATAGCAAAAAAGAGGGGCACGAAACTGCGCAAAAATCCTTCTATTTTCTTGCGATCCGCAACGTTGACTTGACTTTGCATGCGATCCAGTAGCGACAGGGTAATCTTGATACCGTCCTGCAAGACTGCCGTGTCCCCGACCTCAAAGGCCAGTTGGTGCTTCGGGTGTGTACGCGCAAAGAGTGGGTCGACATATGACGACCGTTTGTCCATCTGTTCGTCTCTGGCAGCTTCGATCTGGCCTATGAACGCCTTCGCAGTGATTGCCTTCTTGTCTGCCGTTTTGAAATGAATGGCCTGATGATCGAGACTCTTCGAATAGTTTTGAGCGTCTACCGCACGCCAAACCTTGTTCCACTCCCTCTGCGCACGCTTCCACATTTCTTCTTTCGCCTTCAGACGCATTAGCACGACAGGGATAGCTACGGCTGGTGTCTCCTGCATTGCTTGGAGAACCTCCTGACCAACTTCCCGCCCGTATATCTTCTTAATAACCCTGTGATGGATGCTCTTCCCAGAGCCGCCTAAATTTGGCTTCAACTTAAACCCGGCTCGCTCTTCCACGTTGAGCTGCGCAATCTTGTTGTTGATAGGTTCCAGCATAGCGATAGTCCGCACGATTGCTTCAATGTAGAAGTCGTACTCGTGGCGTTCTTCTTCACTACGGTGCAACGCTTCCTCGTAGACGTTCTTCTTGTGAGCCACAAATCCGGAATCTTCGCTAGACCACGTCGGATGTGAAACCCACTCATCATTCAGTACGGACCGACACATGTCATCCCGACCGGAACAGGCCACATGAGCCTCCTGGAAAGTTTCTGTTAGTACGGATAAGAAAAGTCAGCGTTAGAGCACTAACACTTGTTGGTATCCTCCGATAACTCCCTTGTTGTAAGCCAGTGTTAATGCGACCAGGCCTGGGTGGCATATTAGGTATGCTTTGACCCTGTGCCCTAGCCCACGCTTGCTGTTGCTGCTGCTCTTCCAGTATCCAGCGTTCCCTCTCTCGACGATCATCCCAACCCAAAATTTCACGAAACTGTCGCATTAAATCCCCGTCGCCAAGGAAATTGCGGGCTTCGCGGACAAGTCGGGCGGTATCAATTAGTTCTTGCGTGAAAAGATTCACAAGTTTTAAAAACTCGTTGAACGCCTCACGGTTGTTGATAGCACGCTTGACGCGATCGAAGAAGTGAGACTCGTCCGGCTCAATACCGGGAGGATTCAACATCGTCGCATGGCCACCGTATGTCGGCGATCCAATGGCCTCGTAACTATCTCCGTTGGTCTTTCTTGGCTTTAACAGATTAAGTCAAAGGTGCCATTGTGAACAACCGTAAGAGAACCTTACCCTAGGCAAGTTAGTTTTAGGAAGGGTGTCCCTATCACGCTCGCGTTCATTGGCTCTGCGCTTTCTCTTTTGAGGAACAGTTGCGGCTTCCGCGACAGTAGTCAGGGATATGTCTGATTTACGCCTCACAGATCTCCCATCTAAAGGGGTACTTGACCTCGTGCGTCTTTCAGATGCAGCGACAGCAAGAACATTTTCCTCCGCATCGGCGAGGATTGCTTGACTCTTCTCGGGCATGAATACGAGGAAATCAGACCGCAGGTCCGGATCATCCTTGAAAAGCCTGGCAATTTCGGCTGAGACCTCCCTCTAGATTGGTTCGAGAATGTTAATATGAAGACATTCAACAGAAACGAAGTACACTCACTTCATTGACTGCGTCTGGAACCTGATATTGCCTTCCTAAAATCTCCAAGAAGCGACGGTATGTCCCATCGTCGCACCGCTGCTTGATCTTCTGCACGTATTGTACAGCAGGTTCGATCGAAACGTTGTCCACGCCAAATGTGATTGGATCAGATTGAAGGCTATCAGTCTGGATGGCTCCCATTGTGCTATTGCCACCTGGGCCATTGAGCTGAGAGAAGATCGGCCATTGGGTACTGCTACTGGGGCCTGGCATGTCTGCATGAGTAGACTGTACTACGGTGCCTGACGGTGTCGTTACTGTGATGAATGCAGACTGCTGAGGATCAGAAGAGCATTCAATGCGATAACCAACAGGCAAGAACGTGTTGAATCCTTGGATAAGCTCCGGGTGGCCATTGAACAACTGTGATACACGTCGGATAACGCCAGGTGTATCTATCCTAACATGTCATTAAGACAAGTGTCATTGATTCGTCGGGAGTTGCTGCGAATAGCAAAAAAAAAAAACGCGGACTTACAGCTGACTCTTGAAGTCCTTCATGATATCCAAGAATTGATTGTACACTTCAGGCTGGTCATGGAACCGAACCTTCACAGCGTCAAGATACGAAAGTGCATCGGATACGTTAAGAGGACGATCCACAGCTTGAGCTTCGATATAGGATACTGGTGGGAGGCGCAAATTGGAAGCTAACGGGTGTAGGGATTGCTCGGTGTCCAGGGGGGTGGAAGGTGTATTAGATAAAGAGTCCGTTGGCAACTGGGTTGCAGGCATGCTCAGCTCTGGGTTGGGTGAGCGTTCGGAGCGAGACGAAGGTTCGCCAGATACCGACTCGCTTGGAACCGCAGTAAGTGGGAGGCGTTCTTCCTTGAGTTCGTCATTTTCCGTTACGTCCATGAGTACGTCTTCGGGTGGGTCCAATGGCCTATCAGACGCACTATCCTGCGCCCCTTTGTTATCTCGTCCAGTGGGTTCGGGGTTTGCAGCAGGTGCCTCGCTAGCGGGAACCGGGGTATCAGGGCTTCTGGAACGGCGTTGGATGTGTTCGGACGTTGCGGAGACGTCATTACTCGTTTCCGTATTGAAGTCCCGGTCGACATCCATGACCGGTGGTTCTACCGCACCTCCCGTGTCCATAGTTGCCGACTGCTGTGAGCTCGTTGGACCTGAAAATATGACGAACTGCAGCTTTGATCGCAGGGCGGCTCACGTGCGTCCACGGTCACGTGTGCGAGCACCAATTAGGTTTTCGAACCATTTCGGGAGCACACTCCGCTGCAAGCAGCAACCTGGACTCGAGACCTACTTGGTAATTAGGTCTGTACCGGCGGTGCATTGTGCGTAATTATTGTGATGCAGTTCACTGGTCCAGTAATACGCGCATTCTCCAACGTTTCGCTATTTACATATTCCGACTGCAGCCTGATTCATTACGCCTCTCCGATGATCTAGAAGTATCATGAGTCTCACTGTCATGCAAGGTCTCTGCCGGCAGAGGCGACGATTCTGAGAGGATAGGGAGAATGAATTGAGCGAGCCCCGAATCCTAAGTCTGGACTTGCACTAGGAATTTGGACTTGACAACCTAATGCCGTGGCACAATTCAGGTCCGGTCGACAATTCACCATTTGGTCTTCGACTCGCATTTTCACACTGCCGTCTTCTTGCCGTTGCCTGCAGAGGGAGGCCCAAGACAGAATAGACAACATCGGCAGCGAGAGAAAATCAACAGTACTTGCAGCTGACACTGAAAGTCAGCCATGACTGGATGATATCACAGACGGATCTACTGGAGAGCATCTGCGGAAAACAACAAGGATCGATTAGAGGGGCAGTTGAGTAACACGCAATGCGAATGTATTTTAGATCAACAGATTCCAACGGATCTGCGTTAACTGCAAACGGTTTTGGCACATACATTCATATGCGATTATTATGGAGAACCTACGCATGTATTCATAACCTTCAACTTCAGGCACATAGAGCAACAGCGGGAACCTTCACATCATCATGCAGGGTGAGTCTGTCAAGTGCATCCTGAAAGTGGTCGTCGTCCGACTCCTCTGCCTCATCCTCGTCGCTCTGTTCCGTACCCTGCTCATCGTCAGGTGGTTCGTCTTCAAAGTCCAGCTGCAGATAGCAAACAATATTGGAACGCGTTTCCTGGTTAGCGGGGATTGCGCACCGGGTCATATATAACCCTAATAACAAGACTGCAGCTCGGACATGTCGCGATGTCTTCATAATTTGCGAGCTGCCTCCGAGAAATCTCGAAGCGGTCTCCGCAGGGGCACGGGTAGTGGTACACACCCTTTGATTCATCCCATGTCATATCCTCGATCTCTATCTCGTCGTAGTACGCGCCCATTGGTGAAATTGGTGATAATGGTTGGATGTGATCAAGTTTTGTAGCAGTGGGCGCAGGTTAATTTCCGTTACACAGCCACATTGCCACACAAGTTGCGAAAATGACTAATGCAACACCTCATACACTTCCAGGAAATGGATCATTCGATTCATGCAATAGTAGCTACAGAAGAGTACGTATGTGTGCGGTTGGGTGTAGTCGTCAGTGCATGAGATTGTATCTATAATGGCTACACGAATTTGTATCTGATATGAAAGGAGTGTGTCAATTGCTGGTACAGAAAAGAAAGCAAACGTAGTGAATGCAGGGAAATTTCTCCGTAAAATTGAAGGCTGGTAAACAAGAAAAAAGAAAGAAAGAGTCATTAACGCGAACATCGAAGGTTACCATAAAGGACAAAATGAAACATGCGGCGGACTCGGAGCGACGTCACACACGGAGAAACATTTCAACAGGAATGGGTTTCCGTCTTAGCCCACTTCCTGGACTTCCACCTGATTCACAACTCTCACACTCGGACCAACGGCTGGTCCCAGTGGACTGACGTTGACGAACGGGACCCGCGTCTCCGGACATGGCGGTCAGGGGTGGAAGGGGGTGAAGGGGTTGTAGGGAAGGCGCTTATATTCAATGGAAGTTTGGAGGGAGAGCGGATGTGCGAACGGGACCCAGAACTGGCCGGAGACCGGGAAGCCAAGTTCGAGTTAAGTGCACGCCGGGAACGCCCGCCGAATACAGTTTTGAAGGGACTTAAAAGCGTAGTCGTGCCTGTGCGGCTGGGTTCTACGACTGGACCCAAGTGTACTAGTGGACCAGCGGCTGCGCAGGACAGGCGAAGTGCCACTTTCGCACTCGTCGTTATGTGAGGAACTCGAAGGCGTGCTGGGGAATGAGAACGGAGAGATTGGACTATGTGCTTCGGAAGACTGGGATAAAGTATCTGACTCGATGGAAGAGCGCGGTGCGTCAGAGTCGGTACTCTTGCGTGGCTGAGAGGGAGGTCGTGCATGGTGTCGGATAGAGCAGCCTCCGAGAGAGCCTTTGAAGTCATGTGCACCATACTGTCTTCGTCTTCTTCATCGAACCACACCTGTTCAAGGACGATAGGGGGCTTCGATGAAACACCCAAATCGTCAACTAGGTCAAGCGTGCTGATATCAGCAGGAACGGACACGCGAGGCGGGGGGCGAGACTTGATCGTTGGAGGGGGTGGTGGAGGGTAATTTGGAAGTGGAGGAGTGTTGCGTTTCCTCCGAACCAATGAATTTCGCGCCGCAATCCGTCCGGAGAATGAAGCTGGCTCTGAGGGGACTGTGGTGATGGGGGGTGTTGGGGGAGGTAGTAAGGGAAGCGGTTTCGAAAATCTACTGCGGCCGCAACGCTTGGATTCCAGGGTTTCCACACCCAAGGGTGTAGCTTCGCTCGCAAGAATGATAGAGTCCGGACGAGGGGCAGGAGTCTGAGAGCTTTCGGAGTGGAATGAAATGAAATCCTGGAATTCATGGGCAGTAAAAGTCATAGTCGTCGCCCACAGCATCCTCCCGTTTCGAGGAGGGATTCAGACATTCAACGAGTTGACGTGCGGGGAAGGAAGAGACCTGAGGGGTGGTTTCCTTCTCGAGGATCTCGAGGTCTTCTTCGGCCATAGACATGAATGAACGGGGCTTGCTGATGCAGAGAGGACGAATGGTAACACGACTGCGGGTTTACACGAGGGCTAGGCAATTTCAGACTGCCCTCATCATCTGACGCACCAGGCGTCGTGGGAACGTCTTCGCTGGATGCACTGGATGAGGAAGCAGAAAGGGTCGGAGAGCCAGGTGACTCGTCACGAAACATGAGGAAAGCATCATCGATCGAAAATGTATAGGCAGAAAGGGTTACGCGTGGAGATTCGTTTGGAGGTTGTGCTACTACCTGAGTGGGTGTTTTCGATGATGGGGGCGAAACTTCAAATTCGTCCTCAGAAAGCTCCGGAATGATTTGGAGAGGAGGTGGTCGAGTCCTCCGTTGTGAGGAGAGAGAGCATTTCCGTGCGCGAGCGCGAGGAGAGCGTTTCAGGGATGTGTGAGCGATCACTGCATGGGGACACTTGGTGAGTTGCACTCATACTGCAGGTAAAGTACTCACGTGTGTTCATGGCGGGTTGTAACCTATGAGACTGCGGGATCTAGATGGTATGGAGCAGCTGGACTGAAGAGCGAGTCTAGTGATGCAGACAAAATGTATTCATCCAATGGCAAGGAATTATCGACGGTGGACGAGTAGGTATATATCACAGCCGGCTGTGAATGACAATGAGCGTGGCCGCTGACGAAAAACAATGGGACCGTAATAAACGAACGAGATGCGTACCCATTGTGCTCTCCCTCGCTGCGTGCCTTTTCTTGTCTTCCCATTGTCCCTTGTGTCCCATTTCGATGCCAACAAACCAACAAGACTTGCCTTTTTTGGACGTCAATCCAAGTTCGCGAACTTGGACCTGTTATTTATCTTTGTTTGTGCAATCCTCGTTCTCCCGTCTGCCTTTTTTTTTTCTGGGATACAAGCCACGAGTTTCTGCGGCGTTACTCGCCGGTAGTCTCCTACAACTCATCGCAATTAGCTATTGGCTGCTGTCAGGTCGGAATCCGAGCTTGACCTCCCCTAAAGAATCTACACACCCGTTCTTCTGTTTCTCGCATGCGAACTGTTCATGCGTTCAGCGTTCCTTCGACAGCTTTTTTCTATTAGCAACTGCAACTGTCAGCAGTTTGTTGATGCTCCCTGCGTCCACTGGCTGTTCGCACCTGTACCGCAACTCAGCGGTTGCTCCAGCACTGCAACTTCAAACATGACAATAACGACGGCTGGGGTGCCCTCGGTAGCCTTTAAACTTCTCGGATCCTTGAAGCCACCCAGCAGGATCCAAGTAACCTGGACCTCGACGGCCCGAAGTGTTTCGGGCCGTTCTTTTAATGGTTTGAGAATGGAACTTCCATCAGAGTGTTGATAGTTCCTGTGTGCCAGATCAAATCTTATCAGGCAGGTTGCATTTTCAATCAAAATTGACTAACTCTAAGTGTGGGAGAGCAACCTATCTTGCGCTCTGGTTTTTTTCATCACGGCTGGACTGCATTCCACATGTACACCACCCGTTTGGGGAGTGGAGATTGGTCTAATCGTGCATTGCCGGCGTATCGGCGCAGTCGGCGCAGTCGGCGGGCCCCGCAGTGAGCAGGTGCGGGTGCAGATTCTAGGGTCCAGAAGATCTCAGCATGCGGGTCTGTCCTGTGGAGAAGACTGCAAACGAAAAAGAAAAGGGTATGAGTCGATTCGACTCCAGCGTGCAGATGCGCCACTGATACGGTGATTACCTCCCCGTAAAATGCTGCAAGCATGTATCTTTTTTCTCAGTGTTATTTGGTGGACTCGGTCACTTAACTATGCCTCATGGCAGGGTCGCAGCGATAAGTATTTTGGCGAACCAACCCGATGACTGCGCAATTAGACTCGTCCTAGAACGTTAGGGCAGTCCCGAATCGCAACGACGTCACCGATGTTTGCCGGAGGCCCGAACCTCATGGTTCCCTCTTTTCCCAAGTCATTTCTTATCATTGATTTCCTCCAACACGACCTCTTTTTATCACAGCCGTGCGATCCTCTTAAGACTGCTCCATTGGTGGATAAATAGGTACGATACGATAGATAACATTGTAGCACAACTAGTTTATAGGGTGCTTGAATGGCAGGTGGGCACACGAATAAGTACAACAATTCCACTGGATCGGAACCCGGAAGAGAGACACGAGAAATGAGGAAGAAGCAAAGCTGTAACGATCGTCGTGTACTGGTTACTTAGATAAGTGTAAAGCAGTAATGATCGGGGCATTGGGCTGATACGACAGATTTGGATAGTGAGTAGTGACGAAACAATCGAAGAGAGGAGGAAATAGTGGTCAAAGACGGTCAAAGAAATCGAGGAACAGTAGTACGCAGTCCTCCACAAGAAACGATACGCCAGTGGTGATACATTTTAGTATGGGATGCTTAATGTTGCGAATTGAGGCAGGAGATAAGAACTCGGTATGACTGCCGCTACCACTGCGAATCCTTGGTCGGCTTTTTCGTTTGTTGAGTGGCAAGGTGAACACTCTCTGGGCCGTGGACGCGTCGTTCAGCACTGTCGTGAAGTCGCGTGAGAAGCCACAAACAAGAGGGGGGGCATGAGTGTCATGATCTGCCGAAGAGGGCAGCGCAGGGACAGGATGGTGTGCTGGACGATATGAGACCGTGACAACGGGCCGAGAGTACAATGAATCGTGAGCGGGACTAGTTATTCCTGCGAACTGGAGCGAGCGCCGAACGGAGATCCAGAAGAATCATCAAGAACTGGGTGGGAATGTCCATCAGAGGAGATCTGGATAGAGGGTGGAGGTGGAGGATTACGCGGAAGCGGTAATGGTAGTGAGCGCAAAGAGGGTATAGAGGGAATCGAGAACCTGGGAGGACCAGGGTTGCGTATGGTCATATTTCCATGTCCCCACTTCCCCTAGCCCCGCCAACACCAACACCGACGCTGATCGCTGTCCCTCCCCGCAGCCGGCTTACACTCCGCGCGATCCCCGTTGTCCTCTCTGGAAAGCCCCTCTCGCGCTGCCTACCCCTCCTCTCCTCCTCTTCCTCATGTTCCAGTTCGACTTCCTGCAAACATGCCAACCCCTCTCGCTGGTCCAGTTGTTTGTAACGCGAGCCACGCCGCTGATGACTGGGTCTTACTGCCTGCCGCCGTACATCCTCAACGTCCATGTCGCCACCCCAGTCGTACTTGTCGTCCAAGCAACCGTTCTCACGGCGGTCAGTCCCATTTGCGTTCCCATTTTCATTCCCTTGCTCTCCATGCGCAGACTCGCTCCCGACGCTACCAGTAGCGGATGGCCGTGATAGTGGCCCTCGCAATGTCTCGAGTTCTCGCTCGAGCGCGCGGTTCCGCTCTTCGAGGTCTCGACCTCTAGACGCCTGCACAACCACAAGCTGCTGGAGATAGCGGATGTACTCGACAGACTGTTAGAGATAAGAGAATCAGTACGGAAAAGGATTAAGTCGATGCGAAGA
Organism: Pisolithus albus; assembly: GCA_024613165.1. Lineage (NCBI taxonomy): Eukaryota > Fungi > Basidiomycota > Agaricomycetes > Boletales > Pisolithaceae > Pisolithus > Pisolithus albus. The sequence goes on from JANFAB010000005.1 coordinate 713,956, forward strand.
GATCATGCACGTAAAGAATATAAATTTAATTGGAGAGTGCACCGTTGCCACTAGTAACCCGACTTCGAAATCCAGACTCACCTTCCGTAAAATCATGCCCTTGTTGGCTTTAATTGTTATGTGTTCTCCACTGGCAGTGGAGGTCGTACCGTTCGTGGGGATGGTCCCGTTTGCAGAAGATAAGGGGTGTGGGCCATGAACGTTACCGTTCGCTGTCGGCGGCAACCCATGACCTGTTGTGACCGACATCAATGTACGCGACGACTCTCCCGCGACAAGCAACGCACCATCTTCACCATCCTCTGAGGGATCCTTTTTCAGGGTGCCCACACCCGCGCTTTCCTCCGGAAGGTCTGGAAGGCTGTCCATCCCATCTGATGGAAGAACGTGCATACCTACATTTAAAGATACGTAACCATTACGGTATGACGGAATTGATGGATCGACCGATTTTAGCACCGATGAATAGGAGAATCTGAAGGAGAGACATACCGCAATCACCCAACAGGTTCGTGCTGAACAGATCATCGCCAATAGCCATCCCAAACGGTATTCCTGTTGGGGAGGAGGGCGTCGGCGTCGGCGAGAACGCAGTTGGGACGACCAGGGGGGCTGAGGAGGGGGGTCGCATGAGAGATGATTTGGACGAAGCGACGCTCGTCAGTACTGCCCACGGACCGAATAGGAGATAACTCACTGTCGCATTCGAACAGGACGCCAGGAATGAGGCCAGCGAGTTCACCGATCCGTTCGTTGATATTGTCCCGTCTCCTTCTTTCCACTGCATTATGGGACTCTCGTCGTTTTCGCCGTTTCTCTGACAGGTGGTTGTCAGGGTGGGAATCCGATTGTTTTTGAGCAGGACGCCAAGCCGTTCGCTACAGACGCAGTGGTCTTTGTAGATGAAGAGGAAGATACCGAATGAGATCCGAGAGGGACTGGAGCGCCTGAAAGCGGGGCACCTACAGTTGCGGGTAAACTGGAGGGATGGACAGAGCCAGGTGTACCCATGGGCACGACAGAGACGTTTAGCCCGTTGACGTTCCCGGAGGTGATTGCGATGTTGCTGAGGGCGTCGACATCGGAGGGAGAGATGCCCAAACTGGTTGGAGTCGCAGGGCGAGGGGGAGGGACGGGATTGTACGTGTAGTACGGAGAAGAGGGAGATGCATAAGTTGCAAATTGGCTGTGTGGATGGCTTCCGTTTGAGATGTGGCTGTCGTGATGAGATCCATAGCCAAAGGAGTGGGAGATACTGTCGGGGGTCGGAAGGTTGTAATCACCAGCGTGGATTGCAGCTGTTGAGACATTTGGTGTATGAGCCTGACCGGGGACGAAGAAACCGCCCATGGCAGTAGATCCTCGGCCCGGGATGAGGATGGCATGAGGACGGGGAGGGGGCGAGGTGCTGCTGACATGAGAGGAGATAGAACTCGCACGTCTGTCCCTGCGTACGGTTGCGGTCCTCGCTGGACCTACGGATGGAGCGCGAGATCGGGAGCGGGAGCGATGAGAAGGAGAGGGGGTGTGCCTGTACTGAGAGAGGTGGGAGGAAGGATCGGGGTGTGTGTCGAAGCGTATGGAAGAGTTGAGAGGGGCCACGGTGGTGTTGAAGTGGCCCGAGTGTGTCTGGAGGGGCAAGTCTGTTTGGGCAGGGTACATGTCGGTAGCTGAAGAGGACGAGCGGGGGAAAGCGAAGGGGTGGTGAGTGGTAGTGTGAGCGGATATGTCGAATATGTTATGCCTATATGGTTCTTCGTAGGTGTTCGGCGGGTGTGAATGGGTGGACGAGGACAAGTGAGAATGGGGATCCATCAAACTTGCGAGCTCGTCGGCGATGTCGATGGCAGCAGAGGTTGGGGTAGAATGCTGGTGGGAGGGAAACTTGCGAAAGGTGTCGTGGATGTAGGAGAGGTTGTTGTTGTTGTGCATGAACGACGAGGACGATGAGGAGGGGGTGGCGTCTGGGGGCGGGGAGGTCGGTGGTGGATCGGACGGTGAGTTGGAAGCGTTGCTGTTGGCTGGCGAGGGCAGTTGAAATCCTTCCTGCCTCACTATCCCGATCGAACCCTGTACACTCGCACTCCCCGTCGTCGTCGCCGTCGCCGTCGCATATGCCATGTCGTGCATCCAACTTTCAATGCGAGGGAGAGAAAAAAAGTAAGGGGACGTGCGAATAATAAAAACCCCGCAATTGTTTGTCTTCGGGGTCTCATCAGATCCTTTCTATTAGTGCTCCCATCCCACACCGTAAAAAGCCTGACCACTCATATGCAACTGTATGGACAGCAATCGCTCCAGCCCTTCACCGCCGCCACCCCACTCGGTCCCGCGATCAATATCTTTGCCATGAATTTTTTTACTTGTCACCGCTGCTTTTTTACCCCGCATCGACAGAGGGGTGTCGAGTCCATCTATGGAGATACCCTTGCGGCCACCCCTCAGAGGGGGGTGTAGTCGCGTAAACAAAATCCGAAAACCCTCCGATGAGATGTTTTTTTAGGTCTTCGAAAACGTTCCACTTGGCTGGCTCCCCTCTCGGACGACTTCATCTCTCTCGTCCCCCGGATCCTGCATGCCACTGCCCTGGCCTGTGTGTGAGTGCACTTCTAAACGAGGCAAGCTTCTCCCTTTGTAGTCGACGCCTTCCACGCTCCGGTCCGACGTTCCAGCTGAATCTCGACTCCCAGATTCAAACGCAGCAGAGCCACCGCACATTCAAATACCCTCGTCTTGCGCCTTTTTATTAACATCCCCAATCGAGAGTAATACGCCTCACAGCGGCGGCGAGGAACTCATTGCCGCATGTGTTGCTAGATCCACGATGTGTAGAGAGGACCTGTACGCCAATCGAAGCGCAGTACTAAATGGATGATGGCCTCATCGACCGGAGAGTGGGGTCTGAGCGGGAACCAAATGTCGTGGAAACGATCGAAATGAACCATCCGATTGATTTCACCTTGGCCGAGTCTCTTGTAAACGAAGAACCCTTCTTGGTGGGACTCAAATGCAGCCGAGTGCATGCTGCATGCGTCTAGAATTCATGAACCTTGCTGCCGGATATGACGATGACGAGTGCGCACGCGCAGCAACAATGGTCGCTCCATATTCCGACATTGACATCACACAAGGGAGCCTGAACGGGGGTTCGTCCGGTCGTATCCCCCCACCGGGCATGACCCCATGCCGAGTAAGTGGTCAGTCCAATCATTGGGCTTGGCCACACACAGTTGATGAACTCTCGTAAGACAAGTCCATCCTGAGCAAAGGAATACCGCTATCACAGGGCGCTGTTTCGGCTGCCTAAATATCTAGAGCAAATGGGGAACAGGAAGACACCAAACCCACGCTCACAACGAGTTTATTCAAGCGCGCGATGCTTGGATTTTTATTGGCCGTTTGCTTTCGTGCTGCAAGGTACATGCCTGTCTGTGAGATGGGCGGGTCGAATTAGTCCCGATATGCAGCTGCGCAGTATCTCCTGTGGGGCCATGGAGCTCATTGAAGTACCTTTCAAAGGGGCAAAGCGGCACGTCGAGTCTTGACATGCACAGCCAACTTGAGAAACTGTCCGTTACAAGCGCCATTACTGACGAAAACCGCGGTCAAGCGAAACGTTTACTCCATGCATCCTACACCTCTACCGTATATCCAATCCCGATCCTCTCACCAACCCTATTCGGGCGGCAAGTCTCCGTGCTTGCCGCGCTTCCATGAGTCTCGAACGGAAGAGCGCAATAATCAGAGAAGTCGTGGCAAAGAATAGATTACATGCTACGAATTCGTAAAAGTCTCTGCGTTCCTTGCGCAGGTATGCGGCCACACGATTGCCAGGCGGGTGTCTCGCCCTTGCTGGGGACGGGAAGTGAGGTGGATGTCGGGTGTGGATACCACGTATGAACGGGATCACGATCAGGAGCGGAGCAGTGCATGAGGCGGCGGTTGCCAAACGGCTGGCAGAAGGGTTCATGTAGCTAGCCATCGGAGGGACTCTCAATCAGATACTCTCTCCCCATGCAAAAAACACAGAACTGACTGCGTCATCCGGGCAAGGCTCACATTCGCCGAATGGTTTGCAAACCAGCGTGGGTTGGGATTCGTGCGTCGTCGTGGGTGATTCTTGTGCAATAACAAGACATAGACAGAATGATAAAAGCGTAAACCTACATGGCGTGGTCAGACAAAGCTCAGCCGCTGTGGGACGGACGTACGTGATGAACTTGGTCATGGTCGTGCGTGGGAACACAGCATCGCGGTCGACCAGCGACGACTTTCGACTGACAACTAAAACATAACGCGGTAACATGTCTCGACGACCCACAGCAGTCATCGAGGAGTTCGACGACGATACCGACTTTCCATTGCCGTCTCGGCCGCTTCTCAGTTCTGGCTCTCGCGCTGCCATACTCGAGGAGATCAGCGCCTCAGATGACGACCAGGACAGCTCTGTCGAGGAGGAGGACGATGACCACGACCATGGAAGTACAGCGCCAGGGCCCGCATCGTCTTTTAGGTCTGTACCACCTACAGGCTCGGACACATCACCCTCGAATACCATCACAGACATCACACCGTATAAGCAGTACGTTGTTATCCACTTCCTCACAGCATCCCCCACGGGGCCTGACAAGGTCTCCTGCAAAGTTGGACGTGCATATATCCTATATATATAGATGCAAAGCGTCCATATGGCAAGGGGGAACGCAGGATCGCGCGGGAAAAGAGCGTGTGGTGGCCTCTCAGCAAGGACATCGCAGGACGCAACAAACCGTCTCGGGACTGGGACCATACACGAAGTTAACAAGGTTCACCCACGGGACTGGGAGAACCCGGGACGAGTTCGTGTTCAATGGAAGAAAGATGGCAGGTTACTGAATAATGCCATTGGCACGAGTAAGTCCCCGGAACTCTCACATCGGTCCGTTTGTTTTATGCAGCACGGCCCACTATAGAGAGGCAATTGTTGGAGATCATATCGTTACAGTTACAGCGGATCAAGCCTGACAACATTCCGCGACCACCGTACGCGATGTCAGCGCAGCCCCCGACATTGACGACTCCCGTTGCCAAGGCACCTACTTCGAACAAGGGCAAGCAGCCAGCCAAATCGAAGACGGGCACAGGTGGCAAATGTGCAGCCTCAGAGGCCTAGCTCGCAACGCTTGCCGGTGCCTCCTGAACCTCACCCTCCACTCGCGAGTAGATTGTCAGCATATTCACCAGCGTTACCCACGGGAGTGTTGATAGAGACAGTGAAAGCTGGCATGAACGCTCAGGATCAAGGCACCGGACTGGGTCCTGGACCGACCGGAGGAGGCATGCAGAAAGGCAAACGAAAAGTGATCAGAGTGAGGGGGTAGTACGCTTGGACATCCACAAACGACACGTGTACTTTGTACTTTGCAAGGTTGTAATAAGCCCATAACCACTCAAGTCACCTTCTCCATAGCACCACATCATCACTTCAATACGATGACGCTTCATCACACTCATAACTCAGACTCAGACGACGACCCTGACTACGTGCCTCCAGCAGATGGTACCCTGTAACTCCTACTCGCGCTATAAGACAGTCTCATTCCAATTTCTCGCCAGAGGCTGAGAGCTCAGAAGACGGAAATGAAGACACAGGTATAGGTCAGAAGCCATCCGTCGACCAGGAGGGACAGAAGAAGTAAGCTATCCCCGTGGCTGAGGAGCTGACGACGTCTAATCGTAGTAGAGACCGCAAGCGCGCTGTGGGCTAGTTTCCAAGCATCCGTCTCGACGCCCACACCGCCACCAAAGGACCGGGAATCCCTGGTGAAAATCGAAAAGCGTTACCTGTTCGCAGGGAAACATGTAACGTGGGTAGTGGTAGTGTCCAAGTATACCATCCGATGGGATTGTAACCGTTGGACCTGTGTTTTAGAGAAGTCGTCGAGGTTCCGGCAGAATCGGAGGATGCAAAAAAGTGGCCGCTGTGGCGACCACACGAGTCCGATTCCGCGGGAGAACAGGCAGAAGAGGGAAGACCTCCATCTGCCACGCCAGACTCTTCTTCGAGGTCAACTTCTAAAGCACGACCAGGTCCTCGGAAACCTCGCACGACGCTCCCAACCCTCCCCACACCAGGTTCATCTAAACCCAAAAAGATCACCACGCTGGACAAGTCGGCAATAGACTGGCGGGCCCACGTTACATCCCAATCGAGTGACGTCCAAGACGAGCTAACGGCAAACAGACGTGGAGGTGGTTATCTGGACAGGGTCGATTTCCTGCAGAGGGTCCAAGATAGGAGGCAGGATGTACTAGAAGGCTCCAAATCGAACAAACGAAGAAAGATATAGTTATCAATCTTTTGCTGCTTAAGACGCCAACAAATGGTGTATGCTATTCTTCAGGGTTACTGCGTTTCCTCCTACAGAGCGTCCCAAAGTATTGGATCCCCCGCATAAATCGCATTCCAACGGAATGCTCGTATGAAATGGTGCGTGATTTGATGTTAAACATTCACGCAGCAGAGCGATACCTGCGTGGCGCTTTGCTGGCAGGCCGTTAAGTCCGGTCATAATCTGCATGTCGGCTTGGCCACGACGAGCTGCATAGGTGCAGTCACAAACTCTGGTATTGTCTCAAGCGCCGGTCACCTTGTGCGAGGCAAATTGCATTTGTATGTTCGTTATATGAAAGAACGCGCGCTCTAGTCTGCAAGCAAGTTCAGTGTCATGGCAATGTCACGAACCAAGTCTGCAGCGTGGACCAGACGATATCTGCCACGATTGCGTAGACGATCGCCGTGACCCCAAGCTGCATGTCCGAATTAGAATTTCAGGTCAAGTGGCCTTTATCAGGTGGGTCGAGTTACTTCTCGTTCAAAGTTGGAATGAAGCTGAGAGGCTCGAATTTTCAATTGCAAGCCCGCTACGTAGCACGTTCTCATCGGTCGGCTGGGCAAACTCACTTCAGATAAATAGGTGTGTGTTGACTTGCGGACGGCCTGCCACCTCTGTATCCGGTCTCCGATGAAGTCGACCCTTATCCTCACCTTGGTAACTGCGGCACTTTCAGTTTCTGCTGTGCCAGCCACGGAAGGTTTGTCTTGGTGATCGATCTTTGCTTAACGCGCAGAAAGGTCTAACTATCCTCTTTGCCAGTTAAAGCGCGTACCCACAAACGCGTGTGTTGTGCAAATCTAGGCCCTGCCTCTGATCCCACTATTAAACACCTGATGGAGGAGCACGGCATTGGTGGTGCAGGTAACGGCGACATTCTTGGGTTCGGTTGCCACAACCTCAAGAAGAGGGGCAAATGGTCAGTGCTTTTTGAGGTGGCGCGCCCGTCGATAATGTACGATTTTCACCGTTCATGACAGTGCATCGGACACGAAAGAGGGGTATTGCAGTATAGCTTCTTATGTTAAACCTCAAATCTATACGTCATGCGAGAAGAGTGGTAAGTGTGTTGCTGCTATGGTCTCGACCTAGGGTCTAATAACAATGAACCATACTAAGTCCCGGAGGAGTAGACTAGCTGAAGAGTTCGTCTTCATTGGACGTAATGGTATCCTGACATGTACTGGTACTGTCATGCGACAAGCAATGCACAATTTTTACAAACCTTCAACTAACTTCACAACAACAAAACTTTTGGTGCTCATTCTTGGACAGTATCATGGGGGCAGGTCTTGACTACAAACTCCTGCAAAAAAAACTAGACAACTTACTATAAATTACGTGAACAAATGAGCTCCGAAAATATGACGCTGCATCTGTAACATTTACGAGTCTCAGATATCTGAATCATGTTACCTTGCTTGCAAGGTCTCTTCCACCCCAATATTCGTGAGAACGTAGTACCGGCGTTTGCCGTACCTGCAATGAGCTGTGAAACACCTCACGTAGTTTCCGCCTTTCCCTTCGTACAAAGGCAGCACACGCTACGACGACAACGATGGCTCCGCTCCTTCACCACATGCGAGATTGTTCAAATTCGGATTCTCCTATCCAACCCCCACCACCCATTTCCGTCGCTTCCACTAAGAGCGCATAACAGATTGAGATAAAATTCACCAAGGTCACCATCGTCGTTTCCGTATTTTCGTACAACACCCTGTCTCTGCACTCGTAAACCCTCCAAATGAGTCCATATACCATATCATTACAGTACTTACAGTGCAAGCAAGGTACAAAGGCCGCCGCCAGGCGGCATTTCCCGAGTACACTCTGCATATGTGATATAGTCGTACCCTCCCCGGGTGGAACCTAGTAGCCGACTTTTCGGAAAGCATAGCGAAAACGTAACTAAATAAAGAAGAGTCCGGCGGTCCCGCGAGGGTGGCAACACCATCGTGCAGCACAATATGTATCTACCCTTCCATCTTTGGAGCTAGGGTGACAATGTCCCCATACATCACTCTGCATAGCTACGCGTATCACGAGTTTTCACTGGGAGTGCTAGTGACTTCTCAATCTGATGAAGTGAGGCCATCCACTTCGACATGATGGAGGTCCACTGGAAATTTGAAGCGCAATGCCCAAACAGATCTCTGCAAGTATTATTGGACCCCCCAAATAAACCGCATTCCAACGGAATGCTCGTATGAAATGGTGCGTCATTTGATGTTAAACATTCACGCAGCAGAGCGCGTGGCGCTTTGCTGGAAGGCCGTTAAGTCCGGTCAGAATTTGCATGTCGGCTTGGCCACGACAACATCGCTGCATAGGTGCGGTCACAAACCCTGGTATTGTCTCAAGCGCCGGTCACCCTGTGCGAAGCAAATTGCATATGTGTGTTCGTTATATGAAAGAACGCGCGCTCTAGTCTGCAAGCAAGTTCAGCGTCATGGCAATGTCACGAACCAAGTCTGCAGCGTGGACCAGACGCTTTCTGCCACGATTGCGTAGACGATCGCCGCGACCCCAAGCTGCATGTCCGAATTAGAATTCCAGGCCAAGTGGCCTTTATCAGGTGGGTCGAGTTACTTCTCGTTCAAAGTTGGAATGAAGCTGAGAGGTTCGAATTTTCAATTGCAAGCCCGCTACGTAGCACGTTCTCATCGGTCGGCTGCGCAAACTCACTTCAGATAAATAGGCGTGTGTTGACTTGCGGACGGCGTGCCACCTCTGTATCCGGTCTCCGATGAAGTCGATCCTTATCTTCACCTTGGCAGCTGCGGCACTTTCAGTGTCTGCTATGCCAGGCCACGGAACGTTTGTCTTAGTGATCGATCTTTGCTTAACGCGCAGAGAGGTCTAACGATCCTCTTTGCCAGTTACCCCGCGTATCTACAAACGCGTGTGCTGTGCAAATCTAGGCCCTGCCTCCGATCCCACTATCGAACACTTGATGGAGGAGTACGGCATTGGTGGTGCAGCCGACAACGACATTCTTGGGTTCGCTTGCCGCAAGCTCAAGAAGAGGGGCACATGGTCAGTCCTCTTTCAGGTGGCGCGCATGTTGATATGTACGATTTTCACCGTTCATGACAGTGCATCGGACACGAAAGAGGGGTATTGCAGTTTGGATTCTTATGTTAAACCTCACATTTACACGTCGTGCGAGACGGAGGTAAGTGTGTCGTTGTGGTCTCGACATAGGGTCTGATCCTTCGACAATAAACCATGCTGAATTACGGACCTGGCTTCATGCAACAGTAGACTAGCTGAAGAGTTCGAATTCAATTGGACTAGTGGTATCCTTGACATGTATTGGTATGACCACCTGAACTGTTTGACCGCGTACTACGTAGGTAAACGTTGATCGATGGTATACAAGTATACTTTCTTAAAAATACATAAAAATATCATCTAGTCCATCGTTACAGGTATCACAGTTCGCGAATCACAAGGTGTCCAGAATTACCATCTGTAAAATCCGCGAAGAGCCAGTTCAGAACTGCAGCGAGTCTGATGCCACCCTGCGCCAATAACTTCTCTATGATCCACTCATCTCTAATACGTCCAGCGTACTGGGGGGTATCGAGTTCAAGGTAAGAGTTCTTCCGTCGCGCAGTTGATTCGGGGTCGTCCATGTCAACGAAGAGTGTATCCTCGTCGAGGTGACCGCTACGATCAACGTCGGTATATGAAACACGATTGTACGGAGGCTGATCGAGTTCCGTTGGCCAGACAATTTCACAATTGAGAGAATGGATAGGTTGGGCCCAATGGTAAGGGCACAAAAATTCGTCGTCTACGTCAAGGCCGCCGTCCTTAGATTTGCTGCCAAACAGCCAAAGTAAGACACGCTGCCACTTGGGCAATGGCAAGACGCGGAGTCTTTCCGGAGTGGGACATGTCAACCAGTGAGACAGTTCATGTTCGTATTTCCCGAGGATTCCTTCCCAGACGAGACGTCGTATATAAGGGTCGTAGATAGTGCCCCTGAGATTATCTTCTACGCCAGGCAACGGAAGAGGACGCGTGTAGTTCATGGGGAGGGTGCGGAGCCGTTGTGCAATAAGGAGGGAGTCCCACAGGGAGTGAAGGTCTGATAGGAAATAGACTATTAGGACAGAAGGTGGGAAGACGAAAGACATAATGTCCTACTTGTAACACGCCCGTCGAAGGAGACCTTGTCGCCGTTGCCACCGCGGTCGCGACCAGTGAGATGAAGTGGCTGGTGCATGTCGCCCAGAAAATGGATAAGAAACTTAAGCGCATCTTGCACGTACCCTTCGACGTATGCAGCCGTGGCATCGCCTTGATAATCCTGGAGGACCGTGGTGACGTTGCGTATACTGCTGAGCACGTTGATATGGGTCCGGCCTTCCCAGCCACCCGCGCCTGGGAATGCGCACGAAGCGGAAGGGTAGTCATCTGTTGCGCCAATGTAATGGAGCGGGCCTGTCCACCGGTACTTTGCTTCCCGCCGAACCTGGTCTGCCCAAGTAGCGACGGTGGCAAGGTGACAAGAACCGTCATAGTCAGACACGTCGTCCTCGAGAATAGCACACAACTTGGGAGGACGGAGGGGTGAAGGTGCATTTGTGCGACGGTAGCGACCACTTCGTGACCTGGAGGGAAAGCGTCAGGGACTCACTCACGAGCGTGCTAGAAAGTCGGAGGACAGACCAACGGCGCCCCATGAGAACGCTTGGGGGATAAAGGCCGCGACAGCAAACACCGATAAAGTTGCAAGCTGCATGTTGGTGGTTTGAATCCACCCGTGGGTGTGTCGCAGGGAGGGCTTTTATTGTGTTTTCCGCCTGGAAGAGCCCAAATTAGTGCGGTCGAGGTGTCGAGCAAGGTATGAGCACAGCCACAGAGACATGGCGTTCTCACGTTAGATAATCAAGATCACTTACGGCTACACATTACATAATACATAATTACCTTTGTGCAACTTGGGCAGTCTCAAACGACGGTTACATGTTCGCACAACAGTCCCAGGTCACAACCTATGCCCGAAGCACGAAGGCTGCCAAATATTGTTATTACAGCGATGTTAGTACAACTTGCTACGTGAACGATGTTGAATGTCCACTGTCGTTTGCAAGGTGATCGTTGAAATCATTTTCATCTGGATCCAGAGTAAAGTGAAAGAAATGTGCCCGAGAGGAATGTTCAGCTTAGAAATCCTCCTCGATCCCTGCGGGGCGCTGGAGCCTGGTCACATCCACACCAGGAAGTGGCCACTTGCGGGCAAACTCAACAACCTCTTGGCGTAGCTCCTTAACCATCTTGGCGCCAACTTTGCCTTCGGTCTCGGCCGTGGCGACGCGGACAAAGTCTTTGAGCATCTTGGTACCGGCCTCCTTTTGCAGAAGTATAGAGAGTTGGACTGCACGGTGAAGGAAGCTGGCCACGACCTTGATGTCTTCTTCCTTCATGTCGCGTGAGGTCAGCGCAGATGTGCCAAGTCGGATACCACCAGGAGTCTGGGCAGAGGCGTCTCCGGATACGGCGTTTTCTAATGGCATCAGGTCAGTCAACTCACATAAGAGAAAGAGCTAGGAGCGCACTGTTGATCGTGATCCCAAGGAGATCACACACCTTCTCGACCTTGCTACCTGTCAAACCCAACGGGCGAAGGTCCCACAGCACAAGATGATTGTCGGTTCCACCCGTTTGGAGCTTGTACCCATATTCGAGCAGGGCGGATCCCAACGTCCTCGCGTTCGCAATCACTTGACGTGCATACTCCTTATACTCGGGTTGAGAAACTTGGAGGAGTGCTGTGGCAACTGCAGCAATAGTCTGTGCGATATACAAGTTCAGGTTGCAGATCGGATCAGGGGATATACACTACGCACGTTGTTATGGGGGCCGCCTTGGCACGCGGGGAAAACGGCGTCATTCACACGCTTTTCTAAGTCTTCGTGATTGGCACCATCTTTCCTGAAGAAGATCAAACCGCCACGAGCACCACGAAGAGTTTTGTGCCTTCACGTGCACAGTCAGTCTTTCCTTAGACATGCAATCCTAGGAGATTCAACACATACGTTGTAGTCGTGACGACATCACAGTAATCAAAAGGGTTATTGAGTTGTTGTGAGGCGACCAGACCACTGGTGTGAGCAATGTCAGCCATGAGGTAGGCTCCCTCGCTATCGCAGATAGCCCTGAGAGTCTTGTAGTCCCAGTCCCGAGGATAAGCCGAGGCACCACAAATAATCAGACGGGGTTTAAAGGTCTTGGCTTGCTTGCGAAGACCAGCATAGTCGATCAGCTGCGTCGATGGATCAAGACCGTAGGGCAAAGATTGGAAGTATATAGAGGAGGCCGTCATCTTCTTCTTAGCCGTCTGCAGAGGGTGTAAGCAACCAACACGGGGGTAGTATAAGACTCAGTGCGCACGTAGTAACCATGAGTAAGGTGACCGCCATCGGGAAGACCAAGCCCCATAAGACGGTCTTGGGGTTGGATAAGAGCGGTCAGAACAGCGAAACTATAATGTTCGCATCAGCTCTAGGAGGGAATATAAACTAAAACCTAGCGTACTTCGCGGTCTGGAGAGCAAAGCCAAAGATAGTTTTAGATGCTGCCGCGATCAAAGATTTCACTGAACTTACGCTGCCCGAGTACGGCTGTACGTTGACACCCCATTTTTCGGGGTCCAAGTTGAACGCTTGCAAGGCCCGCTTGCGACAAAGGACTTCGAGTTCGTCGATGTACTCGTTACCACCGTAGTAGCGAGCGCCAGGAAGACCTTCGGAGTACTTGTTAGTGAGCACTGAGCCATTTGCTTCCATGACTGCGAGACTGGTCAAGTTCTTCACGAGATGTTAAGAGATCGGTCTGAGGTGAGAAGATGAGAGTACCTCTGAGGCGATCAGCTCAATACCGGAGAACTGCCGCCATGTTTCCTTGTCGATGATATTTTTTACCACTGGGTCGATCTCCGCCAGAGGTGCGTACAACACTTTGTTCTAGACGGCGAATCAGCGCGCGGTCGAGTAGGACAACCCATCTTGGACATACATAAGCCGGGGTATTTTCTGTCGCCATCTTTCTGAGGTGGACCGGGACGCCCAAGTTTCCAAGCGTTGGAGTGCGGCGGAGAATGGGGGAACGAAGCAAAGACCGCGACAGACCGAAATGCAGCATTTTCTGACAAGAGTCTTAAATTTTCGAGAGGTTAATTATCGTCCGGGTAAACCCGACGTCGCGTGTGTACGCGTGTGACTTTCTGAGTTGGTGTCGAGCAATTCAAAGTCTCAGACACCGGTCGTCGTGGAAGATTGCAAACCATTACGGTCTCAGACCCTGTGCGTGGTCTCACGTCGTCCATTGAGAACGGATGGTCCATCTTTTTCATTAGCCCCTATTTTGATTGGCGTGATAAATAATAAAAGTAAAAATCAGATTTGGTAGACGGAAATTATTACTATCATTATTAAAATTTATATTATTTTCGTTCGACGCTGTGGACGATGGCGGACGCACTGAAACCACCACTGCAGTCGACGGTGCGACCGTCTGACCGCGAACCGGGTCAGCATGACCTGGAAAAAGTTCGTGCTTGGCACGAAGAGCGTCTGCAGCGCAAGTTGCGTGGCGAGTATGAGAGCCAGCAGCTGCACCTGGCCAAGCTGGTGAGTGTCCAGTCGCGGTGTCCGTCCCCTTAATGGTCCAGTCCTCTTTGCAGGTGAATGACACGCTGGATTGTCCTCTTCGAATAGCCAGCGTCAAAGTACATGGAGCGACCCACACCAGCGAAGCGTTTCTTGACTGGCTCATCCGCCCACATCTTACTTCGTCTCAACCTGAGCACGCGACGAATGCCCAACCGACATTACACTCGGTTCTTCAAACTACGCGTGCCGTCTCACAATCGCTCTCGGAAACCGACCTTTTCCGCACCGTTTCTGCTCGTATTGAACGCTGCCCGGAAGGTGCACCCGGTGACGTCGACCTCAATTTCACCGTTACAGAACGGGGCCGTTTCTTCGTCAAGACCGCAACGGAAATAGGGAACTGCGAAGGCACTGCCGTGAGGCTTCACTCTTCCGCACGTCATTTCGCTCACTCATCCGGTCGCAGTCTATTACCGCCCGTCTCACTAATATTCTCGGTCGCGCGGACACTCTCACTTTCAATTCGTCCGTAGGAACGAAAACAAAACGCGCTTTCGACGCATCCTTCTCATTGCCGGTCTCTCCTTCCCTTGCCACTACTGCTTTCCTCTCCCTTGTTGGTGCAGATCGCGAACTTGGCGTACAGGGCGGATCAGGTCGCGAGGAACGCGTTGCGATCAAAGCTGGTCTGAGACATGGCGACGGTGGCTTGGAGGGTGGTGTAAATGAACTCACTGCAGAGGCTCTCTGGCGATCCATTGGTAACCTGGCCCCTGTAGCAGGTTTGGGGTACGTGGGCCATCGATTACTCTTGACGAGGCCCTTGCTGATCACCCTAACTTTCTTGTGGCACGTTCGCGCACATCAATGTCACTGTTCCTCCGTCGACTACGTTTGCATGGTAGTATTCGTCAATCGGCCGGTCCTGCCCTTAAAGCTGCCTTGGCACATAGATGGACCATCGATACGCTAAACGACCATATCATGCCATCCAAAGGCGTGCTTATGCGCATCGCCAACGAGCTTGCAGTCACAAAGCGCATACTACCAAGTCCGTTCCCAGGGTATCCTACCCCCTCCCTGTGGAGTACGAGTAGCTTAGGAAATGATGGTGACATGGGCGAAGCGTCAACGGCGTTTTGGAAACTGGAAGCTGAAGCGAAGCGCGGTTGGGCGCTTACGAGTGGTTCGGTAGGTGTAGCTACCACAGGCGTCTCACAAACGGAGCGCTCATGCTTTGTTGCCTCGCTCATGCTCGCCTCAGGCGCTATCGCTCGACGCTCGCACTGGTCTACTCCGAGTTCTTGCGGGAAATAGCGATACCCTCCACTGGAGTGACCGCTTTCAACTCGGAGGGCCGCTCAGCGTGCGCGGTTTCTCAGCGGACGGCATGGGTCCACGCGAGGGTAGTACGTATCCCTGTCCATCCCCATAGCTGAACCCAGGGTAACGGTCTTAACTTTGCGTGCGCTAAATTAGCTACTTCCTTGGGTGGAACCATATACTACGCACTTGGCCTCTCTCTTCTCAGCAACGTGCCAACACGACCTACGTGGCCGATCAAATTACACAGTTGGGTTAACGTGGGGCGCTTGCAAGACCACGGTCAGGATGGTGAGTAGTAAGCCTTCTCCGGTTACAGCTTTTCTGATTTTCAACTCGACCACCAGTGCGCTCCACAGTGCACACACTCCTTACCCGCCCGTCAGTATCCGCTGGCATTGGCCTCGTCTACCGCGTTGACCCCATACGTGTCGAAGCGAACGTCGCGTTGCCTCTCGTCGCTGCACGTGGAGAGGGACTCCGGCGCGGGATACAGGTTGGGATTGGTTTGGAGATGCTTTAGGGTGATGGGACTGACGGATAGTATTTACATATATTATAACGACAGAGTCATACCAATGCATACGTACTTACTAACACCCCTCTCTTCGCTGCATGCGCCATTCTTCGGTTTAAGACCAAGGCTAGCAAGGAGTCATGCTTTCATGATACTAACGACGGAACTGTGACCCTCCTCAAAATGTACCCTGTGGAACAACCGCTTGGCGGGAAGCTTCGTTCGTTGCTTTGAGCGAGACCGCGCTCAAGTAATGTCGAGAAGAGAAAGGGGACTACCTCCGGGATGGGAAAGATGTTATTAATTATCTGCCAGCGAATACCTACATCGCCTATGAGAAGGCGGAGTCGGCAACCGCAGGCCGGCCTTGTTCCCCCTTGTAAACTAGAGTGTAAGTATCTGGTTCGATGGTGTCTTCCAAATCCGATGGTGCATACGAAGACCAGCATTGTGCGATTCGGAACCAGGCGGGCTCCGATCACGTTTCTAAACAGTTACTGTCTCGAACATTTGTTTAAAGTTGGGAGGATACTGGTGGAATAGCGGAGGTGATCACATTGAGCGAATACGAATTGATAGGCCCTCCGAGGCAACGCGCATGGTAAACGAGTACATTTACATGTCCATGCCATTGTTAATCATTCCGTTAACCATCCGGTTGGACAAACGACGGTGCACAAGCCTTTGCAGACATTAATGTTGAGCTCCGAGAACGACGCGAGCATGCTCACCGCTGAAACAGATCCAGCGGGCTACTGTTCGACGTAGTAGCTGCTCCCACCTGGTTGCTGGATCCCGCAATTGGTTGTATCGGAACCCAACAACTTAGCGGGCTCGTGCCCTCCTCATAGCTCGCCTGAGCAACATATAGCAGCAACCCGTCGGAAGGGATTTGATTGGTGACTATTTTCGACAATCGCGATCCAATCGGATTGCAGGTTGTATCGATCGACATTGAAGTTGGCGAATGAGGCTGGAACGGCGCCGCCGCAGGTACTTCCACCGAAATCTCTCGCGTAGCCCGAGCCATTGGTATGATAGAGGAGACCAGGCTTCCGAATGTCGTGTCCGTGTGATAAGGGATGGGGATAAATGATGTAGGGTACGGAAACTTGTACGAATCAGTCTGTTGGGCAGATTCCGCAGGAGTCCGGTCGTTCGTGAGTGAGAAGTGGAATGCGGAGGATGGTGGTGAAAATCTGGGAAGTTCTGCCAGCCGTGTGTCCCTCCACCAGAACCTGAAGCGAGAGCACAGATAATGACAACCTCGGCGTATAACAAGAGGACGAACCTGAACGGAGTTTCGCAATCTGCGACGTCCTGCCCTTTCCACTTCAGGACATCCAGTACGTGCACGATACCATTTTGTCTCCAACTAGTGTCAAGAATGCAGTCCAAGATTGTCAGTGGTGGTAGTGAGGAAGGAAAACGAGGAAGTAGCATCTTCCCCAAAAGGCGGGAGCGAAGGGTAGTGTTCGGTGCTGTACAGAGGTTCTGAGTATCACCGGCGAGCGACGGGGGGATAATAAACATACATATACCAATTACGCCAGCAGCAGACTGATGTGTTACGGCTAAACATCGTTTTCCAATGGGAACAGGCGCTACCGCGACCCAACCTTGCTCCATGTCCGATGGAAGACCGTCATCGGGTTCACTCTCACCGTCAGCCCAGACGCTTGGTTCTTCCTTCATCTCAAGAAGTTCTGCATACATGCATTTATCGGCCCATTTGCTAGCTTTGGCTTTGGTCCTTTTCCGTTTGTTCTTATTCCGCTTCTTCTTTGATCGAGTGACGTCTTCCATCTGCTGTTCTTGGTCTTCAGGAGGCTGTAAGTTTTCTGGTTGCTTCGCCAGGGAAGCATAACCCGCGATGCCTTCCCGAATTATCACGGGTGCATCGGCAACGTCTTCGTCTTCATCATCATCAGATAGACCGAGACTCAGATCAGCGAAAGCGTCTAGATTTCTGGCAGTGTCAAATTTCTGAGCTCTTCTCTGAATCGTCATACATGTGAGCAAGGGGTGCGCTGAAAGACTCAGTATGGTCTCACACACTCGTTTCTGTTCCTCGAGAGCCTGCGTGCACCCCTGTCAGGACCATCGACGCGGAGTACAACGCAAATCGACCTACCTTTACGCGCCTCGCCTCTTGAGACACCAGTCGATCTGTCACGACTGTAGGTGGTACTTTATACGAGGCCTTTCTATCTGCGTGAGCGAACATGTTTTCGATGCAGTACGGGTCCGTGTCCGACTGATCGATTTATTGGTGTGTTGCCTTTGACCAAACAACCGCCACGTGCATCTTGTAGGCGGTTGACCTTACTCGACGAGTGGTACCGGTAGGCGGGATATGTAACACCACACGTATTGGTAGTCACCCACTGGATCTCATCGAGGTCGAGGTTACTCCCGGACACCGGATTTCGACGAGCTACCCCCACGCATACCACAGCCGGCAGCTATCCGTATCTCCCCATACCCCAACGACATGGTCATGGTGGAATATTATAAGCCCAGGGTAACTATCTTGAGCGCAACTCCCACTTGTCGTCCTCGGTCAAACCACAGAGGTAAGGATAAAGAATTACATTTGCGTTTAACTATACAGAAACTCTACGATGGGTACCATAGAAGAAGTGGTATACCTCTCAATCAGCTAACCCCCTCGAAGGTAGAATGGGGTGCAGGCAACGTCTATCCTGAATGCAAGCGATGAATCAGTCAAGCTTCGCCGTCCGAGGGTCAGCACCCATAGAAGCACGAAGATTCATAACTCCACCAGCGACCGAACTGAAAGCATGAGCGTAGAAATATGCAGCATGTGAGAGAAGAGACTGTTCCAGCAGCGCTAGCACGTCTGTCAACATGATCGCCCACCCGAACTCTCTACGATCTTCGAACGTGAGGAGGTCAGATATAAGGACTCCTCCCTGTTCCTTGAGATATGCGAGGTTCCCTGGGTCTCGCTCGTCCGTTGCGATGTAGTATCTTCATCAAGTATGAGTTTCCGCTACTTCCAATGGCGACCGGAGAGCAACTGACCTATCATCCGGTAATGGCGGGTCTAAGTGAGCCAAGGAAAGGTCCGGCTCGGCATCGGGAACGTTGTACGTAGTGACGTTTCCGCCGTGAATGGACTCCAGTACGTGGCGGCCCTCGTCCAAATTCCTCTTGATTCGTGCGAGGTGAGTTCTGAAATCGGCCTCCATTGCCCACTGCAATCTTACAACTAGAGAAGTAACCAATTAGCCACCTTCGATCAACAACAAATCCAGCGGATCCACGCACAGTCCCCTCTGCGCATGTGGCCAGCCATCCAAAGACGACCATCATTGACTGCTAACATTCGATCTCTTAGTTTCCAGGCCAAATCGATGATGTTTTGTGTGAGCCGTATATCATATAGCACAGTCTGTGTGAATCGTGCTCGACTACTCGCGGTAGTGAAAAACAAACTACCCTGCAAGGGATGTCAGAATGTGTGACGTCAGAAAACGACATATCACCCACCGGCTTGCGATTCCAATGTATCTCACCGTGAACGAGGAGAACTTTGGCCGAAATGTTGCTGAAATCTTCGTAAAAGCCCTGTATCCGTTCCCGAGGGGCGGCTTCAAGGATAGGTAGGACGACATCTTTAACGGCCTCCATGCCCGCACTTGGGATGTAATTCCAGAGAAAACACATGTGCTTAGGAAAAAACCCACTTACGCGCCTTCGTATGTGTAGAGCGGTTCAAAACCGTTCTCTCTGAGAACGGCCGCTATCTCTTCGTCCGAGGATTGGGACGTGATGCGTTCACCATCCTCCACAACCATCCTAACATCATTCCGACTCAAGACAGGCCAGCTCTCTGACGGCACGACATCCATTAGCGCATGATATAGGCTTGTATTAGTCGGGGTGTTCCATGTTCCAATTTGTGCACGAGAGCTATCACCCCCTTCGGGGGACCATCCTCCTCGTTCTCGCATGTCGTCTGGGATGCGGTCCACACGGACGATGTCACTGGGGTCATACCAATTATTTTCAATGACGTGGAGACTGGGTTCACGCTCCCCGGTTGACGATATGTGATGGTATGCTTCGATATCCCAATGGCCGGGACCTGTCTCGACGTCCGTTGAGATGTTATGCAAGCGAAGGAACTCCGAGACTGTGACCACAGAGTGAGTCTCTCGAATGTGTGTCAGGTTGAACATCAGTGAGATGGGTATCTTCCAGGCCATTTGTTGTTCGATTGGCAGTTCCCTCCACTCGTCAGAACCGACGGCATCACCACGGTTGACCATAGTCGCCCATGCAGCGCAAGTGTGACTTCAAAGAGAGTCAGCGTGTGTCTACCAAGACTCGTGCCCAAAATCCAAACCGCGTACATATCGAACTCACACGCGCGAGCATATACGAATGAGGGGATGACGGTTGTTCTGTTTAGTATGCGACCGTGAAGCAGCGCGGCTTCGATGATGTACCGCATCTGAGAAATTATGGTGAGATGAGTGAACCTGGCCATCTTGACACGCGTACGTTATTCCATCCTAACCATAGACTGTAGTCACGAGCGTAAAAGCCGTTGGTGTGGGCCACCATTTCTTGTAAAGCCTGGACATCCATCTCGGGTGTCGGGGAAGAGCTGTGTGAAGATGCAGCGAGTGCATCGTCCGGCACCACGAAGACAGAGTCTGGAAGGTCCTGACGGAATGATTTGAGGGGAGGGCCAAAGCTGCCTATTGTCGAGAGACCAAAGCCTGCGAGGATACCGAATAAGATGGAGACTGCAATAGCATTTATTTTAGGTGGTTTTGTCGAACGGGAAAGCGAGACCATCATTAGAAGAGATGTTAGATGCTGGAGAATGACTGGTGGCAGGCCTGCTGGCCCTTAGTTATGTGCTAGCAAGTAGTCGTCGAATGAAAAACATATAAAGCGCCCACTCCGTCGCCCATGTTTCGCCGTATTCTTTTAGTAGCGTGGGGGATTTTGGACGGGAACGCTGGCTGTGCAAACAGGGCTTGACACGAAATGCGACACTAAAACTATTCATGCCAGAGTATTCCGTCGCAGCTACTTGCGTGGAATATTTACGACGAACCGCGTATCTTCTTACACAAAGTCTTGGGAGAGCGAAAGAGCTGCCCATCATGGCATGGTCTTTGCCTCCCCATCTGTATCGTGGATTACGCGGCGCGCTTCACCGTTTCCAAGACTGTTTCATCGAGTGTTCATCAAGCCGTCTCTTCGTCGCCCCCGGTCTATCGTTTCTATTCCTTTGACTACCGTTCGCTGGAACGCCCAAGTCCGCAGATTAGTCGGGCATGCTAACGTTGGTCGATGCGCAGTCGGAACATTTGCAACAAAGATCAGCCGCACTGGTTGCATCTGACCCCACCTTGGAGTTAAGACGCGACGAGTCGCACCTTGGCTGGCAGGCCTTTGCATTTAGAGGGCTGAACAGGCCGTCTCGTGCTGTCAGTGTTCTGCTGGTTGACCTCACCTCGGAGAAGGAGCGCCCTGTTTCCCCCTCAGACTGCACTCGTGAAACTGGCAATCCGAATTGCCGGGCAGAAGGCGTGGACAATGGACGATTAAGGGCTTTGCTAAGGACACTCTGCCCTGGCTGCTCAGAAGCTCTGGTCGTTTCAGACATGTACAGGTCTTGTCTGAGTTGCCGGGAAGCTCTGCTCCCCACGTCACGTAGCTCTCCTTTACACTCGCCCTCCCCGAGATTCCAACTGGGTGGGTGTGAGTAAAGGTATATAGTTTATGGCCGCTTAGCGCTGTTCAATCAGGAGGTGATACATTCACTTCCCAGGTCTCCGCGCAGGCTTCAGCATTTTTCAAGTTGGACATTCACAGGATAACCTTGAAACCGGTAAAACTAAAATTGTGCTGTGATTGATCAGCTAGCACTCGTCGTGTCAGATTCAGATTCAGCTCATCGACACCACACCCACAGTACCTCCTAGCGTCCACTTGGTCGATTTTTGTGAGGCTCGTGATTTACGCTCTATCGGTTTCAACTAGCCTTTCGTATCGCACTTTAGTGTGCTGCAAGAAGCGATACAATCTCAAGGTGCGATGGTGGCGACAAGAAACTTCCGGAAAGTCTACGGTACGTTAAGTCTTCCGTTATGCGTCTGATCTTGTTTGACGCCTCCTCTTGTTCCAGCGATACACGAAAGTCTCTCGCGATCACTGTGGAGCACTTTTTAGGGGCAACCGCGATTTGCCATCTTGGCGATAGGCTAAATGCGCTTCAAATGTCTCCAAGATTTAGCTCAATATGCCCATAGGGATGTTTCAGTCTGTTCCTCCATTAACGAGCAAGGTAATCTCTTGTCGACGGGCCTGCGATCGCCGCATCCCGTTCGCTATGACAGTCTGACGACCGATTAGAATCCGTTGTTTTGATCTGCATAGGTTGGTTTATCCCATGATCCTATCACCTCTGCCAGCGTCCTGGGTGGAGATCCGAGCCGCGCGACCCTATGAAATACATCGCGTTGCTCGGGTTCAGCGAGCTAGTACTATGCCCGCCGCTCTAAGATGTATACTGCAAGGTATTCAAGACTCACTTGGGATAGGTACATAGTTATCAAATACCCCACTCATCGCTGCCAATCTAAGCACCCGTCTACAACTGATCCAGTTTGTCACTCCGGGCATTTTCGATCGCGTCATCTGCATCTCGTGGGCATTTGGAGCTTCGCACATGTAGGCACCCTGTGGGTAACGTTTCCGATGGAGATAGTTAGCGACCCCACTAACCCCTCACTCCGCGCATGAAGGGTGCAATCGTGCCATTGTGACATTCAGTCAATCAAGAGGGATATTGACGCGAGGAACGTCGAGAGCTCGAAGCCGTATATACCATTTATGCTGGGCTCAAAATCAAGAAGTCCATAACTCGTGGAAAGTCCTCGGTGAAATTCTGCTCGGTACCAGTTGCCGTGTTTAATTGACGCCGGGACACGTTAAATTGCACGCAATGTTGGCCCAGGCTAGTAGCGGACCTGGTGGATGATGCAGGCTTGTTGTTATCGAGAATCGACTCTGTTATCACCGTGCCACTAGCAACGCCTGTCGTTGCAAAGAGAGGTACCTAGATGACCTCGGGATTCGGAGAGGTGCCTACGTCGGGCGACATCGCTGTAATAATTTCGGGGATGTGTGTGTGGAAAATAATAAGCTATCTGGAGCAAGACGGGCAGAGGAATGCAACAGTAGACAGATCCAGAGTTCTAGGGTGATAGTTGCGTTGTCAAAAACGTCAGTCCGAAGACCGACACTTTTCGCGCGATAAACTGATAAGAAAGATGAGAGTAACCCTCCGCTCCGCGTGTCAACAATAGAAACTAGAAGAGCTACGTAGAAATGCTGTCAGGAGCAGGAACCTAATTAATCCAGATTCAGCTCATATTCTTGAAATTCAGAAGTTGGACTTCTCCTAGCCAACAGCACAATAGGGGGTCGCGCAGTAGTCTTCGAGTGAGGCTCAGCGCTCATGCCACTACGCGATGGCTGACCGAGGGTGAAATCAGGCCCGACGAGTAACGCATACGAACGCCGACAATTCCTCGCAACCAGGACCACAACCAGAACACGGTCGATATTCTCTCGAGTCTTGTTCCGGCTGATTCAGCCGTACGATCTTCTAATCTACCGAACAGTTAATTCCGCTCCGCTACCCTCCTTGGAGAAAGCTTTCCTGAGGGACCCGCTAGCACAACTCACTAATGAACTCCTTCCAGTTAACGGTTCATTGACCACGATACGTTGTGCTCGAGACCACTAATGAGTTCCAGGCTTCCGCGCAGTGTCATGCCGTCGTTGCAGGAACATAACTGGATCATGGCACGGACTGTCTTCTTCCCACTGTCACGAAAGAGGAGGAAACGTCAGTCAGTGAGCGTGTTGGCATGGGGGGACCCAATGAGGGTTCCAAAGGGGGTTCTAAGGACCCGAAGGGGATCAGCAAAAGTTGTTGATGCATCCTTGACTATGCACGTGCATTCGCGTATTGACTTTTGGATGCCTCCAGCATAAGGTCCAACGAGAGGTTCGTACTCATACGCAGTATCCGGGATGGTGATAGTGATCATCGGCGATCTACGGTGCGATCCTGTCTATTATGATTCCTTGTGTGAGTGCGGGGGGATCGGTTCTCAAGCGTGCCACGACTACCCGATGAGGACACGAGGAGGACGGTGCACGTATAGTTTGATACACACAATGGTCAGCCCCAGTCTCGTAACCAGACATTTTTTGGACGAATCCACAGCAGGTCGTCGGGAGATTCCGATCGCAACCGAGATACTCTGTGGCTTCAGAGAATATTATGGTCATTGGTGTTTTATGCCTTCGGCGTTTTAGCGCTTTTCAACGGCTCCATCGCCTTTTTCTGCAACGGCTTGATCTGTAAATTTGGGCGAACCGAAATGATGGTAGTGCCCGAAAAATCGAAAATGAACAATATCGACAGCAGTAGCAGGTCACACTCACAAGCTCAACGGTGTCAAATTTTTCAAACTCAAAGCTGGCTATCATTATGGAAAGAGTGAAGACAGGTCAGGGAAGACGGCGGACCGGAAACACCCGTGCGTTATACGAACCTTCAAGGATCGACATACTATGCCCTACCACACGTCCGTGAACCACCTAGATTTCGGCAGTCACAGAATGTCACAGAATGTCACACATGTCACAGGCATACAATTCGAAGTCCGGAGACACAGTTGTAGGGGACAATGCTCATTGAGGAGAGGCTGGTGGCCAGTAAATGAGACATTTAGGTAGACGCAGACTAATTAGATGGTGCTCTGTATGTGTGGGGTATTGTATGTGCTCGAGACTGATTGGGAGTGGGAATCAAGTATGTACTGGGATATGTAGATTGGCTCTATGTTAGTACTCGTTGGTAAAGGAACATTATTGGACACGCCAGCATACGGCACATAATATACCTCTTCTCGATCTGTTGTCGAAGCTTGAAGTAGCCCTCAACGTCGTTTTGTTGAAGCTTTGGGCACACTTTGGATCAAGCCGTCGGGGCTCGGATAGCTTGATTGCCTGCTTGTGGCGTCGTGGGTAGCAGCAGTGCCAGATCTTCCCTGGGTGGAGAGGGGTTGCCGTGCTAGAGTTCAAGACGAGCCACTCATTCACAGCTCCTTCCTGAGCAGGATTGAGGTTCTGCTTTGTCTCAGAAGAAACTGATGCCGGCCATTCACTCGGTCACTGAGAGTTTGCCTTGCAACCTGGGTGGTGATCAGTCATGCTCCGAATCAGATTTCAGGATTACTCACCTTCTGGGCCTTGGAAGCAGCAGAAATAGTCCTGTAAGTGCCTTCAGCCAACCCGTCAATGGCGAGACGCATGCGGGTTTCATACTCCAGGTCTGTGGATGAAGCCAGCTTCCCCACACGACCAGCCATCACCAGCGACCGCGGCGAGAGGCAACCGGAATAGCCCGGGGACAGTCAGTGGCTGTGTGCATTTGAGATTCAAGCTCCGCTTCGGCACATTTTCGGCATGTGACAACAAGCGTGATTTCGGTGACACACATCCCAAACCAGCAAAAAACATCGATCTCCACAACCTCCCTATCAATTTTGTTCATTTAAGTTGGAACAGAGAGCTTTTGTGTGTAAACCACGGTATACGAAGTTTGAAGGGCAGGAGTTGAGAAATGAGTGCTGTAGAACAAAAATGCCGAAATCTAGGTGGATCACGGACGTGTGGTAGGGGATAGTAGCGGGGGAATAAACAGTCAATCACGCAATCCTCTAGTCCCATCATCCATCATGTCATCGGAAGGAGTCCAGAAGCTACCAGACTGTGCCCCTTCCAGTATGTATCACAACTCGACGTCTCAATTATCGTGTCCGAGTTGGACAGATGAGGTGCTTATTACTTTGCATCACATCGTAAGTTGTACAGTGTCGCCGGCGCGCAACCTAACCATAGGAAAACAGATCAACGTAAGAAAATACATCATGAAGCCATGATTGCCAAACCGCAGTGCCACACCAAAATGTAGCGTTTCCGGTCGGGAGTCCGCAGCATCGTTCTCGGGTACTCCCCGCGCAATTTGAGTGGGCATACTACTGTGATGTCCTGTGGGATTCTTTATTGTCAGGTCTGCGGTACCGCGGGGATGTCACTTGTCGTGTGTTATGTACATGCGTTACTTATGAGTGCGGAACAAACGCCTGACAGAGGACATCTAGAGGGACTTGAAACACGGCAAAGTCTTCCCAGGAAGTGTGGCAACCGATGTGGGATCTCCCGCGACCCTCTGGAATAAGCTTTCCAGAAAGCGGGAACGTACTTGTTACAGCGCTTGGGCCCATCAGTTGATGGGCTATCCCTAAACATTGAACACGCGAAGTCAAACTCTCTGGAAGACTCGGACCGGTCTCTGTGCTCGGTGTTGTACCATCAGATGCGACCTATATGTACGAAACGACCTTGCCGTTAGGTGTGCGCTGTAAACCTAGTTTGAAAAGTGTGTGAATCGTAAGCTACTACTATTGTTTATACTAGTACTGATAAACGGAAGGCAAGGGTGGATAATTAGAATACGGCGTCTTCTACTGGATTCCAATTCCAAGTCTGTCCATCAACGGACGCCACAACAATGGACACTTACTTCATTTTTCATTTTTTTCTGACGGACACCGTATGCTGGGTACATATTTTTATCATGTGTACGTGTAGCCCACCACACCGAGGATGATAGGCTCGGCGGCAGGAGCGGGACCCGCAGCAGTTTTTCCTTTCACAACCCTGTATATCGATTACGACGCACCATCACGGTTATTTAACTTGAGTGACCTGCTAGAAATCTGTCTCACTATCTGCGGGCTGTTGGGCATGGATAATGAACGACATGTACGCTAAAGGGCACTAGCACACGACATTTTGACGTTTCAGGTTGCATTTCGCTGCTCCGACAAGTCCAGATTCTATACTAGAACTAGTCCAGCGCCATCCCTTGCGGGGCCGTACATGATGAATGGTGCTGTAAGCGTTGTTCGCGGTAATCCGTCTGGATTCTCGGCGCCCAATCGGAACCTTTTTTGCCAATGCGCAGCGACTGGGAAGCACTACTTACGATCCCTAGTATCGAGCTCGATCGAAGGAGTTGATACTGCGTTGTATTACTTCTATATATGCCAAACGTAAATCTGCGAGTATCAAGACAGGACGAACCAGAATTCTATTTATCTACGAGAATGCATTGATGTGTCTTTGATGATTTTGATGAGCGTGTGAATGAACGATGAAAGAGTGAGCACTATTTGTACAATGGCAATTTGATCAAAAGCAAGCGAATGCGAAAGCGACGGATGAGCACGATAACGAACAACCTGTTGCATCGTCCTTCCGAAGCGAGAGACGAATTCCAGGTATGTGCCATCCACTTTTTGGTGGAACGGGCGGTAACAGGATACACGTAACCGAGGAGAAGCAGCGACAAGGGCAGCGCAACAAAACGAGGACATCCAAGATGACGAATCGGAGGTGTGGCGGGCGGAGCAGACGAGTTGGAAAGGAACGTTACAAGAACCGAAGGTGTACAGATATGTATATTTCCACAACAAGAGAATGGACGGATGATATACAGCCTGATGAAACGAATCCAGCAAACGAGCGTAGTGAGTTGTCGAAGAGTCAAGTCGAAACCGAAAGGAGTGTGATGGGCCGAGATATGGTTGGATTAACGAGAGTGTGCCACGACAGTGTGGACGAAACCAAATGAACGAAACATGACGGAGATAACGAAGTCCGCAGGCCGACGGGATAAATAGACCACTGTCGTCACTGACAGTGGTGGAATGTGAGTACGGTGTCCAGACGTTACGAACGTGCGCCCACGTGTCTATGGCTCACGGTTGGTTCTACTTAGGAAATTAATACGCGCTAGGCACGTGTACACAATTGCTCACCTGTGAACCGCAAGCAGGGATCTACCTCTTCCAGAAGCCTCTCACAGTCCCCACTCTAACAGCCTTCTGTGACGACGCAGGCAGAGGTAGCTTGGATGCACCAATGCTGTTGTCTACGAGTGCGGCGCCGACTTTCACGGTCCCCTGACCATCGGCAGGATACACGGGTACCTTGATCCCGCTCATCATAGAACGCACCGTCTTCGAAGGTGGAGACTTTGCTATCTTCGAGGGAGCCAGCGGTAATTTCGATTTGGATGGAGGAGAGACAGGGGACCGCAGGGGAGCGTTGGTAATTTTTGGTTGAGACGGTGGAGGAGGCGCCTGGCCGGCAAGTACCGAAGCAAGCTTCTTGGGAGGAGTAAACCTGGTGGGTGGAGGAATGCCACTAGTAACCACCTGATTTGAGCTACTCTGAATGCCCTGACTTGGCGAATGGGCACTAGGCACGGGTGGCTTCGAACGCGAGGAAACCGACACAGGGATCGCGTTAGACCGTACCTTGACCGATTTCGGTTTACTCGTCAATCTGAAAATGGACTTGGCTCTGCTCGGCGTAGAGGCGTCGGTGGGTGACATGGGCGGGGCGGAAGAGTCCATAGGGTGAATGGATTGGACATCATCTGCACCCGACCCAAGTGTCGGGCGAGTCTCGGACTGGAACGAAACACGTTTGCTTGGTGGTGGTGCGAGGAGCGAAGTATGGGAGGTGTTACCATTCTGCAGATGGTTATTGGAAGTCGAGTTGGAAGAGACGGTGATAGGGGAAGGTAACAACGACGTTCTCGAAGCCGATGCGGCAGACACCAGCGGCGGTTGCGCAAGAGAAACCTGTGACGCATTCCAGAAAGACGTCACCGTGCTCGCGGAGCTGGGTATCGGTGGCAATGTAGACTCAAGCAGGTTTCCCCGAGAGGGAACGCGCGGGATTGCAGACCTCGTTAGTCGGCACTGAATGCATCCCCTCGGTCAGGGCACCGGTGTAAGGCTCACCGCCGTTGGAAGTGCGCGTTGGGGACATGGGCAAAGGTGGCACCTCTTCACTGGGAGAGGAGATGGATGGACGTTGACCCGAGATGGATGCACGTGACAGTGAAAATGACAAACGAAGCGATGCAAGAGAGGTCTTCTTGTTGAGATTCTTGTTCGGTTTGCACTTCTCTTGAGCACCCTCCTCGTCGCTGTCATTTCTGACGTCTTCGTCAAAACTGGCAACCGCGGAGCCGACACTCGAAGTGGTCGCTGACGGATCATTGCGTCCAGGCGATAACCGAGATATGAAGTCAATGAATCTCGTGCGATGTTTGGGTGTCTTCAGTTCTTTCGAAAGGGGCTTTTTGCCCCTTGGCGGTGTCCGCGGACTCAAGAATGAGCTTGGCTTTGCGCCCTCGGATGAGACGGTGGTAGCAATAGACCAACGCGATTCCGATTGGACGCCTGACATGATGGCACGAAGGTGCGTTGATTGCGCGGAGACCGCTGCAAGTACG
Source organism: Pisolithus albus (assembly GCA_024613165.1). NCBI lineage: Eukaryota > Fungi > Basidiomycota > Agaricomycetes > Boletales > Pisolithaceae > Pisolithus > Pisolithus albus. The sequence continues at coordinate 743,239 of JANFAB010000005.1, forward strand.
ATCACGGCGGGTCAGCGGGGGTGTACGCGATGAACGGGAGAAATGTACACACAAGAAGGGATGGGGAGATCGGTCGTGGATGATTGGAAGGATGCAGCTGCCGGAGATGCCGGTCCCACAGTCGTCGCGGGTGAGCTGGGAAGCGCCGTTTGCGATGGCGAGAGACGGCAAACGGTGCCATCACCTTCGGCGGAAGCCGGTGGGGTTTCCGAGAATGATTGTTCGACATCTGAAGACGCTGGAAAATTAGCGTTTTCCGGGAGACAACAAGCGCCAAAAGTGACGCTGGCTGGCGACGCGGGGAAACTCGTGTTTGGAGTGGTGATTGATGTCTCACGAGATAACGCACACGAGAAATTAGATAGAGTTGGAGAAGGAAACACGGAGTCCTTGTCGTCCTGGGGAGCAAAGAGGTGGGCGTCTTGTTCCTGGTGTGGATAGAAGTCCTTTTTCGCAGGGGGGTATCCGTCTGGATAAGCGTGTTCATGACGAAGAACTAGATCGTGCTGTGACTCGCCATGCACGATGACGGACACGGGAAGAGGTGGCACGAAGACGTCTTGTGGGCTTGTTTGGTCAGAAGAAAGTGTACTCGTGAAGGACGGCAGACGCGAGATTCGCATCGAGGACGATCGAGAACGGAGTGCCCGTGGTGATGTCGACTGAGAGATGGACGAGGCTGGAGATGGAGGCGGCGCAGGCAATGGCTGAAGCCACGGATGAGCAATCAAAGTAGAAGAGTTTTTTTTTCTTTGTGAGAACGTACCTTGTCGGTGTGCTTGCTTGGGGTGGACGGGCCGGACTGTATCCCGAGGTCGGCAGCCATTTCTTGAACGATGAATTTGAGAGCGCGTTTGCGTTCGCGTTCCTCGTGCTGGCCTTCTTCTGAGCAGGGGGAGTCTGTGGGAAGAAGAGTGTGTCGTAGGACGGACAGGCGTCTGGGCGGGGAGAGGACGGTGAGTCTGCAGATGAACGTGGGAGGAGAGGAGAGTCGGGTCGGTCTACGGAGAATGTGCGGTGAGCACCCAGCGACGAGGACGGGGAGGGGGACGGAGATCTCGAGTGGGATGGGTTGAGTGCAGCAACACCGGCCGGGTCCTGTTCCGAGAGAGCAAAGTCGTACTGGTGTTCTATCCAGGAGTGCACGCGAGCATTGCGGGTGCTGGACGAGTCGGAGAGCAGTTGAGTGAGTAGTTGGGTGTACGCAGCGTCGTCTTCTGACATGTTGCCCTGCATACTCGAATACTTTGAGGGGGGGGGCTCGATCGTTCGTCGAACCTGGGCGGGGTCATTTTTATTCGTCCCTCGACAGTTGGTATTTTTTTTTTTTTTTTCTCTCTAACCCTGGCCTCAAAGGAGAGCTGCGAGAGTAGCGAGGCACGTGGCACGCGAGATCCACAATCCGAGATTAAATTCAGCCAACCAGATCGCCGGGTTTTTTCCATTGGCGCCTTGCCCTTTTCAGCCCCGTCGCCGCGGACATTCACGGAAGCTGACGTAATCGGATCCCCAAATCGATCAATCCCGACGTTTTGGGAAGCGATGCCACGCAAAAATGCGGAGACTGTTTTTTTTATACCAACGACAAAAAAAAACAAGACAGAGTCTCCATCGCTATCAATCCTCGATTCTAACCACTCCACAGCTGGAAACCCCGTCGAACCGTCACCGAGACTAGTCTTTTTTTGCCCGCTAATTAGTTCGTCTCGCACAAGCGACTACCGCCGAGTATTGTTACCGTAATTGCCTTGACTGGCATAAGTAATACGCGCGACATGAGAAGCCGTGCTTGCGCAGAGTCTGGATTTCCCAATGCCCGGTACCGTCCTCAGATCCTGGATCTCGACCTCCAGCAAGGCAAATCTGCACTCAGAAACTGTGTGTTAGCGTCCACGTTGCAAAGAAGAAAAAACTCGACGACACTACCGATTGAGACTACCGGTATACTGCAGCGACGCCACTCACTCTCCTCGAACAACTTACCCTTCGCCTGGGTACAGGTCCCCGTCCCGGTCACTCGCTCTGCACTCTAGTACTTACTGTAGTACCGATCGTCTCCATTGCGCTGTACGTTATGCCCTTCACTATTCTCGTCTGTGTGTACCTTCCGGACGCCCTGGTTGGTTCATGCCCCCGCCACAGCACTCGCTCAAGGTTCACAAGTCCGACAGCCGGAGTCCCCGCACCGCTCAGCAACTTGTCCATCGTGAGGGGCACTTATACAACAGCAAGCGCGACTTCCAGTGTTTTGAACGCTTCTAATATTCATAGATCCCCTGCATTCGCATTCGCATACAGAAAACAGAAAAATGGGTGTGCAGAAATGCGTCTGATCGCGTTCGCAAACGCGGTATTGCAACAACAAGAACTGTTTGTACTTACCAGCTGTTGACAGCACCCTCAATATTCAATATTCAAGGCTCGGCCAGGACCCTGCCATGTATAACATAACTGACGAGATTGCGTCTCTTGGGCAGAACGAAATACTACGGTGGTTACCAGCGGTTACCCTCTACATATTCCCCGCTAACCGATGTCAAAATGTCACTCTCAGCCTATCGACAGGCCAGCCGCATCTGCGTCGGTATCAGGTCAATAAACTGGCCGTTTACTGCTGCCGTTCACCACCAAATTTCATCGTATCGCACAATAAGCACCTGATGGGACAGCGATCAATTGGGCCTTGATGGACACTGCTGCGTGACCTGCTTGACACGTATACTGACATTCTCAGTGCGTATATCTTCAGATGGATCAGACAATATCGTCGACCTTCACAAACAAAATGCCTTTTACCGGGGAACCCCTGGTAGTTGTAACTGATGTTCTACGGTCCCGTTTTCGATTCATTCTGGGAGTCTCCTGTCCCATCTACGTACACATATCGTACATGCATCGAGCGCCAGGTGGGGTAGGTTTGGATCGCGGGAAGACTCACCATCCCTGAGCATCAGACAAAGTTTGCTCAAGCACCTCCCATTCAATTTAGGGTCCCGCGCAAAAAAAATACAGCAGACTCGCCTCAGTCGAACACAATAAAAACAAGCATCCCAAACAGCCATCATTCCATTCAGCGTGCCGTGGGGAAATATACTGATGGGCCGGCGCTTATAATAAGTAACCTCACCAAATCCGGACTTCGGAATGGAGAGTGACCGTGCGGTGTACATTGCCTGTACAGGACCCCACCAGCTGAAATTCAGCGCGCTTGTATATGCACTTACGCTGCACATCCTAGCACTGCCCCCAGTGGTTCGATCAAAATGCTGCCACGAAATCAAACAACTTTACACTGCGTTCAACTTACCACAAGCCGATCAGGTCAGTATTCTACTCCAAAGTACTGCGACGAATAATACAATTGATCTGCCAACACCTACTTATTGTGCTCGCGAAGCTGGAATGTGACAGCCCCACGCGCAATGGTCGACAGATGGGCTAATACGGTTTTGACTCCTACAGCTCAATTCAAAAACAGAAAGATCCATTATGAATATTCTTACGCTGCCGCCAGTCAAGGCCGAGACGGGATGTATGTATGTGCCCCCTTCTAATGCGCTACTTGTAGAATAACGTCTGATGCGGGGCTCCACACTGCCAGGCACTGCTTGGGCGCGATATTTTTCTCTTGCCGAACTTTCACTTCGTACTAACCGTCAGTCGCCTCTTCCAAAGCCTTTCTCTGTCTGCCAGTAGTTGAACAACCCTATTCGTTTTGTAGGCTGCATCTCGAGGGAAAAGAATGGAACTTCAATTATAACGTAGGCTTATGTAAGTACTCTGTTCCGCTCCGCGTTAGTTGCAACTTGCGAATGGTGGGTTTCGCCAACACCTTTCCGTCCAATCTTGCGTTTGCCACAGTTTACTCGTTCTTGTAACCTGGAATCCTCGGTTCCAGCGGGTACGCTCATGCAAAGTCCTCCAACTCAGCATTTGGCCTTGACAACAGCGACCGATTGGCCACCGAGTGTGCCGCACTCCGACCAGTCGGTCCACTAGGCACGAATGGTAATGAACATCGCCGTTTGCATTGGTTGACAGTGTACTTTGTCCCCGCGGGCGGGGTATTGCAGGTATCATCGTTACAGGCACCGATTCTGGTCAGTTGCTTCATTACAATTGGCGTTTAGCTCACAGTCTCCAGTTCGAACGGCGATAGTCAGTGGTGTTCCATTCGTCCTGGCAGCGGGACTCCACCGACATCGCAAATAGGGTTTCGTACTCTGTGTCATCGCGCGTTCTCGCCGTAGAAGGCAAGGAGAGGGTTAACAACACGAGGATGTCAACTACGTATTCCTTTCTATCACCCCTCGACGTTGTATCATTCATGTCCTGTCGACACTCGATCCTTGATCGGAATCCACAAACTTGTATCACAGGGACTGGCTGGCATAAGCCAAGGACAAACCCGCTCAAACATACGTCTGATCGTGAAGCATTGGACAGGTGCATTCTTATCTGCAGCTCGTTTTCCAGGAAGAATATAGGTGTCGCCGGTGGACATAATCAGCCTTTGTTTTCAGTTCAGCATTCTTAGAGTCTTTTTTCTCACAATCATGGAAGTGGGATATCACCTACCATCTCTCGTACGAAAAACAACTATAATGGCCCGACTCCCGACGTGGAACTTGACGAAAGGTAGGACGTCGTATAAATGCGGGCGTAGGAACTCAAGCACTGCCTGGCAATTGCTACAGCATGCCGGGGAACGGCCTCTCCGGTGGCTCAGCTTTTTTTTGCTATGGTTACCTACAACCAGCTCAAGTTTTCCTGACAGGGTCTGCGGCGTTTCGACTGTATGTTGTCCACAGATACCGTCCACTTCCATACGTGGCGCTGGGGCTGATGCCATAGTCACGGATGCTCACTTTTTCTTGTCCTTTTTCAGCAACACTGAAACCGCACTCTGATGCATTGATGTATCCCAGAATTCGCTGAAGGTACTGTTCCGGCCCGCGAGACAAAGACTAATGAGACGAAGCTTTAAGAACCATTGCCGTGGGCATCGGAACTGTGTCCACTCGAAACAGCTACAGGGAATTTCCGATATTCCAAACCTGGAGGCTTTGCTACTCGGATCGGGTAGGACGTACAAGTGAGTGGGGGGTAAAGTCTTTCTGTTCCCTTCTGCGCTCCCTTTCTTGTTAACTTCTTCGAGATCTCCCGTTATTCTGGTGACCTATCTAAATCCATTATCGAAGATTATATCTAATCAAGTAAGAATGTCGGCTGCACAACCCGTATGTACGAAAGTCCGATCAATTACGAAGTACCTCCCAAGTCTTTCTCTTACCCTCACTCTTGACCACTGGGTGATAGATCGATAGCTAAGCAGTTTATGAGCTGTTCGGTGATTGATTCACGACTGCAGGTAACACTAGTTCCTGAAATGATAACTGAGGCACTTTGGCGCCCCACCGAATGATTTAGTTCTGGATCCGTCAATGACGAGAGAGGTGAGTAGGTTCAATTTGACCAAGTAATACTTTGTAACTTCCCATCCCGTCTCACCTTCTCTGATAGTTTTTAATAGGGAATAATGGTAAGCAGGATACACACACTGTTTGATTTCTTTTGTTCGGACCGGTCTTCCTGCTCCGTTCCACATTCTACTAGATTTCTGTCAGCATGAATGAGGGACTAATTGGCTTCCCGCTGCTTCGACGTTAAGAAAGGTTAGGAAGGGCGAATGCAAGAAATGCCCAAGTCCAATGACAACTTTAGGGTGCTCCGGAACGACAAGCCATCGGATCGCGAGTTTCAATTTTCGCGAAACAGGAAAGAGGGGGAGAGCGACGATGCGGGGACTCTGTGCAGTGTTGAGGTACCTACTGATACAAATTGGAGGGTCATGAATCCCTGCTGACGAAGCAACGACGGTCCTCAGTGACTAGCAGGATTAACGCTACTACACATCTGAGTTCAGTGGTCGGAGAGAATCACTGCGTGAAGCAAGTATAAGCTGGTATAGATTAGTGTACTGTACTAGGTATGAGTCGTAGAAGGCTGACCTCAGTGTTTGAAGAGAAAAAAGAAGACTCGCTATGTGCGGCGACTGCACACTATCACGCGACAAGCAATGCACAACTGAAGGTACTAATGCACAATCATCTCAGGACGAACTCCTGGCTCAATAGTTCAGTGAAACCCCCCTCCAATATTCAATATTCTGCTCGAATGCGACCAATGCCACTTTGAGGGCTTACCGATACACGCATTTTATTGACTTTGTTGCATTCGCTCGTACCAAGACTTGCTGTTACCGCATCCACGAAGACGGGATACATCCAATGTTTTTCGTTGTACAATTATTCCAGATTCTGTGAAAAATCGTGCGTTACCAGTCACATGATAGTACGAGTGAAGAGAATTTACCGTACTTGCATAAGCACTACACGCGCACTACGGTTGAAAATCGGTAATATTCAAAGAAAAAAACTCTCCAACCCTGGGAGATAGTTTCCAACCGTCCGTCATCAAATCAGAGGGTGGGGTAGAGTACGACGAAAGAGCCTCATGCGATCTATCGAGAAATGGGCTGCACACGAGAAAAGTTGATCAAGCCCTTCACATTGAAACCTAACACACCCTACCGCATGTAACGCCCACCTATCGCCTCTCCCGCTCACCTTGACCCCTTTGGAATTACAGCGGTGTTCGTGGGCAAATGCAAGGTGACCCGCCTAAGCAGACATGTTCACTTAGTACCGTTTCCAGGAAAAGCAGCCCGGAGAATGCCAACCCCCCCACCCCCCCCAACTAACCGTTCGCGGACCCTGTAAAGCTCGATAATCTAATCTCCACGGATATAAACGTCCTTGAAAGGGACGCGATCCCAATTCTGACGGAAACTGTGCTGCCGAGCATGTCAACTAGTAAACGAAACGGCGTTGAGGCAAGGACCACGCGTCCTAGCCAATTTGACATGCATACGGAAGGAGAGAAAATTATCGCATATCGAAGGAAACTCTCTTATTTGAATTGTGACGGAAATCCTGCTACGATGTATGTCATCGAGGGGCTCTTCGCGGAGGCTGTCGTTGAAATCTCGTCCGCGGTCGCAAGAAGTGCGATGTTCTCGGGAATACCGGAGATGTTCTACGGTAGAGAAGCCTTGAAATAGTGAATGGACGAAACCCTGGCAGTGGCCAAGTACTCACTACAAGTCTGTAACGTGATTACTGATGGTCAGTGGAGGACGTCAATGCAAAAGTAACGTCCATGCAGCTCACTCAGGGGGATTAGTTCATTTATAATCGGGGTCGGGAAAGCGGTTCGTACGGCACAAAGTAGGTAGCGCCCCTGGTTACTCGGAAGAATCGTATATGCACGCCGGCGTCCGTTGAATGCACCGATTAGCACCAAGCAATGGACACTAGTAGGCACTGCCTTATCGTTTTCAGTTGTACCTGTGGGCTTAACCGCAGCACTCACGAGAGCTTGACCAGACAACCAGACAACTACGTTGCTTGGTAACCCCCAAGCACCAACATGGTATCTACAACGTCGCAGCTTTGATTGGAGGCTGCGTGACTCCGCTCCCAAAAAGATCATCATGTTGTCGGCGGTCCCATCCTTACTATGTGATTTCTTCCTAGTGAAAGGCAGAGTCACAGCTTTAATATCACCATCATCGTTTGGAGTGTTTGATGGCAACTTTGACTGCGTCAAAGATTTTTTCCACAGCAGAGGTGATATGTATTTCCGCCGACACTGAAAGACCGGAGGGTTTTGGTTCAACGGTGCGTAAACACACAGCATTCCCGTAATGCTGCGCGCGATTTCCTGGAACACATGGGTTATACTCATTACGTTCAAGCCAAAATGGAGTTACAGTAGTCGCTTTGATTGCCCTCAATATCGTCTTGGGGTTGTCTGCGTGGTGTTGCCATGAGGTGATTCGGGTGAAATGATAAACCAGACGAAGCAGCGAACGAGTGCACGGACCGCGGCGGACCGCCCGGGCCACCAGCCCACCTCCACATAAATGTGCTCATCACAATCTGAACCCGTTTCGATCTATTCACACTCGCGTATATGGGGACTACTGGAGGAATCGCGAAGTGGGGGACGTGGGTCCTATCATGAGGGCATATCTCTGAACCGATCGAAACTTTTTCGTTGCCTTTGTGTATACTGGAAGTTTCAGAGGCTCATATAGTCATACACGAAAACGGCAAACGCGCGCCCGCGGTGTTACCTGGCATAGCATACAAATTTGGCACGTGCCGGCCGGCGTGGCATACACCATCGGAGTCAACATCATGATAGATATGGTGCGCGTCACCTAGTCACCACTACTTTTGTACAGACGCCAATTTGGGTTGGCCAAAAAAAAAAAAAAAAAAAGTGTTCCCACCGTGAAATTTGGCAATACTACTCAAGAAAATGATAACTCAGTTCCAATGGGTCCGAAAAGAGGACTCAGAGACCAGGGTTATTAATGTAGACAAGTTTCCAGTACTAGTGTGGTGGACTAAACAGAAAGCTACCTCATGTAATATGCCAATACCTCCGACTTCGGTTGAGGTCTACACCATATTCAGACATGGGCACCTCACCAAAAACCTCTGAGTCGTAAAAAAACAGCCAGTTCTGAGAATAGTAGTGGAGGGGCATGTAACTATAAATGGTATACCAGAGGGGTCATTTTGCCTAATTAGAACGTTCTCACGCCACAGCGCCATTTTGGTTGGTACCGGAATTTATAACTTGGCCAATTTTTGAGATATAAAAAATCCGTCTGGTAGAATTCTTTGAATGATCAATTAGAGCAGTTTTACAAAGAGATTTCTCATTTCATGAAGATTTGCGTGCGTTTTAAACTTTGTACAAAAGTAGCGGTGACTAGGTGACGCGCACCATAGAACTACAGTTTTTCATTCCTTACACATTCTTTGAGATTGAGTGATGCATACATGTGATAATGTGAGGGTATCGTGATAGCATAATCTCCAGAGAGCTTGCAGGTCGGTGGGAGAGCCAAGGTCAATGCGTTGCCGAAGATGAAAGACACGGAGTTTTCACTTACTCCTTGTTTGCCCATGCTATTCGCTAGAGCGCAGTAGGTCGTTCAGAGCCCTGACTACTAACCCACCTCCTTCGCTGACTTTCTCGAGATCACTCGCCTTGACCTTGGAGAGGATATGATTGAAGCGGTCAGGGTGCCATCTCTTGATGAGTTCCTTGATTCTATCTCTCTGAGACTTGTCTTGGGGATGGAATACGGACAACATATAGCCATGGATAGCCACAGTAGTGAGATCTTCGGGGTTACTGGGAGTCTTAAACATCGGCCAGGGGAAGTCTTCCCAGATAAGCGACTCTCGAGACTGAATCTTCTCCCATTGGCGGCGATGGGCTTCAAAAATTTTCACGGCCTCCTCTCGCGTCATCTCTCTCCCCGATTTGTTATGCACTCGCTCATACTCCTGCATGGCAATACGAGCTTGCTCACGTTTGAACTGTTCCTCTCGCTGTCGAGCTTGTTCGGCTTGGCGCTGGTGGAACTCGGCCTCTGATGCCGGCGGATTCCAGGTAGGTTTCGAGCTCGGGGTCGTGCCCGTGGTCGGCTTGAATGCAGAGGATGTCTGGGAACTTGTCGTCGAACTTGGTCGAGCAGGCGCAGGTGTCCATCCGCTGGCACTTCCACGATTTGGAGTTGTGCTGGGTCCGTTGGGCGGGCTTGCGGCAGGTGCACTCCGATCATTGCGGCTAGGCATAGGCAGAGGTCCCGCCGGGTTTGACGTCTGAGAAAGAGGGGGCGTCGAATACTGAGATTCTGACCAGGTTGTCCATCCATCCTGCTTTTTCTTCTCTTCGGAGCGTCGACGGATTTCCTCTTCTCGTTTCCGGAACTCCTCGTTCATTGCTTTCTGCCTTTCCTCTTCTTTGGTCCGCGCCAGCTCTGCCTCCCTGCGGAGAACATCCTCCTCTCTACGCCGGACCTTTGCCTCCCACTCCTTCAATTCGGCCTCTTTCCGTAGCGTCTCTGCCTGCTTCATTTGTGCCTGCTCCTCTATTCGCCTAGCCTCTGCCTCTTTCAGCGACGCCTGTCGTTCTCTGCGTTGTGCCTCATCCTCCTTTTTCATAGCTTCCTCTGCTATCTTCTTCGCCTCCTCCTCTTTGCGCTCTGCCTCTTTCTCCTTCTTTCTCGCTTCCTCTTCTTTCCGCTTGATCTCCAGCTCCTTCATCCTCACTTCCCTCTCCTTCCGCTTTGCCTCTTCAATCCATATTGCACGTTCCTTCTTCGCTTCAGCTTCCTCTTCCTTGCGCCTGGCTAGTGTCGCTTTTCTGGTTTCCTCTTCTTCCCTCTGTCTCGCTTCATCCTCCTGCTTGGCCTCGTCCTCCTTCCGTTTCGCCTCTTCTATCCGCTTGGTCTCCTTTTCTCGTTCCAGCTCTTCTTCCCTCCTCTTTAGATCTTCCTCCCACTTTCGAGCAGCCTCTTCTCTGATACGGAGGCTCTCGATTTCTTTGATCTGGCCAAGGTTGTACTTGTGATAACCGCGGTGATGCCACGCAACATCCTCGTCATCTGATTGGCCCTCAAAATCTTCTTCGTAGTGGGTGTGAACTGGGCGACTTCCCATTGGCAACTGCTCCTGCTGGAGGTAGGCATTTCGCATATCTTGTGAAGAGATATGTGCTCGGAGACTAGAGGGTTGCCAATTCCGCGGATTCTCGTCGGGAGTTTGAGGGGAACGGGACGAACTCTCGTTACGACTTCCAAAGGCTGACCGTGACCAGCCTTTAGCACCAGGGCTGGCGGAAAAACCATATCCAATATCATCAAAAGATGACACAGATTTCTTGGTAACAATAGGTCTGCTAGCTGAGGGCGTTGGTATATGAACTCGGGAGGAGCTGTCGAAAGGACGACTGTATATTGAACTTGCGGGAGAGGAATTCGGTATATTCGAAGAGGGCTGATGCATGCCGGAGCGTTCTTCCAATCTCTGAGGTGCGCCAAGTACAGGACGAGATTCACTATGAGTATGTGACTGTTTCTCTTTATCGCGTGCCCTGTCCAAATTACCCCATTCCTGCTCTGCCACATGTATACCAGCCTTCTCCCGATCTACGTTGCTCGACACAGTCTGGGGCTCATCTGTAAACGGGGCGTTTAAGATGGATGGAGCGCGCAAAGAGGAAGTCGTGCTAGCGGTGCTGCCACGTCGGGCCAGACTAAATGTGCGGGACATCTGCGCATCTTCCTCCGGTGTGATGGAAGGCTTCCAGATTTCGGGTATGTTGGGTCTCCCGACAACGCTCGGTTTACGCCGGACGCTGTCCCTGCGAGTGAAATCAGGAGGATCGGTGGAGGATCTGGCCGGCCTCGATATGGATTCGTCGTCATGCGCGGGAGAGGGCCGTGGACGGTCGATGGATGACCGATCCCCATCGAAGATAGAGGGTGCTTTGTACGAACTTGCCGAGGTAATCGACCCGGCTCTAGTTTTGACTGATCGCAGAGGATGGACTTCGTCGACAGTAGGGAGAACGTCGTCGAAATCGCGGCTGTGAGGCTGGGAAAAGGAAGCACCACCTCTACTGCGCTCGTTATCCAGCGGAAGGCTGGGAGCTCTAGCTAATCGGCCGGGCTTGCGAGAGGGAGGCACTTCCGGGCTATGAGCTTTAGTAGTGGGAATAGCTTGCGGCGGCGGGGGTGGAGGTTGTGGATGAGATGGAGGAGCTGGTGGTTGTGGTGATAGTGGCGAGGGACGCTGAGGAGAGTGAGGTCTAGGAGGGGATGGGACGTGCTCAGAATCCTGTCCCGTCACTTTGTGCCTTTTTCCTCGCTCGATATTATCCCACATGGCCTTCTGTTCCTTCATCATATCTTCTGTCCAAACTCCAGAAGCCCATTGTCTTTCCTGACGTTCGCGTTGTAGCTCAATGGTATAGTGTTCTTGGGCCATCTTGTAAATGTCCTGGATGGCAGCCTCACCGGCAGCTTTTATCCGTTCAGCTTCGTTTGGGGGAGCCTTTTCGAGCTCTTCCTGCGTCCTCTTCCTCGCGTCTTCAAACATGTGGCGGAGGTTGTCCTGGATCCGCTGTTTCAGTTTGTCCTTCCATGCCTCATCAGGTTCGAGATCAGCCGGTAAAGGTGCATTAGGAGGGGTAGTGGTGTTCTGGACGGCTGCTGACATGAAGCAAGGATGCCACGAGGTGCAGCTTTACTTGAATTTCAGAGAAAGCGGGGTATACAAAAGGAACGTCTGACGATCAAGAATGACTGGGATAGATCATCAAAATCTGATGGAGGAAAGCAAACGAGGAATGACAACGTACCCTGACAATCAGCTTAGGAGCAGGTGGGGGGGAGGATTGTACGTGGTGTGGGGCGTGGAGAGTGAGGAAAATGGGATCAAGCTGTGATGGGGGAAATAGGTCATTTGCCTCGTGTCAGTTCACGCGCTGCTAGAAGGAATCTGAGGACACACGGATGGACTTACGCGGTTAGATGAAGTCGGCCTGCATTCCAGTAGTCTAGAATGGAGAGAGACAGTAGGGCAGCGTGGGCAGCGTTCGCCAGCTTGCCCAGTCCCAATGTGAGGAACGATGGACTTGATCAGTCGCAGACCAGCGGACGATAACGAAGTCCAGTCGGTAAGTGTGATGGCGGCTGCTGACTTACAGCTGTTTCGGGAAAACTTTGCCGTGAGAGGAAAACTTGAAAATTGCCACCACCTTCTAGTTTCCTAGAGGCCAGCTCAGAATCGACATAGCTCACGAACCGTTCAAGCTATCAGCAAAATTCCAGCTGATTTGGATTCCTGGGAGGTGAGTGCAGGGCACCGTATCAAAAAAATTGGACTCTCACCATCCTGTCATTGTGATCAGGAAGCCACCACCTTCCATGACAAAACCGAGTTTGCCCTCCAAGCAACACTGGAACTGTTGCTCAATGACCACTATCTGACAGTAAATAGGTCCCCGGATGGCGTACGGTTGCTTCTAAGTCAAGGCTAGTGGTGAGTGTGTCTCCTTTGAGCTCGATGCCATGAAGCAATTGACCTAAGACCCCTTCAAGCCTCAGGTGCTGTGATTTTCAACTGACATGCATTGTAACTGCTGTGAACAGATTCTGTCACTGGCCTATGGGTTGTGATGGCCAACTAGGGATCGGTTTTCTGCATCTATCACTCCTCGCTCACACCTGTATTTCTGTAATGATTGTTGCAATGCAGACATCCATTGACACCCTGACAATAATATCTATGTGATTCGGGACACTCACTGTGAGTGATCTGTAATGTGTGGGCCTGAATGTCAGGGTTTGCAGTGCAATATTTTCACTTTGGGGTTGACGGAGCTGGAGCAGCTCGAAACAAACATATTTCATTCCCATAGCACGAACCCACACTCATTTTTATTTATTTCCTCCTCCTCATCCAGTCCCTATGGCGAACAAAAAAATAAAAAATAAGAAACGGCCAAAATTGAAAGTAACAAGTCAATCTCAGGTTGAGTCACCAGGACTCGGAATATCCACTGAACCACCTACCTCGTAACAACTACAGCCAGTGCCCAGGACTTCCGAACCCACAGCCCCCAACGCGGCTTTACGAACCACGCCAGATGATGACACAGCCCTCACCATAGCTCAAGTCTTGTCAAGTTGGCACACGAGGCAATTGGACAGCAACATACTTCCTGAGCATGTACCTTCCCCACACAGATCAGCACCAGATATCGAGGAATCATCTTCCGAATCTGCAGAGGAGGGGGTTGAGTCAATTGGGGATGTCCACGAAGCTACATGTGGAAATGCTGATGAAGATGGAAGCGAGGGTTCGGCAGCCGATACATTCATGGATTGGATATTCAAAGAAGTCATTCTGGAGAGTGTTCCAAACAACCTTGAATAAACTGAGGCCATTTAGTCACCAGTCCGTGTTAAGGTGAACGACAAACCTGCATTTCATTGTCACTTAGCACACTGTCTTGAGCCTTTCGTTGATTGGATTTGGATTTGACACAGCCAGTTCAACGGTGGTGCTCCAAGAGATTACGAACAGCACACACAGACAATGAGGTTATATGACTGATTTCTGTAGGTGCAAGATGGCATACATAGCACATGTGGATGATGACCCATGCAAGGTCCTCTGAGATCAATTTCCCCTGCAGCATATCCAAACAGCTGTAGTGCCCTATGTCTTGGAAATAGAATTCCAGAACTGATTGGCTGTGACCGAGATCTGAAACGGTTCGCGGGGGAGACGTGTTTTCGTTGTCGGATGTGGTGAGTTTTGAGTGCGACGGCAGAATGGTGAAAGTCCAATTTTTTTGATACGGTGCCCTGCACTCACCTCCCAGGAATCCAAATCAGCTGGAATTTTGCTGATAGCTTGAACGGTTCGTGAGCTATGTCGATTCTGAGCTGGCCTCTAGGAAACTAGAGGGTGGTGGCAATTTTCAAGTTTTTCTCTCACGGCAAAGTTTTCCCGAAACAGCTGTATGTAAGAACGCCGTGCTGACTGCCAATTGGACCCCGTGACTCGCTCTCTCTAGCATTGCGAGCCATTGACGGGCACTACGTAGAACATGCCATCTACCTTCACCTTGCATGTTGTCAGCGTTTGACGTTGAACGTTGATCACGCACGGGAACAGTGCCCGCACGGGCAGCTTTCTCTTCTCACCTTCCCTCGCGACATGCTGTTTGGGCCATGGAATAAGCCTCTCTAGCTCTTGTTCGTCGGCTTTTATCGGGATGGGGCAGAGCAGTGACGTCTTCTTGCTACAGGCACCGTAGTGATGCCTCTCGAGGAAAGGGTTGAGGAACCTCGCAGCTGGGCTCACGGTCAGGGATAGCTTAGTTTCCTTCTGTCCGGATACACGAAACAACTCAGATGGCTGCTACAGCACTACTGTCTCAGAGATGCCGTTCCCACGTCCACTCCAAATCAGGCGTTCAGTACTAGTCTTGATTCTGATTCGTAGTCCCTCTCTCGCTGTGGAACCTTACCTGACCTCACAGTCGGCATTTCGGGCCCAATCATAAGTTAAAGGGAGAACGCTTTTTTCGCACGCATTACCCGGCGCTTATTTCGCATCCGTCGGGTATTCCGCGTATTTCGGTAAGACAGAGAAAAGCACGTGGATTTCAAACTCAGTCGTCCTCCATCCGCTGTCGCTCGCACGCAACACAACGGAGTCTTCCTTTCCCATTGCTTTCCTGCCACCATGCCGGCCCACTGTACGTAGTCTCTGGTATATAAGCAGTACATAGCACCATGTAAACATCAAAGTTGGAGGCTTATCAGTCTGCATAAGCCAGTTCTGTACCTCAAAAGTTTGCACTGTTCTGAGGTACTTTGGACAACTAATACTGTTCCACTTCACTGGTGGGATCAACATGGGTACAACTAACCCTCATGGGAGTCATGGGGTAGGGGTATGGGTTACCTCTGGTGGACCCACTCCTCAACTCACTTTGTCAGGCAGCACTGTTACACTTGACAGTACATGTAGAAGGAATGAAATTGTGATTCTGTGAGGTATGAACTTGAACTGAGGGAAATACACCACAGGTGATGTCATCATGGGACAGGAAAAAGGGGGGGGAGAGGCTACCAAAGAATAATCACATGAAATGGTAGAGCTAAGTGACTACATCCCAGAAAGGTGAGAGGCCTGGATATAAGTATGGTGTTGCAATGCCACGGGACAGCATGATGGGTTAGGAGAGGAGATAGTGAGGGTTATTATCTGGAGGGGAATGCAGGAAAGGGGGTCAACAGAATACATGCACCCAGTCTGCATAGGCAGAATCTCAGAACATCTTTATGACCTTTGAAAGCACTAATCAGGTACCACTACTACACTGGTCTAAAAAGTGAGAGACCTAGGGGGAGACATGGCAAAGCACATAGTCACGGGAGAACAGGACTCCATGGGGGAGAAGGCCGAAGGTCATAACATATACCAGGGGCGCACACTCCATGCTGGGGGGGCATACCCAATGCCGGGGGGGCATACCCAATGCCGGGGGGGCATACCCAATGCCAGGGGGGCACACCCAATGCCGGGGGGGCACACCCAATGCCGGGGGGGCTGGGGCAGGCTGCGAAGCAGCCGCGAGGCCGAAGGTCTCGTTATAAAGTCAGCGGTTTCGACGGTCCTCAGGGTGATGAATTTACGTATGACTCGCTAGGATCTGGGCTCTTGGGCCTATCTTACTATCTTTGTGGTGCGCACGCAGGTCTCTTTGGAGACTCGTTCTCGTGGGTTTCCACGAGACGTTTCATAAGCAAGTAGTAAACGGTAAGACGTAAGCCTTGCCACGGTAAGAAATTCGGGAAGGAGTGGAACTTGAAAGCTTGATAGAGATGAGCGTTTTTACCCGCCAATGGCACGTCCTGCGACGTGTCTTCACATGCGAGGTCGATAAAAGCTCTGATGTTCTCATGTCCGTAAGACGTTGCTGAAAGACCGACTCCGCCCGCAACCGCATCGGGACTTGTCTTGCACAACCCAATTTGGACCGCTGCCTCGAGGTATAGGCGTGGCAAACACGTGACGACATAGCCCCAGCTGAACCTTGCCGGCCAGTGGATTTCATCCTCGTCGCTTCCTTCACACTACTGGCTGCTCTGGTGAGTGATTTTGGACGGTTTGCTGCAGTCAGCATCAAAGGTTTATGGACCTCTTTTTTATCCCCTCAGAAACCGCGCACAGATATCGTTGTCATTTTTTGTACTAGAAGCAGTTGTCAACGGATGGCTGTCCTGTGCCACTGAACCACAGTATTCCCGCAGACCCGTATTCTCCCATTATAAGATTTCATTCACTGCAGATTCCTATCATGGGCCGATCGCACACTTGATAACACCGCATTTCGAATTTGGCATTTGTCTGCCAGCACGCGAGCCACATGCACCAGTCAGTTGTAATCGAACCGTGATTTCCTCTCGCAGTCTCTTGTCCTTCACCAAAATACATCCCTCGATTTTCGTGGCGTCATACATATATCTTCCCTACGAATCTTTCGCAAGTACTATTCCACCCTAATGCCTAGCAAACGTCGTACTCCAGCCAAGGCGCCTGCATCTGCGGCGCCTAAGGCAACCCCAGCTGCTTCCAAGGATACCCTTCCTGCGCCACCCAAAGCAACCCCAGCACCAACTCTCCCTCCCCCTCCCCCTCCACCAACTGAATCCGCTGCAGCCAAGGTGCGAACGGAATGGCGACAGTTCATCGTTTCTTGGTACGAGCCGGAGAAGAAAAAATTCGAGCAGCAGCTCCAGAAAGAGTTGACTGCGAAATACAAGAAATTAGGGTCTTCCAAGATCCAACAAAAAGCCAGAGCAGCGGAGCTTGACGAGAAGCTCTGTAACTTGGCAAAGCAGCTAGCCGAACCCGCACGCAGCGAGTGGGAAAGGCGCCTCGAGGCTGCACAATTACGAGAAGACCAATGGGACGACATGACTAGCGAGGAACAGCAGGCTGTGATGCGCGTGTTTGTCGGCTTTTTTGGCGACGAAGAGGATGATGACGACGAGGACGATGATAATCAAGTAGCTGTGGCCGATCCAGTGTCTTCGGAAGCGGAGGAATGTGCGACCCAGGACCCGTCCGGTGGTTTCACCTCGTTACCACGGGCCAAGCCCTCTCCTATGTCGACTAACGCCACATTCGAATTTGTGAACCCAACCTCTTTATTCGTCGACGGCGCAAGTCCGCCACCACCCTCGACAAGTTTACCCTCTCTATCAATGGTTAGGAACGCGAACCGTTCAAATGTTCCACTCAACTGATTATTCATTCTGCATTTCGTAGGACCACCTCGCCACACTTGGCACTTCACACGCCGGTCGCCCACTTGACCCCTCTCCGCAGAATGCTAGCGCAGGCAACGCTCCTAGCTTCCATAATTGGGCTTCAGAAGCTGGCCTTGTTGTCCCTCAGCATCAGTTGCAGACGTCCAAACCAGGATCTGCGACGCTGGCCTCGCGGCCCAGCGCAACTGACGGCATATCACGCCAAGCTTCTGCAATGTCCACCGTCTCGTCCCCTCCACTGTTTTCTAACAAATCTTCCCCTCCGCAATCCTCACCACGCATCCAATCGACGAAAGCGTCACCGTCAGCCGTAAATGAGGCCTTGCCATTGGGAAAGCGATATATCGGCCCCACGATGCTCGATGACGACGAACCCCTGGACGAAAATCTTTTAAAGTCCAAGATGGCGACCGAATATGAAGAGTTTAAACACAGTCTTCGCATCCAGATGATCTATGATTTCCATATGGAGGCTGCTGACATCGAGATTAGACTTGTGGAGATGCTTCTCACCGACAAAGGGACGAAAGAGAGTAGGGCCAAAGCAGTGCAGGAACATGAAATGCACATGATGGCCTTGCGCGAGCAGAAGGAGGAAGAGCGTAAGAGACTTTGCGCCGAAGAGCGCGAGAGACGTCGTCAAGAACACCGTGCTTACCTAGCTCAGGCGGCGCTCCGTTCTACTCAGGGCAGGGACGTCGATCCATCATCAGGAAGGAAAGGAGCTCCGTTGAAGGCATCTGACAAATCTGTGCCACCGAAAGGACTTACAGTCTCCCAGAAAGAGAACGCACCGGTTTACCCGCTGACTGCCTCGGCCTCAGGTACTGGCTCCAAGCCTGAGCCTCCGGGCATTTTGAAAAAGTCCCCCAGTGCCATGACCGAGGCCGAGGCTTCATCAAACGAAGCACTTTTCGCCGAAGCCGCAGCACTCTTAGCGCAGGGGCGTCTTACTGCTGATGGGCTTGTTAGTCCGCAACCACCTCAGTCGCGGAAGAGGACGAACAGTACTCGTCTCCCCGATCACCAGATACCTCAGATCACAGTTAATCTCGCCAGCCCCCCTCCACCTACGACTCCTTCCACTCCCGCAGTACCCACAGCTGCCACAAAGGGCAAAAAAGCAGCGAAGAAAGGACAGGTAGCTGCGCCCAAGCCTGCCGCCATCAGTGAGGAGTCTAACAAGCCCGATATCGACGCTGAACCTCCGCCATCTCTGTCATCATGGGGTACATCTATTTCGCGAGGCGTCTGGGGCAATCCGCCAACACGTGCAACTGAGGAATCGGATCCTGACACCGGCAGTAATATCATCTCAACTTTCGCCTCATCTCTGACAGCAGCATGGGACACTACCAAGAAACCCAACTCTGGGAAAAAGTCGAAGACCGTGACCTTCACCGATGACGTTGGAGGTGAGGATGAGGCCGCTCCCATAGCGCCGTGCGAGCCGAAATTGCCTAAAGGTACTCGAAGTGCTGTCAACGGCAAACAGGCGAAGAAAACCATACCAGTGTTAGAGGAACAGATACCACGAGGGCCTACCAAAGTTACTAATGGTAAGAAACCTGGCAAAGCGTCAGTCGCCTCAACGGCAAACAAGCGAGCCAAAGCGGCAACTGTCTCGGAGGAGCTGGAGGGTGCAGAGGAAGAAGAGATACTGTTGTCTGCGCCGCCTCCGTTGTCGCGACAAACAAGCACGACTGCCGCGTGGGGCCCAGTGCCAACCGGACAAACAAAGGTCACCACATCGCATCAGCCTCTTCGCGGAATGGAAGCCTCCAGATCCAAGTCCGCACGTGCCGAGACCGTTCCAGAACCGAATGTTGCTTGGGGAATGCCCAGAGGCGGTGACAGCGTCGACATGCCTGGTGCACTTCAGGATGTTGAGGATGTAGGTGTCTCGGTGGAATCGGACGAGGACGAGGATTGGCTTGACAAAGAAAATGCCGAGTACTGGAACAAGTTTATCGGTCTTGATGTTGAGAAGCAGGCAGCGGAAACCTCAAGTGATCCTGCCAAGCATGTTCGATGGATGCCAACCGTAGATCACGACAGTGATGAAGATGATTTGGGTGACGATGGTGATGGCTTTGGAGGTGAGATGTGGATGCAGTATGCCATTAGCGGAGGTGAAATCCCTGTGCTGGATGAACCTGAGGTAATTCCGGCTCAGCGAAGACCGGAGTTGAACGCTTGGGAACAAGGGAAGACGAAGAAGGGTGGAGGTCCAAGTACTGACGCTGGCAAGTCATCTTCGACCTTTGAGAAAAGTACTTTGCAAGGGGCACCGTGGCCGAAGATAGAGAATTGGCTGTCATCCACCTCGAGGGTCGGGCAAAGTTCGGGATCTGCTAAATTTCTTTGACGTTCCATACCTCTGATACCAGTGTCGTTTGTCGTTTTCCTGCTTGCTGTGTATTTGTCGTTTGTATTTATTGGAACTCGACCATTTAGTTCGGGTCGGGTAGCTTACCTAGTCGTGTCATAATGCGTTTTGTGGTCACCTTGTCACCTTGCCATGGAGGTCCAAAAACGAGCTGGAAGTGTACGATGCGGGGAAAAAGTAATATTATTGGCTGTAACGAACCAGCAGTGGGGTAATAAGTGCTCGACATCCTAAAAATCAAGAGGGGGATATAAGTGCTTGCTATGATCAGTGCGGGCGCAATATCTTAGTCCCAAAAAAAAGCCTCGATGCAAGTTTCAGCGCACATGTTGCACACCTGCTGCTAAATTCGCATTTTATCGTATCGGACGGACGGTAATTGAAGGCACGTGTCAAACCGTACTTTCGGGACGTCCTTACGTTCCTCCATAACTGGCGACTCACGGGTAAGTTCATTGAAATGCACGTCGCGAAGGTACTTGATTGCAAGAAATGCGGCTTTCCATGTGGATGTCGCTGGCAGCACGACAACATCGCTTCCGGTACGTTCTTATGGTGCGCCCTCCCCGATAGTCGCCACATATCTCGAGTTCGATACGGGAGTTGTGGAATTGTGGTATGGCGCAGCTCGTCGTAAATCACGCTCGCTAGCCCGTGGAATGCCACATACTTGTTTTCTGATCCCTAGCAAGATGGGTGAATCATTCGTCTACTTGGTTCGCAGGCGGCCAGGGAATAGTGCGGGATGCAAACCTTCATCCACAGCATCTCATGAACCAGATAAGGTGGAGGTCCCGCGTTTAAACCGCGAATCGAACATTCCCCACCACGTCATCCCACCCTTCTCTAAGTTCCAACCTGGGACTCTGTTCATTTGCGTCCCCAAACACGTTTGGTACACACTGAAGATGGCCTTATAAGCCAATATAGCGGGCAAGCGTTGCGCACTTGTTATCGAGAAGAGTACGGGAAGCGGAGAGATTTTTAATGGTTATTGTCTCGGCGAGAGAATTTCCCGTCTACTAGTTCAGTCTTGCTTTTCCCTCCTTCATTATTGTTTGACAGTCTTCTATCACGGTTCCAAAGGGTGCCTGGGTCATCCTGAAACGTTCAATACATAACAGGTCGTTCGACTCACCTTGAAACAAAATTGTGAGATGTGGTGCATTTGCAGTGTGAACAACAGTCCGCAAAATGAGCTCGACACTACCGCAACTAAGGGGAACACTCAACGTTAAAGCAGAAAAACCCCTAGCTTGCTTCGTGGGTGTTAGAAATTGATGATGGACGGCTTGACGCAACGCAGATGCCTACCGAAAGTGAATACTTGAGTGGGGGAGTCACGTGGCGGAGCGCGTCACCCTCCTGCACGACCGCACTACTACTGGCTCAAACCATCAGAAAGAGCCTACTCAAGTCCTAGTCATGGCTTCCCTATTTCCCGTGGTATTCCTACTTATCGTCCTACTTGGTCTGGAAGTCTGCACGTACCTTCTCGTCCCGAAAGGCCCGCAGCAGGTGTGAGTTTCTCCCTACCGAGCGGCTCTTCGACGTTCATTAACTTGTGTCTAGTACTATCCGGACCGCTATCATGCTCACATTCGCTGCTTGTTATCTCATGTGGATGGTAACATATATGGCTCAGCTACATCCTCTCATCGGTATGTACAGGTCGGGTGAAGTCACTGCTGGCTGAGACTGACGTGGTTTGACGCTCAACAGCGCCATATCGGTCGCCGAAGTTGGAAACTTGATCATGATGCATGATAGATCATCCGACGCTATACGTTACGTCCATGGAGACAGTGATTTGTCCCTGCGTTGTGCTCGTGCTGAATGCGCTTACGACGGACCAGATGTAAGATACCCGTGTGCAAAAGACGGAATCCGCATATTAGTACGAGCCCCAGGAAAGCACTTGGCCAGCTAAGTCCGCATCCGCCATGATAATTTCTGCTTGACTGGGTTCAATACTTTGAAAATTGCATTTCCTGCAATCTTGGCTATGAATTGGGTCAGTCGTACGCTCACGACTCTGCTGAAAAGAGCGTACGTTCACTATCGGTGACCCTACTTTGCAATGGGGCCAAATAGCTCGGAGTCGCATCAAACATAACTGGAATATCATCGATTGGATTACCCTGAACCTCTTAAATACCGAATATCAATATTCTAATGACTCTAATCGGTCTCAGCCATTATTGTAGTCAGCGCTCGCACCGCTGCGCCAGCTAGCTCCTGCGCGAGAGCACGTTGGTCTTCTCTGACCTTTGGAAGTACGAAGGCGTCAAACTTGTCAGGATGAAACCGTAATACCTCCGTCTTGACCCTATCCTTCGCTGACTTCTGCATGGGAGAGGGACGGAGAGGGTGGAAGACGAAGGTGAGGACATCTTCACGTGTAAACTCCTGCACGGTGAAGTGCTTCAATGCGAGGCTTGGCCACGGCAGCTCCCTGACATCGATGGAAGACAAGTTGTGGTTAGTCTTGAGTTCGGCCCACTTCGCGTCGTAGATAGCGAAGAACTGTTGAAGCGCTTGGGGATTTGCATGAGCACTATACGCCGCTTCAGCTCGCTCTCGAGCTTCTTGTTCCCTTGCCCGGCGTTGTCTGGCTTCACGTTCTCTAGCTTCGTGTTCCCTAGCCTCGCGCTGCCTTTCTTCACGTTCTCTCTCTTCGCACTCTCTAGCCTCGCGTTCCTTGGCTTCTCGTTCCCTAGCCTTGCGCTCCCTGGCTTCACGCTCCCTAGCGGCGCGTTCCCTAGCTTCGCGTTCCCGGGCTTCGCGTTCCCTAGCTTCACGCTCCCTAGCTTCGCGCTCCTGAGCTTCTTTGAGCTTTCGCTGTTGCTCCTCCAATAGCTTGCGTTGATACTCCGATTTCTCTCTCTCTTCACGGGCACGGCGACGTGCCTCCTCGACACGAATTCGTTCTTCTTCCTGTCTCTGCAACTCCTGTTCCTCACGCATTTTACGAATGATGCGAAGCTCCTCTCGTCTCTCAGCCTCCTTCTTGGCTTGTTCCCTCAGGCGCTCCGCATCGCTTTCCATCTCGGCGTGTGCTTCAAGCCTCTGCGGCATTTCATTCTCGGCTCGCTCGGCCGTCTCGCGGTAACGACTGAGATCATTGCGGAAAACCGAGTCAAGGTGCAACCTCCGAAGTTGTTGCGCAAAGATTTTGTCCTCGTTGGTCAAGGCAGCACCGTGCATCGTCTTCTCCACTTCTTTGCGCATACGTTGGAGGTCAGCACGTGCTCGCGCAGCGAGGCGTTCGTGTCGGGCAATCTTCTTTTGTCGTATTCTCTCTTGGCCATGACAGTTTCGGAGGGCAGAGCGAACCGCCTCGCGATTCATGGTTAATCGCTTGTAACCGAAGCGCTTGCGGGAGGGATTGGTGGGAGACGGGGTGGCAGTGGCAGGCGCAGGTGCAACAGGGGGAGACGGCTTCTTGGGTTGGAACCATTTGTAAGGTCGTCCTGAATTAACAGCATGTGCTGGGGATGTAGTGAACATAGGAAACGCGTCGAAATTGGTTTTTTTGGGTGGGGCGTTGTTGTCGGGGGATGGCGAAGCGCCCCCCCGAACCGGGCTACTAAGTGGGCTAGATTGGGGCGAACGAGCGTGGTGGAATTTCGGTCCTTGGAACAGATTGAAGAGCGGATCCATGCGGTTGGGGAATCTAAGACCAGCTGGATTCCCCGATCGCAGAGGTGTAAAAGGAGAAGATACTCTGCCCGCTTGATTGAAAGTGTAAGGGCGAGTAAACATCGTAGAGAGTGTTGACGGGAAATATGAGAACAAGCGATTTTTGAGGTAAAGAGTGACTCGGTCTTGAGTTGCGTATTGATCTCCGTCCACCGTGGCAGCACTTATAGCAGCTAGCACGACTTGTGGGTGTCAGTTTGCTCGACTTTCCCGTTCCATAGACGCATCCATATCAGTTAGTCAAAAATTGCCGTCCACTATTGATTTTGAAACCCAGCCGTATTGGCGTTGATTCGTTATTGTTCGTGACATTCGAGGCAGAACGGGTGGACGCGACAATAATCCAGGCGTAAACGAGACGGTGCGCATAGCCGAAGCAAATTCCATCTACTCTCTAGTCCACCAGTGTTCGTGGCGGAGGTAGTATTGTCCTGGATAATCATTGTATTCAAAGCAAACGAGGTTAGAAGCAAGCGGTACCGATAAAAATATCCAGCACGCCGCAATGGCAGTGCGAGACAGACCCATCGTGAGTCGAATTGAATGTTGGTGGTGCTAGTACCCAAAAGGAAATACGGCGGGACCACTTTTGCCAAAGCGCCTTTGTTCCGGACCTTCCGCTGGCCCTCCTGAGACAAAGAAAACCGGTGGCCAAAGCGACAAAGAAGCTTTCATCGCATTGACAGGCTAAGATCAAAGCAAGCTAGCTTGAAAGAACATATTTAGTGAATGCATGAGAGGAGGAGTGAACTCAACAACGAAAACGCAACCCAGAAGAATACACCCACCATACGCAACTCTCCCCCCACGCCAACGCTCACCTACCATGCCACCACGTACTACCCGCAATAGCCAAGGCCTAAGAACTACGACCATAGCCCCACGACGCGCGCCCCGCGCAAGAGCCCCTGTCGCCGCTAAAACCGGCCGCGCCACTACTTCCACTGCGGACGATGAGTGTCCTCCGAAGAAAGTTCAATGGTTGAAATGCAGGGACCAGTATGGTATCCCTGTAATCGTGAAGTACTCTGATACTGGGGAGGGCGTTCACATGGTGTGGGATTGGTCTGAGGCAAACGAGGAGTCTCTTACTGGTGACACGGACGACGACGCCATGGACACGGACCTGGGCACCCCGCCACCCAGTACCCCCCGTGAGCAGTTCCACACTCCGCAGGAGCGACGTCCATACGAAGCCGGTTCTGTTTTACGAACGCCAGTGAAGAGGGCGAAGCAACCCAACCCACCTCACTTCGGCGACAAAGGTGATCACCGCATTCAAGAACTCCCTGGCCTCTACAGGGAAAATAACGGTGATTATCGAATAGTCCTCAACCATGAAGTGGGCTCGAGCGTTAACTTATCGAGAGATGAAGTGGAACAACTTCGCGCTGTCGAAGACGAGAAAATCTTCGTAGTTCAGCTGAAAAAGTTGATGGCTGAGAGAGAGGCGATGGGATTGGAAGATAAAGTCTGGGATGAGGGCGCAACGATGGACGAACCCGCTCCAAACCGCCGAGTGCGGACCACTGGTCCCGATGGCACGATTCTCCTATCCGGGCAGCCAGTTCATCAGCCAAACCATGGCAAGGTTCACGCTAATACTCAAGCACCGCCGTCCAACTATACAACTGGGCCTAACGGAGAGATATGCGATCGCCGGGGCCGTCGAGTGCTTGGTCCTGAAGGAACAGTCCTCATCGACCCGACCTTTTGTCCAGTGAAGCGACCTGGGCGTTTTTTGCCGGTGGTGGCGGAGGAACACGACGACGAAGACATGGAAAATGGAGGCACGAAGCAAATGCCCTTGTCAGACGCTCGCCGCTACGTCAACGCCATGCCAATCAGGCGTGGCCAGCCTCATCCGTCACCAAAGCCGCTTGGTCCTGAAGGAACCGAGCTAGTGTTCCATTGATGATCGACGACAATTCGTCTCGTTTAGTGCATGGCCTAATTCGTGGAGCATCGAGTCATTGACTCATTCCTGCAGACTGATTCCCCGCATACATACAATGCACATACATACCCGACCACCATACGACACACACGTTCCTTACCCCGTTTCTCTACTTACCGCTTCATTAGTTATAGGCATCCCTGGAACTGGATGCCACACATTAAATCGTATCATGATTAGACCGTGGCATGATTCATACCGGGAGTCGGTGACGCACTGCAAGAGTTATACTCCGTCCCCGTTTTCTTCGTACAAAGTTGTTGCAGAGCAGGGCAAGCCACTTCATAAGATCCGAATCGTCGGACGTGGGCGTGGTATTACATAAAGAGAGACTGGAAAGTAAAACTTGCATTTACGTAGCACATCGACTTTGAACAAAGAGGAGCCTCTCGTAGACGTGAATTTTACTCATATCGACCAAAGAACACGACTTGGAGGTGCAGCAGAAGGGACAACAAATTCACTACTTGGGTATGTAGAATTTGAGAGATAACTCTGACCCCATGAGCATCATGACTGCAGGTGGCGATACAATGAATGAGCTGGCGGTACACTGCTCGACTCCTGGCGGGTCTTCGTCCTTTGCAACTTCATAACGACCTTCGGATCAAAGTTTTGGTTTCATGGTTTGTGTTGAGGCGACGATGACGGACTTTCCACGCTTGACCCGGATGCGGGCGAGACATTTCATCTTCCCACGCTCGTATCCCACTGACCAATTGACCATGGCATCTCCTCCAAAGCCTTGGGAGCGTAGCTCTTCAGCAACAACCCAATCGTCCGCACCGGTGACGGCGACGACGTCTTCGGCAGAGCCACCTGCTGTCCCACCACGCCCGGCAATGCTGAGCACGCAGCCTGCCCCAGCCACCTCGACACCATACAGTGCCATGACCTCGTACAGTCCTTATTCGCGACTGGGCACGTCCTACTCACCTTACGGTGGTGGTATGTACGGTGGCGGGCTTGGTTACGCAGGCATGAATCCTTATGGCGGTTACGGCTACGGGATGAACAGTATGTACGGGGGTATGCCCGGTATGGGCGCCGGATACCCGGGCATGGATCCCAACAACCCATCGCTCACGCAGACACTGGAGGCTACTACGCAACACACGTTCTCTCTTCTGCACTCCATCGTGCAAACGTTCAGTGGTGTAGCTCAGATGCTCGAGTCGACGTTCATGGCAACACACAGTTCTTTCTTTGCCATGGTCGGTGTCGTGGAACAGTTCGCTCATCTAAGGAATGCTCTGGGAAGCGTTCTAGGACTATTTGGTCTGGTGCGTTGGATGAAGGAGGTCATCACGGGTCGGCCAAATCCACAGAATTCCATGCAAGGGGAGTTCCGGGAATTTATCAATGGTAAACCGGTGCAGGGACCCACGGGTCCACCTGCGCCGAAGCCCAGTAAAAAGCCTCTCGTCATATTTTTCCTCGCTGCTGTTGGGATACCTTATGCCATGTCGAGACTCGTAAAAATTCTCAACGAGCGGGTTCAGCAACAGCAACAAATCGGTGGACCCCTGATCGATCCATCTACCTTGCCCTTTGCACGGGCGCTCTACCCGTTTACGCCCTCCTCGCCGTCTGAGCTTGGTCTTAAGGAGAACGAGATCGTCGCGGTCACGAGTAAGCTGGACCCTCGAAGCGGGATGGAGGTGGATCCTCGCTCGGACGTGGAGACTGATTGGTGGCGAGGAAGAACTCGCGGTGGCAGGGAAGGATGGTTTCCCAGGAAGTGGGTGGAGGTTCTCGAGCGGCGAAAGCCGATGGAGCAACAGAAGACTGTGGAGTGATGTGTTCTTTTTACTGTTTCCCTGTGTCGGTTCTCGTGTGTCGCTAACTTTTTATTCCGCCGGATGGCGTAGCGTGTTATCGTGCCTCGTATCCGATACGCTACTTGTTGTGAAAATTAATATGCAGTTGCTCTCCTGGATCGTGTTTCGAGTACTGCACTGACGCAATCACACGTTTTTCTGCGATCGAGAGAGTGATCGCCTCCAGCCAACGAAGCTGCCAAACTGTTTAGTTCGAATGCCGATATGGTCGTGCGTGTTTCAATGTAATTATATATGATCACGATGGAGACCACGCTGTTATCAGATGAGGTTCCCACAGGCATGGTTTGGCATGAGAGCGCAAGGCACCCAGTGTATACTTACTAAAAGAGGGATGCGGGGGGGGGCAAAGTGCGTGGTTGGGAGAGAACGATGATGTCAGACGGGGGGGTGATGGGGATCTGCGGTGAGGAGGTGTTTCCATATTGGGACGGTGATGTGATCGTCACGGGACGTGGTTTGTGACAACACGTGGCCGAATGGCGGACCTCATGGGAAAGATGAGCGCCGACACGAGGCAGCGGGACCCCAGAGATCGATCACCAAACATTCGTCCCAATCGGACAAAAGGATAAATGAAACTCGATAAATCGGGAAAAACACCGCCGCGGCGCCGCCCATGCACCGACTCCCGACGTGCTCCACAGGTGCAGGCGCGGGGAGTGGGAGTCAGTGAACGAAGAACAGAACTGGGAGATGGCAGTAAGCGAGATGCAGTGTGGAGATTGCCTGTTGCATATGAGCTCGTGCAGTAGGGCCGTCTGCCTCGCGGCAGGGCCAAGATGCGTGATGCGTGGAGAGAGGCGCGGTCGGGGATGATGGGATGAGGTGGTGATCGGGGTCCATGGCGTGTGTGCGCTGGGAAGTGTGTCCGTAAATGGAAGTCGTCCTGACCTCGCCAACGTTGCATGTCAATTGATTGCAGGTTGGTCGCAAACGCCGGCCGAAAAATGCGTGAAAAACGCGCTCGACGCCGCCGCCTGTCCATCACCAAATCGTCATCATTTCTCCCTTTTCTTCTTCATCTAATAAAGAGTAGGCGTGAAAGGGAAACAGTTATATATTAGACCGGGGAACGTCATCCACCTCGTCGACGTCATCCGACTGTGTCGTCATTTGCAGTTGCCAACTGCACTCGACGACGACGACGACGACGACAACGGAAAGGTCCCACCCTCGCGTCGTCGAAGAGAGAGACCCATGTCTGACGTCTCTCCGAAGCCCGCACCCTCCCAGCCGACCATGACGTCGTCTCCCGCCCCCCCAAAGGATGCGACCCATGCACAGCTCGCATCTCTCCTCGCCGAGAGCTACCAAGAAAAGCATTCACTCCAAAAAGACCTTGAAATCACTCAAAAACGCCTCGAATCCGTCCAACGTCAGCTTGCCGCGTTCTCGAAATCCTCTTCGTCCTCCCCAAATGACGTCGCTCAGCGCTACATACAGGATGCCGAGCTACGCGCAGAACGTGCAGAGCTCGCCCGTGACGAGGCTGACGCTCGCAGCCGGGTCATCACAGACGCATGGGAAGAACTCAATCGATATCTGCACCTGCTCGATTTTCGCTCCCAAGATGCTCGAGCGGGTTTTGCTCGCATCATGGCCGAAGGCGGAGGCCAACTCATCCTTGCACCCATCCCCGTGCCTGGCTCGCATCATAGCCATTACCAACAACCCCCGCTTCACACCCCTCCGTCTGCCACCAGTCCCGCTATCATGCTCGTCCCCCCATCTCAATCCCGTGCACATCATAGACAATCCTCCACCACGTCCTCTCAACCCCCTTCTTCGTCGTCTCTTCCCCCACCTCAAAATACGTCCCCATCACGTGTTCGGCCTAGATCAGGTAGCTTCGACGATCAATCTCCGTACCTCTCTGCGCCGGGCCAGCCGCCCGCCAAACGACACCGCAGCGATCGCGGAGAGTATGACCACCATCCTCATGTGCGCCTTCATTCTGTCACCTATTTAGACCAGACCCTCTGATCAGTGCCTAACAGCTACACTCCTCTTCACTGCGTATTCGAGGGCGCCCCACCGATATCGACGTTCGTACCCCACATCGCTCTTCCCACCGTGATCTCGCTTCACCACTTCTTTCCGTGCAGCCCACCTCCTATGCACACCGTCCATCCCATGTGACACACTCTCGTTCATCCTCGCGCTCGTCACAGCGTTCTCTCTCCATCGATGAGATGCTCCTCGAGGCATCGACGGATGACCCCCGACCACGGAACAACGAACCACCATCCCCTCGAGTCGTTTTGGCGCACCACCAACATCCGACCTCCCATCATCACTCGGCAGCAGCCTCGTCAAGAGGGTTGGTTAACACACCTACAGTTGGCCCGCTTGAGCAACCAGGTGAGTTAAGGACATATCAGACCCATG
Organism: Pisolithus albus; assembly: GCA_024613165.1. Classification (NCBI taxonomy): domain Eukaryota; kingdom Fungi; phylum Basidiomycota; class Agaricomycetes; order Boletales; family Pisolithaceae; genus Pisolithus; species Pisolithus albus. The sequence continues at coordinate 773,307 of JANFAB010000005.1, forward strand.
TCTTTGCCCCCCCCGTAACGGGTGCACCCACGAAGAAAGGAAAAATCAATCTGGGTGAGCCTTTTTTTCTTACTCCCCTCCTTTATTGAACAAAGCTGTTCCTAATGCTAATTTTTTCCCGTTTGGACCATGCGACAGTTAATGGGGCGCTCTCAGTACCTACCCCCCCGACCACGTCTGCATCATCAACAGCACCCCCTCAAACACCCACGACATCGCACCCTGTCACATCCTCGACGTCTGGTAATCTCTCTCATCCTCATCCACACCCTCTTGGGAGTGCACATGCCCACTCGCCGCAGCCGCCACGACCAACCGTCCACCGTACTCCCGCAGGAACTTACCCCCCAACAAATTCTGAGGGCCAACGCATCTGTCGTCAGTGTGGACTCCCGGGACGGTATAAAGAGGGGAAATGCGTCGAGAAGTGGGGTCCTGGGCCTGAGGGTCCGGGTACCGTTTGCGACCGGTGTCGAAAGAAGATGAAGAGGGTCGAACGAAGAGGTACACTCGGGAACACTGGTGGCATCTCTGCTGGTAATGTCACCGGCGGTGGTTCTGGTGTCGACCAGCAAACAGGTGCTCATCATCAGGGAGGAAATGGAGTGAACCACCTAACGCATGCACATACCATGCCCGCAAGGGTTTCAAGGAGCGATACCGTTCCTGCACACCTTCTGCCTAACGCTTCTGTTGGGAACGGTGACGGAAACGGAAGTGGGTCGGTCGGCCCGACCGGGACGCAGATAATCGGTTCAATGGGCTTTGGGGGTAAACGAGACAGAGATGGAGATAGATATTCGTCTTCCCAAACACGCGCTGCGCATCCGTACATCCAAGGGCAAAGTCAGGGTTCGCCACCGTCACAACGGCCTGTCACGTCCGGTTTTGCGACAACCTCCCCCTCTGCTACCACTGGGTCCAAAGATCCCTCTACGACGACTTCTTCCGTTCCTGGAGTAGCACACCGGCCTAGTTCGAGGGAGGGCCATGGTCAGACCTCTCTTCCCTCGCCACCAGCTATCGCTACTCTCCCCGTTGACGACGATGGCCGACCTTCTGCTCCTTCTCGATCACTGCCCACTCCCCCGAGTACCGGAGGAAGAACATTAGTTCAGGGAACAAGATCCGTGATAGGGGGCTTGAGCGTACCGCGGGAAAGGGAGTCTCGGCAACGAACGACTGGCACCGCGAAGGGAAGAGGAAGCTCAAGTAGTGGAAGTGGCAGCGTAGATGCTGATGGGGACGCGGACGCGGATGGTGAGGATGCAGATGCAGATGGGGAGGACGCCGAGGGTGTCGACGCAGATGCAGATGCTGACGTGGACGTGGACCACGACTCAGAGATGCGACTGAATGAACCTGACAATGAAGACGACGAGATAGTGAAGGAGAACGACAATGGTGACGAAGGGGAAGATGGTGACAAAGATGCCGAGATGGAGATTCTCAAGGCCGTCGACGCTGCTGAGAAGAGTAACGTCTCGCGAGCGGGTAGTAAAAATGGGAGCGGGAACGCGCGCGAAGTTTCAACCCGGTTTGGTGGGCGAGGGATCAATGCGCAGAGAAGTGGATTTGGGAGTGGCATCAGCGTGAAGGGTGAGTGAGGTCCATCGTGCTCGTGGTCCCCATCTTGCTTGCGTGGCCGGGAATTCGGTTCCAGCAGACCTACGGGGGGCTTCCTCAGATATTGGAATGAGGATAAGTTGGTCATCTGGCGAAGAATACAGGCGATCCCTTCTTCGACTCTAACCCTTCACTGTGCTGAAGCCACATTTCTCCTATGTCCATATTTTCTGCCACATACTCTTTGTAGTTGCCGTGCTATTTTTTGTCGCACCTTTCTTTCCCCTTCCTTTTAGATTTTTTCTTTTCCTTCTTCGGGCCTCTTTTTTTTTTCTTTCCTTGCGTTTTCTCTTTTCTTTCCGGTGCCTTTTTTTTTTGTTTTCTTGGTTTCCTTTCTTTTTTTTGTGGGATTTTGTGGGGCCGCTCTGCCATTCACTGTTTCTCGCTGAGTCTTCGCTCTTCCGTCGCTCCCCCTTGCTCTCTCGTTGTTGATTGTTGATCGTCTTAACTCCTTTCGGTCCATGGTGCATTCATTTACTACCCGGCAGTTACTATATTGCGCTTTCGTCCGCTATACTGGGTACGTGTGCTTGTGGTGCGGACAAAAGATGAACTAATATCCCTGTACATCAAGGTCCGTTCCCGATACCCTCCCTTAATACAAGCCTTCCCACCTACAACCTCTTCCGAGGAGTATTCGACTCGTTTCTCCTTATGCCTTGCCGGAAGCTCGTGCGCCGCGACATCACATCAACGACATTCCTATAGATCCGTTCCCTACTTCACACCCGCCCCTTCTCTCTTCCGTCACTCCTACCTGCCTTCGATCGATCCATTTGCTCACGACATGATACGACACGATACGTCCCTCGGAATATATCAAGGAACAAAATCCAAGTGTCGGCCAACATACCTTGGAAGACACGAGTGCTTATGCTGCGGAATGGAGGACAGAAGAATAAACGGACAGACACACACACGGAAAAGTGACTGATTTCTGTGTACTAGGAAGTCAAACTGTAGCCTTGCGTGTGCGAGTTTGGTTCGAAGCAATTACATGTAGTTTTAGTACAGCTGAATAAATGAGGTCTCCTCGGCAAGGGCACGACTGTATTTAGTAAGCGTCACTAGTTTCTGTTGTTGAGTAGACTCGGACGACTGTTCATCCCTTCAGGCCCTCAGTCTACGCAACGGTACGACTGCGTTTCGTGTGTATAGTCGCACGAACAGTTGTTTGAATAGGCGTGACGCCATCGTCCCTTCACTGCGGATCTCAGATATGGCCCGTCCCGCGACGCAAGACTTGCATTCCTTGACACACTCGTGGAATGTTGATCGGTGGCTCAAGCCATGTCAAAAGTATGGGTTTGAAATTCAAAGTAGTCCACTGCGAACACAGAGCCCTGCGCAGTGAGTTTGAAATCCTTCCATTCCACTTGACTTCCTCGCTTTCTAGTGCCGCCGCCCCTGTTTCCTTCTTCAGGGCAACTTATGGCCCTGCAGATGAGTGTGGCGCACATGCTGTGGATTTATATTCTAAGATCACCCGACACATGGCCTACGCCAATATACTACATCTTCGCCGAGCCACCAAATTTCCAACTGGTATGATGGTGACCCATGGCACACCAGGAATGATCGATCTTACTTTTTGTTTTCGCTACCGTAAAGCTTTCCCCCGGATCATTATCCTCTTCGTGCACAGTTACCGCGAGCAAATCGGCATTATGACTAGTATGACGTAGGTCATACGTCTGCGCTCGGGTGGGTATGCAAGTTCTTGACTGAAAGTCTGCATTACCGTGATCGACCGGACACGCTTCGTTGCTCCCGGAGATTCGCTGGATCACTACTATATTGCGATGAGGGGTGGGCTGCCATATGACGTCCGCGCAGGTAATACAGTCGTCGTTGCCGAATGCTTTGGTGGTAGTGGTGAGGTCAAGTCGGCTCCCTTCGTCTCCTCGAGGTCAGTCGTATTCCTTGACTGTTTCACTTTCTTCCTGTTTCCGCCGCAGCTCCCGCCGCACTCGCGTGTGGAGGATCATGTGGGACGACCAGTAAAGGTATAGCAGCAGCGCTGTAAACGTAAATTTCCGACAAACACGGAAATCCTTGGTTTTCTGATCTCGTTAGATTTCCCCCGCTTAGCATATGCTGGGTGATAGTTACCGTCGGCCTCCGTGGTCGTGGTCCGGTAGCTATAGTCCTGCGCGTATCACGCCCACAGTCGTTCCCACCAGAATCAGTGCTCTCCTTCAGGGCAGTCCGTGCCGCCCGATCGTAGCATGGTCTACTGCAACTCGATCTGTATCAGAAGACGTCGGAGCTGTATTGGTCCGACCTATCTTGTCTGCGTTTTCCTCGCACACTACGCACTATACGGCGGCTTCACAGCTCTACCTCGCAACGTCCGTGCAATCTCCTTATCGTTCATTCGGTTCCCTCCCTATCGTGGGTACACTGATCACGATCAGTAAACGACCAAGTTCGCGGTCATACTTTTCCTTTCTCATTCTCGCATAAGAATCGCTTCTTTGTCTGACCGCGCCGGTGCGTCACATTGCGCGCTCCACCTGCCTCCTTGCGTGCACGCGTTATTCATTTCCCTCGCTCTCTGCCGTGCACAAGCACCATGCCAAATCCCCGCTCCCAATTCCGTACCTCCTCACGGGGTCCTACCGCGTGCTTGCTCTCACAGCCCGGTTCCTATTCTCGTCTGCCGTTCGGTAGGTTTTCTGTGATCCTCACTATAATTTCATATTTCCCTTGATGATGCGTTTGCATGCTACATACGTCATGCGATCAATTATTGACGGCAGTATCAGGACTGGCTCCAAACTGTCCTGACGCAGCCCTGCCCTCCAGTATCGATGCTGTAGATGGTGCGTCTCCCGGACTGGCATGCCTATGGCAAGCTTCTTTCGCATCTTTAGGGACGGTCCTTACCAAAATTTTCGAGGTGTGTGGTGCTTGAATTTTGATTGGACGCGAAGGCTATATACGCGGCCTTCAGTGGCCGATTCAGATAGCTTCCCGTACGCTCTCTAAAAATCAGATAGGCCTTCGTACTAACTGACATAGTAGTACTTGCCATGTCCGCCTGTTTGATCGACCCATCAGGCACAGTAGTCGTGACGTCGTTGCCTTGTGTTGGTGGCGTGTCCTGTTATGCGATCACCCACTCGATCTCATATATGCTGCTCTTTCTCGGGTTTCATGACCATGGCGTCATGACGCATCGCCTCTTATCTTGTGCCTTATGTCGTTGGTGCTGTGGCACGTTGTTCCGTGACGAATATGGGGAGGTGGGGAGCTGATACGCGCATTTTGTCAGTTAGATGTGGTCGGCTGGGACACGCCGGCCAAGGCGCAATTTGTAGTAGGCATGGATTGGGCAAGGACTGTGATTGGGCGCGAGCGCGGTAAGATCCAACTACCTGCCAATTGCCTGGTTGAGCCCTCCTGGAGAGATAATGACATCATCTAGCATTATTGCGCTGGTTCCAAACTAGCATGGTTTGATGAACTCTTTGTGGTAGGTCAATATAGGTCAGCATTCATGTTTGATCCCGCCAATTCATAAACCCGTCGGCAACTTTCTGGTGCTCCTCGGTGTTTTGGCTAGTGATTGCAATTTCCGTTTCTTGTCACATCTTCCGCTCTTTCAAAATGAAAACTTCGCGCGGTGGTCGCGCGGAGACATTGCTTGCGCGTGCGATTCCCACCGCCCGCCTCATGTTCAGACCGGAGTCACCGAACTCTCGGATCACTTTTGCTCGTACCATCGGATGTATCTGGAAGACGGGTCATTTCATATGCCCTCATTACCCACCGTGACAATTGGACTTTGTGTGGCAGTGGAAGGTAGGCCTCTCAAGTCGGTGACACGCCGGAGTCGTGATTGACAACAGGTGGACTCTGCCTTCTTACTACCACACTAACTTGATCATAAGAATCCGACCTGACTCGAGGAGTATTTATTTATGTATGATATCCGAGGAGTATTGGTTGAAGATACCCATGTACGTCATATATTTACGGGATGGCGTTCACCTCGCACCCCGCAAGTACGTAGTTCCATTCTATATAGCGTGCAGAATGCTGGTCTGGCATGGTAGTGAGAGCCACGGAGCGCAGGTACCACTGTTGTGCCCGCTGAGTAGAATATTTCCTGATATGGAGTTGAGATGATTACTGGCTTAGTCACCGAAGGTCTTCGGGTTCACATCCATGGGTAGTATGCTTGCTGGCACAGAGCCTCGAGATGGCCCCAACTCACCTTCGATACCTTCGAATGCACCCGAACACTGTCCAGTAATGTTTCTCTCACAATGCGGAGGTTTTCTCCCGCTAATTCCACTGCAGGGCACGGAGTCCGAGCTTGCGGGAAAAGCGGATGCTTGCCAAGGCTGTCCGAATCAAGAGATCTGTACTTCGAACAAGCCGAAAGGTCCTGATCCAGCCCTTCCGTATGTCTATGAGCGAATGGCCGCCGTCAAGAGAAAAATAGTCGTTCTATCTGGAAAAGGTGGTGTCGGGAAATCCACGTTTGCGGCCCAGCTCGCTTGGGCTTTTGCAGCCGACGAGCAACTTCAGACCGGCTTGATGGATGTAGACATCTGTGGACCATCTGTCCCAACTATTCTTGGTATTGCATCGGAACAGGTCCATTCCTCTTCCGCTGGCTGGTCACCTGTATATGTGCAGGATAACCTGGGAGTCATGTCTGTCGGCTTTATGCTACCGTCGTCCCGTGATGCTGTCATGTGGAGAGGTCCGAAGAAAAATGGGTTGATTGCTCAATTCCTCAAAGACGTGGACTGGGGTAACTTGGACTATCTCGTCATCGATACGCCTCCGGGGACATCAGACGAGCACTTGAGCATCGTTCAGTATCTCAAGGAGAGCGGAATAGATGGCGCTGTTCTTATCACTACCCCTCAGGAAGTGGCTCTGCAAGACGTTCGGAGGGAAATCGATTTCTGTCGAAAAGTTGGTTTGCGCATATTGGGCGTCGTAGAGAACATGTCAGGATTTGTATGTCCTTCATGCAAATCAGAGAGCCAGATCTTCAGGCCAACGACCGGAGGCGCAGGGAGACTAGCAAAGGAAACGGGTATTGAGCTGCTTGGAAAGGTGCCGCTCGATCCGCGGATCGGCAAGAGTGCAGACTATGGCTTGAGCTTCTTAGACGAATACCCGGACAGTCCTGCAAGTGCATCCTACTTGGCAATCATTGACAGTAAGCGAGGTATTCCGCCTGTTTTGTAGAAGCTGACAGGTCCTTAGGAATCAGGCACATGCTCGGGGATAAGTGAGGTTGCATCGTTTATACTTTGTATCGTTTCACCTAAGTTGTCACCGGAATGTACAGTACCTTTTATTTCCCAGCGTACGACTACTCATGTTTGTCGATAGTTAATGTAGCGCACATCGAGGCTTACTTACTCCCCTCACAGTCTACCATCGCGCTAGAGCCAACCAGACCTGAGTGTATGATAACGCATATATATGACAGGGCTTTACAGCCACTACCATAGGCTGATCAGTTGATCGTTCCGAGGTTGAGGTAACTTACTGCGCCGACAAAGGCTATCTGACAAAGGATTGTGCGAAGGATGGAGGTTCTTCCGGACAAGTACGGAATACCCTTCGAGCGAAAGTCGCGGGACATGTTCTGGATGCCTTATTCATACGACGAGTTTCATGCTGAGAGGTGAGCAGAAGACGAAGGTCAGCAAATGATCCACGTCCGCTCAAACCCTGGGCAGCGGCTCCGTGGATAACGGATGGAAGACACGGTTAACATCGATGTCCGTCCTTCCGGGCCTTCTGCGGATAACAGGAATGTTATCATCACCCTAGTGAGATGACTAACCGGCAGTCAGTACCAACTAATGTCTCGAAATAACTTTCTGGTCGGCACAGATGCCATCTTCTGACAAAAGTGGCGGGATGGATGAAGCCCGCCAGGGGATAGCCAGCGAGGCTGGAGGAAGCCTTTAAAAAGTAGACGCAGCGAAAGTATCCCGGGGAAAAAGACCTAGACTGCGGGTTCAAGAAAGAACCCGTGGTTCTCCGCGTATGGACTGGTTGCCAGTCATGTTTCGGGAGCTGTCGTCTGCGCACGCTGAACTACCCCAAGTAATCAGTACAAAGGTACTGAAGAACTTCAGTAGCCTCCAGCACTGATGCTGAATCAGCTCCAGGGAAACAGTTTCGAGTACCATCATTCCAGTGTGTTTCAGGGAGATGGATTTGGACTCCTTTCCCGACGAAGGTGGACTGTGCATGTAGACAAAACGCAAGCACAGCAGCAGCCTGACACTGCCAGCAGTGACAACATCCGAGGTTGTCGTGCCTCCTATTATGTAAGCGTAGCTGTCGATGATATGTGTTGCGATTTCTGCCTGCAGTAATCACCACGGGAACCACAGGAAGAACTCTGCGTCACTCCCCATCGCCAGGGAACGCAGTAGCACCTTTGAAGTGTCTACTCCTTCAACAAACGATCTTGACCGTGGTGTTTTCCACATCATAGGCGATGCCGAGACAGAAGAACTTGACAAGCCAGGAGCTGTACAGAGCACGAAAGGCCCGCGAAGAGAAAGAAGGGAATGCACTACTTCCGCCTGGATTGGTGAATCAAGGAAATACATGTTTTATGAACTCAGTATTACAAGGGGTATGTAACGTCCGCCCACGAAGAATCGGATGGCACCTCACATATTCCAGCTCATAGCTACACAATACCTAGAGCAACTTGCCACTTTCAAACCTATACCACTCGTGGTGCAGTCGTCCACTGATATCCCCGTCGCATCGCACAGATCTCCAGAGCTAACCAATGGACATGGGGTCGGCGGCGAGTTCGAGCTACCGCGAACTGATGGACTTGCCATCGGTGACACTTTCATCGACTTAATGTTACAAGCATGGAGTATGCAACACGATCGAGATAGAAACAGCCTCAGCCCTCGGTACTGTATGGATTTGTAATAGCTATCCTGTTCTGACACGTCCTTTTGAACCACAGGGAACTTCTGACCGCGCTAGGGCAGAAATACGATCAGTATCTAGATTTTAGACAACAGGATGCGCACGAGTTTCTTAGGCAACTCTTGGACGCCATGCGCATGGAAGAAGTCGACGTGAGCTGTTCCTTCGAGACGAATACGTGTATCCTCACCCTACCGTTGCAGATTATTAAGAGAAAATCACGAACTCAGTCTACTCAGAACCCGCGCCCACCGTCTCAGTGCAATGTGGAATGTGCGGCGTCCGATTTGTCAGATCGGCTTTCATCCGTCCATTCCAGAGCCAACAACACATCTCAGACGGACGAACCTCCGCAGCAGGTAAACGACAAGCCCATATCTTTCGTCGACATGCTCTTTGGTGGAAAGCTGGCTAGCATTCTGGTCTGTCAGACCTGCAAGCACGTTTCTCACACATATGAGGACTTCAATGATCTCAGCCTGAGCATCAAAGCCGAAGACTATATGCGGGAGAGGAAACGGGACAAGATAAAGCAACTGGCTAGAAAGCTACGAAACATGTCCGGTTCGGCATTGGCAGCAACGCAACCTATCCAGCGTTCCTCTTCCGTACCAGCCACACCGGTTCAAGACTCTCTGGACAGTCCTGAATCTCCAAGGAGGCGAAGTATAGATCTTGCAGAGGTAAAAGTACAAGTTCAACCTACCACTGAAGAGAAACAAGACGGAGTCGATGGGGACACACTGGTCGTTCCTGTTATTCCAGACTTACCCGCCGCAACGGCGAGTACACCAAATTCTGAGACCATTGAGCTGGTACCTGCCACAGAGCCTTCTGCGGCGATACAGGAGCCGGCTGCCGTTTACGTGCCTGACGAGGCTTCGAAAGTCAGTGGAAGGGAAAAAAGGATCAGAGATGACAGGTTGGGTGAAACTCAGCAGGCGCATAAGCGCGACAGTGGGACTTTCCAGGAGCTCCAGAGACTCAAGTCGCAGCCGGAGAGAAGAGAAATGGGCTAAGAACAGCAGCCCACCCAAGTCAAACCATAAGGCTGTTGAAGAACCTGTCGTACCAACCCAAGAGGACACGAACCTCCCCGGCTTTTCTAATACCAATACGGAAAGAGGGCCGACACCAACTTCTATGTCTCTTGTGAATGAGAAGCTGCAGGTGCAGCTGGCGGGTATGAAGCGATCTCTATCTGCCAATCAGAAGCACTCAAAGAGACTACCCGAATCCCGATTTCCTATCACCAGCCCGTCGCCTAAACGACACAAACAACGGCCCCCGAAACCCAGTGCGGAAGAAGCCGCCTACTTACGAGACGTCCTCGCAGATATCCACCCTCAGAATATTGCTCGCCCGTTCTCAATTTTCAGGCAATCCAAAGAGCAGATTGTTGCAAACCCCGGCGCCTTGCAGGGCACGCTCCTGAAGTTTGGTCAGCTGGGAGGAATAGAAGAATGCTTGCGGCTTTTTACCTCTGTTGAAGTTCTGGATGGCGAAAACATGGTTCGTTGTCGCCGTTGCTGGAAGATCGCGAACGGCGTATACAAACCCTCATCGACAAGATCTACGCAGGGCAGCGATTTATGCATGGACAGCGATGACGATGATACCAGCCAAATCGTACACCCCCTATCTCTTTCCCCGCCGGAACACGACCCAACCTCTTCCAAGAACCAGGATACCCGTATTGACGATACCTCCCGCATGGATACCGACACTACATCGCTAGCTTCTGCAGAAAAGGCGTCGAAACCCTTGCCTCCGGTATTGCAGCTCAATGATCACGTCAGTTTTGATGACGCCCAATCTGAAAACTCCAGACGTTCTCAAGAGGACGTACTCATACCTTCAATACCAACTGCTGTACCCCAATCCCCGCACTCTGTCGCAACCGCGAGGCCATCCTCTACGCGACGCAGTTCTTCATCATCTTTTGTAACACAATTTTCTCCAGAGACTGCGTCTTCGAAGGGTACGTCTCTGAGGGCTCCGTTTGACCGACATCGAAGGGAGCGAGATCGCATTTCTGATAGCGCCACAGAAAGTGATGGTGTATCGGAAGATAGTGACATGATATATGTCTACTCTGACATTTCATCTGCTGCTTCCCCCGCTTTCTCGCGGAACGAATCCCAGGAACGTCTCGAGTCTACCTCGCAGCCGCCCTGTGAAACCTCATCGAAGACAAAAACAGACGCCTGTGAAGTCCCCCGCTCTAAGCAGGTGCTAATGCGGCCGGCGTACAAGCGATATCTCATTGCAACGCCGCCGCCCATCCTTGTCATCCACCTGAAGCGCTTTCAGCAGTCATCAAAGACCCCCGTGGCGTCGTTTGCATCGGGCTTTAAGAAACTTGATGACTACATTTCGTTTCCAGAATACTTGGACTTGGCACCTTACCTTGCCCCCAAGAGAGAAGATTACTTCGTTACGAAGGTAGCCGTGGGGCGGGGTCGTGCAAAGAGAATGGGACATTGCATGTATCGACTGTATGCTGTCGTCGTACACATCGGAAACATGGTATGTCCCATACCTGTCATGTGCTTTCTGTTACCTCATATCTTGTCAGCTGGGCGGACATTATGTTGCATATGCTGCTCTCCCACCTTCGACGTCTCAAAGTGGCCACTCTGACAAGGAACGACAGTCGTCGGACAGAACCCCCAGGGATTGGGCTTATATCAGCGACACTGTCGTTCGGCTTGTTTCGTTCGAAGAAGTCATGAAAACTAAAGCCTACATTTGTATGTACGAGCGGATATAAGTGATCTATCTACGTGAGATCTTCATCTGCTGTTGACCGCCAATTTCCCCGGCGTCCCGTTGCAAATATTTTTATTCCCTTTTAGTTCCGGCTCATACTGTTTATTTAGCCTGCAGAGGACTCCCTACGTAGAGAGAAATGTAATCGTGTGATCCACACCTACCTTATAATTCTACCGCGCATGGCTTTTCCTTCGGAGATACGTTTGTCCGTGACTCCTGACTTGAAGATGGGTGAACGTGAAATACTGTTGACTATGTGGCAAAGCCCAAGGCTTTTTTTTTTCAGACAGGGACCTGCCATGCGGAAGGTGAGCTCAGGTTTCGGACCAAGAGTGAAAGAATAGATATGGGCTAGCAAGGACCTGAGTGCGGACGCTGCCACTGGACACTCATAAGAATGACTACCTGACTCTCCCAATATACTTGCCTTGAATACCCTGAAGAAACTATTGCGAGGGGTCTTCGTGATCCATCCGCCTCACTTGCGCCAATACCGACGGATGTAGAGGCCTCAAGGCTACAGGCAATGACTCAGATCTGGACAACCTACCAAACGCGTAGGCACTCACTTTCACCGGTTCTTTTGGACGCCGGACCAACGTATCCAACCGGGCACTGTAAGCATTCCAGTCCTGATCACGACGACTATATGGTATGGGAGATCTCTGTAAGCTGTCCCTGGCGAGAAAGCCTGTAACAACTCGAAGCAGTCTCGACCACATTGTATGGTTTTCTCCAAAAGATTGGGGGGGAGAGAATTTGCCAAAAGATTCAATAGTTCTCCGTTTGCCCTAGGATGACTCGAATTGGCCAGCCTAGATCGCCCCTTGCCAGTACTGTAGTAGGAGTAACTCGTACAAGTGGTTGTGTACTCCGATGTTTGGCGACAACAACAACTGCGCGCCTTTCATCGCGTTGCCCAGGTTCTTCTTCCACGAGTATTTGGGCCCCAAGCGTTAGTCAGTCATGACAGATGCGGCCTTCAAAGATATACCTGAATTATTTGAAGTTCGTAACACCATCCAGGTGTCCGTAATCGCAGATTGGCTGATTGTAGAGTTTTAGGTCGATATAGGCGAAGCCCTGACGGCTAGGAGGGAGAGTTTGGGTGAGTGTACTCGGCTCTGTCGTGTCATGACTCAACTCCCGCTCTTGATGCAGCTACGTTTCGTGAACTTGGGCCCCCGGACCTCTGTCATGTTGTGAAAAGTACGGGAAGGACTGGGCAGCGCGATGTACGTCGAGGTATCCTGACCGTCTGGTATTCTCCTCACCGCGATTCGGGTCTTTCGTCAATATAAACAGCTGGGCTCTTTTCACTACATATCAGGCGTCGATGCCTCTTCGTCTGCCTCACTTGCTGCTTATATCAATTCCCTTACATACTCTCTTGAGGATAGCTCAGCTTGGTTCTCGAAGGGGCCAACATGGAAAGTTAGAAATGGTTGTTATTGGTTAGTGCCTTCTTCTTTTCTTTCCCTCACCTCCGTGACAGCAAACTGCAGCTGTTTCAACGCGTTCTCCCGCGTAGATGTTCGCGTCGACGTGAAGATTCCAGGTGGGGTGAATGCTTATGTCGTGGATTTGCGTGGAGAGCGGTTCGTCCCTTTCTGTACTTGTTGAAAGAAAGAGATCATCTCACCCCCCTCCACAGACACGAGGCCACACCTGAGATCTGGCAAGAGACCTACATGTCCGCTCTGCTCCGGGCGATTCTGTATTCGGATGATCCTTCCTACTGGCTCGATGCATACCGTAAACTAGATCCAATCACGTCTTCCGAGGGGGAGGTACGATTCCTTCAAGCTGCGGAGGCTTTGTTCATGAAAGGTACGAGTATTCTTCTCTTAGTCCCTCAAACCTTCATCGACTTTCGTATTTAGGGTGGCAGGTAGGATCGGACCCAGAGATTCAGGTTGCGACCGTGGTGTCAAATCACTTGACCGCCGGTATCCTGAAATACTTTGGCGGAAGCGGGAGATGGCAACAAGCAGCTAATCTTTTTGAGAAGCTTTCTGCTCGTGAACCCGAAGTTGCCTCGCTCCTTGCCAGAAGTTACTTAGGGATGAGTAAGGCACCTGCTCTTCCTTAACGTGTAAGTGAGCGTGACCACTCGCACAGACGAAGAGGTGAAAGCAGTGCAAATTATGTCAAATGCTGTCAAACACACACCACGCTCTTACACTCTTTTACACGTTCAAAGCGACTTCCTTCGCTCAAAAGGTAAGGCCGACTGGGCACTCAAGCTAGTGAAGGATGCGGTTAATTGCGCCCCGAGTGAATTCGTAACATGGGAGAAGCTCACAGAATTGTACATCGAGATGAAGGATTACGAATCCGTGAGTACTTTCCTTTCTGGTACCATTTCTGCTTATCCACTCTGCTCAGGCCTTGCTCACTCTGAATTCTTGTCCCATGTTTACGTACAATGGGAAGGATAATCATCGCCCCATCCCGACGTCTCGTGTACACCTTCCTCTCAAGCGGCAAATCAGTGACATTCTTCCGGAGAGACAGAAATTAGATGATGATGAAGTATGGCCGTTGAATCATGCATCAATAACCCTTCGGCCTGACATTCCTGCATAGGCTGATCCCGCTCTTCTTCGACTACCGGCTCCCGGGCTGCGTGGAACGTGGGCGCGGGCATACGCTCTCCTTACTCGCTTGGTTTCTGAGATTGGCTGGGACGAGCTCTTGAAAACCCGGAGTGCCGTCTTCGTGATGGAAGAGGAATATCGCATGCAGAAGGCGCAGGCTGATATCCAAAATGCTGCCCTCAAACAGCAGCTGCACCGAGAGACGGATAGCACGGTAATACACGAGGATGGGACAGTTAGCCGGAGATCCGAATCTGCGACACTTACCGCTGACGACGATGCGTCTATTAAAGGCGTACGTGGTTCAGGGGGATCAAAAGCATCTGAACTGGATGGCAAGGCGGAGGAAGCCCTCAGTCCCTCCGACAGCATCCCCATCATACGGGTGTCTACGGAATCAGACATAGAAAGGGAATTAGCTGAGTCTGGTCGGGCGACGCCGAATGGCAAGGACGCCAACAGCCCTGCATCTATCATTACAAGTCCCACCGTTGAGAGACCATTGACTGCTGCTGCTAATGAAGAGACAGAACTGTCTTCAACTGGTCCCCAGGAAACATTTTCCTTCACGAACAAACGCTTATGTGAGCGTTGGTTGGATAATTTATTCATGGTCCTTTATGAGGTAAGTAAGGCACGAGGTACATACTCCATTTCAGAAGGTGCTAAGGCGCCGTTGTGCAGGACTTGAGAGTATGGACGATATTTAGGGCCGAAGTGGCACATTTCAAAACACAACACGTGGCATACCGGAAAACTGGCATGGAGTGGGAGATCCTTGGTGACCTGGGCGTCCGTTTGCACCACAAAGAGGAAGCAAAGGAAGCGTACCAGAGATGCATCGAAACCTCCCGATATTCCCAAAAGCCGTGGACAAAACTACTGGAGATGTACACTGAGGAGGGTGACATTACCCGTACTGTCCAAGCTGCCATAAGGGTTGCTGCATACCAGCATGCGGATTTTACCGAGATGACAGTGAGCAGCCCTGGCAGCCGTGCTCCACATGTGACGACTGAAACCTTTCCTACAGTACCCGACCCTCATTTCACGATGCTTTTTTAAGTTGGGGGAAATCCATGGCCATGCCAAGATCTCATTTACGCTGTTGAGTATGGGGCTATCTGAACCCATACTGAAGATCATGGATAGTTACCTGCAGTATGGAAAGACGTTTAAGGTGGAAGGGTACGACTTTTGATACAGCACTTGGTTCGGTTTTCGATTGAGATAATTAACATTGTGTTTGCGAAACGTGGCGTGACCCGGTGAGACTTCCCGAGTTGGTAATGAGATCCATATGGTAGCTTGGCTACTCCCCATCGCATACTTGCCAACCTGTCCAGAGCGTTACCAGCACTTTCCTCGTAGCTAACCATTCTCCACAGCAGAATCTGGTATTAGCCCATTTATTGCTGGGCTGCCAAAATCAGACCTGTGTTGTGGCCAACCGAGATGTCTGATTCTCCTATCCGACGACTTCCCACTAGTAATCCCAGCCAGCTCAAACGAGAGGAGAACCTTATCAACGCCTATGAAGCAGAGGAGGAACGAATAATCAATATATTATCTCGCAAGCTAGAACAGGTATGAACGTGTCCGTGGTTCGGCCGATGGTGCACGGTTGATGATGGGTGCATCATAGCTCCGCGAAGAGAAAATCAACCTTGAAAATGCCCTCGAGGCCGAGTCGGAATCTCATGTGAACCGCCTAAACAGAGAACTCACTGCGCTGCGACTAGCACAGCAGCAGCAAGCAGCAGGATCTGCGTCCGTATCTCCCGACGCGAGAACGGGGACGTCCACGTTCTTGAACAGGTTTGATCCAACTGCCCCTAGTGCTGAGGTGTTGTTGGAGGCTATGAGACGCGAAAATGAGCAGCTGAGGAACCGCTTGGTGGATACTGAGCGGGACTATGTGCGCATCACACGATTGAATGAGATTTATCGCGAGGAGTTGTTGGAACATAGGCGCAGAGTAAGCCGTTCGTTGCCAATGCACCTATGGATAGCTGATGCGCTCCCATAAAGCTCGGGTTGTCGGTGGACAACTTGGTTGGATTATCATCTGCTGATCCATTTTCACAACCGACCCACCGACGTTCCCTATCCAACCATTCCCCCTCAAACACGTCTGTAGCTCCGACTGCAAGTCCTCACCTATCGCACGGTGTGCCAATACCACGACCGTCTCCTGTGCATCATCGGCCTCTGAACCACCCTTCTGAGACCACGACGCCGCTTTCGCGTTCCCCGTCATCTACTGAGTCGCCTTTTGTCTTTTCACCCACTGCGACGAACCCTGCGAGCTACACGAGTAATGGCACGCATTCGACCACGCCACCTTCGTCAGCATCACTAACTTCCAACCCCCCTCCCCCATATCCTGCTCCCAATCCGCACGCCTTAACTTATCCTTCTGTTCCACCTCCGTCGTTGTCTTCGTCGTACGGATCTCCTGTCATTTCTTACGTGTCTAACACTTCTTCTCCGGTGGATTCTCTGCGACCGAACGGACGTCTGGGATTGGATCGCCGTACGGTGGAGTCTGGCATGCTTAGGAACGGCCTCAGTCGCAGAGCAAGTGTTGATCGGGGCGCTCGGATTGCTGAGACGGGGACTTTGGTACCTCGTTCTCGAGCAGGAAGTCAGAATTTCGGGGCGATGTTGGAGGGTGCTGATTCCGTGGAGTAACCTAGGGCCCCAGCGGCAGTGACTTGACCAAGACGTTGTCTTCGCCCTTGGTTTCCGTTTTCCGTTTCTGCACAAGCGATCGTATTGTACGTGTAATAATTAAAGTTGCCATTGTACTTCGCCGTTCCGGATGAGTCGAACAATGTCAATGGACAGCCCTGAAACGAGGACCCCGAAACAGACGCGCCCGCCCCGCCGATACGGTCGACCGGAGTGGTAACAACACTGTTCAAATTTCACGATAAACTACCATCGGTGTAGTACGTTTGTTGTTCGAGGGTTGCCCCCAAACATACCCGACTGCCCAGAGAGGAGTGGAGGAGACAGGAAATGTAACTGAATGGGACGAGGTGTCAGGGGTCTGAGTTCCGCCCGCCGCATCCAGATTCGGATCCGGTCTGACTCGTCGTCGGCATTGCCCGCTATAAATAACGGACGCGCCTGTTTTGCCTCCGCAACCCCCTTTTTTTTCCATGTCATACCAATTCACGGGGTACTCATCGATGCCTACAACACCTCAGACGCCCTTTCAATGGGATGGCGGTGACACGTCTCATCTTGAGCAGCAAGTCCTTCACCACCCTTTGCAGCAGCAGCAACAACAGCAACAGCAACGACAACCACAGCAATCAACGGATGCGTACACCACACCGTCCCCATCAACAATCCAAATCCAAGAGTTTGTCCCTGCTGTACCCAGTCACGATTCTAGCCGTCGACATGACCGCGAAGTGCAGTATTTGCATCATGGACCCTCAACGTCAGGAGTGTCAGCGGACCATCCCCAGCAGATGAGACCACATATCCAAGTCGACACGCGTCAAATGCGTGTTGGAACAAGTACCACCCCCCCTTCTGGCCCGCCATCTGCAGGCATTTATCAGGGGGCGGGCCCCGTACGGACGCGAGCTTCGCCAAGTGTAGTGGACACCCGTATGGTTGCTCACCCATACAGGCGTCCTCAGAGCGCAGGTACAGGGGCACTCAGGCCCAGAAGAGAGCACGAAGATTCTGCGCAAAGTGTGAGATCTCACAGACGTGTTTCGGCTGCAACCATGCCTGCGCCAACCACCGCTCCAACAAGACTTCCCGTTTACCCAGGCACTGTCTCAGCAACGTGAGCTGATCCTTTGTAGTCAGACACAATGGTACGCTCACACACCACAGAACCTCCTTGATCAGCCCAGCCCATGCAGTTGGTGTCCCTCCGGAAAACCGCAAGTTCATCATCCGAACGGATGTTCATTATGACTTCGAGACGCGCCTTTTGAGTGCATCGCTTGAATTGCCCGGCCTGAAGAAGAACGACATTAGTATCGTCCTTTCTAGATGCTGTTACAATGGAGTGAAACAAGTCGTGGTGTCGGGCAGATCAAGACCGGTGTTTCCAAGTACAGGCTGCGCTGTGAGAGAACGCAAGTACGGTGAATTCACGCGAACACTCGTAGTTGCGAGTGATACCAAGGTCAGTTGCCCCCGCTACAAACCATGCTATATGTCAAATTATGGTTATCAGCCCGAAGACGTAACAGCTGAAATGCAAGACGGAATACTTACCATCAAAATCACACTTCCTCCTTTCCCAGCAGAAGAACCTCTGGAACACGAGATCACTGTGCGATGAACGACTGACTGGCCTGAAATTGCCCTATATAAATGACCGATGCTGCCCAGTCATATAAAAATTCACGAGACGAGTTGTTGATATTCTTATGGGTACTCGCACTATTTAGCAGTCCACTCCCTCCCTACTTTAGTACACGGAACTTTCGACGGACACTGACCTCGTAGCATGACGATATATAAAAGTGTATTCTTCTATACCATAATTTGTCCTTCCTTGCCGATATGTCGTGGTCCGACAAATTACCTCGCAATTGTTGGTTCATGCAACATACGCTTCGTGTTTGGTCCGGTTTGGTTTGCATACTCATCCACCATCACAGCCACCTAGTCACGTGGTGCGTCGTTCTCCCACTAATCTTCAACGCAAGCACTGCTGGAATGCAATGGCCGACCTCGTAGCTGAAGTACGAAAAATACCGCCAGTAACGCGCTTCCTGCTAGGATCATCCATCGGCGTTACTTTTGCAGCCCGTCTGAACATCGTCTCTCCTTACAACCTCGTATTTCTCAAAGAACACGTCACAAGGCATTTCGAGGTAGGCACTTTGTGAACCTTCACCGTAGCGGTCAATCGACGGGATACGTCTCTTCAGCTATGGCGACTGCATACCAGCATGTTCCTTGGAAGTGAGCACTTATCTGCCTCGGTGCATGAATGTGTGTTAACGACAGCCATAGGCATGCAGTTCGACTATATCTTCGAGCTGGCTATGTTGTAGTGAGTTATGCGCGCGGACCTTGTCCACCGGTTTCTCATGATGTGGTCAACTAGTCGGAATTCTAACAGTCTTGAAACGATGTACTACCAAGGCAGATCGTCCGACTACGCCTGGCAACTCATATTCGCCTGCTTAGCCATTATTGTAACTACCTTTTTTTTGCCATTCGCTGTCGTTCCATCCTCATCTTGCTGTTTTCTCCCAGCTAGCAAACAGGCCGCTCGGGTCGTTTTCTCATAACCGACCTTTACTCCATGCTCTCACCTACCTCTCGTGCGCTCTATCCCCACCGGGTACTCAGAGTTCTATTATGGGTCTTCTGACTCTCCCAGTCGCATACGTGCCATATGCAATGCTTGGCATGGACCTTCTTGTCAGCGGTGTGGATGTTGCTGCACAATCTGTGAGTGGCTTGATCGTTGGCCACCTATGGTGGTGGTTGGTATGGGGGGCCAATACCGGAGCTGGTGGAATGGAGCGTGGTCCGTTGGCAGACTATGCTCGAGCACCCCGTTGGCTCAGAAATTGGTTTGGTGAGAGTGAGGGTGTTAGGGGATCGTTCGGGGCCGGATACCATGTAGTGCCACCCAGGAGGCAGCAGACGAGTGCTCGAGATACAGGACATAACTGGGGAGTCGGTCGGCGATTGGGTGGTTCTTAAAGAGGTTGGTGACCATGTGTTGGTTTATCTCACCTTGAATAACATGACTGGGTTTATCACCATGCCACACGTCGTTTTAAGTGCCAGCGGGTGTGTCTTACTTTAAGCACGGATATCGCGAACGAATTCCCTGACGGTAGTGTATGTATGTACTCATGGGGAAGCTCCCCAAGTTTATTTCAATCCCGCAGCCGTGACCATGTTGCAATGCAGTGGTATGTCCGAGCACGACGTGTGTGCGATGTGGTGGTGGTTAATGTTAGGGTATTATCGATAGTATCATTGTGATTCACTCCTTCCTGCCGTATTGTTGCCGGTACGTTTCCATCGCCTCCAGCTGAACCTGTTTGCCGTTGTCCGCTAGCCAACGCATGAGGTCTTTCATCTTCAGCACTGATTGGACGCGCCCTCTACCGCCCACGACGCTCTCAATCTCGTCTACTGTGCTTTCGCCGTCTTTCCCCACTTCCTCTCTATCTAGCAGCTGTATGACACCCACCACCTCTCCCCCTGCACTCTGGATAGATGCAATGGCCAAGCGGACGGCTGTCCGGCGGTCATGACGTCGTCGAGGATAAGCACTCTTTTACCCTGGACGGGTACACCGACCAGTGTGCCACCCTCACCATGATCCTTTGCCTCCTTCCTGTCGTAAGCAAATCCAAATGACCTCCCGTGTACTGCGCTCAGTACGAGAGCAGTGCATGCGGCCAACGAGATACCCTTGTATGCCGGCCCAAAGATGACATCGAACGGAGGAAGGGCGTTAGCTTCGGAATTGAGTCCGGCGATTATAGTAGCAGCGTATGCGTTCGCTATGGTATTTAAGATTTTTCCAGTGCTCATGAGACCTGCATTGAAAAAGTAGGGTGAAATGCTGTAGATAGTTCGCCGGTAACAAGCATTAGCTTCTTCATCAGTGGGGGGCAGATCATCGCCCTGCACTCACCGGCCAGATTTGAGGGTGAACGCTCCGAATTTCAGAGCACCGACCTCTTCCGCTTGTTCCAGCAGTTGGTTTTGGACATCTCGTAGTGTTTCGGCGATGGACGACATGTCAATGGTAGATGGTCGCAGCTCACAGCGTTGTTTGGGACAGGGGCCCTTTGCCAAACAACCGCTTTTGGCCGGCCACTCTCAGTCGCGACGCGCGTCCTCACAACTCATCTTATTAGCTTTGACAAGTTCACCATGCCAGAGCGTCAGGTCGCTGAAATCAAGACCTTTGCGGAGGATCCAAAGAACAAGAAGAAAGAGGAAGATGACAAGGGCAAGCTGAGCTCTTCGAAACCCAACGGCGACAAGAAAGAGGAAGAGGAAGAACTTGTGAGTACCTCCAACGCGTCTCAGATCGTGCTCACACCACGTCATGAACTCTAGTCGGAGGAGGATGCACAACTCAAGGTAGAGCTGGAAATGCTTGTTGAGCGGCTAAAGGTAGAGAGGCCCATCACAGGTGTACCCTGGCATAACTGAACGTCCCACTCAGGAACCAAACACGGACTTGTACCGCCCTGCTCTCGAAACGCTGCGAACGCTCATCAGGACTTCGACCTCGTCGATGACGTCTGTTCCAAAACCACTCAAATTTCTGCACCCTCATTACCCGGAACTCCAGAGCCTCTTCGAAACTTGGTCAACATCTGAGGACAAGGTTGTCATACCTGCCATCGTATTCCAAACGATCCTAATGCAGTTTTAGAGTCTCTTTGCCGATATTCTTTCCGCGCTTGCGATGACCTACTCTGATACACAGCCTAGGGGTACTCTTCGGTATCGTCTCATATCCGCTTCCCTCATGCCTTCCTCCTCAACGATCCCCGAACCTGGGTCGTGGGGCCATGAATACGTGCGACACCTAGCAGCAGAGCTCGGGGAGGAGTATACCATCCGACAAGAAGGAGAGGATTCCCCTAGCTCGGAAAAGCCTAAAGAAGAGGCAGTAACAGTACCAGGTTCCATCGAAGACTTACACTCGCTGGGACTTGAATGTGCCAGATTTTTCCTTGGTCACAATGCAGAACCAGATGCCGTCGATCTTCTTGTGGAGCTTGAGATCGTCGACCGGATAGCTGATCTTGTCGATGTTAACACTTTTGGTCGTGTCTGCACATACATGGACCGGTGCGTGGGCTGACAGCCGAACGCGTATCTTCCTCATCCATGCATGTCTGACAGCTGCGTAAACCTTCTACCACCTCCGGACGATGTGGCCTTCCTGCGGACTATACACAATGTTTATCTCCAATTCTCCAAGTTACCTGAAGCACTTAGTATTGCCATGCGTCTAAATGACCCCGATCTTATCCGAGAGGATTTCAACGTATCCGGAAACCCGTTAGTAACAGTTTCAGAGCATTTTTAGTCCGCCATTCTCAGTCAGCCGTCAGGATAATGCGGCGTCAGCTTGCATTTCTGTTGGCCCGGGCACAGATTCCTGTCGAATGGTTACATCCACCGCCCTCCGAAGACGCCGATGGGGAGGCAGATTTTCCAGAAGACATATTGGACTCTCTAAGTAACACTAACCTAAGCAAGTTCTTCAGGGAATTCGGAAAAGAACTTGGTGTCGCAGAACCCAAGAGTTTGGAGGACGTATACAAAAGCCACCTCGAGAACACCCGTATGTCCTATATCATCTGATGTGTCGCTGTTGTAATAATTTTCCAAATGAAAGGGGGAGGGCTTTCAGCGAATGTCGACTCGGCGCGGGGTAACTTGGCGGGCACCTTCGTGAACGCATTCGTGAATGCTGGGTTTGGAAACGACAAACTCATGGTAGAAGCAGAGGAAGGGAACAGTTGGGTCTACAAGAACAAGGATCATGGTAAGCATATTTCGTGTGAGCTAAGCAGGATGTCTTATCATATTTCACTTTTTAGGGATGATGAGCGCAGTTGCCAGTCTCGGTCTCAGTCTGCTCTGGGACACAGATGTTGGTCTCAGTCATGTCGACAGGTATACATACTCGTCAGAAGAACACATCAAAGCTGGTGCTCTCCTTGCCACCGGGTTACTCAATGCCGGCGTTCGTACAGAAGCTGATGCTGCACTCGCCCTCCTCGGCGAATACGTCACAAATCAGTCCCTTCCCTTGAAAACCGCTTCAATTGTCGGCTTGGGACTCGCATATGCTGGATCACATCGGGAGGACCTGTTCACCTTGTTGTTGCCTTTGATCGCCGATGAAAGTACATCCATGGAGGTCGCTTCGCTGAGTGCGCTGGCTCTCGGGTTTGTGTTTGTGGGTAGTGGAAATGGGGACATTATTAGTACCATTTTACAGACTCTCATGGAACGAGACGAGCGAGCGCTGGGTGAGAAGTGGGGTCGCTTTCTGGCACTGGGCCTTGCCCTTCTGTTCGTTGGTCAGTATGTAGTTACTCTGACGGTTGTCCAAACGCTGAGACGACTTACATACAGGTCTGCAAGATGCATCTGACGCAACAATAGAAACGCTGAAGGCCATCGAGCATCCCATTTCCAAGCAAGCGCAGATTCTCGTCGAGATATGTTCATTTGTGGCTACTGGGAATGTCTTGCGGGTGCAACGACTCCTCCATTTGTGTGGAGAACATCTTGAGGCCGTGAAGGAGAAAGAAGAAGCCAAGAAAGAAAAACAGAAGGAAAAGGCAGAAAAGAAAGATGATGGCAAAGATGAAAACAAACCAGACGACACCTTCCAATCTTTTGCCGTCCTTGGTATCGCAATGATCGCTATGGGAGAGGAGATCGGGGCGGAAATGTCCATGAGGCAGTTCAATCATTTGGTGGGCTCTTCCTTGGATCTGCTGAATTCATCGCCAACAGCGGCTCTGTGTTGCAGATGCATTATGGTGATCCGATTATTCGCAAGTCTATCCCCCTCGCTCTGGGTCTCATCAGTGCCTCCAATCCGCAACTCCCTGTCCTTGATACGTTGTCCAAGTACAGCCATGATAGCGACTTACAGGTTGCTTTGAACGCGATTTTTGCGATGGGTTTAGTTGGCGCTGGCACGAACAACGCACGACTGGCGCAGATGCTTCGCCAATTAGCGGTGTACTACTACAAAGAACCTGATTGCCTCTTTGTGGTACGCGTGGCTCAGGGTCTGGTGCACATGGGCAAGGGCACGATAGGGATCAACCCTTTCTTTAGCGACCGTAACATACTAAGTCGACCGGCTATCGCCGGTTTGCTCGCAACGATAATGGCGTTTACAGATGCCAAAGCCTGTGAGTAGACGAACTCCAATATTCTGGTTGTCCCTCATTCACCATTCTGTTCTATCAGTCGTGCTTGATAAGTACCATTGGATGCTGTACTTCCTGGTAACGGCCATGTACCCACGGTTCCTCATCACCCTTAACGAAGATTCGGAGTCTCTTCCTGTCACAGTCCGCGTCGGACAGGCGAGTGCTGCTACATTTAACGATATTCTTGCATTCTCACACGCGTATTCTCTCCAGGCTGTAGATGTCGTCGGTCAAGCAGGCAAGCCCCGAACAATCTCAGGGTTTCCAGACCCATCAGACTCCCGTGCGGTTGGGCACTACCGAGAGGGCTGAGTTGGCAACAGAAGAGTACATTTCGTATGCACATGTACTGGAAGGGTTTGTCATTCTCCGAAAGAACCCAGGATGGGAGGACACGATGCAGCTGTAGCTCCAAAATAATATGTGCATGTACTCGTTGCTAGATTACTTTGATTTCGTCAAGGCCCACCTTTCAGAAACAACCCATTGGACACTCCTCGGGCAGGAAGCCACTTACTATGTTACGTAAGCTCATGTGTACAACGATATACAGTACCGCTGCTGGACACGACTAAGACTGCCCTCGACGACGAACGTCGGTGTACGATGCCAGACGGAGACCAATGGAGTGCACAAATTGCGAGTTGAGACAACGTCAGTTTTACTGCGAAAGTTGCTTGAGGAATCAGTGCGTCTACGTCGATCCACCATCACTCGATACAGTTCCCCTGACAGCAAGGTTAGCCTTCGCGACTTCCGCCGACAAACCCAACATTTCGCCAAGGATAGGGATGAACAGGTCACTCGCGCAACACGGGCATTGCGAGGTGTCGAAGGGGCACGTTTATCGCGAGCAGCGTTCGCAGCTGCCCAACGAAGGGTGGAGGAGCTTGCCGAAGCTTTGGGACAGCTAAGGCGGGAGAACGAAGCCAGTGAGTGACCTACGGTTATGCATTACTCTTTCACAGACACGCGGTTGTTAACCTGGTATCCATCTTTGTTCTTGTACTTTATCTCTCGCATTTGCGTATGCAGAGCGCGATCGCGTGCGACTCGTGCGCGAGAGCGTTGCTGCCCGACGACGTACACTCTCAGCAGCACGACTATTGTCCACGCCACCACTAGACGGTGCATTAACGCGGGAGACGCAAGCACTGCACGTACTATCCGGCGCTCTTGCTCGTGCGCGAAGCGGGCTCGTGCAGGAGCTAGTCGAGGTGTTCAGCGTAGTCGAAGTTGGTGGGCGCCCAGCTCTAGGGGGTCGCGCAGGCACTCGTGGAGAGTGGACTGTCGGTGGACTTGTCTTGCCAGTGCCTGGCGATATTCAACGTTTGTCTTACTTTATTCATATCGTTCTCACTGACGTCGCACGTATATGTAGGCTACCCGCCGGACCACATCAATGCGGTTTTGACGTATACGATACACTTTCTCGGTTTACTAGCCTTCTACTTAGGTGTGAAACTGCCCTTCGAAATAGTGTGGAGTGGAGGTCGTTTCGGAGTCGGCCAGCCTTGGATAGGAGCCAGCAGGGGCGGTGAATCAGGCAGTTGGGCGAAGTCAGTGACATTTCACTCACTCCCACGTAGTACTAATTTGGGGACGAGCAGATGGTCTACGAAACACCCTTTACATCTGTCGGCCCCACGGTCAACGAGGCCGTCGTCACCGAGTTCGCCCACTGTACAACCGTCGACGCACTACCCTTCCACTTCGGCCAGCGTGTCGTCCGTGATGTCTGCGTCGACCACACTCGTTTCCCCAGGATCCCAGCCTCAGATCTCCTTCACTACAGCCTTCGCGATGCTATTATACAATGTATGTTACCTTGCTCATACCCAAGGCGTCGAAATTCCCCTCTCGCAAGGCGGGAGACGCACTGTCCAATTTGTGGGCGGTGTGCTGCAGTGGAGAGCTGGGGCGGTGGGTATCTGTCCAACTCGATATTTTTTGACCTAATAAACCGTGTTTATTGATTTCGACCCATTTCGAACAGTCGCTCGCACGCAACCTTGCCTCTTCTCCATCCACCAACCCCACCCTCGTTCCCCCTTGACTTCGCTCAACTTTTGCAAGCAACAACGGCTGTACCTACGCGAGGACGACGGCGACGTGGTAAACCTGGCAATTCGCCAGTTGACACGAGCTCGCACTCGCCTGGGACGCCGACTGATGATCGGGACTGGGGTGTTCTTCCTATACGGTATCAATACCAGATAGTTGAGGAAGAGGGGTGGGAAGTCGTCGACGATGAGGCAGAAGTAGAGTTTGGTTGACGAGGGAACCAGTGGTGCTGCTAGAGCAGGGTCCATGTCGGGGGTCATTGCGTTGTTTCCCGCGTTGAAAATTTACTAGAGTGTCTGGCGTACGATCTTCTTGTAGCATTGTGTAAATACATTGGCTTGCCTACTTACTACTGTAGTCTCCGACGGGGTCGCATTTCCCCCCTTGCCATTTGGGGACTTGGCAGGTGATTGTTGTTGCAGGAGTAAACCAGACACCGCGTCCGCCGGTCTGTTCTTCGGGCTACCAGCAGTTGGCACAGACAATGGGCTCGGAGGGTATCCAAATAACCATCCCCAGTGAGACTCAACACCCTGACCACCGTACTGCATCTGAAACTTCTATAGGTCTCGACGAGGACGACTTGTCCTCAACGCCAATTCCGTTTGGACGGGTTGGGGCCTTTGGCTTCGGAGCCTCGTCCAACTCTGGCCCAGAGTCGCCCACCGTCCTCACACCGACGACGACTGACAAAGGTTTCTTTGGCACGCACAATCGCGGCGATTCGCTCGCTTCGGACGACTCTTTTCTCGATCACATACCGCGCAAGCCTTTCGCTCATGTCCCGCAGCCATCTATTGCGACGTCTACCACTTCTGGAACCACCACTATAAGTTCGACGACCGGTACCACCACGTCCCCGTTCAGCAAAAAGCCATCCTTTGCATCGATCCGAAATGCGTTCAGGTCCAGTTCGAAAAACAATGCCGATGTGCCTCCTCTGCCGAGCATCGACCCGCAAGTGTATCCAATCCTGAAGAATCCTTTTAACAGGTCAACATCGTCGCTAGCACATTCAATTACTTCAACTTCGAAGCATAACACCACAAGCCCCTCACACGTGCATCCTCGACCGCCAACGCCCGCCTCGGGTGACTCTCGGCCCCCCCGGTCGCTGTCCCGTCCCCGTGGACACTCGAAAGCGCGCTCGCATCACTCTCAGTCGGGTTCTATATTTCATAACTCGGACAATGGTAGCGACCATGGCCACTCATCCGGTCATCACCTGCCTAATCACGCCTTTGCTTTCGGCCATCCACCTGCCTCACCACCGCCCGTTCCTCGTGTTCCCGACGGACTCCTAGCTGCTAGCAGTGATAGTCCAGCAATGTCTGATGATGATCTTTCTGTGGGTTTCAGCGGAGGGAGGAGTCCTTCAGATTATGCGCTCCATGCCGTGTTCATACGCTTTGCAACACTTGCGGAGGCAAAAATTGACGCTTTTCTAAACGTAAGCATACGTCCGTTACCGGGGATTACTGTCGTTCAAATCTTGTTGGGTTAATTTTTGTCATTTTGACAGAATACCGATCCCACTCTCGAGGACTACTTCGCACCGTCTGTCGACCCTCAGTTTGACGATTTATTGCGCTCACTGGCCAAGATCGCGCAGCGGCATGCAAAAAATGTAGTGGATGCTATCATGCGATGGCGTCGTGGGATTGGTGGCTTATCAAATACCGGCGGGGCGAGTTCTGCACAGTCGCGAACAGCGGAGCACAGATCACTTGCTTCTATCTATATAATGTGCAGAGCACTGATTTCAGTCCTTTCTTCCCTACCCCCTCAAGCGCTGGGTGATGCCCTCGGTTACTCCCTAGGAAGAAACTATCTTCGAACAGTTCAAGAGTCCTGCGGCGACTACAAATACCAACCACCGATCATGTACAGAACTTTATGCTGTCGTCTTGGGGTGCCTTGCTAGAATCAGGTTAGTGCTTGTTCTACATAGTGTTCCCTGCCTTTTCACCCGTGACAGATTTGTGAGTGTGACCGATCGCTTCCTTAATGAACTTGCACCAGTCGCCGGCGGTCACGTCGCAAGAGACTCGGATACTAGGTTTGAGAATTTGGTCAAAGGCTTACGTCACGTGCAGCTTAAGGTGGGCTCATTTTATACAGTAGCTTTCTTTTCTTTTTGATTATGTATTCTGTTCAACGCGCCTTGATTCAAGGTCTGGCCACCTGAAACTTCGAAGAAGGTGCAGAGTTCCTGGAGTCACTGGCGAAGTCGTTCGAAAATGCACATGGACTTCGCTTTAAAATCGCTTTTGCAGAGACGATTACGCGGTTACTCCATCCCATTGGCAAGGTGTGCGAAAGTCTCTCAGTATTTCTTACGGCTGATCGTATCATTGTGTAGACTGCCCAAGCGGAAGTGAATCATCCGCTGTGGGGGAAAGCCATTGAAAGAATCTATCCTCGTGCTCGAGAAATGATGGGAAAACCGCGGTATTGGCAAGCAGCCTACCCCCTTGCGGTCACGGCCCTATGTGTTGCCCCACATCAATTTTTTCTCAAAACATGGACAGCTTGTTTCGATTATGGGATTGGAAAGCTCAAGGTATATGTGGACAGCGCCACGGGAAACGTTTTGCTAAAGTTCCTCGCTTAGGACAAACCAAGTCGTATACCTATAATGAATGGTGCAGTGCGATTGATCTGGACATATCTTTTTCGGTGTCAGGAGCCAGCCTCGACGAGTACAGCTAAACTCGATGCGTTGCTCAAACAACTTTTCCCTCCAGGACGGGCACTAGTTTATCCTAGTGAAGAGCACCTCGAACCATTCGTCTGCGTCATACATTTTATTCTCTCCAGATACTTCGATTTTGGCTGTGATTTCTGCATGGATCTCTTACAGGAATCCTCTGGCGTTTTAGCCCCTGAGCGAGTCATAGTTGCGGTGCAAGCGGCTTTGCTTACTCTTCATGCCATGGAGCGCGAGGATCCGACGCCGACATGGCCGACAAGCTCAGATTTTTCCATTGTACCATCCTGGGACGACTACCCCTCGTCGTCGGACACCTTGCCGCCTACCTTGTTATCCAAGCCCTGGTGTGCAGGACTTTTGCGAACGGTTGGGCAAGGCCATCTCCTGCCATTGCGCAGGCTTGCTTCAAGGATGTTGGCCGCATGTCCGTCTTTGATGAGCAGTGGGCTCTTTCCCGCTTATCGTTAAACAGTGGCGGCACTTCCTTTGAAGAATCGCATAACGTAGTTATCCGACGACATCCGGAGGGAGCAGTTGCGTACCCAAGTCAGCTGGTCTCCCAGATGAGCATTCTCCAATCCTGTTTCCAGTCTTGGCCACGTTGCCTCCATACGCCGTCACTTACCCTTCCAGATGCTGTTGATATGCTGATACGGGGTGTGATACACGTAGAGCCTCGGGTTGGCGAGGCTGCTGGTGCTGCTCTGCGGCGGTTAATGAAGGATTCACGTTACAGTCTTATCGTGCTGAAGTGCTTTACGACCTTCTTGTTCAATCCGAGGAGTCTTGAACACGAAGGGGCTGGAGTCCGGATGATACTCGAGAGCTACAAGGCTAGTTGAACCTTTGGATGAGCATAGTCGATAACTGGATCTCTGGGTTGACTCATGGAAAGAAGCTGGACGCCGAGTCACAAGCAGTTTCAACGCAAGCACGAGATATTGCAACTGGCGCCCTTTTCCTACTGTCATACGAACTTTCATCTGTGCGGTGTACAGGTGTGAAATTAGTGCGGTCGCTGCAAGCGCTGTTCCCCATTCTCGCATCATCGGACGGGAGTCCACTGACGACGCAGTTCTCATCGTTGTTTCATCACAATGTCCCACAACTTGCAAGGCCTTGACGACCTTCTGGATCGTTCTGAACTTGATCGTTTGCAGCAGTGGAAGAAGTCGTCGAAACCGGACATTCTCTTACGCATTGCAGATAGTAGCAATGACAAAGACCACAGAATCTGGCGGCACATATATCCATCGATCATACGTTCCTCCCAGTCACTCGCGTCTCACTTGGTTTCCGATTGCAGAGCTATCATCGAAGCTGCCGTATCTCGCTACCACCCCGCTATGTTACATCTTGCCGGGATATCCGGTTCAAACATCCGTTCACAATCCTCCTCTCGGACGTCCGAGAAAGATGGGTACAAGCTTATCAAAGAGAATGCGCAGTTGATCGATCAGTGGCACATTTGGATTAAAATTCTCTCATCCACGGTCGCAGTGTCTGAGGGTCGCCCGGCCATGGTGCATGCCGGCAGGGAACATTCGCGTGCCCCATCTGACGCTGGCTTTGAGCGAGAAAGAACGTCTACTTCCCGAAATCTGTTCAGACACTTGACTCCATTCTTGGACTCCGATTACGCTGCGTTTAGAGACGCTGCCGTTTTGAGTATCAGCTCTTTCCCGCCTGAGGCGTACTCACAGCTCCTGGAAGATCTTAATTCGTTCGCGTCGCGCCAATTCTACGACGAGATTAGGCCAAAAAGCGGCTCATCAGGTTGGACTGGTCGCTCTCGTCGTCAAACAAGGCTGCACTCTGCAGTTGCCCGTATCTATTACCTCACCTCACCACTTCTGCAGCACCCAAATTTGGCCGCCAAGCAAGATGCGCTCTCCCATGCATTGAAGTTCGTCAGAAATACTCAGGCATTTCTGGTGGTACCCGAGAATCGAGAAAACTATGCTCACCAGCGCTTGCGACGTTATTTCTGTGGGCTGGTTGAACGCCTGTTTGATGCTCTTGCGGCTCTACCGGATTCAGATCGTTTCATCCCTCCTAACATCTACATCACGCTTTATCGGCTAGTGGAGGAGTGGTGTCAGTACGGGCCCCAGAGCGAGTCTGTTAAACAAAGATATATTCTCATGCAAAGAGCAGCTATAGCTGCCAACAATGACCCTCAAACAGAAGTTGCCGAACGATTCCAGAACGAGACAAAACTCCTGTCCAATGCATGCGATTGGTGCGCTAGCAGCGCTGTGTGTGAGTTGTTCCGTGGTTGTCCCGCGATCTCATGCTCAAGTTCTGCAGCACAAGGCTTGCCTTCCTTTAGATACCGTGGAATCTACCTCACCGACGGAGCAAGACCTTAGAACACCCGACCCAGAACAACTGGTAGAACGTCTCCATACAGTTTTTGAAACGGACCATACACATTTAAGAGCGAGCGCGAGGTTGGTGTTCTTACGGATACCCGCAACCTTCTCACGTTCCTGGACAGAAAAGCGCTGAAGTCACTGCTTATCTCGCCGCAGCTAAGCCCATCCTTCTTGGGAGGCCTTCTGCATCGCAGTTTCTGCGATTCGGCGACTTCCTCTTTGAGCGCTACTGCATTTTTTGAAGTTGTCGCTGGCGTAGTTTGCGATACCCTGGACCATCCCTTCACTTTCGCACAAGTGGTCACTTTGGGAATGGCAAACCTCTGCCATAGCAACACCTCGATTAGACGACTCGCTTTCGATATCCTTGTGGCGACTCATGAACGTGCCTCGGGTGTCATAGCTATGGCTGAGTTCGAGGCAATGATCGTCAATCCCGCTCCAAGTGTGTATTTGCAAACTCATCGCCTAATTGCCGAATGTATGGCTGGGGAGCATCCTACTCAAGCTCATGACGTCCTCGCGGAAGTTAGTGCACTCCTTCTGCGGATACGTCATGACGGCGGCGGGCGGGTGTCTCATCTTATGCTCCAGAGCTTGGAACACTGGATGCCGCATCTTCACGTGCAGGACGAGGACCCTCACTCTTTACATCTCACAGCGGATGGAAGCCTCGCCGTTTACCACTTACTCGCTCTCACCAAAAGATACAGTGATGTGGAGCCGGAACAAATTGGTGCCATATGGGCCCGTCTGGTGGAAGTTCCGGACTCACGTTGTGGACGCGCTGTTGCCTCATTTCTGGTCAACGAATCTTCCAAAGTAGCGACGAAATCCTTTGTGAAATGTGCGTCCGAGGTGATAGCATGTCTTTCGCGATCCGCTGTTGGTGTTCAGATCTTCGAAGAACTGTGCAGTATATGCGAGCCAGAGAGAATGCTGCCCACGCTTGACCACAGGCTCAGACACTTGACGCCGGCTGAACTCGAGCTATGGTCGGACTTGGACGTGTTGTTCGCCGACGATCAGCCGAAATACTTCCTAGGTTCTGCCCAGTATGCAATGCTATTTGTCGGTTCAATAGCGCTCGAACGACTATGGACCTATGGTAATCAAATATCCGCCATCCTCATAGCCGTCCTCTCCCATGTCGACCACCGAGTGCCAATACTGCGTACTGAGGCTCGGCGTATGCTATTCCAGCTAATGAGGTCTTGTGTCCCGTGGTACCCGCCTGCCCCAGATAAGGTCGGCGCTCTGAACCGGGCAGCCCTACTTTCTGCAGTATCTACCATGGAGGGTAGAGGAGACTCCCTATTCTGGACTGACGAAGATTCGATCGATGTGGTCAACCCTCGCATGGAATACCTGGTGGACCAGATACTTTCTGTTATTGGACTCTTCGTACCAGACTTGGCATCCCAGCTGGGTAGGGTTGCCATCGAATACCTGGATCGCTGTGTAATCCGTAGCATTGCCATGCGTTGCCTTCAAGTCTATCGTTGTCTGAGACTGCCTTTCACCCAGGCGGTTCTCGGGCATATTCTGGTTCGCTTTACTACCATGGCTGGAGACCAGGATCCCGAACTTCACCCCTTTAACGCAGAGATCATAACGACGATCACCGCCTCGGTTGCTGCGGGAAACTCTGAGCCTGCGCTCCTTCCAAAAATTTTCTGGACGGCTGCAGCATGTCTCATGACTGTGGTAGAAAGGGAGTTTGTGGAAGCGGTCAAGCTCCTGACAATCATTCTCTCTCGGCTTGACCTGGAAGACGCGGATGTCATCGGGTCACTCCTGTTCCAGAGACCTGAGTCGTGGAATGCTTCAAGCAGCCTACAATCATATTTGTTGAGTGGCATGCGCTCAGCAGTAACAATGCAAGACACCTTTACTGCTCTGCAGCGATTAACACGCGTATCAGACTCGCGACTTGTGGAACCTTCGGAACGTCGCCTGTGCGAACTCTTCACGTTATCCTTGCCATGGTGTTTGCGAGCCATGGTGAACGATAGTCGCGATGCGACACTTGATGAATTCTGCACGTCCATAGCCAGACTGGCAGAGCAGGAAGGCCGTGACTCCATCGCTCGTGTAATGACATCGTTCGTGAAGAATCGTTTTCGGACCAAGGATGACTTTCTTCGGCAGTCTACGGCCACCCTTCGCGAACACTACGCATGTGCGTTGGACTGACGTTTCGACGCTACTTCTTGGCCTGGTCCTCAACAAAGAAAACTGGGTTTGCGTTCACACCATGCAGGTGCTGAAGGTTTTCTTCCAACAACGCGACCTGCGGAATGCGTCACATTGCCTCACTACCGAACACCTAATGCCGTTACTTAGACTTGTTGAAGGAGACCTGGCAGCGCAAGCACTGGACGTCCTTGAAGAGCCCAATAAAGTCAGCGGCGGGCCGAATGCGAGACAGGTGCTTCGTATGAGCATGCACGGAGCTCTCAACCATGGGTTCGCCGATGATGGTGAGGTATTTGGGGTTCCAGAGAAGTCGGGGTGGTCGGTTCCACATATCGACGCGAGACGTACGGAATACCGGCATAACCTGTATGCGGTCGCGCAAACTTGCATTGGTTCTTGGCGGCCGTCTCTGATACGGCTGGAGTCCCGGGGGGATATTGTTTCATTCGCGGATGGATTAGACGAAGACTTGGGCGCCCTAGTCCAGGATTTGCATGACTTGAGCGAGTTCTTCCAGAATAGCCGATCTCATGAGCAGGTTCTCCTTCCGAGCCAGCAACTCGAGGAGAGGGTGGCATCCATTATTGCACGTTCCACTGGGGAGCCTGATGACGCCCCTCACACGCCGTTCGCAGACGCATTCCAGATAAGCAACCTGCACTACTTTTCGGACGATTCTGCGGAGGATAGTGGGTCTGAGTCGGAAATGGACGCATTTGTATTTGATTCCTGCGCTTATCAGCATGAAGGCCCGAATGGTACCCACCCTGGCTAGCCTTGCGACTCGTAGACGGACTGACATATATGCATAAACACAGCACATGTTTGAACTGTATCTGGTATGTACATATGAGTGCAAGGAATACCAAATCCTCGTTAACATCTCTCGAATACTCGATACAAGTCAGGGAGGTTGGCCACTTGAACAATATCGTTGTCCAGGAGAGACCTCGGTGCAATGAGGAACTTCCGCAGTGCAAGGAATAATATATGTTCCGTTTGCCATGCAGCGGATTTTTCCTGTCCTATGCCATCACAAGACCAAACGCCAGACGCCGGCGAGTAGAAATAGGCTAATTCGTGCATGAAAGACTCAAAACATTCCCGTTCCGAACTCCAATCGACCTAAACATATGGGAAGGACGCATGCGAACGAAAAAACAAAGAATGGTCCTGACCTGTGGTCCTAATCGCATGAGGAACGTTGGCAACTTGTTAAGGTCCGGAGTGTACTCCTTTAGTAAATGCGGCAGAGAAAGAATATCTCCTGACTCAGAGATGTCCAGTGCGAAATATTCGCTAAGCATCTCACGCCGGTGGACTAAGGTTTTCACAATACGCTGAGAACAGTAGTAAGACCAACGTGCTCATTACTTGGAATGACACTTACGTCCACTATCTCAGTCTTCTCTAGGCCACTTTGTTCTGTACCCCTTTCGACATTGACTGCAAGATCGACGAGTGTACGCAAAGGTGGACATGGGTCAAGGCGTAACCGCCTATAGTTACCAAATTGCCTCAGGGCCAATTGGTAAAACATTTCCTCCCTGTAAATCATTGTCGTCAGCAGCGCAGAGTGGGAGTATGCACATACGCCAAAGTAGCATAATTGACAAGGTACAATTTTGTCGAGTGCTGGATCAGTGATAAACAACGAATGTCGTCGACAAACCCGACAAATATATGATTTCTGATAATCTCTGTGAGGTCTAAGGATCAGGGGAGCTCAGAGTTCTGGAATTGCACATCAATGATGCGACCAACTCTGATGGACATTCTTGGCGACGGATTGCCTGAGTTCCGCTATTGAGGTCAGACTGCATTGAGACTCCTTAATGTCCCCCAGTCGAATTGCCCTCCCAGACGAATCATCCAAACGCGACGGATCGTTCACAGGAAGCATTGACTCTAAAGTACGATCTTGAAGTGACGTCCGCACTTTATGCTGAGAAAGAGACCTTCGCACTGAAGAAAAGTGAGTCGATGGTTGTTGGCTGACTCTCAAACCTACTGAGGGATGCATTTTCTGTAGGTCCATCATCATTCTCGTCTTCACTTTCACTTCCATCTTCTCTTGCTCTCTTCTTGCCCTTTAACCCCGAATCCGTGGATACACCAGGAAGTAGAGTCTTGGGTCTGCGTAAGTACCTCGGAAACGTTGGTCCAGAAAAGTACCTGGTATTCGAATACCCTAGACTGGCTTTTGCCCACCACATTCTGCTGTATGGCGTCCGATATTCGCTCTATGATAGCTTCCTCGTTTAGAAATAGGACTTCCCGTTTGGTCGGGTGCACATTAACGTCCACAGAACGAGGATCCATCTCAATGCTGAGTCAAATAAGCAGTGATTCATATACGCTGTGACTCGGTTTACCTCGAGTATACAAAAGGGAATGTGCCCTTCGGCAAAAACCCACTGTACACACTCTCTATTGCCCTTTTGAGAGGGGACGACTCCACCAGACGGTCTACGGTAGAACCATGAGGGATCTCCTCAGTTTGATGGATACCAAGTAGCTAACGAACGCACGATTGATGAAAAGAAGAAACACCATTTTCTTAGCTTGGTAATTTGCATTTGTGCAATAAACTTCAGCAGACCACTTTTCAGGGTCGTCGATTCCATCGTTGAACCGCTCCGAGGCAACATCAACGTGTAGTAATTCCTTCGCGATTGCATGTCCATACAAAGACCGAATTGCTTGAAGAACGTCTGAAACTGGGGATGTTGAGATTTCCGGACTTGGGGATCCAGCCTGTGAACACAGTTAAGGTCGTGAATACATCGTGATTCCCTGATTATATACCTTCCTGCAAAGGAAAGAAATCGTTGGATTATGCACAGCGTATTTCGTCACGACATCCAGAATCTTAGCATATTCCTCCGAAGGACTTCGAAGGGCAGACAGTCGAATTGGGGTATTGTAAAACATATCCTCGATCTGTGTACGTCGTTGATTCTGACTGCCATCGTCCATAAATGCAACATACAGTAATTATTGTCCCGTCAACGCCCGCACAAGGCTTGGGATCCGGTGTCTGACCTTGTTTTGAAGGGACCAGCACGCCGTCCAGATAGCACGCTCTTTCAAAAAGATGAGAAACCAATGTCTTTGTTTGCTCGATGAGCATTACGTACTTCCACGCATGAGCATCCGACCTCGTCTTGGTTACCACAGAGAGATGTGCGATGTGAGATATAGAGGCCAGAGCCTCGCCGCGAAAGCCATAGGTCGTGATTCGAGACAAGTCAGAAAAAGTCGATATCTTGGAAGTCGTGAACCGCTCGGCAAGGATCGGTAGGTCATTTCTCTATAAGAAGGGTGACAATCGTAAGACATGCACGACGTGGAATAGACCTACACGTATACCACAGCCATTGTCTTGGATTTGAAGGAGTTTCATGCCACCATCCTTGACGGTGATTTTTATGGACGTCGCTCGTGCATCCAGGCAGTTCTCTAGCAGCTCCTTCAATGCAGATGCCGGTCGGTGGATGATCTTTACTCATGAGGAGGTGAGCAAAAGTGGTCGGGCTCGTGGTTGCTATTGGACAGATACCTCTCCTGCAGCTATGCGGTTTATCAATGACTGGTGCAGCCGATGGATTGGCAGAGGTTCTTGCGAAGACCTTTCTTGGCTCATTTCAAGGAGCGCAAGGTGGCCACAACACGCATGCACGCGGGAGCCATTTGGCAATGACGTAATTTCTCAGTATCAGTGGGCGCAAAGTCGATGCCCGATTAGGGTGACCCCCCACGTGCGCCGAGTTCGCCTCGATCAAGTCTGCCACCCCCCTCCGACCTCAACAGATGGCGACCGCGCTGCTCACGCCGATAACCCCAGGCTTAGCACCCATGCTACCCTCGCTACTACCAACGGACAAGTACAGGGGAGCCGTCGTGGAGGTACCTTGACTCTCTTCACGTCGCAGGGGTTAATCGACACTTGACGCCGTTATTGTCCACAGGATCTGCAACTGCCGCCTGCTTTCTCGCTGCCATCCCATGAGTCTATTTCTCGCGCAATCGAGCTAGCTTATGATCGCGACTTCTCACATATACCGTAACCATGTGGCTTCATTGTCATGGAGCAAATGCTGATCGATTGCCTCCAGGGTTCTGAATATCAATCGGCGTCCTCTTGGCTATGTTGACGTGGCTGCGCTGAAGGATAAGTGGGAAGCAGGGATCGCACAACCAGTACGTCCATTCTCTAGGTATCTTCAGTGTCGTTACGCATCGACTGTCAGAACGACTCCGTTGTGAAATACATGACCAAGTTCAATCGTAAAGCTACCGAACCGTATACCCTCATCACGCCTGATACGCCGCTGGCTGATCTAGCAGAATTTCTTCGTGACAAGTTGTTTGCATTGGGTGCGTATTTAGAGATCGGTGGCCGTCGACGCCGGCTGACCGTAAGAGCAAAGTGACGGATTATGACAGAAAGTTCGTCCTTGCCGTAGCAACTTCACAAGATTTGGATGTAAGCTGCCTTTGACCGTCGTATCTGCAACAACGCTTACTGCTGCTTCCTGTCCAGAACTTCGTCTCTAGGAGAGGCATATCAGGTTGAGGGCACTTGTTTTGTATCTATAACTCCTAATGCGTTCCTATGATCTGACCGAAGGCTATTGTAATCCCCCAGTGTCTTTTCATTCCTCGACCAGTACATACGTAGATTTTGGGTGACGGCGCAGCGCCGTCGCCAATGGGCTATAAGGCAACAAATTCATAGAATGACTCATATCCTAGTGTGTAGGTCAGAAATACTCACAGCCCTCTCCGAGAAATCCAACTGTGGGCGTTTGATCGAGTACATTATCCCCTGCCATGGTTGTCTTCTACGACGAGATTCCAGAATCCCTCGTTGAATGGATCAAGACCCAACACGTATTCTGGGTTGCTACGGCTCCCGTGAATGCTCATGGACACATCAATCTGTCGCCGAAAGGTGGGGAGGACTACCTTCCGGGTAGTGCATTCCAAGAGGGTCTACTACGAAGATCTGACGGGCAGCGGTGCGTTTCATACCGATGACGGCCAATCCTTGTCATATCGACCACCTGTCAATGTTCTGGATTGGCAGGTATTGAAACCATCTCGCATCTTCGGGAGAATGGGCGTATCACAATACTATTCAATGCGTTTGAAGGACCACCCAGGATCCTGCGTCTTTGGGGCATCGGTATGCTTTATGATGGTCGTTTGTCCAGTCAGTCGTGTTGCCCTTACTATCGCGCGTCGAACAACTCAGGTACCGTCCATGAATATGGGACCCCTGAATACAACGCCCTCATCCAGCCAGCAACCCGCCAGTCTGGGTCTCGGGCGGCTATAGTCGTGGATGTGCTCAAAGTCAGCACGGTAAGTATGCTACGGCGCTACGGTACGCTTCTCTCACTAATCAGTTCCGGTTTTCTTTTTCCGGTGTCCGTGGCGTATGCCAGTCGTGCGGGTTTGCTGTCCCGCTGTATAACTTTGTGGCCCACCGCACTCGACTTCATAGGTTCAACGAAATGAAAGAGCGCGTTGACAGAGCGCATGCTTTACCACCTGATTCCGAGGACCTCGATGTCCAACAGATCGAAGTCCCATCTAATTCACTTCGCGAGTATTGGCTTAGGAACAATACGAAATCGCTTGATGGCCTTCCTGGACTACTGACGGCACCAGACGCAATAGCCCGTATCGCCCCACGGAACAATTTCCGGAGTACCACCATGTCCGGGACGCTACGTGATCTTGACACTTCTAACAAGGGTAGCCATGTCATCGTCAAGCATCTCGACAAGGCATTCTTCTTAGGTTTCTTCTTGGGCGCCATCGTTGCCGCTGCATGCTCGAAGATCCTTGGTAAGATGGAGTTGCATTAGTTGCCATACTGTCGTTGTCTGTGTCAAACGTCAAGTCATTCTCAATTTTCTACTGCATCGACACCCCTGTACGATACAAAGCATAGTGTTGGATAGCCATTACAAGCAAGGACAGCAAGCAGAGTGGTTCGAACGAGCGAGAGGAAGTGCAAATCCATAGCGAATCACAGATGTCGTACGGGAGTTAACGCAGTAGCAGTACCCGACGTGAATGCGTAAACCCTGAACAAGAAAATCAATCTGCAGTGACTAGAGCGTCCATCATGAGGCGCATTATCAATGGCACTCAATGCCAAGAGTCGAAGAAGAGGTACCGGTAAATGTCCCAACATGAGCAATTTCATTGCGACGTCATCATTCCTCCAGAGACAAGAATGCCAGCAAGTCAAGGAACCGTCTTCAGGAAAGGCCACCCAATCGATGGGCTAACGCATGTACGAGTTCTTCATTCACACCGAACTCCCTCGCAATAGCACTGTAAGGTGACACCGTACAAGTGCCATCTAACGGGGTGGGTGTGGCACTAGAAAAGGCGTAGTTCTGAGATACTCCGCGTGTGGTCATTTTGCAGGCAGCCTCGATGGTCATCATCATCTCGACTTGCTGAGAGGTGAATGCTAACCCAAAACTGAGCGTAGAGCAGGCGAGAAAACCGCGCAACGTACCTTGACATGAAATACCGACTTCTAGGAGGTCGCTGAGGAGCCGAAGGTCGTCCGCCTGTCCGTGCTCTTGAAAACGGGTCACTAGAACGTTCAGAGCATCTAAGACGAAATGAATGAATGTATCCAGCATTGACGTTCAAGCAAACAGAGCTTACTGTACGTCAAGCCTGTTGGATGTGTCAGAAGATTATGTGCAGATTGGGCAACAAATCACCTACCAAATAGTGCATCTACTACCCCAGCGGACCAATACGCCCTACTTTCGACCTCGGCCGGGAATTTCGACAAAATGCTGGTGAGGAAGTAGAACGGAAGGGAAGGCACTTTGACAAAATGAGACTGTCACGAAGATTTGCTTGATCATGAAACCCGCACTGAGTAAACAGAACATACATCGGGAGACCGTATAAGTCGCATCAAAGCATCTAGTTCAGTGATTGTCATGAAACCAGTTGTGACCGCAACAGCAAGATGCTCCGGTGCCAGTCCTGATAGCGTTGGACGGCAGCCATCGAAGGCGCCTTTCCACGACGGGAATAGCTGTGCGAAAAACCATAACCAAATCGCTCCGCTGCACAACATGCAGTCAGACTCACTGCCCGCATAAGCTCTTCTTGGCTACTGCGCGTAACGGTAACGCCACGCGCCCGTTTTCCTTTTCCAAGGACCGAATTCTGCACTTCACGCAGTGCAGCTTTTGCAATGTCTTCCGTAGCGAGCTCAACATAAGCATGGCTAAGAGTCTTCCCGCGCTGGTCTAAAAGAACGTGCACACGGATGATTGGATGCTTTAACCAGGTAGCAAT
Organism: Pisolithus albus; assembly: GCA_024613165.1. Lineage (NCBI taxonomy): Eukaryota > Fungi > Basidiomycota > Agaricomycetes > Boletales > Pisolithaceae > Pisolithus > Pisolithus albus. The sequence goes on from JANFAB010000005.1 coordinate 813,892, forward strand.
AGCGGGAGGCGTGATATCCTAACGGGCACATGAACTTGTTATACTCTCCTGTTAAAATGAACCTACCCAAGGAACATTGTCTATGCGAAGGACAATATTTTCATTTTTCTGCGTGAGGGGTGAGAGTCCGGTTGAAGAGACGTCGCGGGGTGAGCCATAGAGTGACATCGTGCTCATCAGCGACGGCAAGGGTTTCGGGTTAGAAAAATTAGGTGAGAATGGATAATCTCCTCTTGAGGAGCGCTGCTGTAGGGGAGACGCTGCATTATCGAAAAAAGCTGGCATCTGGTGGCTCTGTAGGTTGATGGAAGATAACGCATCGGTTTCGCGACTGGGGACAGTATGAAAGGCAAAATTAAGGACTGAGGTCTTGCAGACCGCACACTCCATATCTTTCTCGCCGACAATATTGAGTGCGCTGGTAAAGCATGCGTTACAGTGCGGGTGTTTGCACGGCTCGATGACGACGAGTCGGCCACCTGAGCGGCCACAAACCAGGCAGGATGAGATGGTCGGTTTAGCAGTACCATTAATGTGCATGTCAGGGTATGCAGGGCAGAAATCCTGTGGAAGAGACTCGGGAATCGTTGACAATAAACAAGCGTTGAAAGGATCCTGTAGAATCAAAGACTGGGAAGCAGTAGGGAAAGACTGAGGGTAGGGTTCAGGAGCATTTTCGTCGATGTCAAAAAGATGTGCTGATATCTGAAACATTAGGCGGCCACATCGAGTCAGGACATTCACCTCGGAGGTACAATCACAGACCTGTCCAAAAGAAGGGCGGCGGCGGCGTAGAAGGGCAGGGGCGGTGTAACTGCCCTTGACTTTCAATTCATTGGAATTCGTTGACTTAGGTGGCGGTGTGTTGAGTACCCCGAGAGTCCGCCTGGCGGGTGTCTGCAATTGATGAGCTGTGTCACATGTCGGGGCAATGTTTGACTGTGTCCGGGAGCGCCTATGGCCTGCGAGGAGTGGAGCCGGCAGGAGAACTACACAGGAGATTGTCAGAGCGGGCTCAATATAGCGCAGTGGTGGCAATGCTATACCTGCATCGTTTACGAAAGCTGCTGAACTCGCATCAGAAAGGGGAGGATCGTTAACTTCTGGCGGAGAGGCGTGCATATACACAGCCAGGAGTCGGGATCAAGGTGCGGTTTTCAGACGACGTAGATAGGTAGTAACAAGATGAGTGTGCCTCGCCTCTAAACAGGAAAGGAAAAAAGAAAGTACCTTCGTCATGTCCAAGATTAGAACCTGAGGTGAGAGCAACCTTGATGCCGTTCTCATTCGCACGCGAACGCCAGTTCGCAGCGACGTCCGCCAAACTCTCGTTGACCAACTTGAAGGACGCTTCGCGCTCGGGCGACTGGAGTGCAGGAAATCCCTTCGAGCCAGTGACAGACTCCGGTGTTGTGAGTGCCGAGCTGGACGGTGTGGGGAAAGAGCGTAGACTAAGTGGCGTATAGGGTGTGGAATATGTGCTCGCTGGACTGATAGGGAAAGGTAACCGAGACGATGATTTTACTGGGCGAACCGAGCGCTGAGGTGTAGTCGGACGCAAATGATCGCGCTCCGTTTTGTGGAGACGTGCGACGGCGGGTGAAGTGGGTGCTGATGCGGGGATCAAAGGGACCGAGAGAGAGTGCTTGTGCATGTTGGCGATGGCGACTTTGCTGTCGTGCAATTGGAGGAGTCAATAAGCAACATTCACTCCAAGGAAAATACCAACCTGTCGATGAGTCTGAGTATCGAATGGCGGAGGAAAAAAGGTAGGGGGGTTTGCTGTGGTGAAAGAAAGCACAAACCGGATTGTAGGTGGCTCAAAACAAGGTAACAACCGGATAATCCACTGATTGAGATGGTTACAGGCACTTCCTAGTCCCTTGTGACCTTTTTTGACGTTGACGAGGGCTGTAGGGACGCTGACAGACGACGGATGCGAAGAAACGAAGGCTATCTACCGCAACGACAGCCAACGTGAGGTGCAACCAGCTTGGAAGTGTAAGCTGCCGTGGGAAATTGCTTAAAGAGCGCGTCGTCGCGTAATAGTCACGTGATCCAAACACAATCAGAAAAGTCATACGCTGACACTTGTCAAGCTTCAAGATCGCACTCCTTGTTTGTTGACCTGCAAGTAGCGGCCTGCAAACGGTTGCGATAAGGGTTTTCACTCGCTGTAGTTACAACAACCTGACGAGACGGCCGCTGGCATCGCTGATCCAAGTACGGACAATATTACAAGGTCGTGAACTGCGAAGCGTGGGTACTGAACTAGGCAACTTCCTTGAACGTTATCGAATAATCGGGGGGAGGCAATATCCCCCGCATTCAACCTTCTCGGTAACGACATAGGCGTTTCTGCAAGTCAGGGTCTGACGGTTCGTATCATACTTGCTCACGTCCGGCATACACAATCCCGAAACATACCGCAGAGATGAGAGCGTCCAGTTCTCCCCACATGTCAAGCGATCAGGCGCGACACCGTAGCCGAGAAACACGAAGTCTCGGGATGCTACGCAGTTGGTATCCCTGGATACAGACAAGGTGTACTCAAGCAATGTCCGGAGGAGCATGTGGCCAATGGACGGTCCTCCCATCTCAAAGGTTATACGTTGTGCACGCAATCAACTTGGAGTCTCGCACAACTTCCATCGCTAACTGCCAAGGAGTCAGCTTGTGGCAGCATCAGGTCCCCCAGACCTAAATTAGGAATGTCTACATTGGAATTGCCACACATCTCGGGAATTCTCACTAGGTAGCGGGTGCGATGCATTATTGGGTGCCGCGGACCGGACGCCGGTGGATGACCTTATCAGATTAAATGTCCAGGAAAGTCGGGGGGAACGTTTACTCAGGATATCGCGTTTGTATGACGGATGGTGAGCCCCCAATGGTGGTCATGAACCCAAGCAGACATTTACCGAGTATACTCCCAAACTGTTGTCCATATTGTTTCAGTGGCTCAAGGAAACGTTATATTACCCTAGGCGATAGAGCGGTGACTTCTCTGCACCAAGAGGTAAGAAATTATTCTGCGATAAATATATTATGACTTTCCACACCCTCACTTATTTGTTGTCAAGCCACGAGAGAACCCCTCGGCGAGTGGTTGAAGTCCGTACTTAATCATATCTATGCAGTGCCGTAATGCCGCCAGAGGGCAGGTGAAAGCGCACAGGCCTGCGACGCTCACATGGTTCTGGCGGTGGATACCGGACAATACCCAATTCCAGTCCGTCGGGACTACCTTATCAACAATCTAAGAGAAAGGTGATCAAAGCCCTCGCCGGTGATTTGAACATAGGATCTAATGAGAAGGAGACGATAGCCCGACGTGTCTGTTCATCATTACACTTGCATCGTCCACAGCGCGGGCATCAGGCAGTACTGAAGAGGCAGAAAAAAAGGAGTGTTCGAGTGAGTATCTACCGCAGCGGACTCGAGTCAGGTTCTAACCTTAACAGTTAGTTGCCCGGAAATGACTTACACGTCGCTTGCACGAAATCAGTCTCTCGTAAACATCAGCCTTGACAAGCTAAGGGTTTATGTTGTCAATGCCTATTTCGCCTCAAAGTAGAAGTGATATCGTTCGTCGTCGATTAAGGATACGTACCTCAGGACGGAAGGATTTTGTGCTCTCGTCCCCTGATATTCACAACTTTTCGGAAATCAGCCATGGGGGATATGTATATAGGATGTTTTGAAGGTGCGGAGTTGTCCTGGCCCTAGACTCATCATCTTGGTGTTAGGAACCGTCAATTCCAAGATCTGTAATAGGTATAGTGGCAGTAAAACGAAGGTACTTCTTCCATATAAAGCAGACTGCCAAGGTTATGTGAATGCAGTGTCTGCAACCTCGCTCCATGGGACTTTTACTGGCGCTTCCAAACTACGACATCAGTAACAAAACGAAAGACACTTGTTTGGCAAGAGCTCTGGATCCAAACAAACGCCCTGACAAGAGTCGCAAAAGGGCATTCCAAGCTCGCGACCCATTTCTTCCTGGGCTAGTTTCAGAAAATATCTAGAAGATGGCTGGCATTTGCAACTCGTTTCCGTTCAAGCCAAGCTTTCTTCGGCATGACTCTGTTTTACCGATGGCTCAGGGCCGTATCACTTGGCACACGTCCTCATCCGGTCATCGGTTCACGTATGTAGGTTTGTTTCATTTTTTCTGATAATTGACTAAGGCGGTCGAGCCGTGATAGCCAGCTCGAGCGAGAGACCACACAAACAACAAACAGTCCGGCTGTGTGCGCTCTCGTTATAATGTTATCAGTTGTCGTAAGAATTCCAAGTTTGGAAGGCTAAGAACTTAGCGACACTTCGCCGAGGATTGCAATCAAGAGAGACTGCGGCTTTCTTTGAATGCACAGCACTTGGGGTCTTGATTCGGATTGAAAAACCTGCACCTTGGTTTACGGCCTCCTACTACGAACCCCCCTTGGCGAGTAACTGCCTCATAGGACCATTGCCACATCGTTTGTAGAAAAAGTCTCGAGAACGATCTCTCTAATGGAGGGCAGCTTTGTACTCCCCCCTCCAGTTCTGGAACAACGGTGCCCCCGATCGCCTTCATGTCGACGTCCAAAGAGCCCCAGCGACCCGACAATCGTGACAGTCAAAAGGTTTTTTCCTGCAAGAAATTGACGAGCAACGTGCAGTAGTGCCTTTGGCAGGGTACTGCTTCATGACCGGCTTCCTGTGAGTTCGGCTGGTTAGCAAGTGCGTGTAATAACTATGACTGACATACGTACAGTAACGCAGTCTGCTTCTCGGCAATCTTCGCGTGGTGCGCGTCTCAAACTGGAAATACCATCCAGGTAATGTTCCGAACTTCTTGACGATGCAAGTACGTCCGAGCTCACTTCGTTTACTAACCGATAGCTCTCCATTTCGATCGGTCGCCTTTTAGACAAGCAACCAGACCGCTTCTTCCACATAGCTGATCGCCTCGCTCTCACGTCCTTGCTCAGTTTCGTCCTGGGTGGTTTCGTCGGACGTGTCGGTGAGACAGTTGGGTACAGTGCTCGTATATGGTTGGTATGCGGAACTCTACTCCAGGCCCTCCTCACCGTCGGGGCTGCTATCGCGATTTGGAAGAGTCACATGCCTTGGTATGCAGAGCCGGGTAGCGGCCCAATATGGACATCAACATTAGCCTTCCTTGGCTATGGATTTATGAGCGCCAGTATGGGCCTGCAAGGTGTTATGGCTAAGCGTCTCAACACCCAATTCTCTACCTCAGGTCAGTCATATAAAAATGTGCATTGGCCTGGAACTCAATTGCGGTCGTTGATCTAGTCGTACTCACATCAGTATGGTGCGAGTTGATATCCGAACCCAGGCTATTCCACCTTCGGAGGGCCGTTGTAGAGCGTGATCATAGATTGTTGACTATTTTTTGCATGCTGTTGGGTGGGTTTTCAGGGCGCTGTGTGCTCGACGATGTAGGCCCATCAATCACGTTGGGGATAGCAGCTGGACTGCGTCTAGTTATCAGTGGTTGGTGGCTCCTGATCCCGAAGAAAACAGAGGGGGAGTTCAATGGGGAGAATGACGACGGGTTCCGGAAGTGATGCATGTGGATCTGTAAATTTTCTTGGACCATGACAACGTTGCATTCGTTTTTTACAGCTTACCGTAGATGTCTTTGGTGCCCTCCACCTCACATAGATCTCCGTAGATTTCCTCCAACGTCCGTGCTCACCTCAGTAGGGTCTCTTCGCATACAAAACCTTCTACCTGCGCCGATGCTTACGAAAATTCGATGCTCGACGCATACACAATTAAGGGGGCAAACCGGCGAGGCAAACTTATTTTGTTTGACATACAACCACCGCGTGCGAGCGCGTGGCCATCCATCCAATACGCTGGCGGGGGAGCCAGGAGTCCGCCATAGAGAACACCTCTCTCTCAATAAGCACCATCATGAAAGTTAGCTTCAGAGACATACCTCGTAGATGATCGGGTGGTGGGAACGCTTCCAATGATAAGTGCCATACTGCGGAGAGGAAGAATGAATGAATTCGTAGGCGCCACGGAAAGCCCGACATACTGGAGTACCATCTGAACGGCAGGGAAACATACGATGCTCATCCCTATCACGTACGCTGGCCCCCAACAGGGAACTGCTCTCCTGGAGGGTTGAGGGCACTAGTCAGGACCGAGAGCCTTCGACGACGAAGGTACTCGGCGGCATACTTGCAGAAGGTTAGAATCTTGTGGGGACCTTTCAGAACAAGGGCGATATGGCGATTGGAGAAACTTGAAGTGCTAGCCTCAAATTGATAGCTACAAACTAGGTCCGATTCGCCCGTAAGGATACTTCAAGAGCACCGGGTTCAAGCACTGGCTAAAAAGCACAGACATAGGAAGCACATGCAAGTCTGCGACAGTCACACTTCGGGTACGACAAAGGGGAAGATGCAGTGCCAGCCAGCCTCCGGCTAACGTTGGTGGCAGTGCCACTCTGTCTCGTCCCACGTTCTATTATTAGTAGCAACGGGACATGATCGAATTGCGAAACGACCGAGTTTCACGTACTGCACTGAGGGAACAACACAGGGCTCGCGCTGTGCCGTCATGACGAAACGGGCAATATTATGTTTGGTGTCTTCCGAAGAGAGGTGGTTTTTGCTTTAACCACGTCTACCCACTGACGGCATTTCGATCTCAACTACGTTGAAAACCACAATTTCCCTGTCAGGCGAATCCGTGCTTGAAACATGTCTCACACGCCGCTATCTTTTTGACTCGGTGCGCTGCGTTTGCAACGCACCGGCCAAAGTCGGAGCTTCCTAGCATGGCTTCACGGTGTGCACCCGAGGGCCGGTTCCTATGTATCCGGAAGCGACGTGCTAGCATTTCGCGCATATTTGGCCTGACCATGTACCCAGGTGCTTGACGCCGTTTGGTGACTTGGGACACGACAGGACTCCTGTTCCTCTTCTAGATTTAATTGGGGTATAAAGGTATTCTCGGTACCACGAGGGCTCACACGAGCTCCGAGATTGGCCGGAATATGGATATGTACCCGCCATTATCGACTTCGTGAACTCATCCGTCACTCATGGCTCCTTGATAGTTCCAGCACCACCCGAACTTTTCGCCACGTGCAGCGATTGAACCATGCTTCGCCGGCGCAATCGGATGTGCCCGCGAAGTGGCCGGCATGCTCAACCTAAGATATGAACGGGAATATCGTTCTAGGTGACAAATACGCATAATGCGGCGGCCGCCAAGACGCCACTTATCGATTACAACTTTACCGCGTTCATGCTGTATAACCTACCGATCAGAAAAGTAGTGCCAAGCTGTTGAGCATTCTATGATCACTGTGAGAAGTCGTTGACCTGTGAGTTAGCGGCGCGGGACTACATCATATCCATCACAAGGCTCCCGCCTTCTAACCTAGTCCTCTCCTCTTTCCCTCTGGACAACATGAAACCGCGAGTATCGGACGAAGAATCAAGGCACGGGAGGCTCTGGTCTTGAGCTAGTCCCGCTATGTCCGTATGGCTGCAACTTACCCCCGTTAGATGGGGAAAAAAACGTAAGTCTCTGCTACATTGGCACCTCATCCCCACTTTCCAACATCGATAATGTCGTATGGTGTCCAAACGACTGGCCTTGGAACGATGCGTAAACGTCGCAAGGAAGACTTATTGTATGGGTATTCACTATCTTTTATGACAAAACCCAGGCTGGACAAACCGCATTAGAGGAAAGCTGGATTAGGAACCAGCGAACGTCGCGCGAAGCGAGGAGCGGAAAAGTGCGTATTACATACATACGTCGAAAGCAATTGATTTTTGTGGGGGGGGATTAATCGATTTTTTCCCCCTATAGCAAGAATAATGTGACGGAAAGTGCAATGCATGTCCAGCACCATCGAGCGGGCTGCGAGGACGTCAAAGCAACGGTATGGCAGGATGGAATGTGCCTTCCAGTCATTCACGTGTGTCGTGCTGACGGGGCTGACGAGTGCGAAGTAAGTGCAATGACGAAATCGGTTCATTGACTCTTGGGGCCTCCGTTACACTTTGGTGCCCGTCCCCTCGTACTACCAAATGTTGCGCGACGATGGACAGTCTGCAGAGATATTTTCGGCGTCTAAATCATTTTGTCGATCAACCTCCCATGTAGGGCACTGAAATGCACTGCAAGTTATACTTACATGCCACAACGCACAGCCCCGCGCCCATTGCCTTTCACTACATACCGTAGGGTGCACGGCACAGAAATACTGTCATTGGACGGCAACCACCGGCGACAACAACCACGATGGCAACCTACCACCCTGTGACCGGGAAGTACCGTGGCCAAACCCGCATGCGTGTTGAAAATTGTGCACTGTCCAAGGAATGCCACGCATGTTTCAGGTGGGTGTCAGGGGAAACTCTTGAGGCAACGTCTCAAGTTTCCTAAAACATTCGGAGTTGGGTTTGAGAATTCGCGGCGTACGAGGCAGTGGAATGGTGCGACGACTGATAGGAGCCATAATAATCCCTCCCAACCGGATGGGCAGTGTTGACTGATATACCTAGTCAGAAGGGACAGCACCGAAGTGACCTGAAACGGATCACTTGAAGTTGAACTTACTGCTGATAATGGGGGGAGGGGGAGCCGCTGTGGACCATTTCTCCAACTTATGGATGTAAGTTGGCACGGTAGGAGGGTGTACTCTTCAATTTGGTAAGGCTCCAACCTTCGGCGATCCGGGCCAGAGGAGCGCGTAGAAAGGGAAGCCACCCACTTTCGCCAAAAACCACGGTTTTCCTCAGTCACGGGCGCCTCCGTAATTCTGGTTCCGTGGGGGGACAGGCACGGTGGCAGTGGTTACGGAACTTGACCACTGCTGTCCGGGCAAAAACTTCACTCGGATGCATCAGAAATACTGGAGGTGGAAATCCAGTCCTACAGTAGATCAAAATAGGCACATGATCTGGGCATCGCCGAGAGTGCAGCGGTGGTATAGCCCGCAGTTCATCCCTTCCAATGCTCCCAAGTCAACTATCATATCAAGGTCGGTGGCATGAGGTGGTCCTCTCGGCAATAGCAAGCCGCAGTAATGTCACCGCGATCCTATTCCTGCCATGCTTGCCAAGAACGCTGCATTTCCCGTACAAACAACTTTGGGTGTCGTCTGACGGCAAACTCTTCGATTTCCCTATAAGAGACTCCCAGTGTGTTCCTCTCTGCGGCAGCATCTTCTAACACTCACCTAACTGCTTCAATTAAATATGTACGATGATCCCCATCTTAGCTTTGCTGTGTCTGTCATCACTGGGGGAGACAGAGCAAATCATTGAGACTTTTGAATCCAAGATTACACTTATGTAAGGAGCGCCCGCCCCTTTTGCTACATCGCTCATCTTTGATGATACGATTGCAAAAGATGTACCCAAAAGACGGACTCGTTCGAGAACATGACAACGGCCCCGTGTCCCTGAGAACTTTTCATAGAGGAAATCGTTGTTTTCAAACTTGACGAGGAAGGGTGACCGTGACCAAGCAGTGAAAACTGGGAACTGGAGTAATCATACCTGCAATTGGCACCTTTGAGCGTGCCTTACACAAGGGAGAGTTACCTTGTACAGGAAGTGGCGGACTCTTGAGTATACATGCGCATAGATGATTACTGTAAGAGCGATGTCGATACCGACGGCTTGCTACACAGCCAATCGAGCTGGCATCAATAGGGCACCAAAGGACGGGAACCAGGACCGGACCCAGAGTAGCGATCCCACTTCCTGGAACACACGAGATCGTACCGCAACAGGCGGTGCCGACATACCAGTATGACCTTGTGGACCCAGACTGAGAAAAGAACAGCTACGAAAACGAATCGGTGGAGAATGGAGCCGTCAGGGAGTGGCACGTCCGTTGCAACGTTAGTATTTATGGGTAGACAAGCACGGGTGAAAATGGTACAATGAGGAGCAGATCCGCGTTAGCAGAAATGGATGTAGGATTTCACGTGTAGATGTGCCAATCAACTACCGCACTGCCATGGGACCGACGCGGCCAATGTGTGGAACAACGCGGGCGGGATTCAATACAAACACGGATGCTGTATTTTGCGGGCGCACACAGGCACAGCAATAACAAGCCTTTCGATTGATTTGGGGTTGATCGGGTATGTCACCGTACAGGAAAGGGATCTGGCGGGCGAGATCTGGTGGGGAACGTTATACGAGGCATCTGTTGTTTCGCCCCCAGTACGACGTCGGAAGCAGCGAGAAACAAGGGGATGCGATCGTGCGATGGGGCCGGATTTCGTATGAAAGGCGACCGTGACGGAGGGTGTGCGGAGAGCACGCCAGGGTTGGGATTGGCGGGCGAGCCAGACTCTCAGCTCGCCAATCACCGGCGACACGCGTCGACGTCAAGCCATTCCTATCAGTCTTAGTGCTTCGTACGACAATCTGCAGATGACCGTGACAGTATTCTCCGTGCACGGCGGGGGTGAGGAAGCGGGAATAGTGTGATGGCCCAATCGGATGACGATGCACAGGCCGATAAGGAAGGAATCAGATGTATCACCCACTTCACTACCCACATACTGCAATAAATAGCCAGCTGCAAAAAATGTCAGAACCTCGACCACCACGACCACTGCCCACGATGTGCAACTGGCACTCGCTCCCAACAGAACTCCTCATCGACATCGTGAACCGCCTGCCTTCCAGTGCAGTCAGGACACTCGCCGTCACGTGCCGATCATCCCACTCGCTCTGTCTCCCAGCCATTTTCGCCAACGTCGTCCTTCCATCCGTCGAGTCCCTGCAGGCGTTCGCTCTCCACGTCCCAAGACAATATGGTCGATACATCCTCTCTCTGTCGGTCTGCACGGAGCAAAAGGGCACACCTCTCGAGCATTTCTCTCCCACAGACGCTCTCGTCACGATCCTCTCTTCTGCCTCTCGCCTTCAGTCTCTCGCACTTTCACTCGCATCGCCCCTCGACCCACCCAAAATAATACCAGCGTTTGGTCACTTGGAAGACTGTGCACACCCTTGACGTACGCAACTGTGGCCTGGAGGAGGATACTCCTTTGTACGTCATCCGATTCCCGTAACTCTTCTCACTCATACTGATACATTTGCTAGATCAGAGCGGCTCGTCGTGTCCCTTGCTGCTTCCCTCCCTTCCCTCACCCACCTCAGACTCTCCCGCATCTCCAGATCTGCTGCATGCGTCGACCTATGCGATGTACCCTACAATGTCCCCGTCGCCATGCACGACTTCGACGTTCCACCACATTCCCGTCTAGGAACAAACCTTGCCCTACCTTCCCTCCTTACTATCCCAACTCTGAGAGTTCTCGAGATACGCGACACTTGGCTGGGATGCGACTCCAAACTTGATATTAACCCTGACGAATCGCGACCTTGCATCGAAAAACTCCTGCTCACAGGAAACATGTATACCTCAGACAACCCAGCGCTTGACAATGACGCCTACACAGCATGGGTCCGTGCTTGCGGCCCTTCAATCAATACACTCACCCTCGGGACGGCACTCGCACCCAAGGCGGACATCGTCCCTTCCTCACCTTCCTTAGCCTCTCATTTAGAGAGAGAAATATCCTGGGACAGCGGGGAAGCAGAACTTCCACGAATATCTCATTTACACATCGATGCATCCCTCGTAACCGTGGATACCCTCTCCTCCACAATGGAGGTTCTCAGCAACTGTGGGATCACTCGAGTCACCATTTCCTATGGCGACGATGCCTCATCACTCCAGACGCTAGATGAGGAAGACGATTTCATACGGCAGTGTGCATTGGATGATCTCGCAGAATGGAAGGATGCCATAGAAGAGTTTCTCCAGTCGCTGGGAAGCGGACAGTGGCACGCATTGAGACGGATCGATGTTACCTTGGGGAAGGACGTGAGGGCGACGTGGGAACTATGATTTGGATGATAGAGAGCCGCATGTGAACTCGAGAGCATGGGAGTTGACATGGACGAGCACTGTTACATGTAACCAAGGCGGCTTTCGTCGACGACGGCCCCGTCTCCTAGTAGTCATGATACCCTGTTGTTTATACACGAAGGAATGTACACCAACAACTCGTAACGTCGGTGTCTTGACGTCGGAGCAACTCGATCATCGGCACCGAGCCAATGTTGCATCATCGATACGCCTTATTCAAACGCGCCAAATGTGTGATAATTCACGTCGGTGCTGTTGCATAGCCATCAGCGGCCGGATAAGCGCAGTTCCCCTACGGCTTGCCAGAGATCCAGTGGGTCCCAGTTTCTGTCTCACATTGCCATTCAGTATCACGACATCGGAGGTGCTAACATCTCCCGTGTTATTACCTGGATCAATAGAATACCTCCTGCTGTGGACACCTGCGCACGACTTTCCCGGCCCCGCCGCCACCGATCATCCGAGCACACTTGCTGTTCGATTTCCGCCGAAGATGTCGATGTTCTGTGGGGAGGATCTAGAGATATCGGCGGCATTGCCGGGGACGGTCGCACATCGACGACCGTAGTACGATGACCCTGTTAACCTCATAACGGCCTCAACTACTACACGGTCCTCGGTGCCTCGTCGGCTAAATCACGCAAGTCTGATATTCCCAACCCTGTGGAGACTAAGACACATGGTCAAGGCATACGAGAGATTTGCCTACGGTTATACCTTTACATGAACGCCTCGATCACATGCACCAATATGGTTGAGGTGCGGACCTCCACGGCAGGAATGGTCACAGCACCCCGTAGATTCACGAAACGAAGGCGGTTCCATGGACGAGGAATGAGAGTCCATTGAAGCACAGGATGTCGTTGGGAGAAGCAGTATCAGCATATCCGCGGGCTGGCGCAGAATTTCCCGACGCATTACCATCGTACATAAGCTTGCTTACAGATACTCTCTGATTGTGAGACCTAGTCGCGGGTGCCGTGGGGGGTGGGGTAGGTTTCACAGAAGGGTCGTCGACACCCGCTACGGCAGGAAAAATACTGCCCTGGGTAGAAACTCGCGGGTTACTAGGCATGCTCAGTTGTAGTTGTCGTACGATCGTCGGCTGAAAGGGCGGAAACCGAGGAATATCGGCCAGCAGCTTGGTTCGGATTTGTGGTCATCGACATTATTGCCCAGAACGACGCCCAGCCCCTCGTGAGTTTCTACAACGTTCAGGGACTTCTAAGGCGCATGGCAATTTCGTTCACCTCGGAGTCCCCCGTCATGCATAGAAGAGCAGCACGGAGAGAAGAAGTTAAGCGGGCAACGACCGAAGTCTGGACTCAGCGGATGCCCCCCGATGTTTCCGGCGTCCGATCGGGAGAGTTTTTGCCAAAAAGAAAATGCCACCTTGTCTCTGGGCCCATCCATCGTCCTTGCACTGGTAGTCTCAGTGCGACCGTCGGGTGCGTCGGGTGCGTGATATGGCATCAAGGAACCCTTGGATGTGGAAGTATAGCCTGTCGGCGAGTTAGTTTCACTTGAAGTACTAGTTCCTGCAGTAGTTTGTTCGGTTGGGCCACAGGTTCCAGAGAACGCACTGCCCCGAATTTGTACTTTTAGAACCTCCAAGGTTGGGCTACACGACAGAAAGACTACATACACCTCGAAATCATTTATTAGCTTTTGCCTGCGGCGAAGTGCACCTACGATAGAAAATGTAATGTTGAACGAGAAAAAAAATGCGGCGAATCTAGTAAGTACTGACTAGTTTATATGTAAGTGCGGATGAGTGTACATATGTATGAATCCACAGCAACGCATTTATGAGCTGGCATTGTATGTTGATTAGCGTATTGAAATGGTAATGACTTACGATGCCGTCCTCCACTGTGCCCAAGACCCAGGCAGTCCTCGTCTTCGTCTATTGCTCCTCCCAGCTGTACCAGACTCATACCCAGAAAAAACGTGGTGGCAGCCTTCTTCATCTTCACCACCATTACCTGTCGTCCATTCACGTCCTTCGCTCGTGCCCCACGACCGATTCCACCAGTCTGGTCGGCTTCTTCCCGTTGACAACAGACTTGACCGGTCCGAACCGCCTGCTACCGTACTGCTCGCCGCCTCGTTCCTTGGTGGTTGCAAGTGTTTTCGCAAACTCCGGACAGAGTGTTGCCGCCTAGGTGGAACTAACAATCGGTCCAAGCCAAGTTCGTCGTCACCATCGTCATCGTCGTCATCGCTGGGTGATTCATTCCCTCGAGTATCCATTCCCCAGCCTCCGAGATAACGATGTTGAATCTCCCACCCATCGTTCTCCACACGAGTCTTAGCTAGCGAGGGTACAATTTCCGTGTCTTTGTCTTTTCCTTTCTGTCCACTCCGGGAGCCTGGTTGTTTGCCAGTCCTCCATGACTGATTCAGCCAGTTGGAACGTATTTGCGGGTGCTTGTCGATTATACTGGTTCGCACAGGGGATGTTGTGCGTGAGGTCGGCGCGGAACGACATAACACCACTGCATGATGTACTTGTACTTCGCATATCTTGGCTTTCTGACCCTGAACTTCCAGGCGCAACAGTGACGGTTTCCTCGTCGGTCGGGGCCCCTTGTTTTGCAGGGTAGAGTGCACTGACAATGCAGAACTGGACTTCTGCGTGGCAACTGTCCGGGCAGATGCTGTATCTGACGTAAGTGCCGTGCCGGCTCCAGATAATATCGCTCTGGTGACGGATTCAAGCCAATTTCGAGGTAAAGGCGGCTGGGAGAGTTGGTCCTTGGCTTCCCGCTTGTATTCATAGTTCGATACGACTTCGTGATCATTTGGACGGAATACGTGACGATGTTGTTGTGTTCCGCGATGGCGCCCATGGGTTGCTTGCAGTCGTTGATGTGAGCGCAGTGAGATCTCGGACGAAGACGGGCACTTGATCAGAGGCTGTATATTAGGCGCCGACGCCATATGCCTGAGATGGGCATGGGAAATGGGAACATGTGCCTGGCCCAACTTCGATGGTTGCCGATGAAGGGATGGCCTTTGTTGTTGCATAAGGTGATAACGTGAATGGTGCGGAAGTGCACGTGAAGACTGATGAGGTTGCACGATGTGTCGTGCAGTCCCGGTAGATGGATGAATGGACTCCGCCGAGCCCAGTGCCGAATTGATCCGCATCCGCTGCACTGTAATGTGTAAGCTCTCCGTGGAGAGGTTCTGCGAATAGTCAGACAGAGAACTGATTGACGACGTCTTTGGCACCCCATTTAATTGCTGAATTCGAGGGGAGGGTGGGGAAGGTGCAGAGGACACTTGTCCTTCGGCTTGCTGCGAAGTGGTCGGGGTGGAGACCTCACCTGAAGTCGCCGCCTCGCGACACATACTTGAGTTGCGACTAACAAGTCCGGTAAGAAAGCCAACCACGGCACCGACACCACCTCGTATACTGCCGTTCGATCGGCCTTCCTGCTTCCCCAACGAATTCCTCGTAGACCGCTCCGCCTCAGGTGTGAACACCCGCGTCTCTCTGTACCCTGCCTCTCTAAGCAAGTCTTCGAGGCGCTCGTAAGTCTTAGAAGTGCCACGGCGGTGTAGTGGGACACGCCCAAGCGATTCTGGATAGCGAGTCGTTGTCCGACCACGAGGCGGGGTCACAGGCGTAGATGGAACGCCAGGGTGCGCCGATGACGTTGCTTGAAGCGACGGTAACTCAGGAGCAAGCTCTGACGAAACGGAAGGTCTTGGAGAGGATATATGATCCTGTAGAATAAAAAGTGTTTGATAGGGCGTAAGAACCTCAGGTCTTCGCTATCATTTAATCACGGCCACGCACATGCACATGCACATTGACCTGCAAACCACCATCAGCTGTAGTCGCTTGTCCTGACATGATGGCAGCCTTGTAGTCCGATCGAACAACGTGGGCAGGAACTGACCCGTTCGTCGTCCGGTCGGGGAAGATCCCCGCAGGTAGATGGTGCTCTACCGCTGATATAGTGCGGGAAATAGATGCGGTACCACTATTTGAATGGGAGACGAGGTAATTCAATGAAATACGATTCTACGAAGGATGATGCGGACGTCCTTGAGTGAGTTGGGGTATACCCTCGCAGGCGTGCGTGGGGCGATGATTAATACGACCTAAGGACATAGCACGGGTGGCATGTGCCAGCAAATATAGCCTAACCGTGTCTCTCAAAGCACACCAGAAGAAAAAAAAATGGACCAATCCCGGAAGTCGACCACACCTGGTCCATGCCAGCTGTCTCTCGCGAGCGATGTTTCGTACGACGCCGGGTCATTTGTCTGCGTGTTACCACCCACTCACATCTTCAAAGCATGCCTCAAAACTTGGCAGACTAGCAGTGGTATTCATTGCCTACAAAGGGACTAGCGCAGCGCGCTGACAACTACACCCGTTGCACAGCGTCGGACTAAACGGCACACACAGCTACATCCATGAGTGCGTGACTGGTGCTCAAAGATTCTCAACGTCATCACAGTCTTCCTTCTCTTCGAGCAGGCACTGCCGTCGTAGGGCGGTCTGCTCCTCAGAGCTCTTGAAAACAGTGCTAAGTTCGAACTTGTTATCACATGCTATCCGGAACTCCTCTGCTCGGGTGGACTTGACACGTTGGAGATATGATAGAATGTGTAAAGCGTCCTGGCAAGTACATGAGCAGCTGGAACGCGGGGTCAATTCCCGTAAACCGACCTCGACAGAAAGCCTGATATCGTCTTTCAAAACAGTGAATAACAACGATTCTACGTCTTCCGTCGGGTTCCCGAGGAATTCGCAAGCCTCGGCGCATGCTAAGATAGCGGAGGGAGAAGTCGAATGTGATTGCAGATATTGAGAAGTAAACACATCCAATGAGATTTCCTCCGGTTTCAAAGCAATTAGAGTTTCATGGAGAACGGATTTAACGGGAGCAGTAATTGAATCGGATACCGAAGAGACTGCCACCGATAACTTAGTAGTCACAGAAATAAACCATAAAGACTCACCTGTTTTGCCGAACTGTACAACTCGAAGATGTAACTGTGGGTGTTGTGCATCCATAGCATGAGCATGCGTAAGGGCCCGAGCAGCTTGCAAATATTTCTCTAACAACACTTCTACAAATCGTTCAATACAGCATAAGCGGAGACACTCACTCCGCCGCATTGCGACATCAAAGTTTGCTAGGCATGCATCTATATTGCGTTTTCCAGACTCCTTGAGTGTTGCCAGGAATTTCGCGGCCCTCTCAAGCGCATCATCTGCTAGAACCATCTTCACACCATCCGGATCCTCGTCTTTTGGTATAGGAGCATCAAGTCCCTTGTCTTCGGATTGGTTGGAAACTGCAGAGAATATACGCCAGCGTAAAGAACTAAATGTGTACAGATGAGGACGGATCCATAATTCACCCTTTTTGTTGGCGGCGTCCTGGGATTCTTGTGATGGATCATTCCCTTTATGCGCCGCCTTCTTTGCTTTTGACAGGGCTTTCTTGGACGCATCAGTCGTTTCTGTGCGCCGAGTAAGTGAACAATGCCTATGCTCGGAAAATTGGCACACTAACCAGCAGAGGGCTGCAACGATTTGCCAAGTGACGGATCATCATGCAGTCTTATCCATATCTGTATGTTCATAAATTAAAACGGACATTTTCACATAGAGGCAGACCGACCCGAGTAGCTGACACTACCGCGTGGACATACACGGGATGGGACTGAACCTCGTCCTCCCACTTCAACATGCTGGCAAGAATCTATATGAGATGTTCAACACAGCCCCGTGACTACTTACTCGAAGTACGGAAGTAGAATAGTTTTCCGGATGGAGTACTGGTGGAAGTCATACTGATCTTCGCGAAAGGCCTCAAACACCTGCGAAGTACTGACTCAAGGAGGTCCAGACTCTACGTCATACGTACCTTCTGGATAGTGTAATATTTTTTGAGGGCAAGGTTAAGCTTGCCGATGCGTCTGTAAGCATCCCCTACTTCAACCAGGTAGTGCAACGCTTGCATTTCGGTCAGGTCTGCTCCAGGTGTAGCTGCACCCTTCTGTGGAGGACACTGTAAAACCGACAGCGTAAGGCTCGGTTTATAGACTCACCCGCGTGAATAGCCCAAAAATCTCTTCTGCTTCGTCGATCATGCCAGCTCGAAGACGATACTTCCCAGACTTCGTATTAATAAACCGGTCTTGGCCGTCCAGTTTGCGTGCCTCGTCCATGGATCGCACCGCGCCATACGGATCACCCGCCCTTTTCAGAACTTTCGCCTTCGTCATGTATAGTTCTGGTAGTGTTGGAGTGTGCTCCACTGCAAGGTTCAAGATCTCGAGGGCCCTTCGATGCCGACCCAAAAACGAATAATGTTGTGCAAGGAAGTAGAGTGTCCATAGGTATTTGGCCGGTTCCGACTGCGATGCTGGATCAACGAGGAAGATGCACGGATATCTTCCACGATTTCTTCTATGACTTGACATTTGACAGGATCGGCATAAAGTTTCTTGACGTTACTAAAGAGAGAAGGTATGCCTTTGCTGAGCGCCACTTCTATGTACGGCTTTGCCAATCCCCTAAATCTATCACCTAGAAGGAGGATTCGCAATTGGCTCGAAGTGAGAGGAGGATTTGTACCTTGGGCCACAGTAAGTGCCAGCTGCCGAGGAGCGTATGCCTTTGGAAAGTGTACCGAAAACTCAGAAAGCAATGCAAGGGCTTTTGTACACGAGTCCTCATCAAGGTCACCTTAACTCCAATGTAAGAGAAAAAAGCCACGACACAAAAGAAGGGGTCAATATTACCGAGATCAATTCCTTGATTCGCAAGCACGGCTTGGTAATAATCACTGCACTCGGGATTGAGGTCAAGGAGTGCGCGCCATTCTGATTCCGCTCGAGTGCTCCATTCCGCTACTTGTGGGCTTTCCTTGTTGGTATTCATCAACTTCGATAAAATGCGAGCTAATGAGAGAAGATTAGGAACGGCGTGGAAGCAGGGGAAGCGCTCACCTCTGAACGTGTGAGTAGCCGTGCGGTCCACGATATACCTATCCTTGGATTTTTTGTCGAGGAAGGCAAGCGCGTCCTGAAGATGACCCAGATCTTCTAACACATGGACGTGGAAGAGTAGAAATTCCGAATATTCTGCATCATTTACTGGGCACTCCTGGGAGAGAATTCGAGTGAAATGGTGCATAGTATGCAAACATAGAATTTACCCGAAGGAGACCCTGAAAGTGTTCCAAGACGCGCTTGGCCTCTACCAGGTTGCCGCTCAACTGATATGCGACAGCAAGGCCGACCCAATGAGCCCGAAAGCTGGGGCGTAGCCGCAACATATGTAGGCGAGATTCTACGAGAGACTCGTATGCGCGTGTCTGCGTCTGTAGGACCGACGTTTCACGAACGATATTGAAGTTGTCCTAACCACTTCGTCACGAAAAAACGTGGATCGAGACATAAAAAGAGGCGTACTTTGTCAAAACGTAACGCCTGCATATAGGATTTGAGCGCTTCCTCATACTTGTGCTCTCCCTTTTGTACGAGAGCCCAGACGTGCCAGCAAATATGTGAGGTGAGGTCTTTACGCATACCTTCCCTTATGAGCTTTATACCCTCCTCTCTCTGCCCGAGATGCACCAGGATGAGACCCTTCATACACATTGTTTCTAAGCGGAATTTATTAAAGTATTGTACATGCCAGGTATCCACACCGGAAAAACTCTTACCGCCATGGTCTGGATACTTTTTCAGTAACTGATCAGCCACTTTTCTGCCCTTTGTCAATTGCTTGAGCTCATAACACGAGAGCAAGTCCTGAAAGGCCTTGCGGTCCTTTTGCGCGAGTGTAGCTTGCTGCGATGACATGGAAAGTGAGGGAGAAGCGGGACTCTACAGTGATTAATATCGACTCGAGTCGACGTCGAGCCTCGCCAGTGCCGCAAACCAGGATGATCAAAGTAAGTAGCAGGCGATTAAATCACACGAGTCAACAGGGCCGGCTTCTCGGCCAATTTCGTCGGCGGTTCAATCGCCATGTCCAAACCAAGTCGGCATTTGAATGTTGCTTTGCCTGATCTCACGCGTTAAGTACTCCAGTGACAAATGTGACCATCCGACTGACTAGGGGCGGAGTACGGCGTCACGATCGTGGTTTTGAATCTCCGATACTCCGACCTGTCGGACGCGAGACGCGTTTGGCGAGTCGTCGAGGGGCCATTGGATTCGACACCTGACTGCCACGATGGTGGCACAGACGCGTACGGCGAATGCGACACAGAAGAAATTCTCTTTCAATGAGAAACTGGTCGGGAAGAACCTTGGCACCGACGTTTTACTCAAGAAACTTAAAGCCCTGCACACCGAACTTGCCGAACTCGACCAAGAAACAGTCGACGTGAATTCACTCTCCTCCGTTCGGACCCAACTTATACACACCTCTCTTCTCCTTCATAAGGAGCGAGGTGTCAAGGCTTACGTTGCGTGTTGCCTCGCTGATCTTCTCAGACTCTATGCACCCGACGCCCCGTACACTGTAACGGAGCTCAGGGATATCTTCCAATTCTTCTTCAGGCAGCTCTCGGCCGGTCTCAAGAGCACGGAATCAACTTATTACAACGAGTACTTTCACCTGCTCGAGTCCCTATCAGTCGTGAAGAGCGTCGTTCTTGTCTGCGATCTCCCCAACGCCGAGGAGCTCATGATCGAAGTTTTCCGCGACTTCTTTGCTCTCGTACGACGTGACCTCGCTAAGAAGATTGAACTGTTCATCGCAGACATACTGATTGCACTCATAGACGAGTGTCAATCACTTCCAAGTGAAGTCCTCGAAGTTATTATGGCGCAATTCATGGACAAGAACGCTGTAAGGCTTTACTACTTTCCTGGAACCATCTTACACGCACATTAGCGTATGGACCAACCAGCCTACCGTCTCGCTGTTCAAATCTGCAATACCACAGCAGACAAACTTCAACGCCATGTCTGTCAGTACTTCACCGATATTATCATTACAAATTCGCGGGACCTCCAGTCGGACAGTGACTTTGAGGAGATCCGTACTGCGCACGAACTCGTTAAACAACTTGCTCGATCGTGTCCTTCTCTTCTACATAGCGTGATCCCGCAATTAGAAGAGGAATTACGAGTGGAAGAAGTCCAGGTGAGGTTAATCGTCACCCAGACACTTGGAGAGATGTTTGGAGATAAAGGAGGATCGGACCTTATTCGAAAATACCCGTCAACTTGGAGCGTATGGTTGATGCGAAAGGGCGATAAGGCGGCCCCTGTGCGTCTGAAGCTTGTGGAAAGCGCAAGGGGTTTAGTCCTAAACTTACCTGAGCATCGAGAAACAATAGAAGGTGAGCTTATTTGTAAACCCATCGACCCTCCAGTGGTGACCATTTAACGTTGAATAGACATTTTGCGACTCAAGCTATTAGACCCGGACGACAAGGTCCGAGCAGCGGTCTGCAAAGTGTACTCCCAAATCGACTATGAAACCGCCCTTCACCATGTGTCTACTAGTCAATTACGTGCTGTGGCTGGCCGTGGAATGGACAAGAAACATATTGTTCGTGCCGAAGCTTTAAATGCCGTAGGAAAGCTATATGCTCTCGCCTACCCCGAAATGTGGGCTTTCTGTTTACTTTGACTACATCACACTCAGGCAAACTCCAGTGAGAACGGTGATCCCTCAGCGATCGAGCATTTCTCTTGGATTCCAAACCAGGTTTTTCATATCGCGAACGTGACATCTGAGAGCAAGTATGTGAGAGGTTTCTTGAAATCACAAAAACTCATTTCCTTGCCAGACCAGTGGCCGAACAAGTCATAGCGGATCATATTTTTCCATTTCCGTCGCTGCCGAATGTCCCGTCGACGTCCAAAAGTATTGAGGTTGATGAAGTAGCCTGGACGGACAGGTTGTTGAATGTCATGCAATATCTTGACGATACTGCCGTCAATGCTGTTTTGAGTATGTCTGGGGTTAAAGTCAAGTACGTGGCGGATTTCATCCAGTATCACCGCTTCCGGCGACTAATGGTCCATTGATAGTCGTCCCACAGCGTACGAGCACTTCTTACAGACTTGCATTCAGCATAATGTGAGTCAGGTCCTGAATTTTAGTGTAAAGTGCCTAATAGTAACTGTTTTAGGGCGGCGTGATTGACGAAAACGAGGAGGACGTGAAACGAAAGCTAGGCAACATCATCCGTCATCTATCGAGTATGGTGTTAATCCATGAGAAAAGATGTTTTCTAAAACTGGACTAGGGCATTTTCCGGACCCTCACAAAGCGACCGACGATCTGCAAGCTTTCGCCAAGGCAAATGAAAATCGATTATACAAGCTACTGAAGACATGCATGGACCTTCAGTCCGATCTCAAGAGTATTGTGAAAGCATCTGTATGACCTTCACTACCCTCTAATGAGTTTATGGTGGCTGAGTAGCTTTATTCTAGAACGAGTTTTTACGACGGGTTGAGCAATCTCATGATTCTATTCTTTCCACAATGACTATATTCCTTCGTCGTTGCACCCTTCGTATCCTTAATCAATCATCAATATCACCACTCCTCAAACGCCTCCAAAAATCTTCTACATCTTCGGTTGCTTCCCCGATGATAAAACATGTACATCAACTTCTAACATTTGTATCGAAGCACTCTCCCGCGCTGTACAAGGCTCATATTGGTGAACTCACTAAAGCAATTGCCGATGAGAAGAACACAATGCTCGTGGAACTTGGCATGCAAGCTCTAGCAGCTGTAATACGGACAGACGAATCCCTTTCATCGCTCGACAAGTATGTTCTCATGTTGAAGAGCTGCGACATTTTGATGACACCAGAATCCAACTCAGGCGGACGGTAGACCGTGTAATGAAGTATGCGTTGGGTGAGAACCCCAGGTTGGCGAAGTTTGCATCGAGGCTACTGGCATCTTTAAAGGGGTGCCACGAACAGTGCAAGAACATTATAGAAGTGCGCCTCCTATGTTGATACTACTTTGTTTGGAAGGTTAATGGGTTGTCAGTCTGTGGCGCAGAGACTTCCAGATGCTGAGCCAGAAATGCTAGTTGCGCATACTGCTCTACTCGTCCAGATGGCCCGCTTCCGGCCTGAGGCGTTCGAACACAGAAGTGACGACATTATGACTTTTTTGGTCAAAGGGCTGTTGCTGTCACCAAGCCAGGATGATGATGTGAGTCACTCTACCAACTTGGTGCTTGCTTTGCGACCGAAGATCTTATTTGTATGAAGGAAGACATGGATGTGGATAACGACTGGCTAAATGACGATGACGTCGCACCGATCCTTCGAGCCCAGATTCAAGCCCTGAAAGTCTGCCGAAACCGCTGTCTCGCCCATGCCTCCAGTCCGAACGCTATTGACATCGCTACTCCTGCATTGAAGATGTTCACGACTCTAATCCAGCATTCTGGTTCATTCAAGGTAGATGCCCGGGATAGGTAGGTTTCGTCATGAGTTCCTTGGGCTTGGGCTGACGTGGTGTCTCAGCGCATCCACCAAGTCACGTATGCGGTTGCAGGCCGCTGTATCGCTCTTGCATTTGTCGACTGTTGAGGCATATGCTACAGTGATAAATCCTCATTTTGTCTGGCTAGCAATCACGGTCCAGGTAAGGTGTATGTATCGGCTAAGTGATTGCATCACTAACACACTATACTAAGGATCCATGCTATCACGTCCGAATGATATTCCTCACAAAACTCATATCTTTACTCTCTTCACGTAAATTACCGCCCCGTTTCAATACGATCCCATTCCTCACGGTCCTGGACCCTGAGGACGATATTCGGAACAGGGCTACGGCATACGTTTCACTCGTGAATCGCACCCTACCACCAGGTAGCTGCGCATGTACTTCATGTAGAGGAGAACTGATACACCATTCTTCCGTAGCCGCCCGCGTTGAATATCTTGAAATGATCTTCATACGACTTCTCCACCTACTGGCACACCACCCCGATTTCTCGATTGCTCACGAAAATTTGCAAGACATGGCAAAGTGAGGGCATTTCTACATCATGCCCATTCACACTTGACCTTTACTTCACAGATATGTCGAGTTTTACCTCGATCAAATAACATCTTCCGAGAACATTTCCCTTCTATACCACCTTGCGATGAAAGCGAAAACCGTCCGCGACGCTGAGTCACATACTTACAGCGAGGTAAAACGTTATGGATTGACTGTCTCTTACCCTTCTAACCGCTAGTGATGTAGCATCTATATGCAATGAGTGAACTTGCACAGGAACTGATCAAAGCGCGCGCACAGGCCCGATCATGGGCTCTTCAAAGTTTCCCCGGAAAAGTGAAACTTCCATCAGATATATTCCGATCCCTTCCAAATCCCGAAGCGGCCGTCAAGGTGAGTGTGTCCCCATCTCTACGAATTTGTGCCCTCAGATCGGGCCCCTACCTTTGTTTAGATCCTAAAGACGGTGTATCTCCCTCAGGAGACCGTTGAGTGGCTGGCCGAAGCTGTGAAGCCGCACAAGACTGCAACCACAACTGCAGCAAAGGTGCGCTGCGTTCGTCTGCACCTGCCATTATGTGCTAAGCAATGTGATTGTTCCAGGAGAAGCGGCGTGAAGCGCGAGAGGCGAGGGGGAGGTCACCGCAGGGTGCCAAACGCAAGGCATCTCGCCCGCGGGTGAATGGTGCGGCCAAGTGAGTGTGGCTATTTTGTTTGGAGCTGAGACTGGCTGAGCACTTCACACTGGCGCTTCACACAGGCGTGTAAAACCATCGGCGCGCTGGAATAGTGACCAGTCTGAAGTGGCGGAATCATCGTCAGATTTGGAAGATCACTCTGAAGGCGGGTCTCCGCTTTCCGAAACCGAAAGGCATACATCCCCGAAGACTTTGAAGTCCGACGACGGGCAGGATAGCGACAAGGAAGTAGCATCTACACATGAAATTACTTCCAAGGCCGAAAGAGCAGGTCGAAAAGCTCGGACAAGGGCAAAGGTGAGTGTATTCTGTACCAGTGTCGCAGGTGGAATATCAGATCTCAGACCCGACCACCATCTCTCATCCAGGCAAAGATCAGTCAGCAGATCAGAAAGGGCGCGGTGCGATCGAAGAAATCCCAACCGCATCCGTAATCTAGCATGCGGTAGTCTATTTAACCGATCCGTCGTACGCGACCCCACCATTGGGTGTTAGGCCAGATGATGGCCTCGTTTGTTATCCTTTCGCTGTCGTTTTCTTTTTTTTTCCATATTTTCATATTTTTCTCTTTCCAAATCGCTCGTGTACTACGTGAATCATCCCAGTGTCCATTATGCAGATACAGCCTGGCGTGACCCCTTCGCCAGTATTCTTCATTCTAATGTTTGTACTACTTTTGCTAGTGTGTGCAGTGTATACCCCGGAACCCATTCAATGCCAAGGATTTTCGATCAATCCGCTCAAGGGCAAGCTCAACCACTCGTGGGAATCCTTCAAGGAATTTGCCGACGTGGCTTTGGCGAATTGTGCAGTGCCGACGACCAGCAACGCCCGACAAACTCAAGACTCCCGCGGACCGAATCAACATGGTGAGTAGTATATCTGCTCTATGAGACACTCGACGTGCCAGGCTATCGCACTGGGGAAGGTTTTGGGCGAGTAGCACGGCGGCAATGGGTGGATGTGTGGTCACCCATTAGGATGGGCAAAGCACGGCCAGTTATTGTGGATGGGCACACAACGCCCATGAGTTGCATCCGCTGCACAGTCGAAACACTCGAATATAAGTAAAGCTTACATCCGCAACAGACTAAGAAGAGAAGAAATGCTGGTCGCAGCAAGCACGGACGCGGTCACGTCGGCTACCTCCGCTGCTCTAACTGCTCGCGCTGCGTCGCCAAAGACAAGGCTATCAAACGTTTCACTGTGAGAAACATGGTCGAGAGTGCAGCTGTCCGTGATATTAGCGAGGCTAGTGTTTATCCAGGTATGTACTCATTCCTGTCACAATCCATTCCTGACTATATCGTGCGGTTGCTCAATGTACAGAATACGTTATTCCTAAGCTTTACATCAAAATCGCATATTGCGTCTCTTGCGCAATCCATTCGCATGGTAAGTGATATGAGCGGCGTTTACCAATGTTGTTCATCAAACTCGCCAAACCAGTCGTCCGTGTGAGGTCGCGCGAGGGCCGTCGCAACCGTGCCCCTCCCCCACGTGTCCGTTGGAAAGATGGCAAGAAGGTCAACCCGGCAGTCGCTGCTGCCGAAGACGCGAAGGCTGGCAAGGCATAAGACTGTCCTTCCTATAGGTGGTTTTCGATATGTAATATGCAGCCCGATGTAGCGTTCCCATGCCCAATATCCACACATAACACCCTCCGTCAGCGAGGACATCGTGGGCTACAGTAGGCATTCTACGTTCTACTGTTTCGCTGAGGACCCGAGCCGCGCGTGGAAAAGGATGGTAGTAAGAACCGTGTAGGAAGACCTACCAGGTGCGTTTGGAGAGCAACGATCTATACAGCAAGGTCAGTCGAGAGATCACTAGGGCAGTGTTGCAACTTGTACACCTAGACTTGTACCAGTCTTTGGTAACTGCATCTCATTCTCCCGTTCTCCTTAGGTCTGGTATCGGTCATCAGAGAGCCTATATATAATGGCGAACCTGTCTAAAGTACCTCCAGGACGTTCCGTAGCTTTTCTAAGAGGACCCTGTTCTCCTCCGGAGTGCCGACGGTTATCCTCAAGCACCCTGTACAACCGGGTTCGCTACCCCGGTACCTTACTACTACTCCGTTCTCCTCTGCGAGTACCTTGTAAACCCTTTGGGACCTTCCATTGTCTGGTAAACGGGTCGCCTTGTCAACGACAGGGACCACGAGGAAGTTTGCATGGTTTCCCCCAATGATGGGGCCCAACCCTAAATAACTCAGGCCTGCGAGTGATTGCGCCAGTTCTTCCCTGGAATTCAATAGCACTGCTATCTTTTGCCGCATAGTTGCGAGAGATGGCTTCTCCAAGGCAGCGAGAGCCAACTGGGCTGTTGGCGTGGAGATGTTGTAAGGTGCCTTCGTGTTGGTAAGTATCTGTATCAGGGGCGGCTGGGCGAGAGCAAGGCCCAGGCTGAGAATATGGTTTTCCCTGCTGAGCACGCAACTCCCCACTATCAGTCAAAGAACTACCCACCGAATACCAGCCAACCCGAAGCTCTTACTCAAAGTCTGCATGACACAGAGGTTTCCAAAATCTTTGATCAGTGACACTGCCGAAGCGTCTTCGCCAGCGAAGTCTATGTATGCCTCGTCCACGACAACGATGCCTTTGAATGGCTCATACTCGAGCAAAGAACGGAGAGACTCGAGAGATATCAATGTTCCGGTGGGGTTCCCAGGCGAGCAGAGGAAAATGAGCTTTATTGTAGGGTCAGAGGACACGGCCGCCTTGACCTATGATGTACTGTTAGCTTTGGGACGGGGAAACGTTCCGGGGACCGCTGACATCATTTACCGACAAGCTGAACCGTCCATTTTCTCCCCCTTCTCCGTGATCGCCACTCAGATTTAGATTACAGCGCACGATACCGACATCGTTGACATGCGCGCACACGGTGTACATGCCATACGTAGGTGGAGTGATCAGGATTTTTTCGCGACCAGGGGTCACGCAAACACGCATGAGCAAGTCGATGACTTCGTCTGAGCCGACTCCGAGAAAGACATGCTTTGGATCGGGCAGGGAGCGTAGTTGGGCGATGCGAGCTTTGATGTGGTCGTGGGACGGGTCGGGGTATCTGTGTAAATCTGTGTCAAGCACGGAGAGCAGCTCTTCCGTCTTCCCCAGTAAAGAGATGGAGTGTCCCTGGGAGTTTTCGTTGGCATCCAGAAGTATTCCCTCTTGATAGTCGTCGCGAGCACAGCGGTATGGATGTAAAGAAAGTATGTTGGGTCTTATTACTTTCTCGATGTCGAAGTGGGCAGGCCTCTGAGGCTTGACACAAGGGGCCAAACCGAGGATGGGCATCGGCGACTCGATGAGAATGTCGTCGGGATGGTCGCTGTCTTTGCAACTTTTTAATTGGTGATGACTCGACGATCGGCGTATCTAATCTAATCGTGGCAGCTGTCTCGGAGGTCCTTCGACGCTGTCTAATACAACGTACAGTTTCTTTTCCCCCCGGACACACACGTCGTAGCCGTTACACAGTCCGATTCCGCGATCTACGACTAGGAGTTATTTTATGAAGGTGCACCCCCCATAGAAATGCTCGGAAGGTATTACAGTGCCAAAAGAAAACGTCGAAACGAGTAAGGAACGAGCCCAGAAACTGACGGAGACTTCACGTCCCCAACTATTCCCCTCCGGTAGGGTCGGAATCTACTATGCTATACTGTTTCATCAGCATACACTCTCCACCATTTTCAAGGTCGATGCTGTACGCATAGAAGTAGCCATCCGAACATATCACCATAACTTGAGGAAGAGTACTGGATATTCGCAGATCACGTATTAGAAACAATCAAGGTCAGTGGATTACCTATCTTCAGGGACATATCCCCAAAGTGCAAAGTTACTCACCTGCTCAGTCCAACCACTGACCTCACTCCGCTCGTTGGAAGGCGCAAGTATGCAAAGTCCCGAGCTGGTTCCCACATTTCGGTAAGTGTATGAGGGAGATAGCCCCCGACGGAAGAAGATAACGACTTCGTAAGATGGAGAGAACGTCGTCGAAGGGCCGCACTTGATTGCACGGTTGAGTGTCTCACAAGGGTCATACCACAGGGTTAGAAAATTGTGAACTCACGAAACGCTACCGCTCTTCTTTCGCTCGTCCACAAAGGCGTCGTAATCCCCTGCAGCCCTCCCATCATCAGGGTCCCTGCTGTCTATGCTTTCTAACGGACTCGAAGGTCTATCTTTTTTTGGGTTCCCGGAAGCCTGTCGTCCTCCAAGTTTGAATATATGGACCGTGTCATGTGCAGAGCTAACGGCTAAAAGGCTTCCTACGGTGTTGAATGCCATGCTGTAGATCTTCGTCTCTCGAGTTCCCCTTCTGAACTGCCATAGTCTCTCAGCACCTGGCACGCTCCATACACGAATGATCGTTCCCTTGTCAGATGCAGTAGCGAGAAGGGTACCGGACGGAGAAATGGCAAGGGCCGAGAGTGGAGATTTATGTGCACGTATGATATTACTTAGTGTTAGTGTCGTAGTGGAAAAGAGAAGCACATCGCCCGAGGACGAATCCGAAGCTGCTGGCCCGGATGAACCTCCAGGAGTCAGAGGCGACGGAACGGGAGACGGGTAGGCAAGGTAGGACTGCTCTGCATTCGGAGAGAGAGCACATATTGCTGCACAGAAAACTCGTTGCAGAGTAGCCGATGCCACACAGATACGTGCGGTGCTCACCTTCGGGATTTGGCGCAGTCTCGATGACGTGGAGAAGCCGCATGTTGGATATATCATATATGTAGATTTCGGTCTCGAGTACAATAACCAAAGTCTTGCGATTGAGCTTGACAGCAAGGATAGAGGAAGGGAAGAGAAGCTCGCATATCATGGATTGACGCTAAATCCCACACTCAGTTTCGGACACAAGCATTGAGCGAGTTCGGTGCACCTTTGTATTCACTATTTGTAACTTGCGGGGACTCGACTGAGGCTGATCTGCCGCACCGACCAGCGCAAGAAGTGAGGTGCAGAAGAGCATCTCCACAATTCCGCGTGCTCCATCGTCTAATGTATTGCTCGAGCCATTTCGCGTCGTCGTGTGCTAGAAAACTCACTCATGGTATAAACCCTGCCGAAGGGATCGCAATTCGTGATACTGTAACCTTTCCGAGTACCTACGGATATGCAGCTGCTGACAAGTAAGGGCGAAAGCAGCATCGCTCTGTAAACGACTCGGGAAACTTACGAGTAGTCCTGGTTGAAGTTGGCGAAGAGCATATTGGGATTCGTTCGTTCTGTCATAGTCGTCGGTCGGCGTCACCAGGACAAGTAGTGCTTGGCACTTGCCGCATTGAATTGACTTTCGGGGAGCACGGAACAAAGCAAAACAAACAAAACGAAACGCACGTGTTACACGACAGTAAATAAAATCCATTTACACGATCTACCCGTACATGACAACCACCTCACTCTTCCATGTCCTCGTCGCTGGCATCTTCGTCGCTATCGCTCTCCTCACCCTCAGCGACGTCGATGGGGTCAATGCTCAAGTCGTGGTCTGCGCCAACGTAGGAGTCACAGATGACATATAACTTGAGCGAGTGTGTCCCTTTGGGCAGAGTAAACTCGAGTTTCACGGACAAGCTCTTGTTGACTGTTACACGCTTGATAACGTGTAGTTGGCGTGTGCTAGGCTCTCCAATTACCAGCCACCAGTTCGCCATCTTCTTCAAAGGATAGAATGGTGCCACAACGGTTTGATCGTCATCAGGGTTCTCTTCGTCAGCGTCTCGGGTGAGCGAGACACGTATTAGGATAGGTGCACCGGCGGTGTATTCGTCTTTTACGAGCTCGTAGGAGACATCCAGAGTCGGATAGGAGTTTACAAACATGGCAACATCACGCCTACAAAATACACCATTAGTTCGCAGACGGACATAAATGCGATAGACACCTCCTTACATCTGCCGCATATCCATTTGCAGCAATGCATTGCGCTTGTCATCCTCCAGCTCCATGATATCGTATACAGACTCCACGCCTGCCTCCTTGCAGCGGTTGATCACCTGACATCAAGTATGCTCAATAAAGATCAGCAGGTATGTACGGCAATCACATACCTCAGTGTCAAAGTGAGGAATCTGCTTCAGTGGAGAGTCCGTCTCCCACATTGCCTGTGCGCACATTTGTGACAGGTCCATAGCCCCCAAAGCATTCAACCAAGCGTTGGATGACATGACGTCTACACATGCAGATAGCAAATTCAACACCTTCTCCAGAACTAATGCTTGATCCGCAGCGAGGTCTGCAGGGAGCTGGATACGCGAGAAGTGGGCTTGGAGTAGAAGGAACGTCTTGAAATGTGGTGCCTCTAGGTCTGGGCGGTCCAGCTTGACGGGCACGCGGTCGTAAATCCGACGAAGCAACACATCTTCGTGCCGACGAATTGGGATGGCTTCGAATTCTGCCGACGATGAAACAACCTCCAGCAATCCCTTGAGTTTCGTACGTTCTTTTAGGGACAGCGTGTACACCTCGACCGTGACATCTGAATGCTCATTAATTATACGTGCCGAACAAGGAAGGAATAAACTCACAAGAGATGTTGTAATATGCAGCAATCATGCCGAGGTTGAGCGCAGAGACATCCATTTCATCTTCTGTTAGTGATGTAAGCAAGCGTACAAAATGACATACAGAACTAGACATGCCAATCGCAATGCACTTCGAATTCGTGAGGTCTTGCAGTGTGTTCTCTACGAGTTCGGACAGGTGATCGGAGAGATGCTGATGGCTGACATTGTGCAGATTATAGTAATTTGGATTTTGAGTCAATCGGCGATAGAAGAACGTCCATGTGAGGATATCCTAAGCAGTAATCAGTAACCGAAGCGATAGACATGATGATCCCATTACCATTGCATCCTGTTTGTTTTCAATGGTCTTGACCGCTATCTCTGCAAGGAAGTAGTCATGGAGAAGGTGTGTAGGAAGATGCGATTCGATGGGTAGTCCCTCCGCCAGGAATTTCTTGTAGAAGTCCTTGCGTGTTTGCTGACACATTAAAACGCACCGACTCCGCTCGTCTTCTGTTGGTCGGCATGCACGACCCATCATCTGCAGAACGTCCATTACAGGGGTAATCAACATAACGGTGCTCTTTCCCTTCATAATACTGGACGCCCATGATTATAACCATATAACTCGCGACGGGAAGGCTCCATGCCGTGTCCTATGCAAGTCAGCTAAGCCTTGCTTCATAATACAATGGATGCGGTACTACTGACCTTGGAAACGACCAAAACCTGAATGGCACCGGACTGGAACAACCGTTCTACAACGCGTTTATCCTGCTTGTCCATTGCCTCGTGATAATAACCAATGCCATCTTTCAAATACTCCACTAAACCCTTGTCACTGACATGCTCTAGATGAGGTTGCAGATCGTCCTCCTCTATGTTTAGGAAGCGCTTCGGGTCGCTATCCGCTGTGCAGTGGACTAATAGGTCTGCAACTGTCAGGCGACATTGCTTTCTTGACGGAACGAAGATGATCACAGGTTTCGTTGGTGCGTATTCAACGATAGCGAGGTACGCTGGTTTGGACATGGCGATCATCAGTGATGGGTGGTGAGGAATGCTGAAACTCTGCAAGTGGATGTCCATGTCGAGAGGTCTCGAGCTATAGTAGCTATGTTAGTCAACGCCCACGCGAAGATTCACAAGATGCTAACCTCGGCGAAAAATTGAAGATCGCGTGTGAAGGAGCACCTATCCACTCGCCAAGATCACGAGCATTTGCAAGAGACACGCCACATGCGACGATACGCGTCTTGATCTCCGTCTGTGCAGACACATACCGCGTCCGCGAGATGACGACTTCGTAGGTAGGGCCCACTTCACCCCCAACCAGCTGAATTTCGTCAGCAATGAGAAGGGCGACCGTTTGTACGTTCTTCCTTTGCCGCCATCTTCGAGAAAGGACATCCCACTATACCACCATATAAGCCTTGTTGAAGAATGACACAAATGTAAGAGACACGCACCTGGGTTGGCGTGCATATAATGACATCTCCTTTTTCCAGTAAACGCAAGTCTGCGCTCGACTCTCCAGTTAAGCTCACAATTTCTTTTCCGCCTTGAACGCCACTGAACCTGCGGCGCCACTCAACGACACGTTGATCGACCATCTCCTGGTACGGCTCAATGCAAACGGCACGTGAACCATCTCGTTTACTCCATAATCGTAGCAGGGCGAATTCCGCACAGACCGTCTTCCCGCTACCGGTGGGTGCGCCAATGAAGACATTCTCATCGGAAGTGTACAGTGCTTGGAAAACCTGTGTTTGAATCTTGTTGAACGTTTTGATTGACGCGGAGTATATGTTCTCGAACTCCTTATTGTGCAGCGCAGACAAAGGTAAGGGTTGGAGGTCGAGCAACGGCGTCGGTGGTGGGAATTTCTCTGGTAATATCAGATGTTTGAATGAAATCGGGAGGCGTGTCTCTGCGTGTAGCCAGCGATCCGAGACCACCGAGATGTAATAGTTCGGAGGCACCGGTTCAAACATGGGTGCGGTTATCGTGACGTTGTGCTCATCCTCTGCGTAACGTTGACGGAGAACAAAAGTGTCATGGAATAGGACAATTTCGCCGTCAACATCCTCCACCAGAATATGGAAGGCCTCGGCAGTGCCGTGGATCTTCTCGTCCCAACGAAAATCGGGGATGATGGTGAGATCAATGCGGATGAGCGAACGTGTGATGGGTTGAACCTGAGCTTGTAGCCTACACATAGCTTAGCATGACATAGCGCATCAGAGTTGTCAATATACTCACTGTAGCTTGGGGAAATTGTGCACCAGTCGATGCACGAGGCGACCCGCATTAGGAATGCCAATTAACTCTCCCAATTCAGGGGGGTTGAGGTCGAAGTAGCGATACCACGGCTAACAGATAATTTAGGACCTACACCATGGAAATCGCAACATTGACTTACGAATTGTTTACCTTCCGCCTTTCTAATGACGTCTTGTGGGACACCTTTGAACTGTCGAAGCGGCGTCATCGAACCCCACCTTCAGACGACGTTAGCTGCGAATGAATACGCCAAGAGCTTCACAACTCACATTCGCTTTTCGACCATCTTGCAAAGAGCAAGGCATGCCCGAGCCGGCACGGCCCACCCTCGCTTGAGACAGATTTCGAACATCGCACGTAGGATACTATAGTTTATTTAGGACTCGCAAGCGTAGACTTAAGAATATTGAACTCACCGTCCAGCAGATTGTTGCACAAACACCATGTCCGCAACCAACGCGAAACCTGTAAACGCGCCTCAGCCTGGGTCCAAGACTCTGGGTTTGACTACATTTACCTTCTAGTTTCAGCTGCGAGATGTACGCTTGTAAGAGTACATTGATCTTAGCAGCTGGCTCGTCCACACCCTCTTTCACAGGGATAGGCACACGCTCAAGCAACTTGCCCAGCTCCAACTTCTCCTCCTGCCTGACGGGCAGTAATTTGAACTCGTTGGACAACGCAAATACGCGGAAAAGCTCCAAGGTTGACATCGTTGGGCGTAAATGCTGGTTGTATGTTGCCATTGAACTGTGTGTGATGTAGTAGTGCGATGCAATTCGTCCCAATTCCGTACTCTGGAACCTGCCCGAAGCGCGCTCGTACTTGATCAGGTGGCACTTCTCGAGGATAGCCGCCGCAGAGTGGACGATGTCGGCTCGCTTTTGGACAAGTTCCTCATCGTCTTGGTAGTCCACGCCAACTCCATACAAGCCAGGTGACCTCAGCATACGGACGTACCTAAAAGCTTGAGTTAGCGGGCAAAAAACTCTACGGAGACAAAGAAACTTACAAGTAAGTGTATCCCAACCATTGTACCGCCTCATCTCTGTTCCGCACTGTACCTAAGACAATTTCCGCATTCAAATTATCCGCTAACTTCGACACCAGCTGGCTTTCGATCGGCAGTTGCTGGTTCAGCAAGCTCAAGTAATACTGAAGCTCAGCGTGACTCGTAATGATAACACCCTCGCCAAACGTGTCAAATTGGGGTCGCCCGGCACGACCAAGCATTTGGAGCACGTCTTGTGGTGACAATTCAACCCACCGACCCTTTTCGGGGTTGTAAATCTGGGTTCCCTTGATAATGACAGTGTGCGCAGGCAGGTTGACACCCCAAGCGAGAGTTGCCGTACAGACAAGTACTTGCACTGCACCGTCCGCAAAGAGCTCTTCCACAAGCGTACGATCTTCGCGGGTCATACCAGCATGGTGTATCGCGAACCCAAACGGGAGTAAGTCGCGGAGGTTGGCATCCTTTACGTTACCAGCCTCCTCAGTAAGGATCTCTCGCGTTGCTGAGTCGGGCCGGACGAACTGCGTGATAGTTTCTTTCTCCATTGCCATGTCGCGGATGAACTTTGCTGTCTTGGAGGTCTCCTTCCTGGAATGAACGAAAACTAGAGTCTGGTTCTTGCCCGCTTGATCGAGCACCTTTTCATAACACACTTCGTTCATCACCTGGAAACGTTTGATTGCCTTCTTCTCCGTAACGCCAACAAATTGCTGCTGGAGGCCGCAGGGTCGGTACGAAGCGTCAAAATAAAAAAGACCTTTGTGCTCGTCGACACGCAAAAACGTCGCAACATCCTGGTAGTTAGGTAGCGTTGCAGATAATCCCACAAGTCGGACATAGTCTCCCGTTTGTTGCATACGTCGAATGGTCCGAGCAACGATACTCTCCAAAACGGGGCCACGCTCATCGTGGAGCAGATGGATTTCGTCTACGATCAGGAGGCGTACGAGATTCGTGTACGACATATCGGTGCTCTTGCGCGTAATGACGTCCCACTTCTCCGGCGTCGTGACTATAATTTGCGTCTCTGCAATTTGTTGCTTCGTCATCTGAGAGTCACCCGTAAGCTCGCCAACCTTGATGCCGAATGGATGTAGTCGCGAGCTAAAATTGCCGACCATCTCTTGAACCAGCGCCTTCATGGGAGCAACGTAGACGACTTTGAAAGTATCGAGGGCAAATTCACCAGTTTGATCATTGCGGCATTTAGCGAGCTCGTGAAGAATGGTGAGCATCGCAACATTGGTCTGCGAACATCATTAGATCCAGTGCTGAGAGATGAGTAAATGCTCTACTCACCTTGCCCGCACCGGTTGGCGCACAGAGCAAAATTGGCTCATCAGTACCAAATGCAATAGGGAACAATTTGCTCTGCACCCTGTTCAACTTCGATACCGTAAATGCAGCCCTTGCCCATTCGGGTAGCTTCTCGATAGAAATGAACTCGTCATCGCGAGCAGGTTTTTTGGGCGGAGCGGGAACATGAATCTCTTCAAAGCCCTTACGCGAGCGTTTGAACGACCCATCGGGAAGCTTGCATTTCTTGTTGGTCATGAGATGTCCACCTTGGCTGAAAGCCATACTTTCGAGGTCGACAGTGTGTTTCGGCTGCAGCGTCGAGCCAGGGGCGATGGTCGCTGTTTTGGGTACGGTGGCGACAGATGGTTTGTCGACATCCATTGCATCATCACGAATTTTCTTCGCCTGTCTGTCCCCTTCCAACTCGCGTAAAATCCACCCGACTCCCCTTTCGCGCATGGCGGTCTCAACGTCTACTCGGCTATCCGCATCGGACCGTATCAGCTTCGTGCACCAAACAATGACGTCTCTGTTCTTCAAAAACCTCGTGATCACGTTGAAATTTTGGTAATCGAAAAGTTCCATAAGTTGATTTTCGCAGTCACGGAGACTAGACTCTGAATCGAGAACACCAAACACTGAAGCAGCCTTGTCTGCCGCAGTAACTGGGTCTGGAAACACCTCAGAAATCTGACGCTGTAACCAGAAACCGTCGATGGTATGCGGTGAAACGATATCCTTGTCGGTTTCTGCCTTTGACGTTGCTGAAGTGGAGCCACCGATAATGAGGTCCTCGCCTCCATCTGTCTCTTCCTCGGCCCGTTGAGAAGTTTCCTCCACCTCCTCGGCCTCCTCGTCGTCCGATTCATCTCGGACCTCATAGCCTTCATCCTCCTCGTCCTCTTGTTCTTCCTCGTCAAATACTACAGCCACGCCAATCTCATCGTCAATGCCAGCCTCCCTCTTTTCCATATCTGGGTCAGCCATGGTCTCTTCTTCGGCCCCATAATCAGTAATCTTCTTCGAGAGGGCGAGGAGCTGAGCAAAGGAGTCA
This sequence comes from Pisolithus albus, assembly GCA_024613165.1. Classification (NCBI taxonomy): domain Eukaryota; kingdom Fungi; phylum Basidiomycota; class Agaricomycetes; order Boletales; family Pisolithaceae; genus Pisolithus; species Pisolithus albus. Next base: position 850,698 of record JANFAB010000005.1, read on the forward strand.
TTGGAAGTTGATCCCATGATTTCCTCGATTTCCTTTTTCTTGTCAAAGTCCTTCAGAGACTCGTTTTTAAGTGTCTCAAGAATGGTGTCAGTAGCACTCCGAACGATGTCGTTGGCCTGGTCACCAAGAGCCTGATGGACAGCTGCTAGCATGAGTTCGTACACTTCGCGGGTCTCCGCAGTGCGCGGACGGTAGCGCAAGCCCTCTACATCCTGCGTTGCTTCAATGATATCGGCAAAACCCAAGCCAGCGTCGAAGCGTTTTCGCGACGCAACCGCTTTGTCGAGAGCATCCCTCCCAACAGAGGCATCGTCGGCTTTCTTCTTCTTCTTCTCAACGTCCTTCGGTGCAGAGCGTTGTACGCGGGATCCCATCTCCTTTGGGTCGATTCTGCCTGCCAGCGAGGTGGGAGCGCCATCTGGTTCGCGGTCGCGTCGTGGAAGTGCAGAGCGGTCTGCGGTGAGGACGAGCGACGAGATGGCACTGTAGTTGTAACCCGAGAGGTCGGGTTTTCCAGGGCGGCCCGACATCGTAAATGCAAGGACGTCGTCGTTGCTGGACAAGCCAGTAATACAGAACCAAGACGGTGGCGGAGATCGAATTTGGGCCAGCTGTGGGTTATGTCAGCAGTGGCGGTGCCACGAGAACCCTTAAACGTATCTCACTGGAGCGTTTCGGTGGACGTGCAGCTTGGCCGAGTCTGCGCGTGCGTAGGATACCAGTCTTCAGCGTTTCTACTCCATTGCGCCGTTCGTACGCAAAGAAAAAATAAAAGTAATGTGGTGTGCTCAAAGACACCGGCACGCAAAGGTCGACGCGACTGTTTCGCGTCTTGACGCGTGACGTATTTGCGTCCCAGTTAGTAGCTTGACACTTTCGCTCACCATGTCACTAATGTACGGCAAGGAAAAGGATGCAGACCACGACTTGGCCCATGCTTCAGACCCAGGATTCGTCTCTTTCTTCTCAAAGTTGCCCAAAAAATCACCCACTGAAGACGGGGTCGTCCGTCTGTTTGACCGCAACGATTTCTACTCTGTGCACGGGCCGGACGCTCACTTCGTCGCTACCCACGTCTTCCGTACCAATTCTGTCTTGAAGTACCTGGGCGCCGGAGGGAAAGCAGGTGGTTTACCCAGTGTAACACTGAACTATACTCTTGGCCATCAGTTCCTAAGAGAGGCTCTGACGGTCAAACAACTGAGAGTCGAAATCTGGGTTCCTGCACCAGGTCAGGGTAAAAAGGCTGCCAAGTTTGTACTGCAGAAAGAGGTGCGTATCACTGTACTGTCATAGGAACCGACAAGATAATGCCAGCCAGGCCTCTCCGGGAAATCTCCAAGCACTGGAAGACCTTCTTTTCTCTAACTCGGACGTGCTTTCCGCACCCATTGTCATCGCCATCAAGGTTGCCACGTCCTCTGGTACTGACAAGGCAAAGACCAAATCTGTGTCCGTTGCGTATGCCGACACCAGCGTCCGAGAACTAGGCGTCGCAGAATTTGTCGACAATGACCTATTTTCAAACACAGAAGTAGCACTTTTTCGGTTTGCGTCACGAATCCGAGCTGATGGATGTATGAACAGTCTCTTGTTATCCAGCTCTCCGTCAAAGAAGCGATAATACCTACTGGTACCACATCTGGCACAACGGACCGGGACGTTGAACTTAACAAGCTGAAGGCAGTACTCGAGCGATGTAACGTCGTCATCACTCAGAGAAAACCAAGTGTGCCGCCTCGCACTTTTTTAGGGACACGCGGCTAACATCTTCTGTTAGGCGAGTTCACGGCGAAAAATGTCGTTGACGACATAAGAAAGCTCACTCAGCAGGAGGGTGACATGGGGGAGACGACCATGGATTGTGAGTTTTCATCCTCCGCTTAATCAAACAGATCCCTTTTAACCGCTCGGTAAACCGGACAACTTATCGACAGCATTTCCTTCCCCGGGTGCTTTGTCGGCTCTGACTAACTATCTTGCATTGTCCTCTGACCCGGCCAACTTTGGCGCATATACTCTGCGCACGCATGATCTTGCTCAGTATATGCGTCTGGATGCCAGTGCTGTGCGGGCATTGGGACTCGTTAGTTTCGATGCAGGGGTAGGTTGTCTGCAATGTTTGAACCACAATCACCTGGCTCAGTATTGTTACTGCTCGCAACAATATTGTTGACACTTTCATAATAGGGCACGATCAACAAGTCATCCACGTTACTAGGCCTGCTCAACAAGTGCAAGACTGCGCAGGGGACACGGCTGTTGGGCACTTGGCTAAAACAACCCCTAGTGAACCTGCATGAAATACGTAAGTGACAGCGCGAACGTTCACTTCTGTATTGGGGTGATCTAATGCGCTGACCCGGGTCCAGGTAAGAGGCAGGACTTGGTGGAAACGTTTGTCGACGATTCAACGACAAGGAGAGTCTTACAGGTAAGCGCCTGTCAAGTTATTCTCTGGCTGACCCCTGCCTTCCGTGTGCACGCTTACTGACCTGTGGTAGGATGATTACCTCAGACTCATGCCAGACCTCCACCGCATAAGCAAGCGTTTCAAGAAGGGAGTGGCTTCGCTTGAGGATGTTGTCAGGGTGTATCAGGTTGTGCTGAAGGTAGTCCCGTTGTCCCTCAATACTGGAATCCATTGCCTGATCAACTCTGGAACGACTGTTATTTCTTGTGCTACAATCGTGTAGATGCCGGGCCTAATCGAAACACTGGACAGCGCTCAACACGAACACGAGGCACACAAGGCATTGGTGTATGAAACATATCTAGAACCTTTCAGAGTATGTTTCAAGCTATTGTGCTCGAATGGGATGCGACTCATATCTCCCAACCCAGGCACACTCAGATAAGCTTTCCAAATACTCAGAGATGGTTGAGACGACGCTCGACCTTGCCTCCCTGGAAACGCATACATACACAATCAAACCAGAGTATGACGAGGGCCTGCAGGCATTGGCAACAAAATTGATGGAGGTACGTGGGGTTTTGTCGTGCTTGCTACTTTTGAAAGGCTCTGCGAGGCACTTGTGTTCCTGAGGAAAGTATTGATGCGCTTTGCATAGGTGCGGGACGGTCTTGATGCCGAGCATCGCACTGCGGGTAGGGATCTTGGCTTTGAGCTTGATAAAAAGCTCCACCTCGAAAATTCGGCTACGTATGGGTACTGCTTTCGACTTACCAAGAATGTGAGTAGCTTTGGAATTTCCATTCGCACAAACAGCTATATTTCCATAAATCAACGTAGGATGCCAAGGTCCTCTCAAAGAATAAAAAGTATATCGAGCTAGGCACTACAAAATCCGGTGTCTACTTCACCACTAAAGCACTCAAGTCTTTGGCTACCGAATACAAGGAGACAACCGACGATTATCAACGTACGCAGTCAACCCTTGTAAAGGAGGTCGTCAACATTGCGTGTGAGTAGCCCCTGACTCGCCTATCGTGACTTGGTGGACTTCGCATGGGTTCATAGCCACCTACACGCCGGTCTTGGAAAGCCTAGATCATATACTTGCTCACCTTGATGTTATCGTAAGGTTCGAGTTTTTTTGTATGATCTCCCATCGCACTCACTGACCTGCTCTTCTCTATACTGACGCAGTTTCGCGCACGTGTCTGTGAACGCTCCCGAGCCTTATGTTAAGCCAACCGTGCTGGAAAAAGGTGTGTAACCGACCTTCAAGGAAAGGTCTAATTCACAAAATGATTCGGTCAAGGGGGGAGCAGCCTTATTCTGCGGGATGCACGTCATCCATGCCTGGAAGTCCAGGACGAAATTAGCTTCATACCCAATGATGTGGAAATGGTGAAGGGAGAAGGAGAGTTTCAAATCATAAGTACGATTGCCTTTTAATTTACCTCCGTCTGGTTGATCCTCGACCAAAGCTGGGCCTAACATGGGCGGCAAGAGCACTTACATCCGACAGGTACAAATAATTCGCTTCGTTCATTGTGCGGATCGTATGTTAATGGTGGCATTCTAGGTTGGTGTTATAGCGCTCATGGCGCAAACGGGGTGCTTTGTCCCATGCTCCTCTGCAAGGTTGCCTATCTTTGATTCTGTACTCTGCCGAGTTGGAGCAGGTGACTCACAACTGAAGGGTGTGTCGACCTTCATGGCCGAGATGCTCGAGACAGCCTCCATTTTGCGGGTAGGATCTTCTCTGGGACTCCTTGATGTTGTGCTGATGAACTTCATCTCAGTCGGCGACTAAAGACTCATTGATCATCATAGATGAACTGGGCAGAGGTATGTCTCACTCTCCGGTCGCTGTGGTTCTCAATTCTCAAGTGGTGATGACTGGAGGAACCTCGACATACGACGGCTTTGGACTGGCCTGGGCAATATCTGAGTGCGTCATTGCATTTTTTGCCTTCTGCATCAGCTTGATTGGATTATGTCGCGTTCTATTGCCAGACACATTGCTTCCAAGATCCGAGCATTTTGTCTCTTTGCGACGCATTTTCATGAATTGACCGCCCTAGACCAACAAATCTCTCACGTGAAAAATCTCCACGTGGTAGCTCATGTCGGCCAAGAGGACGGGTCGCATGAGAGGGATATCACACTTTTGTACAAGGTTGAGCCCGGTACGTTGTCTCCCCAGCTTGGGGGTCGGCCGTGTTCAAGAGTTTGCTGCGGGACAGGTGTCTCGGATCAGAGTTTTGGAATTCACGTTGCACGGTTGGCAAACTTCCCAGAGAATGTCGTCAAGGTCAGGCGCCTTGGTAGCATTCGCAAAGTGCCAATTCTTACCTGTAAATAGCTCGCGAAGCGTAAGGCTGAAGAACTCGAAGACTTTGCCGTCGGTACGTCCTGTCAAGCTGTGGTTATATAGAGTCTGATGCAAGTTCGACTACTCGAAACCCCTCCACAGGCCAGCACCCCCAACAAGAGCATTCTGACGAAGTCACCGAGGAAGGTATCCGCATTGTTGAAGACCTTCTCCGCAAGTGGTCCGAATCTACGGGTGGCGATGATAGTGGTGACGTTATCATGGAAGACGCTTCACCAGAGGCACAGCTCACAGAGCTACGTCGATGCGTGGAGCAGTTCCGACCGCAGATAGAACAGAACGCTTGGGTGCAGTCTCTGCTTGATTCTCTCTAGACGAGCTGGTACCAGCTTATGAAGCCTTCTCTGTGCTTCACTCCACAATGGTTCCGATTTGAATGTTCTAAATACTACCTACGCATTCCCGTTAATGTGGAAGTCCCGCATACGTACAACACGTTGTACCTAGCGAACCTACACGTGACAATACCTACGCAGTACAATCACTCTTGTACCTCTCCGTCGCCGTCGTCGGAGTGACCATCGTTCTCTGCCTCTCTATCGTCCTCTGAGACTCTGGTTTCACCAACCGCCGACACCTCGACACCGGTGCTAGGAACTGCCAAACCCTTCTTACTCTGTTCACGAGCAGCAACGGTAAGGTCCTCCCCGAAAAGCCGGAGGCTCAGTGCACTAGTCCATTTGAGAATCCCAACATGAAGGGAAGAGAGGAGGGTAAGGTCAGGGGGCTCACTGGAACGCAGGTACATACCTTTTTGCTTTTTTGTCAATCATGAGCGATATCGACATGTTGGATTTCCATAAGGGTAGAACAAGGTCTCTGGAGAGCCTTCCCGACCACATTCTAATTGAGCAGGGTGCATAAAAAATGTTGCTAAAGAAAAAACGCACGTAGTATCCATAGATGTTTCGGCCAAGAAGCGGACGATATGGCTACCAGGGCCTGATCAACCAGAACACGTATCAGCAGACCGCACCATAAGGTCCAATATTTTATATTCCGCACGCACGTCTCGCCTCGATCTCAGACCTAAATGGTTCCCCAAACGACGCACAGAGCGGATAGTAATTTTGCAGAAGAGCTTTTAGCGTCCCGAAATCCGCACACATAATCACATCGGATTTGATGTACGGCAGAACGACAGGTAAGCCCTCCCCTAACACGCGGAACTGTGCGTCCATGCCTCTCGCGGCTTCTTGCTTGGTGATGACTTTGGTACCGCCCGCCATCAGTCTCATGCGGGTGTAGTCATTTGCCTGAATGACAGACTTGACGAGGGAATTGGTGAGGTAGAACGACCGAACGGGCTCCCCGGCCGGGTTGCGTACCAGTACGTTGGAGGACGGAAACGAAGTGGTTAGGTTAAGCTGTTTTCTGAGGAACGCGACTTGAGAATCAACTGGGTCAGGCACCTACAGCAATGAACTCTCACACGCAAGCAAGCAGTGCTGGATCGTCTGGTGCCAAAAACGTAAAAGGCATCTCTTTGAAAGATGGATCTGCCAGTGCACTCTGTCCAGACGCGACCGTGCTTCCTACATCCGGGGATCGTTCTGCTGACTTCCCTTTGTCCTCCCGAGTGGAGGTGGCGTCAGCATCCATCATAACAGTATCCACACTCGGGGCCGCGATGCATTCGTGTTCAGGCTCCTCCATCAACGTATCCGTATCGACCTTGGGCTTCTTGGCCTCGGGGATGCCATTCGATGGGTCTGCGTCCTCAGCTGTGCGTTTTCTGATATACAGTACCTTCGGCATATGTCGAAAATACCCAAGGTCAATACTTACGGTGCCTGAACATTGTTAGACGTTCTGTATTTGATTTTCCGCTCGAAAACAGCCACAAAGAACCCTCCTGTATCCTGGAGATGGGGATATATGCGTATGCTACACACAAGGGAGATGATCCGCCAAATTTTCGCAATAGAAAAATGATGAACCTACCAACGCTCTAGGTGTAGAATTTCAGCATTACTTGGGGGCCAATGGGTTTCCATCAGTTTCACGTCGGAACGCTTGTCCTCGGGGAGAGATTGAATGTAAGCATCGTATGAGTTGAAGGAGGTGTTGACCGCACGGTCGACCGTTGGAGACCAGGTCGTGAGCCCCGGACGACGTACTAGCTGTGGAAGCTGTTCTGAGACGTCTACAAGCTCAAATTCTGGAAAGATGGGTTAAGCGTTTGGCAGGGGTTGTAAGGACGAGGATACCTGGATTAAGGTTGAGGGCGGCAGCCACGACAGCTTCGTTTTCTACAGGATTGAGGGAACAAGTCGAATACACTATCCGACCGTCCGTGGCGAGCATCCGCATGGCACGCTGTAGGATACGAGCTTGCAGTCTTGTTGGATATGATCATACGTAAGCACAGTACAGCTTGGATATGGCAAGAAGATGCAAACCCGTGCAGGCCGTTGCCATCCATCGGCTGCCATCGTTTCCAAATACCGAGGTTCTTCCTTAACGTACCATCCCCACTACATGGAACATCGCACAATATTCTATCAAACAGCAATTGGCTAGGTGTCTTCTTCACTGCACGACGGTTGTCGTTGTGGGATGCTGGGAGTTTCAGGACCGGATAAATCGACGCGTCGAGGTTAGTGACCATGAACGCAGGGCTAGGTAGTCGAGCCGATTGGTGATGAGAAGGTGGGAACGACGGCTGTCAGTGTCGTTGGCAATCAGTACGCCAGATGGGATCGATGTGGACGTGGCGGTGTCGTTGGCGTGGAGGGCTTCTAGTAGCTGGGCTGTCTTGTATCGGGAATGTTATGTGATATAGAAACGTTCGTGAAGCAACAAAGAAGAGGATACCTTTGAGCCAGGTGCAGCACACATGTCGATTACCTAGGGTCATTCTTGGTCGGACGCCCCAGAAGGCAGAGAGACTGAGCCAACTTACCTTGTGATGTGGCTGGACATCCATGAAAAGGGGAGGTAACATACTCACAGCCTCCTGGCGCGATATGTTGCCCTGACATGGGGCAGTATATATGTGAGATGTCAAACTTGAACATCACGGAGCACTACCGACCACATCGGTCTCGTGTACCAGGAAAGAGTGGAACTTTTTGAACTCTGGTGACTTTCGAAGACCTTTTTTGGAGACGTTGAATTGCCATGCCAGTCCGTCTGGGTACCTGATGGCTGCGCATGACAATCATCGTGTGTCTATGCTGGCTCCGTTCTTACCATGGAATCCGGGTAGGGGGAGGAATTGTTTCACCCTCAAACACTAGATTGTCCAACAATGGAACGTATGTCTTTTGGATGGTAACGCCGAGAGTGTGAGCTATCCTATTATATCATTGAGTATGCCGTCGTGAATGATAAGAAGGAAAGTACTCTCGACTTCCGGTTAGCCGGAAAGTGGTAGGTAAGGGGCGCCTCAGAGCATCCATGAACGAATCCCACTCGTCATCTGGAATGATTTTTTGAGCCTTGTAGTAGGCACTGAACCGTTCGTTGTCCATGCCGGTGCGCTCGATCGGATGTCATTCCGCACATTTTCCGTTGTACCGCCGCGTCGCCTCTTCTGCAAAGATGACTTCAGAACTGCGAAAGTGCAAGTGAAGAACACACTTTGGATCGCCCCATGGTCCAAGTGAGATGAGGTTAATAATATTCTCTGAGACGAGATATGCTCTTAATCTAGGGTTAGGGTCAGCATGATTTCGTCAGCACTGATCGGCAATGAAATTGGGGGATTCGATTGACTCGACCCCGCACACACAGGATATTGGAGGAAATGTACTGCATACAGTTTGAGCTGTGCAGGTGCCGAGCTGTTTTGTGTTTGCGGTGCCGTGCAGTGGCCCATTTGCTGACGCGTCACACAGACGGGCTGACTCATCTGCGTGATTACCGGGAGATGCCGTGCTGCCTCGATGCCGCAGCTTGTTTTCGTTTTCGTTTCACTTTCAAGCCAGCACCCGTCGATAATCTGATACACCCAGCCATGCTCGTCGACGAGCAGCAGCAGCAGCAGCAGCCAATGTTCTCGCTCGATGCATCGTCTCTCGATGATTTCATTAATCTGGACGCTCTCAGCTCTCAGCCCACTCTCGGCGCCACTGGCTCTCAGTCGTCTGCCTCTCCCCGCTCGCCGTTCTCTTTGCAGAACTTGCCTCTCACTCCCCCGCCCATCTTTGCCACATCCATCCCACAGCCATCTACTGCTGATGACGCCTTTTTCAGTTTCTTTTTGGAGGACGAATTCTCAAAGGCCCAACCCATGCCACCTCCCAGTCTCTCCATATGACTTCCTCGCTAACATGACCGCAGCAGGCGGTTCGGGCATCGGGATAGGCACCAGTTCATCCCCAGAGGCTTCCTCTTCAGGAAACTCTCCCTCGAGTTATACCCACTCCCCCCAACCCAGCTTTGGCATCGATCCCCAGTTAGTGGGGACCCCCGCCACCTCAAAGGCTTTGTCCGATTTCGACGAGGAGGAACACCATGATGCCCAGTCCGTTCCCCTTCCCGAGGAAGAGGAAGAGAAAGAGGAAGAAAGTCCTTCGATCTCTGGTAATTCCGCATCTCGCGGAAAGATTTCCCGCAAGGGCACCGTTCTCTCCGGTGGCGTAAGAAAGACTTCTACCGTCTCCTCCACAGACAAAGAAAATGGCCCCAGCAAGGAGAACAAATCCAGGAATGAATCGACGCCACTCAAGATTCTAGAACCGGAGGATTGGCGTCCAAGTCCTGAAGAGTACAAGAGAATGTCTAGCAAAGAGAAAAGACAACTCCGCAATAAGATAAGTGCACGCAACTTCCGCGTCAGGCGCAAGGGTTAGCTTTCCCTTCCCCGTTTTGCCTGTTGTGCAGTCGTTCCTTACTCTTACGCCTCCAACAGAGTATATCACCACTCTGGAAGGCGATATTGCTGAGCGCGATCGCCTCATCGACGCTATTCGCGCCGAGCTCGGCTCTTCCAAGTCCGAGAACATTGCCCTGCGACAGGAAATAGCAGCCCTCAAGAAGTGTCTGCTGGAGGGACGCAGCTTGCCAGACCTGCCTCCTCCTGCAGAACTGCCCCCCTCCCCTGCATCCCCTCCGGTTCCCTCCACCTCTGTGTCCCACCCAACAGCTAGCAGCTCCACATCGTCGATTGTCACTCCTAACACCCAAAAGGATCTCCCCACCTCTCCCCGTCTCGGCAGTCGAGCCTTCTGGGGCGGGCTTGGCGGCATGGGAGTCACGCCGGTACATACCACGCTCATACCTCCCATCGCTGTATTGGCTTCGAAATCATCGTTGGCAGTCTAGTAGTCCTATCCTACAGCCCTCGATTTTCTATGAGGAAACCGTTCGATCGAGGGCACCACAGGAGAATATCAATCCTGGTCTCAATTCCAGTCCACAGCGCAACTTTGTCGAGAAGAATGGTTCAGCAAACATTAACCCTGCACTGAACCATCTGAGCAACATCGGCAATGTTGGCGCGTTCGATGCATTTACTGACACGAATCCTTTCACTCTCAAAACGCTGGATGCGTATCGTATGCAGCTTTGGGGGAAGATGGCAGCTCAACAGCAAATCTCACAAGCCACAGTACACTCGCAGCAAATCCATAACCTACCGCACTCTCCTCCTCTGGCATCAAGTGGATTCGCCAGCAGGCTCCAGCCTCACTTCTTACTGGCACCCACCAAAGTGGCAGGTAGTTCATCCAAGGCGCCAGCTGGGAGCTTCGGGGCGTATCCGACCCCGCCACCTTCCCCACCTACTGTTTCGTCATCGTCAACTTCGCAGGCTGCAGCAGCCCCGACGCGCGAGCAGGCTGAGATTGCCGCACTGGCCAGTCAAACCTTACTTGGGAAACTTGGACATGCATTCTGGGACGCGTTCTCAGGCTCCTCAAGTTCTTCGTCACACCTCACCCCTACATCTGCGGCGATACGTAAACAGTGGGACGCCGACAAAGTCCGCAAGGTGTTGGAGGTCGAGCTGTTGTCAAGGTGGTTGACGTTGAACCTGAGCAAACTGTTGCACCACCTGTTGCGTCGGCATCAGTCTCTACTTCATCAATCCAGATGGCAAAGGGATCTGAGAAGGTGAAATCTCCCGGACAATGTTGCATGCTGACGGATATACTTGAGGAATCGATGCGGAGTCTCACGTTAGGGAAGAAGATGAACTGAAGGTCGAAAGCTGTGAGGGCTTTTAGATGGCGAAAGAAGAGATTAAAGAAGAACGGTGCTGTTCCCCGCTCCTCTCCCTGTTTCACCGATGATTCGTATGTTATATGTAGCTTTTCCCTTTGCAAACATAATCACTACATACTACTCGATGTCCATACGCTTTCGAAGAATATCTTTGTCGAAGTCTTAGTATATATTATCATGATCGTTCACACTACAGAATGATTAGATCTGGATTTGAGAAGTGAGATAAAGAATGCCGAAACAATGACTATACAGCAAATGCACAGCTCCCCCACCCTGGCCACATGCTGTGTGCACTTTAAAAAGCATTTAGTAGTAACATCCACTGTCGTCCTGTGTCAGCTCTTCCTTCAGACCTCCTGTACTCCCCCAGGTTTCGAGGAGACCTCCACAGAGGGGCGTCTAGTGGTGCCTTCCAACCCCTTGGTTTGCAGTAGTACGCACAAACACACCACAGCAGTGCAACGTTGCCAAAACCTATCTTCCTTCAAACCTCCAGAGGGAGGTCATTACCTACTACTGCGTTGACAACGGCGTGCTTTTACCGCTCGCTCAGCGAGCCACTCCAACCAGTGAGCCAAGGGCCTCAAAACCAGTTGACGACATGCAATATGTCAGTACATTCGACCCCTCCGGTTTCCTCATGATGCCCAGAATGCGGTTCGCACGAAAGACTGGTATACGAGACATGCCCCAGGAAATACTCCTCATGATCTGTGGTTTCCTGCCTCTTCTTGACCTGGTATCATTGTCGCAGGTGAGCGTTTACGTGTACGATCCTTTGGGCGTTTCCCAGACTCATGCACCCATTAGGTCTCTAGGGTGTTCTGGCTTCTTCTGAAAGACGAATATTTATGGAAAGCACTATATCGCACGACAAAGATCGTCAGGCCAGTAGGGACCGCTTGTCGCTGGTCACCCTGCAGATTGTCTACGCCGCATCTTGATATCTAGCGCCAATGTCAAAGAGAATTGGCCTCCATTCGTTAAGAAGCCAGAGTTCTCGAGAAAGCTCACCGTCCCAATTATCGACCCACCTGAATACTGTTACCTATTTGCTGGGAGGTGGCTGATCGCAGCGAACTCATTCCATCGGATACTATTACGATCTACTCGAACAACCGAAACCCCAGCCCATGCTATTCTACCGACCGCATCTCATGGCGCTCTTCTTCCGTTGCGTGACTGCAACCAATATTCACGGCGATACCCTTACATTCCTCATCACCGAGACTCAACTGGGGAAGAACGTGCGAAGAGTGTGCGTAGACCGACTTTTCTCTTCCTTATGAGCGATTGGTGCCAACCTGAAATGACAGAAACATCTGCAAAGTGTCTGCATCTGTGATGGGCCCCTTCGTGGAACCATTAATGCACTATGATTTGCCCGAGAACTACCCAGGCATTGCAGACGTCGTGATCGGGTCCCGACTGATGATCTTGAAGCCGAAGGCCAATTATATAAACGTACCGCCGACCATTTATGACTTCAAAGATCTACGACCCTGCAAGCTTCCGCCTCTACCTGCTGAATATCAACGAGTGAGAATCTTCCGCAGAGTGCTCTATGACAAATATGAACCTGACTTTTTTTTTTTAGTCCGTTGCCCAGCACGCCAGCTTTTACCACGCGGAATACGTTATGACCAAGTCTTACGTCCTTATTTTCTACACCTTCGTCAAAGCGCCGCGAGCGCTCGAGACCCTCGTTCTGGCATGCCCGACCACTCCTGTACTTCAAAAGAACAAGGAATCGATGTTGCAAGTGTCACATCGCACCGTAGTGGACGGTTTTGTGCTAGCCAACATTCGCGTCATGTGTGATGACACTTGCGAATCCGGAACTACTCGGATCACGCTGGTTGGGAAGAAAGTTACTAATTGCCGGGCCAAGGATGCGGCACTGATGGCTTTCCAACTTACCTTGCACCCCGTGATTGATGACGAAGGTTCCATGAACTATAACACCGTCGACTTGGGCACCATACCTGGTAGGGATGCGATATGGCTGGAGACGGGCCCCGACGAATGCGGAAGAGGCGTATACAACACACCCGCTGGCCACATAGTACTGTTCTCCATCGAGGCAGAAAACGGGCAACTTCGATGGCACAAGTCAGATGAGTTGTCTTGCGGTCCTGGTCTTGTCAGGCACTCGGCCATGGCGTTTGATGGGTACCGTGGCATGTTGTGTGTGAAAACTGTGAATATGGCGCGGAATGTCGGGCTGGAAGTGTGGACTGTGAAGAGAACGACTAGGTAGCATGGAAGTGTGGACTGTCAAGAGAACGACTAGGTAGCAGTCTTATGTATATGTCATTTTCATGTATACAACTGTGACCGCTGCAGGACAACAATACAAATCTCAACACTATGTAGGAGAAGGGGTACACGATCGACCTCGAACAACACCCGACCTGCGTGCGATGCGCGAGATAGTGTGGTATCGTAGTGACGGGTGGAGAACGGAACGTGACGCACATGCCATTCCACATCGTCCCATTTTTGGTCGGCGGCTGCCATCTCCGCATTGCAACAGCAAGCGGAGAGGACAAGAGGCTGCCGTATGGTAAAATGGAGAACGGCCTATTGGGAGGATCCAACGGACCTAAAAGAGCCAAGGGCCCACTGGGAGGGTAACGTCGTTCAGTCCAGGCTAAATACAAAAGGAAAAATCCACGGACCTCTCCCACCTCTCCCATCGATTCCTCGTACCCCACCCATGCCCACTCCTGTCATCGCCCCGAATCCGCCCCCTACGTCAGTTCCACCAGCCCCTGCCCCGTTGACCCCGATTCCCAAACAGCTTTGATGGATCAAGTTCAGTGCTTTGACAGCATCCCTAGCTTGGATGACGCATGAGATGTTGATCTCGCTCGCTCCCTGTGATATCATCTCGATGTTGACACTAGCTTGTGCAAGTGTGGTAAACATCCGTACCAGCAATACCGATCATGTTGTGCATGTGTTTACCAACGAGGGAGAGAATACACATGTGCGGGTGGACGGTAACCTGGTACAGAGAACATCGTTCAGTTGCATACGGATCGATGTTACGCATGAAAGAAAAGGTAACGTACGGTACCGCATTTCCCCAGCTCCGCAATGACCTTGTCGAGTCTCTTCCCACCCCCATGTTCTGTGGTATCAACACTTCCACAAGCTCCTTCAGAGATATCCTCGATTGCCATGCTGACGTGGACCTCGCTCGTGCTGACCAGATCCACGACTATGCCGTGACTGTCCAATACGCCGAATGTTTTTGCCAGGAACCCATGCGAGACGCGTGTACGGTTTGAGTTCACGTTAAGGATGATGATGTGGTCTTTAATCGTCACTGCAGATGGAAGACGCCTGCTGCCGTAGTATGGGTAAGTTTGAGAAGGGGAGGATATGCACGGCGAGGACGCGGAGGACAGCGATGAAAGGGACGCAAAAGAAGTCAGATTGATGGGCTTCGCGGTAGGGTCTTCGGCGTCATCTGGCTCAGGCTGGATCACCGTTCCATGTCCCGACGGGTTCTCCACATTCTTGATACGGATAGGGATCTTTCTACGGATGACCTAATGGTCGTCTCATCAGTGCGTGTCGCGTTGCCGTCGAGTGAAAACGACGAAACCTGTTCCATGGTAAATGGATGAACGACCTCGCTCCCATAATAGGTCAGCTCCGCCGCCTCGTCTGGGGAGATGACGGGAATCAAGCGTGCAGTGGGTACTTTTCGAGGGTCAGCGGTAAATATTCCATCGACTTCTTTCCATATTTGTAGCTCGTGCGCGTCGAGACCGGCGGCAAGTAGGGAGGAAAGAAGATCGGTGTATCCACGACCGATTTGGCGGAGGAGAGAGCCGGGAACTGGACCAAAAAATCCTGAAATGGCAAGGATCGCCGGGGTGAAATGGGATGTGTAGGGAACAAGATGCTTACCGGTGACAACGGGCACTCGGGGTGCACATTCGCGTATGCGTTGTGCGACCGCGCGCGACACGCCATCGTAAAACGCCTGGTCAAGTGCACACTCGGTTAACCCTGAGTCGAATGCGTCGAGGTCAGAGATGGGTACGATGTCTTCGAGAGAGACGTATTCGGCATCGACGCCCTGTTCGTTGTTTTACGATAAATGAGCGTGTCAAATGATAGTTAGTGGTGGGGTCACGTGCCTGATCCCGTAAGGTGGCGGTCATAAGTTTACAGGCCAGTCGTTCGCCGAAGCCGACGATGTTGTCCCTTGACCGTGGAGATATTTCATTGATGACCTATCCATCGTTTTTGAGGACGTGGCTACCGACGCGGCGATGGTGGTACACACCTGAGTGGCGAAGAGGTAGCTGTTTAACCAGTCGCAGTCGCGGTCGATCTCGTCTTCTAATTCCTGGAGGAGATCGGGGTCTTTGACGCTAGCACGAGCGGCTGCAAGGTGTTCGGATCTGATGATGTCGACCGTTGCAGCGAACTCGGGCGCTGGCTGTGTCGGCGTGTTACCTGAATTGCATTCCTTGGTGGAAGAGGCAGTTATCGGGGTGACGGCAAGTCCGAATGAGGGCGAGTCCGATCGGCTTCTAGATCGCCGAAACAGCCCATTAGCAGAGACGGGTGTCTGTGCTCCAGAGACTGGCTTGCAGGCCTGACGCTGGCGGACTTGCGATGCCGCGCGGAGTAAAAGGTTGGTGGTTCCGAGTGCTTTGGTGGAACCCGAGCGGGCTGAGCAGACGACGGCAACCTGGTAGTGGTCGATGTATTTTCTGTGGACGACAATCCAAGTACTCAGTGGTCGAATACGGAGCACACGTACGGTACGATGTCTCTTGCGATGTCGAGTGCAAATTTTCCGATGCTCGTTCCTCCGAACTTCTGGACCAGCCACGGTGCGTCCGGGTCGATCGTGTTTTGATGCAGGTTTGGGGGCGTCGAAGGCGGGGACGACGCCGAGGACGACGAGGACATGGTATTCACTTTAATAAATAAAAATAAAATAAAAGAGAATTAAAAAGCCATGAAGACGGCCCCCTGACACCGCTGGCTGGGAGGGACGATGGCTCCAAGCTGTGTTTTTTTTATTTTTTTCGATAGCAAGAGGTTCCGTTGATTTGAGAAAAATGACATCAGCGAACGAATAAGCAAATAAAGGGCGGCCGGTCGCGGGCGTCAATCTTTGCTCGGTGTGTTATCCACTTCGTGCCTGGGCACCCTCTCACCCACACACACACTTGCGACGCGTTGGCGACGAGGACGACGACGACGAGATGCCCAAACACTCGAACGACCGTGACCCGCTCGACGAGCTACTCCGTCCACCCCAGGGCGAGACTGAAGAGGATCGCGTCATCAGACTCGCCCAGGAAGCAGAGGCGAGGCGACGCAGCCAGGCAATCGACGAGTCCATCAAAGCCGAGCGTATGGAACAAAAGAAAAAGTCGGTCGTCAGACTCCTCCTTCTAGGCCAGTCGGAATCCGGTGCGTCGTTCGGTTCCCCTCCGCCCAATCGCTTCCACTCAGCTATCACCAGGCAAATCGACCACCCTACGTCGTATGTCTCTCGTCTACTCGCTCGCCCTTCCATCTAACCGACCTATTAGATTTCCAGCGTCTGTACACTCCCTCCGCATTTCGCGCAGAACGCATCCTTTGGAGGAGCGTCATCCAACTCAACGTCGTCCGATCTGTTCGCACTATTCTAGATGCCGTCTCCACCGTACGCCCACCACCATCACCACCAGGTGACACTCAGAGCCCTGCGGAAGAGTCGGACGACGACGCTCCATCCGTCCCATACGATATTGACCTTCTCAAAATGCGTTTATCTCCCCTCCACCATGTAGAAGCTCTCCTCATCGCCAAACTCATCCCCCCAAGTCAGGACGACACTTGGGCGCCAATGACTCCTTCGTCTGCAGGCGGTACCCTCGTTTCCCCTCTCCGCTACCCAGCTTATTACCACCGTCCAGACTACCGCTGGCATCATTCTCCAGAAGTCTTCGTTCGCCCAGGTGCAACTTCCTGGAAAGGCGTCCTCGCCAAATCATTTCCATGTGCCACCAGCGGTCGTCCAAATTCTATAGACGACGCTAGCTCCACGGGCGTGACGCGCGACGAAGCCCAGCAAGTCCTCCATGCATGCTGTGGGGATATCATATCCCTCTGGAACAATCACTTTGTACGACAATTACTCACCACAAGGAAAATCAGGCTAGAAGAGGCACCCGGGTTGTACGTTTCTCTCACCTGACTTTCGATTATTGTGACATGTCAACATACATCCAGTTTCCTGAACGACCTGCAACGAGTAACCGCATTAAACTACATTCCATCAGACGGTGATCCTCGTTTCGTTGTTCTACATGCTGTCCCTGATGTCTTTATTTCTCCGCCTTGTCACCATTTTTTTATTTTCCTATAAATCACGTATAGATGATGTTCTCCGCGCACGACTCAAAACTGTCGGCGTTTCCGAGTACAGGTGCCAGATGGAAGCCTCCGCCGGGCGAGAACATGGCACGGAGTGGAGGATAGTCGACGTGGGTGGTTCCAGATCGCAAGTAGGCTTTCCATTCCCTCTCGCTCGCCCATCCCCACTCATTCATTCTGTCGGTCTTGCTAGAGGGGTACGCCTGCATGCACTTTTTTCATTTCAAGTGAACCCTTACAATGATGCACAGCGACATGGGTCCCATTTTTCGACGACGGTGCGTCATCCTTGCATGATAACGCAAGGTACCAGTCCACATGATCGGTCTTTCACAGTCGATGCGATCATCTTTCTCGCACCCATATCCGCTTTTGACCAGGTGCTGAGTGAGGATCGGACTGTGAACAGACTCGTACGTGGCTACCCTGACCCTGTCTGTTCCTTGTGCCTTATCGTTAATCTCACCCCCTTTTTCGTTCTGTGCGCACGCGCGATATGGACGGAAAACACGCCGTTGGAATGCCGCTCAACAGGAAGATTCAGTCCTACTTTGGAAAGCCATCTGTTCTAACAAACTCCTTGCTAATGTCGATTTGGTCTTATTCCTGAACAAATGCGACATTTTAGAAGCAAAGCTCAACGCGGGAATCAGGCTCGCCAAGTATGTAAGGAGTTATGGCGATAGGGCAAACGATCTGGAAACAGCCTGTAAATGTGTGTTTTAGTCCTTGATTTTGTTTTTTTGCTTCTTTTTTATGTCATCCGGATACACATTGAACGGGTTTTTTTTGGAAAGACTTCAGGAGCAAGTTTAGCGCGATTCATCGGGAGTATTCGCCCCTCCCGCGCAAGTTTTATGGATTCTGCACGAGTGTCACTGTACGTTGTTTTCTTGTCTTTGGATAGTTGGAGCTTCTCATTTGCCACTCCCCTCGACTTCCTACGGTCTTTTCGCGGCTGCCCTCACGTGCTTTGTTCCCCTGTCTTGGTCCTGCTAAACTCTACCTTCGTTCCTGCCATATTGTTGTTTCCGTGCCTGTCTTGGCCTCCTATCTCCGGCTGCTTCTTCTCCCGCTGTATTGGGTACTTCCGCGGCATGCCTCACCTTCTACATGCTCCGTCATGGCGGACCGTCCTCCCTGGTGACGTCCACTCCTTGTCTGGAATTGCGCTTTTCAAATTTCTCCGTTGGTTAATTTCCCCCCTCTTTTATGGTTTCGCGGTTTGTGGGCGAACGGATGGTAATTAGGACACAAAAACTACGGCTGGAATACTCGCGAGTGGTAAGTTTTATCATTCTCGACGTTTTCTCCCACTTTGGGACCGCTCTGACTTACCGATGTCGGCAGTGAGAGATATGGTCGTACGGAGACACTTGAAGCAGTCGCGGTTGTTGTAGCGAGACAATGGGCGATACAAACGTCGGGTGACGGTGAGTACTCAGTGGCACCGCCGTTTTGACTTCTTGGGCGTGTGGTGGTGGGAGGCACTGGCAATAGACAGGCATGAAATTGTTCATTGCGTGTGCATCGATGTTTGGCTTTGGCGGATTTTTACGCTGGTGTAATCCCCTGGCTTTTAGTTGTCACACTTGGGCGGAGTGCATGGTGACATGGGGTTTGGCGATTGGAAGTTTGCACCAGGACTAACAAAACGTTGCAGCTGTTCGACGTTTACTTTCCCTGTCTTGACGTATGTCCGCGTTGGCTTCCGGTGTACTTGAAGGCTTGGTTGGGAGTTATGACTTGGTTCGTTATACCCTCCACTTATCGCATGCCACATTATATCCGCCACCTCCTGCACTACCCGGCGACTTGCTTTCTGAACTCGGCTCATCCTTCTCCTGGGAGTGTTCCCTGTCAACGCTTATGGATTCGTATACGTGCCCTCACGATCATCCCTTATCCATCTAAGGGTGTATTTTTTCTCCAACTTCCCCACCGTGTCCATGTGTATACATATCTAGACCCTGGTTATTTACCCCTTCACCCCACCTCCTTGGCAACTTCATTCATGTGTTCCTCTTGTGGTGCATGTACACCGTGTCTCAACGCATTCCTCCATATTTCCCATTCCTTTTTGGTCTGACCTCATCTGCCCACCCCAACGCACCTGTTTCTTGGCACTCTCCACGTCTCACCCTCTGGTTGTGACGTAGCTTCTTCTTCCCCGCCACTTCTGGATGTCTCTAGTAGTTACATGTACCGTATTTATCTATTACCACCTAGCTCTCGTCTTAGTTTCTTATGCAACCCATATCATGCTATTCTTCACTATAGATACTGTTGGTGAACGGTGCACGAACCGAGCTGGACGTCGTCATCGTGGATGTGTAATAACCCTCCATGTCTACTTATCGGAAAACAATCCATGAACAACTCACCCCCCAGCCACCCGGTGCCCGATGCTGCCGCTATATTTACGTGCAGGTATGAAATTGGACGGGCCTGCATGCTGTAGAACGTCTTATGCTTGGTATCGACCAATTGGTATTTGATCATTAGTTCAAGTCCGTCCAAATCCACAACTGATCGTCGCTGGTTAACTAATGGAAAGATGCAGATCGATAGCCAACAACATATCATACACGGTCATCGAATGGATCACTGATTGGCGATCCGGATCGCAAAGTGATGTCCGCTGGTTGGAAGAAAGAATAAGGACGGTGATACAGTAGTGATTTCCGTCAGACCGGCGCACACCTCCTCCTCAGCCACTCCAAAGCTAATTCGTCCAGTCCCTCGAGGTAAGGCGCCACCTTCTGCAAAACTTCCCTGTGGTAATTGTTCAACCACGCCCGCTCCTTGGTCGACAAAAGGGACAGGTCAACTAGGGTTGTCTGGATAGGGCACTGTTCAAGGATGATTATTTGAGGACACGGGAAAACAGAAACAAAAACAAAAAAACAAGCACACGCACCATCGTCACATGCTCAAAACCGAGATATTTAACACCTCCAAAATTGTAGGGCGTGTTAACCTCGCACACGACGACGACGTTCTCGATCCGGATCCCCCATTTCCCGTCGGCATAGTAACCGGGCTCTGTGCACAATTCACACATGGATGCACGGAAAATGTACGAATGGACGGGAGTAATGGATACAAGATAGAAATCGTAGGCCCAATCGCGCCACGAGTACACGACGACGCCAACATGGCAGTGTAAGTGTATGGTAAAGGACAAATTGATACACGCACCGTTCGATACTGTCATACCTGGCTTGAATGCAGTGCTGTTATAAGCTGCAACTACGTTAGTCTCAACCTCGTATACAATTTTAAGCCGGCGAAACGCACCGATACGCGTCCCAATTCCCTGTGGGCCTACGAGAATGTCAGTGATTAGTGAGCGAGTTGTCCGCGGAAATGCACTATGTAATGAATACATACCCTCGTGCACGTTCAGGAAGTGTCCCACACCATGTCCAGTTCCATGCCTAAGCCAATTAGAAAGATATGGTCAGAAATACTAGAAACAAGTTCGGTTGCCTACCTATAATCTGCGCGCAGGGAATAAAGGGATATGAGAACACCCTCAGCGATGAACCACGCATGAACTCAAAGGTAAAGGAGAAATCACTAACCAAGTCCATCTTCCCACAGTGGTCTGCGTGCGAATGAGTCTCTATGATCAGGATATATATCAGTAACAGCGAACGTGTTCATAGAGACAGGCATGCATACTCACAAAATATAGCCTAGGAGCGGATGCCGATCGAACGTGATAGGACTTAGCACCCAAATAGAACCATGGTAGAAATGAAGAGAAGCACGTACCGGTAGTGCCAGTGGGAAAGATAGCTGTGTCCATTGCTATGTGTCCTTGCAAGACACGAGTAAAAGCTCGTTTTTCATCATCAGCAGGGTACTCCAAAGTGCTGTGTTTGTCTCAGCGGTGAAAAGTTCAACTCCCTTGCTAGTTAATCTCACCCAGGTTCGAGTAACATCCGTTGTCCCGTCGAGGTACTGGCCTATACAACGTCAATGACCAAATACAGGAGCACTCGTGGATCGTACCTCCAGAGTCGCACAAGTAAATCTGCGAGATAATGAAGTTAGACAGTAAATCCACGGCGAGTAATGCCGAGCACACCTGATCCTTTGTAATCATGGCGCAGTCGTTTGGATCCGGGGAGTAGTGAATTATAGCTGATGGGTTCCGTTACAGTGGAAAGTAAAGGAATTCTACTTGCACAAACCTGCAGTTGGGTCCCACCGACGAGATAGCCGTAAATGACAGACCCATGAAGTTGTCGAGGTCACTTTTTAAATAAGAATTCGAGAAAAGATAGCGAAAAATTCACGCTCACGATCGGAACTTTGCGAGTTGCTTGGCGCCTTGGTATTCGTCCACTTTCTCTCCGCTGTTCAATTGCAGTTCAAGCCAAGCGAAGTAGCGAGCCAGAGCCACTCCATCCCGAATATGGCACCGTCTGAAACCTTCAATCTCGATGGGATTCTTGATAGCCTTGAGTGCCGCAACAGGAGATGGCATAATAATCACGTTCTCCTAAGGGGAGGAATCTGAGCATCGCGAGGAGGTCAGCATGTAACTAACCGACCTCCCCAAGAGCCTCTACAACTGCGAGGTTGGTCTTGTCTCCTAGCAAAACAGGCTGCATGCCAGTTGAACCAAGCAGAGCGCTGATGGGTGAGAAGTTACCTCGTCTTTTTTGACCAGAGCATCCGTCGCAAGAGATCTAAGATAAGACAGAAAATCCTCGTATGGCCGAACGCAGACTTCCTGCCCAAGGTGAGTTTTTACCGAATCATCTAGTTGACTCTCGTCAACGAAGAGCACTGCAGAATCCCGCGTGACGATGGCATATGCAAAGAAGACTAAAAGAGACTCAAGACAGCATTCCATGGAACAATATAGCGCACCGACCAGGGTTAAAGTCGATGTCGGAACCTCGGAGGTTGAACAACCATGCAACCTCATCAAGTAAAGTAACGGCTGTCGCAGCTGCATTTTTCTTGGCCATTTCTCCCCGAATACGCTTGAGTTTAGTACTGAACTCCTCGCCTAAAAGTAATAATTAAAAGTAGCAAGAAAGGCCACTGGGATGGGTTACCTGCATATTCAGTGGGTAGCACAAAGACCCTATTTTTAGGACGTTGGGGACGCTCGGTGCCCCATACGACGTCGACCGGATTCTGTTTCAATGTTACCAACTCCGAGTCACGAGCGTGGAGGGACTTCCTAAGAGACGCGGCCTCGCCTGCTCACTCGTTCAGAGAAGTACGACTCATTTGTATATGAAACCCACTCGCTACGATTAGTGTTGGATCGATGCCAATCCTGATGCCCTCCTCCAGGTGCTTTGAAAAGTATCAGCCGCACAATCATCCCAGAGCTTAGATAGAGTGCGAACTTTCGACAAGAATTCTTGCCATGTAGGAACATCTGCTCAAGTGAGCCGGGTTATGCTGCGCATTACGTCTGTGACCTACCTGGCAAACCTTGCTTCATTAAAGTCCAATTTCTGATAACTCATGTTCAGTGTGAATCCGGGTGCCGGCGAACGTCGGGCTTACTCGTCCAGTTGTTGCTCAGCCTGGAGGAAGTATCGACCATCGGTGAAAAGAAAAGCATCTTTCAACGTGACTACTGCGCATCCTGGACCCACAGATCGTTCAACGAGTCTGCCCCGCCAGGTTACAGCGACATTCTCACTCACCTGCAGAACCATTGAAACCAGATATAAAGCCCCGCCTTTTGTCCGCCTCGGCGGGATACTCGCTGAAATCTGCAACATAAACTGATTTAGCCCAGGGAAACCGAATTCAATCGCACTCACGTTCGTCTTCGCTGGGAACGACGAAGACTTTGACATCGAACTCCGGTTTCCTCATGAGTTCTCTAAGGCTCTTAAGCCTCTGAGTGGTGTTTATCGTTTGCCTTCCAATCGCGCCCATATCAGTGGTTGACGATGTGGATCTGAACTTGGTAGATATGGAGTCTCTCAAGGAAGATGTGAGGTGATGTCGCCGATACAGATAGACGTGCGCACGGCAGCTGAATGCGCTACCCCATCGGTACCACATATGTAACGAGACTGATCCGAAAGAAGTGCAGTTGACATGGACTTCGGCTCTCGAATCCCAGAGTTTCACTCGGGTGCATTACAGTATGTAACAACGTTGACAACCGCAAGGCGCAGTGTGGGTTGAGAGATGTATTATAGTGAAAGTACTGCAGCAAGTGTCCGTGTGGAGGGTATTTACACTAGACAGGTTTATGGGGTGGCCCAGGTGAAGTCCTGGCACTCCCCTGCAGCGCAGGAGAACTGCTATGACTTCGAGGGACACTAGGTCGTTTGTTGTGTGTCGACTGTAACCTTGTCCGCTCATCGACGTCAACGTCAGATTCAGCATCTTGATCTTCTTCTTCCTCGCTCTCCCTCAAGTGAGACAATGGCCCATCACCCCGGGGGCCTTCCTCAAACGCGTCGTAAAGTGTTGTACTCTGCACTCGATATAATGAGCTTCTTCTGCCATGCCCTGCAGGAAGTAAAAATCCGTCAGGCCCGTGCCCGGAAGTGGGACCCCA
This sequence comes from Pisolithus albus, assembly GCA_024613165.1. Classification (NCBI taxonomy): domain Eukaryota; kingdom Fungi; phylum Basidiomycota; class Agaricomycetes; order Boletales; family Pisolithaceae; genus Pisolithus; species Pisolithus albus. Next base: position 874,635 of record JANFAB010000005.1, read on the forward strand.
TCCGTCAAGTGATGGGCGCCCCTGCAGGCTCATGCGTGGATTTAATAAGCCAGTCTCGAGAGTGCTGTGGCCACCAGGAAGTGGTGCAGGATCCGGTTTCCGCGAAAGGTTAAGAAGGTAGACACCCAGGAAAGTCACGATGAAACCTAAAAGTAGCGTTACCGTGTTCGTTCCGTCTGTGGTGTTGAAACCTTGGAATAAAATGAGGGAGGCGACGATGGTCGCTGTCGAGAATCCAACGTAGTACATGGGGTTTACCCTGCTCACACCGTGGTCAAATTCACGGGTCAATGACAAACAGACATGTTTATTAACGTACACATTGGTAGAGAAGGTGTCGAGCGCCTTGTTGAAGAAGTTCATCTGTACTAGAATGCATCCGACGACAACGATGCCGAAGACGTATGTACTCGGATGAGTGAACTGATTATTCCCACCGAGGGTCAACTTGACGGCAACTCCAAACCCTTTGATGGCCATGACAGACACGGAACCGACAACAGAACAAATTGAAATGTAGACCAGAGGATTTGAGCGACCGTAGCGAGGGGCAACATTGAAAATCATGACCAAAGAAAATACGAGGACGATAAGACAGTACAGCATAAAACCTGATCGGGGTTAGGAATGAGGAAACAGTAAATAACTCAACATGGCATACCTGGTTGAATAGCGTAGTGCAATATTTCAGTCCACTGTTTCTACTTCTTTGTCTGCTGGAGCATGAATGATGATGATGAGAGAACCGATCAAGCACATTCCGCATCCCATTCGACCAAGACGTCCGAGCTTCTCGTTCAAAAGGAAGGATGCAAGAACAGCACTGAGTAGTGTGAAAATTTGAACACAAATTCAGTGCTTGTTGACCCACCCGATGAGTACACTGAGTGCGCCTAGTGGTGTCACTAATATTGGTGGGGCAAAAGTGTATGCCGCAAAATTTGCGACTAAAGAAGTTCGACTGAGCAAGACGGGGAGATACGATATGTGTTTGGAGACCAACTTTCGCCAAAAACCACTGAAGGGACTGTCAGCGACGGAGTAGCACACATAGGATATGGGTCGTACGTGTTGTTATCCCAGCCCACCACGTCGGATTCCGAAGATAGCCATAATCCTCAGAAGAATAAGCAGAGTTTTGTGATCCCGCGTCCGTGAGGCCCTGACCGTTGTATTTAGGGTGTAAAGGAATGCCTGAGTGAAGGAACGAACCTTCTTGGTAATTATGAAGCTCGTCCCGATAGCAAACGAGCCGGATACGGCCAGAGCGAGTCCAATGTATTTATCTTCTAACATCGCACGGTGCCGACACCTGACAGAACCACCGGCAGACGTACGAAAAGTTGGACTAGGATGACGAGGAGGGTGCGCGGTCTTACACCCGCAGCTGAGCAATGCCGCTTTGTTCGAGACACGTGCAATACAAAAACGGTATATGTCGGGACCGCCACAGCCGAAGGGGCGAGCTACAACTACACAGTATGATCCATTAGTATCATTTGAACTCGAGAGTCGACGTCTGTCAGTCTACAAAAACGGAGGAAAGTGCGTCGTGTGAGGGGCACCCTAGAGGATTAACTGATTACCATGCAACTTTCAAAATCTCTCGGATGGACAGAGCCAGAAAAGACACAATTCATTACCGTACAAGATAGTCGCTGGGGAATACATTTCTCAAATCACCGTACTTACTCAGGGCACTTTTGACTATGCATAAAAGGTGACTACAAGCCACGTCTGCGAGGATATCATCACTCAAAACTCCGAAAATGGTAGCGAGTCTGCTGAGCGGAGCCTGCGGCTCACTCTCACAACGAATGAGTCTATGGTATGCCTGCCCCATATATAAGACAGTCCGCGAGGGAATACCACATCTGTAATTAACTAGATAGTTGGCTGCCCTGGGTTGAGTACCATTCCGGTGGGGCATTGGATGAATGAATTCGAGACGCACGTGTGTCCTTTCCCTCCAGCTCCGAAACCCTGCTTTTATGCCTGGACTATGGTCAATGGCAATCAAGTTGAACCTGAATCAAATAACCCAATCCTGGACGGTTAAATTTTTCCTTAATAAATCGTGTCCGAAACGGGATCACACAGGTCATACAAGGAACGCTTTTGGAGCAGGGGGAAAATATTTCACGAGCCTCCAGAAGTAGTACACCAAGTTCCGCACGGGTACTATCTTGTGGTCAGCGGACTTAACGCAAACGCTGTCCACACAGATAAAGTCGACCGTGGACTAACGTTGCCAAGTCGAGAAACCTGAGGCATCGATGGGATGGGTGCAAGCAAATTAGTAGGTGAAGAAGTACTCTGATGGGATGTTCGGTACCAGATACAAGCCAGCAGCACACCATCCCGGCAATCGCCAACGAACCATCGATAGCAACCACGCGGTCAGGGTTGTATGAAGACGAAAAATGTTCAATTTCGCGCTGTGTGATGCAGAACTCGGTGTCCCCGACGGGGAAATGCTCTCCATAACGGATACGGATAAACCTTGAGTTAGGACCCCCCGGGGGGGGGGGGGGGGGGGTCAGGCGGGACATTTGTGCAGGCCGATAGTTCCGTAGCTGGGAGGGGGTCCATAATTCAATCCTTGAAACGATTGTATGTTCCGCAAAGTCTGGAGAGACAGACGCCTTAGAGCTTATCGCCTCGGACTCTTGAAAGTTCGCAGAGACAAAACGGATGACCTGTTGTATGGATAAGCTTTACTTCCTCCCACCTGAAAATCGGATGGTCCCAAGTCTGGAACCAACACCAGATAAAGCGGCAAGTTAAGATAACAAAAAATAATGCAACGCACTCTCTAAGCCTGATTTTCATGACGACATTTGACACTAGCGACATCGTGTCCCGTTGTCATGCCTGCGCAGTCGCCATTGGGCCTTGCATGCTATGAAGGTTAACGCGCAACGATGGACGCTCAACGTCCAACGTTGAACGCCGAGGAACGTACTATGATGACGCTGGCTTGCTGTCCCGAATTGGACAGGAATAGTAATTACCTCCGGCTAGGAGATATGATGCCCTGATGGCCTTGTGACTGGCAAACGCCGCTTCGCTTACAACTGAAGTTCGGTCTAGAGGGGGTGGGCAGACATACGCTCGATGAATGTGTTGTATGGTTACAAAACGTAAGACAAGATCAGGAGAACAATTTATTGACCGACATATTTCCCTCTTGGTGCTTTTTGAGAACTTTCGCAATGGCAAACTCAAAGTCCTCCTGCGTAACATGCTGCCGACGTTCACGAAGTGCATACATCCCTGTTGCCATCCCGAGGATCAATAACTGCAATTCACAATACGGACATGCCTCACCAGCTTCTGTGCATATGCCACGCACTTCGGCCCCGGAACATTGACCCATTTTTTCTGCAAGGGCTTTGAGATCAATACCACGTTGCAAGGACATCTGGACACAGCGTAAGCAGAAACATTTAGAACAATCGAGGATTTTACCTTTCGGGAATGAATACGAAGAATGCTGACCCGAGCCTCGGGACCCGGCGGTGGAAACTCGATCTTCCTGTCAATACGACCGGGGCGAAGCAGTGCGGGATCCAAAATATCTGGAATGTATTGATTTAGCGTGACTTGAACGCGACATAGGTTGGCTTTCGTACCTATTCGATTTGTAGCCATGATGACTTTGATATTCTTTGTCGCTTCGAAGCCATCAAGTTGGTTGAGGAGCTCCAGCATGGTCCGCTGTACCTCGGAATCACCACCTCCTGTTCCGCTCTCCCCTCGTGAACTACCGATTGAATCAATTTCGTCCATAAAAATGATACTCGGTGCATGTTCTCTAGCCATAACGAAGAGCTCCCGAACCATCCGACTACCTTCTCCAATGTATTTCTGGACTAGCTCGGAGCCCGATACACGAATGAACTTGCAGTCTGTATGGTGCGCAACAGCACGAGCTAGTAGGGTCTTCCCAGTTCCAGGAGGTCCGTAGAGAAGGACGCCCTTGGGTTGAGCAATGCCAAGTGCCTCGAATAACTCTGGATGCTTGACAGGTAGTTCGATAACTTCCTTGATTTCCTTGATTTGCTTGTCAAGCCCTCCAACCATCTCATAGGTACTGTCGGGGACCTTCTCGACCATCATAAGCGAAACTAGTGGGTCGACCTTATTCGGCAATATTTTGTGAATCGTGTACGTGTCGGAGCGCAATGCTATGCGCAACGAAGGCGTGAGGGCGGCAACATCGATATCGGAGTCGAAGTCGACGACTAGTTCACTCGATCAATATGAGTAAGGAGAATGTGAGTTTTCACTTACTGTACTTTCCCTCCGGTTGAACCTTGACAAGTACTTTCTTCTTGCCCATAACCTTCACTACCTCCCCTACGTAACTTCCCGGCTCATGCAACAGTTGTAACTCCTCCCTGAGTAGTCTCACTGACCAGATTCAGTATCTTGATTTGAGAATACGAAAAGTGACACACCTCGAGCATTCAATGCATTCCGCTGGGCCTCTAGACGTCGCAGGTTCTGTGTCTTCTGGTTAATCAGTAGCTCCGCCGCTTCTATCTTTGCCTGATAGTAGGACTGTATTCCACCAGGGACCTTTTGCGGCGCACGCGTTACAGCTGGCATCAGTTAGTCGTTTCGTGGCTGTCGGTGCACACTCCAGATACTGACGCGTCCCGGTGTAGGCGTGATGTGACGCACGTGACAGGTCACGCTATCCACACACTGCATGCCAGTCAGCCAACGCTAGGATCCGTTCCCTTTTAGCTTAGGTGCATCCCTGACACCAGTCAAGTCGGTACAGCCGAAGCCGTTTTTTTGCACATGCGTGTTCAATGCGACTGAGAGTGCAATGTACGTGAATATCTATATCCTCAGGTCCTGCACGGCCCGGGTGTAGACACTTGGACATTTTACCTTACCCAGTATAGTCCTCCTGAGACTACCACACCAAACCTTTTGAATAATTGACCTAAGCTAGATAACACAAGTCAAAGCTCTTCAGGGGCAACATTAGGTTTACTAGGTTCACCAATCAAACAAAATGCCGCCCGAGAACGCAGCGACCCCCAGGAAATACATTTCTGGACAAACGATGATATAGTACAGTGGTATATAGTAATGCAAACCCAAAAATATGGACCTTTCCCCCACTACCGCATCGCGATAATGTGATCATAGATCGATGCCTGTCTCATGATGACAGGCACCACTGAGCGTTCACCGTCACATGCCATACTTTCTTTTCAGCGCAGCCCACGAAAGGGCTGCCGTGCGATGACATTTCACGAAGTGATTCATGTCATGCTCCGGAACTCGGTTGATATCTAGGCGGTTCCAGTATCGACATAAAGTGTAGACGATGTCGTGGGCATCGCGTTCAGAGCCACGACTATGCGTGAACGTATCAACCTACTACACAACGTATGATGTGAAGATAGTCTTACATTGCCCATGCTTTGAGCTTGTCTCGGATAAATTCCGACAGACTCAGGAATGGAATTCCCTTGAGGCTCATTGTTGTCGAGCCATCCAGTCGCCGTGGTCCATGCTCTCCTGCAGGTAATATCTCAATCTGCACGTGTACAAGTGAGTCCAGTATATAGAGGTATATCCTGACTAGCTTGCCTCGACTGCGGGTATCAATTTACGATATGTAGCATGCAACCTGGGTGGTTGGGTAAAAGGCTGATAGTTAGGTGAAGACATGCAGAAACCTACCGATTGCTCCACGGCGAGTTGGTAATCGTGAAAAGATCGCTTCCCGCCACGGCCTGGCGCACCCGACCAAAAGGATGGGATGAACCGCCATCCACGATGCAGTATATCTCCTACATGATGTCAGATGTTCGACTGGAACCATACGAACGCGGTTCTACTGACATCACAGCGGGGGCTATCCGATACTATCGCAGTGAGAATGCTTCCGTGAAAAGCGTGGGGAATAGAGTGTGAGTGGAGCAACTGAGAGAGCGCGTTCGCTGCCTCCAGCAGTCTGCGGGTGTCAGCCATGGCGGGGGTGTGGATGTGAGAGGAATTATCACAGGGGGTTGCGGGGGAGCATGATATGACATAAAATAGTTGTCACTGTGAGGGAAAGGGAAAAGGTCTGTTGGTATGTATTAATGGTTCCGTGACCCACAAGCCAGAGCAAGGACAGGAACCACTGATCCTCTGATCATCCCACCCAGGAGTTGGTCGTTGCCGAAGTCGGATTTGTCCGATCCCATCGCTAAAGCCAGCGAACTCAAACTATCCCCCAATGGCGATGATCCTTGGCGGACGACACGTCGCCAGCGATGGGGCTCCAGGCTTCCAGAAAGAAACAGTACGGAGAAGAAGAACAAATATAAAACGACCCGCAGTATACATGTCGGGTCGCTCCGGAAGGATCTTTTTTTTTTTTTACCTAAAGGACGGTGAGACGGCCGCATCTTCAAGTTGCTGATACAGACTAATACATATCGAACTGAATGTTCCTGCGAAGAAAGATCTTGACACGGTGAGGAGGGGCTGCCAACTCCAAGTCACGCGTGAGCTTTGGTTCTTCCCATTTGGAAGGCGGAGCGACTTATCGTCAGGGTTTTCCCATTTCAAATAGAAACGAAACCCGAGTTTTCCCTCCGATTTAGAGAATTTCGGCGAAAAACTCGTTTTTGTCCTTCCCGGAAAACCAAAAGCGGACAACCGCTTTTCTGCCCTCGCCGTGGATGCAGACTACTCTGCGACGTGTGCAGGTCAGGAATGTAATGCCATTGGCCGGTCTCAAGTGCCTTCCAAGATGTAGCGTGCAGTCTGTCTCTTCCCTCGCACTTGCGCACCGCTCGCATCAAGCATCTCCATGGAGGAGGAGGCTCGTACTGCCAGGTGACGCCCCTCGCCTCGCGTCATGGAAAGCCTTGCTGAACTTGAAGTCACACCCATCGAGTGCTGGGGGGAACCCTGAGAATGAAGAGGAAGTAGCCAAGGCTGCTATCCTGGAGAAGGTTATGAAGGGAAGGCTCCCTGCGGACCTCATGCTGCGCTGTATGCCGTCTCCTGCCGCCATTCACTAGACAGGTTTATGTTTGCTGACGTGTTCGCAGGTACCATCCTTGATGAAGACGGTGACTAGTGTCCACACTATCCCCCTTTCCCTTGCTTATATATGTCCCATTGGACATAGGCGCTGTTAAGACCATCTCCGGGCAGTTTAGAAGATCAGATTTATGCAACGAACATCGACTAAACGTAAAGAAACTTCACTCCCATTCACACGTCGTTGCTAACGTTGCCACCAAGCCTCGTGACCTCCGCAAAATTGATTCACGAATACCCAACCTCGTCCCCACCATCTTAATCCGCAAAGAGGCCATCCTCGTAAGAAGCTTATTCCAGCCTTTTTCAATGTCTAACAGCACAGATAAACATATTGCACATTCGAGCCCTAGTCAAGGCGGATACCGTCGTCCTGTTTGACACCTATGGCTCCAACGATTCCAGGCTCCACTCCGCATTCCTATATCACCTTGAGGTAAGCTGCATTTTAGCAGCTTGAGCCGGGCATCTTCTTCATTGTTTGCAAAGCACAACTTAAAGGTCCGCGGTGGTGGTTCACCATACGAGTTTAGGTGAGTTTACGCGAACCATACTGCGTCCATTCCAACTGCTGGCTTCAACAGAGCAATCGAATCCATTCTTCTTTCTGTACTGAGTGCTCTGGAAGCCGAAATGGTTTTTATTCGCAACCTCGTGGGAGGGCTTTTGGCGGAGCTCGAAGATGACATAAACCATGACAAGTTCAAGCGATTGCTTCATTACTCTAGGCGTCTTGCCAGCTTCAAGAATCGTGCCAGACTCGTACGTGTGTTATGAACATTGGTCCGCGTAGATTCGTCTACTAATCGGAGCAGGTGCAAGATGCCCTCGAGGAAGTTTTGGAACAAGGTCGGCGACATCCCCGTCCCTAAATATGTATTTACAACTGGTTCTAGATGACGATCTAAACGCGATGTACTTGACGGATAAAAAGAAGGGTGCTGTCCGACAAAACCACGAGCACGACGAATTAGAAGTTCTTCTAGAATTCTTCTCGAAACAAGTCGAAGAGATTGTCAACGAAGCGGAGAATATCGAGGTCAGTGCCCCCCAACAAAAACTTTCGAAATGACACGACAGTAGCTTATCTTGTCCAATAGAGTAACGTCCAGTCTACGCAGGAAATTGTGGAGCTTATTTTAGACTCTAATCGCAACGCGCTGCTAGCGTTAGATCTCAAGGTAAGAGTTTGCAGGCGCAAATAACAGAGATCTCTAACTAGTTAGTCAGGTCTCCATTTTGACGATGGGTCTTGGCAGCGGAGCCCTTGTCGCGGGGTTGTTCGGGATGAATGTAAGCCGTCCCGTGTGATTGCCCTATTTTACGAGCAATTAATGCGACTTTGAAGTTGCAAAGCCACCTGGAAGAGATGCCTTATGCGTTCGCCGCGATGACTGCCGTATCAGCTGCTATTGCAGCTTTTGCAGCTTGGGCAGGTCTATGGAGGTAGCACCTTGATATATGGGTGAATCAGAATATCCACTGACGAGGCGTTTATATTTTTTTCAGACTTGCCAGGATACGGAAAGTAGGGCTCACGAGTTCTCAGACAACGAACCGTGTAAGTGACCCAAAAAGTCGGGCACCCTGGATACCTCTACCGCTACGCCGTCGAACCTTCAGTGGTTGGTCGTGAACCATTCCTTGCAAATCCGAACCGACTCTATCCTTCCGTCCCATATTTGGAAATTCAACTCTAGACGACAGTGAAATCTCGTGAACTGTAGGATCACTGTCATGCAATCCTCTATCCTTATCACTGTATCCTACTTCCCGTCTATAGCCATGCTTTTATTCTTGTCCATAGCACTTATCTGTCCCTTAGGCTAAACCTATCATCACCCGATACCATGACTGATGGTCTCCGTGGATCCGTGATATTCCTCTTGTCATATCAAAATCTATCATCCAGTATTTAATGTTATCAGTGAGGTTGCATGGATGCTAGTTTACCATGACACGATTAACCCATAAAAGTCTTTCACAGGGGAATGCTACACTGTGGCTACCTAAGTGAGGAAGAAACGGTGTCCAGACATGCGCGTATCAGGTATAGAAACATATTGTCAATTTACAACAAAGAACAGGCCTGTCCGATTTGAAAATTAAGATAACACAGCGCGGATGAATTGGGGGAGATGGAACGCCGACACTTCGCGTAGGAGAATTGATAGATAACTCATCGGCGTGAACCTTGACTCCGCGTGGCATGGTGACCACGCTGCTGGCTATCTCGGGCATCACCGATAAGTGATATATAGCTCAGCGTGTGGCCTACTCCTTTGAGGGTGGAGGCAAATCTGGAATTAAATAATGTACAGGACGACCGGACCCCAAGCTGGGTAACCGCGATACGTCGGACACGGCTCTCGATGACATGGTCTCGGCACTGTTGGATGCAGAGATATCTTCACCGGATGGGGCAGTCGAGCGGGTGTCATTCACTTGACCAGCGAGTGCGTCGTCCAACTCCGACGGATCGTAATGCGGGACAGGTTTCCGTGGAGTGCGACGTGAAGCAGAACCGCTGGTTGATGCGGAGCGGGTAACGGACGTCCCCCCGGATCCTGCGGGATGATCGGATGTTCGTCTGACGGGAGACGTGGGTGAGCGGTCAAGAGCGGCCGGAGCTATGACTGGCATCGACAGACGCTCGGTGCGTAAACACATGGACCCTTCCATCGACGACCGTATTCGTTGAGCCTGTTGTTCGAGAGCTGTGTTGGAAGTCCGCACGGACATTGTGCGAGAGCGGGACCTGTCGGCGGGACCTGCCGCGCTCTGAATTGAGTGAATGGAAGCATGACGGACATGTGACACTGGTACGTCGAATGTATCGTACGCACCCATTCCAGAGGGGGAATGAGAATAGGTTGAGTGGGTCCTCTCACTCTCGCCCGCTTCGACGGCAGAATCCCCGAGCGGACTAGTATTGGATGCTTTACTGCCAGTGACGCTTTCCCCCGCCCTCGAAGTGGAGTCGGTGTGCCCACGGTAGTGACGGTTCACAAAATCACTGCTTCTATGCTTCACGCTCGAAGCGTTCGAAGTGAGCGAGCTCCACCTTCCCACATTTCGCACTATGAACCCTCCTCCGATTGGTGACTTCTTGCGACGACGCAGCCATATGACGAAGAAAACGATAACTGAGACTCCAACCAATGCACCTATGACCGACCCTACAATGATACCCGTCTTCTTGTCATTGGACGATGTTAAGTTAGACACAGGGCTGGGAGTGGCTGATGGTGATTGGGATGGAGTGGAAGTACTTGACAAACAAGACGTATTCGAGCCGTTTGAGATGTAGAACGGTGACGACAAGGCAGTCAGATTGCCCACCGAGCCTTGTATCTCGTACCAGCCTTGAGTCAGATTAACGGAAGCCCACGTCCACGACTCAGTCTGAGCAGTAATGTTGGCAAGCATCTGAAGCACCGTGGTGCTGGCAACATTCTGCCTCCGCTCAACCCCAAATGCTTGAGAATGGGTTTGGTTGGCACCGATATTGGTGACTGCCAATACGAGATATGCTTCCTTGCCGCCGTAATTCCAAGTCACTGAGGCAGAGGCACATGTCGTCATGTTTTGGATGGTATTGAAAGTGAGATTGGTCGGAGAGGACGACGGCGACGGAGTGCTAGTCGAAGATGTAGGGCTACCCGAGGTGGTAGCCATGGCTAAGGATGCTTTTGAGGAAGCGTTGGTCTAGAGTAAGCGAACAGGTTCGCAAGGAAGACGGGAACAACTAGGCGCTCACTAGACACTGAAGTCGGTTTAGACGATGACTGTGAAACGGAAACGGGTCCAGGACCGGTGGAGACAACCAGAACGTGCGGAACCTCGTGGCCGCGTGTCGAGTCTACCAAGGCTGAGGCCACGGTAATGGCCAGACACCGCCAAAAAACGAGAGCCAGTGCTGACTGCGGGCGCATGTTTTTTTCCCTATGGAATGACGATCCCTAATGGCTGAGTTGGACCAATCAGATCGTAACACCTACCTTGTGGATCTCAGGTTCCGAGATCACGGAAGAAACCAGGCTGAATACCTGGCATCCAAGTTGCACTGAGGACGGCAGCGCTGGGCTGGTGCACGAAGGGGATTGACAGACACCGTGAGACTCGAAGTGAAGCTGATATCTAATCGTCACGGGAACGGCGCAATTGTCATGACTGCACGCGGCCCAAGATGCCCGGTCTCGTCAACGCCACTCGGATTCACGCTAAAAAAGATCTGTACTGGACACTTCGCGTGGACAATGTACACGAGGTGGTACTGCCGCAAAGAAGAGATACGGCCGTGAATGCATGGGTGCACACAGCGATGGGGAGATCAAGCAATAGATTGTCAAGTGCAAACTGGAGTGAAAAGCTGTCGGTTCAATGGTCTAGTGGTTATGATTTCTGTCTTACACACAGAAGGTCCTGAGTTCGAGCCTCAGTTGAACCATTCTTTTTATATTTCTTTGTCAGTGCATGGGTTCACTACAGTGCAAAAGAACGATGGCCTCCTCGAAGCTATGTCGGTGCAGAACATCGGTCCGAAGGTTGTGATATCTGACGCTGAGGACCCGATCCGGGGTTCAGATTCCTGGGACTCGTTTCTGTTCGATAAGCTTGGGTTCTCGGATTTCATATTTTAACTTTTACAGTGGATGACGAGAGACTGTCGGATTGCCCGGCGAACGCTGACACGATACTACGGTGCCTGCCACGCACAAGGTAGTACCATTGCTACTCGGTCGATAGATAACGACACTCGGGTGCCCAAGCCGGTGTGCACTAATGCCCAGATTAGACGTTCAAACGGAATTTGCAACTCGAACTCGGAAGGCGTAACACGACGACATTCCTGGAGGCGCGAGGATATGCAAGCTTGTGAAATTCTCACGTTGGTGGCCAACAACGGACCGATGCTGGTTGATATGAAGACGAATGGCGGATGGCGGATTTGGTTATGACGTCGTAGCACGCATCGGAAGTTTTTCGCTGCTATCCGAAGTCCGACGTCCTCTTACATATGATGACTTGCAACTCGTACGGAGAGCTGATCGTGTACGTGGCGGTATTGCTGGGGTCGTGGTTCTACGTATCTCGATACCACCCCTCCAAACATGTCGCCCTTCGACTGCTGTCCGTGGCAGTTTCCTTGCATTCGATCCACGTCCTTTGTCAGATCCTGCTACGTCGTCCACCCAATCTGTTTAAGCGCTTGAACGTACCACTCGATGTTCCCGTGGACCAACTAAGGCTGCTCTTATTGACAGAAGCGGGTTTTGGCTGGCAGGACCCGAGCGTGGTCACCTTGCCGAAGGACGTCGAGTTGTTGCTCAGCCGTCTTCATGTGCACGGCAACAGAGGCTTGTTCGCAAGGTGTGCACTGGGTCCAGTGGGACGTCGATAATTCTCAATGCCACATAGATTCGGTCAGCTTTCCATGCAGTCGTGTCAATTCTGTTCCTCTGCTGGGGACTATGCGTTATTCAACTTATCCTTCATACTTCTCCAGTACCTGCGGACCACTGCTCTTGTGCTACTGCTCACGGCGGCTGTGAATGGTCGCGAACGCGTACGAAGCCTCGTACTTGGTATATCGATCTGCGCGTTTTTAGCAGAAGGATATGCCATGATCTATGCCAGTGACGTGCCACTGTCGAGAGATGCCTTCATGGTACGCTTCTTCGCTTCCACCCGTTTTGAAGGCACCTAACGAATGTCTGATAGTGGCATGATAACCTTTTCCTCATACGCCACATGCTCTTCCTTGTTCTTCCTTTGCTCGTCCAAGTACTACCACCGGTCTATGCAGCTAATCCTTCTTCGACATACTTTACACCCGCATTAGCGCACCTAGAACGTGCGCTCCTTAGAGCCCACCTGGCTAGATATACTCAAGAAGCCGTCATGCGCCACCCTCAACTCCGCGAGCTTGCTGTACATTGGTGGTCACAACAGGCAGTGGAAGGTGCAGCCGCGATGGCAGACGAGAGCGTGCAAAGGACTGCTGACAAGCTTGGGTTTGGATACATGATACAAGAGTCTTCGGAGGGAGGCGATGGCAAGCTGAGAATCCACGCAAGGAAAATTGTAGAGTCATTGAAGGGTGTGCTCGCGACGCCTCTGAACTAGACGGAAAGAGTGTAACTAGTGGATTTTTGTTTCAAGTGTAGGTGTACTTTAGAAGCGCCGATCTCGGTCTACCTTCAATCGCCTGTGCACTCCATGTCGATACCGAACAATTCGGTTTGTTCGTCCAAAAGCAGGTGTATCTGCGCACGTGCTACTTGCATTCCTTGTGGGAGCCAGTCGTGTTAGCGATCTCAGACTAAACAAAGGATCCCACCACACTCTTTACTTCTTTACTTCTTACTTCTACCAGTTTCTCTTTAATACACTCTTTAGACTTCGCGATCGCGAACCATGGTCGACACAGTGGTTGCTGACACTCCTACGGCACCAGAAGATGTACCTGTCGACGACGATGCTCCAGGCCCAGCCATTTCCGTCCCCGATTCTGGCGATACCGGAGAGGTGGGAAAGCTCAGGATGATTGTGCAGCTGGTCAAGAAGTCTTTGGGTGTGAAAGACATCGCTGCAATGTAGGTGTCGCGCTTTCTTCGCATCCCAACCACTAAAGCATGAGCCACCCAGGCGCCTTTCCTTACCCGCGTCCTTGCTCGAACCCCTACCAAACCTGGAGTACTGGCATTATTTGGATAGACCTGACTTATTTGCAGCGTACGTCGACTCGTAAAGCTTGGGCTAAGGCGCACTCTCTGACTTCTGCGCAGAATTAACGACCATGACGATCCCTTTGAGCGCATGGTTGCTGTGGTGCGGTTCACGTTCACAAAGGATCTCAAGTTCATCGTAAGTTTCCCGTCTCGTCCAACCGTTGGTCGCTGAATAGCGTCTCCCCAGCACGGCAAAGTATGCAAACCTTACAATTCTGTTCTCGGAGAGCACTTCCGTTCTCACTGGGACGTGCCTCCTGTGCATTATTCCTCAGACCCCGCCAAGCGTCCCATCTTGAGAACCCATGCCACGCATACCCACTCTGCACCTCCCTCAACCACGGCGCTTCCCTTCGAGACACTCAGCGTCAAGAGTGGACATAGCGAAAGTAGCTTCAAGAGCATTCGCAACGGCCTCAGTTTGTTTACGAAAATCAAACCAGGCCCTTCCACAATTCCCACTCCCGAGGAGCCTGCGATCGAAGCAGCTCTCTCTGGTTCCATGTCGAATCTTTCTTTGGGCTCTGGTGAGGCCCGCAGTTCGGATCACATCCGCGTAGCATACCTGACGGAGCAGGTGTCGCACCATCCTCCCGTGTCCGCGTACTATGCATCGTGCCCTGCGCGCTCTATCGAGATGAAGGGAATCGACCAAATATCTTCCAAGGTGTCGGGTACCGCCTTACGTGTCGCACCCGGCTCTTTCAATAAGGGTATCTTCATCGATATCACCGGTGGTCCAGGCGAGGGAGAGAGATACCACGTCACGCATCCCGTGGCAAGCGTCAACGGAATCCTTAGAGGAAACTTCTATATTACAGTAGCGGATTCAACCATCATTACATGCACTGGAGGAAATGGCAAGCAACGGCTAAGGGCGGTGATCGAGTACAAAGACGAGGTAAGTAGGCGTTCATCGTGCTGGCCTAACGTGGCTGACTACAACCACCCTCTTTAGTCGTGGATCGGAAAGGCTCACTTCCTTGTCGAAGGTGTGATACATACGTACGATGAAGATGACACGGAATTCGAGCAGTGGACCAAAGTCAAACACGTACCACAGTCTTACGTTCTTGCTCATTTTGAGGGGTGCTGGAGGGGTCAAATTCGCTGGCGGCGGACGGGCTCAACATCTGCGTCCAGCTCGAGTGTCTCGCTGCCAATCACCTCGGAGTACGAAACCCTTGTGGATCTCTCGGCTCTGCAAGTCGTGCCTAAGGTCGTTCGTCCTCTTCAGAAGCAGCTTCCCAACGAGTCTCGGAAATTGTGGGATAGTGTCACTTCGAGGCTGCTAAACAAGGAGTACAGCGATGCGACAAAACACAAGCTGGTCATCGAGCAGAGACAGCGCGACGAAGCAAATGAACGTAAGCGTAAGGGCCAAGAGTAAGCTTCAAGGTTGACCTTTTCCTTCTAAGATGATTGACACAAAGCCAGGTTCATCCCGCATTACTTTGAGAAGGACATCAGTTCCGGTGTTCCGACTTTGACCGCCGAGGGCTGGAAGGCATTGGAAGAGGAGCTCCAGGAGTCATCGCTCACAGAACATGATCGGCGGAGCGCGTCCTAGAGGAGCTGTAGAGTCTGATGTCAACGACTGTCTTTTTACTATTTCTGATCTCTGTTGGATGTCACGAACTACTCCGATATACTGTGATCTCATGACCATTTGCAATGCTGTCGAGTCGTATGTACTTGACGATCGATGATGATGAGGTGCAGGTGGAAGTAGATCCTTGCAAGTTCGGTGGTCTAATGGTTATGATTTCTGTCTCACACACAGAAGGCTCCGAGTTCGATCCTCGGCCGGACTATTTTTTTTCTTCTTTTTTCTTTTTCTCCTTCGCATAGGCTTCTGCTAGTGGTGGACTCCCGGTCGTAACTCAACCAACTATCTGGGCACTCTTCTCCGTGCCCCATAACCATGAAGGATGGAACGCTTTCTATTGCGTATGTCCCGTGTTAACCGGTCAATGCAGTCCGTTTTTCACGCAGAATCCAGGATGGTGTCAGATTTCTTCCATCCTGACGTGGGTGGGGTGGAGGGTCACATATTCATGCTCAGTTCAAACCTCATTCGCAGAGGACACAAAGCACGGTAGATTACTCGTCGGTCGTCCGTGCCACTCATCACATCCCGCAGGTCATAGTAATCACACACAGTCATCCTCCTGACCGTGTCGGGATTCGCTGGCTGCTGCCCTCTTTGAAAGTATATCATATCCCGTTCCCGACGATCGCCTCCTCTGCCACTCTACCGAACTACTTCACGTTTCTTCCGTATTTCCGTACTATCATCCTGCGGGAACACATAAACTTGATTCATGCGCATGCTAGTCTCTCTTCTCTTGGCCACGAAGCTATTCTGCATTCCCACTTTTTCGGCGTGCGCACGGTGTTTACCGATCACAGTTTGTTCGGTTTCGAAGACGCAGCCAGCATACTGACCAACAAGCTGTTGGCGGCTGCTCTGAAGAATGTCGATGCTGTGATTTGTGTTTCGCATACGGGGTAAGCAATGATAACGGCGCGTTGATCCCCGGAAATATTCATACGAAGTTTATAGACGAGAAAATACTGTTCTGCGCGGCCAATTGTTCGAGGCGTCAGAGGATAATCCGTCCGTGTCGGCAGTGCGTTCCAGTGTGTACACAATCCCAAATTCCCTGGTTGCCGAGCAGTTCACTCCGAGTCCACAACCGCTGCCAAGTGACACCAGTGAGTCCTTGTCGTGCTTTGAAATATGTGTATTTGTGCTCAGAGACGAACGCAGTCAACATCGTAGTTATCTCGCGGCTTGCCTACCGGAAAGGAATCGATCTTCTCGTGGCCACGGCGCCTCGGGTGTGTGCAACATTTCCGAACGTCAAGTTCATCGTAGGTGTGAACGAGCATGAACCCACTCTTCAACCGGGATTCTTTCTGACCGACTGACAGGGGGGGACGGCCCGAAATTGAACGACCTGCTGCAAGTAAGGGAACGCCACTTACTGCAGGAAAGAATAGAGCTCCTGGGATCCATTCGGCACCGTGACGTGCGAGACGTACGTGGGAAGTTTTGAATCCGCACGCCGTCCAGCAATGCCATCTTACCTTCCAGTGAAAGGTCCTCATTCGTGGTTCAATATTCTTGAATACCTCGCTGACAGAGTCATTTGGAATCGCAATCCTCGAGGCTGCATGCGCGGGGCTTTACGTTGTGTCCACTCGCGTGGGCGGTGTGCCTGAAATTTTACCCGAGGACATGATTTCTTTCGCAAATCCAGACGAGGATGGTAGGGTCATCGTCACGATCCTAGCAGCGCAGTCGACGCTGATATCTGACAGACCTATTCAGGGCTATCTCAGAAGCTATCCAGATCATTGCCGAAGGAAAACATAATCCCCAGGACGCACATGAACGAGTGAAGGGGTTCTATGATTGGATGCAAGTTGCTGAGCGTACAGAAACGGTTTACCGAAGTGTAATGCAATCCAAGCCGATCGAATTATGGACTCGCATACAACGGTAAGCACTGCGTGATGGGGTGAGCACCAACTCAATGGTTAGTGCAGCACAATGTCGCTTGGGCCGTTTGCTGGGCCAATTTATACCGCAATTCTATTCGTGGATTGCCTTTTTTTCATGGTTCTGGAATGGTTGATGCCGAGAGAGGATTTGGATCATGTCCGTGTGCATTGGGAAGTGGGGATGTTCGACAAGCTAGTAGCGTCGATGAACTGACATATCACAAGAGGCATGAAACAACTACGTCATTGTTGGGATAATAAGTCGATAAAGGAAAGAAAATAATATGCAGGATAAAATGACGCCTGCGACGCTTGAACGGATCATTGGGCAAATTTAGATCTCTTTGACTTCATACCCCGCCTCCTGGCTCGCTTCTGATGGTCAAGCCCGTCACCATCATGATCCATCAGCACAGCACCAGACATCATATCCCGGTCTCTTTTCGTAGGCACGATTGTCGGCCTCTCGCCACCATCTGGGGCCAGGCGATCTAAAAGGGACCCGCCACGACCTGCACTGAAATTAGCAGCTTCGGATGGACGGCCACGTAGCGGTGAAGGCGGTTGTGGTCTACGCCCGCCTCTGAATGACTCCATTTGAGCGTCGACTTTGTCACGGCGGGGCGGTCTGCCAGAATGCGATCGTGGTGTCTCTACTTGGGGTTTTGGAGGAAGCCCGTGATGAAGTAACATTGCACGCTCCGGGTGCATGACGGGGCCCCTCTCCGAGCGATCTCTAGAGCGGTCCGGCGCCGGAAGCGGCTGGACAATGTGATGATCTCCTTGGCCATCCTGAAAGCCTTTGGTGGATTCTGGAACGTGCGTGCCCATGTTCAATGTATGCCCTCTGTGCAACGGCGGTGGAGTGGGAGCATCACACTCTTGGTCTACTCGTCCCCCTCCCTCGAGTTGCTCGGGTATGTGTGGAGGGATGGGACGGGAAGGAGGGAGCACTTTATCGACTTTGTCATGGACAGGAGAATGAACATTGGTATCGGCGTGTTGAGACGAAGCGCCGTGATAAGTGGATGTCAAATCGCCAACATGGGCGAGGCGAGCGTCCGATCTGTCAGTATGCAAGATTGACGATTCTCTAGACGTAGGTGGCGGGGTGGCACGAGAAACATCTTCATGGGGGTAACCGAATGACCGCTGACTCTCCGGGGAGGCATCTCGGCGTGTACTGTTAGAACTGTCTCTGTTAATGGGTGGCCCAAACCTGGTCTGCACTTTTGCATTAACAGGTGAAGTGACATGACCGGCAAAAGCCTACCTTCACACCTCGCGTAGGCGCAGTAGGAGAGGCAGACGGCTCATCAGCTGGTTGCTGCTGCGTACAATTAGTTTAACAGACACCGAGTACAAAACAAAACATACGGGTGAGGCTGCGGGAGGGCATGCGAGCTTGCTCATCGATTCCGCATTGCTCGCAGCAGTAACAGGGCCGTAAGATCGCTTACTCTGCGGTAGGGCCGAAGCATTGAGCTTGCTTCGTGTACCGATCGGTACGTTATTCGTGCCAGACAGACGTACACCTGGTGCGGTTGGCGGGATGCGCGTGTTGGTTTGTGGATATGCATTATCCCTCTAAAGGAAAGGATTAGAGCCTGGATGACACACTATCCAAACACTAACTGCTATATGGTGACGATCCTCATGATCATTTTCCTTCGCGGGGGCTGCGCGACCAATAGTAGAAGGCTCTGGGTGGAAAGGCCCTGGCAGATACGAATAAGCAATCAGTGCGACAGTACAAGGTGCAAGGAACCACCTCTCCGTTGCCCGGGTTCAATCGACTCCCTTCCGGAGCTTGAGTTCCGTTCAGTGCGATTTCTGGGTTCGTCCCCTGCAGGTGGTGGTCGTGCAGGGAACCTTGTCAAGTCAAAGGGCCTAAGCTGAGCTTCATCAATATCCATGCTATCAGAATCACGTTCCCGCGATATAGAAGACTCATTCGGGACAAGGGAATCAACAACTGGTGTGGTTTGGCCCCCAGACTTGCCGCGGCGAGAAGTACGAGGGCGATCATGCTCAGCACGATCAGCGTTGCCATCTTTCACGAGCAGTGGTGAAGTTCGACCACGCGCTGGCACGTGTTGTGATGAGTGCGAACCGGGAAGCCCGTCGTCTTCTACGCGAGCAATCCTTGAACCGCGCCCGTGCATTGAATCACCTGGCATGTCACCCGCAGTCGTGCGGGAAAGGCGACTAGTACCATCCGATATCGGTCTTGAACCCTCCCGGTAGATGGCACTCTGGGGTGGTAACGGTGTCCGTTTACGTGAGCCTGAGGATAAACACGCAGGTACAACAGACGTGTGCATAGAGGCCAGTCGACGTTGGCATGAGGACGGTGGTCATGATGTCTGGAAGATACGTACGTTGTGCTTCCGCTGCGACGGGCAAAGAGGAGCTCCCTCGCGTGTCCGGTAATGATTTAGGGGCAGAAGGGAGTACTCTATCGGGAATGTCATCGACAGGAGAGCGACGTGAGCTGGAGGCATCATTGCGTGATTGCTGTAGAATTGTGTCGCGGCTGGTTGGTTGTCTACGGTCAGATCGTGGAACAGCGGACTGCGAGAAGCGACTCTTGAGTGTAGATGCAGAAGGGTCGGATGGTGGTTGCGCGGATTTACTCGAAGTCTGAGACGATATTCTCGTATCGTGGGAGTCGCGGGTATAGATGACAGGGGAACCCGGTCCTAGACAACAAAGGATAGGGGGTGACAAAAAGAGAGAAGGGAGAGAAAGATGAGAAGGGGATGAAAAGGGGAAAGACAGGGATCCATGATGAGCGTCCGTGTGTCCAGGCGAGCAAGTCGAATAAAAAGGAAGAAGGGATCGCACAGCGCAACTCGACTCCCAAGGCTTCGCAAGACATTCGCTTTACGCTCCGTCCTCCACCTCGGGAGGAGCTTTGGCGCCCAGGGGCAGTAGGAATATGGAGACGAGACGGGGAGGGAGCTGATAACGTACTTAAAGTTGCTGGCTTGTCTGCATCCCTTGGATGACGACGATCGAGATCTGGAGGTGAGTCGCGATGCCTGTGTTCACGTTCACGGGAGCGAGGTTCGACGACCACATCACTTGCGATCCAAACACGGTCTCCGGACGACAGCGCAGAGACCGTGGGAGCTTCACGAAATACACTCTGTGCGTCGTTATGAATAGGTGAGGGTGGTCGTCGCGAAGGCAGTCCTCTTTCAACGTCACGGGTGCGGGAAGGCAGAGGCGAGCGGTCATGTTGTCTGTTGGGAGCCTGATAGGATTCACCAGAGTAAGTTTGACCGGATCTATCGTCACGCCGACCGTTTTCTCCTGGGCGGTAGTGACGGTCCTCATAAGACATGTCACCACCATCCAAGCGACCTGTGCGTGAGGGTACGTCACCATTTCTGCTTGAAATACCCCTGTCAAGAGGATCTTCAGAGCGGTAAGCTTGGTCACGGAGAGTATTGACGGGGCGAGTCCATGTAGACTCTTGCGTTCTAGTATTGTAATAGTAGACTTCACCGGTACTTCGAGACCATTTAGCCTCCCACCCTGGAGGAAGTGAATCACCGTTATCATGAACGCGTGCTTTTTGCCCGACACCGTCTCTCTTGTTCCGTTCAGCGAGACTAGCCATGGTTGTAGCTTCAACGATGGAAGGGTGAGAAGGATGGACGAACGGCATAGTTGTCACCACAGGCTTGGGAGGCAGAGCATGGGTCAGTTTTCCAACTGCAAGCGGACGCGAAAGAGCGGAGGACGGTCGAAGAGCACTCTCGTCTGCATCCTTGTCTGGTTGCTGATTCTTGGACGGCGTATCTGCGCGAACTAGGTCAGACTTGCCCGGGAGACTTTCCCTAGCCTGCACCGCTGGGGCGTCCTGCTTTGCTGATGGTGCCGTGGCCATTGCCATTGAAGGAGTCTGAGGACGGCTTGCGCCTTGAGAGATACGAGACTGGTGAGCCAAAAACTCGTCCTCCTCGTCGCCACCTAGTGACACCGCGTCTTCCTCCGCTGCGAAATTACCATGCTCGCCGCCCAACACCACCCTCTCCTCCTCTTCGTTCCCCCAATCCAGGACTTCTGTTTCGTCTGCCATGTCAAAGAGTGGAGAATGAGAGACGTCGCCGAGGGGAAGGAGTTTTCAGTGAAGTGGGGCCGAGGGTGCGCCGATTCAAAATTAGAACTCCGATAGTGTGGCAACTCGACTAGGCACTACACTGAAGGTACCCTAAACGACTTGGCATCCGTCTATCGAAAGTGTCCAGTCCACGCACTCTTTACCGGCGTCCAAGAATCAATGCAGACATGCCAGTTCTTCCCCTAACATCGCCTTCTTATCCCAACCACAGCATGGCCTCAACCCCGGTTTCAAGTCGTGTCCCTTTGATATTCCGCAGACTACATAGATTCCAGCAGATGGTAGGAGACACGCACCGAGAGTACAGCGGAAACTTAAGTATCCTCGCTAGGATTTTGAGCTCGCCCTGTGGCAGTTGTCTTACCTATGCCTCGCGCCGAAGAGAGTGTAAGCCGTCGATGGCTGCCTGGTCGATCATTGCAATTGACAGAGCCATAGCTACCGCAATGTGTACTATCACAAACGTGAGTGTGCGTTGTCACCGCGAAACTGCTTGTTTCAAAGTAACGGCACCTACTTTGCAGAGACCAAAAACACTTGGGCCCGTGACGACCCTGCGATATTGGTCCTC
This sequence comes from Pisolithus albus, assembly GCA_024613165.1. Lineage (NCBI taxonomy): Eukaryota > Fungi > Basidiomycota > Agaricomycetes > Boletales > Pisolithaceae > Pisolithus > Pisolithus albus. The sequence continues at coordinate 896,647 of JANFAB010000005.1, forward strand.
CTTTTCGGATGTCTGTTTGGTAAGGGTACGAGGGCGACTTGCGCGATTGTTTACGACCTTCATCCCTAGTCGTTGCAATGGCCTGGTCTACGGTGTACTCCTACAGCGTCTTTGATGCTGTAAGGACTAGGCTTTATCATGGTCCTACGAGACTTTCTTTTCGTTGGCGTGGTAATGGCAACCCTGATACGGTGAGAACGTGCATGCCGACCGAAAGCGTTGCTAACGATTGGTCGCCTTCCCAGGCTGTTTGCCAACAAAGTACTTTTGTCCCCGACGTCTCATTCATCACCAACGGACACGTCCGTGGAGTGGGCTTACACTTTTGATGTCCACACCAACGCATTCTTTCCGCTCTTTCTGACACTTTACGTGGCACAATTGTTTCTGCTGCCCGTCATTCTGAGGGACAGATGGGTATGCCTACTAGTAGGTAATACTCTGTATCTCGCTGGGTACGTTCTACGCTCTGTGATTCGCGTTCGTACCTATCTCTGTTCCTTTCTTCCTTCAGATTCGCCCAGTACATCTACGGTGTTTACCTCGGTCTCAGTGGTGAGTTGCACTAAGCATCTGTCGCCTATTCGCCGGTAATGGATATTTAAACTAGCTTTACCGTTCCTGATACGTGCTGAGATTCTACTCTCGCCCCTGCTACCACTGTTTGCGAGCTATGTAGTGTCTCTCCTCGGCTTCAACGTCGCGAGTCACGTCTTGCGAGCGTATTTTACATCGTAGTACGAGACCGCTGTATGCTACTACTGCACTTGTTTACTGGACTGTTGTGCGCTAAATTGCTATCTTTGGACGCTGGCCCATCGAATCCAACCGTTGCTCGACGTTACACACAAAAAAAGTCTTACAACGCATCTTTACCCATCGCCCTCATCCCGCGTGTCCCGGTCGTTGCTGTGCAGAGCCCGCCTTCACGTTTCTCGTTGCAGATCATGGTGCATATATCCCAAGCTCGAGTCGACAGGGCGATCGAGCAGATTCAGCACAGGAGACGACCCTCCACTATCGATTTTTCCCAGCACGTCCTGGAAGACGGGAGCGTGGTCAGTACCCAAGAACGTGTCGTCAAAGATGTATGCCCGTGTCTTCAATCCTCAGTGCTTATATGATGGCTAAGACACAGTCAACCAGGTCCAAGCTCCGGCGATGCTGATGCCTACCAATGCCCAGTTCTTTTCGCGACAAGATCCCAACAAGCCAGATATTGCGTTCCTCAAAAACCATTTCTACCGGGAGGGCCGTGTAAGCGAAGATCAGGCGCTGTGGATCATTGAGAAGACGACGGCGTTGTTACGCACTGAGCCAAATGTATTGCAGGTGGATGCCCCAATCACAGGTCAGTAGCACGAGCGGGTGTGACGTGGTTGGACTAACTGTGCCCATATAACACAGTTTGTGGCGACGTCCACGGACAATATGTACGTATGAACCCTTCCTTTCCTGGTATGCTGAACCATACTGCTGCGTAGTATGATCTCATGAAACTATTCGAAGTCGGCGGCACTCCTGCCGATACAAGATATCTTTTCCTAGGGGACTATGTTGACCGAGGGTACTTCAGTATCGAGGCGAGTCTCCGCTCGTCGTTCTCCCCGTTTGGAATTGATTTTCTCTCAGTGTGTCTTATACCTATGGTCACTAAAAATATGGTACCCCGATACCCTCTTCCTCCTTCGCGGCAACCACGAGTGTCGTCACTTGACCGACTACTTTACCTTCAAGCTCGAATGTACGATGTTTCGTTGTTTCCCTTGCATTTCACTCGCGGATTCACACGGCGATGTCAATAGGCAAACATAAGTACAGCGAACGCGTCTATGAAGCGTGCATGGAGTCTTTCAGCGCCCTTCCTCTTGCCGCCATCATGAATAAGCAGTTCCTATGCATACACGGTGGCCTCTCTCCGGAATTAAACACCCTTGACGACATACGGGCGGTATGGGTGTTTCATGATAGTACTATTGCATGCTCATGTTTTCCAGATTGACCGTTTCCGCGAGCCACCCACTAACGGGCTCATGTGTGACATCTTGTGGTCGGATCCAGTTGAGGACTTTGGTCAAGAGAAGACAAATGAGAGCTTCCTCCACAACCACGTCAGGGGTTGCTCTTATTTCTTCACGTGGGCAACCGTAGTTCGCCTGGAGATAACTGGTACTAAAACTCGTGTGGCATATAGATATCAAGCTGCATGTCAATTTTTGGAGCGCAATAATTTATTGTCTATCATCCGCGCTCACGAAGCTCAGGATGCAGGGTTCGTGCCGCACAACGTGTGGTAATTGTCGCTCATGACTCTGCTTAGGTACCGCATGTACCGCAAGACCAAAACTACTGGTTTCCCTTCGGTCATAACGATTTTCTCTGCTCCGAACTACCTCGATGTGTATAACAACAAGGCAGCTGTCTTGAAATATGAGAGCAACGTCATGAATATTCGTCAGTTCAACTGCACGCCTCATCCTTACTGGTTGCCAAATTTCATGGACGTCTTCACATGGAGCTTGCCTTTTGTAGGCGAAAAAAGTACGTGACGAACGGGTTTCTGTGAGCATATGTATTAAATAATTTTAAAGTCACGGACATGCTGGTTGCCGTCCTGAACACGTGCACCAAGGAGGAACTCGAAGAATCTGATGAAGAAAGTATTCCGTCGCCCGTGGCCCCAGTGGATGACACCGTCGAGCGGAGGAAAGTCATCAAGAACAAGATCCTGGCTGTTGGACGCATGGCGCGAGTATTCGCACTTCTGCGGTGAGCTGCTTTCCCAGCATCACTGGCCGCTGTTTAATATTATAAAAATAAAAAAACGCAAACAGCGAGGAATCTGAGAAGGTTTCCGAGCTGAAGAGTATCTCTGCCTCGGGAAAATTGCCCTACGGAACCCTTGCATTAGGTACGGAGGGCATAAAAGAAGCCATCACGGGTTTCGAGGATGCGTAAGTTGTCTCGCTTCCAAGGGCTTGCCTTAGGCTGATATAACTGAAGACGGAAATCTGACATTGAGAATGAACGGTTACCACCCGATTTATTTGACGCTGAGGAAGCCAAGGCATACCTTGCACATGCACAGAGCATGTCCATCTCCGAAACCGGCGAAGAGAATACCACCGAGGGGACAATCGAACCATCCCAGTCTTCTACTTCTTTACCTTCATCGACTAGTCTCTCTAGTCTTACCGGTCCGCCCTCACCAGGTTCCCAAATATCACCGTCGCGTACGCCGTTCCGCGGCAGGCATGGTCGGCAGGCGAGTCTTGGTACGACAATGACGAGTCCGTCAACGAGGAGGAGGAGCTTGGAAAGTACTATTTCCATGATCCAAGAGGCATTAGATGGAAAGGACACCGAGCTTCCGAACCAGTATGGAATTAGAAACGAAGGGACTTAGCCAACTGGGCCAGTTGTCATACGCCTACCTTCGAGCATACCCTCACAGTGTATTACTTCGAGATCAATATTGTCATGTCACAACGCAAAAGGGTGTTATACTGGATCAAATTATGAGTAACTACACATTGTAAATGTAGCAAGCAGTTCTATCTCTACGCTGTCGTTACTCGGTTCGCCAGCTGCTTATGGTACCTTGCAATCACCGTCATTCCTAGTGACAACTAATGAGCAACATAGTTTGATCTCAATGGGAGTATAATCTCAGGTAGAAAAACGTGTCCTTCATGAAGATCGGACATATGCTTGTACGTAGACATCCTTGGGAAATAGTTGAAGCTAGCACTCACCTCGAGTTGCAAACTGTGGACCAGAATAATATGCATCTCGTTTAAGACCTGCAGGTGTTGGTAAGCTGACGGTGAAACGGACGATCACAGAAAATCAGTTGGTGATGCATGTTACGAGTAAGGATCATTGGAAACCATCACCAACTCGTTCGGGAAAGTATCATCACGGCAAAACTGAAGAAAGCGATAAAAATGCTTACCTCGTAGCCAGTCCGTACACCCAAGACTAAGTGAACTGAGCCGAAATTTTTAAATAGTTTTTTTTTCTCTTCTAAACTCAGTTCGGGCGGAGTTTGAACGAAGTCGTATATGAGCAAGCGTAACTTTGAAGTAGAAAGGTTATTCCGCCTACCTGCATTGGTGAGTCTTTTCTTCTTAGTTTTGCGGTGGTTACATGGGCTTTCCCACCTTCACCAAACGTGATGAATTCTTCAATCAGTTCTGCTTCCGAAAGAGAGACTCTCTTGTGGACAACTCTATACCAAACTCTTTTCTGATCTTCCCGTCTTACTTTATAGACACATACTAACCGTTACTTGTTCGCAGACTACTAATAGAGACCAGCGACGGCGAGTTCGAATCAGGTGGTAAGTCTCTCACAGCGCTATCCATTTTTATTTTCCGTGGCGATGAAACTACAAGTTCATCCATTCTTTGAGTTTACTCGTGTGCTGCGCCTTTGCAGGGTCGGTTCTTACTACTGTGAGAATTCTGGCGTTTTCATCTCGTTCTGAGGTGGTTGCGTCGACTTCTGCATGGGTTGCTCCGCGAGGGACATGAAAATGCTGGCTTTTCTGATCGCGTATCATGTCATCGCTTCTTGGAAATAAGGCTGACGATTGCTAGGTCATTCGTGGATTCAACGACGCGTCGAGGGCTGCGATTTGGGACTGTTGATGGGATTGTACCGCTTGTGTATTTTGTCTCCTGTGTTTCATAGTGGTGATATCAAAGTGTATAGATGTTAGTACTTGCGAGGTGTTCCAAAATTCAAACGCTAATATCTTTTACGTGTTTCTGGAGTGATACAACGTCGTCGGGCATATGGTGTAGCTGGTTATCACATCCGCTTAGCATGGAGCTGATTGCGGGGGGTCTCCGGTTCGAGTCCGGATTTGTCCACATTTTTGGGTCTTTTTTCTTGCGGGTACAGCTCCTCTACACGTTCTGAAAGGGCAAGTTTACACCATTATATATAAAAAAAAAAACATGGTATACAGGCGCTATCCTATACAGCTCTATCTCTGTCTTTTATCATCCATTTGGCCCCCTCCCCTCTGGGCTCTCTAAAACACTTTCGATCCTCTCCTTCTCCCGATCCCACACGGGCCTAGCCAACCTAAACACATCACCAACCCTCCCATACGAAATATCCCCCATCGCGCGATCGGCTTGTACTTGGTGATACCGACGATGCCGCGCTCGTTGAGCACGTCGTTGCGGACGTGTATGTACTTGATGTGTGCGAAGATCATTGTCGTCGTGATTTGGCCGCTGACGGGGTGGGTGACGTCGATCGCTTGGAAGAGCTTTTTTGGTTTAATGTGTGCGGATCGGTTAGAGCGTGAGGAAGGAACCTAACCATGAGGGGGAAAAAAGCGGGATGGCTTACCTCGCATTCCATGCTGAAGGCACTCTCCTTAACACGAGGAGCCTTGACGTGAATCTAAGAAAGTAAAAAAAAACAAGGTTTAACCAAAGACGACCTACGATACGTTCTTTTTAAAAAAACTCTGAACCACTCACACTCGGTGCCTTGGTCAACCCGCCGATAGTCCACTTGTCAAACTCGGGAGGAGCATTGATGGCCGCCACGTTTGCATTCTCGACGAACGGCTCGCTCATGATGTTGACGGTAAACCCGAGACCGTTCCTCACATTCGTGGTCGTATCCTTGACGTGAGGGACGCTGGTGCAGCAGAACGAAACGAGTGGCGGATTGTTAGTCACCTTGGCGGCGTATACATTATATCGTCATTATAAAGCCACGTAGACGTATAACACACTCACCATGTTGAACCAGCTTTTCATATGATAGAATTCGCTGTTTTGAACAAGGACGCATCACTTGCGAAACTGACAATCATACCTGAAAGGCGCGAGATTCTCCACCCTAGTCGTAGAGACCGAAGACACGAACGCTATGGGCCTAGGAACAATCGCACTGATCATAAGCGGGTATAGTCGCCTAATAAACACGACCACCGAGTGTCTCGTCGATCTCCGATGCTCAAACGAAAATCGCAAAAAAAAGAAAAACATACGCGGTATCTTCCTCGTCCGTATTGATCACCTTCCACCCTCGCTCTTCCCCTTCCAACCATTTCCGCCCAGACTCGGTGTTTTCGATCTCCTGAGCGAACGTCCACGCTGGGTTGGGTGGTTCCGTGAACTTGGCAGTGAACGTCGTGGTCGAAGGGAGGTAGGGACATGGTAGATGGTTAATAGTGTCGACTGCATTGATGTGGGTACCTATCAGCCGGAAGCACGCCATTAGACGGCTGCATGATCGCAGGTCACCGTCGTCGTTCCGGGTGTGAATATGGCAACTTGCTTATCAACCGGTGTGTCAGCACCATCCTCTCACGAATCCACAACAGCAGAATACGGGGCTGTGAGAAGACCAATAGTCGTAGCAAATCACCTCAAGTGAGCGTCAGATCGGTCGAACGGAAAGCACCAGATGGATTCATACGCTCTGCGTTACAACCATCGCACGCTCATTACCTTCCTAATAACACCTGACTTTTTCTCCAATACTGTTTCCACTCGCGCTTCCTGGTTCGTTTGTTCTACACATTGTGTAAACTCTGCCACCCCACCTCCGACGCCGAAGTATACAGCCTTGGCGGCTACCAGACAGAGGTATTCTCCTGTATGGTCGTCCGCAAGACAAGCACTGCGCATCAGACGGACGAGACTGGGTAGGCTATCCAGACGATAAATCGTTTCGGCCGTTAGTATCAAGTTGTAACTTCCCCCAGTAATTCCAATATCAAAGTTCTCCCATGAGCCGGAGAATAGGCGTATGTGGATCCGGTACGTTTCCAAGGATTTCCTGAAAGAATCCAGGAGTTGGGACGTGATGTTCAATGTGGACTCCACTTGATCCTCTAATTCACCACTGCGGCACGTCTCAGCAGCTGAAGAATGATCTACAGCTGGGGGGTTGAAATCATTCTAACCGCGGTAAGGATAAATGTGCCCACACCACGTAAGAATGATGTTCGGTATCGTGATGAGCTGGAGAACCGACGCGTTATAATCTTGCAAGTGGACGTGAATCTCACGTTCCTCGGTAGGAGGAGAGGAGAAGATGTCGTGAAGGATGCACAATGTTGGGACGGTCGTCCCACAGCCTAGCTACATTTCGTATTCAGCGACTTGCATGGAAGGTCAGGTATCGACAAACATCCATACTTCCAATGTTCTTGCCTTTGTACACTTGACACCATAATCGATGCCGCTGAGATAGGCGGCGAGGTCCAGACTGCATTCCCATGTTTTAAGACCGCCTTCATAGATGAGGGGTACAAGATCTGATGGATTGTCCAAGAACTGTAGGGTCGACATGAGTTCAACTGACTCGGCGCTTTCTACGTCCCCTGTTCCCTGAGAGATTAACTGGAAACGTGCATCGAATAGGTCGCGACGTGGGATGGTCAAGGTGGATCCGTTCGATAATGGTACTGCAAGAGGTGAGTGCGATATTTTCGAGGGCAAGTTTTCCAGCTGAACACTGGCCATTGAAATCACGCTACGGTACAGTAGGACTATGGGCGTACCATCCTGTCAAGGGACAACTCGGAGAACGGTCTGCTCGCTGTCTCGGTTTCCCATGCCATCGGCGCGTTCGTCTGCCCGTCTGAATCGTCCGAGTGAAGATTCCCAACTTCCTATGAAAGTTATGATGGGTATCGGGTGCAGACGCGCAAAAAATGCCATGGAGCTGACCCGTTTCTTATGGGAAACGATGTCTATCTATTACGGCATACCTACGTGTTGATGGCGCCGTCTCTCACTGACTCGATTGTACATCCACTGGTTCGTACAGATGTCGCTGAAGTACAAGATCGTGCATGTTTTCTGCCCTCTACAACTCCCCAATGGAGATGATCATTCTCACTCGAACGAACTTGCTCTATCTGAAGCGGTATGCGATTCAGCGTTCGAGTTTTCTAGGCACCTCGATTACTCTGCAAAAGCTGATTGGGAACATGTGGAGAGGTTGTTTCGGAAGCTTCACGAGACGATACGCCTTGAGGAGTTAGACCAAACACTCTTGGCGTCCCAGGTCGAGTCTATGATAGCAGGAGGTACGTGCATATTAGAAGGCGGCTATTTTCTCCTGCTTACTTGGTGCAGATGTCGTCGCCTATCTTATCCGTGCCCAGAATGCGGCCGTGGTTTTTAGACGAGGCGCAAAAGAAACTATCGCGGAGTCGTTCGAAGTATCCCCCGCCACAGCGGCGGTCATGGGTACCTCGGGTAAACTCGTGTGTTCGTACCCGGGGCCCGCTATCGCCATTCCGAACGAGGTTTTCAGTGACGCTTCATTCCGCGTAGAACTTTCCCATTTCCTCTGCGAGATGAACAGGGACAGTCTTGATGCGGTACCTACCATCCGCAAGGCGGGTTCCAAAGTTCCCGAGGAACGGGATACAGCGCACCCTCGGTACATAACAGAGTTGTTGACCGGAATCCTGCGAGCTATTGGCAGGCCCGTCAAAGTCCAACGAATCAGCAAACGTATCGGTGATGACGTCGTATGGCGCAGTTCCCCGCTTCCTTGGCGTCGCTCTTCTCTCTGGTTAATGATCAGAGTCACACTGCAGATTACTCTTGCACGAAATGCTCTCGGGATACATGGCTACAAGGTATTCATACTATTCTTCATGGTCAGACTCGCCCGAGAAGCCATAGGCCACGAAATGTCGGATGATGTCTTGCACTGGATATCCGCCAAGCTCAGTCGTCGGCTGACGAAGCTGGGAGAGTCAGCCCCGGACTGGCTATCAAGCGCTGTGCTACGTGTATGTACGAAAATTCAAAACCTGTTGTATACAAGGTGGAAGCAGGTGCAAAACAGCGACGCCTCCTCGCCAACATGGAATCCCCTTTCCCTTAATTTTCTCTCCGACACACAGCTCTCTCTTCTTGACAGTCACAAGTATATCACCACAATCTTGAACCCCAGCCACTCCGCTACGCAGCCTGTCTGTCCTATGACCGGCAGCCGCCTGCGTGGCAGTTTGGATGAGTTTCTAATTATGACTGGCGACTTCTTCGGGGATGCCTACAAGGCAGACCCTCGTGTGACACTCTACGATGTGGAGCGAGCACTTGGCCACTGTATCGATGATTGGCTTGCCACTGTCTTGGTGGATGTTACCGCAGCAGCGTGCGAGAAGCTGGAGCTCCTGGCCAGCAAGTATTCTTTGGCAGCTAGGGAAACCTACAAAGGAAATCCGGAGGACTTTTCCCGAATGTTTCTCACCGTAATTGAACTTTGGGTTGCAACAGACAAGCTCGTTATACGACAGATTCCCATGCTCAGTGAATATTCCCCTGAAATACCTATCATGCTCCTACAGCAACTGCTGCTTCGGGATGCACATGACATACAGCGACTCTGCCTTGCATATGATTATGTTCGCAAACGTCACTCCGGCGCAAAAAGTGGGCGGTCTGTATTCTCGGACATAGCAGACGCAAACAGCTTTGCGGTACGCTACTTTGACCAAAATCTTCCTTTACAAAACCTTAAGGACCGCATTGTTGATGCCGCCCACCGAGTGCGGCAAGAAAAAGTTAAGGAGCTCAAGAGGTTGAACGAGCGCTACTACGACATCACGAGGCGTGCTGCAGCCATGGATCATGACTACAAGCATACTAGTCCTGAGAAGAAGAAAAACCGCAGAGAGAAGTGTGCCAAGTGTAGGCTTGAAGCTGAGGCGAAATGCAAGATTTCGGTGCACGAATGGCCACTCCCGGAGCGTTCTTTTCAGGCCCGAATGGTTGTATTCGAGCTAGATCCCCCACTTGCTTTCAACATGTGGCGCTCGGTCGTTCGCCTCCTTGTTGATATCTGTTCCCCGCCGTTGGAACAGAAACATCCTCGTATTTGCCTTGGAGAATATTCCGCACTGCACCCCCACTATATCAAGCACACAAGATCTCGTGTCACACTGGCATCTGACACGAAACCCTTCATGAAGTCTCACTACCGCTCAGCCCACGTACCGACTGAGGAGAGCAAAGTTTGTGTCAACAACGCTCTCAACTTTTACTACTACGACGATCACTCCCATGCCTCCCTCGCAAATCCCTTCGATGCCGTGGATATATCTGGATTTTGTGCCCATCAACTTCCAACAGGCCCATATCAAAGCTTACAGCGCTATCTTCAACATACCACCCACACCTCAAACGAGGTACTGTGCAAGCAGGCAGACTGCGACAAAGATCTCTCCATTCATGAATTCATAGCATATGGTCACCTGCGCTGTGGTCCCTCATTGCAGTGGCTCAATATTTTGCGGGAAATTCGTGCCAACGTATTGACCCTCCGCCATGAAGAGACCCACATGTTGTTCGCTCAGACTTCTACTCAGGTCGGTCCGGTATCAGGCGATGGGAAGTTGGTATGGCATCTTGAGCTGCAACAACCAAATTTTCGTCACTCACTCTTAGGCGAACTTGAAACTCTTGTATCGACTGTGTCGGGAAACTGGCTAGAGGGTGCAACGATGGGGACGACTTCATCCTTGGTTGCTAGGATGCTCTCTGTGACATCTGCAGTCCAGGACGACAGCTTCCAAAGAGCTCTCACACTACTCCACACTATTCGGGAGGCGACGTTCTGTTGGGTGCTGGAACTCTTTCGCAAAATAGAAGAGACTACCGGCGAGGTTGAGAAGGAACAACTTCGAGGGCGGCTTCGTGACTCGGCTGCCATTTGCCGCAGCACTTTTCACGTAGGTCTTGACACCGCAAGGCAGCTTCTGGACTCTCCGCGGGCTCTGGAGATTTTAGTGTGCTGTGCGGTAGTTATCAATAACAGCACACCGATGCAGTTCAGTGCTCTTCGCGGAATGTCAGCACTCCTCGTAGAACGTGACTGCCGCCTATCATGGAATCTGGAGGAAGTCGTAGGCAATATGATCCTTCAAGGGAATGACGGCATTGATCTTGGAATCCAACGTGTTTGGCCCAGTTACCGTAGAGTCATGAGATGGCAGAGGATCAATGCTGGTAATCGCAGTTGGTTCACCACCAGTACACCTAGCTCTGCCACTCAGCATTCTCAGCAAGTACATTTTGATGTCCTCAGCGGTACATTGTTGGTGGATGGCAGGCCAGTGGGAAGACTACCAGATGAGATCAGGACGGACCCACTATTTATCTCAATTTTTGGTGCTGTGAGTGTATTGGTGTTTATCCATTCCCTGTGCTGACCTTCAGTAGCGAGCACCAGACGTCTTTCCTGGTGATATGGCTGGAATGGAATATGCCACTCGTGGTTTGATCAACGAGTATCGCGTAGGTGTTCTGGTCGATTTGTATCCGCGGATGATTAAGGTTGGTGCTGCAGGTTTACTTCCGAATGGGAACGGACGGATTGATAATTCGGGCCAAGAAAAGAACCGACACGGACGTTTTTGAATTGATTCCCCGAGAGAAGTTGTTGCCAGATCTCCCGACTGCACTGGTTGAGAACTACGTGCATTGGCTGAACCTCACGACCAGAACACTGGAGGCTCGTCCTACAGAGAGCTTATGGGAGTCGTCCCCCGACAACTGGAGGCTCCACTTTTCGCCTGAAAGCTACTCGATGACTAAGGGAGACGCCAGACTCTTCGACGTCCGCAGCCAGACTTGGCGGATGTTGTCTGAGCGACTTCGGCCTTTAGAAAATCCACGGAACCTCGTTATCACGCTAGAAAACTCAGATTCAGTGTCTATCGACTTACCACGTTATGGTCTATCCTTCTTCGTGAATGATGACCAGGAGTTGGAGTGCCGTCATCCTCGTGGCATGGTGTATGACGAAATCCAATCAGCGGGCACGTTAATTGGGCTAGTGAACAAGCTAGTCTTACGACCGAAGGCCAATTTAGACGACGACGGCGCCCAAAGGCTCGTTCTTATACCAGAAGGGGATGTGTCATTCGCGAGGGAAGGCGACCATGTGAAGGTCATGGTCGATATATCGGGCCCAGCAAGCAAGCGACTGCAATGTCAAATATTTCGAATTGATACTAATTTTGGATGCCTGGTTGGCAATGCTAGCCTGGCGGTCAATCTTTACCGTGCCTACTTGCACGCGCTGACCAGCAAACCGTGCTCGGTAGACCCTCTGACACGGAGGACGGGTACAGAGGAAGCGCTGTCTATTCTGCAGTCTGCTGCATGTCGGTCGTTTATGAAGATCGACACTCGCTGCGCCAAACTACTGTGTCGCATTGCGGAGTTGACCACTCCACGAACGTGGTACCCTAAACACTTGAAGTGCATGCAAACCGTGGATTGGCTGGCGGGACTCCCAGCTGCATCTCAGCACCATTGTTTTTACCTTGCTTCGTCATCTATCAGGGAGATCCAATTACAGCTAAAGATTTTCCATGATGATCAATGTCCCTCACTCCTCGAGGGCTTCCCACCTTGTGACGACCACCTACTCCGTCGTGCTGCTATTAGGACTGCTGCACTTTACCCGCCGACATCTGATCCTCCTCTTCCAGATAATAGTTCTGACTCGGTTTACAAGGCAAGGGACACACAGAAAACTGTCTGCTGACGAGACCCGCGCATGCAACACTGCACTGGCTGTTTATCATTGGTCGGTCCAGAGGACGTCCAAATCACAAAATTCGGGTCCTGCTTGAGTCGTGGAAGGCAAATTTGTTGGGCGTTGTGCGGGCATTTCCGCTGCGTTACAACAGAGAGTGGTTGTCCCCAGACCTACCTGCCATTTGGCTTTCATTGTATGATAGCTGCCGTAGGTGCGAGACACGGCAGCATCGTTTCCAACTCATGTTCTCCTTGCCTGCCATGGCATATACCTCTCCGGGGCTTGAAGATGTCGTCCATACACTAGTGGCCTTCGCAACGATGCCTCAATTTAGGGATGAGCATCCACCCAACTATCGAGTCTACCACCTCTCTGATGGATACACACCTTCACAGCATGCATTAGATCAACTTGTTTCCCGGCGAGAAATCCCCCACCGGGAGGGCGTAAGACGCCGGAAATACAAGGAGAGACTTGCACGCGAAAAAAGCGAATTAATTACACAGGCGATTGTTACATGGCCCTGTATGAATCCCCCTCCTTCCAGCAACTTTCTAGACTCCTCACGGTATGACACTGACGCATTGGATTCTGATCTCCACCAACTGTTTGCGAGTTGCCGCCGGAACATGGAGTTGAAGACTCACTTGAATCGTGTGGAGTCGATTCTTGGCCAAAAGGCTGCCTCATTCCCGGAGTCTTTTGATCAAGAAGCGACTTTGCCCACTAATCAACCACTGGCATATTCCTTTGTACCAACCAATCAAGGTCACCGCCATGCAAATCGGGATATGACCCTGGAAATCCTCTTCCGTCGCGCCGCACCCGTGCTGCCACTAAAGGAGGTGACCCCTCAAGACCCGAGACTTGACCTCCATGATAATAGTGCGTTCCGTCACCTCGTCGCGACCCCCAGCCAGTCCCATACCCGGTACCTCGTTCTTTTACTCTCTACATATCTATTATTCTGACCTTCACTTATTTAAGCGAGTCTATGCAAATGAACCGGTTAATCAACGACCTTCACCGCAACGCAAACTCGGCATTTCAGGTTGTGTATGCGAATGGGCTGCAGCGAAGCTTCCGCTACCTTAGTCATGACCAGATCACTCTGGGTGTACAGGGTCTCACGCACTTGGTAGAGTGACTCAGAACACACTACGGACGAAGCAGGAGGAGATACATGTCCGCGCTAAGGCTCCTTGCAAAATGCTTAGGTCCGCAAACGACAAGCGAGCAAGCTGTCTATAGATCTGGTCAGTGGCCACGCATCACAGTCAAAGTTCTCCTTGGTTGCCTCTCATCAACATCGCAAATTCCGCTGTCTCATGATTGGCGAGTTTGCTTAACGGCATTTGCGAAGCTCGCTCTGGAGTACCAGTGCGCTCGCCGCATGCTAGCCTTGGCGAGGAATGGCCAAGCGGAGGACTTGTACAAGGAAATGGAGAATACTGGCCGTGACAACTGGCAAGTAGAGTCGCAGGCCGACTGGCTATTAATCCAGGTGATTTCCATGTTGTCACCTCTTGTTGTGCATGAAGTTTATTCGCTTCCGCTATCCCCTGGTCAGCTCGATGGAGATTTTCTCATCCGCCAAGTCCAAGTAGACGTTGCATTGGAGATGATTGCACCTCGTTCCCTCCAGAACACCGTTCTGCAATTGAACATGGGTGAAGGGAAGTCCTCGGTAATCGTACCGGCGACGGCTTCGGCCCTTGCGGACGGAAACCAACTCGTACGAGTGGTGGTCCCAAAAGCCCTCGCCTCCCAAATGTTCCATCTACTTGTACATCGACTCGGTGGACTTGTCAATCGACGAGTCTTTTACTTGCCGTTCTCAAGATCCTTGCACATTGACCATTCGGGATCTGGAACAATCCAGCAAATCCTAGAACAGTGTGTGCGCGAACGTGGCATCCTCGTCGTGCAACCTGAACACATACTCTCATTCAAGCTGCTGAGCGTTGAAAAACAGTTTGGTACTTCTACGGACATTGCCGAGCAACTATTGCAGACTCAACGGTGGCTCCATTCGCATGCGCGCGATATCCTCGATGAGAGTGACGAAATCCTGCATGTTCGAAATCAACTGATCTATTCCATCGGTCCGCAGAGATCTCTGGAGGGCTCCTCCACCCGATGGTCCACAACCCAACAGATACTCCATTTGGTCAAGAGACATGCCGCAGTGCTTCACGCTGATTTCCCGCTCGGTGTAGAGTATGAACAACATTCCCGTAACAGCAGGGCTTTCCCTCGCCTCCGTATTCTTCATGAGGAGGCAGGCAAAGCACTGGTTTCCAGGATTGCTCAGGACGTCATGGGTGGATGGCTACTCAACTCCACTCGAGCGCGCCGTGCTGAGAGAACTGCGATCCATCACTTTATCACCCATGTGGACGTTGCCCCCTCCGAAGTCCAGATGTTACGGGACTACTGTGGAGACACCACCATGTGGCTGACCTTGTTACACTTACGCGGACTTTTAGCATCTGGTATCTTGTTATTTGCACTCACGGAACGACGATGGCGTGTCAACTATGGTCTCGCACCTTCGCGGACGATGTTGGCTGTCCCATACCGTGCAAAAGACGTCCCAGCACCCAGAGCAGAATTCAGTCATCCGGATGTTGCCATTGTGCTCACTTGTCTTTCATACTACTATGGCGGACTGGACCGGGAGCAGCTGATGTTATGCTTTGAGCATCTTCTAATGTTAGATAATCCAGAACAGGAGTATGAATCATGGGTCCACGATTGTCCTGAAGTTCCTGAATACCTCCGTCAAATTAGTGGCATCAACACCCAGTCTTTGGACCAGTGGAATCAGTATCTTTTCCCGATGTTCTCCTGCAACCAAACGACCGTAGACTTTTATCTCTCCCAAGTGGTCTTCCCCAAGGAGGCCAGAGAGTTCCCTTCAAAGTTGTCTAGCTGCGGGTGGGACCTTGCAGAGAAGCGGGAACACGTCACAACCGGTATGTGCATGGTCTAGCTACAAATTCTTTTAATTCATTCTTTAGGATTTTCTGGGACTAACGATGCACGCTACCTGCTACCAATTTCCACCACACAACGAGACCTTGATCACCAACGTGCTACAAACGCTAAAGTCCTTTCCTATCTCATGAGGCCAGAGAACGATGCATACGTACAGACATCGTGGCCGGATAGTCGGCGACGAACAGCTAGTGAACTCCTTACCCTTGTAGTGGAACAAACACCGGAAATACGCGTGATACTGGACGTCGGTGCTCAGGTCCTCGAGCTGCAAAACTACGAACTTGCGGCAAACTGGCTGGAGTTGAAACCTGATGCGCTTGCTGCCATCTACTTCGACGACGAAGACGAGCTGACCGTGCTCTCACGTGAAGGGACCACACAATCGTTGTTAGAGTCACCCTATGCAAGTCGACTGGACGAGTGTATCGTATATCTCGATGATGCACACACGCGAGGCACCGACATCAAGTTTCCGGCTGGCTTCCGTGCAGCAGTCACCCTAGGTCCCAAAGTTACAAAAGACCGTCTGACTCAAGGTACGAACAAGGTTCGGTTGACTAGGCACGTACTGATCTTAGTGGTAGGTTGCATGCGCATGCGCAAACTTGGACGTAGCCACTCTGTAATGTTTTTCGCTCCTCTGGAGGTAGACAGGAGCATCCGCGACGCAGCCAGAAAAAGTGGTGCAGACGTGATACATTCATCAGACATCTTGTTGCGGGCCATGGGCGAGACGTGTGCGGAGATTCAGAACAGCGCTCCCTACTGGGCTCAACAGGGCAGAGATCACACTTTGCGATACGGCGCGTGGTCGAAGTTCTGTTGTGGCAAAATAACTTCCAAGGAGCTTGCTACAATCTGGTGTCAGCCAGATGCGAAAACCCTAGAAGAATTGTATGCACCCTCCACTCCTAAGGAACAACCATTCTTGTTTGTCCCGGAAATCGATCAGCGGTGCCGAGAACTTGGCGTTCCCTCGTCGCTCGATTCGAATATGAATGAGGAACAAGAACGAGAAATTGTACACGAAATGGAACGCGAAAGGCAAGTCGAACGACCCCCGCCAGCCATTCCTGCCGCACATCAGATATATGCACATCTTCGCCATTTCGTGCGCACGGGCGTGGTTACCCCGAGGTCGACAGCCTTCGTTCTTATCTTTGATTCGTTCCGCGATGCCACTCCATTGGCGCAAGAATTCGAGACGGTGTGGTCCCGACGCATCTTTGCAACTCTCGACTACTGTACCGTGGTGGAGGGAAGATCACAAGCGAACATTGGTGAATACGTCCGTCCAGTTAACTGGATCCTCTCGAGCCAGTCGGGTGGGAATACCACCCTCGTCATCCTTAGCCCATTCGAGGTAGACAGGTTATTACCGGAGATCAGAGTAGCAGATCCGTCTGTCTTCACATCTACACGCCACGAACCCAGGCAAGAATGCGTCCCTGTGACGACCTGCGTCTATACACAACCCCTTCTGCCCCCTCCAATCCGGTTTCACCTGCTTTACTCATGGACCAGATCAATCTCTTTGCTGGCCAGCTGTACCTGAGCGATTACAACACTTACCTTCGCCTTTGTCGTTTCCTTTGCATCTATGCTGATGATCTCCGAGCCGGTGAAGAGGATCTGGAGGTCGAGAGTGATGGATTCATAGCTCCTGCAAACCGCCGCTCGAAGGCTCAATCAACTGGCTCTTTCCACAAGTCCCCACTTCCTTTTCTGAAGCACGTTATCAACTTGCGTAGGAGGGGGGTGAACTTCGTGGCGACACACATGGGAAGAATTCTGAACGGACGGTCGTTGAAGGAAGAGGACTTTGAAAATCAATGGGAAACTCAGTATGTGGTACCCGTCTCATGAATGGCCCAGATACATAGAGCGACACGTACGCGAAAACAGACGTCGACTGATTTAACTGTGATGTGTAACTTTCGTAGTCGTGCGTACGATAGTGCTGCCGTCGAATAGAGCTTTGAGCAACTCGAAGAAGTTCGCTTCGATTAGAATTCTACGTCAGTTCAGTGGTGCGGAACGAAAGCCACTCGACGCCTCAAGGTGCTTTGTTTATCCTGCAACAACGCGATTGGACGGAACGTTTAGCGAGTGACATTATTGTTCGTGAAGCCCAGTTCGTTATACCTCGATTCGACTTGATCTGGTTCGCGGCAACACCGATGTACGACCATACGACTTGCATCGGAGATTTAGAGTCCCCGACTCGGATAGTATTGCGGCAACTGGACCCGGGTCTGCTTCATAGAAGCTTCGATTATTCGATGTAGTGGATTATGCTGTCCATGGCCCGGCAGTGCAGGTAGTCCCAGCCGTACAAATGCAGCGCTCACCTTGGAAAAAACAGGACTCGCTTCTCAGTCATATCCCTCAGCGCGTTCGTTGGCGATTTCCCCACATACGAATTACATGGGCATCCCGGACGGGTTTGGTGAACACATTTCATTGCCAGCTGCGGTCTTGTTTGCTCATTCGTTCACAATAGGTTCTGTCCTCGTCGGCGGTTTGGTTTCCGCCATGTATGTACTATCACTTTGCCTGACCTCGTCACATCTCCTCTCTGATGCCCGTCAAGGTTATACGGCATAACAACCCTACAGGGGCGTCTAAAACAGAGCTGCGGTTTCGTCCCTTGCTCACCGGTGATGCAGGCTTACATATATTATATGCACAACTTTGAGGATACGTCTACCATGAAGTTCATGGTTGCCGCCGTGTGGTGAGTCTGGCCACCTTGGGTCACTGCTCAGATCTACACACATGATATCAGGGTTCTGGATACCCTACATGTCTCGTTCAGTGAGTACTATCTGATGCACATAAGTGAATGCATGGATGACAGTCGAATAGTGTGTCATATGGAGTATTACTACCTGGTGAAACTGATGCGATATTCGTCTAATTGTCGTGCTCAACCATTGTAGATAACCAATTGGGGTGCTCCGGCGAGTCTGGAGTATATTGTGTGGTTCGTATTTCTTCCACCCGCAAACTCGTTCCTGCTGACGAGACGAGATAGGTCGTTCCCAGTGCGCACATCCAATTCCCTACAAGGCACTGAATTAGAGCGATTCTCTTCGTAGGCGTCAATTCTGATAGATGTGCGTCCCGTTCGTGTCATGAGCCTCTACGACGAGGTCTAACTACATTCAGGTTATTGTGATTACTATAGTTCAACTGTAAGTGAGACTCCTTTTTGAGTTGATGCTCTTAATGTCGCTAGCTTCTTTGCACGTACAATTTATCACCGTGTGTCGAATTTGACATGTGGCTCGAGACTTTGTTGACCATTGTTCAGTCTGTCGCCCGCAACTGAGGTGGTTGGTGATCGTACCACTTGTGAGCACATTTACTTGTGCTGGCAGAGGTACCACCCAGTAACAAGATTATAATAGGTCCTATTAATACTAGCTCACATCGGCGAGTTTTACGATTACTGTACTCACGGAGGAGTTCTGACAATGTCTCAACAGGGTTTGCTACGGGTTCGTGTTTGCCTTTTACCATGGAAGACCCGTTCTAATCAAGAAGCAGCGACAGCTATTGTGATGTACATTAGACTGTCTACCATTTTCACTGAAAGATTCATCTTCGCCTGTAGATTCGCTAATAGCACGTTCAGCTTCGCTTCGTACACTAGGGTAATCCGTTGACAGAATAGTTGGTCCAGCGGCTCACGAGCACTTATCCCTAGCTTTACACCACAACTCCAGCTGCAATTGCGATCGCACTTGCTGAGGTACTGATTACGGTATCACTCTGCATGCTTCTGCGTGAGAGTAGCTCAGCGGTTCCGAGGTAACTGCAGTCGGTGCCAGTCGTTCGGTTCCTTGCTAACGAGCCCTGTTTAGAACGAAGCGTCTCTTAAACACCCTTATTATCTACGCTGTTAACAGGTGTTTGCTCACTTTGTAGGTTTGACCTTTTTTTTACTTAGAGCTGTGACTTAATTCAGGTCTACCATGTAGACCAGTCGTTATTGCAGTGGTCGTCACGGTACGTATGAACTGCTGCAAGAGGACTGTGATGCACTCTCACAACCCGTTTAGGGTGCTGACGACATGTTTGTGTGGGCAGCGACATTTGACCTCATCGTCGGAAAACGTTAGTCTTCCGTGCCTTGAGAACTCTCTCCCTCTCTTACTATTGAATAGTATACGCCAACTCGCTTCTGGCGTCACTGAATACTCGTCAACATCTTCGATCCCACTATTCCGGTCCCGAGTCAGATCTATGCATGAATACAATCCACTTCGCGAGCCCGCCGAAGCCTCCCGCGGACGTAAGGAGTTCAAGAGATGAAGTAAGGCAGCCTGGCGAGTGCAAAACGGCCGTCATCGATATCACCACCAAACCGGCATTTGATGAACCCACGACATCACCTTTGAACTCCCCGCGTAATAGTTCATCTATCTGTCATTCAATGTGAATCCTGGGCTGGTAAGTTTGCCGAGAGGGAAACGTAGTCTTCCGTCGAGTTTACCTGGCAGGAGGTGGGTCTGAGAACGTATATTCGTATTTCCATACATTCGGACTTGGAGAACTCTACACGGATGTGCTTAGCGATGGAATGAAGAAGGAAGTCATTTCATGGGATCCACTGTCAGGCTTAGCCCAGCTCTTTTGTAGCCCAGAATGAATAGATTGTGGCTGACCTAAATACAGAGGGGATACACCGGAGACTCCGAAGAGGCGGAAAGTGGGTGCTCGGCGCTCGTTGGTCAGCTGCATGCTATCCTACACGCTCGAGCTGTCGCAGTGGGCACAGGGGAATGAACAAGAGTCTTTAAAGAGTCCCCTTGTCGGTAGCCATGCGACACTCGTAATATATAGTTCCGGGCGCAGCGAAAACAGTATGGTAGGTACCTGTTTTTTTGCTGCGCACGACCATGAGGTGGACGTCCCGTTGGTTGTGCAAGCTGCAGAGATCCTCCAGAGATTACTGGACAGGCTATTGCCAGTTGAGGTTGTAACAACATTCGCAGGGAAGACGGAATCCACGCAGCTTCCTGGGTGTAGTAGTGTCGGATTCAAAGGTAGAGAGATCGTCATGATTGTCGGCACCGAATACACGCCGGCGACCTTGACAAAATTCTGAGCTTTGAGGTACTGGCACTTCTGAGAGCAGAATTTTGTTAGTCGGTAACCTCTACTGCCTTTTCTAACGGATGGCAACGGATTTGAACGCTGGCGGGACGTGGGGAATTTTCAAAAGATAAGCCTGATGGAACAGGAGAGACCAAGCCTTCCAACGAGTTCCGAAGACACGTAGTCTGTGCGTGAAGGAGGGTGGCCATGAGTGACTCCTAGACTCTGGAAGAGAGCAATTGCAAAGGGCTTGTAGGGTTAAACAACAACGGACTTCCGACGAGAGGGTACGGCCCTCGCTCAATTTGGGAGAAGACGACCGCCCGGAGAGGCAGCAAGTGGGATTAGCAACAAGAGAGTTGGGAGACGAGTAGTACAGTACAATCGCTCATAACGCATATAGTTGGGACGGCCAACTTCTTATGCATTATTAGGTTTATGCAGGACGGACTTAGTCACACTTCGTGACAAAATGTGACGTGCATAGGTGTGACGTTGTAGCATACTGCATCGAAGGATGATATAGACAATTATCTTACAAAGTATCTATGCAAAGTGCTCTGTTTGGAGTTAAGAAGTTCCTCTCGTTGTAATGTAGCCCGAAATTTCAGCAGTTGGTCAGATAAATCGAGGGAGGCTTGAGGATCTCCGTATTGCATACAGTTGAGGGCAAGCTGCTGACAGAGGCTGATGAGATCACGACGCGATAACGTCGGCGCCGATTCACCATCGCATTCATCGTCACTGTCACTATCCTCGACCTCGACAGCTTCGCCGTTCGCCATTGCCGTCTCGAGTCGAACCTGCTGGACAATACCCTCCACACTGCTATCAGCCAGCAACTCGTCTTGCTCGCTCTCTGAGATGGGATTGACAAGCTCATCAATAGTTGGGACATCACCAAAAATCCGGTTGCGTGACTTCAGCAGCTCCACCTTGCTTATTAATTCCTCCTCGACCAGTACTGATTGCTCGGGTTTGACTCGAGAAATTTTTCTCGCGGGAATTTTCAACTTGAGACCGGAGCGAGCAACAGCGGCCTTGCGAAGGCTGTCAACAGCTGCAGATGCCTTATCCGCATCACCTTCTGCTTCCATGACTGCACGGAGAGCCGGTTGCCAGTCAGAATCAACAAACCGGTCACCTAGATGAGCTTGTAGTTGAGACTCTGCTTCGGGTAGTGACATGTCTGAGGTAGCAAAGTCCTGAATGATGTCCCAGGCAAGTGTGTCTGCGTGAGGCGGATATGGGAGGAGTGACGAGGCTTCAGAGGCGTCTCTAGGTGGTGTAACAAAATCAATGAACGGTTTGGTGTGGAACTATAGATGAGCACTTACGGTTGAATTCCGGTATGATTCCAACAGTGGGCAATTGTTTCGGAGGTGACCGTGTTCCAGGCTTTCTTTGCCATTGTCATTGCCTCGAGCAAATCAATTTTATAGATTTCACGTTCACCTGCATCATCAAGATCCAAGGCATGGGAACAAAAATTGCGCCGATAGGTGGCCTTGAAGCACCGGATGACACCAGCATCACATGGCTGCACAAACGAAGTCATGTTTGGCTCAAAGAACTCGACACAAACATTTGTGGGCTGATAGGACACGAAGTGCCCATTAAAATTGTCAACAAAAAGGCAGACACGACGTCGCTGCTTTCGCATGTGAAGATTAAACAATTTTAGCCATCTGTAGTCACATGAGCACCCAACGAAGTCACCAGAATAAGTCACTTACTCTTCGAACAGCTCTGATGTCATCCAGGCTTTCTTATTGTTGCAGTAATAGAAGCCTCGTTCTTGTGGCCCTTGCTTCTTGAAGCACCGTGGCTTCCTTGCACGACCAATGAAAACTGGCTCAAATCTCTCACTACCATCTGCATTGCAGGCTAGGCCCACAGTAATGCGAAACTTGTCTTTTTTTTTCCCTCCCATCTGCTTCGTTGCTAACCCTCGGTCTGGTGGTGCACTATGACATGTGAGATTTGGTAATTTTCATTAAAATGGTAACGTACAAGGGAAAAAGTGATGTCTCGTCAAAATTCCAACGGTCCCGGTGTAGGGAGGGAAGCCTCCCTACCAGGTGATTTCTTTTATTTCATTGCTTCTACTTACTATTTTGTTTTTATATTTTTATGTTACCATTTTTACTTACTATTTGGACGAGTTTGGCTTATGTAAGCCATACTCGTAGTTAGAGTGTACTGTACCTACTTAGCAACAGCAATATAGACACTTGAGAGACGAAACAAGACGGAATTCCGAGACCGAGGGCTCGGAATATCTTTTTCTCCACCCCCAGACGCTCTTTAGACAATTCTCGACCTTCTTTGGACCTTGAGGGCGCGTTTTTCACTCTTTTCCCACTCCCTGACTCCCCTACCAGGCAACCCAAGCCCTCTCGGGTCGAACTGAGACCCACAAACCCAAAGGGAGACCTCTAGGCCACTCCCCCCACCCTCCTTTTATTATTTCTCTTCATCTGGAGCCCACCGCGAGGGGGCTGTGTTGCTTGGTAACCCCTCCTCCCCCTACCTTCGTGCTTGAGCACGCGATTTCTCAAGAACCGACGCGCCTTACCTCTCGCCTTTCGAGATTCTAGTCCTACTCGACGAGAGCTTTCGATTGACGCCAGTTTCGACGCGTTCGCTCCAGCGGTTCTGGAGATATCCTTCATTTTGTGGAGAAAGGCCTAGTAGGACGAAATTTGGCATAACTTGGGATAGGGTGCGCAGAACCTCTCGTTTTCTTGGTCTCCCAGCAGCCCTAGACGCCCTCTACTATCACCCGATGTTTCGGGGAATTCGGCCCAGCAGTTCTTCATCAACGCGCCACTGTTTCCCCCCCCTCCTGCCACAGCCTTGCTCCCTGGCACCTCCCCTCGCGTTTTCAAGCAGTTTCGAGTTGTAGGAACCCTCTCCCCACCCCCTAGAGTCATTTCAGAGCACCCTTCGAGGTCCTGAGTCACTTCGAGACCACCAGACATTTCGAGACCCCAGGCGACTATTGAGCCACCTTCGAGACGTTGTCGAGAGATTTCTAGACCAGAGACGAGTATCCAGCCCCCTTCGAGACACTTCTAGACCTGAGACGAGTATCTAGCCCCCCCTTCGAGACGCTTCGAGACCTGCAGACGAGTATCGAGCCCCTTCGAGATGCTTTCGAGACCCCTTCGAGACATAGACATCCGTTTAGACGCACCAGCGATCATTCATAGACGTATCCAGACATATCCAGACATATACCAGTCGTTTTCTGTGCATCCCTGCAGTCGAGCGAGGCTGCATATCGAGAGTCGAGTCTTCGAGTCGCACACGGCGACTAATTTCGTTGTCTTTCATTTCAGTGGTCGAAGCCACTTCGTGACGTGTATTCGAGACCCCAGTGATACCCTGCAGACGTTTGAGGTCGCATCGAGGCGACCTGACCCTTCGTTTTACCCCTTCGAGGCTACTCACAGACACAAGGGTGTCGGTGGCTCATTTTCTGTGCCCTAATACCACCTCTAGTTGGCTTGTTCGTGAAATATATATTCGTCTTTCAGTTGCATTCACTGCTCAGTATGGAGAGCACATATCCAAGTCTTCGAGGCCAAGTCGAAGGTCCATGAGCATTTTCGGGATACATGCGAGTTTCGAGTCACCCTCGGCTTCGCTCCAGCACCCCCTCAAGCAGTTCATCATGCAAGGGACCACTCATTCGAGACGAGACAGAAAGGGGAGAATGGTATGATCCCTATCCAGGCTATACTTGGGTCTATCGAACTTCGAGCGACGTTTCGAGAGCCCCCTCATCCTCGCCCTCGATCAGGTACCGGTCAAGTTCCCCTGTGGAGTTGTCTCGGTCTTCTTCTAGAAGACACTCCCAGGGAAGCTCGAGCACGAAGCCACCCTCGCATTCCCCCTTCGAGGCAGCCCCTCGAACTTCGAAGAACGCCCCTCACCCCTCTGAGCTCGCCTTGAGCAGCTCATTTCCCCTCCGAGTCACTCATGCAGGCTCGAGGCACCCTGTTCCTCCAGGTGGGTGTGCCTCGCATTGGCAGGCTGGTGACTTGCCTTCGAACCCACTTCGTAGCTCGAGAAGAGATCGAGACTTAAATTGGCGACCATCTCGTGACCCCGGTTTGACCTCAAATCAGTACCTTCGACCTAGTAAGCCTTCGATACCCCCCTCGAGCCTCTCATCTCGCCTCGAAAGGCCTTCGTACACCCCCTCGAAGCCTTCCTCCCCCCTCGCAAGTCGATCGAAGCCACCCTCGCCCCTTGGGCCATGCCGAGGTACCTCGTTCCTCCTTCGAGAAGCCTCGACTTCGATGTCGAAGCCTGCCCCTGCCTCGTTTGAGTCGCGTTCAAGAGTGCCAACTGGGTTATCACCCCTTCGAGAGTATCTGGGCTCGAGCGAGCCATCCCCTCACATTCGAGAGGCATCGAGGTGTCGAGTACAGCCTTGAAGGTTTACTTTTTGTTTCTTCTGTGGCCAAGATGGGCATATCCGAGCTCGATGCTGGGTCTGCAACTCGTATCTAGCTGCAGGCAAGTGTAAGATCGTTCGAGGGCGAGTCGTACTGCCCACAGGTGAGGAGATCCCTCGAGAAGCCCTTGGATGCACCCTCCAGGCTCGACTGGATTCCTGGGCTGCCACTCGAGGCCCAGATAGACCAGCTGCACAGGTACCCTCTCCCCCTTCGAATCTCGAGCCTACCCAGCCCCTCGTGATGCCTCGAGTCGACTCTGAGACCACCCAGGAGCGCCTTCTGAGTCCGAGAACACCTACATCCCCTTCGAGAGTAAGTCAGCCCCCTTCGAGAACCTCCCGAGCTCTCGATGGGAAGTCTCGAACCTTCGAACCAAGCCCAAGTCGAATTCCGAGGCTTGTGACAGCCTCTGGAAGGTTTGTTCCCCCTTATCGAGTCTCCCCTTCCCATTCGAGTCGGGCTCCACCCTCGAGTCACCCTCCGAGGCCTGTTGAGGCTCGAGACCAGTCTTGCCTTCGAAGCCTGAGCCTCGATCCACCTTCCACCACCCTTCGAGACCCTCGATCCACCCTCGATCTGCCTTTGATACCCCTCGGGTTACCTTCGGACAACCTAGCGATCCATTCAGGTGATGTTGAGCGCCTTCGAGCCCCCTCGAGCCCACTCCAAGCCACCTTCGAGCCACTTCTGAGCCATTCTTGGCTCTCGAGGACCTTCGGACGCCTTCAAAAAGTGTCCCCCCTGCAGCTGAGTAGTATCTTTTGTTTCTTTTATATGGTCTATTTCGTTTTCGAGTTCGCATTTTTGAGTTTTCACTTAGAGTTTTTGTTTCGAGGAAGATACCCTGGACTCGCTATATGATACAGTTTGGTACGTGATGACTGGGGACAGTCACTGTCTAAAGCCACCCTCGGATGTAGGGAGGGAAGCCTCCCTACCAGGTGATTTCTTTTATTTCATTGCTTCTACTTACTATTTTGTTTTTATATTTTTATGTTACCATTTTTACTTACTATTTGGACGAGTTTGGCTTATGTAAGCCATACTCGTAGTTAGAGTGTACTGTACCTACTTAGCAACAGCAATATAGACACTTGAGAGACGAAACAAGACGGAATTCCGAGACCGAGGGCTCGGAATATCTTTTTCTCCACCCCCAGACGCTCTTTAGACAATTCTCGACCTTCTTTGGACCTTGAGGGCGCGTTTTTCACTCTTTTCCCACTCCCTGACTCCCCTACCAGGCAACCCAAGCCCTCTCGGGTCGAACTGAGACCCACAAACCCAAAGGGAGACCTCTAGGCCACTCCCCCCACCCTCCTTTTATTATTTCTCTTCACCGGGGTGCATATTGTGCCAGGATCTTCTGACACCGCTTCTGTTCAGCCTCAACATTTGTGAGATTTACGGATCCAGCTTCCCCATGACGTCGATGCTCTCGGATGTTGTATGTTTTGCAGAATGATGCCACCCATCCTTCTCCAGGAAGTCTCTCTGTTTCAGGGACTTGCATTTCAATCTCAAAGCGTTTCTGCTTTTCTCGTAGCATTGGACCTGTCACAGTTTCCCCAAGAGCTTCCATATGCCGTACCCAGAGGACTAGTGCACGTTCAACTTCAGGGCAAGTCACAATGCGAGGGCGCTTCGATGAGAGAGCAGTGGGATTATCATTGACCCGAGCTTCCATTTTTGGACGTTCTCGTAGTTTACGAGATAAGGTTGACTGGTCGAAGACAAGCTTGCCGGTTTGGAGTGAGGCAAAATGTTTGACCACATCTGCCTGAGTCGCATCGGGGTGATCATCGACAAAGGAATAAACTGTCATCCAGTCTGCAAGAGTAAGATTTTGACGAGTATGAGGTAAGGAAGTCTGGGCAGAGGTCCGAGGAGCATCCTTTGCAGGTTTTCGCCGCTTTACTGGCCTCGGTGGCTCGGGAAGTTTTCCTCGGGGTTTACGCTTTAGGGACTCCGGCATGATGGGACCTGGGTGTTCTGAGCTCAGTGGAATGTCGGTACAAGATCCTTTGTATTTTTTTAAACAATTAGGGTGTACTCTACATAGTCTACCATTATCATATTGCATAATGAGCGTCAGTAGTCAATGCATTATGCATTATGCATTGTCTGTGCATTTACAGTGAGCCCGACAATGGGACTCGCCAAAATCCATGCATTAGTGGATTTATGCATTATTACGTTATGCACTATGAGCGATTGTACTGTATATCTGAGGTGTGGTGTGGTGGTGGGGCGTCATGCCCGGACAAGGGACTCGATGCGAACCACTGGATCGGTAGCCGGTTACGACCACGATTTCAAGGACTCTGGCAAGTAGACAGCAAAGATGTAAGCACAAGTTTAAGTAGATGAGGGTACATGTGGCAGCCAGACTTGAGCTTGAACCGGCGGATCAGGTATTTGGGTCGGTGGTTGTTCGCTATTTTGCACGTCCATGCGTATCAAACGCTCCGTGTTGGTCAAGAGAGGAGCGTGTTGAATTGTGGGTGGAAGGGAGAAAAGAATTTACAGTGTACGTTGTAGCCTATGCTGGTAATGAAGATGGGGTATGGGTGAAAACCCGGAGGGTTTCCCGGCCCGGAGGAGGAGCTGTACCTGGGGCGAAGAGTGAGCTGTGAGGGCGGGATGGGTACCGAACAGGTCTACTACTCTTCGGAAGTGCTAGGTGACAGCGACCTGCCTGCAGGCAAAACTTGACCTGAGAGAGGGAGTGGAGGGTGGGTGCAAAAAGGAGAATGGAACGAGGTCCGAGGCCTGGAGGGACAGACTCGAACGGTAGCGGAGGTGCGGAAGCAAGAGCCACTGCCCTCCGCTTATTCACGCATGGACTAAATTCTATGTCACGCTTCGTAACTCAGCTTACTTAGAAAACTATCCATGCGTATCAAACGCTCCGTGTTGGTCAAGAGAGGAGCGTGTTGAATTGTGGGTGGAAGGGAGAAAAGAATTTACAGTGTACGTTGTAGCCTATGCTGGTAATGAAGATGGGGTATGGGTGAAAACCCGGAGGGTTTCCCGGCCCGGAGGAGGAGCTGTACCTGGGGCGAAGAGTGAGCTGTGTCCCAAGGGTAAAGGAAGCTCCAGCGACGCTAACGGCGAAGCTCGTAGCCCTCTGATAAAGGAGATGGGTGCTTACTGGAGGCAAAACCTAGCGGACGGGGGGCATTGTGTACCTTGTGAAGTGCTCTAAAAGGGCTGGAGTGTCGTTGAGATATGGAGCCAGTATCATGGCGTGATGTCGTAGGTAAATGGTGAACGAGTCGCCTGCCCATCTGCCTATCGTTTTCACAACGTCGAAAGGGGTTCCACGCAGGAGGTAATGCAGGGTTCCGCCGATCCTCAGGCTGTGGCCTTTGAAGTTAGGGAGGTTATGGGCTGTCGTCAGTGAGGTGATGCGTTTGACGACCTCGGATCTCGATAGAGGCCTCATGCCCGAAGTAGGGTGTTTCCAGGCGAAAAGATGCGCTTCGGGACCAGCCGGGTTCATGCGAAGGTGTCGCTCGAGGGCTCTGATGGGGTCTGTGACACCGCTGAGTGGGGCGCACTGTGTGTCCTCTCCTGTTGGGGAAGCTTTGGTCCAGGGTATGCGGAATTTGGTCACAGGGAGGCCGTTGAGGTCGTGATGGTGCGATACGTGTGATCGGGTGATGTGTTTGGTGGAGTCGAACTGTTTGATTGACTGGACGGTGAATTCACCTAAACGGGCGAGACAGTAGAAAACTACTGTTAAGCAGGCAAAGACCGCTGCATCTCTGTTGCTGTTCGGGTCTAAGAGGGAATGGATAAGCTCCAGGGTGTCAACGCGGAATGGTTCCCGAAGGGGTCTCTTGGAGGATGGGGGGGCTAAACGCGATGCCCCTTCTAGAATAGCTCGTAGCTCGTCAGCATTGATCTGCCAGGGTAGCCCGTGTAGTAAGTGCCAGGCTCGAAGTCCGGCGGAGAAACTAGCCAGAGCTGAGCCCGAATAAGACCCTGCGCAGCTGGATAGGAAAGCAAGGAGGGTGTTGGCTCTGATGGGGGCACGCAGGTGTTCCGCAATGTCGTGTGTGTCGCAGAAGACATGATAAGCCAGGAGACCTGCACCGTAGGCCTCCTTGGTTTTCTCAGCCCATGAAGCACCCATGACTTCGAGTATGCGGTTGAGTTGGTCTTCTGTGATCACATGAGCGTCATTGCCTCTGGTGGTGGGGGTTGCTCGTGAGTGTTCGTGAGATTGTTGGACGCACGGACTTTCGGGTGTCCATATCCGGCCTCGGATATCTTCGGATATCTTCGGTACCACTTTTTACTATAGATTACGTGTCCCGGATTCTTTCTATACCCTTCCGCTTTTTCCCGGATTACATAATCATGGTTGTAGAAAATTTCCGCGCTTGTTCCTTTCACCTCAGTGACTTCCATTTGTCCTGAGGTGAGCATACTTACATTCCACTCATTACCTACTTCGTACTGACCTACTGTAGACTCATTCCTGCATTAGGTACAGAATAAAGTGACTTCCATTCGTCCTGAGACTCATTCCTGCATTAGGTTATGAGCCCCGGCTTTGCGCCTTAATACCGGAAGAAAATTTGATCCGCACACCACTTCGTATCACCGCACATTCCCACTATGGCAAAAGACGACTACTCCCTGCAGGTACCCACCTTAAATGCAGACGGTAGCAACTGGCTATACTATAAGGCTCGAGTTGAATGGGCCGTCGGCTCAAAAGGGCTATCAGGCCACCTGACCGGTCTGGAAGCCAAGCCAGAGGATCCGACACACGGAAAAGACCCCTCTTGGAAGCCGACGACCGCCGAGCAAAAACTTATCAGTGAATATCCGGAAAAGCTAAAACAGTGGACGAAAGACGACGGCTACGTAAAACAAGTGATTGCGGCATCACTCCCGGAATCCCTCTTCCTCCGAGTCCAGAAAGAAGAGACAGGAAAAAGCGTCTGGGATGTCCTCACCAACCTCTTCCAAAACCGCTCTCGAGTTGTCGCAATCGACCTGCGAAGAAAACTCCAAGAGTCCCGCTGCACCGAAAAGGGCGATGTCCGAGCCCATTTCGACAAGCTACGGAACTTCCGAGAGCAGCTAGCTGCCCTTGGTCAATCCATCAGCGACGACGACTTCACAGCTATCATCCTTAGTTCCCTGCCGACTTCCTACGACTCTAACATTGCCGCCATGACGTCCTCCGCCCTTGTCACGCAAAAGGACTTGTCGCCTGACTTCATCACTAAAATCATCTCGGATGAATATGACCGGCGACAGACACGTTCCAAAAGAGGCAATAATGGCAATTCCGACGATGCTGCATACTCAGCCAAGGACTCGAAGAGTTCCGCTTGCGAGAACTGCGGCAAAAAGGGACATACAAAGGATCAATGCTGGAAGGAGGGTGGCGGAAAAGCTGGGCAAGCGCCCAAATGGTTTAAAGGGAAAGGTACGGGCAAGAAGAAGGAAAAGCCTTCCGAAAAGGCAGCCGCCGCCACTACCGCTGCATCCGCAAGCACAGCCGCTGTGAGTCGACGTGTGGATCTATGGTGAAAACACCACAAAACCAACACAAAGACAATTGCCGAGTCGGTGGTTTACCTACGCGGACTTTGGCTCGAGGGATCGGTTACAGCGAAGAGGGGGAGGGGTTCTGCACACCTAGACAACTAGGGCAGAAGGGAAGGGTGCTCCTGACGAAGGGGGAGCAGGGGAATGACTGAAAAGCGAAGATATTTAGGCTACTCGGAGCCTAGAAGCGACGTAAAGTGATGAAGAATGACAGTAAATAGACCCTTAATGGAGCCTCAGATACTGCAAGAATAAAGAAGATAATGAAGGGCCTTAAAGCGACGACAATAAGGCAGATAACGTCGATAATGATTGGGCAATAGTCTCTCTACAAAGGGGACGGTATCCTATGCAGGGGGGCTACTTGCTTCTTCGTGTGTGTGTGCTACTTGCTGCGACGTATTGGTACTTATATACAAAAGGTAGCGCAGCCTGAAGTAAATAGAGGGAAACACTTTGTAAGGGGTTTGTAAGCGATTGGTAAGATGATTGGTAAAGGATTGGTAAGGCCGAGCAAGGCTGAGTAAGGACAGTAAGCGATTGGTAAGTAAAATCAGTCAGCATGACAAAGAATATCACAAATCATTTGAAATAGAATGAGTCATTAAGGAACGGATGAATAATGCGACAGAAAGGGGGATGAGTAAGCGCACTGGTCACTGCTGAATAAGGGGGTATGACTGCAAATGAGTCACTCTGACTCCTAGATCTGAGATCCAGATTCATTGGGGCGATATGCTGCGCGTCCAAAAGAAGAACTGTGGGGATTTCTGCCAGGGGCCAATTTTGGGGGTCTCCAGGGTAGTCAGGGCTTAGGATTTCGCAACTTTCCCCCCTCTCTCCTCTCTGCAAAGCGACCTGTACCAGGTGCAACTAGTGCTCTGGAGGGCATGAGGAGGAGGAGGGGCCGTCTTCTCCAATGAGGGTAGGGAGAAGTGCCTCAAAATCGTCATGAATGCGATCAGATAGTGTAGATGAGAGTAGTTGGTACTGCAGCTGTCGCAATTTTGGGAGAACGAAAGACGAGATTGAGAGGTAGACGTTGCAGGGAGCAGGAAGGAAAAATCCGTAATCCTTTTCGACTGGAGAGACCGAAACAACCACATAAGACCTCTCAAGCCTGACGACAGACTTGAGGCGACCAAAGAATGTCTTCCTTGACGTCAGACTGACGAGAAGAACGCGCTGTCCCAAAGCGATAGGATGGGAGGTCATGGACGAGGGAGGGATGAACCAGGAGGCTTCGGGGCGAGAGCTAGTGGGGATTCCTGGCAGGTACTCGTAGTTATTCTCCCTAGCAAAGGACACGAGCGAAGAGACAGTCGAGGAGGTGGCCATTACGATAAATATTGGCGAAATGGGCGTTCGTTGGTAGAAATGATGCAGTAAATCGTGGAGTGCGCGGATTGTTACCAAATTTGGTAGGAAGGATGGCGTGGTCGAGAGCTTCCTGTGAGCGTGGGAATGGTGTCGATATCTTTAGAATTGACGGAGATATTCGAAAAATCGGAATGCCGTAAACTAGCGCTCAAAAAGTTTTTTTCGGGTGCTCGAGTGGTTTCTTCCCTAACGTTAAGGATGGTTCTTGTGCGATGGATGACTGCTGGCAATATCAGTCATTCTTCGCATTAGGGCTAGGCTTCTCCATTCTTCATCATTCAGCTTCCGAGTCCATGCTCACGTCACCAAACACCTTTGGTGCGTGACACCGCACAGCCGAGCGCCGATGCGGAACCTGACGGAGTCTGGCTAGCAAGTTCGGTGGATGATGACTGGCTCACTGAAGTGGCCGAAGAGGACATACCGAGCCCTTCTGCAATAACCGAGGATGCCGAAGCCGCCTTACCGAAGCCTTTCAAATCCGCCGCGGATGCGGAAAGCGGCTCGCGGAAACCTTCGGAAACCGTGTCGGAAGCCCAGAACGGACCCCGGAAACCCTCGGCACCACCCTCGGATGTTGGATATGACATTCCGAACCCTTCAGAATCAACCCGAGGTGCCGAGAGGGAGCCGCACTTTCCGGAAGTGTTTCTGGATGAGGGGGATGCCTACACGGAAACATTCGATCATGTACTACTGGCTGGGGAATCTCCGCACCTGAATGAGGAGACTATACTATTCGACTCTGGTGCATCCCGCCACATGTCATCCTACCGAAACAAGTTCCTCGACTACAAGCCGATAATCCCAAAGCCGATTACCGCGGCAGACAGCCATACCTTCCATGCCATCGGAAAGGGAGATCTAATGATATCGATCCCGAATGGCACAATCCGACGCAATATCCGCCTCAAGGATGTGCTCTATGCGCCCAAAATGGGCATCACACTCGTTTCCGTCAGCAAGCTCGATGCCGTGGGCTATGCCGCACTATTCCGAGACAAGAAATGTCAAGTATTCGATTCCCGCAAGAAGAAACTTGGCGAAATTCCGATGACTAATGGCCTATACTGCCTCAAGCGCTCCCGCCAAGTCTATGCCGGCCTAGCGAAAGCTACCGAGCCACTGACAATGGCCGAAATCCATGCGCGGCTCGGCCACATAGCACCGGAAGCAATCCAGCGCATGCTGAAGGACGGCACCATCACCGGAATCACCCTAAATGAAGCCCACTCCACTATGGGGGCATGTGACTCTTGTGAATATGCCAAAGCGACCCGAAAGCCCATCGGAAAAGAGCGAGACCCTCCGAGACGGTGAAAGGTTTGATGATAGAGGGTGAGGGGAGAGGTCCAAGGAGTCTCCCTCTGGATTTTCGGGTCCTAGTTCGACCCAGGGGGCTGGAGTTGCTTGGTACAGTGTCAGGGAGGGGAGAGAAAGACAAGAAATGCGCCCTAGAGGTTCCAATAGGTCGAGATAACGTCTAGAGAGAGTCTGATAAGGGAGAACTAAGAAGCCGAGGCTTCCGGCCTTCGAATTCCGTCTTATTCTGTCTGTGGTAACTCGTCTTGTTATTGTTGCTAAGTATGTACAACACTCATCTAAGTGCAAGTCTGGCTTACATAAGCCAAACTCGTGCAAATACTAAGTAGCAGAAGAGGTAGAGTAAAGATAAAAAGAAAAACTAAAGTAGAAACAATGAAATAAATGAAATCACCTACTAGGGAGGTTACTCTCCCTACATCTGAGGGGGGCTTTGGATGTTGACTGTCCCCAGTCATCTCATACCTAGCTGTACCATAAGACGAGGTGGGGTATCAACCCTCGAAACGAAGCTCTAAGTGAAAAAAGCAAAAAATGCGAACTCGAAACAAGAGAAACCACATAAAAAAAATAAAAGGACTACTCAGCTGCCACCCACAGTGGTATATGCACCATTATCCTCGAAACCGAGAGAGGGGGGACCCAGCTTGAAGTGATCCGAGGCTGCCTCGAAGGGTTTGAAGGGGTCTCGAAGCGAGTTGGAGGGGGGGAAGTGGTTTACCAGCAACTCGAAGCTACCCCGAGGGTCTCGAAGGTTGCTCAAAGGTTGCTCGAAGGGCTTCGAAGGCGACTCGGAGGGTTTCGAAGGCGACTTGAAGGGTCTCGAAGGCGAGTTTCGCCTCTCGATTGAGCTCGAGGTGCTCGGAGGTGCTCGGAGAGGGATGGGTTACCTTCACACTCATACTCCGACCCTTGATAATCCCGGGTCGGTCTCGAGAGGTGGCTGAGGGCTGGATCGAAGGGGGTTTGGTCGCTCTTGAACCTGGTAGCTGACCCTCGAGGTCCTCGGGGCAAGCTCGAGAAGGGGTGGGGGTCTGGGAACTCGAGGGGGACTTCTGTACCTGTGTAGCTAGACCTCCTGGGCCTTGAGCGAGGGCCCAGAAGTCCAAACGAGCCTGTAGGCTGCGCCCGAGCGCCTCACGAGGGATTTCCTCACCTGTAGGCAACACGACTCGACCTCCAACTATACGACACCTGCCTGCAGCCAGATACGAAGTGCAGGTTCTGCACCGAGCTCGAATGTGTCCCTGTCGACCACAGAAGAAACAAAAATGAAACCTTCGACTGTGTGTCTGATGCCTCGAAGCTCCTCGACTAGTAGGAAGGGCCTCACTCGAGCCTTTGCACTCTCGATGGGGCAGCAGACCTCTTGACGCTCTTGAACACGATTCAGAAGGCGCAGGGGTAGGCTTTGATGTCGATGTCGAGGCCTCTCGAGGCTGAGGCGAGCCAGCTTTGGATGCCTCGAGGCGAGGGCAGAGTCTTGAGGGAGTCTCGAGGCGAGGGGGACTCTTCGGTATGGGCTCAGGATGCTGACAGGCTGTACTGAATGGGTGCTCGGGGTGCGACGAATGCCTCGAAGCAGTCTTCGAGAGGGTCTCAGAATGCGAAGTGTGCTTCGAAGGGGGCTCTGGATGCGATGAGTGTCTCGAGAGGGGCTCTAGATGCGAGGGATGTCTTGACGAGGTCTTCGAAGGAGGGTTGAGGTGTGACGGCTGTCTGTATGAGGTCTCGAGAGGTGGACTATACCTTGACGAGGGCTTGAGGCGAGGGGAATACCTCAAAGAGGGCTCGAGGCGAGGGGAATACCTCGAAGAGGCGCTCGAAAGTTCACGAGGACAAGGGCGAGAGGTCGAGGACGAGCCAAGGTCTCGAGGCTTGCTTGAAGACGCCTGAGCATGAGGGGAACGATCCTCCATACCATACCAAAGATCCATTGAGTACGAATGCGACTGTCGATCATCTCTCGAGGCACGAAGCGAGTTCGAGGACGAGTCACCTGCCTGCTGAGCATGGTCACACCTAGCTGGATGTGCCACAGGGTGCCATGAGCCTGCATCAGTGACTGGGAGAGGGTGTGAGCCGCTCGAAGCGAACTCAGGAGTGAGAGGGGGGTTCTTCGAAGTTCGAGGGGATGCCTCGAAAGGGGGACGAGGGAGAAGCTTCGTGCTCGACCTTCCCTGGGAGCATCTTCTAGAGTGAGACCGAGAATACTCCACAGGGGCATCTCGAGGGTTACTGTCCAAGGGAGAATGTGAGCGCTGAGGTGACCTCTCGTCTCGATCGTGAGTAGGACCTCTCGAAGGGTCCTTCGAAGATCGAGACAGTCTCTCGAAGCCTGCGGAGGGTTCGTACCAAACCTCACGAGATGATGAGCTTCTCGAAAGAGACTCTAGGCGAGGCCGAGGGCTGCTCAAGACTCGCATGTAGCCTACATATGCCAGTCGATCCTCGAGCTGGTCTCGAGACCTTCTTGAATACTTATCCATAGCTGGTAGTAGCTGAGCAGATAGAATGAAAATATGTTTCGCAAATAAAACTGGTTATTGGACGTAATAGGCACAGGGAATGGCCAACGAGCAAATCGAGCGTCTGCGGGAGGTCTCGAAGGGTATATCTGAGTCTCTATTTCGCCTCGATGCGACCTGGAACGTCTAAAGGAAGTCGGAGAGAGGTGGCAACGAACCACGAAGGGGGGAGAAGGGTGCAGGGAACTCGTATGATGCGTCTCGAAGTGGTTTCGACCACCAAAAACCGAACCTAGTCACCGTTGTGACTCGAAACTTATTCTCGACTGTGCAGCCTCACTGGACTGCAAAAAAAACGCGCAGATAACGATTGGAAAATGACTTATATTCGTCTATAAATGAAGTTGCACGTCTAAAGAAGCGTCTCGTGTCTCGAAGGTCTCGAAAGCGTCTGATGGTAATGGCGAGTGTCTCAGAGTGTCTCGAAGCGTCTATTGGGGTCTCGGAACGTCTAGTAGGAGTTACGAAGCGTCTAGTAGGAGTCTCGAAGCGTCTATAAGGGAATTCGAAGCTGTCTCGAGGCGTCTGGTAGGGATCTCAAAGCGTCTTGGATGGGGTCTCGACAGGGTCTCAATAGGGTCTCGAAGCGGTCTCTACTGACTCAGAATGACTGGGAAATACTTTCCTACAACTCCAGAGGGCGCAAAAATGCGACAGAAAGTGCCAGGGAGCAAAGCTGTGGCAGGGGTGGGAGGACAGTGGCGCGTTGGTGAACAACGGCTGGGGGGAATTGCACGAAACCTCGGGAGGTGGTAGAGGATGTCTAGGGCGGCTGGGAGATCAAGGAAACAACAGAATCGGCGCACCCAATCCCGAGATATGCCAAATTTCGTCCTACAGATCCTTTCTCCACAAAAACAGTGATAACTCCGGAACAACTGGGGCAAACGCGTCGAAAATAGCGTCGACCGAAAGCTCTCGTCGAGTAGAATGGGCGTCCCAAAAAGCGAGAGGAAAGGCGCGTTGGTTGTTGAGATATCGCGTGTGCGAGCTCGAAGGTAGGAGGAGGAGAGGGATTACCAAGCAAACAGCCCCCTCGCGGTGGGCTCCAGATGAAAGGTTTGATGATAGAGGGTGAGGGGAGAGGTCCAAGGAGTCTCCCTCTGGATTTTCGGGTCCTAGTTCGACCCAGGGGGCTGGAGTTGCTTGGTACAGTGTCAGGGAGGGGAGAGAAAGACAAGAAACGCGCCCTAGAGGTTCCAATAGGTCGAGATAACGTCTAGAGAGAGTCTGATAAGGGAGAACTAAGAAGCCGAGGCTTCCGGCCTTCGAATTCCGTCTTATTCTGTCTGTGGTAACTCGTCTTGTTATTGTTGCTAAGTATGTACAACACTCATCTAAGTGCAAGTCTGGCTTACATAAGCCAAACTCGTGCAAATACTAAGTAGCAGAAGAGGTAGAGTAAAGATAAAAAGAAAAACTAAAGTAGAAACAATGAAATAAATGAAATCACCTACTAGGGAGGTTACTCTCCCTACAACGGGAACACCTCGGCGACGAAATCCATACCGACCTGTGGGGACCATCTCCGGTCCAAACCCCTGGTCACAGTCAATACTACGTGTCATTCACGGACGACCACACCCGCTATACCACCCTCTACCTCCAGAAAACGAAATCCGAGACATTCACATCTTACAAGGCTTACAAAGCTTGGCTTCAAACCCAGTTTAGCACCAAGATCAAGCGCTTGCGCTCGGACCGTGGGGGGGAGTACCTAAGTGCGGAATTCACTAAGCACCTAAAATCCGCAGGTACGGAACGCCGGGTGACTGTCCATGACACTCCGGAACACAATGGAGTTGCCGAGCGGCTCAACCGCACACTCATCGAGCAGGTGCGCGCTCTTATTCACGCCAGCGGTCTACCCAAGAACCTTTGGGGCGAGGCTATCATGCATGCCACCTGGCTGAAGAACCGCTCTTCTACACGACGCCTAGGAACTAAAACTCCATACGAGATGCTGTACCACAAGCCACCCAACCTCGCCAAGATCCCTGTCTGGGGATGCCGTGTCAAAGTCCATGACAATACCGGCTCCAAACTCGATATGCGAGCTCGCGATGGATACTGGGTAGGGTTTGACCCGGAAAGTGATGGCCATCGGATCTACTGGCCCGACACCCGCAGCATCAGAATCGAGCAGAGTGTTACCTTTGAGCGTCGGGAAGTGAGGATACCCTCCAGCGTGCCGCTCGAGGGGGAGAATGAGGCTACAAACACCAGCGGCCGAGCGGAAGCACAGCCACAGTCTTCCGGAACCTCGGAATCCAGTCCGCCAGTTGTCGAGCGACCTGCGGAACCCTCCGGATCAAATTTTGACCCGCTCGGCAGCAACTTCGAGACACCGCCGCCGCAACCTCGCCGATCTAACCGCCAGCGCTTCGAATCGGACTACTTGAGACGTCTTCGGGAAGGTGAAGGTACCCGGGACGGTCGGATCACTCTCGACTATATGAAACAGCTCCGAGAAAATGATAGCCGCACCAACAGTCCCAATTCCCGAGACAATGCGACTCTCGCCTTCGAAGAAGAATTAGCCGAGGATGGCGATGACAGCGACCTTGTCTATGCAATGGTAGCGGGAACTTCCGAAGCTGAAGGCCTTGACCCATCTACAGTGCGCGAGGCTAAATCCCGCTCGGATTGGCCCAAATGGCATGATGCCATAGCCGCGGAACTGAAAAGCCTAAACGATGCGCATACCTGGGACGTAGTAGAGTGCCCAAAAGGAGCTAATATCGTCGGATGCAAATGGGTCTTCAAGATCAAGCGAACCGCAACGGGAGAAGTCGAGAAGTACAAAGCCCGCCTCGTCGCAAAGGGCTATTCCCAAGTCCAGGGAGTCGACTATGATGAAACATATGCCCCGGTCGCAAGACTCGCATCACTCCGAACCATACTTGCTATCGCCGCCCGCAACAACTGGGAAATTGATGTGTTCGATTTCCACTCGGCATTCCTAAACGGAAAACTTGGAGACGGTGAAGATATTTACATGGAGCTCCCGGAAGGCTACCCGGCACCTCGGAATCTTTCCCGACCGGTTGCCAAGCTCAATGTTGCGCTATATGGCTCAAAGCAAGGTGCGCTCAGGTGGTACCAAGAGTTAAGCGCCACCCTCGGAGACTTAGGACTCCAGCGCATGCATGCCGACTGGGGAGTCTTCCATGGGCGCATCGGAAAGGATATCATTATCCTAGCTAGCCACGTCGACGACTGCACTATCACCGGCAGTTCCCCTGACCTCATACGCTCCTTCAAAGCGGAAATCGGCACCCGGTACAAAATTACCGACCTCGGGCCCATTGGCTGGCTTCTCGGCATGAAGGTGACACGGAACCGAGACCTCCGAACGATATCCCTATCCCAGGAATCGTACATCAATGCCATTCTCACCAAGTACAACCTCGCCGACGCCAAGCCATCTGCGATTCCAATGGACCCTAGCCTAAAACTAATGCAAGCAAATGTTCCGCAACCTGCCGAGGAAGCTGCACGCATGAAAAATGTCCCATACCGCGCAGCGGTCGGCTCGCTAATGCACCTTGTGGTCGGAACTCGCCCCGACATCGCATTTGCAGTCTCAACCGTCGCACAGTTCAACAATGCGCCAACTCCAACACACTGGGAAGCCGTTAAGCGGATCTACAAGTACCTAGTCGGCACAAAATCCCTTGCGCTGACATTCGGCGGGATTGAAAAGGGCCTTGAAGGCTATACCGACGCAGATGGGGCTACGCAGGAACATCGCCGCGCTATTAGTGGCTATGCATATCTACTAGATGGTGGAGCTATCAGTTGGGCATCCCGCAAACAGGAGCTTATCACCCTGTCCACCGCGGAAGCAGAATATGTTGCGGCAACGCATGCCGCCAAGGAAGGCCTCTGGCTCCGCCGGCTCATCTCGGAAGTATTCCGCCCACTCGAATATCCTATCCCACTATATTCCGACAACCAAGCCGCCATCGCACTCACCAAAGATGGCAGTTACCATTCCCGCACCAAGCACATCGATATCCGATACCACTTCATTCGCTTTGCCGTTGAAAATGGTTCCTTCCGCCTTATTTATTGCCCTACCGAAGAAATGGTTGCTGACACCCTGACCAAGGCTTTACCGAGCATCAAAGCCAAACATTTCGCGCAATCACTCGGACTCCATTCCAAGTGAGGGGGAGTGTTGGACGCACGGACTTTCGGGTGTCCATATCCGGCCTCGGATATCTTCGGATATCTTCGGTACCACTTTTTACTATAGATTACGTGTCCCGGATTCTTTCTATACCCTTCCGCTTTTTCCCGGATTACATAATCATGGTTGTAGAAAATTTCTGCGCTTGTTCCTTTCACCTCAGTGACTTCCATTCGTCCTGAGGTGAGCATACTTACATTCCACTCATTACCTACTTCGTACTGACCTACTGTAGACTCATTCCTGCATTAGGTACAGAATAAAGTGACTTCCATTCGTCCTGAGACTCATTCCTGCATTAGAGATGGGGTCCAAAGTCTGAGTCGTTCTCTCGCCAAGCAGTGAGGGCGGAGGGGAGATGGGGAGGGTGTCAAACCTGGCCGGTAGGGGCGAGGGGCAGCCAACGATGTCTGAGGGGGGGGAGTGGGAAGGGGGGCATCGAAACGACGACGGGGTTCAGAGGTGGTCTTCGAATAGGGCTTGGTGGATGAAATCATCTTCGTAGGCTGTTTCGAGATGTCCATTTGCTGGGGGGGCAGAAGAGACGCCAAAGCTGTCAATGACTTTGGCTGCCGCTCTGGGGTAAACTCCTTCTCTTCTGAGTCGTAGTTCGGTGGGTGTGGGAGGGGCTGAAGCGTCGACCACGAACTGTCGTATCTGGCTAGGTATATCGACTCGGGGGAGCATGAGGGCGGGGTGGCCATATTTTCCCCTGGATGGGTCGTCCGCTGGGTTACTGCCGCTGGCAATGTATTTGGCGTGGATTTGTACGATGCGATCGGAGCGAGCGATAAAGGAATGGATTCGTTTGAAGACTTCGTTGACTTCTGCATTGCGGTGTCATCCGTTTCGCCAACCCTCGACGATGCCTGTATTGTCGCAAAAGATGATGATTGAACTAGAGGAAAAGATGGTGATGTCAATTGTGCGGATGAGAAGTTCGAGGGCCACTGCTTCAGCCCAACCGATGTCTCTGGAGCCATTGCGAGAGTTTCGCCAACCTGGGATGAGTCTCCAGGCTCCCCATCGCTGGCCAATAGTGATTCCAATTCCAATCTCAGAGCTAGCATCTGAAAAAGCCTTGATGTCTACGAAGCGCTGGGGGGGAAGAAGGGGTCTTCGCACACTGCCTGACTGGAGTTTGTCTGTCCACCAGTCTAGGTCGTTGGCGACTCTGTTGTCGGCCTTGTGGGGCATGAGTGGCTTTGGGGAGCCTGTTTTCAGCATGGCTTCGAAGCCGGTCAGGTATGCTCTGGCACGCGGCAATGCTGCTGACGCGTGGAGTAATTTTCCATACAGTTCTTTCACATCTTGTAAGGTGTGCACGTGTCGTTTGCGCCACTCGTGGATGGCCTTTAGATACTTGGTGGCTTTGGCTGGGCTCAGTGATACTGTGCGATCCTTTAGATTCCACAAGAAACCAATGTACGTAGTGGCGTGGCTGAAGGGTTGATCTTTTGAGGTCTCCCAGGGAATGCCAAGGGACTCAGAGATGGCATCGATGTCTTCGAAGCTGTACGAGAACTTCTTGTCATTCCCTGGTCGATCTGGCTTTGGGATGATAGACAGCGGGGAGGACTGAAACGGGCCGAGAATTGTCTCTATTGTTTCGAGGGGGAAGGGGCCGAGGTAGCGCCCTTTGTTTATTTCCTTGAGTGTTATCTTACTGAATTCCTCGTGGTACGTGACAACGGAATCTCTGTTAGGTGGAGACTGTACATGCGAAATCTGTGGGAAGTTTACAGAGAAGCCACGGCGTAGGCCGTCCGGGATATTATTAAAGCGGTGAGGTAGTTTTAGAAGTTGAAGTTCCTTTTCCCACGCATCAGCTCTATACGGGGTGGTTGGGTGAAGCTTCCTGTGCGCGATTGCATTTCTGAGCTCCGTGAGAGGACTGTCCACAGCCTGAACAGATGTGCCGGACGTCATGGCGGTCCGAGCAGCCCTCCTCTCTCTGCCACCTGGCACAGATGCGGCGGCCATCTTTGGCAAATAGAGCCTTGTGTATCCTCTCTGCGAAGGTATCGTATTTGTTATCCCATGTTCTTGCAGCCCGGCAGTCGATGACGAGGTGGCGGTGTCGGCCGAGGCATACCGCACACGCTGGGAGGGGAGAGTTGGTGTATGGGGAGGGGTTGTTGGACTGCGATGGTAGACCGGGTGGGTGGTTCCGAAAGGAACGTTGTCGCTTGTGGTCCGAAAAGTCCCCATTGTGTGCTGCATGTGGGGGCGAGAGCGGACGCTTAGAGCTGCTAGGGTGCCTCGCTAGGTTGTGCGAGCTGGAGGCTTGAGCTGCGATAGCTGCGTAGCGCTCGCTGACCTGTTTGGTCAGTGACATGGAGCGTTGGGTCGGGCAGAGGGTAAGGGGGGGGGGTGAACGTTATGTCACAGTACCATTGATCAGCGGACGTGGTGCCGGGTAGGGATGTGGTTGATCAGCGGACGCTGTCACGCACCAAAGGTGTTTGGCGACGTGAGCGACTTGGAAGCTGAATGATGAAGAACGGAGAAGCCTAGCCCTAGTGCGAAGAATGACTGATATCGCCAGCAGTCATCCATCGCACAAGAACAGTCCTTAACGTTAGGGAAGAAACTGCTCGAGCGCCCAAAAAAACTTTTTGAGCGCTAGTTTACGGCATTCCGATTTTTCGAATATCTCCGTCAATTCTAAAGATATCGACACCATTCCCACGCTCACAGGAAGCTCTCGACCACGCCATCCTGCCTACCAAATTTGGTAACGATCTGCGCACTCCACGATTTTCTGCATCATTTCTACCAACAAACGCCCATTTCGCCAATATTTATCGTAATGGCCACCTCCTCGACCGTCTCTTCGCTCGTGTCCTTTGCTAGGGAGAATAACTACGAGTACCTGCCAGGAATCCCCACTAGCTCTCGCCCCGAAGCCTCCTGGTTCATCCCTCCCTCGTCCATGACCTCCCATCCTATCGCTTTGGGACAGCGCGTTCTTCTCGTCAGTCTGACGTCAAGGAAGACATTCTTTGGTCGCCTCAAGTCTGTCGTCAGGCTTGAGAGGTCTTATGTGGTTGTTTCGGTCTCTCCAGTCGAAAAGGATTACGGATTTTTCCTTCCTGCTCCCTGCAACGTCTACCTCTCAATCTCGTCTTTCGTTCTCCCAAAATTGCGACAGCTGCAGTACCAACTACTCTCATCTACACTATCTGATCGCATTCATGACGATTTTGAGGCACTTCTCCCTACCCTCATTGGAGAAGACGGCCCCTCCTCCTCCTCATGCCCTCCAGAGCACTAGTTGCACCTGGTACAGGTCGCTTTGCAGAGAGGAGAGAGGGGGGAAAGTTGCGAAATCCTAAGCCCTGACTACCCTGGAGACCCCCAAAATTGGCCCCTGGCAGAAATCCCCACAGTTCTTCTTTTGGACGCGCAGCATATCGCCCCAATGAATCTGGATCTCAGATCTAGGAGTCAGAGTGACTCATTTGCAGTCATACCCCCTTATTCAGCAGTGACCAGTGCGCTTACTCATCCCCCTTTCTGTCGCATTATTCATCCGTTCCTTAATGACTCATTCTATTTCAAATGATTTGTGATATTCTTTGTCATGCTGACTGATTTTACTTACCAATCGCTTACTGTCCTTACTCAGCCTTGCTCGGCCTTACCAATCCTTTACCAATCATCTTACCAATCGCTTACAAACCCCTTACAAAGTGTTTCCCTCTATTTACTTCAGGCTGCGCTACCTTTTGTATATAAGTACCAATACGTCGCAGCAAGTAGCACACACACACGAAGAAGCAAGTAGCCCCCCCACATAGGATACCATCCCCTTTGTAGTGAGACTATTGCCCAATCATTATCGACGTTATCTGCCTTATTGTCGTCGCTTTAAGGCCCTTCATTATCTTCTTTATTCTTGCAGTATCTGAGGCTCCATTAAGGGTCTATTTACTGTCATTCTTCATCACTTTACGTCGCTTCTAGGCTCCGAGTAGCCTAAATATCTTCGCTTTTCAGTCATTCCCCTGCTCCCCCTTCATCAGGAGCACCCTTCCCTTCTGCCCTAGTTGTCTAGGTGTGCAGAACCCCTCCCCCTCTTCGCTGTAACCGATCCCTCGAGCCAAAGTCCACGTAGGTAAACCACCGACTCGGCAATTGTCTTTGTGTTGGTTTTGTGGTGTTTTCACCATAGATCCACACGTCGACTCACATCTGGAGCCCACCGCGAGGGGTGGTTACATTTGGCTCGAAATCCATCTCATTTTCTTCGTAAACGACTCCTACATCGTCTGCCCTATCGAAATCTTCGTCATCGCCAATAACCATCCATTCCACCTTGTCGCAACTCGCCTTTTCGACCGCCAATTCCCCTCAGAATAATCCCCATACTTTCCCACCATGTCTTCGACCACTGCGAACCCACTTATGCCAGTGCAAGCTCAGGCAGCTGCATCTGTTAATTCTGCTCGT
Organism: Pisolithus albus; assembly: GCA_024613165.1. Taxonomy (NCBI): domain Eukaryota; kingdom Fungi; phylum Basidiomycota; class Agaricomycetes; order Boletales; family Pisolithaceae; genus Pisolithus; species Pisolithus albus. Next base: position 941,232 of record JANFAB010000005.1, read on the forward strand.
TCTGTACTCACTATGCCACTTCTTGGAACCAAATCTTCCCCAGAACTCTTCCAGGGTGACTGCTCTCGAGTTCGAACCTTCCTCGACCACTATGAGCGACTCTGTGCCTTCCATAATGTCACTTCGGACCATGATATGGTCGCCTCAATCCTCCCTTACTGCAATACTCGTGTCAGAGAGATCATCGAAGGAATGCCTCACTTCCATACCCCCAACTGGGCCAGATTGAAGGCCAGTTTGCTTCGCTACTTCGATGCTGACATCTTCGACGAAAGGTTCTTCGAGAGGGACCTGAAATCTCTTGTACTGCGATTCAGGAATCAGCCTATCATGTCTCTCCACGATTTCCGAGCCTATAACCGAGAGTTCACTCGAGTTGGAGGCTGGATGAAGCACAAGGGAAAGCTCACTGAACACGAACACGATCGCTACTTCTGGGCTGGACTTTCTCCTTTGTTTCGAAGCTCTGTAGAGGGTAGACTGAAGCAGAAGGACCCCAACCTCGATGTCAGCATACCTTTCCCCTATGATGAAGTCTGTAGAGCTGCAGAAGAGGTGCTGCGTCGAGATCGGTTCGATGCAGATGACCTTGACCTCCTTGGTCCTCGATCCATATCCAGTCTTTCAGAGAAGGAGAATATCCCTCCACAGCAGCATGATGCGAGGGGAGGGAGTGTCCGACCGCTTCTACCACCCCAGGAAGCCAGGAGAAACTTGGAGACACTGGAGAGGGAGGGAAGCATGGCTCAGAAGCAGGATGAGGTCGAAACCCTGATAAAATCCTTATCTCGTATGTCCTTAAACGATCCAGATTACTCATTGCTCTATTATCGAGCCATCAAGATGGATCCCGATGCTGCAAAGGTGATTCGTCCCCCAGCACTCCACTCCGCCCCTGTTCCTAGCTCCACTGCGCCCCCTGTCAGTCCAAATTCATCCCAGGCACGCCCCCAGAGGAAGCCCATCGTCTGCTTTGGCTGTGGAGTCACTGGACATGGTCTAGACACCTGCGATGCGATCAATGATCTTATCAAGAAGGGTTCTTTGGCTAGAGATGACAACCATCGCGTCATATATCCCAATGGGCAGCGCATCTACAGGAATGGTGATGAAACGATCTTGCAGGCTTATGAGAGATCTGTGAAGCCGACCCAATCCTCCAGTAGTGTCCACTTTGTTATCCATGAAGAAGCCGATGAATTTCTTGGAGCAGAGATCTATGAGTTAGAGGATGACGCTGTTGTTGCTGCTGCAGAAAGAAATGCGAAAATCTCGAAGGATAAGCGAAGGGAAGTCTTCGATGGAGTGCTCCTCCCACCTCGGAACCATGGGAAGGGCAAAGAGAGGGAATTTCCGAAGCAATCTACCTCATCCACACTCTGATCGCCTATCAGCCCCACAATTTGATCGCCCATCAGCCCCTATCCATCAGCCATCAAATCAATCTTATCCGACACCTGTCGCACAGCCACCTGTCAATGTCACTGCGCCCAAAGCCCCTGTCTTCGTTCCTGTTGATGTCCATCATCGTGGCTTTGATGGGAATGATGATGATGCCCTCATGGAAGATGAATCCATCAATAAACCTTTGCAACAGGCCTCTGAGTCCCCTGCAGACAAGGGAAAGAAATCCAAGGCCCCTGCTGCCATGACTTCACCATTATCTCAATCGGCAGACCCAAAGGCTATTGTGGATCGCATTCTGGCTACCCCTATGACTCTTTCATTGGGGGAAGTGATAGGAGCTTCAAGGGACGTCTCTCATCATCTTCAGGAACTCATCAGATACAAGCGTCAACCCATCACTCAATCTGTCAGAACTGTCGATGGGACCCCTCCCATCAGTTCTTATCTCGCTTTGACATCTAGCCCCTTAATCACAATTAATCTCACCTGTAATGGTCGACAGGTGACAGCTGTCATCGACTCAGGCTCCACTCTTAATGTGGTCAAATCGAGTATAGCACGATCTGTCATTCAGATGCCCATCGACATCTCAAGAAGCATCAATATGAAGGATGCCAATGGTGGAGTATCAATGCTTACTGGTCTAATCAAAGATGTACCGCTCTTCTGTGGTGCTGCTAGGACCTGGACCAATCTATTTGTTGCCCCTGATGTCGATGCAGGCTTTGATTTGCTTCTAGGTCGCCCCTGGGCACATGGGAATGCTGTTAGCATCGTTGAGAGAGGCTCTGGTACCTTTGTAGTCTTTGGATCAGACAAAGATCATCCCCTCGAGCTCTGTGTCACTGAAGGGACTGCTGAACCGACTGCTACTGCTCTCATGGCGACTCTCCAGCCCTCTAGCTTCGAAGAAGACTCTGGGACCTTGGCAGATAATGAAGCATCCAATTCTCCTGCTACTGAATCGCCTATTACTTTTGCATCACCTTCACCACCTTATGAAACTCCCCCTTCGACTCCCCTGCATCCAGACTCGATTCCAGATGGCATAGATGGCGCCTTTGGACTTCCACAGTTCCATCCCATCCCTACCATCACTGTTGCCCCACCATCGAGCCCGCCATCTTCGAATATTCTTCGTACACTCACCAATGAGTTACAGGCTGCTGAGCCGAGTGTTGTGGATGATGATCCCTCTGTAGCTGCTCTTCGTCGACGAATTAGGAGGGAGGAAAGTCAGTCCCTCATGGCAATTCTCACTAGATTCACTCATCGGAACCCCCACTTCTTCCGACTCTACTTTGACTCCGATTATGCCCTTGCTGGTGCAAGGGGCATCGACCAGAATAACCACGAGTATCAGGACTTCATCCTCTTGCATACCTATCTAGTTCAACGCCTTCCTGGAGCTTCATGGAATGATTGCCTCGACTTTACTGGCTCGACTTATGCTCGATTCTATCCCAATCCTCGCCCTGACCCTGTGGATCAGAGTCCACCTCCCAACGACCCCATCCTATCCCCTGATCCTCCTGAAGCTCCAGATAATCCATCCCTGCACTCTCAGTCGAATATTTTGTCCTCTACAGACGAAGGTCCTCTTCATCCTCCTTCCTCCCATTCGCAAATGAATATCGTGCCTGCTGAAGCCCCAAATCCTCCACCTTCACCCATTACTGAGCTCGCTTATCTCGAAGTGCCCCCTGTCGATTTATCCGAGTCTTCACTCTTGTTTCAGGTCGAAGATCCACCTCCTGAGCCTCATCTAACGAATTCTTGCCCCCTTCGCTGCACCTCTCATTGCGTCGCCTCTGAAATGTTCGACGACTTGCCTGGACAGTCTATATCCTACAGCAAGATGGTGCTGCATCTTACTTCGACCAAGTATGTCTCCTTGCCTGATGGTCTTGGAGAAGATGAAGTGCTGGAATTGGGCCCCATTTTCCATGGATGTCAGTTTGTTGATAAGATCGTGAGGGATGAAGCGGATGAAGAAGGTCCTGATCTCCTCGTCTTCATGAGCATTGTCGGTTTCCCTCCCCATGTCGATGTGTCCCATCCCCCATCATCGCATTTCGACCATTTGCCTGCTACTCTGTCTCCCGTTCTATCGGACATGTTCGAACTGGGTGTTAACTCGCGTTTCCATCTCCCCAACCATCCACTCATCATGCCTGCACCACCTGCAGATCCTCGACATGCCCTTGACATTACGGCTGATGGAGAGAAGATTGCCATGCCAGGATCTTATAGTCAAGTATCCCTGCATCATACCTCGACAGGATGGGTAGCTCAACTCCAAGACCCAGAAGTGAACGAGGTAGGAGACTCATCTACTACTGTTGATGTGTCGCAATCCTACACCCCACCTGGTCTTCCCCTCCTTGCCAATGCTATCAATCATGTCTCAGCCAGTCATCATCCACCCCCGTTCGAAGCAATTTCCTACCCAGATTATCCCCCTACTCCCTCAGATACAGCTATTCTCAGTACCACTGCGCAGCTTCACCAGGATATCTTTGGATCTGACTCCTTTCACTTTCAGACTTCATCCTGGCCCTCTGATGAGTCTATTTTCTGAATTTTCCGATTTTACTTACCGTTTTTCTTTTGATTCTTATGCTTCTCCTTTGATTTCTTATGCTACTCACTTCGACCGAGAAGTCGTTAAACTCCTAAATCCACAGACAATTCTTTGCTCTCATACTCCTGTACCACCACCTACTATGCCTGCCTCGGTTCAGTGCTTTGAAAAATCTTTTTACTGTAATTTTTTGTGTTCTCCTTCGCCTTCCAGACCCCTAACTTCTCCAGACTTGTTATCTATTCAAAATAACAAAAAGCCACAAAAAATCTTTTTCTCCTTATCTGATTTCCTTGATTTGTTACGTTTTAGACGCTCTCTTGTTACAGATACAGAAAACCCAGATATCGACAATGTACGCTCAGTATATGGCGCCTATAAACGTGTTGATCGCAAGGTCAAACCCGTTCCGGGCGTTTATCCAGAAGACGCACACGTTCACCGCCGTTTCCCGGAAGACCCCCTTAAATCCCTAATTCCACTCACGCCTCACCCCCCTACTTTCGTTCCCACGAAGAAGCTTACCAAGGAACGCCTGCACTCCATGAAATTAAATGCCGACAACTTCCTGTGGCCAGAAGAGGAAAAACTTTTTTGCCACATAATGAAGCTAAATGAGCGTGCACTTGCCTTTGACGAATCGGAACGCGGCAACTTCAGATCTGATTACTTCTCGCCTTACATAATCCCTGTCCTGCCCCACAAGCCATGGGAATATCGTAACATTCCAATCCCGCCCGGTATCCGAGACCGAGTCATACAGCTTCTTCGGGATAAGATTGCAGCCGGACTCTATGAACCGGCTCAGTCCTCCTATCGCTCAAAATGGTTTTGTGTTATGAAGAAGAACGGAAAGATCCGAATCGTCCATGATCTGCAGCCTCTCAATAAGGTTACAATTCGGGACGCTGGTGTTCCTCCTATCTTGGACGACTTTGTGGAGCCGTTCGCTGGCCGGCAATGCTATACCGTGTTCGATCTCTTCTCCGGCTTCGACGCACGCCAACTTCACCCCGATAGCCGAGATCTTACCTCATTCCTGACGCCGCTTGGCTTGCTACGCCATACTGCCATGCCTCAAGGCTACACCAACTCGCCATCGGAATTCCAGAATTGCACAGCATTCATTCTTCAGGACGAAATCCCTCACATCACCAACGTTTTCATCGACGATCTGCCTATCAAAGGCCCTGCTACACGTTACGAAGATGCCAATGGCCATGCCGAAACGTTAGCCGAGAATTCTGGCATCCGGCACTTCATTTGGGAACATGCCAATGACGTACATCGGATCATGCATCGATTTGCTCATGCCGGAGGAACGTTTTCCGGTCCCAAATCTCAGATCTGCCAACCTCGTGTCACTATTCTTGGCCAAACCTGCCATCCTCGTGGTCGTTCCCCTGACGACAGCAAGGTGAAGAAGATTGTGAATTGGCCAACGCTCCTTACGCCCAAAGATGTACGGTCGTTCCTAGGCCTCTGTGGTACTGTTCGTATCTGGATTGCGAACTACTCGCAGCTGGCTCGGCCGCTGGTCGACCTCTATCGCAAGAATGCTCCGTTCGAATGGGGAGAGCCCCAACAGGAGGCGTTTGACGCCTTGAAGCATGCTGTTTCAACTGCCCCTGCCCTTCGCCCCATCGACTACTCATCCGATTCCCCCGTCGTTCTTTCCGTTGACACCAGCAATGTCGCCATAGGATTCATTCTTTCGCAGTACGACTCAGAAGGACACAAACGCCCTGCTCGCTATGGTTCACTCCCTATCAATGAACGAGAATCACGCTATAGCCAGCCTAAGCTGGAGCTTTACGGTCTTTTCAGAGCACTACGACACTACCGCCTCCATCTTTACGGTGTTCATAACCTATGGATCGAAGTCAATGCCAAGTATATCAAGGGTATGCTTAATGACCCAGATCTTCAGCCCAATGCAACGATCAATCGCTGGATCGAAGGTATACTCCTCTTTGACTTCAAGTTAATCCATGTACCCGCTATCAAGCACCGTGGTCCTGATGCACTCTCTCGTCGTCAACCTACCGAGGAAGACTACGAGGAGGGCCGTATTGATGCAGAGGAAGCCGACGATTGGTTAGAGAACGTTCTTTTCTTTGCAGAAACTCATCCCCTTCCTTATGACGCCATGACGCTCCCATCGTTCCTTTCCAATGATACGACCCAAGATGCCCAGTTACGCCAAATCCTACACTTCCTTCGCACTGCCGAACTTCCCATTTTCCCTTCCAACACCTCTCGAAAGCGATTCATTCGCAGATCCTTGCAGTTCTTCCTCCGTGGAAGCCATCTCTTCAAACGTCGAGGTTCCCATACCCCTGTCAAAGTTATCTTCGACCCAGATCTTCGTGCACAGATACTGAATCAAGCCCATGAAGAACTCGGTCACAGAGGCGTCTTTGGAGTCTTTCAGACAGTCAGAGAGCGCTTCTATTGGCCCCAGATGTACAAGGATGTCACCCATCACGTTCGCTCATGCCATGCATGCCAGATTCGCAGCACTTGTAAAACCGAAATCCCCATCACGATCTCTGCATCCCCCCGAATCTTCATGAAGGTTTATGTCGACATCATGCTCATGCCCAAAGCCCGTGGCTATCGCTATCTTGTTGCTGCTTGAGACGATCTTTCCCTCGCAGCAGAAGGCCGTGCTCTCAGACATGCCAATGCGGATAATCTCGCCAAGTTTTTTTGGGAAGAGATACTCTGTCGATATGGAACGGTCTCTCAGATTGTCACTGACAATGGCAGTGAAATCAAGGGTGCTTTCGAGAAACTCATGCAGCGCTACTCGATCCCTCAGATTCGCATCTCACCCTACAATTCTCGAGCTAATGGAGTTGTGGAGCGAGGACACTTTATCATTCGAGAAGCTATCGTCAAGGCTTGCGAAGGAGATCTCAATCTCTGGCCTACCAAGGTCCATCATGCTTTCTTTGCAGACAAAGTGACAACTCGACGGTCTACTGGATTCAGCCCCTACTTCCTCCTTCACGGTCTCGATCCCATTCTCCCATTCGATCTCTTTGAATACACGTATCTCATCGAAGGATTTTATTCTGGAATGAGCTCAGAGGAGCTTCTTTCACTTCGCATTCGCCAATTGGAGAAGAGACAAGACGATATCCATGCCGCCTTTACTACCCTACAAAAGTCACGCCTACGATCCAAAGACCAGTTCGAAAGAAAGTATGCCCTACGCCTTGCAAAGTCATCATACCAGCCTGGAGACCTTGTCTTGGTTCGCAATAGCCAGGTTGAGAAGGAGCTTGATCGAAAATCGAAGCCGCGGTACCTTGGTCCCTATGAAGTCGTTCGTCGCACCAAGGGAGGCTCCTACGTCCTCAAAGAACTCGATGGCACTATCTCTAGACGAGGCATTGCTGCATTCCGACTCATTCCCTACTACTCACGCGACACTCCTTTACCTGACGAAATCCTCCTCAGTGGAGACAATGAGCCAAGCAATGACAATGACGAAGATGACGACGAGAACGAAAATAACGCTTATGACTCTGATGAATTCTCATGATTTCCTTCACTACTTTTCATTTATCTCCAGCCACTCCTTTCAGATTCTTTTTTTTCTTTTTCTTTATTTCACCCGTTTGTGTTTGCTGCATTGGTCGCAATCGGGGACGATTGCATTTCTTGTTGCTGGCGGATGTCACGCACCAAAGGTGTTTGGCGACGTGAGCATGGACTTGGAAGCTGAATGATGAAGAACGGAGAAGCCTAGCCCTAGTGCGAAGAATGACTGATATCGCCAGCAGTCATCCATCGCACAAGAACAGTCCTTAACGTTAGGGAAGAAACTGCTCGAGCGCCCAAAAAAACTTTTTGAGCGCTAGTTTACGGCATTCCGATTTTTCGAATATCTCCGTCAATTCTAAAGATATCGACACCATTCCCACGCTCACAGGAAGCTCTCGACCACGCCATCCTGCCTACCAAATTTGGTAACGATCTGCGCACTCCACGATTTTCTGCATCATTTCTACCAACAAACGCCCATTTCGCCAATATTTATCGTAATGGCCACCTCCTCGACCGTCTCTTCGCTCGTGTCCTTTGCTAGGGAGAATAACTATGAGTACCTGCCAGGAATCCCCACTAGCTCTCGCCCCGAAGCCTCCTGGTTCATCCCTCCCTCGTCCATGACCTCCCATCCTATCGCTTTGGGACAGCGCGTTCTTCTTGTCAGTCTGATGTCGAGGAAGACGTTCTTTGGTTGCCTCAAGTCTGTCGTCAGGCTTGAGAGGTCTTATGTGGTTGTTTCGGTCTCTCCAGTCGAAAAGGATTATGGATTTTTCCTTCCTGCTCCCTGCAACGTCTACCTCTCAATCTCGTCTTTCGTTCTCCCAAAATTGCGACAGCTGCAGTACCAACTACTCTCATCTACACTATCTGATCGCATTCATGACGATTTTGAGGCACTTCTCCCTGCCCTCATTGGAGAAGACGGCCCCTCCTCCTCCTCATGCCCTCCAGAGCACTAGTTGCACCTGGTACAGGTCGCTTTGCAGAGAGGAGAGAGGGGGGAAAGTTGCGAAATCCTAAGCCCTGACTACCCTGGAGACCCCCAAAGTTGGCCCCTGGCAGAAATCCCCACAGTTCTTCTTTCGGACGCGCAGCATATCGCCCCAATGAATCTGGATCTCAGATCTAGGAGTCAGAGTGACTCATTTGCAGTCATACCCCCTTATTCAGCAGTGACCAGTGCGCTTACTCATCCCCCTTTCTGTCGCATTATTCATCCATTCCTTAATGACTCATTCTATTTCAAATGATTTGTGATATTCTTTGTCATGCTGACTGATTTTACTTACCAATCGCTTACTGTCCTTACTCAGCCTTGCTCGGCCTTACCAATCCTTTACCAATCATCTTACCAATCGCTTACAAACCCCTTACAAAGTGTTTCCCTCTATTTACTTCAGGCTGCGCTACCTTTTGTATATAAGTACCAATACGTCGCAGCAAGTAGCACACACACATGAAGAAGCAAGTAGCCCCCCCACATAGGATACCGTCCCCTTTGTAGTGAGACTATTGCCCAATCATTATCGACGTTATCTGCCTTATTGTCGTCGCTTTAAGGCCCTTCATTATCTTCTTTATTCTTGCAGTATCTGAGGCTCCATTAAGGGTCTATTTACTGTCATTCTTCATCACTTTACGTCGCTTCTAGGCTCCGAGTAGCCTAAATATCTTCGCTTTTCAGTCATTCCCCTGCTCCCCCTTCGTCAGGAGCACCCTTCCCTTCTGCCCTAGTTGTCTAGGTGTGCAGAACCCCTCCCCCTCTTCGCTGTAACCGATCCCTCGAGCCAAAGTCCGCATAGGTAAACCACCGACTTGGCAATTGTCTTTGTGTTGGTTTTGTGGTGTTTTCACCATAGATCCACACGTCGACTCACAACGCGATGCTGGGTGGGGGGGTTTAGATTGATCAACGGACATTATGCCGGGTCAGCAGGTGAGTATCAGAGGGAGTTAAGGTTTTTTTTTTTTGGTTGGTTTTGCGGTGACGCAAAGGAAAGGGAGTGGCATGATTAGCTGGTGCCAAAAGGATCACATAAGCCGGGGGGGGAACTGACCTGTCTGAGGTTCTCCAAACGTGCGGAGCGCTCTCTCTCAGCTAATTCCTCGCTGGCTTCCCGGAGGACTGTTTCATTCAGCTTTGCCAGGGAGAAACCCTGAGACGTCCCGATGGCACGGTGCCATTTCTGGCGCTGTTGACTCTGGTAGAGGAGTAGGGCTTGTTTCAGATGGTTGTACGAAGAGTGACGCCAGGGATGGACTTCCAGCGCCATCCAGAACTTGACGTGCATGTCGACTCTGTCCTTCTGCCAGTCGTGTTCCCTCATGGCACTTAGCATGCGTACTGTAGCCTCGCCGAACTGCTCCCACGTCAGGTCTTCGTCTTTGATGACGGCTGACTTGTCTCTGGTGTTCGAAGCTGGGATCCAGACGTGCTGCCCATTGTCGGACTTGAGGAGGGTAAGGGCCTCATCGTCAACAGAGGCGCTGTGTGAGTCTGCTTCTGCTAGGCCGGCATTGGTGAAGAAATATAACTCGCAGTACTCGCCTTTCTTGAGTTTGCGAGTGGCATACGGGGCGGGGATGTTCACCGGTCCATGTGGGACTTCGACGTCTGGTACAGGAGCATACTTGGCCTTGTTTTTCTTGCGCTCTTCCGCTAGTGCGGCATCTTCTTCGTCTCGCAGACGGCGCTGCTTTTGCGCTAGCTCTGCGGCCACTTGGTCAGCTAAGTCTCTTGCTATTTGGGCCTCTTCCTCCTTGCGGGCGTTCCATCTCTGAACATCTTTGGTGTTCTGTATGTCCCACAGTGTGCCTAGGATTCTGGCAGCTTGATCCTCGTTGACGGTGTCGTTGGTCAGCTGGAGTCGGGCATCTGCGAATTCCTCCGAAGAGAAGTCTGGCCTGACAGCTAGACTCGGGTCGTCAGTCTGCATGACGTTGTTGGAAGGGTGCAAAAAGGAGAATGGAACGAGGTCCGAGGCCTGGAGGGACAGACTCGAACGGTAGCGGAGGTGCGGAAGCAAGAGCCACTGCCCTCCGCTTATTCACGCATGGACTAAATTCTATGTCACGCTTCGTAACTCAGCTTACTTAGAAAACTATCATTCACTCGCATTTTGACACGGTGAGCGTCGGTCATCCAGCGAATGCCCTTGTCGACATGCAACTAACCCTGGACCCATATGGCAGGGCATGTCGTTCTCCGTGACTACGCTAGCTAGCCCGTCAAGTGGTCCATCCACATCCACCACGATCTCTTCGACAGACGGTCACGCTATAGCTATGCCAGCAGAACTGGAACAAACGCTTTCGATGCTCTCGGCTCATCGTTCTGTACTGGGGTATATCCTCCTATCGCGTGGCGAGCAAGTGAGCATCATTCGACACTCGGGAGTGGTGTTCGAGGGTGATCAGGGGAAGAAGTACGCGGCAGTCATCAGACGGATCGTCGAGAGCGTGCAAACGGGCCTTGAAGAAGTCAGTGGAGAAGAGAACGAAGGGGTACGTGGTCTCATTTCACGCGGAGAAAAGGCTCTCGATGTCGGGAGTGCTATTATCGGACGAGTCTGAGACTGATATGCAATCCCGGTTCTTTACAGGATAGCATAAGGTTTATGAGAATACGGACGAAGAGACACGAGTTGATGATTTCGCCTGGTAGGTATTCGCTTTGGTCACCTCCAAACGACACTAATCAATGGCACTCGTAGATCAACGATATCTATTGGCAGTGCTGCACGATCCAGCAATATAGTGATCGTGTCTTGGACTCATTGTATTCTCGTCGCCTTCCATGTTGCATCTGTAGTCCTAGAATTTCTTTTCTGCTGAAATGATTCAACGCTGACAGTAGCCTTGGCGTGAATGTAGGATGCGAAGGTCGCCTGATATATGTTTGGGCGTGCAGTGAATGGTGAAAGAGTGAGAAGTTGGACAGGCAGCTAAGCAATCACATTCTGAGTTGAGTCACGCCGGCGCAGCGTTGGCAACGATTGAATGGGACGATCGCGCTCGACAGCGACGAGGGGGTGGCTGTATAGTGTGGTCCACATGGAATGCGATAATGCCACCGCGTGTGAGACGTGGCCGCATGATTTCCTCCTCCACGTTGTTGTGCTGGCCATTTTTTTCATCATCCTCGCGATTGATTTGCTTGCAGTAGTTCCTTCCAGTACATATCCCCTCTTTCTTCTTCTTCTTTTTTTTCTGAGGGAGTCCCTTGAAACTCTCGCTATTGTTCGCTCGGACGGTGAGCTTGTTTTTCTTTTTTTTCTTCCCCCTCCCAACTGACACTGTGTATTGATTTGTTTGCTATTCAACTTGCAACGACCTCCAACGACGAAATTGACGCTGACCAGGGCGATACCTTTGCTCAGAGATATCCCAACCACTTTCCAAAGGACAGGTTTATTCCCGAGTCACTCCGCATACCGTCTCTCCCCATAAGTTCCCATCGGGATCCCAGCCATGACTCAGTTTGGTGATTTCGAGTCATTGTGTTCGCAAGTTCCATCGTATACTTGGTGCAATCTCTTTTACCGTCAGGTATGGCTTATCCACACCGTTCTCGGCCCTTGACAGCTCACATAACGCGTTCATAAGCTACTTGACGAGAACCCAAAGACTCTCGTCGGCTCATCTGCAAAAGCTACCTCGGCTCCAGTCGGCGTCAACCCAGAATGCGGTATACCGAGAGTCAACACAGGCGGATCGTTGGGAAACATTGCAGATGTCATCGCTTGTGGACTTAGCATATTCATCATCGCCGCAATCATCGTTCACGCCGGCCGGAGAAAGGCTGCAGTCGGTACGTAACATGCTTCTCCCCCCGCTACATCTCACTCATGCCAATAACATAGGGCGGACCGAAATTCGAATACTCTTCTTCATATACCTCGCGACATTACCACTGCAGCTTTTGACGACAGGCTCTCTCCTCCAGCAGGGCTCGACAGCTTTGGTTGCACTTACTGCCATACATGCAGGTCTCGTTGCTACGTTGTTCTGGTGGTTGCTGGGCAATGCCATCGTAGCGACCCAAATCGTGGAGGACGGCACTCTTAGCTCTATCATTGTACGTATCTGGACCGTTTTCCGCATTACCCCTTCTCACTCGAGCCGACAGCCCTTGTCCATTATCGGCGTCTTCTTCTTTATCGCAACAACATACATCTCGCTCGACGTCGCCCTTACTCTTACCCATACCTTTGGGCCATCAAACCCACCACAAGCGCTTACCAGTGTACCGCTTTTCGTACTGACGAGTATCTGGCCAGGAGTGTACGTATTTTCTGAGTTCGCAACTTCGCGCGACTCATGATCATGACTTCCTAGTGCTGCTCTTATCTACCTCGGCCTCATGCTTTACATAGTGATTGGCGTGCTCAACGAAGTCCGCCCTGTGTGGTACTACGTCATATCTGCCATTCTCTTTATCCTCAGCCAGCTTGCGTACTTCCTTTTGAGCAAAGTGATATGTCAGGTGAGTCTAGCCCGATGCATGGCCCTCCCGCTTTTTCACGACCAGGCTTAATCACTACCTGAATAGGGCTCATCCGCCAAGGTAGATGGTTCTTTCATAGCGACCCTTCTCGAAACCGCCACCGTCGTCGTACTTTATGTTGCATGGCGGAGCATCACGGAAGGTGACACAGCCCTCGAACCACGTGCACCATCATACTCACGACTTGTTTGCAGAGGACTGGGACAACGACGGCTACTATCCCTAAAGCCCATTGTGGCACGCCACGCTCGCTCACTCTTGTATTGTGATGTGCTGATGCACCATGGTCCTTTTCTATTCCGACCTGCACGTCGTCCTCCGTGTGGCAGTCACTGTATCGGCTTCTCCCACTCGATTCAAACGTTATCCTACTCCGTCCTTCTGTGCTATGGCGACCTTGTGTGTTGAGTCTCGCCTCAAGATGTAGAGAATGTGCTGAGACAACCTTCACTGACGTGTGTATGCGCTCCCCTTGGCGAGGCCGATTTTGCCTTGCACTGTCCTGTCTTGATTTCATGTACATTTGTACACTTTTGTGTATATGTTCTGTTCGTTACTTTCTCTCATTCACTTGGTCGGTGGAGATCAGGTTCATTTTAATGTTGGACTGTGGTGGCTAGCTGAGCTGATGTTTCAATTGCATGCAATAAAAATGATCTTTGGTTGATCTTGCATACGAATGTCTTTTTGTAATTGTTCTCAAAATCAGAATGACATTGTACCTGGCGACCACCGTCGAAACCGTCATCGACTCCAACACGCAGCTGATGTATGAAATGCCATGCAGATGATCAGAAGCTCGCCCTCGAACGACAGACGGAACATTATACATTCAGCGTCGAATTGTTACGTTTACAAGGTACAGATCATAAAGCCACGAGGAAAGCCAGACCAACCCAGCCCCACTAAAAGAACACGACGCATGCCACTGGGACTGTCGCATAGCTGCGCCTACGGACATAAACGTCATGGAGAAAAAAGCACACTCTACAACAACAGGAATTCGAGGTCAATACAAATGACAGTTTAACGGATATGAAAGCAGAAAAAATGTAAGCGTGCCGTCCAGCCTGTGGGTGGCAAATATGTCAGAAAACCCATCAGAGAAGGAAGGGGGGTGCGAGAAGGAGAAGTGCGAATGCCAAAGACACTGGCCGTCTGGATGAAGGAATGCGTCAATTAAGTGGGAGAAATAAACAAGAAAGAAGGTGAAGGTCAGCAAAGGAGGGACGGAGTCAAAACATAGACCCGCGGTCTCGCCCGTCGACGTTATGTCAACGTCGCGTTCGAATTTAATCATCCCCGAAATCAGGGAGAAAGTGTTGTTCGATTTTCGTCTTCAGTTCAACGTACACCCAACCCTCATCCGATGCATTGCTCCGACGAGAAGCCCGCGGCGTGGGAATATCGGGAACTTGTACTTGATACTTCCCCTTCTAGAGGGAGATGTAGGGAGAAGAGGGTGAACGCCTGGATGAAGACCTCGACAACAGGGAGAGTGGTTTGAGTCCTTCCGGACTTGTCTTGGGTAGCTCTATATTTACAGTCGTCGCCGTTGTGGGACTGGTGACCCTCCAAAGCGGGACACCGTTTACGCAGGCGCCGGCGGGGAGAGGAAGGAGGCGAGCGAGAGGGTGACGAAAGGGACCCCTTATCGTTGAGAGGGACACGAACTGGACTCGGTAGTGTCCTATGACGAAGGTCGTATGACACGTCCGCATGAGTCGAGGTGGACACCGTCGTCGCTGAGAAACGGGAAGACTAAGAGAACAACATCATCACTTCACTGTCACTGCGTCGACGCAACCAAACATACCAAAAGTCGTTTCCTTCCATTGACCGAAAGCTCCTCTTCGGTACCGCGCGTCTCGGGAGTGCAATCTATTCGAGACCTGAACATGTTGGACAGTGGTGAAGCCCTGCCTGATTGCGGGAGGTTGGCTTCAGCCTTGTTCACCCGTGGAATTTGAAGCGAGCGAACGGGTCTTAGCGTTATTTCCCGTCTATACGAGTCTTTTGTCCCGGAAACGGAGGCGACACGCGTCAGCGGACTTCTCCGTTGGTGATACCGGAAGGAACGATTGGGAACGCGGTACAAGAAAGTGCGAAACGTGTCGTGGAGGGTGTCAAGGGGTTCGGTATCTTCATCCAGCAGTGGTTTCGCCTTCTGACTGCACAAGTTTGCTTGAGATGCCCCGTCACCATGCACGCACGAACGCGATTCAATCCCTAGGGTGCCGTCGCTCTCAAGAAGCCGTGCACCCGAAAAGGTAATCATTCCTTCGTCTGGGTCCCACAGCGCAGCAAACGTCAACGTCGCCTTGGGAGATACGGCGTCTGACCAGCGACAGTCCCGATCTTCCACAGTAGAGAGCGAGATGCTGGACGCACTCATGTCGTCCACTGGGAGGAATAAGTGTGAGTCTTGGATGTTCTATCGGAATCAGCGGGGTCGCAAGTGCTTGAGGCGGGTCTACGACTCACATGGACGGGAGAATTCATGGTGATAATGCCCAAGGGAGTCGCGAAGAGGGGGAATACTTAATGAATGAAAATCTATTTGAGATGGAAGCAAGCTCTTGTTGGCAGGTGGGCTCGTATGCCCTGCACACGGGTGGGGAGGCGCGACAAGAGATGGGTAAAGGAAAGTACCTTTGGGGGAAGAGGAGAATGAAAGTTTTTAAGGGCGAGCTATTTTATCACGACTTGTCGCCCGAAATCACGTACAGTTGGGGGCATCCACCTGCCTCGCAGAGCAGTCGGAACGGTGAAAGGGTGAGTCTTGAGTCACGTGGGGACCGCATGGGGTCATCTCCGCACGCACCCTCGAAAAACGCATGTCCAGCGAGGGACTCGTGTAAGGAGACATTTATTCCAAGTGGGCAGATGGAGATTGGAGGGCGCTCATTAGCTAAAGTGGTTCCATCTCGAGTATTGCCTGTCGAAGAAAGAACCGCTCAGGATGAGCAGGAAGACCGAGAAGACTGTAAATGGCCCGTGTGTGTCAGAGCGTCTTCATGGTAACAGCAGCTTCCGCGATGGAGTAGCGAACGAGCTGGAAAATACACCGCAGTGGTGACATTTAATGGCCAACGTCAGAGCAAGGGAGATATGAGATGTGATCGTTGACTAGTAGTAACGTTGACACTGCCGACACGAACGCCGGTGCAGGCGCTGCGAAGCTCAGATGTTGGAGGAAGAAGTGAGGGAACTTGCCGGTCAATCCTCGAGGGAGACGAGTCGTCGCGATAGACCTGCCAACTTGGTTTCAGGAACCCAACCGCTGCAAGTGACGGGTCCGACATTTTTTTTTTGGGCGTTGATACGCACACACACAGTAAAACAACGCTGAGTTCGTCCGTTTCGACTACCCCGGCCAGCAGCGTCTCACGTTTCCTCGCAACCCCACAGAAGCCTACGTCGACAGCCCATTTGGACGGCGCTGGTCCTGATCATCTGATAGGTAGTCTCCCGCCATGAGCTCTGCGGGAGGTCTGTCTCGACGACGCGTCGCCAACACCAGTTCATCGTCAGACGACGCCTCCAGTTCTACTTGGCATGCGAACGGCTCTGCCTCTAATGGCCCTGTCTTATCCCATGCCGGCTCAGCGTTCGAAGGCGGTAATAAAATTGCGTTCGACCCTCGCGACCTCGATCAGGGCAGGGAGGAGAGCCGCACTGGCGGCAAGTTGCCTCGTCTGACTATCATGGAAGAAATCCTTCTGCTTGGTTTGAAAGACAAGCACGTATGTTCAATATCCTCATTCCTGCCCTCCGTGATCCCCCTTTCTTTTGTGTGGCGGTCTTGCTCCCTACAAGCGCCGTTTATGCACCTCACTACTCTGACTCCGAATGCTGACGTCTTTGGGTCGTATAGGGCTACCTTTCTTTCTGGAATGACAGTATCTCTTACGCTCTCCGGGGATGCATACTCATCGAACTTGCTCTCCGTCGTCGGATAGCTCTTGTCAAGGACGTCAATCGACGGAAATACCCCATCGGTGACCGCATAGTGGAGGTTATCGATGATAGGCAGACCGGCGAGACCATACTTGACGAGACTTTGAAAATGATGAAAGCCCAAGAAGTGGATAGGTTTACAATAAACGGATGGATCGATCTTCTGAGCGGTAAGCCAGTTTTTTCCGTGCACGCGAACTCTGGTAATAGACCTGCCGCCTGCTGACCGATACCCGTCTTCGCACTTAACCCGTATAGGTGAGACATGGAATGTGATGAAGATAGGTTACCAGCTTAAGCAGGTTCGCGAACGGCTCGCCAAGGGTCTGGTGGACAAGGGTATTCTTCGGACGGAGAAGCGCAATTTTCTATTATTCGACATGGCCACGCATCCCGTGGCCGATATCCGAAGCAAAGATGCGATCATCACGCGGGTGGTGTCTCTCTTGACAGCCAACACTTCCACAATTCCACCGAGCGCACTGGATAAGGAAGGGACGCAATGCAGGGTCACGCGTGCCATATGCTTGGTGTGCGCTGCTTATGCAGCGAGTGTTCTGGACAATGCCCTCGGACGATTAACGTATGAAGATCGAGAAGCAGCTTTTCAAAGATGTGACGAAATCTTGGCGGAATTTTCGTGTTGGCCGTTTGGGAGTGGTTCAGGGCATGGTACGGCTAGTGGGCGCCGACGAGAGGCAACAAGGATTGCTATGGGCAGCACGGTGCCGAGCGGGAGAGAGAGCATTTTAGGGTTGCTGCAAGAAGTCAAACGAGAGATGAACGGAGACGAGGACCTTGGATTCGAGTTGGTCGCTGGTGTTCTGGAGGTGCTTTCGAAGTTAGACTCTCTCCTGTGAGACTGGTCGTGTCCCCCCCAGTTTTCTTTGTCGTCGTACCCTACATAAGTACGCCCTTTAAGTTACATTTCGGACGGACGCGTGTAATCCAACTGATGCTGCGTGTATGATAAGCTCGAGCTGGGCCGATTCATTCGTTGACAGGTGGGTGCGTGGCTGATGGACAAGCCATTCTTCTTCTCGAGATGTCTAAACCTGAAGCAGCAGTGATTGGCTGTGTCTTGGACTCGCCGGTCTTGTGCATGTCATCGACAGACAGACGAGTCTGTCGCTGTCAAGCGTCGTAGCCACACGCCCATCCGCGGACAGATGCCCCAGCTCCGTGTCATCGCACTACAAAGTTAAGTATTACACCCTTACCCTCTCCACCGGTCACATAACTTAGTACATACTCCATCAGCTCGGTGGCCGATATATCATAGGGACCCTGACAATTTTTACGACACACATACAAAACCGCCCTGTTGGTAACAGTACACACATTGCGTGTTGCGTTCACGTCGGCGGGTCTTCATTTCAACCCGACCAGTTATAATACAGTCGGCACGAAAAAGACGTGTATAGACCCTCCATCCCACTCTGCTCGGCATGGTCTTCAACTACGACGCCACGGATCCATTGGCAGTCATCACTGCACCCCCACCCAACGAAACACCTGAACAGAAAGCTGCAAGGGAAGAAAGGGAAGCCGAGTCTCGGAAGATCAGCAATCAAATAGACTGAAGAACTTCGTCTTGCCAAAGCCGACCTCAAGAAACATGAACAAATGGTTAAAATACTCCTGCTCGGCCAGAGCGAAAGTGGTGACTGTGCCCCCTATCATTGCTATCCCCCGTATCTGCTGATCCTTGTTCCCCAGGCAAGTCGACTACGCTAAAGAGTAAGTACGAAGACGTCAGTGCAGCCCCTGTTTGCTGACGGGTCGTCCCTTGAAAGACTTCCGGATGCAGTTCGCCGCAGAGCAATGGGCGAAAGAGCGGGCGTCGTGGCGAACCGTTATCCAGCTCAACCTCGTCCGTTCTGTCAACGCTATCTTGGATGCGGTCAAACATCCCGATGGCTGACGACAAGAGCAAAATACCCTTGACGGAGAAGCACCAGCTGCTAGCGATCCGCTTGAGCCCGTTGCGGAGTGTCGAAGAAGATCTGAAGCGGCTACTGGGTGCGGCGGCCAATCCCGTGGACGCTGCGGAACCTTCGTCGCCAACACGCACAGGTCTCACGAAGACCGTCGGCGGAGTTTTATGTCCGGTCAAGGGAATGGCGAAGTTTTGTAGAGGCCTCACAAAATACGAGCGAAAATAGTCATCCTCGCACCCGGCATGAAGGAGCAAGCCGCATCGACATATCCGAAATCATCGCAAGATGCTCGGAGAATATCAGGGAATTATGGGAGGATGATATCATCCAAGATATGGTGAAGAGGCGGGGTTTACGCTTGGAAGACTCAGCAACCTTGTGTGTATAGGTTTACTGCCTTCCCACTGTCCCCGCGTTCTAATACCGATCATGTCACCCTCTCTAACAGCTTCCTCAACGCCTCTGAACGTATTGCTGCGCGTGATTATCATCCGGGAGACGATGACGTGCTCCGTGCTCGGTTGCGTACGCTCGATATCCAAGAGTACGACATATACGTTGATGAGGGTCAGTCAGTCTTCAGAACCGTTCCTCTCTCATGAACCTCAACCTTATTTCAGATGGGAAGACGCTGACATGGAAGCTTTACGATGTCGGAGGGTCACGCACACAGGCAAGTATTTTCGGACCCTTGTAGCTCCTAAAATTTGACATGCTTACGATACCCCAGCGTCAAGCATGGCTACCCTATTTTGAACAGGTCACTGCCATCATCTTCTTAGCCCCTATATCCTGTTTCGATGAACGTCTTGCGGAAGACCCGCGCGTCAATCGCTTAGAAGATTCGTTCATCCTATGGAAGGCCATATGCTCTTCCAAACTGTTGAAGTCCACGACGCTGATTATCTTTCTGAACAAAATTGACTTGCTTGCGAAAAAGATCGCCAACGGTGTTATGGTCAGACAGTTTCTACCCTCTTACGCCGACAGGCCGAATGAAACGATGGCTGTTGTCAAATGTATAACATGAGTGTTCCATACTGTCAAATTGGACTGACCTAAAGTGCACTTGCATAGATCTTAAAACAAAGTTCAAAGATACTGTTCGGAACTACTCTCCGGAACAGCGGACGTGTCACATATACGCAACGACGGTCGTTGTAAGTCTCCGCCTGCAAGTATTCGTCGTTCATCGTTAATAGTGACCAACCCTCGCTTCAAAGGATACTCACGAAACAGCGCAAATCTTGGTTTCTGGTGCGTAGAAAAAGGCTGCCGAATTTCACCACTGTGCTTACCGTATCCACCCACTAGTACGAGATGGAATCATGCGGGAGCATTTGAAGAAAGCCACTCTTATGTGAAAATGCTTTTCAGTGTGCTGTCAAACCCCTTCTCGCGATCAGGGTATTGCTTGATGTATCACCGAGCCCAAATGAAGCAACTTATTATAACGTGAATACCTGTACAACGTATTCTATGGTCTTCCTGCATAATACAAACCCCGTCGTTCCTCACGTTATGCTGCGACCCTTCTCTGCTCACTACATCCGTCCCCCCGAAACCAACAGGGCTGCTAAAGTTGCGCCCAACCTTCCCCGGGCGGCAACTTCAAGTTATCGGCCTCCCTGAGGAATCTGCGACGCGGATCTTCGGCATCATCTCCAGAACTTAAGCCGTTGTCAGTGACTGTTTGCGATGTAGGGTCTTGACCAACGTCGGCTGCCGCACCCAGGGTATCTGACATTAGTCCCTCTTCGTCTTCGCCGTGCCATCCCATACTAGACCCGAATTGCGTATGGTTGAAATACCCTCGCCTGCTGATACCCGCTTCAGCTTTATATCTCACTGCGTCGAGCTTGGGCTGAGCCTTCAATTGCAGATTGGATATCGTCTTCTGAATACTGGACATTGGCGATGAGTCGGTGACGTCACCACCCCTTGTAAGAGAGACGCGGCGTGAAAGGCCTTGATATGAGGCATTTCGCGTATGCGTATGTGAGAATAGCGGGTTGTGAGGCGAGGATGTGGCATCTGTCATGCCTGAGGAAGGCATGAGTTGGACGCTCTCTGGTCGCTTTCGCCTGGGTGGGGGCAATGGAGGTGCATCTGCATGGTGCATCGATTTCGAACGGAAAACCCTCGCGGACGCAGGTTCCTGGGAGTCACTGGTACCGGTCGAAGGTCTCCGGTCTGGATGCGTCGGTGGAGCAGGGACTGGTCCAGAACTGACAGACTCCCTGTTGGGCAATGCACGGGGCACAATCGACGGAGAAGGATGTGGTGGCTTCAAAGTAGCGCTCGCAACTTGTTCAAGGGAAGCCAATGAGCTTGATGCAGACGAAGGCGTACTACTCGGCGGTCGGCGGCGTGGTACGGTGGGTGTGTCTTCGGTGTCCGATGTCGTGCAACCTGGTTTAGAAGGACTTATACTCCGCGTCCTTGAAGCCCCCGAAGAAGTGCTTTTCAATACCCGAAGGACGCGCTCCCGGTCCAGTTGCTCTTCGGCACGCCTCATGGTCTGTCCATGTTTACTGGCTTCCAGGGACTGTCTCATAAGCGGGCTCATGACGTGACTAGGCTTAGGAAGGACAAGCGGCGGACTGAGAGGAGCTGGCGGCACCGTAGTTACCTCGGAAGTTTGTTGTGTTGAAGCTGACATTGTAGGTTTACGTGGAGGGAGCGGTGGAAGCTTTGTACCTTTTGCGGGGGCTCTTTCGGACGGTTTAGCGACGGCATCTTGGGTCTCTACCCTGTCCCGTACCAGGAACGGGTTATGACTAAGTTTTTGGCTATTTTTCTGGCATGGTTGAGCGGTTTGACCATCCGAGCTAAGCGTGCTGTGCACCGATGAGGCATGTTCCGTGGACCTTCGGACAAAGGGGTTCGTCTCCGGAGGTGATGTACTGGAAGGGAGCACTTTGGAGCGGTCGGGATGACTTGGTGGTGCTAAGACTGAACGCTTCGGAGGTGAAGATGGGCGGGATATTCCAGGAGACTTGGTGGTGTCTGGATGTGCTGTAGCGTTGCCAAGGTGAGATGACGGATTCAGAACTTCGGGTTGAAGAGATAGGGTGCCATGTGGACGATGAAACAACGAACTTATCAAAGGAGAACTTACCCTGGACAAATGCGAGGGATCGATCGACGCCTTTTCCGGACTGTGCATGGATGACAAGACGCAAGGCAGTAAAGAACTGGCCGCCAGTGAGCGTGTCCGAAGGCTTCAGAGAGGGAGAGAACAGTCTCAGAATCTGGGAGTAGGTATATCAGCGTAGATGACATAGAGAAGCGCGTGGGGAGGACGAACGTCGTCGATATCGGACGCTGGAAGGTCGTGATATCTTCCCCTTAACCATGCTCGTGCTTCGCGGACGCCTACAGTCGTGGTTTCGAAGTGAGCATCGTCACGGGCAATGGTTGGGTCGGTGTCGTTGGTGACGCAAAGATCGTTGAGCGACGACGTGTATAGGTCATACTCAACATCGCTGAGAGCAGACGCATGCAATGTCAATGGACGCATGGAGGCCATGACGGACCCTACGCTGGCTGGTCGTCGACGTCGTCGTCAAGAAGTTTTCAAGCAATTTTAAGTTGCTCGGATATCAGGGCTTGGCTACCACCAGCGCTTAAACTTACGTGAACGGTCACCGCGCCTGCACGTGTCCGCCTTCATTTCACTCCAACGATGACGGACTCAGACAACCCTAATGCCTCTACTGACGGGAATGGTGCAGACTCTGCAGAGGACGAGCCACCCCCGTACTCCAGTGAACCTGACATGTCCCCTCCGGCGTGGCAGCCGCAGTTTGAAGACCTCACAGCGGAATCACTCCAACATCTTTCGGAAGACTGCCGCAACCCATTAGATCCTCCCCCAGATTGTTTCTCCACGCCAACACCTCCTCGTATCAGATCACACGATTTTCCTCCCTTTATAATCCCCAGTCTTGCAGACAGGCTGCCCGACGGCTTTCGTGTGCTGTATCCTCGCGGATTATTGGAGAAGCACGGAATAACGCGGAATGATTGGGTGCGGTTTTTGGAGGATTTGATCATCGCTGCCCGTCTATCCGCGCAGGGGCAAAGTGCGGTAGGTTCACGCGTTCCCCCGACGGTGTTTCGTATGCGCGGGCCATTCATAGCGGGCCACGTCGGAACTGCGTATGACGCCGCTTTTGCGAGGGGTCCGCTGCGGGAGGTTGAAGCTCTACTCGGTGTATGGAACCAGAGTGCGTTTGAGAGACGAAAGCTTAGGGTAAGCCTCCATGTGAGAGATGATGGTGACAAGAAACCCGGCTATCGCCTTCTCGTTGAATCCATGTAGTTCTAATCACCCTGGTGCTCCTCTGTATTATGATGTAAACTAGCCGGTGTATGTAGCCTACTACGGTGCCGTATCGGAAAGTCTAAAAGTGAGTCGAATACGACCTGCTATCGGACTGTTCAAGTCCACATTTAGCCTGTTTCTAGCCCACTTGGACCGTTCAAGACCCCTCTCGAGCTGACTGTTTGACCACGGGTGTAGCTGAGACCATCACGACGTCCAGCGCAGGAGCACAAACGGATAGCCTGATACTACATACATGTTCGCGATCATCAAACGAGAACGGATGTACTGATACAGACGCCAGGGAATATAAGTTAATGCACGACAGCAATAAGATTTTTTACTTGTCGTCGTCTCGGTGGTCTCCACGAGGGTTTGACGTACTGCTAGCTTGGTGCTAGAAAGGGATATCCCTAAGTCCTCAGCGGCGAACGCTTTGGAACGTGTTTTCGTACCTGTCGTAGTTTCGCGAGATGAATCTTGAGTGTCTCCGCGTAATTCTCGAATCCGAGCGTGACCATGGCATATAAAATGTCTTCGCCACCGATGGTCTTGCGTTTCTCCATCTGACACTTTTCGGCCGCCTCGGAAGTAATGAAGCTGATGAACTCTGAGACGCATTCCTGGACACATTCCTTTGCATCTTTGGCGATTTTTGCCGTCGGCGGTACAGACTGCTTCATGATACGAGATACGTTCGCTATCTAAGACACAGCTTGAATATACATTCGAACGCGGTTCACGACAAAAGAGCGAACGTACGGGAAGAAAGCGGTCCTGTTCCCTGTACTCTCCGACTTCCTGTTCAGTGATTGGCGCAGGTTCACGTGCCTCTTGGGCACTTTGTGAGATGACACCTCGCGAGCCATCTTCTACGGGAGGAGTGCCCGACATCGAGCTCGTCAAGACAACGAGTGGTCGGCGCTCAAACAGAAAACGAGCTTGGACTGCAAAGCTTGATCGATGCCAACTATGACGAGGTCGAGCGCTTGTGTTGCGAAGGACCAACTTCTTCGGACCCTAACCCTAGCGAAGGGTTATGAGAGGTTCGGCGTCAGCCAATACACATCGCAAGTCATTCTATTAGCCATTCTGTGCTACGACGGTAACCCTAGCAGCCCCAGCAGCACGAAATCTCCGCAGTTCCCTCCTCCCCATGCCACTTAGCGTGCAGTCACTTCACGACTCTTCAATCCCACAAACGCCTGGCAACTCTATGCTCGTGACGCCCCCCTTTAACCCGTGCATTGCAATGGCGGTCGAAATCGATTTCTCTGGGGAAGAAACGACCACAGCATGCAAACACCGCATGGGCCCGCACGTGCTCGAGATGGTAGAGGAGATCCGCCAAGGAATTGGCACGCGCGTGGCAGTACCCACATATGAGACCGCGTATCATCCGCGACGTGAACGGGTGGCCACCACCCATATGTTCTAGAGAGATGTAAGCGACATCGTCCAGAGTCGGTGAGAGGACGCGAGCATACTTGGATTTCTCAACCACTCCAGGTCGTTCCTTTCTTCGACGCGCGCAGGGCGGTAGGGCGGGGGAGGACCCAGCGCTTGCACCGGCACCGGCTGCCGCAACTGCTGCTGTCTCTCCCGCTCCACGACCCGTATCCTCTCCTGCTCCTCAAGAAGCATATTCTCGTCCCAAAGGTCACATGATGGCTTGCGGGTGCATCTACTCGCTATCCGATCCCAAAGTGCTGACCAAGAAACACGTTTATTTGGAGACACACAGGTCGCAATCGGAAACTTACCCCCACATCTATGGCAGAAATGTGTACCACAATGACAAGTGATGTGATTGCAGCCGTACATAAGCTCCACGAGCCTCTGAAGAGTAGAAGGTTCAGATTACAGCTGTGGTATATTTACCACGTCTACGCACAGAACAGGCCGGGCAACGTCTCCAATTCTTTGCCTATCGGGCCGAATCAGCAAAAGCAGACGTGTAAAATTTCTATGCCACCTTTGCCAGTAAAAGAACTGACTGGTCTTCTGGAGAACGTTCGTCTTCAGGAAGGTCCTGCCCACACACATAATCAACGAGTTCCACTGAAACTGCGTTTAACAAACCTGAAACTCCGCACACGTCAACTCTGCAAAAGTGAGTAAAGCGTATCCATGAAGCCTGTGAACAGTCCACACCATGATGCCAAAGCACGTTGCACGGAATACATATCGTTTCTCTACATTCCGGACAAAGTGCCATCGGCTCGTTCGGGTCCTCTTCAACTTGTACGAGAGCCGAACACCGTGGGTTAGGGCAGTAATGCTTCTCCATCGAGTCGTACAGCTTTTGTGCATGCTGGGTAACCGCAGCACCGTCCTAAGCAATGCTGCTGTCAGAATGGTTGTAGAGTGGCACCCACCCAAAGCGCCATGTCCTTTTCACTTAGAATGCGTCCTGCAACCTCGTCCGAAATTCCTTCCTCCCATACACCTTGGAGACATCCTGGACATTTGATGGGAAAAACGACTGTTTGGAGGACGCCATTGTAGTTGCCATCAGGATCAAGCTTGCTCAATATGTAGTGTGAGAGACATGGTTGGCAGTAGGCGTGTTCTTCAGGACATGGCAGGCGGAAACCGTAATTAAGACGGCTAGAGGATGTAGCTGTCTTGGACGCAGCCATTGGAGAGTGTGTCGCCTGGAAAGGCTCGAAACAAATCCCACAGGAAAGATACGGGCTTGGCTGATGAGTAGTCTCATCACTTTCATCATCGGAGGGTGCTTGTCGAACAGTGCATCAGTCCCCCTAAATGAGACAGGGAAATTATTTACATTCAAGAAAATTGTCGGTGACCGCCATCCTTCCTAGGGTTGGGGGTAATTCTCATGGCCATCCGTCCAAATTTCGTGAAATACTGACCTTTACCCTTTGCATCGGAAAAGTCATTGCTGAGGGAGCACGCCGATTGAAAAGTTCCCTTCCCTTTGAAGTTATGGTCTGCAGCCTGACGACGCAAACTTTATCTTGCAAAGAGAACAGAGGAAAAGATACTTACGAAGATTCGTTGGACTTCCTCGCGTCCTAGAAGGCTGAATACAGGCACTCAGGCTGAACACGTCAGTCGCTAGTGTTTACGCGTCTCACCTTTCAACATCTTTCACGTTATCCACGTCGTCGGTACCGTCGTCGATGGCAACCTGGAGCCTCCTGGCAAACTCAGCATCAAGCGCGATTTTCTTCTCTTCTGCGGCAAGTTTTTGCGCCAGCTGCTGCCCTGCAGTGAACGCCGACTCCTGTGCTGCTTGGAGGGCTTCCGCCACGGCATAGTCGCTGGCCAATCGTGCGTCAGAGAGGAAGATGCCCATCGCAGTGGCCGCATCATGTGGTGCGCCCTCGGCCTGTTCCACCCGACGCGTAAATCGCGGCAACTCTCCACTCCTGAACGCCGATATTGCCAGCACGCTTTCCAGCTGTACTTTTTCGGCCACTTGGGCATCAGTGAGAGCCTGAAGATCCTGGTCGATCAAACGAGCGATGAGTAAATTGCTACCCAAGTCGCTTGCTGTGCTGGAACCTGTAGTCATCTTTGAACTGGGTATGTGTTGGGGGTCGCCTTAGAACAAGGTGGGGAGGAAGTACTGTTAGAACTCCGCGTTTCTCCTTTGTACGTGCACTAGGGACGGGGTTGCCGAAGCTTTATACCCGTCACGAACTCGAGTTACAGCGGCTGCCTACGTACAGACACGTAGCCTTGTATTGACTACGCCACCACCACCTCTGTGCTGCCGCGGTCAGGCTCACTTGCGTGTGCGACCGGTGAAGATTTTCGCGTTATCTGAATCTTCATCAGGACAAACGCGATTGTCCCTGATAATGCCATCGTCTTCCGCTCAAACCATTAGTGTCCGAAGAAACCAATTAATTGCCACTCACTCCAGTGAATACGGCGCCTCTCCACCAAATGTAGTTGCTTGTAAGCAAAACGCCTGATATCGGGGAGCCTATGACATGACGGATGACTAATTGTATACTCCTTCCGAGGACGCCTGATTTATTACCAATTAAACCTCCAAGTGCTTTGGGTCAAGCTAGCGGTCATCATCATAAGAGATTCTGTGAGCATCATGTCATACCCATAATGGCACTGGCAACACCCATCCGTACGCTACCGACGTCGGGCACAACCTGCTAAGTAGCGAAGCGAAAGCCAGTTCCCAACAGCACATACCCTAACTCGGAATAGTCGGGAGTGAGAAGTGCCAATATGGGACCCCACAAGGCCAGAGCTGTGGAAAGGTTTATCAGTTGCAAGGGCGAGGTGGGCGGGTGGGGATGACCTGATCCGGAAAAGAAGCCATAGAGAACCCCAATAGCCACAAAGCCAGGCAAAGTCTTAATCCATGCCATGCTAAATAGGAGTCCAGTGCACCCCGTGCCGGCAATTATCAGCAACGTGTCTTCCCTGACTTTCTTGACAAGCATTCCGGACGTAAACTGTGCCATAAAACTCGACGCGTTCATTATCACAAGCTTTGGGACTAGTCAGATACATATCGAAGAGCATTGGTCGATAAACAACCAACTGAGTAAAATGAGAATGTCTCCCCGGTGCCGTGTGACTGGCTGTCCAATTGAAGATAGAACAGTGGGTAGTAGTACCAAAGCATATAGAAAAACAAGCTGGCAAAAGCGATTAGCGACTACACAATCCAGCCGATAGACACGCACGAACCCTGCAACGCCGAGGAGATATGCTGAGTCGTGAACGCACCTCGTAGCAGCAGAAATGAAACTTGTCGCGGAATGGGATGGAGGTGATCTTGTTCGCATCAAGAGACATCCCAGGAACAACAAACCGCTAATGAAGCCCGCACTGGCGCGAACACCATTCGAGAAGCCCAACTGGTCCATTCAGCAGGTAATTCAGCATGATAGGATGTATAGTAGCGCCGAGGCAACTGCCCGACATCACCAACGTCATAACAGGAGCAAGGTGTTTCTTGAAATGTTGGGAAAGTACTGCCATGGTTGGAACGAATATCAATCCGGAAGCACATCCGGAACAAACACCCTGTGCGAGAAATACCTGGATTATGAAGGTTACGACCCTCCATCGGCTAGGTCGTCTGGCTCTCGAACCTGGTAGTACTGGCCTGGTTTGGCCAACGACAACATAAACAAAGAGAATGCTTGCAAAACCGACCCTCCTATCAAAAGATGATAACTACCAAACCGATCTGTCAGTCGACATCGAAAGATAGGGAAAGAAAACCCACAAATATCCAAGGTCGTACAGCCTCCCGGAAATTAGTCCCACTGTGTCAAAGAGGAACGCATTGGTACTGCCTATCCACCTGAGCCAAATAGTTTTCAGAGTCTAAACAACAAAGAACGGGACGAACGAGATCGCGGATGGACTCTGGTTAGTCAAGTAGTACTGGGTATAATAAGCTATGGAGCTCGTGCTGTCAACTTCGGCAACGAGCGTGGAACCCGTCAGACTCATACTACCTTGATAGACGCCAAAAGAGGTCGTATATCTTATCGCAATGTAAGGGGGGCAAGTTGTGGTATCCGTACATTGTACTCACCCGTAACTGCATATCTGGACCAAGAAACTGTAACCGGGATGACTTGTAATGGTTGTGTACAGCAGTTCTAGTAGATACTTACGCTCCAATCGCCGCAGACACACTCAAGAAATCTCCCTCTTGAAACGACATAGTGGCGGGCAGGCTGCCCTTGTCAGTGGACAGCTCTCTGTCGCAAGGAATGCTTTGCTCATGTTCCATGGGATCTGTAGGCCCGCTGTGAAAATGACGTAGTCAAATAGTGAGAGTCCACAGAGCAGCGGGCTGACTATGCGCGCTCGGCTTATACATCGGCTTTGCGTTGGGGCTGGTGATTTAGGGGAAGTCCAACGCCCCTGTCGTGACCGAGGTTTGGTAGTATCGGCGCTGCGAGAGGTTCATGTGCCATCTCGACAAATGCCTGAGGCTCGTTCTACTGCAATCCACATGCCCGGAACATCACAAGCCTATGGAGAGTAAAACAGCGCTTGAGTCCATAGCCGGCCGATTCTTCGCCGAAGGCTATCCAAAACCTGCGTCGAGCGCACGCGCTAGTGCTACGTATTACCGGTTATAACGGATTGGTAGGTGGTTTCCGCCGGAATATGAGCAGCAGCTGCAGAGCCAAGTTCGGACACCAAAACCACTTGAAATGTTTGGCCTCCATTTTGGGTCTGGGTTGAAGGCGGCTGGCTACCTTGCACATGATACCTCAGACCTCAAACAAGGAACTTGGAAACTTAGTCCTTCGTATAATCATGATGAGATGTGTCACTCAGCACGCATTGAATACGCCACTACGTTTCTTTCTGCGTGCCTTCCGTTGATCCACGTTGAAAATTCCACTTGGTCTGGTGAGCATCCAATGGTCGTGGATGGAAGCATGGTTGGTGAATTAACGCACTGGCCCAAAGGACAGTATTCATGTCGACGTGCAGACTGTATGAGATCCCATATGTCATTCTCCTTTGCACTATGTGGAGAAGAATACTACTAGTAGTCAACTTGCTTCTACTTGCGTGCGGAAGGTGGATTTATCAAGCCAGTTCATCTAGGGAATACACAGGGTCATTATGCTTGCAAACTTGCGAAGAGGGAAACGAGTGTCTGGTCCATGACTTCTCCGCGGATTGCTAGGAGTTGTTCCTGTAGCTTCATTTCCGTATCGCTCAACTTCTCACTTCTGAGATTCATTTTATCTGTTGCGTCGTGTTACTTATACCCAAGCTCACGCTGCGCCGTAGAATTCACATCGTTTGACAATCAAATGGAAGCTAAGCTGTGCCATGGGCTGGAAGGTCTTTCGTTACACCGTTTGGCTCCACCTACATGAACTCGAAATTCAATAGTTGGTCCCGCAGGCAGGCCTGATTCCTGATAACAAGAACATTCTACGCCAAACCTGGTTAGAAATCCTCAACTACTGTTGTCACGTTGCATGCTTCGCAAAATGGCAAGTCGGAATTGAAAACTCGATATCGGTAGAGCAAAAAAAACAATGCTTCACCCATGATGTCGTAAAAACGGAGTGTGCAGGGAAACAGTAAACCTCCCACAAGCTCCATGAACCCCTTTGATGTTGCAAGGTTTGCGCTTGCTACCATGGTACCGCAAGTGAAATCCAGTCGTGCAGAGCCGTCGTGCGCTCTGTGCCAATCTGACGTGTCATCTCGTTCTGTCTCGATATCCCAAGTTGTTCAAAAGCCTGCAACAACTGCCCATCCAGGACGCCTCTTGAGAGCGGCTTTGAAACGGTGTCGTTACGCACAATCCTAAGTAAGGGTCAGTAAACATCGCTCTTGTGTGCTTCCGTTTTAGGATGTTTCACCGATAAGCTCTTGGATTTAGCCCTGCAACATGTTGGATATTGCGAGATAATTGGCCTTGGAGGAGGTGTAGACGCTTGAGAATTGCTTCGTCGACAGGAGTAAGCACAGATAAAGAACCGTCGGTAAAACCTAAATTTGCGTTGGCGGTCAATTATCTGTATTGATGGGTCCTTGAAGCCTACCGTTGATTAGTCTCGACTGTGGTATTTCAGGCTCTTCCTTTGTTCTTCGCGCAACCGCAAGGGAGCAGCGAGATTCTTTATGCACGTGGAACTCCGCGGTGCACATCAAATGCTGACCGCCTTTGGAGTCGGGATCTGGTTGTGATGCGGTTTGAATAAGAGATTAGCTAATGGAATTCACCGACTCACCCGTCGGGTCGTACGACAACAAACGCAAAACGCCTTCCTCATCGTGGGTGGTAATCGCGAGCTCGTTCTTTGTAAAGAAGAAGTCAGCATTGGTAATGCAGGCTCGGCGCATATCCTTTCCGAGGATGACAAGTTTGTAAGGATCCTCCTACTAGACATCAGACATCACACCAGTCCTCACGAATGAAAACTCACCTGAAACGCTACAAGCCAAACACTCTTGACAGCATCTCCTATCAGTAGAAAGTTCTTAAGGGAGCGGAGACTTGTAACGTAGACGCCAACATCTAGGAACGCAACACCGACAAGGCGTTCGTCCAGGTCGAATGCTCGGATGAACACCTTGGAAAAGAGATGCGATCATCATTACTGAAGATGGTGTCCCTCAAATACCTTCTGACCCATGGAAGAGACAAGGTACCCATTAATCCCGCAAAGAGCCGTAACAGGTCCCTTTGCATCGTCACGAACTCGCAATTTGAGTCTATACCATCGTTGATGACCGGAGGAGGGGTCGGGTACGACCTCAACGACCTCGAAAATATATGTCTACACCGGAATGAGCGGAAGATAGCGTTAAATATGTATACTCCAACGCACCGCGCCTTTCACGGCAAGGTCTTCACCGCGGTCAATAGTCGTTCCAACAGCAAGGAATTCCTTCACCCCTGTCTCAGTACTCAGGGTTTCGAGTGTTACGCATTCCAGCGCGTTAACATATTCATTTGGAGCGAACTCGTATCTGAGCTGCTCAGTCAGGTCTCTTGGCGCACAAACAATATTCACATACCCATCCATAGTCACCCAACCGTCAGGTGAGATCAACTCCAATGTAGAACAGTCGCAGCAGGGTA
Organism: Pisolithus albus; assembly: GCA_024613165.1. Taxonomy (NCBI): domain Eukaryota; kingdom Fungi; phylum Basidiomycota; class Agaricomycetes; order Boletales; family Pisolithaceae; genus Pisolithus; species Pisolithus albus. The sequence continues at coordinate 973,104 of JANFAB010000005.1, forward strand.
AGGAAATTCCCACACCTAAACATAGTAAATATTGATGACGGAAGGGTGTATCAGTGAAAATACCGTCTGGTTCCCAGATGACATTGTTATCTTCATCATACGACGTGAACCTAGCTTGTAGTGATGACGCCGCGACAATAAGGAGTGAATTCGGTTCAAAAACCACATTGGAGTACGCTCGGGACCTAGGAACGGTCCGCTTAGGGAGGCGTGCGTCAAGTGTGATGTCTGGGAGCCACTCAAGTAGACTCGGACCCTGCACCACCGTTTCGTCAATGGATTCCGAGCGGACTAAACGAATGTAAATACCTCGTCGGAATAAACGAGGAACTCCGATTTTGAATCCCAAAGTGAACACGCGGTGAATGCGTGTACAACTCCATGGCCAGAAGGGAATATATTCACACCGCCCTTATCGGTGCCGATTATCCAGTTTGGACGGTCCCCCGTGAAGAAGACACCAAACAGCGTTTGACTTGGGTTGGGTGATGTAACGAAAGGTACAAATACCCTAGATATCCGTTTTTGTTCTGCTAGAACCGTTTTTTCGGTTTCCTCCTGTCTTGAGAGCTCAAAATGTCTGGTTGCAACTTTGCTGAACTTGACTTTTAGGAAACACGTCCTTCCATTTGGAGGGGAAGTCATATCAGGCAGCACGGCTGTGGGTAACATTTCGTAGACGACTAGACTGCCGAAGCGGTTGAAGACCTGGAAACGCGTTATTCAGCTTTTCGAGAGAGAGAACATACTAACGAAAAGATGCAGCGCGGGTGCTGATTCCCCTAAACAGGAGAGGAGGATTTGGTCGATGTCAAGATCCTGAGGCTTTCTTGGCGGATCTTGCGGCAACGATAAGGCTGGTCCTTCGTACGAGTCTGTTAATACTGCATCCAAGCCACGGATTCCGTTGCAAGAGAATACGAGGCTGAGTTTCGGCAATGACCATATCTGTGACTACTTAAGCGTGGCGAGCCGTACGTAAACTAGACGAACAAACCTCCATAATCCCTTGGGGTCTCACGAGGACCAACCACTGACTATGGCTCCCGGCACTGACCACTGCCTGAAGGGTAGTGGTCGCATTTCGGTCGTGGTTAGGGGCTACGTCGGTAGTAGCTAACTCAAAGATACCATTGGAGTCCGTAAAGAAACATCCAGCGAGGTAACGGGATGCCTGGCCAAGACGTTAGTTTGGACTCCCATCTTATCGTACATGTATGTGCATGCACCTTTTCGCCCATCGGCGACATATCTTTCCGGCGTACTTTTCCCCGCTCAGTTTCACCAATAAATAGTCCGATGGTCTCATCCTCTCTCAGAATGAACACGAAAGGATCGCAGATGCTGCACGCCTTTATTTTCGCTCGGGGCATGTTGCCGTCCATATCTTTGATAACTTGTCTTTCAGTCCCATCTGCTCGAGGTCAATCTTCGTTGTACTCCGTTGAAAAGGCTAAACGCACCAGGCTCGAGGACGCGGATGGCATTCGTCACGATGTGCAAGATTGCGGTGCGTTGAAAGAAGGGGCCCGCACCGACCGTTGTGCCAGGAACGCGTGTTGGGATGGCTAGCTCCGTTTTCGCTGCTCGAGTGGCCACCTATGCGAAGATTCGGTAACTTTGCGCTTTCTAAAGAGTACTACATACCCTTGACACACCAGGAGAGGGATTGGCGTCCGTGCTGATGATTACGGTGTCGCGCTCAGAAGCGAAGGAATGCGCTACCTTCTCATAGGACGTCCCATTGACTCGATGCGATTGACGGACGGGAAAAGACCATATACCACGGGCGCCTCCGAGTACGTGGAGTTTTCGTTTGACCCTTACCGGAAGATCACGCTTCGTACAAGTGAGTGGCGTGACTTGCGGACGGCAATCACGCACCTACCTGAAACAGTGTGAATCCACCTAAATGCCCACTTCCTGTGGCAGCAACAAGCTCCGGTATGTGTCGCTCCTAATAGATGCGCTCAGTAGCTACAAACATATAAGGAGAAAGTGTACACTCACTCCGACTTTCGACAGAGAGAATGCCAAGTCAGATATGGGGCCGTATGCAGGGAGTGAGTCGCAAAGCGTTACGTGGATGACAGAGCGTGTACGAGAGGTTGGTCCCCCAGAAACGGTACCATTTGAAGTTGCTTGCGCTATGGTCCTTTGACTCGCCATACAAGTCTTGCGGTCAATGGGTCAGGGTGCGAAGTACTAGTAGTGCAATAAACTAAATATTTCTCACCATCTTCATCATCAATATCCATTGCAGTATGGGTATCAACAACTGCAGCTGGACTATCACTCTCTACGGTCCCCAACGGTAACTCTTCATCGACCCGATGTGTCTTCAATAGAACCGAGGGGCCAACGGTACTGCCCACGAACAGAAGCTCGTTACTCAGTTGACATGCAAATGAAGGAATCGTGGTCTGTGCAAGGGCAGGGGATATCGTCAATTTTGAGACCGTCCGACCGTCGGACACAATTTCCACTGAGTGAATCATCCCATCTTTGCGAATGGCGAAGAAGTTTTTCTCATCCACGAACACAAGGCGGCTACCTTCCAAAGTCAAATCCGAATCTTTTTCCAACGGAAGCATAGGTAGATCGCTAACTCGAGCGGCCCAGCCATTCACAGGAAGCGCGACACGGCGAGCAGCTTGGTCGACGTGTATCAACGCGTTGCTTGTTACGATGACCACACCACCAAGAGATGCCGCACAAGGTAGAAGGGAGGTGCAGTCGTACGGGAGGCCCTCTACAGTTGTGATCACCGGGTAAGTGTGATTGAGTAAATCCAATGTGAAAATGTAGAGCCTAGCGGTATCCCTGTATTCCTTTAAACGCCTGCCCAGACGTTAGCGAACACGCAAAACGACGATAGATAATCACGATCATACCCCACCCAGGTCTTCTCCACTTGACACAACACCGCTATGGTTGGGTTGTTGTAGCCGGGCAAAAACACAAAGTCAACGACGTTACGCAAGTCGGGGTCAACATCCGCAATGAAATCAAGGATAAAACTGGGTGAATATGGCAGGTCTCTGTACACTCATGAGCACCGGTGCTGCAAGGTGGAAGAGCCATCAAACCTTGCTAGATTGAGATCTTGTTCGACAAGGTCAAGCTCCGCCTGAGTCTGATAGAAGGGAAGAATTGCGATCGAATCCTTTGGAAGGGAAAGGGCAGCGCAACGCGACAATGGATCGGCACGAAGTGTGGGTTGAAATAATGCGCTATCAAGTGCCACCTACCCTGTGACATTAAAAACATGTTGCCGTAATGAGTAGAAAATACAAACAAGCTGGGGTGCCCTTTCATAAGTATGAATGGATACGGTCACAAGATCATGTGTACTCTCCGACCACTCTAATAAAGCTATCTGGATAGCCCGTCAGAGCTATATCGAGATAAGACAGAGTACGGATACCTTGGCGTCTTTGAACGATACTAAAAGTCGGTCGAGCTGGTCTTCATTCGAAGAAATAGTGCGAACTCGCTCCATGCCAGTTATAGTACCGTAGACAGGCATGCTCCTTGACAAAGTAGAGACGAGGCGCTGTAGCAGCATCCTGCTGGCCATCAGTCTACATATGGCTCAGCAACTGAGAACATTGACCCCACTTCAATAACTTACTTTCACGGAACCCAAGTTGACCCAGTCTTCACCCCCGTGGTCCATTTCAACCTCTCCTTCCACAGGTTCAGTGCCCTTGCGAATCTGGGCACGTCTTTGACGTTCACTATCGACATGATTCGGCGTGACCAACGGTTGGTGCCGGACCTCATATACACGGAGAATATTGGATCTTGCGGTTACAATGTTCAGGACAGAGGAAGGGTCACGCTTTGAGGACGGTTTCGGGATCGTAGACGGTGTCAACTTGAGGGCAATAGCAAAATCCACACCGCTCGGTGGAAGTAATTCATGTCTAAGGGCATGCATAACCCCTCTACAACTGTCCGCTGGTGTTCGCGTGAAGCACGACTGGCTCGCTCTTTGAAATTGGCGAGTCCATAACACGTGACTTTGTTTACTGTGCCAAACAAAGCAAGTTGACCGGTGACCTTCGCCTTCGAGTTCAGTGCTTCTCAGCCTCGAAGAGCCATACTTAATATCATCACAGCCCCAGTCTTGGAACGATGCGCACCCACTCAAGTCCGAGGGTTTTCAGGTGTCGTGGTTATTGGCATAGACTGAGAGCCGTTTCCTTGACACGAGCCAACGAGAACTTCTATGTCATCGTTGGGAGTCCCTCTAGGATCAAGGGGTATTCATGTGTTTTCACGGTTTTGCTTCGATGCGATTCCTACTTCCCGGAATGCCGCTCGCGAACCCTCCAGAATTCGGTCTTGTGTCGTCGATCCAATCGACTCTTATGGTCCTGGGCAACCATGGCCGGTGTCCTCCGACGGTCCGTTATTACAAGGAGACTCATTACGGGCCGACTATAACCCCCTAGCGGTGCTTCCTCTATGCCTTTCTCCCTGCCCAAGTTTGGATTGAGGTCCTGGGCTCCCGTTTCATGCAAAATGGAGGGTTCCGTTCGCTTTTCTGTGCGATCGTGGTCGGCGTGGAAATCATTCCAGCGTACACTGGGATGATACTGTGGTAGTACTCTCCTATCTCTTTTTCATATTCGCAGATCGCCGACACTGATCTTGACATCCTATATTTGAAAATTTCGAGCGCGCTATCTGTTCAACAGCTCGTGGCGTTGACTTGGTAGGCTACTGCATGGTGGTTTCCTGTGCGCCAACGGAGTGCCGACCTCATCGGTGCATATTTTGCCATCGTTCCGATTTACACCTTCCGACATACGGTCTTCCGCGGAAGGTTGGCCAGACAATCAAATTATGCTAAATCAGTATAATTTCAACTGGGCATCACATATCTCTTCTGCTGGCGATGCAACTGGTGGTTAACTGGCCTTTGGATTATTGCACCCTAATGCCCCCTGGTCCTGTTCTGGCGGAGAGAAACCCTTAGCCGCATCCATCTCCTGCCGGTGCTACTGTGGTCGCAGTCTACCGTCGGCGCGTATGATCGCACAGAAGCCGTACGGAGCGATTGCCTCACCTCATGACTACTCCTTCCTGCACATGAATGGTCTTTTCATCTCCAGACTCATCTGCAGCAAACCACCAGACTGATGGTGTGTCTTCTTGAACCTGCGCACACCGTGATACTTTGGCTATTGTCCGCTGCGCAGCCTCTGAGATGAAATTGTGCGCGAGTTTTGTCCAGCCTCTTTTAGAGGTAGGAATCCCGTCCCTCTGAAGCGACCGTTTCCTTCAACCCGTGGAACCGCTACATCAATCCTTCTCGTTCGGCCTTTTTTTGGTGCAGGTATTCTGGTCTTCTCGGTACATGTGTACGCACCGCATAGTGGCATTCCGGTTGAAGAGGTTCAGGGCAACTCGAGAGTAGTAAAACTTTTCGACGATTGGCGTCCAATTTTGGCTTGAATATCACCTTCTGTGACGGACCCGTAAGTGCTTGTTACAACCACTACCGTTCAGTTGCTTTGTAAATCCACTTGTCGCGCTCCCGAATGTTATCTTTAGTAACTTGCTAAGCGCTGGAATGCGTTCCATGGCCGTCGAATTATAGGTTGGCCGGATTGCGCCGGAACTAGCTGATGACGTCCCAGGTCGCCAATCGCCATACATTGCACTGATAACATTATTGCCAAACCGGTTTGTGTCCACAGCTTTTACCTTTTACTCGTCACATATATCAAGGTTAGCTGATTCTAACTTGAGGCTGGCTAGTGGCCCCTAGAGCCACTTGAATCTCATTTTTCCAGGCAGCACATCAGAAAGGAAGGCATGCCGTGCGGCCTGATGAACTCGTGTAAGCAGCGTGGTCATGGAACCGCCAATCCACCTGCCATACGTCGAGTCCTCACTCGTGGCAATTGGCCCTGCCTGGCCACATACAAATTGCACACCCTATCGGGGGTCCGTTGATATATAACCCTACATGCCCTCGCCCTCTTACAGATTCCAGGAGGTTACCTATGGCTACTTCCTTTGCACCTTCTTCGGCTTCACTCAACGCCAGCGCTCACCCTCCTTCACACGCGGACCGTAGCGGGAATTCCAGTTCTTCCAAGGTACGCTCCCCTCGCTTGCTTTAGTGTCCGTCGGAACTTGTTGCCAATACTTGATTGAAAGAACTACGTCCCCGTTCCGTCGGGCTTCTCAATCCGAATTTTCAAAAATCCGTTGCTTTCCGCACCGTCCCGCCAGCATGCAAGTCAGCACCCGTCCGCCGCTAAAGGCGACGTGGATTACCGACCATCACAATCCCACCAATCTTCTCCAATGACCTGGGAAGGTCACCGTAAACTCACCAAAGCACGTCCCGCCGAGAGCCAGGATGATTATCAAGGTCGCAATGGAAGATTTGGTGGCATCCATACTGGCCCTGTTGCAGACTCCTATATTTATGACCGTCCCCTCGGTACAAACTCCAGCTACTATTATCGCGCATCGTCAGACACTACGGGAAGCGACGTTGACTCCATCTTCTCTGCAAATCATTCATCAGCCTCCAGTAACAGCAGCCTGGAAGACAGCCCCAGGAGAGCAGCCTTGCAGCTTTCTCAGCCAGAGAGACATCTACCCTACGGTCACGGGCAACGAAGCCAGGCACCGCCAGCCACATACCCAGTGACCTACCACACGTGTCCGACGTGTACGGAGCTATGCACTGGGGTCTCGTCGCTGCCGACAACCAGGGTAGATCCACCTTCACAGGGCTCTCGTCCACTCCCTACGCCACCCGTTGGCACCCGAGTGCGCAGGGACAGTTTGCAACTGACCAGCGAGCGCTCGCCTTCCATATCTCCTAATCACCTCAGGCCTCGCCCGCCCCCGCTCCACATTGAAGACGTTCACTCGTATCCTGTCTATGCCCAGGGCACTTATCGTGGCCAATGGCAACCGGAAGATATACCTGCAGCCCCACGGCTCGCTCGTTCTGGGTCGCAAAAGAGTATAACATCATCCAATAATGGGTCGTATGGGCCTCTTCTCCTCCCTCCGGGACTGTTTGTCCAAGACTGGGAGCATCCTCTCACTTCTACACCGATCGAGATAGGTGGTGATGTCTCCGGGCGTCCACAACGCCGCAGATCAGAGTGTGACAAGCCACATGTTCACAATCCGAGGCGCGTACGGTCGCAAACTGCGCCGGTGCCTCGTTCCGTGAGGTGGTGTGAGAATTTGATTTGCCCTAGCCCAATTTTACCCTGCCAACGCAGGAAGGGATGGTTTAATCGCCGAGGGTAGGTCTCCCTTAGTTCCTTTGAACGTTGACTGACAATGACTGTATGTTACACAGTGACCAGCTGTGGCGGAATGACGGATCGTACAGACCTCCACCACCGGGCGAAGCTTACCCGCCCGACTTGGACGACTACCCAGAGCCAGAGGAAGGTTGGCAGAATGAGGATGGCGTCCGAATTGATCTCAACCGTCGGCTAATACCGAAGGTGCCTCTCCGTGGCGTTCTCAAACAAACCAATTACTGTCCAGAGGAAGGGATAGTTGCTGGATACCTTACGGCTTCCCCAGTGTCGCCTACGTCAGAGGACGAAGCATGAGTCCTTTCGCCAGGTCCCTGCATGTTGAAACCACATATGTATTATATGCAACGGACCATCACATTCATACAGCATTTTACGCTCTGATCCTTATCAGCATAAGTATACCCCCCGCACTTACCACATCCATCTCGTTGCGGAGCAGGTATCCTCCTGTAATAGTAGACGTGTAGCAGTCCTGTACGTCTGCATGCATGACTAAGCGCATTCCAAGCTGTTTTCGGCTGATTGGATGAAAAAACTTTAGTTGCACCTACCATCAGGCTCCAGGTCGGTATTCATATCGGAAGACGGACGGCCGCGCTACTTCACAGGATGTGATATACAGCTGGGCGGGTGTTGGATGAGATTCGTGCAATCATGGAGGTCTTTCCTCGGTAGCCAGGAACGTGGTTTGGGGGATAGATCTTTGTTTCGCACTGCAGTTGGAGTGCTGAGGGAGCGTGTACACAACCGCCAGTCTTGTTGGTCCATGTGAAACAAGGTCCATATGTGAGAAACCCAATCTCAGTCCCCAAAACTTTCTGTGATAGGTGTCCACAGGACGCCACGGTCGTAACTCCAGCGCCTCGATACGGTGGGTTTAAAGCATCCGCTGGGAACGAGGAAAACCCGAACCCTGACTGTGGGGAGAGCGTGTCCATTCTGAAACGAAGCCGGACAACCAGCAGCGCGTACAGGGACACCAAGATCCTGCCGGAAGCGCGTGCAGGTTGGTAGGGAACTCGACTAAATGCCCGGATACGAGGCATTGGAGAAACGTAATCTCTGACACCCTTGTGTCCATGAGCGGAGAAGGGCCAGGCATCGCCGAGGCTCTTTCACCGAGGAAAACCAGTCCACTTGACTGCTGTGATTGGTGAGACGGATGGGCATACATACTTACATAACAACCCACGCAATGCGCACTAGTCGGATGGGTGGGTGTGGGTCGATCGACCCGCCAAACGTACCAGTGACACGATGTAAAGGGTGACCATAACCCAAACATCGTCCCGAGTACGTCTATAGTCAAAAAACCACCCATCCTTAATTAAATTGCCATTCAAAGAGACGTTCTCGCCACTGACCCTCTGCATTCACCGACATGCATTAAACAGGCACGAGTCAGATCTTGAGATGTGATACCGTGCATCGTACATTGAGTTACTCCACGGGTACGCGTGTTCGGGTTTGAGCTGGACGATAAGTAGTTGCGCACGATGGTCCAGATATGACTATCCTGCGGCATGGTTCGGGTAGGAGAGTATAAGGAACCGAAGCTACAACATTAAGGTCAGAGCATAGGAAGGTCGAGGACGACTCTGTGATGTGCCATGAGGAGGAGAGTGACGGGGAACCGAGCCGGACCCCTTGTCAGAAAACACTGCACGACGACGATGACGACGGGGCGTGCCAAGACCAAGAGGGTCAGCTGATACGACAGAAGCACTTCAGTATTACCTCGGGAGTACGTACATACGAGACTGGCGCAGGGTCAGTTCATAGCCCGATCACAGAGACCCCGGGGTCCTTGTTCGTATGTACCACGTTACCCCTGTGTAATTTCTCCCATATATCATGTTGCTTTTTAGTCGATTGCCGCAACCGTTCAGCAAGTCACATCCCTGCAGGTTTGCCTTTAACTGTGAGGCGGCGAGGGCAGCCATCTAGCACCAGCTTCCACGGACATTTCACCTGCACCACTGGAAACCTCCACGGCGGCCTTTGACCTACGAGCAGGGTTGTGCATCTACTAACCGTGATGTTGGACATCTTCCAGGATCCGCCAAACGTCCGATAGCAGGAAGTGCCAGAGACGAAACTGATCGTTAAATATGGGGCACGGTCAGCAAGGTACGTACCTGATGGTGGGGCACGAAACACGGTTGAATTCAGACCCACTCTCTGTTCCAGTCGTCCCACTTTTGCAGAAGTATACCACCCTCAAACCCTTAGACGGCGTGCATTGGCCATGGCACATGGGCACGCCACTGGGAAAGTAAGCCATCATGGCACTCGTTCAGTGAAGCTCCTGGTATCAACTATAGTTACATCGACTCGGGGTTAGAACGTCCACTTTGGTCTATGGAATGTCATGTCAATCGTAACCTCTCATACGCTTTTAGATCAGGACGGCAATTCTGCGACCGATGGTACGAGACCCGGTGCAGCGAATAACACCACAGCGCACAATTCGGGGAGGGCAGCGAATGGATACCAGAGGTGTTCATTGTTTTGCTTTGCAGAGTCGTTGACGGTTGCAGCGAAGAACGCCTGACGGGCCACTAGAAGGAGCGAGATAAGGCAAAGAACATGAATGCCATGTTTCGCGCCAAATGCACCCTCTGACACCTTATAGGTGCCATCTGCAAGAACGTAAAGTTCCGTAACTCAACTCGAACCCATGAATATACTTACAAGAAGCTTGAGCCCGCACTAGGAGGATAGCCTGGAAGGCAACGAGTATGCAAAGTATGAGGAACATGTACAGTGAAACTTTGCGCAAGGTGTCGCCAATGTCCACCGTGTGCTGTGTTGTGCCGACAGCAGCTTCGATGACACCGGTGATGCCGATAGACACTGCGGCTGTCAATAACAGGCGGAAAATAATGCGTCTTCGGGCAAGGCTGGAGATCGGATCGCTCGGCAGAGGAAGGTCGGAAACCAAGCCTCTGTAAAGAGATCAGTACTCTCTCGCAACTAGGACTCGAGGGAATGTGTATCTGACCTATCGTTGACAAGGGAGTATGCTGAATACAGCAAACCGAAGAAGCCCACGTTGTACATGATTTCATATGTTATGAATAAGTTAAGATTCTGGGCATCTGTTGTCACGGCAGCCAACAGCGCTCTCAGGACGAAAGCTGCAATTCTCACTTGTCGCACGGTCACCAGTGTGAGTAGAGGTATGTGTGGATGGCGACCGTAGAGCTCACCTGCGCAGAAGAACGCGATGACTATGAAAACGTAGGTTGGTCGTACGATCGCCTGTCTGACGTATAGGAAGAACAAGGGCACGTATAGGATGGCAAAAATCACGGCGCCAGCGACGGATTCGATGCCATATGCCTTTGCAAAGTTGAAACCAGGGGGTGCAGTGCTCATAGCTTGACCGAACGACGAGAAAGAAAAAGAAAGACTGAAGGAATGACGAGTTGAAGAGAGCACTATGCAGGTCAACTGCAGGTGTGGAAAGAAGGTTGGTCTGCGACGACGAGAGCGCCTTTTGTAGGCGCGTGGCTGTGCTTGCCAATGCTGTCCCCATCACCAACTCAGATCAATTTGCATCGCCATTGTTCCCGACATAGCACGCCACCGTGTATATACGATCTTATTGTAAACAGGGTGACAGCCGTCAGTGCGTCAGCATCTGAACTCGGTGCTGTGTCCCAGTAACAGGTGCAGCCAAGGTTTGGAGATCGACCGCCACAGCTATATCGAATTTGCAGTCGATCATCCGTGATCTGCTGAGACTAAGCCAGGCTGCAGCTAGCCGTGTCAAAAAGCTACTGGAGCCCGTAAAAATTATAGGACCGCATTTTGGCCTCGGTTGCACGCTCACTGTGGAGTGATGACATGCTCAAAAAATAGGCGGACGTAAGACGAACGTTGACCGAGACAAAGACCAATAAGGTAGGCTCAAGTATTGGTACATACCACGCGTACCGTCCTATAGCACCTGTTTTTGACCTGTAACGAGGATCAGCTCGGGAAGGTCTACCTGTTGGCTTGGCTTAAGACCAACGATGCAGACTGCGAGAAGTCCTCTAGGTCCAAGCACTTTGTAATAGTCAGTTATCTTACAGGCAAAAGAGGATGCCGAACACGGACCACACGGGGATTATTGCGGCCATTTCGATACGGTTTCCATGCCGTCCATAATGACCAGTCCCTCACCTCTTTTTTTCCATGACAAAGAGGCAGAGTACCTCTGGCAACTGCGTCCATCCCGGCCACATAATGAAAGACTTACTGCACAAAACCCGAAGGCCAGAAAATGAGTTGTCGAGGGGACGCTCAGGATTTCGCGCAAACAATAGCACCGACACCCGTCAGCAGGTCGTAATGAAAGACCGTCCCGCAGAGGAAGCACTGTAATGTCCGTGCATGTGGCAAATTCCTAAAATGTAGGGACAACCCATTCACCACAGCACCGGCGGAGACTCCTCGCGCGTGGTGCGAGATCGATAGCCTTGCACCCAGTGAACATTACCTGTGGCGAGTTAGCTAGATAGTAGTGCAATCATTTGGCATTGTCATGATTATTGAGAACCGTCTCGATTCCCAAAAGTCGAAACCTTCACATGTGAAATGATGCGGTACACGACAGGACGGCTAGTCCTCAAACCAGAACTCCGCATGGTGCCCAAAACGCGCGGCCCGTTTTCAGCTTCTGATATTATGCCTGCCTGCCCATATTCTTCTCCGTGCGTGCGGCAGCGAGGGAAGCGAGGCGGTGGTGCGCGGAGAACGAAGAGATATAGCAGGCAAGGCGTCCGATCGATTATTGCTGCAGGGCTACACCCCAGGTGGACCAAATAACCACCTGCCTGCCCTGTCGCCTAATGCCGTCCGATGGACTGTACATACGTCCAAATTTGAATCAGTGCAGTGGAACCGCAAAATTTTTACCTTCGCTGAGAACGTTCCGTTTTTTTTTTGGAAACCGTCAGATGAGCACCACCTGCCGAGTGATCACACGGTATGTCATCTTGAAGACGGGAGACCTTAGAAACGAGCCCCCAGACATGAGACCGTTTTAAACACCGTCATCGAGATGGTAGTTGCCATGTACATAGGTGAGAGTGCTAGGTTGGAAAGAATGAAACTACGTAGCTGATCACGGCATGAGGAAACGGTTGGATCAAAACGGCGAGTGATAGGTGATAGAAGAGCCGAATACAATAATATTTGAGCGTGGTCATATGGTACCACAAGGACAGCCGCGTCCTCGACATACGAGACGGCGTTATCTGAGTGTTAGTATTATGGAGAGCAAGAGAGCATGCAACTACATTGTGAGCTGAATGACGTTTGTTGCGAAGATGACAATGAGCCGAACAATAAAACACCAAACCAAGGTTGTCGATTGTCCCTTGTATTACGTCAGCGACGTGTTACGACCACGCCCCACTCATACAAGAAAACGACCCCCGTCCAACATGGCCGTCAGCCTCGCCTCGCTTTCCCCCGTCTCACACGTTCTTTCATTCCCCCCCGTCGTCTTTTATACACCGAGGCACACTCGTCCCTCTTCTTCCCTCCAACACCAGCTCTCAGCACGGTCTCTCGCTTATTTCCCCCTATTCTCGACGCGTTTGATACGAGTCTACGACGATGAGGTTGTTCGCTCTTCTGTCAGTTCTGCCATTCGCACTGGCAGCCCCAGTGTGTACCGCGCAGAACGCAGCTGTCTCCACCACCCCCGCCGCCTCCGGGCCTGCCTCCACGGCCCCTAGCGCTGCCCCCGTCTCCCCGTCTGCTTCCACGCCTCTCTCCCCCTCCGCCTCTGCGCCTGCCACCGCCACCCCCATCCCTGGGACTACTTCTGCTGCACCGAATGCCACTGTCCCTACCCCTGGGACCACTTCACCTGCATCGAATTCCACCATGCCTACTCCTGTGACCACTTCGGCTGCACCGACTTCCACCTCAAATTCGACCTCACCCGGCGGTGGAACGTCCTCGCGCGTTTCCATGGGCTGGTTTGCGGACTGGCATTCTAATTTCACCGTTTCCAACATCAACTGGTCTGGTTACAACACAATGGCATACTTTACGTCAGTTCTGTCACTACAGCGCGCCAGATGATCTCTAACCATCTCTGCCTTTCAGCGCGCAGCCCGACGCTAATCTAAATGTCGAGGTCCTTCAGGGCACGTCGACGTTGAGCGACTTCGTATCTGCTGCCCACACCAACGTAAGCACCATATGTTCCCTTTGTTTTCCTCTTCCTTAGTCTCGCCCAGAATGTCAAAGCGCTCTTGACCATCGGTGGCTGGGACGGCTCCATGTACTGGTCCAGCTCCGTTGCCACGGCTCAGAACCGTTCAACGTTTGCCACCAATGTAGCCCAGTTTGCATACGCCAACAACCTCGACGGTATTGACTTTGAGTACGTACTGCTATTCATTCCCTCTACAGGTCGCTCACTCGTGGTGCAGCTGGGAATATCCTGGTAAACAAGGCGCGGGTTGTAATATCGTCAGTTCCAACGATACCGCCAACTTCTTGGAGTTCATCACCGAGTTGCGTCAACAAGCTCCCAATCTCACCCTCTCCGCCGCCGTCAGTGTACTGCCCTTCGTCGACTCCACCGGCAGCCCGACAACGAACGCTTCTGGGTTCGCTCAGCAACTCGACTGGATTGAGATCATGAACTACGATGTGTTTGGAAGTTTCAGCTCCGTTACTGGTCCTAACGCTCCTCTGGACGACTCATGCTCCCCTAATCCAAGTGGCTCTGCGAAATCTGCTGTCGCGGCGTGGACTGCTGCTGGGTTCCCTGCAAACCAGATCGTGCTCGGCGTCCCGGCTTATAGTCACAGTTTCTCAGTACCTAGCTCCACTGCTGCCCCGAATGGCCAGATCCAGCTTTACACCTCATTCTCGGCTGCCAACGAACCGCAGGGTGACGCTTGGGACTACATCCCCCCTGGTTCCACGGACATTTGTGGCAACCCCCAGTCAGCAAATGGTGTCTTCAACTTCTGGGCTCTGGTTGGGTACGGTTACCTGAACTCTGATGGAAGTGTCGCATCGGGCATGCTTAGCACCTTCGACAACTGCTCACAGACGGTGAGCTTCATCTCTCGAGGTATCTTCGTCGCTCTAACATTTCCTTGTAGCCGTTCCTCTACGATTCCAACTCGCAAATCCTGTTCTCCTACGATAACCCTCAGTCATTCAGTATGTTCTTCCATTTATTAACAGAAGAGCACGATCTCATCTTCGTATAGCTGCCAAGGGCCAGTACATCTCGCAGGCTGGTCTGCGCGGGTTCGCAATGTACGAAGTAGGTGGTGACTACAACAACATGCTCATCAGTGCCATCAACACGGCCATGTCATCATGAAACACCGATACGACATGAAATGACGCATTCGAGGCCCTTCCATCTCATCTTCTCTTCTCATCACGAGACGGTTGAACTGTCTCTGGCATTTCCATCATTCGCCGGGTGTCGGGTGATGGTTTGGAATATAGATTTGTTACCACTGGAGGGAAGTATATACATGTCTAATTTTGTACACGGGTCCAGACACATTGTATAGCGCATATCATCCGGCATTCATTCCCTCTCGACGGGGGATTGGCTGTTTCTTTACTCGACTCCTTGTTCACTAGTTCGTTGTATGTTGTGAATAGAACATTACAAGTCTGTCGGAATGTCGTGCCATCCGAGAGTGTCGTGGAAGAAGCCACGCTCTTCCGCCACGTCAAGATCGCCACGCGGACCGAATGCAATTCAAACACTCAGAAACTGCTTTATCCAGTCATCAAATTGGTTCCCATCGAGGCCAAAGAAAGACCCAAGAATGACTGAGGCATTTGTAGTTGTCGGTCCGACCGCAAATATCAATGTCGAATTCAATCGGTGGATATAATCAGGATCGCACCCCGAGAAGGCCTGAGGAATGTGGAAGGAACTGTCCCTTCTCCCCCGCATAGGCTGTCGCTTGTACTTTCTTCCACTGTTTGTGTTTTCCAATCAAGGCATGTCGTGTCTTGACTAGTGGTCTCGATCTCACCAGAAGAGACATCTGAAATGATATATTGCAGTATAATCACTCACATGGTAGCATCTCCGTGTCTTCTTGCACGTCATGGATGCATCAGATAGTACGACACCGGTTACACGCTCTCCCGTTACAGAGCTTGTTCCGGACAACTGTCCGCGTAGATTCCGCTACAGAGATAGTCAAGCGGTGGAGTGGAATGGCTCACTGTTCCGCTACCATTCTTTCGGCCGAAGTAGCGCCCCCTCGGAGCGATGGGTTACCTTCCCCCCGAAACGAGACTTTCCTCTATCATGAAAGGCAACCCGACTCATATTCAAGGGACTTGCCCACCAGCATGGCATTCCGGTTGGAGTCACCACAGACCGCTGAAGTTGGGACGTTTGCCTACCTTGGCGGTAGCAGGCCCGAAGATTCGCCGACTTCTAACCAGCGCAAACTCAATACTAGGTGTTCTGCCTTCGTTGCCCCTCTATGCCCATTTTACACACGGCGAGAAGAGTAAGTCATGGGATCTTTTTTAAACGATATTAGTCGTGGTCTGGGAAATCGATCATGGACAGTAATTTCCGTCGTAGTAGGATCAGCATCGATTACCATGGACCGGCTTGGGGGTTGTAATCCGTGGATTTGACAACTATAGGAACCCCACGGCCATGGACCATGGTTCAAGCTTCAGGCGCTCCGATCCAAGCACCATGATGATGCAGATACGATACATTCCGCAAGAGGCTATGTTATGGAGAATCGACTGCCACCGCAGTTAGAGCCAGTTCAGTAAACAAACTACCCGGAAAAACCATGGTGAAAAACCATGAGAAAATAGCACGTGTTCCCTGACATAAGCCACTGTATTCAGGCGGAGTTTTAACTGTACATTGTGGCGTCGACGATACTATCAGCCTCCCAGTGGACGCACCTGGGGTGGCGGTATGGCCTCCATCGACCCAGCCGATCAAGATGATACCCTCGGATTTTTGGACGATGCGAGGGTGGGAGAATTTCCGGAGCAGGAAGCCGATGAAGCAGCGGAGGAGATCGACACTGAGGGAGGTGATGAGGAGCGAAGGGGAGATCTACTCGCGATCGTCCTCGCACATTATCGCCTCCACCTTTCCTTTTTCTCGGAGGTCATAGAGAAGGTGTGTGAGATGATCCTTCTCGCCACTCAGAGGGAGGAGCCTGTCCCCTATCACACGTCGATTCTGTCTGGTGCGGGATGGGTCGCAGAGCTTCTCAACGGTCATCCGGAGAGAATCCAAACGGAACTGTCTGTCCACAAGCATGTCTTCAAGGTAATCCTGAGGGAGCTTGAAGAAGCAGGGTGTACACATTCAAAGCGTGTTACCCTCGAAGAGCAACTCAGCATATTCCTCTATACGTGCGTTACGGGCCTGTCGACGAGACACGTCGGTGAGAGATTCCAGCGGTCGAACGGGACCATATCAAAGTGCGTACGTCCTTTTAACCTCGGCATACTACTAACAGAAAACAGATACTTCAAAAAAATGCTATTCGCGTTCTCAAACAAGATATACAAGAAATACGTGCGACTTCCCCGCTCCACCGACCCCGTCCATCCATCCATCCGTGACAACCCGAAGTATTTCCCTTTTTTCAAGGACGCTATCGGCGCGATTGATGGGACGCACATCGCATGTACCCCGTCTGCAGATGAAAGAGAGGCATCGCGAAACCGCAAAGGATTCACGTCGCAGAACTGCCTCGTTTGTTGCGATTTCGACATGAATTTTACATACGTACTCAGCGGGTGGGAGGGATCTATGGCGGACGCTTCGATATATCAAGATGCTCGGCTGTCCGATCTGGCCATCCCAAAGGACAAGTACTACCTCGCCGACGCAGGCTTTCCAAACTGTTTACAGCTGTTGGTCCCATACCGGGGACAGCGATACCACTTAGCAGAGTGGGGGCGCGCACGGGTACGGTACGTATCTTTTCACACTTCGTGTCATATTGGGTTTCTCACCATGCCTGTAGGCCAGTCAGTCCTCAAGAATGTTATAACCTTCGCCACGCTGAGCTCCGCAACGTAGTCGAACGTATCATCGGTGTCATCAAGCGGCGTTTCCGGATTCTCGTTGTCCCTCCTGAATATGGGATGGACATTCAGGCACGTATTCCACCTGCGCTTTGCTGTGTCCACAATATCATCCGTAGGTGGGACCCGATGGAGTTGGAGGATTTCGAACGTTGGGCTGCTATTTCGATAGACGAAGAAGGCTCAGTCGGCTCAATCGCGGATGGTATTACAACGAGCATCAGGAAAAATTTACTTACCTATGTAGTCCTATGTAGACTCTATAGTGCTAGTAGCATGGTAGTTAAGTCCCCCATATGTAGTCACTGTAGCTGAAGAGTCCAGATATGTAGTACTTCATAGCACCAGTAATTTGCCCTGAGTATGTGTCACTACCATAGTTAGTGTGCTATGTAGGCTACCTAGACTATGTATTACACTTAAGACACCCCACAGGTTCATAGTGGTATGCTACTGCTCATACATAGCCAGCCATAGACATCAGTCCTCACTGAGCTGCTATCCGACACCATATATCTCACTGCAGTATACATATTATTATATCATACACTATTAGCTTCGTAGGTTGATACATGCAGATGTGGTACTGTCCAAACCCTGTTCCCACCATGAAGCAATCGGCGTCATGAATGTTCCCTCGAGCATGAGCTCATACAGAGAACATATATGGGCGGGCACGAGAAGAGCCAATCTTGGGTGATGCCCAGTCATCAAGGAAATTGGACATGCCGGTGCGTAGTTGGAACTGCCTCGGGGTCCTTCCGATCTGTGTACGTCCATGAGTGGTGAATGCACAACGTCGATACACTCCGTATGCGGGTATTGATGACTCATGAAGGGATATCACTCACTTCGGGGATATGTCATGTCCCGTTGAAAGCCATGGTGAGGTTGGTGAGGCAGGAACAGTGTGCCAAGAACGCAATGACTCCACATATGGCCACCACAGGACGCTCCATCAGTATATCGACGGTACCTAGTGCGAGGGATTCGAGGGAACGCCAGGATTGGGCCATCGTCACACATGCATCGTTGTTGAGACCTGCGGTGCTGAAGGAGAGATCAACAATACGTAAAGACAAGGATGGGTCAGAGGACAGTGAGATTGAGTTGGAAAGTGTCCGTGCTCTGGGACACCCAGTGCGAGCTCGTTAGTTCAGGTGTAAAAATTTGCACAGTCTTATGTGGAGGAGACGTACATGGCTCTCAGAGGAGGGACCACTCACGACGGGGAGCAGGGTCGTCAGGGATGTCGAATTGCTGTAGGCATATATGATAGTTTTGCCATATGATAGCGACATACTCACTGTCTTGACAGTACGAGTGTTGACGCCATGATATCATCACCCATAAAGTTGTCCCTGCTGAAAACTGCACCTAAACAAATTAGATCTGCACCCACTGAGACGACGACTCTGCTTGAAGTTGATCTACATATGTGTGAGCACGACGAAGGAATTGGCTCATTCAAAACAAGTAGTGTGTACCTTTGGTGGTCATGAACCAGAGTTGGGAGTGGTGCAGAAGCTAAGATGCACCGTAAGAGCACGGCTCTGCACCTTGGGGTGAAGAGGACGAGAGGCAGAAGGACTTCGTACGTGGCTGAGTTGAACTGTACAGTTCATACAAACATTGCCAAATATCAATTTCTGGCTGCAGCGATAACTGTCGCAGGCACATTGGTCGTGTACGCACCGCACTGCTATATTCCTGCAGCATTACCGGCGTGATTTTACTGATTTTCGGTGCAATCAAGGCTCGAGTTACAGGGGCTGCAAACACCCCACTTGGCTATCTACATGGAGCAGTGAGTATGCTAATAGTAGGGGGCGCATCAGCGGCTGCTGCCTATGGGATGGTGGTACTTTTTTTTGGACAGGAACTACGGTAGTACTAGCACATGACGACTGGTGATCTTCACGAACCTCACGAAACCCCCCTGCTGTCCTTTTGGTATCCCTACGCATCACTGAGTTAATCGTCTTACAAACTTCATGCCTGGGTACTCACTTCTGCAACATACCCAAATCTCTCTGGAGGGTACCGGTTACCGTGTACAGGCCACTTCTTCGTGGTGCGACGTTTGCTGGACGTTGCTTGTAGCCCCCGTCTATGCGGTGCTGCTGAATTGGGATTTTTTTTTGGACCCATTTCGTGTTCTGATGAGCAATTTGTCGAGCAATGGGAATATGTGTAAATGTTTTTTTCCTGGTGGGAGCCTGAGTTTTTCGTATTGCTGTGGATGATGCCGCTGTAACTATGTAGACTACGTGGACTTGGTAGCTCCATAGACTACTACTGGGTCTACGGCATGCTATGGGAGAGTGGTCCATTACTATGAACACTATGTCACACTCCATGTCACCCGGTGACAGCTATGTATCAATATAGAACATGTGCCTGACATTACATAGTGTTACGGAAGCTATGGATCACTATGTACCTTATGCAGGTGGCTACCTGTCAAAATGTTTTTCCTGATGAGTGCTGAGCGTAACGAGATGTCTATGCGGCGGGATCAGATTGCAGGTAGTATCTGGGAAAGTTATATGACAGAACGAATGCGCAGGGAACAACTCTTCCCACTCAATTAAGTAGATACGTTGTGCTACTTTTTTTTCTTTTTACTTTCAATCACAACGTTGCTCTGACGACTCGAGGGCGTGAGGAAAAACTTTGTATATGCCGAAGTACAAGGTATAAACGCTACACAAAAAACTACGTAGTACGATTCGCCATTGTAGACCCAATCCCCTGCTGAAGGAACTCCAGACGAGCAGCCTCGAACCCATCTGCCAGTAGTAAATACCCATCAGAAAAGTCATGATCGTGCTGGAATTTTCGGAAAAGGGCAGCAATCTCAGGAGGGGAAAATTTGGTGGAATCCAATTGTAGGAAGCGCTGCCTAGCTTGATGGATAATCGGGTGGACTCCGGAGCCGGGCTGCATCCTGGACAAGGCCTTTTCAGACATATTGGTGATCGTGCTTTCAAATGTGTTGAGGTGGTTATTGATGTCGGACCGAAGACCTCCTATCTCGCGTACGATGTCAGTATTTGCTGCACGTCGCTTTCGGCTGGATGACGTGCTTGAAGCTGCCGCTGCTGACATGCAAGCAGATACCACAGTCTCGGGTTCATCGTCTGCCGGCCGCTTGCGAGATGCTGCCATACGAGCTGATACACTGGAAGTCGGCTTGATAGAACTAATAGCTGAGCCGTTAAATGATGAGGGAACAGAAGGGGGAGAGAAGGGGGTCTGAAAGGCAGTGGGAGGGTACGACGGTTCCGGGTGCCAAGAGGGCACTGCCTGAGTTTGAGTCGAATAAGGGGCGGTTGGCCCGAAGCTAGTAGGTGGCAAGGGGGGGGGAATGGCATTACTCGATAGTGGATGGGCGGGCTGAGGGACTGTCGTGGAATCGAATCTGGAACTAGCGGCTGTGCTGCTTTCAGCAGGATCTGCCTGTGCTGAATCGGTTGCGGGAAGTGCTTCTCGAGGGGGGCTGGATGGCATTCCAAAAGTCTCACCACTGTCCGGTTGAGTCTCGCTCTCGCTGGTACTCAATCTTGCATCTCCGGAAGGCTGTGGGTTGCTGATGCTCAGCGCAGAAAAACGGTTCAGGCCCTTGCCCTTGGAGGGCATCAGAAGCTTCATCTTCTCGTAGTGAGGCCATCCCTTGTTTCGGAATGGACTCGCATGCTTGTTCTTCTGTTGTTGTCACCGTTAGTCCACGGGTACTCCACCTGTTGTTATCTAAAGCATACCTTCACAAAATCTGCCCATACCATCTCATTCTCGAGTCCAACGCTAGCCCCTGATTCACACGAATAAGACAATCCAGATGCATTGGAAATACGCTCAATAACATCGAACGTCTTCTTCATCTAAGCGTGATATCAGCTACATGATCTGTTAATCAAGTATAAATATCATGTACCCTCTGCCATCTTTCCTTGCATGCTTTCGCAGTTTTTGGTGCCCCTTTTGTAGGCCCGGGTAATTGAGCAGCGGCGGTGTTCCAGAATGTCATCTTGAAATTCAAGCCATCGCCGGCGGATGCTTTGTGAGTAGTGTTGTGCTGGGCCCGGCCTCAAGCCTTGAGCCGAGCCGGGCCGGGCCCTCCTAGGCCGAGCCGAGCCGAGCCGTGGGGACGGCCTGTGGGGGCTCACGGCCCGGCCTCACCTTTTGTAAAGCCGTGAGCCGCGGCCTGAGGCCGCGGCTTCGTGGCTGTGCCGCATGGTGGTTACCGGATAAGTATACAATAGTAAACTACTGATAGACAAGTCTTCCTACCCCAGCCCTCCTCGGTGTAATATCTGTAGAAGTAGAATTCCCTAGTTTTCACCCAGTAGGACCCAGAGCACTATGAAAATTGTAAGTACGTGTGTAATCGCCGGATTTGGAAAGTCGTGTCATGCCGGTAGCTGCACACGCGTCCATCATGCACGGGCACCTTCGAATAGCCCTAGAGACCCCAACTTTGCATTTCACGCCCTGGAATTTTGTACACAGCTTCTGTATGTCATTTTGAAGGCTTCTGTCGACTTATAATCTCGCGTTGTGGCTTTGTAATGAGTCGGTAATGATTTTCGAGTAATGATTTTCGATCAGTCTCGAGTCTTGAATGCGGCATGGCCACTTGTACAGTTGCCCAATTTGGTAAGTTACGTCGGGCTCGTACTCGCGCTGGTCTCATCGTTGATCACAATGCCTGCACACTCCCCGCACGATCTATGACGCGTCGTCCACGCTCTCCTTGCATCCCAGACCTTCCAGGAAGCTCCCTGGGTCCTAATCAATACATGGTATGTACAGAAGAGGGCTTGCTGTAGTACCATTTGTGTAGCATAGGTATATCCGTAGCTACACATAAACTGACTTGATGATACCTCAGGCCGGGGCCTGAGGCCGGGCCGAGCCCCAAATAGGGCCCGGCCCGGCCCACGGCTCGGCCTGATATTTTTTGGGCCGTGAGCCCTCAGAAGCCGGGCCCAAGCCGCGGCTTTCGAGCCGAGCCGGGCCTGGACAACACTATTTGTGAGTAGATATTATATCCAGAAGCATGTCGGACTCCGCATCAGTCCATGAGACTTGGGAGGCGGGAGTATCCTTGGAGGGCGACCGCGACGATTTGCGACGCATCGTACTGCCAGGTAATAACTTGGAGCCAGTTCAGTAATGTGAAAGGGGGTCGCTTGTGTCGTCGACGCCACAATGTACAGTTAAAACTCCGCCTGAATACAGTGGCTTATGTCAGGGAACACGTGCTATTTTCTCATGGTTTTTCACCATGGTTTTTCCGGGTAGTTTGTTTACTGAACTGGCTCTTAAACTCGGCCAGTATTCCAAAAACAACTCTGACAGTCTCGGCGCTTTTGACAAGGCCCGTGCTCATTCCCTAGACACCATACAGAAGAAGACAAACTACAGTAACTTAACCTCTACAGAGCAATTAACCAGAAAGCAGTAATATTACAGTGGAAGTATGATGATGATATGCATGCGTCAACAGGGGGTCGTGACTGCCCGCTGAAGAAGTGGATGGATATAAAATAGGTAGTGGAATGCATGACGTGGAGGAGGCGAGGATGTAATGAGTAGAAATCGAAAGAAACCTTTTTGAGGATAGTATTCTGCCCGAGGAAAGCGGTAAGACATCTCCAGTGGCAGACGGGCACTTTTTAAGAGAATCCCCTGTCTAACGACAGGGATAGATAGAGAAGGGATGACGAAGGTCAGGTGGGAAAGCTTGTCACGAGTGACGAAACATCCAGAGAGCCTGTGGGATGAAAATATGGGAACCGTCGAATGGTAGACGAATTCTCAGGAACCCGAACCCATTCGTCAAGGCACACCTGACTTTGATAGGGGGCAAGGTTAACGTGAACCCAGGCCAGGTCCATTGCTAAGTTCCGTCCCGACTTTTTGTACGAGTTCAATCCCAAGCGGGCGGAGTACCTTTTCCCACAATTTGCGCCTCCGGCGACCCTCGAAAATTCCCGCAGAGCGCTCGCCCGTTTCACCCTCCGGGCCGAACACGAAGACCTTCCCGCGCGAGTTATCCCATGGACGCTCGCCCCAGGCGAATGCAATCCAGCGAGTCTGTATGGCGTCACGCACGCGAGTGTACGACCACTCATCTACGATGGGTCGTGCCCAGCCACCGAAAGGTAAACCGCGGGAACAGTAATCGAATCTGTCCTCGTTTAATGCCCCGATGTCGCTCGGCGTTACGGGATTGCCCATAGAGGATGCTTCCGAAGAGGGTAGGGATGGTAGGTCATCGGCGGCAAATGAAAGTGGAGACGAGGTCGGTGAAAGAGGTAATGGGACATTGTCAAAAAGGTATATGAGGTCAGCCGTGTGGTGGGGGACGCCACGGGCGGGACCTTCTTGGTCAAAAACGTAACGCCAGACGGGTTGGCCTGCTCTCTGGGCAGCCTGGTAGACGCACTCCGTGGGCCACGATATTCGAGCGTCTTCTATCAGCTCCAAGACACGCTCCGACAATTGGTCGGTCATGTGTGGTGCAATGTCGTATGCATTGAGGAGTGCTGTGGCCTTATTTAGAGACTGACATATGGCGCGGAGACGCCTGACGACACCGGATGCCGCCCAGTCGGAAGTGGAGCTGGACCAGAGATCGGAATCACAAGCGCAGTCACCGATGATGAGGGGTTGGAGACCAGACGTGGGAGACTGCTGTACCCGGGAATTCGGATGAGGGCTGCGACTTTTCAACTTCCGCACACCGAAGCGCAGGGCAGTTAGGTTCCTGTCCTGGGGTATCCGCTCAATTTCGTCTGCTTCCGCAGGAGGGAACATAGCTTCGCGCCACCCATTTTGGAAGAAGACTCCATCGTCGACCGCGCGGACAGGACATGGTATATCTGCAAGCGTATCGGAGCGGATCGCGCGAAGCTGCTCGACGGTAGAAGCTCGATAAGGCGATAGGGCCCTCGAAATCTGCCAGCCAGCGGCGTGCACGCTCGGCACATTGTGGTTCACGATGGCACTTTGTATGATAGCCCGTGCAAAGAGCGGATGCCTTTTGTTGGCACTTGAATATAGATGATGCACGATATCCGCCGCGCCGGTCGACGACCCAAATAATGTCACATTTTCGGGGTCGCCGCCAAACTCGGAGATAAACTCGTGCACCCATTCAAGCGCAGTGCGTTGATCACGCAGGCCTGTAGGTGAATACGTTTGGGGAGGGGAGGATGGCGAGCAGGAGCAGTACGGACCGTAATTACCGACACCCTCATCACCAGCTAATCGATTGTCTTCGGCAATAGAAGGACTAGCAGCAAAACCGAAATAGCCTAGCCTGTAACTGAATACGTTCGGAGAAACGTGGTGAGGGTTGGACGCTTCTTGCACGTAAATGGCCAGACGTACTTGATAGTAATCATAATAATCGGTTTGCCGATGCACATGCTTCTTCGAACGAGGGAGCCACCATCATACATCCAGCTTGACCCACAGCCCCCGTTACCCCCCCTGTTTGAATAAGCACGAGGAAGCACAAGCGAGAAAAAATTCCTCACCCGTGTATCCACACCATCACCGGGAGACGTGATTCGCTGTTTTGGTGGGCGGGACAGGTGATGTTCAAGTTGAGACACTCGAACTCATCCTGCAGGAAGCATTGTCTCGGAAGATCTGCTTCTGGGAGGCCAAGGAGCTCTTCTTCGACGGTCCTTTGGCCTCTCTGAGGGCAGATTGGACTGTACGGTAGAATGAGCTGACGTGTCATGAATCGACGGTGGAAAGGAACAGATACCCGTATCTAGTGCTATCGACTACTGGAGGGTAAGTGGTACACAGTTTCGATTGACGGAATCGCGCAGGGACAGAGGCATATTTGATCCCGCGAAACTGGAGTATTGGCGTGTCCGAGGTGGAGATCGGGTGTTCAATGCCCTTGAAGGTGGTCTGGAGAGTAACATGGCGGAGAAAGACATGGGAGGGTTGGGGTATCATGACGATGAGCGAGCAGCAACTGGAGATCGTATGGCAACCGGGAGAGAGAGGAATGAGGTATAAAAGAGGGGCGGTGAAACATATTTGAACTGCTTTGGTCCGTTTCCTGCGTCGCCCGGAGTGCCCAGGACGGACTGCTCGATTTGTTTCGACGTCATGGAAAACCCAGATGATTGTCCCAAAATGGCAACTGTGATATTGATCAAAGCACGTGACGCGGGGGTCAACCCGGGTCAGAATGGTTTTCAAATTCTAGAACCTCCACCAAAAAACCTTCGACGCATCAGTGACGTAACAAAGATAACCCCGCCTGGGGTGGTCACGGGCACACGCGGAAGGACAGCAAACACGCACCAACAACGTGCCCAACCCAGCCCGTGTCCGAGTACACACACATGCACAGACTGGCCTGGCCCAGTTCTCTGAGCCGACAAATGCCAGTAGTGGCCCCGAGTGCATCCGCTTGTGATCTCGCGGGGATATCACATACAACAGCCAAGTCATGTGTTGTCTCATTGATGGACACTGGGAACAATAGTACTGTTTACACGAGACCCGTAACCAGCCTCGATCGCACCGCGATAAAAAATCGACGGCATCGATCTCTGCGGATGTTGCATTAGGAAGCCATTCTGCGAACTTGCATTCAGCTTACCTCCGTTCCTGCGACCATTCGCTTACCATCTAGGCATCCAACTGTGAGATCTTAGAATCACTTGGATGCACTCAGTTGGTGGGGGGCGTTAACCAAGGTCGTCGCCACTCGCACTCCTCTTCGCCGTTCTTATCGACATCCTCGGATCGATACGACGTGCCTATTATGGCCAGTGATAAGGATGACAAATCGCGTCATGTGATCAAGGACACTGAATTGTGCGATTGGACCAGTTGGTAGACACACTTCTTCACTGAGAATCCCTGAAAGGTTTTGCGCCAAGAGAAACTAGACCTCTCAGGGCTCCTGTGAGAGTGTAAAACCTTATGATTGCTACTGGAGGGCAGAGAAGCGGCACGGATAAGGGACTGTTTTGACAGTAGGGCGAGGCTCGAGCACACCTCCACTGGATCAGTAGTGGTACTGATAATAGCCGCCTCGCGTACGGTCGACATGTCTTTCGTACACGATGTAGCTGTGTGCATTGTGCGTTCCTTCCCGGTTTCCCTCGGTGATGTACAAGTTGCCCTGTGTCAGCGCACGGACTATAGCATGGGCTTCAATTCTCCTGCGTTAGCTGGCACTCAACCGGCTTTCCTGATTATCGGGACTCGTTTCCAGCACTTGAGGAAGCATCGTGCTCGGATAACCACGGCGCCGCAGCCGAGAATGCGAAAACATGCGTGTTCACGACTTGAGACGCAGACGGTCGGAAATACAGTACACTCATTGTGCGGTACCATGTTATTGAAAAAAGTAATACGGCGCACGCAGGATAGCTCTACTGAAATTACACTTCTACGGCTGTTTGCAGCGTTAGATTCCTATCAGACCCAGCTTCAGTGGTGATATCGATACCAGGTACATCGAACTGCCTTACTTGGAGTTTCTTCCATCCCTCGGAAGCGTTCGTGGGTCTGCGCACTTAAGCGTACTGATGTTTAGAATGGAAACGGTATTTGAACCCTGGGACCGAAGTTGTTCCCGAGCGTTTAGTGATGCTAGAAGTGAGTTGGTGTATACTATCCGGCAGTAAGATGAGATAGTCTGTCCATCCCATACAAGACATGGAAGACCCACGCTTTCCGACGATGAAGTTCAATCCCATTGTCCAAAAAGCTTGCTGGTCAATGTTCTGAAGGAAGGGTGAGATGAGAGACGACACGACCATCCAGTAGTGTATCATGCATACTAGGGCGAGCTCGCTAATAACGACGAGTCTACGCGCCAAGTCAGAACTAAGTCATAGTTGCAAAAAGAGAGCGATCAAACTTACAAAGTCAGTAAACACCGGTTGGTAGCATAGGTGATAAGTGTGTTTATGAGACGCTTCGCTCTACGTAGAGTTCGTTAAGAATGAATCACCTGCGAAGACTGGAATCACCTTGGACATGAAGAGTAGAAGCCGCCGTCGTACAAAAGTACGCAGAGTGATACCGTAATCAGAACCTCGGCTACTGCGACGGTCGCCGCGGAAGGTGTAATGCTGTAATACTAGGAATGACGAGTGAGCGGGTGCACCAGTTTCTTTCTCAAGGGAGATACCCAAGTCTGTGTAATGATGCTCATCCTGGTATTGAAGAGCCTGCACACAGGTCAGTATTTCAGTGGAGAGGGTTGGTCAAACTGAAGTACGTTAAAACGGTCACTACTGCTCGTTGATTAGAATAGGTATCACGTAGTGGAAGAAGAGCACAGACCCATGCCAAACCCTGTTGAGGCACGTTAAAAATTTCTATTGAACTCGGCGAAGAATTTACCATAGTGAGCGAACACGAAGAATAGCTATTGTGAACTTGTTACTGTACGATTATTATTGCCACTGCAAGTAAATATACTCACAATTGGGACGGTCACCAACCACCTTACGCCGCGGCGACAAACTGATAGACCAATCAACAAAGTCCCGAGAGAGTTGGATACGACATACGGCAGTGTATTTTATGCGTAAAGAAGCTGGAGACACTTAGTTTATGGGTGTTGACTCACGTAAGAGTCACTCACAGTTGCACCATAACAACCACAAGTAACTGGAACGCTATTTGATCACATCATGAAGGCTTATGAGAAAAGGAGCGCACATTCACCGCGGCTGATGCCTACGCAAGGAATATTCCAAAACAGTGCTTTGTAGAAAACTGGGTATGCGTACCGGGTATGACCTGCTTGCCTCATCAGCGGGAAGCACCTTTGCAAGGGTACGCATACAGACCAAACAATGTACTTCAAACTCATCGGTTCGCCGTAATTGGTTATCTGCAGCAATTGAGCATGACGGATAGAAGGACTGAACCATTAGGCTTCACCAGGTAATGATACAACGTATGGCACACTACTCGCGAGTTAGAAATGTATTCCTTAGAAACGATCGAGTACTCACTAAACGAGACATGTAGGGTATCCAAAATGCTGATTTGGCATCAGCAGATCTGACTGGCACTTTAGGGAAGCCCAACTCACAATGTGGCAGCAACGAGAAGTTTCACGGTCGAGGTATCCTCGGAGCAGTGCATCATGTAATACACATAGGTCTAAATAGCCGGTCGTAAGTGGGGCACTAACCCGAGCATTCCGTTTAACGCTCCCCTGGAGTACGGTTATGCCATATAACCTTGAGGTAGAATATCAATAAGAACGTCAGTAGGAAACGGCGTGACAACACTAAATAGAGCAACGCGTACATAGAAGAGATAAAACCCCCGATAAGGGTACATCCTATGTATGCAGAAAAATAATCAGCGGACAAGACCACGTTCATCGAAGAAAAGTCTTCACCGAACTCGCCAGAGATGCGCATGTCGTTTGAGTAGGTTGTATGGGATGAACTCACGAACTTGTAGTGGGTCGTGGGTAGAGAAGAAATCGAGGGAGGCGGGATGAACGCGATAGCGGAGCAACGCAGTCCTGTTTTTAACGGACGAAGGGCGTCTGGAGATTTACCGGTTACCGCCCGCGCTGCATTGCTACACTGGCACAGGGGTGAGTTGATCGACCACAGCCTGCCATTCGATATTTAGACTGCCAGTAGGAACGTGGGGAACAATGCGATGACTTCACTCTTTTCGATCTAAGCAGGACTCGTCGACGTCGTTACGGCGCTATACTTACGTCGTTCTTGTTGCGGATAGTCTTTTACACTTTACACGTTCTCGCACATCGCCTCGTTACAACATCGTTTGGCCAGCGTCGGTGACGTCGAGTCATTCGTGCATGGTTCAAGCTGGGGATAATAGTAGCGCATGCTAGGGGTACAGTAACACATGATGAGAGTACGCACTATAAAAACAGTTGGCTGATGGTCTACCACGGGTTGCCTAAGAACCTTCTTGGGTCGCACCTGCAGGTACACGGTATTGTGGGTAGAGAATAGGGCCGATTTTATTTGGTAGTATAGGCAAAGGGTCGAGTTGCGTATTAGTGTCCACGGGCTACCCGTTCCTCAGCTGGCACAGCTACCTTTGGTCGTCAATCAGTGGCTTGCCAAGCGATGAAACAGCAGCCTTATCCGCAAAACTAGCAGGACCGTAATGGACACCTGTCAAATGCTCAAAGAATTCGAAAACTATAGGAAGTGGATGCTGCAGTCAAGCCGTCGTGCTCTCCATCGTTGGGGAGCTGCCAGTCTCACTCGCTATTCGACCGGACAATCTGTCTCTTCCCTGAACCTCAAGTCCCCTCCCTCCCGATTGCTTGTGGGTACTTAGATCGCTCCCCACCGCGGCTTCGTTCAGCACCCTACCCTCCTTCATGCACAGACCTTGGCGGTGGCTACTGTTCTTCCAGGGTGCATCGGCCTCCATTGCCTTTGCGGTCTTCAGGACTTGTTGGTCATGAAAAGAAATTTCTCTTGCTTCCCTTCCGCGCTTCTCCATCCATGTTTTCAACTTCCGTATTGTCCCGCTAACATACAAGCCAGCATTCATCCTTCTCAAATGGTGGCGAATTACGAGTCACCAGGACATGGCAATGCTTGCAAGGACATCGGATCCACCCCGAAGTCCACTTCCGAGGGATCGATTCTATCGCGCCGAACGTTGATTGTCAATGTTTTGAAATGTGAACATGGGTCTTCGGAGCGAAGTTCTGTATCACTCGTCCGCTACTCGGAGTGGCATTTACGCACTTCTACGGGAGATCGAACGCGTCCAAAAACTCTCTTCAAACTTTGGCAGGTTCGACATACATTGTTCCTACCCAACCAAACCCGTGACCGATCACTCTTCCGACCTCCCCGGATCGACAGTAGCAATTTTCCTTACATGTCACCACTTGTGTGTTCTTAAACGCGGTTTCGTTGGTGCACTGGGTATTGACGATGCCTTCGTCACGAAGATCACACTTGCAAGATCTAGTATTCCGTGCGTATCGTTGGAAGGTATGCGCAGGCAAGACTCAGCAGTTCTTTCCAAAACGAGCTGCCTTTGCCACGTTGCTAAACAAACCTTTGTTATTCCTACCTCATTGGTTACACGGGCAGCAACGCTCTGGGTCTCCCCGGCAAATTTAAGTCGCTTTAGGTCGCTATTGCAGGTTTGAAGCCTTCGATCTGGTCGCCTGCGAAGTTGCTGCATCGACAATCTGGAACTGCTTCGTACTCCCGCAAACTCCCTTACCTTTCCCTAACTTCCCTCGTCTCCTCGCTCTTGTCAATCTCGACGTCCTCACCGCCATGAGGTCTATCCATGGGACATCAAGGTGGATGCATCCGAGTAGCACCATGCAAATTGATCATTCTGAACGACGCGTTAGGGATGCACGACCGAGTCGGGTTCACCATTCCGCCTTTACGCCCAATGCACGGGATCGGACAGAATGTCAAAAAAGAACATGCCAAAAGTGCTTCGTATATTAGGCACGTCTCCATTTGAAGCTTGCATGATCCCCTACCCTACCACACCTATGTTCACTACTCTCCTAATTATGTAAGGGGTCAAGTAGACTGACCTTCGGGTGTACACTGCAGTACGCGTCGGCGTCCAAGAACTCTTGTTTCTTGGGATGGTAGATCGACGTTCACATTACTCCGTAGTTTTTATGCTTTTATACCGTAGGTAATATACACGACGAACGTCTTGGGATTAACCCTTCCCGTTCGCGGTCAAATATTAGAGGACGACTTGCGACACATCAACAGCGCTAGGTCCTAAGCAATTCACAGTGAACCTGGTACTGCAACGGAAGTAGCTGCACTTACGACCACCAAGGTGGACATGCTCAACTTCCGCTGGGACGCATTGGCAGAGTGCATGACGTTGCTAGCACCATTCAAACTGTGAGCGATGACGCTGGGCGAATTCTGGAGTGGATATTAATTAAACGATACTGGGATTGTCGAAAAGAACCCACAGGGCCGGCGACGACGGTTCCATGCGAAGGGTTGAAGTCTTGCTCGTCAGATGTAGGGTCGTCTTCGTCGGACGTGTACAGAGTGGCCTAGCACTGTAAACACCCCAATTGACCAGTTATGCGGATGCCAGAACTCACCATCACTAGCTCGCGGGCAGAGGGCTTCACCCTCGCGTAGGGATGAAACCTGTACATGTACGATGATCTGTAGTTGGGAAGTTTTCCGGAGTCCATTCGAAGTGACGGGAAATTTTGCAGCGCGAAGGGGTGAAAAAAAATGAAGACAGCCGAGGTCGGGTGCTGCAATGCAGAGCTTAAATACTAAAACGGGGTCCAAGATACGCAAGGAAGGGGAAAAAAAAAGGATAGGCGAGCCGTAATTCGAGTCAACAGTCCATGTCGTAGACTCCGCCAGGGTTCAGATCTTCAGAGCTGGACCTATTTCGGCGCTTATTCGAATTGACATTCGCCACATGCATTCGGCCAACATACGTTTGCTTCCGCGGCAGCATCCTATGGGTCCAAGGGATTCTGACCAGGTTTATATCAATGAAAGGCCCCCCGCTCCAAAATAAGCTGCCATCGTCGTCAGCCCCCCACGGCGCACCCGGGAGTACACCAAATTGGCGAACCATCCATTCGGAACCACTACCCTGTAGAAGGGGCGGCAGAAAGACAGACCTTCCTCTTTTAATGGTGA
Organism: Pisolithus albus; assembly: GCA_024613165.1. Taxonomy (NCBI): domain Eukaryota; kingdom Fungi; phylum Basidiomycota; class Agaricomycetes; order Boletales; family Pisolithaceae; genus Pisolithus; species Pisolithus albus. Next base: position 1,005,184 of record JANFAB010000005.1, read on the forward strand.
GTTGCCTATGACACCGACCATATACCTGATTTCCATCATCGACAGCAGAGGAATGTTTCAGCAGCACAACTCGGCTTCATGTAGTGCCAGGTCCAGCGGTGACACCTGGGGTCCTCTGTCCCTTTTAAAACGACTCGCACTACGAAACGTCACCGTCGACGTATCCTCCTGTACGCATTGTTGGTTCATATACATGTTTTTACACCATCTTCCTAGTTCTGTCGCAAATGCGAACCCGACGTGAACCCAGCACTAGTGGGTGAGAATGTTGCGTGACCTGTCACACAAAAAGGGGCAGGTCACGTCACGCTGCTGCTACAGCGCGCTAAAATCTCGCAGGCAAGTTGCTCACCACCATCATGAGACTTGAAGTCCAACTCAACGTGTGTGCCCTCGATTGTCTCGATGCTCTCCTTCAAGACCACTGGTGTGATAGAAGGCACTGAATCATTGAAGAATTTGCTCGCTTCAAGTATTTCAACGGGGGACTGTCAGCAAGGATCTGCCCACCAACCGAGGTTGCGTCAATACCCTCGTCCGATCGAGCCTCCAAATGAATGGAGTGTATCTGAGTGAACCAAGACACTCACTAGTCTGCTGCACCTGTCCGACCTCCAAGCGCCACTTCCCTCAACCCGCTCCTACCGTCACTTGTTGAACTCGATCAAGAAGGAAAAAATGCCAGCGTGCTTTTGCGAGCATAGAATGAGTTCCGCGACAAGCCAGACCAACCTACACCCCATAGCGAAACAACTGGAATTTTTCACCGTGGCGCCTTGTCACGAAAAATGTTGGAACAGGACGGCACCGCGATGACTCCCCTCTCAATATTCGTGGTGCTAATATCTGCCGTCGTGGACAGAGATTGTCGGACGATCGACTGGAAAATTTGCGTGTAAGGTAGGCACAAGATTTGAGGTGTGCGATAACATTCTCCAAGAGTCTCTGGGTTCCGTCGCCTGCACTTCACCGAAATAATGCCCGAATGTCGTGACAGAACATGTCGTAGCAAGATGTGCGATGTATTCAAGACGTCAGATATTCTGGGGGAAGTGGGTCTGACGCAAGGGTGCGAAGCGTTGTGGGTTCTCCCTCGAACTCCGCACATCCCAGCGGCTCTGACGATTCTGGACCTGACACACAGACAAACATGTCATTTGACGACCACAGTGTAGTCTCATACTCTGGGTATTTTTTCGGAGGTTCCCCCTCGTCGAGAGCGAGGTGGCAGTCATTTTTCTCTTGTGGCCGTCCATACGCTTCTAGTGCTCGTCGAAGTTCTGCGTTAAAAATGGCCACTACATTTTTCGGTCCACAAACAAGCCACACACTTCGCCACAGTGCCGTCCAAATTTCCTGCCGCCTCGTCGATTTCCCTTGAAAATCTGCCCTGTCCGACGGCACCCCATGTCTCTGTTAAATCTAAATTCCCTTTCACAATCGCACGTCTAGCACTGCCAATCCTACCATTCGCAGAGTGTTACCCTTCGCGCAGCCACACCGAGACATGTTGGCCGAGAAAAATAGGCGTTCGAAGCACAGAACTAGAAGAGGGAAGACTATGCATGTATGTGGTTCTTCTTGGAAGATTGGAAGTTTCTGAAAGCTTCGAGGGAGAAGAACCACAACTTGACTTGGTGACGGTATTCGAAGAATCTATTTCGACTTACCTCTTCGGTCGACTGAGCCAGCTAGTGAATCACAGACCCAGGATCACTGCTCTGCACCCGTCGCTGCAATGTGTTCGAGTTTATAACGCCGCTACGTGGCCACGAGATATTCGGTGGCACCCTATGCCACACTTTCATCCTCCTGTGGTTGCTCGGTCGCTAGCATATCCATCATAAACTTGTTTCGGCGTCGAGGGCGCAAGGGTGAGTACTCCAGTCGCCATGTTTGCATTCTGCCGCCATTAAGCCCGTTGGTTATTAGACTCTTCGAATGCACTGGCCGATATGCACAAGCCGAGTACAACTTTTGTGCCATGAGACGCCTTGCATACGTAACCTAGCGGTGTGGCGAGGGAATTCACTGTTCCGTTCATATGGCAAAAACGAGGCGTTTGTCTATCCTGATCACTGCGCGAGTTGACTTTGGCTTTACCTGACTGACGACTTTGATGACACCCCAAGGTCTGGACCTTGTCATCGTCCCTTTCAGTTTCAATCGATCTGTCGGGTTTCTCCTGTCCTTCCAAGCCACGTCCCATTTCGGTTTTCCGTACGCCGGGCTGCTCAAGTTGTCGCCCACACACAGGATAGGATCCGGCTGCCTACCTATCATTGATTCTTTTGACATTTCGCGATCAGCGACACCAGCCCTCTTTGGGAGCCATTGCTTGCGCTCTGTCTGATTGAGCTGGTGCTATGGATATTGAAATACCGACTACCCATTCATCGCGCAGGCTCCTTGCGCATGGTTGAACATTGAGGACTAGAGCTTGGGTGGTATACGTGATCTCTTGCAGGGTTGGCCGCGATTTTCATCGCTCACAGCGTAAATCGGAACGGGGACTTCCCGGGCAAAACCCCGGAAGTGCAACTGCTATCTCTTAAGTTTTTGCCTCTTGCATGGATGATTAGTCGGGGACAGGCACTCTAGGATTTCAGCATCTAGTCGAACGAGTGTTTCGCGGAAGGAGATTGGTCCCCACCATCGTCTAAAGAGTGTTGCCCATTTTCCAAGGTTCTATAGACCGTCTTATTGACGACTCGGTGTTTTGGCTCAACTTCGTGTAGCGAAATTAATGTCAGTACCAGAATTGTTGTGTCGTGATCTTTGTTCGACAAGGCAACGTAACGAGATGGCTCAAAGTCAGCGAGACTGACTAGTGAGAGGTACGCCCAACTGCCGTATCAGTAGTGATCTCTAGCCATATATTCTGCATCTCTAGGATCGTGAATGAGATCTTGAAGAAGTGCTTTCTGTTCGCAGTGCTGAAGACTGCATGCATCTTGCAATGCATAGGTTAGACCAAAGGTTCATGAGGAGACAATTGTTCCCTGTTAATGAACTTGCCAGCCCAGGATTCATACGGAATGAGAGGTAGGTGTGCTGTTTCGCGAGGAACCCAGGGTTTCCATTCTTTTGTACTGAGAAAACCTGGACCACTGGCATTTGCGAGAATGAAATTTGTTGTAAGTTGTAGGCCTTAAAATCGTACCACAGCATGCCAGGGCAAGACAATGGCGCGGGGGGCAAGGGATATTTTACATCAAGATCACATGTTTTGGCTTTCCGGGGGAGAAAGGAAAGGAACGAGTAGTAAATGGAAATGCTACTATCACACTTCGACCTCTCTCTGCGGTGTCGTAGCCTCGCCAAATGTTCCTCTGGTGGCGATATCGATGACAGCCACTTTGCACCTGTCAAACTGCTTCACTTCGTCCTTTGAACTCCCCGTGTCCTTGGACAGCTTCGGTGGGTTGGCGAAGTGGACAGAATTCACGCCTAGACCTGAATCGAGACTGGAACCCTGGGATCGAAGGTGTTGGCGTGTATTCAATGATGCGAGAAGCGAGTTGGCGTATACTGTTCAATAGTAAGATTCAGTCGGCATTCTCAGGGTACCAACGACTGACGTTTCGGAGTGAGGAAGTTCAGTGCCATTGTCCACGCAGCTAGTACCTCAGCGTCCTGAATGAAGGGTGAGAGCGCCATTGTCTCCTTGCATTACATCATACGCACCACAATGACCTCCGCAAGGACAATCGGTCTACGGCGAAAGGGCCAAATCAAGTCACAGTTACAAAGCGATAAAGGATTGGACTTACAAAGTGAGCAAACATCGGTTAACAGCATAGATAATAAGCGTGTTCAAGAGACGCTTCGTTCTAAGCGAGGTTCGTTAAGAGGGATCAACTGACAGCAACTCGAGTCACCTTGGAACTGCGGAGTGCGAGCCTTTTTCATACAAAAGCACGCAGAGTGACGCGGTATTCAAAACTTCAGCTAGTGTGATAGTAAACACCGCTGCGAACGAGGTGTAATACTGGGAACGGCTATTCATGAGCTTCTACAACAACTTAATTGTTAGCGAAATTACCCTTTCGCGTGCGGCGTAGGTGATTGCATTATTAATGAGCCTAATACGCAATGAGCATTCTCAGTGAACGCAGTTCGAGAGTTTGGAGTACGTTGTAACAGCTGTCGCTGTTTTTGGTTAACGGAATTGGTCTCCTGAGATAGAAAAAAGCCACAAACCCATGCCAAACCCTGTTGAAACATCATCATAAATGCCTAATGCGAATGATGCGAATGAAAGAAAGACGTACCAAGCTGAAGCAGTACTAATAGCACCTATCACGACTGTATGACTGGATGATAGCTTTGCCATCGCAATAAGAGTGCTCACAATTGGCGCGGTCACCAGCCACCTCAGCTTACGACGTGACACTGAAGACCGATCAAGAAAGTCTCGAGTCGCAAGGCTGAACGTGACATACTGTGGTATATCATGTTTGCGAAGAAGCTGGAGGCATTCAGTTTATATGTATCATACCGAAACAAAACCACCCACAGTTGGACTATAGTGACCACAAGTGTCTGGAATAGAAAAGTAAAATCTTGTCATAAATACTCGTGAGATAGAAGGAACACACAGTCTCGAAAATCGACGCCTAAGTAAGAAAACACTCCATATCAGTGTCTCGCAGCAAATTGTGTATGCGCACCGAGAACGACCTGCCACATCTCATCAGTGGGGAAGAGCAGCGAAATGAAAAGACATACGAACCACACAATATACTCCAAACTCGTTGGAACGCCGTAATTGGTTATCTGCAGGGATTGAGCAGGATGGTCGCAATGAATAGGCACATAGGTTTCACCAGGTAATAATACAGCATATGACACACTGCTCAGCTGTTAATGGCGCATTCACTGACACACACCGATTGCTCACCGAACGAGACGTGTAGGGTTTCCAGAATCCTGAAGTCGTGTGAAAAGGCCCGACCGCCGACTTAAGATGGCCTAACTCACCATACAATAGCGACGATGAACTTCGTGGTTGAGTCATCTTCAGAGTAGTGCATGTAATACACGTAAGTCTGTAAAACGAGTAAGCAAACTGCCAGGCTGGACGTTCATACGAAGCGCCCCTGTAAAGTTGTTATGCCATATAACCTTGAGGTGAAATGTGGACATCAGAAAGAGGAGGCGACGAAAAACGGTAAATACATGGAGGAGACCAGACCCCCGATGAGGGTAGCACCTGTCGTGAGCAAATGAGCAGACATAGCACACTGGCCCGTGCCTGAAATGTATTCACCGAACCCGCCCGGGATGGTCATGTTGCTTGGGTAAATGCGAAGTGGAGGTGCAGCGAGGAGCAGCGAGGATGCGTAAACCTGATAATTGAGGCAACTTCGACCATTCCTTTAAAAGTGATGAAGCATGGACCGAGCAGTGCCTTTCCAATCCCAAAGTAGACCAATCCATCAGAGCATGTGTCCAACCATCAAAAAGCGTGTGTTCGATCCATCAAGCTGCAAGGATAGCCATCTCTGAAGTTCGATGGATTCGAAATGCCATAGTGGCTAACTCCAGTGATGTCTTCATCTCCGTTGGAGGACTGTTTTCCATGCTATGATCGAGTATAATCAAGTCAGACCGAACTCTTCACCCAGGCAGACATCGTGATTCAATTGATACTGCATGTCGGTGGAGCGCCCTTCGAATGCCTGAAATGGTGGGTCCATGTTCCTGTGAAATAACACGATCGATAGCCGCGGCGAATATTGCTCTGACGCGCAAGGAGGGAATGCGATGACATTCGTTATAGGTCTTTTGGCTGGCATGATTTGGAGTATTCGCCCGTCGAGCAGTGACTATGGACGACTGATTGCTTGGCACTCTGGCAGCAGAGCACTTATTGCGCTCAGTAGCTTCTGCTCGTCTGGTATTAGGCTCGGTTGTTTACAACATACAAATATGAAAACGATTGTCCTCACGGACGAGAACGAAACTTGCAAGGATTAAAGTTGAGGAAGTCCTGCACACTAGAGCACCGTGAACACTCGAGGCAGTGTACTTGCAATTACTTGCATCTCAAATACTCATGTACCTGGAAACTCTAACGCATATTTGCAGGCTACGTTATCTTGGCCACCACTATGCGGAGCACGCCCGGATCATGCACGCCAAGCAAGCCTTACTCATCGACCACCTCCACTTTTTGGATGTGTTCCTCTTGCAATCTAAGTGTCGATACGTTCACAGTGATTATGATCAAAGCATGCGGCGACCAGATCCCGGGTGCATCATCTTGGGATTTTGATTCCTGAACAAGAACAGCTTTCGTCAAGAAGCCGTGGTTCCAATACTCTGGACTTGTCCACAGCCTAGGTACAGAGCCATCAATTGCTGGATGTGGTATTAAGGATACCACGACCAAAGTTCTCGCACTCATGCACGATTTCCACGGTGCCCATCACTCAGCCCTGCGACTGCATCCTGACCCACCTCTCACATTTCCTTCTCGTCCGGTCCTGCTTCGGCAGTATCTTCTCCGCTTCCCCCCGGGATGGCTTGTACTCGACTAAACCAACTCGCCGCGTCGGGAGGACCTAAGAGTATGAATGGCGAAGAAATACACTCGCCGTAGTGCTCTTTGACCAATCCAAACCTATCACGCCGGAGTTGCTTTCCACGGCTGTCGATTGCATCTCGAGCGCGTGCCTTTTGCGCCCAGTATTCCCCTGTGTAGTCGGCATTCATATCAGTATCTAAACTCCACATACAACCACCACCAGTGAGAAAATAGCCATGATAAGGTCCAGGCGGACAGTTGGGCATAACAAAAGTGGGTGCCAATCCTGGGAGACTCCCGAAAGCGTGCATAGAACATCGTTAGTGTTTCGGCGGGAGCTGAGGTGCCGAGTATATCCTCTGCAAAATTCTAGGTTAATGCACTCATGAGTGCGGATGCCCGAGCGCGAAGGTTCTAAACGCGATTGAACCTCCTTGTCCGCGACGAGTTCCTCGTCACTACTTAAGGACTTCAGTGTTTCCTTCCTTGATTTCAACCTCTTGCTTCTGACTCTTCTGCACCTTCGTTACGCGACTTTGTATGTCTGATAGAGTATCATCGTAGTCCTCGTCTGTCGCTGTTATGGCTCTCGTGCTTTCATCCCGCTACTGCTTTCTGTATCCTCAGGGATAACAGTGCCCATAGAATGCAAGCAAGTATACGTACCGAGTTTGTCAAGTTGAAGAGTGTAGAAGCCGTCGAGCGTGTACTCCCGCGAGCCACGCTCCAGGTACCACCATATCTTGTGTGACCGTGCTAAAGGCGAATCGGGTGAAGGAGAAAACTCACACGTACAACGTATTTCTCAACCCGCTAACATAGCATTATGACTTGCCATTGGTTTGGTTAGCTTAGGATCGTCAAGTTGCGTCCTGTTCAGGGAAAGTAGTCTTGGTCTAATTCGGGCCACTCTTCGGAAATAGAGGACATATCCGTCGCACACAACGTTCGAATCATTCTGATCTTTGAGCAGTGGAAGACGGTACTTTGCCCTCTTTGTTATCGGATCGGCCGTATCGGTACGTCACCGAAACCTCGATGGTCGTGCCATGTCCTTTTAATCGTGATTACACAAAGAGTTCTATGTTTTTGCCTCTTGCGTGGATGATCAGTCGGGAGTCGGATGAGTGTTTCGGAAGGAGATTGGTCCCCACCATTGTTTACATGATTGAGGTGCTTCGGCTGGATTTCGTGTCTAGCGGAATTTCGGTGTCGTGGACTCAGCCAGATAAAGCTGGCTCAAAATCAGCGTGCGAGAGATATGCCCAACTGCAATATCAGCAGTGATCTCTACCAATATACTCTGCATCTGAATGAGAACTTGAAGAGATATCCTCTGTTGGGGTATGTCTGGTGGGGTTTTCGTATTGTGCTAGACCTACGCCTCAACACCGTCACGTGATGCACGGACGCATTGCATCGGCACGGATTCTTTTTCTTTTCCTCAGCGGTACAATAGATGAGACTGGCGAAACCTTTCACGGTAGCACGCTGTCTTTCAGGTCCAGACATGCTTGCACGGTAGCGCATTATCATACGGCTGAGCACTCTGTCTAGTTGTCTACGTCCAGCGCTGAAGGCTGCATACTCCCATTACATAGGTAGATTAAAGAGACAATCGTTCCCTGTCAATGAACTTGCCGGCCGGCCCAGGATTCGTACCAGGTGATAGGTAGGTATGCTGTTTCACGAGGAACCCAGGCAGACAGCCGTTTCCAAAAAAAATTTAACCAAGAAAGCCCACACCACTGACATCTGCAGGGACGAGACTTATTGCAAGTTCTTGTCCTTTGGAAGCCCCACAAGGAAAGTAGCGGCGGGGGGCAAGGAATACTTTACATCAAGATTACATGATTTGGCTGTCTGGGAGAGAAGGGAAAGGAATGAGTGGTACATGGAAACGCCATTATCATGTCTCGACCTCTCTCTGAAGTGTCGTAGCCTCCGCTCTGGCAGCGATATTAATGACAGTCCCTTCGCACTTGTCAAACCGCTTCACTTCATCCACTGAACTCCCTGCGTCCCCCGACAACTTCAGCGGGTTGGCGAAGTGGACAGCATTCACGCCTAGGTTAGATTCGAGACTGGAACCCTGAGATCGAAGATGTTGGCGCGTATTCAGTGATGCTAGAAACGAGTTGGCATATACTGATCAAGAGTAAGATTGCGCGTTCTCAGGATAACAACGACTGACATTTCGGAGTGAGGAAGGTCAGCGCCATTGTCCACGCAACTATGTTGTCAGCATCCTGAACCAAGGGTGAGGGCGCCATTATCACTTGCAATAGGTCATACGTACCAAGGCGGCCTCCGCAATGACAATCGGTCTATCGCGACAGGGCTAAATCAAGTCACAGTCACAAAGTAATAAAGGACTGAGCTTACAAAGTGAGCAAACACCGGTTAACGGCATAAATGATAAGCGTGTTCAAGAGACGCTTCGTTCTAAGTGGGGTTCGTTAAGAGAGATCAACCAACATCAATGGGAGTCACCTTGGAACTGCGGAGCGCGAGCCTTTTTCATACAAAAGTACGCAGAGTGACACGGTATTCAAAACTTCAGCTAGTAGGATAGTAAACACCGCAGGAAATGCGGTGTAATACTGGGAATGGTTATTCGTGAGCTTCTGCCACGACTTATCTGTTAATGAAACTACCCTTGCTTGTGTGGCGTAGGTGACCGTATCATTAACGAGCCTGATACACGATTAGCATTTCGGTGAAAGGGATCAACAGTCTGGAGTACGTTACAACGGCTGTCGCTGGTTTTTCGTTAGAGGAATTCCACGATGGAAAAAACAAACAAACAAACCCATGCTAAACCCTGTTGAGGCATCATCATACATGCCTAATCCGAAAGAAAGAAAGAAAGACCTACCGAACTGAGCCAGTACTAATACTATCTATCACAACCGTATCACTGGATGATACCTTTGTCATCAGAAGTAAGAATACTCACAATTGGGGCAGTCACCAACCACCTCAGCTTACGACGTGACACTGAACACCGATTGAGACAGTCTCGAGACACAAAATTGAACATGACATACAGTGATATATTTTATGTGCGAAGAAGCTGGAGGCATTCGGTTTTATGAGCATTGACCCAAAAGAGAAGCACCTACAGTTGAACTATAGTGATCACAATTGACTGGAATAGAAAAAGTTGGTCTCATCATAAAGGGACGTGAGATGGACGGAAGGAACACACATTCACAACGAGCGATGCCTAAGCGAGGAAACACTCCAGATCAGTGTCTCCTAGAAAACTATGTATGCGCACTGAGAATGACCTGTCACCTTTCATCAGCGGGGAAGCTGACATGGAAGACATACGAACCACACGATATACTCCAAACTCATCAGAGCACCGTAGTTGGTTATCTGTAATGATTGAGCAGGACGCTCGCAGTGATTAGGCCCATCGGCTTCACCAAATAATAATACAGCATATGACACGCTGGTTGGCCATTAACAGCACATTCACTTACACAAACCGATTACTCACTGAACGAGACATGTAGGGTATCCATAACCCTGAAGTCATGTGAGCAGGCCTGACCGCTATCTTAAGATAGCCCAACTCGCCATACGATAGCAACGATGAACTTCGTCGTTGAGTCATCTTCAGAGTAGTGCATGTAATACACGTAAGTCTATAAAACGAGTCAGCAGAGCGCCAGGCTGGATGTTCATGTAAAGCACACCTGTAGAGTTGTTATGCCATATAACCTTGGGGTGAAACGTGGACATCAGATTTCAGAAAGAGGAGGTGGTGAGAAACAGTAGATACATGGCGGAGACCAGACCCCCAATAAGGGTAGCACCTGTCGTGAGCAAATGAGTGAACATGGCCACACGTGTGAATGAAATGTATTCACCGAACCCGCCCGGGATGGTCATGTTGCTTGGGTAACTGCGAAGTGGAGGAGCAATCAGGCGTAGCGAGGACGTATAAACCTGATAATTGAGGCGACTTCGTCCATTCCTTTAAAAAATGATGAAGCATGGACCGTGCAGTGCCTGTCCAATCCCAAAGTAGACCAATCCATCAAAAGCATGTATCCAACCATCATCTAAAAGCGTGTGTTCGATCCATCAAGCCGCAAGGATAACTATCTCTGAAGTTCGATGGATTCGAAATGCGGCAACGGCTAACTCACATTGATCTTTTCATCATGCAGAGTGCACCAGCTTGGGTTTTTGATTACAGAGCAAGAATATCTTCGCCAAGAAGCCGTGGTTCTGACACTCTGGGCTTGTGCACAGCATAGGTACAGCACCGGACATAGCCATGGAGCCATCAATTGCTGGATGCCGTATTAAGGGTACCACAATCAAAGTTCTCGCACTCATCTGCGATTTCTACTCTGCCCCTCACTTGGCCCTGCGCCTGCATCCCGGCCCACCTCTCTCATCTCCTTCTCGTCCAGCCCTGCTTCGGCTAGTATCTTCTCCACTTCCTCCAGGATTGCCTTGTACTCGGCTAAAACAACCCCGCGTCAAGGGGGACCAAAGAGTAAGAATGGCAAGGAAATACACTCGCCGTAGCGCTCTTCTGCCAATCCAAACCCATCACGTCGGAATTGCTTTCCACGGTTGTCAATTGCACCTCGAGCATGTGCCTTTTGCGCCCAGTATTCTCCTGTGTAGTTGCCATTCGTATCAGTATCAGATCTCCACATGCAACCACCATCAGTGAGAAAATATGTAGGTGTGATGGAGTTCAGTCGGACAGATAGGCGCATAACAACAATAGGTGCCAATCCTGGGAGAGTCACGAGAATGTGTATAGAACATCGCTAGTGTTTCGCCAGGAGGTGGGGTGGCACTGCTGAGTATATCCTCTGCGGAACTCTGGGTTGACGCGCTCATATGGAGTGCGGATGCCCGAGCACGAATTCGGTCCTAAACGGGATAGTACCTCCTTGTCAACAACAAGTTCCTCGTCACTGGTTACATAAGGACTTGCTTCCTTCCCTGATTTCAACATCTTGCTCCTGATTCTTCTGCACCTTCGCTACATGACTTTTGAGGTCTGATAGAACCTCATCGTAGTCCTCGTCTGTCGCCATTATGGCTCTCGGTGTCACCGTCGCTTTCATTTCCGCTACTCCTTTCTGCATCCTCAGGGATAGCAGATTAGCAGTACTCATGGAATGCAAGCAAGTAGATATACCGAGCCTGTCAAATTGAGATTGTAGAAGTTATTGAGCCGTACTCCCGTGACACATTAGCTCCAGCATACCACCATATCATGCGTAATGGCGTTAAAGGTGAATCGGGCGAAGGGGACAACTCACATGTACAACGTACTTCTCAACCCCGCTAACATAGCATTCTGACTTGCCGTTGGTTGGGGGTTAGGTTAGGATCGTCAGCTATGCCCTGTTCAGAGCAAGTAGTCTTGGTCTAACTCGGGCCAGTCTTCGGAAATGGAAGACATATCCCGTGCGCAAAGCGTTCGCATTATCATGACAATTGTTCCCTATCAACGAACTTGTGAGCCAGCCCAGGATTCGCACCGGATAATAGGTAGGTGTGCTGTTTCACAAGGAACCCAGGCAGACAACCATTTCCAAAGTTTGTTTTACCAAGAAAGCCTGCACCACTGACATCTGCAGGGATGCGGCGGAGGGCAAGAAATACTTTACATCAAAATTACATGATTTGGGCGTCTTGGAGAAAAGGGAAAGGAATGAGTGGTACATGAAAACCCTATTATCACATCTCGACCTCTCTCTGAGGTGTCGTAGCCTCCCCTCTGGCAGCGATATCAATGAGTCCCTTTGCACTTGTCAAACCGCTTCACTTCATTCACTGAACTCCCCGCATCCCCCGACAACTTCAGCGGGTTGGCGAAGTGGACAGCATTCACACCTAGGTTAGATTCGAGACTGGAACCCTGAGATCGAAGATGTTGGCGCGTATTCAGTGATGCTAGAAACGAGTTGGCATATACTGATCAAGCGTAAGATTGGGGCTTCTCAGGGTCACAACGACTGACGTTTCGGAGTGAGGAAGGTCAGTGCCATTGTCCACGCAACTATGTTGTCAGCATCCTGAACGAAGGGTGAGGGCGCCATTACCATCTTGCAATAGGTCATACGTACCAAAGTGGCCTCCGCAATGACAATCGGTCTATCGCGACAGGGCCAGATCAAGTCACAGTCACAAAGTAATAAGGGACTGAACTTACAAAGTGAGCAAACACCGATTAACAGCATAGATGATAAGCGTGTTCAAGAGACGCTTCGTTCTAAGCGGGGTTTGTTAAGAGGGATCAACCAACATCAACGGGAGTCACCTTGGGACTGGGGAGCGCGAGCCTTTTTCATACAAAAGTATGCAGAGTGACACGGTATTGAAAACCTCAGCTAGTAGGATAGTAAACAACGCAGGGAACGCGGTGTAATACTGGGGATGGCTATTCGTGAGCTTCTGCCACAACTTATCTGTTAATGAAACTACCCTTGCTTGTGTGGCGTAGGTGACCGTATCGTTAACGAGCCTGATACACGATTAGCATTTCAGTGAAAGGGCTCAACGGTCTGGAGTACATTACGGCGGCTGTCGCTGGTTTTTCGTTAGAAGAATTCCATGATGGAAAAAACAAACAAACAAACCCATGCTAAACCCTGTTGAAGCATCATCATACACGCCTAATCCGAAAGAAAGAAAGACCTACCGAACTGAGCCAGTACTAATAGTATCTATCACAACCGTATCACCGGACGATACCATTGTCATCACGAGTAAGAATACTCACAATTGGGGCGGTCACCAACCACCTCAGCTTACGACGTGACACTGAAAACCGATTGAGACAGTCTCGAGACACAAAGTTGAACGTGAAGTACAGTGATGTATTTTATGTGCGAAGAAGCTGGAGGCATTCGGTTTATGAGCATTAACCCAAAAGAGAAGCACCTACAGTTGAACTATAGTGATCACAAATGACTGGAATAGAAAAGTTGGTCTCATCATAAAGGGACGCGAGATGGAGGGAAGGAACACACATTCACAACAAGCGATGCCTGAGCAAGGAAACACTCCAGATCAGTGTCTCCTAGAAAACTATGCATGCGCACCGAATATGACCTGTCACCTCTCATCAGTGGGGAGGTTGACATGGAAGACATACGAACCACACGATATACTCGAAACCCATCAGAGCGCCGTAGTTGGTTATCTGCAGTGATTGAGCAGAATGTCCACAGTGATTAAGCACATCGGTTTCACCAAGTAATAATACAGCATATGACACGCTGCTCGGCTGTTAACGGCACATTCACTTACACACCGATTACTCACTGAACGAGACATGAAGGGTATCCATAATCCTGAAGTCATGTAGGTTGGCCTGACCGCTATCTTAAGATGGCCCAACTCACCATACGATAGCAACGGTGAACTTCGTCGTTGAGTCATCTTCAGAGTAGTGCATGTAATACACGTAAGTCTACCAAACGAGTCAGCAGAGCGCCGGGCTGGATGTCATGTAAAGTGCACCTGTAGAGTTGTTATGCCATATAACCTTCGGGTGAAATGTGGACATCAGAAAGAGGAGGTGGTGAAAAACAGTACATACATGGCGGAGACCAGACCCCCAATAAGGGTAGCACCTGTCGTGAGCAAATGAGCGAACATGGCCACACCTGTGAATGAAATGTATTCACCGAACCCGCCAGGGATGGTCATGCTGCTTGGGTAACTGCGAAGGGGAGGAGCAATCAGGCACAGCGAGGGCGTATAAGCCTGACAATGAAACAACTTAGTCCTGTTCTTTTTTAAAAAAAAGACGAAGGCTGAACCGAGCAGCGTCTTCCCAGTCCCAAGTAGGCCAAACCATTAATGTCTTCGATCCATCAAGCTGCAAAGGATGATTATCCCTGAAGCTTGATAAACTCAAAACCCCAATATGACAATGGTTAACCCCAGTGATCTTCGCATCTCCGTCCAAGAACCGCTTTCATACCTACTACGATCTTCTGATATCGAGCATAAAGCCTCCAAACTATGACCCCATTCTTCACTTACACAGACACCGTGATTAATTGGATACCACACGTTGGCGGACCGCCGTTGAATGCCTGGAATCGTGGTTCCATGTTCCCGTGAAATAACGCAATAGACAAGGCGAGTTATGATGGAGGGAATGTGATGTCGTTCGTAGTAAGTCTTTCGGTTGGCGAGATTTTCGGTATCCGCCTCGAGCACAGGAGAAGATATGGATAATTACGGGGGAATGATTGCCCTGCGTTCGGGGGGAGATTCATTTTGCTCAAGCTTGTTTACAAAGTACAAATATGGAAACAATCATCCTCACAGATGAAACAGTGGAACACCAGAGCACCCGGGACGTTCAACAAGGTATGTACTCGCAATATCTCAATGATTGTGTACTAACTTATATTTACACGTAAACTATGTTGCCCCATCGTTCTTCGATAAACAGGCTTGGCCATCGTCATCATCAGAGAAGGCTATGGGGGTGCATCCTGATCATTCAGGTCGAGCTAGCCTTCCTAATCGACCAAGTCCAGTTTTCGGATGTTTTCCTTGTACAAATTAAGTGCTGATACGTTACAGTCATTCATCCAATGTCCAGATCCCAGAGGCTCAAGCGCTCAGATCCCAGAGGCTCAAGCGCTCAGATCTCAGAGCGCATCAACCTGGCATTCTGATTACAGAACCAAAACAGCTTCACCGAAAAGCAGTGGTCCCGATACTCTGGACTCGTCCACAGCCTAGGTACAGCACAGGACGTAGCCATCGAGCCATCAATTGCCGGATGTGGTATCACAATCAAAGTTCTCGCACTCATCTGCGATTTCTACTCTGCCCATCACTTGGCCCTGCACCTGCATCCCGGCCTACCTCTCTCATTTCCTTCTCGTCCAGTCCTGCTTCGGCTAGTATCTTCTCCACTTCCTCCAGGATTGGCTTGTATTCGGCTAAAACAACCCGCTCCCGCGTCAGGGGGACCAAAGAGTAAAATGGCAAGGAAATACACTCGCCGTAGCGCTCTTCTGCCAATCCAAACCCATCACGTCGGAGTTGCTTTCCACGGTTGTCAATCGCACCTCGAGCATGTGCCTTTTGCGCCCAGTATTCTCCTGTGCAGTCGCCATTCGTATCAGTATCAGATCTCCACCATCAGCGAGAAAATAGGTATGATGAAGTTCAGTCGGACAGATAGGCGCATAACAACAATCGGTGCCAATCTGGGGACTCACGAGAACGTGCATAGAACATCGCCAGTGTTTCGCCAGGAGCTGGGGTGCTGAGTATATCCTCTGCGGAACGGCCCGCATTCTGGGCTGATGCGCTCATGAATGCGGATGCCTGAGTACGAAGATCCTTAACGCAAAGAACCTCCACGTCAGTAAAAGAACGGAATGACACAAAAAGTAATACATTGACTGCAACCACGACAGGTTCTTCGTCGCTACTTGGGGACTTGTTTCCATCTCCGGTTTCGACCTCCTGCTTCTGACTCTTCTTTACCTTCGCTACGCGACTTTTTATGTCTGATAGCGTTTTATCGTAGTCTTCGTCTGTATCGCTGTCATCTTCGTTATGGCTGTCAGTGTCACTGTCGCTTTCATCCCCGCTACTGCTCTCTACATCCTCAGGGATAACAGTACTCATGGAACGCAAGCAAGTATATTTATCGAGTTTGTCAAGTTGAAGAGTGTAGAAGTCGTCGAGCGTGTACTCCCGCGACCCCCGCTCCAGGATACCACCATATCTTGCGTAACGGCGTTAAAGGCGATTCGGGTGAAGTAGACAACTCACATGTACAACGTATTTCTCAACACTGCTAACATAGCATTATACCTTGCCATTGGTTTTGTTAGGTTAGGATCGTCAGCGTCCTGTGCAGGACAAGTAGTCTTGGTCTGACTCGGGCCAGTCTTCGGAGGTGGAGGACGTATTCCATGAAAAAAGCGTTCGAATCATTCTCATCCGTGAGCACGTGGAAGAGACTACCTTGTCGCCTTCGTTATCGGAATCTTCGGGATCGGCTGTATCGGTAATGGCCGAACGAATTTGCTTCTTCTTTCCAGTGCCCACTTTTTTTGGCCGCCTGAGATTTATAGAAGTCCACTTGGTGTTCTCAAGATGGTATCCGTACCTGTGGCAAAAGTGAAAGAATCAATCTCGTGCGATCCGCACATTCAAGAGGTAGTTCCTCACTCACAGATCTGCCCAGAATACGCTCTCCATGCCTTCTTCATCACGTTCAACGTCGGTCACGCCGCCGAACATTACTCCCATTCCTCGTGCGCCCCAAAGTGCCATGGTCGCACCAGCACGCGGTGATGGTACATGGGCAGAGCTTGGTACTCGACGCTTTTCCCACTTGAAAGAAGGGATGGCGGTGGCGGGATCAAGCGTGATTCGAAGCAACCACGTGTCGTCCAATATTACTCCCACAGGACGCTTCCCTTTGACGTACTCCTTGCAATACCCCCCATAAAGAACGATGCCCTCAGAATTTGGGAGGAAGGAAAAGCCACTACGCGGTCTATGCTGTACCGTTAATGTGGCTGCAGCGAGATTGGTTGGAAACGAAGGGAGCAGCTTTGCTGCCCTCCGGAGAAGCAAGCGAGACTCACGAAGGCTTACGATCTGATTCCTTAAACTCGATTTGCTTCCACTTGTACTCTTGTGTGTCAAAGAGCCAAGTATCATTCAAATACTGGGCTGCCGGTTGTGAAAGGAATTGTGGTGCTTAGACAGTCTACGAAAGCAGTGATGCAACCTACTGCGATACCCTGGATCATAAAAACCTCCGAAAAGAACGATGTAGTGCTTCCACATTGCCATTCTGCCAGTTGTCACGAAAGTAAGCTGGAGCAGTGCGTATTCACGGAGGCCTACCGATGGCCGGAACGAGCACTGGGACGAATTTTGGTCTCGATCCGTTCCCAGGAATGAGTGGGAATGTCGAAAACCCAAAGATCGCGATAATGATGGAAACTGTTTTGAAACAGTGACGAGAACTCGCCGCCTGCATGCAGTGTGGCGCGGAATTGTTAGTTCATACGTTCACCCAACTCAAGCATGAACTGGGTGACTATCACTTCACATACCGAAGAGGAATAACTTTCCGCCTCCAACCGGAGATGCGACAACACTGTGAGCGGAGCGGGGACCAGGGCAAGTCGGGGAGATGAATTTGCGCCACTCATTCTGTAGCACTTAGCTAAGAGTACGGGCATCGGGTAAAGTAAACAGACCTTTTCAGGAGAGTAGCGGAAAACATCGTTGTAGAAATGCTGCGATGTATATGAGCATGGTATGCACCATCACGAGTTTTCTCCGAAAGACAGTCTCGCAGACACAGGCGCACCCATGAAAGAATGTACGTACTGCCTTCCCATCTTCACTGAAAAACTCGCCGCCTATGGACCATAGGTGATTTCCATTGGGACATGCAGTCAAGGTTGCGTTTGCACGTTTGCTTGGGGGTCCTTCGACCACTTCCTCGGTTACCGTGTGGGCCTCTTCCCATTCGCGCCTTATCTACTGCGAGAGTCGTTGCATTAGATCGAGATCCGTAAGTTCCAGTTGGGAAGAGCAGACGAAACCTTGTCGAGAATGCTTTCTAGATCTTCATCATCGTGGTCCTCTGGGTTGCTCGTCTTGGACACTTTCTTTTTTTCTTTTCTTGCAGTCTTCTGAGCTGCCCTTTCCTTCTTGGCTGCCTTGGCAGCAGCCTTGTTGGTCCCCGACTTTTTGACCATGAATTGACGGTTATTATCGTCGAATCGGCCCCAGTGAGAAGTGATCGGCACGGTGCACGTGACCCACATCATGTATGTTATGTGCTGTCGGCACCCGCTGAGCTCGGCATCCGAGACATGCCACAGTCGACTACGCTGAATGAATCCCAACCCCAACCGACATATGCAAGCGTGCTTGGAATATCTGGCCCTGTTCCGAGATGGGTCCCGGTATCTTTCGTATGTAATGCTCATCAACTGGCCATTCAACCCATCTGAACATGAATTGTAGCTCGCAATATCTTCGGCTGCCTTGGTCGTCCCAGTTGTTATGCTGCGACGGTACAAAGCTGGTCTACGTGCAGCTGCCACGACCGCGCCTCGGCGGAGAGGGTCGGGCACTGTTATCATCCCGGAGTCGCGCACTCCGGGTCAGCCCGTAGCTCCTCCACCACGTATCCGTCGTCGTATGGACGCGTCTTCCTCGCTTCAGAAACTGCCATCAAGCCAAGGGTCACAACCATCGTCCTACGCGACTCCCCTCTCTAATAACACGCGTTCCGGCACAGCCGCAGCCACGGTATCGGGAGAACATGACAACTTCAATGGGCCGTCGTACACTTTGAAAGCACTCGCCATCGCGACAGCAATCGTCGCCGCCAGCGCGTCTGCCTCCATGTTCGGCGTCATGACATATCTTGACGTACACGATGTGAGTGCGCCCGTCCGATTGGTTACAATTTGCAACAGTCCGAGTGCCTAATGGAGCCGATGATCGTCGTTTGTTTCGTTTTCTGGGCCATATGCTTACCTTACTTTTGTAGACGTCCGAGTTCGCAGCACGCATGCGTCTCTGGGTCATAACTACCTTCCCCTTCCTCTCCAGTCGCATACACCGACAGCTAGAAGCGAAAGATCTCGAAGTTCTCACCCCTCTCTTTCCTGCTAAAGATGCAAATAGACTCTCCGACTATCCGCGATCTCCACCGGTATCCCCGGTGACACCGCCTTCGTCGTCCGAGATGCCAGTGCATCTTCATCATACCCGCCCTACGCACGAGGTCGCGGAGTCACAAACTCGGCTCCAGGCAGCGTATGACCGAGGGGGGTTCTACGCATTGGTTGAAGCGGCTATAAAAGAGGTCGAGGCGGAAGCAGAGACGGAACGCGTGCGAAGGGCTGCCATGGCACCGGGAAACGTGGCAGAACCAGGTACGGGGAAGAACGAGACTCGGGAAGCAAGCAAGTTACCCTAAGATCATTACGCGATCATAATGAGTGGATTATTGTATATGGACTATTGTATATGTACACTAGAAGACCAGACTGTTGACCCGCGCGCGTGATTAATTCAAGACCGGGTGAAGACGCTGTGCTGGCCAACACAAAAGAGCTGAAATTTATTTAAGACAAGCCTAGTTCCAGTGTTGGCGCCTACAATCCCCATTCCACTGCTACTACAGACACCATGATGAGCAACCAGCAGCGTAACGCAATGATATCCTCCAAACAAACGACTCGAGGAGTCGCGCTTGCAAGCGCACCCTCGTATGATCACCTCAAGCACGCCCCATTTACGAACGCCACAGGTATGACCACCTTGGTTTGGTAGAGGTTCACAAGGCTGAAGAGGTCACTCCAGCGACAGAAATCGTGCGGCGCATAAGTGAAGGAGAATGGACAGCGTCCCAGGTGCTCGAGGCCTACATAGCGCGTGCTGCCCAAGCACAGCACCAGACGAATTGTCTCACAGAAGGTCTGTCGGCTGTCGGATGTCGCTGGACTTGCTAATTATCTTCTGCGCTCCCATTGCTAGTCCTTTTTGAAGACGCGCGGCTCCAAGCAAGCCAACTAGACGAAGAATTTGCAACGACCAAAAAAGTTCGTGGGCGTCTGCATGGCGTGCCTATGAGTTTCAAAGATCAATGTAACGTATCGTTTGTTTGTCGTCGCCACTACCCCGGACTCACGACTTGTACTTGGATAGTTGAGATTGCTGGATATGACGCTACCATAGGGTTCACCCACTGGGCCAACAAACCCAGCACTGACGATGCATTCGTGAGTTCTCACTTACTTTTCTTTCCGAATCTCGTGGTCGTATATTCTAAAGCGTATCGGCATGCACAGCTCGTCTCACTATGCCGTGCAGAGGGTGCCATTATTATTGCAAAGACAAATGTCCCGCAAACCATGTTTGCCTTCGAATGCAGCAACCCGCTTTGGGGACGTACGCTAAATCCTTGGAATGCTAAATACACCTGCGGAGGAAGCACGGGAGGAGGTAAGTCTCGGGTTTCTCGCATGAAAGCGTCTTGCAACTGAAATGTTGCAGAGGCTGCTCTGTTGGCTCTGGACGGGTCTGCTCTTGGAGTGGGCTCCGATATCGGAGGCAGTCTCCGCATACCCGCATCTTACTGTGGGATATACTCCCTTAAACCTTCCACAGGGCGAGTGAGCTCCCACGGTGCCAAAGGTATGAACTCGGTTAGATTGGATGAGTTAGGGGTCATTCCTTGATGGCGTGCAGGTTGCAGGCCAGGCTTCGAGGCCATCCGTGTTTCATACGGGCCTATGGCAAGGTGAGCTACTGTTCACTTTGTGTGATCTTCCGAGCTTTGTTTTACGTCTTGTTAGGTCTCCGGAAGATTGCGACCTTTTCTCCCGTATAGCTTTTGGACAACTCGATCCAAGTCGCCGAGTCGCACCAGTTCCTTACCGCCCAGCTGAGTTGCCGAAGAAGTTAAAGTTCGGATACTATTTCTCCGGTGCGAAGGTTACGGTTTAAGAGATTTTTCTCTGATTTCCACACGTGATTCTCCCAGACTCGATTACCCGGTCTTCCCCTGCTACTGTTCGTGCTGTCCAAGAGACGATTGATGCGCTGAGGAAAGCAGGACACGAATGCGTTGAATTTTCAACTGCACTGCGTACGTCAACAAAGCTGCACGAGTATCTTGAGTGCCCTTGACGTAGTTGCTCTCAGCGGCCAGCGCAATGGAAGTGTTCGTAGGACTAGTTACATCCGACGGTTATAAGAGAATGCTATCCAACTTGGAGGGTGACCCTCAGGTGAGGGCCACTTCGTGTCCAGTCTAGTTTAGACGTTACCTTTGACCTTATTTCAGGAAGACAGCTTGTTCTTGTCTACTCTGGGGGCCAAAGTACCTGGTCAGTTATCTGCGAACACACTTCTATCCAAGTGGTAATCTCAGTGATGATTATAAGGCTTCGTGCGCAAGATTATGTGCTTCGTGGCTCAGACATTTATCGGAGATCGCATGTTTCCTCGGTTCTTTTCTCAAGCGCGTACGAAATCCGTGCTGGAGTTTTGCGAGTATACCAACCGCCGGAACGAAGTCGAAGAGGCTTGGTATAAGGAGGTGAGCCATCATTTCTGCGTTTCGTTCACCGCAGATGTAATGCCCGATTCTGCACACTGCTTAGGTCTGGGACACGTACCAATTCGACGGGATCATAGCTCCGGTACAAGCATTACCTGTTATACCCCACGGGTAAGACCAGTCCTGACAAAGTTCGGCGATACTAACGGGAAAACATCTAGCGCATGTGCATATCTATCCGGGATAGCTTCTACTACGGTATTGTTCAATGTCATCGACTCTCCCGTTGGAATCGTGCCTGTGACACGAGTAGACCCATCCCTTGATCAGTTGTCTCCCAACTTCAAACCTGGTGAGACGGGGGGTTCAACCATGTTCGAAAAATGGATGTATCAGAACGGCCCTCGTACCGTATACAACCCGCAGGAAATGGCGGGTATACCTGTGGGTGTACAAATCGTGGGAAGGAAATGGGACGACGAGAAGGTACTTGCAATGATGCACGTTGTTGACGAAGCGTTAGGGCCCAGAGGTTTTGGCCCGGGGAGCTGGGAGACAGGAAACAATGGTGGTATCTGACTTGCATGCCGAACTGATATTCCACCTGGACTGTTCTTACGTTGTGGCTCTCTAGGTACGACTCCCCCTGTCTAAGCACTAATCATCGGCGTCGACATGTACAAACCGTTGTACTGACGTTACCTCGTTCGATCGATCGTGTTATCTAACCCCGCGGAATGAATACCATCTTTACTAACTGGTACATATCCTACAGAGCGCAGGGAGGCCGAATCTCCTGCGGTTTAGGAGCTCGTCGCGTGACTTTTTCGTTCGTGCGCTCCATTCGAGCGTTGGAACCGTTCACAAGGCTAAGACTCCGGCGAATACCCTCGGTCCCCAATCGTCTATGCCAGCTGATTCGTGGTAGCTCGCAGGCACCAAAACAGAAATATAATTTCCGTCGTTCGTGGCTCAGTCACCACGGTATCATCACAGTGGGACCCCACTGCACCATTATCAGCATGGTAAACTGGACAATTTTCCGCATGCAGGCCCCTAAGCAAAATATGAATCCCAGTCTGGCAGCCGCAGCGTACCGGTAATGATTCATTCACAGCCTGCCACCCTTTGTCTGCATTGGGCGTGATGAAGTCCACGCAGTGCCCAACCGTAGCCATCTATCCTGTCACCGAATCATCCTTTGAACGTGTGTAATCACTTGGCGATGGTTACTACTAAGCTTTGATATGTGTGAATGACGTCCACCACGGGCACGGCCGCCAATGATTGATGACTTGGGAATCATTCTCATGCCCTCCTGAATCCTGATACATGTTCGGAAATGCGAGTAAAGCTTCTAGCGCGACCCCCTGTGCATACGCTTGATGTAGACTATAACCAGAAGGACACTGAGGAGGTTTCCCAGGTACAATGTGTCGGCGGGGCACGGAGGTCGTTCAAAGAAACGTGGTGCATAGGTGCTTTCGATGATGGTATTACAACAAACGTCACTGGAGCCCCAGCGACGCCACCTACGTCCGGTATCCTGAACTCGCCGTTTTTTTCTATAACTTTGCGTGCCCGTCGATAGTCCGACCGCAGATATGAACTGCGCAGCAACCTGAAAGGCATCGACCGCAGTGCACAAACGTGTTCGTCATAACACACCTCTTCCAGACAATTCAGCTCCATGAACCTTGCGATTGCGGAATCGGATAATAAAGTCGTTATCATTGAGTTCGAAGGGGTTGCTGCGCAATACTACGGGCACGTTCTCCACCCCGTCGACATTGCTGTCCCAGCCTTTGCCAAACCTGGGTCGAGTGAGCTGTGAGTGTGTAATGTAACACGAAAGACTTATTAGTAGTCGAGGACGTAAAGTCTAGCTCCCCGCTTGTCTCGTCCGTAGCATTCGCAAGGCGTGTAGGTATCCACTGCGCAGCTGCGCAGTCAAGTGTCACAGGCATGATCAACGCTGGTGCCGGCTTTCCGAGTCCAAGCTTCATCTGACCAAGACCACCGGGGTATTGAATGGGGCTAGCTGGTCATTATACTGGATCCTCGGATTGCAGGTCTCACTGGAGGGGTGTTCCAGAAATCTGTTCCCGGCCTGCTGAAACTTCGACCTCGCACGATCACCGGATCAGCGCCCAAGAAATCCGAGTATGCTGGTTCGTACGAATATGAGGTTGCCGTCTCCTTTACTTTCATCCACGAGCACAATTGTCAGTTGACTCGAAGCTTCTAATGCTCCCATATTCAGGCGTATCGAATAAATAAAAATAGGTGACCTCTTGATGGGATGGGGTTGAGATACGATAAGGTCGTTTATCTCTTTGCCACGAAGTCAGGTCTCGTCGGCGGTGGATTTAGTTGCAACGACACTCCTCCCGTCGGGGTCCAGCCTATCATCCACGAAGGTCGGTGGCAGTTCTCCAGCGCGAGTGCGACACAAATACGACCGGCGATATCCGGGCACCATAAAAACGACTTCGAAGGAGCCAATACCGTCCAAAACCCGCGAATCGATCGAGGGATCGGACACAGAAACGTCATTTCTCGCCCGTCGACATGCAAGGAAAATTATCGCATAACCCCACGCAGCACGTCCCCGATCCAAAAACGAAAAAGATGCGTAGTTTGTCTGTGTCGGCAAACCCTGTCCGTAGCACGCTGCGCAGTTGGGATTCACTCGCCAAGAGGACAATAAGTTTTCCTCGTAAGAAATCCACGGTGGCGCCAAACGCGAACTCGAGGCTTGACACGCACATCTTATCTCTTCCTGCACAGACGCAGCCGCAGCAATAACGTTACCCAATAATAGCTTCTCCGTTGTCGAGGTATCGCTATTCATACGGTCCAATGCAATGCCACCGCGTGGAATACTATGAATAGGCCCCAATGATTCTTCCGCGGGGTCTGGGAAGTGACGGTGTCAGGGGGAGGGGTTCCAGGCGTCCCAAGAGTGTTGCCTCGGTCGAGAAGAACAAAGGGGAAGACTACGGGGTACAACTGCTTGCTTCCATTCTGACGTATCCGACGTTTATCCGGTGGTCCCGTAGACGGAAATTGATGATACGTATCACCACGAACTGGTCGAGGGAATATCGATACACATTGTAGCACGGAGCTAGCGAACTACAATACATAGGTGCAATCATAATAACACAACTTCGATGTGAAATCCATGCGACTGCGCGTGGTCCATAATTGTCTTGAAGAAATGCAACGTCATCAAACCCAATATCACAGAGAGCCTGCCGCTCTGGCAGTGACACATTCGCAGAAGTCCTTCAGACTCTGCTCGTCATCTTGTAGTAAACCAGGTGTCGAGGCCGCTAGGGCTGCATGAGGAACGTATCCCTCCGACGTATTGAGTACGGCATACCCGCAGCCGCCATCGTCCACCACCACCTCTTTCAACTCTGTCAGCTCCTCCTTCAGCTGTTCCCAGATGGTTGCCCATCTTCTGATGGGAGTTGCCATGCTCTGGACGTAGTTCACACAGGACCTCATTTCCAGCTTCTTGAGCGTATTCTTGTGCCGCAAGATAAATTCTTCCACGCCGTCTGTGGATGTGGCGTGGTCTAGAACGATGTTCTCCAACACCAGACTTCTGAGGGAAGGATACGTGTGCGTGCTGAACTGGGTGGAGGGACTATGATACAGCCCACGGGGGCTCTTGATCTCGAGCGTGGCCAGACGCTCGTTTGGAACGGGTAGGAGGGCTTGCACAGAGCCATTGAGTGTTTTGGATCCCGACCACGCAAAGAGCTCGGAGTTGGAGACGACGGATATGGAAAGATGTGTCAGGGGGGAATCCTTCAGCGAGCGCACGAAGTCGTAGCTAGCTGCTGGCATCAGGACGACGTTATTTAGGGTGAGCGAGCGGATGCCCGGATATGGAGAGGGGGATGACGAATTGTTTTTCATAGCATGGTAGACCGAGTGGAGGACAGTGAGTTGGCGACTCGTGAACCAGAAGGGATGTTCGCGAGTCTCGACCCCGGACTGGGATATAAATGACGGCCAGAAATTGAGCGTCACCGATTCGAGATTGGGCAGGCTGGAGAGGGTAGTGAATGTTTCCGTCAAGGCTTCCTCGAGCTCCGCGATCTCGATTTCATCACAACAAGCTGATAAAGTGACGGTGGGTCAGATCTTCAATCAAGGACCGAGGTGAAGATGATCTCACCCTCTGCATCATTGGAGCGGAGTAAAAGAAAGGGATGATTATCACGGGGATCGTATACGACCTCATGGATAAACTGTGCGAGGGAGGGGGATGCAAAAATCTGCATGACGTTTTGGGCGCTCTTGACGCTGTTCCCGATACATATTCTGCGGAAGAGGGTGGGGTCGACGAGGTCCCGACATGTCGAGTTGACAGCACGGAGGTGGAAGAGGTCAGGAGTATCGGAGACGTTGTCTACGATCTCCTTAACGAGCTCAATGGGAAGGTTATGCATGGCTGCCAACTCGATATGGGTGGGGTGTGTGATAGTCACCGTGTGGGGGCATCCTTTATATCTGTGAACGCCCCGGGACAAGTAGCAGTTTCTCAAAAGAAGGAAAAAGCCCACAACGTACACACGGCTATGTCATCATACCTTTCAGATTGACGCCCGGAGCCTCGCCTTTGATATCTCCTTCCGTTTTGGGCGTCGGCGAGGTCTGCGTCAACTGGGTTTTATGTAAGCATTGGGCCATCGAGATTGCATTTCACTTCCTGTTAGAGACGATACCCACTCACGAGACCTGCCAGTCACCACAACGTTCCTGGGTAATTATGTACCGAGTAGCCTCGGCAGGTACAATGAACATTGGCAGACACCTGCTATCCCCCAGGTTCCTAAGTTTTTGACATGAGTTCCCATCTCAGAGCTTGACTTTTGCGTGGGGGGGTCGACTGGCCGGAGGACGCCGCCGCGTGTGAGTGCCTTCGCTCGTCCGTGGGAAACTTCCCGATCGAGTCGTCTCCTGGACGACTCCTTCCCAGTCGAAAATAATTACGATACCCTCACCACCCGAGTGGGTCGGCTATTAAGCAAGTGAGGTGTTCTCCACTCTGGTGTGCCACGTGCGCGATTCATGGACCGATTGGGCAAGTGTGACGAACCCACACGCAGCAGTCTCATCATCCATCAGTCCCAACTGCTATCCAAGACTCCAACAATTGCACAGTCTGAGGCGGATGCGGAAACTGTGTTCTAGAATCGAAACACGGGTGCGATTTCAAACGTCCTGTTTTAAACATATCAGCCGCATCTTCTCAAGGCCCATCACGATTTGTATCATTCCCTAATCAACCTCGAGCAGTGACATTGGGAATCGCGAGAGAGAAACAACCCTTGTTGCTAGCAGTCCGCCGACAAAAGAGGTCCCCGAGGAAATACCGATGGATGTTCGATGTCAGTGAGCGCATCCGCGCCCGCCAACCTGCATGCCTTCTTTCTTCGAGAACTCCACGGAAAACGTCCGAGGAGTGACCAAGCACGAAGCCTACCTTGGACATGTGGCAATACATTATATCCAGTAAGATGTTTCAACCCCTGTGATCCCTCCTCGCTGACCTATCACACATCCGTATACTGCGTACGGGCGATGAAGGCGCAGGGTATTTGCCAAACTGCTTCGAAAGAAAGTTGCCAGCCAGACACTATCGCGAGATCAACCCCTTGAATGATACTGTGCCGGGTGCCGGTACACTCGGAGATTGCAGAAACCGTACAGGTATAGATTGAGAAAACATTAACACCAAGTAGCCTAACAATGGCGGAGAGGGTTTCCTGTGGCGGGCGCATCGCCGTGGCTAAGCTAACCCTGATTGTGTCCGTGCAACTTATCCCGCCAAACACGCTAGCTCGTTACGACCTACTTTCGTGTTGGTTCTCTCAGGTTTACCCCGTTGCTAATGAACACGAAAATCACCTCATCGTTTGACAGAAGTGCGATAACGGGATTCCACCAAGTTCTCGCCGCGTTTCGTTGCTCTCCTGACTGACGTTACCAAGTTTTTCCGAAGAAGGTTTGGGAAATGGACACCATCGTCGGACCAGTTAGTCCACCCTGAACCCCGAAACCGTGTGCCTAGAGCCAGGCTGCAATGATTGGGTCTAAACAGCAGCTTTGATAAAATCATTTTCACGTCCGGTCAACTTACCTGTGCACAACGAGTGACCACTTACTCAAGGACTAGTATAGCTTTCCCTCGTTCCCCTCCTGACCAACATGATATTATGATTGTGGCACGAGATGTGCACTATCCCTCATTCGAGGGTTTTTCATCAGCCACAGGAATGGAAGACCAAGCAGTGGCGTCAGGAGAGACACGATATCAAAGACGCGCACAATTTGATTGCGTTCAGAACATCAGGAAAGTTGAACAGCTGGTCATAGTATGTTAGTATTCTGTTCGTGGCAGAGAAATGGTGGTCTCAATAGTACGTCGCACTGACACCCAGACACCTCGTCACTCGTCGAGGTCCTGCCCAGTTTTCCGAGTCCCCTGGCTACCGAGAGCCGAATAAGCTTAGCAGTGAACGCCACGACTTGGCAGACTCAAAAAGTGAGGACTCGGCAACCGGCGCGTGAACTCTGTCCAAACACTACCACCGGGTACATACTTACCACCTATGAGAGAAATTCAGACTCATTTACATTTGCTGCCACTCAGAGGTCCCTTAATTTTTTGAAGGGCAGGGGGGGTCACAGGAACAACAGGAACGCAGGTTTGTCCCTTATGTGTACTTCAAGTGAGGTTCAGGTGACACCTGTCTCCCAGTTGACAACGTCATAGCTGATTTGGTCCTGGGATGGACATTTCACTGGGAGATGACCTGCCCTGGGGTCTCCCCTTCCACGGTTCCAGAAAGTTTCTGTACAAAGCGCGTACGGGACCCAATGCTCATTTCTTACTGGGTTCCTGGAGCACGAACAGCAATCCAGAGCGCAGTGGTCCGTGCCGGTAACGTACGCATAACAAAGAAAGGGATTGTTTAGGAGGTGCGTGGCGTCAGGTTTTCTTACGCTACGGCACGCCCACTTCCGGGATGGTCGTTCCGTGCAGGTCACAAGGGTATATCATATCAGACCTTACCGAATCTCCTCTGGCTTCACAGCTACACAGCACCCGTTTGGAACGTTGGGCAGCCCAGCTGATTTGATTATACACACCGTGAATATGTTCGATCATCATCTCAACGGATCATACAAGCAGCCACACCTTTCTCATCTGAATCAGCATGTTTGCTACCAAAGATAACGATTGCTTCCGTTTCTGTCCTCCAAACTCAAAGTTCACGTGAGGATAACCTCCCTCTGGAGACAAAAGCAGCATGCCTCTTTATGACGTGCGTGTAGTATTCTCTCGGCTTGTACTCATGGGGGAGACGGAGTCGCCGTCGTTGTGATGGGCAACTGGGTTGCTTTTGCGGCGGTTTTGCGATATTACCTATGGATGATGATAGAGTATAATATGGCCGGCCAATCACGCTGTTGCGTGTGTGATACAGCTTGGATATCACCACAGGCTTGTTCCTCCAGACTTGTACAACACCACTGAAAGTGCTGTTTCAATATACTTCTGGTCATCAGGCGATGGACCAAGTTGAGAATTTCAACCTATTATTCGTCTGAATAATGTTAAGCTTGGTGCAGTGCGTGCCATGCAGGTCGCCATCGCCGTCTCCCGGGCCGGCCCTACGTGGTAAGTATACAGGTAGCTACTAATATGAAGGCATCAAATCGTTCAATCGTCTTCGACGGTTATTAAAAACTTCAGACGGAGAACCTAAGATAAGAAATCGACGGACAGTACGACGGTAGGTGGCAACTGCTGGATGCAACGGAGAGTATGATCGAACGAGGTACCACACCCCGCAACCCAAAAGCCAACATATTAAATGTGGCTGGCTACGCATCTTGATCAACAGATTCACGTGAAAGGTTCCAGGGGTTGGTGCGGTAGGATAGAATACGTCAATCCTTCAACCCTCTAATTCTACCCCTCGCTGACAATCCCTCTATCTCCAATGAATTAATACCACTCCTGTTACCTCGTTTCCAAGCTTCGACAAGAGCCTTTGCTTCCACTGGGGGAATACTTGAATCCGCCGTACCCACTGTAACATGTAGGATTTCTCTAGTTCGGCGAGGAAGTTGCGAAACGAGGGAGGATCCCCATTGACCAGCATCCGCACCCGCATTACCATCGGATTCTGTCGCTAGCTCGAGGTCCTCGACGACAAGTGCCATCACTCTGTCGTTCCACAGAAGATATGCAAGATTGAAGGCAAAGAATGGAGGCCGGGGCATACGGTGCAGAGCTTCACATAACTGCCAGATGAACAAGTATTCTGGAAGATTCTTCCGATGAACGATTGTGATATGAGGTCGATCAGTGACACGCTTGTTCGCAACCAGCTTATGCCAAAAGGCCTTCCCAACCTCGGGAACTTCTTCAGCTTCATCGAGCCGCGCACCGATGATTTCGTGGAGATCGAGTTCAGGCAGTATGCCGAAGTATCGCGGTTCAAAACCCTTGGCCTTCTTGCTAGTGGTCTTCTTGTTACTGGTCTTCGTTTTAGGCTCATATTCTCTGGCAATTCGAACAGCCTCGTCGATACGTTCCTGGGTAGGCTTTTCAAGGCCTAGAATCTGAACGCATCCGTCCACTGCACGAGAGACAGCAGCATCCAGCGAATCATCAACCTCCATCTCAATACTGGCATCCACCTCGTTGTCGCCCAGTTCTTCACGGCTTCGAAGGAACTCCCAGATGACGTCTTCGTGCGATTTCGTTTCTACATCTGCATGTAAAGTCTGATGTCTGTCACCTCGCGACAAAATCCTATCCCCACATAGACGGTGGGTCATAGCTGGAGGTTTGTCGAGGCTCCAGTTGAGTGCCAACAGACCTGCAGGCGGATTCGTCTTGGAAGCGACCTCCTGCAGGGCTTCCCGGTGTTGTCGTAGGTGATTGTTTCTTTTTCAATCGGATTCGCCATGAAACGGTCTATTACACGCGGGTCGGAGGGAAGCACTTACTTGTCAGCGATTACCACATCGTGGTCCTTGAGAAGCGCAGCGACATTCTTTATGAAAAGCGCAGCGGGCTTCTTGCCGTGTACATCGTCGCTCTGCGTGTGTCCGAACCCAAAGAGGTGAGCCAACGCCACTGACACTGCGGTTTTCCCTATTTTCGGGGTTCCATCAGAAAACTGTCTACTCGCACGTAAAGTGACTCACCGCATCCGGGTATAGCGACAGGAACGATGATGGTCTTGCCAAACTTCGCCCCTTGTGGCGCACGGCCATGCAAGTCTTGCAAGTCTTTCGCCCCTTCCTTGCTCTTCATCCACTCCAAAAACCTTTCCCGAGTAGAAATAATGCCCTTTCCTTTGTTAAATTCCGAGAATGCCGCGCGATTCGTTTTGATTTCTTCTTTGACCCACTTGACATACAACTGCGTCTCCTGACGCTTCAGTTTCGATTTGGGAATGTTCGCTTCACTTAGGGAACCCTTTGCTGAAAGCAAGATCTTGGTGACTTCTCTCCAATCTCTGTACATCATATATGGTTCATCGAATTTTACTTTGAAAAAGAAGGAGGAGCCTGTCGGATATGGTGGTCGACGGTCCCGTGCCGTTGAGCCAGGCTTGGGGTCGGTGATCTGGGTTCGCACGACGAATCCCTCGAGAGGTTCACCATTCCATTTTCCGGTCTTCGCGACCTCATCCGTGAACGTTCTCACCTCGGATATCGAGGATAACGAGAGCGTGGGTGTCTTTATGAATCCCCACTCCTCCGCGAATGCATCGACGACACTTGACGGGAGGGTGCGGAAAGCTTTATGCGATTCGTTAATGCCATGCAGATGTAAGCCCGTCTTTTCCGGTGGATAGGCCAACACATGCTCTTCAAAGCTGTCGTCGCAGAGCTACGGCAAAGTATGAACAAGTCCGTTGGCTTCTACTTTCGTCGACGTACCTCTGCCACCGCCGTCCATCTCTTTTCCCATAGGACGGCCGCCAATTGCTCTTCTGTCTTTCCCTTGTCAGCGAGGTGTTTCCTGAGCCATCGATGACCTGCTTGTGAATGGGTCTCTTCTACGCTTTGCAGGGGTCCGAGCGCATGCTTTGACGATACGATCAACTTCGATGGGGTGATGGGGGCGATGAAGATGATGCATCCGTTCGATTTCAGCGACAGCGTGTAGTCAGGTCCTGTATGAAATTGCATGGAAGACCACTACGTTTCCATCGATATGAGGGGCAGCTAAGTCAGGCTAGGGGCAGGCCACGCGAGCCGAATGCACTCACATCCGTCCAGGGGACCTCTCCGATGTTGAAGAACTTGTCGTAGCCTCGAGCGACGATCTGATACCGGGGTTCCTCCCCAGGTTCCGATGGCAGTTGTCGGGTGAACAAACCTCTTGCCAAGGTAGGGAACGGGGAGGGAACATCGTAGTACTTGAACTCGTTCATCTTCCAGCTTGTGACCGTGATCGACGGATCTGAAGGTGCAGCATATTCATGTGCACGGACTAGCTTTGGAGATTTCTTGGATAGTCGATAAAGAGCAGAGACGAGATTCGAATCCTCTTCGTTAAACGGCGATTCCAGCATCTTTGGGGGTGACCAGGCAGGGATGAGGTTGAGTCTGAACCGGCATAAGTGCTCGAGTTTGAAGTTGACGAGTCCTAGTCAGGATCGATCCGAGTCAGATAAAATGTCGATATCGACCACCATGAAAAATGCTGTACCATTCCGATTCATCCAGCTCGTCGTTCGTCACCGACACGAGGTGTTGTCGTGTATTTATCTTTTCACGTCAAGCAGCCCGTATCCTCACACTCGACGACGACGACAAGGGCACTCGTTCATGGACAACTTTTCCTACAAGGACAGCATTCGTGCTGCATTCGCCTCTTGCTCGTCATGTTTCACTGCTGCGTCGTCCTCGAATGCGACCGCGCAGTCTCCTAATGCCCCCCTTTCTCGTTCGAATACTCCAGGCTCAAACGACCTCGAACGCCTACTGAGAGACGCAGACTCGGACGCGCTATCTCTGCACTCTAACATCGGTGCTTCCCCTCGCCGCAGGGCAAGGCAACGCAGACGTCCCAAATTCTCCCTTACGCTCTTCGGATATACTCTCTTTGGTCGACCACCAATATATTTATCGGATGACGAGGACGAAGGAGAACAGGACCGTCACAGGACTTTCACCACCACATCCTCCTTCACATTCGACTCCGATGCTGCACCTTTAGATGCCAACGCCATCGAGCGGTTAACGTCTCCTGATCATCGCGCAAATGTTCAGAGAGAGCTGGAAACGCACAGGCGAAACGAACAGGAACGGGCAGCTCGGAAGGCCCAGCGTAGGGCTCGTCGCGAGGAACGTAAAGCCAACGCGCAGGCTTCTGCAATGGCACTTTCCAGCGGAGCACCTGCAGAAGAAGACGAGTTTGACAGATCTCGGTGCAGCAGTACCGCACCGAGCGTCGGCGGGGTAGAGGTGTTGTACCCCACGGACACCGGGTCAAACTCTGGTGACGCAGACGACGCAGACTTGGGAGCGGAAACCTACGTGCGAAGGAAGGGCCAAGCTCACGGACGAAACGGGTCAACCTCGGACTCGAGATCGCGCACGTCAGCCTCTGTTTCCACTGGAGATGGTGGTCATGCCCCAGGGAACGTTCTCTCCGTCTCCCAATCCGTCCCCTATTCACAGACCGTGATGCAACTCCCAGATTTACCGCAGAAAAAGGCTCGTCGGTCATCTAGAAGAACTTCCCTCATCTCCTCGTCCACTACCTCCCAGTCTACTTCTAATGCACCGTACACACCCCCTTCTCATGCCGAGTTTGTTGCTGTGTCACCTCCTGTTGCGTCATTCCCCATACCACAGGAACGGGAGGAAGGATCTTATGCGCACAATCCAAAGAGAGACAGCAGAGATTTCCCAATTACAGGATTATCTGGCAACCGGAAACTCAAGTCGAAGGACATTGGGACTTTTTTATCTGGTATGAAAGATGTTTAGAAAGAGACCCCACTTTAGTTTCGCCATTCCATGACCCGTATTTCCTTATCCCACATGTCTTCACTTTGTACGGATACGAGTGTGTGCAGCCCCGACCCCTCTGCTTAGTCAGCGGAGCAAATGCATTTGCAGTGGCAGTGCTGCACCGCCACTGCAAATTTCCGGGAATAAACTGACTTTACATCTCCCTTTACTTGTATGGTTCTCGTACAGGGTGTATCCCGCTGTTAGCATTCTACCAGTTATGTGTGTCTTGACTTACGAGAGTGCGTGACGGATCGATGCCTTTATGATGACGTTGCCGGTTCTGGAGGTGGCGGGAGTTTCACTTCAGCACACGAACCAATGGCTCTCTTCCACAAAGCGTTCGTTTCTGTCATGGTCGTCCTGTCGCCGATGATGATGAGTCCCAGTCTTGCTCGGGTCCACATCACGTTAAGCCTCCTATGGTCCTCCACAAACCCGATCTCCCGACTCGCGTTGCAACGGACTGTACAGAAAACAATGATGTCGCTTTCTCTGCCTTGGAACGAGTCGATTGTAGCGCAGGTGACAGACGAGGGGAGTCCCTCCTTGAGCATGGTGACCTGCCTGGTGTAGGGTGACAGAGCAGCAATAGACAACTTCGGTTTGTCCTCCCCTTCTCTAGCGGGCGACTGCAACATGGACACGATGCGAACAGCCAATTCGGTCTGGCCTTCGTTTCCTTTGGAAGACGATCCCATGGTCTCTTCCGTATCACACTGCACGAAAACAGTGGGGATGATGCCTGTAGACTCAACCACGCGTGGCCAAGGGAAAGCCGTAGTGAGCAGAACGCCAAGGACTTCCTCACTATCCTCAATATGAGATTGTAGTTCGCCGTTGTAGAACTCGTCCGACGGGAATTGAGCCAATTCCTTCGGGAACCGATACTGAACCTATAGAACTGCGTCAGAACACGCTCCCCAAAACCGACGGACAACACTAACGTTCAACATTGTCTTAACGGTACCGGGATGTGAATCTGCAATGTACAGCCTCTCCATGAGGGACACATCGTATTCCAGAGCTTTCCCCATGGGTTTCACAGTGGGCCGCAACTGGACGCTGTACACATAGAAGATGATGAACTAAGCACGCAAGCCATTCGTTGTGACAACCACATACTGATCTCCAACGAGGACTACCCTCTCACTGCCCTTCACCAGGGGAATGAGAGCGCAAGGCTCCGTAATTTGAGATGCTTCGTCAATAAGTACTGTGTCGAAGTTCACTTTACGCAGTGTGCCAAGCCCAGCACCAGCACAAGTCGTAAAGACGATCCTCGCTGCGTTCACTCGCTGCTGGGCTTGTTTTTGTAATCTGTTATTTTCATGCACGTCTCCACCAACTCTGGCATCAACGGTATAACTTTGAAGTGCCTTGTTGACCTTGGAATGATCTGTGGCGACTCGCAGAATCACGTCGTCCGGTAGCAAATTGTCCTGTTGGTTCACCTTCAAGAATCTTTCAAGGACGTTATCGACCGCTACGAACACAGATATGAATACAGTGTGAACAGGCGCTAAGACGCCGTTACCATTGTGAGTGGACGCCGTCATGAGAATCTTGCATTCGCCAAATTTGCGTAAAAGATAACGAAGAATCTGAACGACGACTGTTGTTTTCCCAGTGCCTAGACTTGTTGTTCAGAGGTAACAAGCATCAAGCAGGCAGATCTGGTACGAACCTGGGGGTCCCCAGATGAGTGAAAGCGGGGCCATGCACGATCTGATGGCAGTGACTTGACTTGCATTCAAGCTTTCTGCGTCCGGAATCTCCTCTTCCTCAGAATCGTTGCTAGCCTCACCATCAACTTCTTCAGGTGAAGGGGTCATCACGATGGTGTTGTAAATACTGCAACACTCTTCACGTTCGACCGAAAGACGCGTCAATGCATCTATCATCGCTTGCGCGGTCGCTATGGAAAGATAACATTAAACTAAGAGTGAATCAAGAACAGAACCGTACCTATGCTTCCTGCATCATATATGTTCCACTGCATCTCTGACGCCTCGGGCGGTAGAGAGTGGAATAACTCCACCGTCAACTCTCCACGGGTGGCTTTAGTGATGATGCCATCATTAACTGCCTGCTCGACCCATCCGTTTTCTGGCTTTGACATACACCGCAGGCGGACATGCGAATGCAGACGGATGGGAACGTTCATATCCACTCGTAAATGTATCTTTGCCTCTCTGCCTTCCCCGGGAATGACACGCTGCACTGGATAGGAGCCCTGGATTCGGCGCGGCCGGCCATTTTCATCGCAAGGACACGTGTCGGCTGCCTCTTCCGCACAGTCAAATGCCACAGCAAGAGCATGCTTGTGGAAGTGAGCTATAGCATTGTCGGTTTCCCTAGTGGCCAACCTGGATTCATGCAACACGAGAAGCACTTCTTGGAACAGATTTTTCGGTCGGATGCTCAGTGCAGCCAACATGAGCAACCCGGTATACTGGTCATTTTGCAGGTCGTTGATTGATCGCGCGATCTTTTCTAAACCGACAAGGGTAGCGATGCCCAGGTCATTCGCTGAGCGCAGTATAGCCTCGACGATCGGAGTACACATCATGGCAAGCGGCTCGGGAAGCTCCATGTCCTCGGTTGGTGGATATGCCTTTAGTAGAACGTATACCAGGGGGGGATGTTTATCAATCCAGGCTCCGACATTGGGACGAAGAGGAATTGAGTTGATGGTAAAGCCGAAACTCCAGTACAACTCGGTATAGGCCCGGTGCTGCAGGGAAAAGTTCAATAAGGTTTCCAATTGTTCCTGCGTGAGATCCGATAGCAATTCCCTGAAATGATCCTCCGATTGTCGGGGTACAAAGAGCTCCTTCAACCATCCCGGACGGTCCGTCCAATCAACAGCTTTCAACGTTCTCAACTCATAGGATGTCAGGTCTCTTTCGAAACGGCGAACATATTGTTCAGTGTCGACACTTCACCGACGATGAATGATTGTCAGTGTGTAACGAAGAGGCTGGGAGGGAGACTTACTGTTCGAAGTACACATCGAAGCTTTGATGTGCAACCCTGTCTCTGTTAGAGATGACGTGGATTTCCATCGCAACCACCGGCGCCCGTTGCAGTCTGCCCAGTTGCTACGAAGATCGCTTTAGTGTTGCTGGTACGAAATGGACAACGATGAAGAATTGACCTTCTGAACTCTTCCCGAGATCTTTTGTAAGGCAATACTCGCGATGACATCCTGTTGAGTTTCTCGCGGTGGGCGAGAAAGCCAAACAAATGTGTCCGCTATGGCTTTGTTATATAACTGGAAGGTCCGGTCATCGCAATGCAGTTTGTAACCGGTGGTGCATGGCCGATAGTTAGCCATTGAAGAAGATGCCTTGGGCATAAACGAGCACACGACGACGTTATCGCTGACTTCGGGGTCTGCATCCTTCACTTGGGGTTCTTCATCCCAAGGAATTTCCCCTCGGATGAAAATCCCGACAGCGAACCTATCGTCCGTCTTGTATATGCAAGGTGATTAAGTGGCAGCGGTAAACGTGGAAGGACGTGAGCTTACCTTCAGCACAAGGAGTTTACGCGTGAACTGAACCAAAGCAATCTTAAGGTACTGGAAAAATGTAGCAGGAGAGTTTATTGCGGAAGAATACAATCGCTGCATGGAAAGAGGACGATCAAGGTGACGTTGTTGAAGATCCCTCTGCGAAAGGATGTCGGAAGTCATCAGTGAATTCCACAAGCGTCGGTGTTCCATAGGTGAGAGAGCAAGGGTGCTACTGATGGCATGCTTTTCGTGCGGTGCTAGTGCACCAGTATCAAGGTGTGCAAGGTAAGGCTTCAACTCTTCAGCGGTCATAGAAAACTTCCTTGCAAATGCCAAAGCCATGTTGAATAACTCATATTCTGACACAGCGTTTGGTTTGGTTCTGAACAACTCAGCAAGTAAGTCTGCCGCGTCATCTGCAGAAGTAGTGTCAGTGTCCAGGTCTATAGCCCCAATTTGGCCAAAATTAGCGTGATACTCCTTAGCAGCTTCGGAAAGGATATCCAAGATGTACTTTCCCTGAGGAGTGGGTGGAGTTAAGAGTCTGTCTGGAATCTTGACTCTAGCTCCATCCACTGCCTGGGAATGAAGGGCGTTCAATTCCTGACACTCGGCACTCATCGCGCCCTTTGGACTAGCCCGAATCCATTGCTGATGTAACTTCACTACTTTCGCAAGCCCTGCACTGGGAGTCGGACATCAGGTATAGAGATGTCGATAAAAGCGTATGGACTAACTTGTTGTAGGAAGCAAAGTGGTTAGCCAAGTCCGTTCTCGTGACGTTTCCACCGGGACGTTCCTTGTTGGGAGGATAATCATAGGACTAGGTATGGACAGAAGCCAATCAATCATGCGATCGTCAGTATGAAGGAAAAACCTGCCTCATGAACACGTGCAGGGACTAAATCCGGGTCCCAACAGACGAAAAACTTGTCACCTGTACCCTATATGAGAGGTAATTCGGAGAACAATGAGGGCCCACCATCCAAGTCGCCGCCGCTACTCATTGCCGGCGCAGCTTGATGTTTGGGTTTTGCCACTGAAGCGAACACGATACAGTCAACCAAATGTGACAGACGCCGATTATCGACTGCTCTGAGCTTCAAACAATCACCTGCATAGCGTCAATGATGCAACGAGACTCGGAGCCTAGTCTGTGCAACTCACCCGGATGAAGACATGGATTCCTCACGACCAGAACGTCTCCATTGATAAGTGTCGAAGCACCAGTCCTGGAGGTGATACGAACATAGACTTGACCTTCCTTTAACACTTTGAAAGGATCACAAACTCCATATAGTAACCGTGACTTGTGGATAATCATTCTTGCCCTAGGTTTATCGTTTTTCAGGAACTGCGACACCTCGGATATCTGCGCCTTGCGGATGTCGCGGCTGACTGCCTCGTCATCAAGACCGTCTAAGAGTACGCGTTCCGCGAGCTTGTAATTGTCTAGGGTAGACACAAAATCAATGGCTTTCGTCACATCCGTCGACGCCTCTTCGATCCATCGCAAATATTCTCGTTGCTTGGCAACGAACTTTTCGTCCGTGATACCGAGACTGGAGAGTAGGACTATAACGTCGTTGTTGAGCCGGCCGAAAGCATACGGTTTGGAGTACCCAACGACCGAAAAGGAGTGGTCTTGCGTAGTATTAAATTTTTTCATACTTTTGCGAAATTCGGCGAGGCAAGTTTTCTCCTTGTCCATCTCGGGATGCACCATGAGTACGCCTTTATAACCTAAGTAGCTGAGGCACTTGACGTCAGGACGTTCACACTAGTAGCCCAAAAACCATAGCAAGCGCACCGAATCTGGAACACGCTTGGAGTATACCGCTGGTTACGAAAGACGATCTTTTTCGCTTTGCTGACTTGGATAGCAAAACGTTTGGCCATCAGTCCGCAACCGTCGGAAAAAACGGTACTAGAATTTTCGATATCAGGAATGTCTCTGACCCATTTGGGATCCAATTGGACGTCAATTTCAGCTGCAGAGAACAAAAGGCCAATACGTTTGGCCCCTTTCATAGACGTTAAAAGTCGACAAAGGACCGACAAATGAGAAAACCTTCACTTTTTGCAGCACTCATTATCTTGCCGAAATCACCCATCTGATATATCCTGTCGTCCAGTTCAGCATCGTTATTAGCTTCCCTCATAAAGCACGTCCTGCTTCGCTGCAATTGTGTTAATACGATCGCCAGTAAGCACTAGCAATGGCTTACCAACTGACTGTTGCTATGGTGGTAAAAAGCGATACGATGTATCATTGATGAACAGACCCGCTTTCATCAACCTATTTATGTATTCTGCTATGATCTTCAGGCCACCCTGGGGGAACCGCAGTTTCTCGAAAGACACCAGAATGAACTTGTCCGGATCATCGCTGTGTAGAACGCGGTTACTCGGAAACTGGAGCATGTCTAGGGTAATTGCCTCAGGCGTGAACCCGATGAATTTGCCGAAAATCCGATTGTCGTCCCTTCGCCTCCTCGAGCGGGTGAGATGTGCTTGGGGCACATTGAAGTGCCATGTGTCCTGATCGTGAGGAAAATTTGCAAGAAGGGTATACATTGAGCGTCAAGCGATGTTCAAGGAGTATCGGTCAGTGAACGTAGATGTGGTTGTGGTTGTGGAGGATGGGTTTTGCATGTGGCCACGAGTTCAGACTGATTCGGATACGTGGTCCAGCCATCGAAGCATTTGGCATGCATCTCGACTTCTCTGGTGCCTTTATGAGTCATGGTCCGGATTGACGCCCAAATCGTTCTTTGTACGGCCATCCAGCAAGTGCGACTGCACGCCAGAGACAAATGTCACCCGTTCAAGTGTACGTGATAGGCCCATCGTCCACCGGAAAGACTACGCTCTGTAACGCACTCGCGAAGTCCGTGGGGCTGTCTACGAGATGCTACATCACTGAGGTGGCACGCCAAGTAATGCAGTCGAAGGGCTATACAAGGGCAGACGTGGGCAGGATAGAGATGCAACAAGCCATCCTGCTGGCACAGTTGGAGAAAGAAGCTAATGCGTTTGCATGCGCAAGGTGGGGTAACAGTGAAGGACTCATCCTCAGCGATCGTTCTGGCATCGACCCCATCGTCTATGCTATTATGACCGCGAAGGATGAGGCCGAGGCACATCAGAAGGAGGACGTGCTGGTCAACATACCTGCATTCCAAATGGCACTCCGTCGTTACAAGGAGGCCATCTTCCTCCTTTTGAACCCTGTGGAGGAGTGGCTGGTGGACGACGGCGTACGGAGCTTGGACCATCATGAGCGCTGCATCAAAGTGTTCCGTCAAGTGCTCGATAAATTTGGGATCCAGTACCAAGAGATGGGAGCGGAAACCAACAAGATCGAGGATAGAGTACGGTTAATGGAGGAGCGCATAGTACTGGCCCACCGGCCGCATGTCTCCCAGATGAGAGAGACGCTAGCAATTCGACCCAGGGTCAGTGAGTCTACTTCAGCATGTTGTGCCAATACTGAAGGCCAACACCCAGTCACAAATTTGGAAGTAAGTGATTTGTTCGCGCAACTGCAAGTGAGCTGACGTGGAAGGGCAGGACCTAGGCAACATGGTACACAGCATCTTGAACTCTTGTCTATGTAATAGCTGAAACCAGTGTGCGATCCGCTGTGAGCGTGGAATTGCAGTTACAACCAATTGGTTACTCGCAAAGTCTGTCAGGATGGTCCACGTGTGCGCAGAGTTGCACGTTGGAATGAGCATGCACACGATGATAGCGAGAGAAGTGAGGAGGGAAGTTAACGGCATCCGGAACCACAACATACCAGATGAAGGCGATGCGTATTCAGGAATCGGCCGTGAGTGGTTGTTCTGGTGGTATCCACTCAAGACCCATCATAGAGCCGGCCTGCCGACACATTCGAAACGTGGTAGTTTTCCATCAAAAGAGCATCAATCAAGCGTTGTGAAAAAAGTAGGAGCATCAGACTACCCTGGCAGTGATGCTGTGACGTGCTCCACCCTGCTGCGGACCTCCAGTCTTGCAAGGTCATGGCCAGCGGGAGTTCCTCTCCACATCATGGAATAGCGAGATTACTAACCGATCTCGAGTAGTTGTTACGAGGAACGAGTTGATATTTCACGTACTTCTTCACCTTCAGGCGCACCCAAAAAGAGATCACACCAATGCTCTTGGATCCCAAACATTGCCTGCTGATCCACTGCGCAGCCAAGATTTGTTGCAGGTGATGGAAATCTTCCATATCGTCTGATGGGGTGGAGTCATGATTTCCCCTTTAAATCAAAGCAGGACTGCTTTGCGGTCTGATTGATACCCCCTTGTAGATCCGGCTGCTGCTCTATCCACACCCCATAGCAAGTGTCAGCGAGTTCCCTTTATCGAAGTTACCTGTTCATCATGGACATCCCAAGTGGTTTTGGTGAAGACCTTTCGTAGCCAATGACAGTCTTGCTTGCTCATTCTTTTGCATAGGTTCAACCCTCATAGGGGGTTTGGTCTCCGCTATGTATGTGCAGCTTTCCTTGGTCCTGTGACATTTTCAAGCTTTTATCACCCATAAGATTATACGGTATAGGGATTCTCCAGGGGTGTTTTAGCTGTAACATGCAGCCCAGTACTTCACTTACTTGTTATACAGACTTATATGTATTACATGCACAACTCTGACGATGCCTCCGCCATAAGGTTCCTGGTTGCTGGCGTATGGTGAGTTACGCTAAATTGGAACATTGGTCAAATCTACTCACATGAGGTTACTAGGATTCTCGATACCCTGCACTTCTCATTCAGTGAGCATTTGGTGCACACAGGCGGATGCATGATTGACCTGTGGATTAGTGTGTCACTTTTTGTATTATTATTTGGTGAGACCATCACGTCCAATGCTTGGAACTGTTGTGCTCAATCATTGCAGATAACCAACTACGGTAACCCGACAAGCTTCCTGTATACGCTCTGGTCGGTATACCTTCCATTTTCCAAATTGCTTCTCACTGATGATACACCACAGGTCATTACAAGTGTGCATACCCAATTTTCTGCCAGGTGTTGATATGAATGACTTTCGTTATTAGGCATCAGTTCTGGTTCATGTACGTTCTTTGCATCTCAAACATCGTTTATGACAGGAATGAACGATGTTGTAGGTCATTATGGTTACTATGATTCAGTGGTAAGTGACTACCTGTTATAGCTCGATGTTCATAATTCGAGTGTTTTTAGCTTCTTCGTGCATCAAATATATCACCGTAGGTCCTATCGAACGCACCCATCGAGAGTTCCTTGACAGCATTCAGTTTGTCGCCCTCAGGTAAAGTGGTGGGTGACTGGCCCCATTGTTAGTGTATCTACTTGTCATGGCAAGCGTATTATATGCTGACGGGTCATGAAAGATGCTATTTGTGTTAGCTGCTACCGGTAAGTTTTTTATTATTGGGTTTTGGAGGCATCAATAAGGATATTTCAATAGGGCTTGGCATGGGTTTGTTCCTTCCTTCGGTCATGATCAACCTATATTCTGATCAAGAAGCAGCGTCAGGCATTGTGGAGTACTCCAACTCATCCAACCATGCTAACAGAAATAGTGCTAATCCCCACTCGTAGGTTGCTCGATAAGGAGAGCAGCCTCGCTATACAGACTTCGGTAATTTTATCAAGAGGGGAATTGGTACACCAGCTCACTCATCTTCTTAGTTTGAAATCGCGACCCCGGCTCTCTCCATCCTCATACTGGCTGAGATTCTGATTGCGATGTCGCTCTGCACACTTCTTTATGACGGTAGTTCTCGCTCTACCTTTCCAAGGTGATTGCAGTCTGTGTCGGCAGTTCATTCCTAATTCACCCTACTTAGAACGAAGCGCCTCTTGAACACACTTCTCATCTATGCTGTTAACCGGTGTTTGCTGACTTTGTCAGTTTCACTCCCCTCTCCATTGTAGTCATGGCTTAATCCAGGTTTTTCGGTGTAGACTAGGCACTATTGCGGAGCTCGCTGTAGTAAGTATAGCCTACTGCAAGGTGACTATGATGTGTCACTCGTCATTCCCACACGTTCAGAACGTCAATCGCCAAAGTACATGGACAATCGCATCGGACTTCATCGGTAAAGGGTGTCAGTCTTTCACACCTTTCATGCAATGGACGTAATACCCAAGCTCACCAATGAACAGTATATCCCAACTCACTTCTAGCATCACTGAACGCGCGACAACACCTTCGAATCCAAGATTCAAGTACCGTGTCAGATCCATGCATCAGTACTGTCGACTTTGCAAAACGGTCGAAGCTCCAGGATTATGTAGACAGTTCGGAGGATGGAACAGGACAGTCACGCATATCGCAAGAAGCTGTTATCGACATCACTGCCGACCCATCACTTGACGAGACTACGGCAGGAGGCGGAGAAGCAGAGGTGTGATACTAGTAATTTCGTCCTCCATCGATGATCATTCGCTTTGTTCACTACAAGGTTATGTCGATATGAAATATCACTTCCATGTCCGATGGTCTTTTTGCCTCGTGAATCATGGGGCTAACCAACCAACTTGATTAGCTCGCCAAAGGTGGTGGTTCGGTTCAGTGCCTACGACAGCAATAAGTCGAAGAATATACATAGAGTGGATTTCAGAAAGAAAGCGGATAGCACAGTATTCAGCACATTCAGCATATCATAGGTCAAAACTGTCCATCCTCGATTTATCCTTCGTACCGGCGTATGCGCAGCGGCACGTTAGTACCTTCCTCTCCAACTATCTTGGGCCTGGGCAACAGTCCTCTGCCAATCTCTACTTGCGTATCGGGCCCGTCTCTCATCTCAAACACAAAGCTCTTCACCAACACTGACATAACCGCCTTGGTGAGACTAATCAGTATCTGTTGGTAAAACTCGAGCAGCCAAGCAAGCGCACCTTGAACTCAGCCACCGCAAAGCCCTTCCCAAGGCAAGTCCGC
Source organism: Pisolithus albus (assembly GCA_024613165.1). Taxonomy (NCBI): domain Eukaryota; kingdom Fungi; phylum Basidiomycota; class Agaricomycetes; order Boletales; family Pisolithaceae; genus Pisolithus; species Pisolithus albus. The sequence goes on from JANFAB010000005.1 coordinate 1,049,339, forward strand.
GCACCGTCCACAAAAGTCAACAAATGTCGGTACGCTTGGATGTCCTGCGCCTTCCTCGGAATCCCATCTTCTTCCAGCCAACGTTCCGGACGGAAAACTTTCGCGTCCTCTCCCCATATTTCTGTAGATCTATTGATACAGGAGACAGATATGCCGACTCGAGTGCCGCGTGCTACAGAAATGCTGTTGACGACTTCGCCAGACAGGGTGATGACGGGTTCTGAGAGGGGGATAACGTCATCTTCTGTTGCCTAGAAGGATGCCACAGATTAAGGGAGATATACAGATACACTTGTCACTCAGCAACGCACCACGCGAACAAAGTCTGTCACAGGGGGATGGACTCGCAAGGTTTCGTGCACCACAGCATCAAGGTAAGGTAAACTGTTTTGTTGCTGGTCATATGTCGGTTCTTCACCAAACGCCAGGAGTTCTTGTCGCAGCTTGTTTTGTATGTCAGGGTTCCCCGCCAGCTCAAGCAATGCCCACGTCATGGTGACTGCGAAATTCAATCAATCCATACCGACATATGGATCGAGTGATTACTTACTAGACGTGGTCTCGTACCCTGCGACAAGAAGGACCTTCATCTATAAGGGGGAGACATTACGTCGTACGCCCCGCGATAAGAGTTCTGCTACTTACTTGTGCCAACACCTCTTCATGAGTCAAGTGAATGGAAGAGTCGGAATCATTGGCTTTTACTTCGCGCACATTATTTGTAAGGGAAGTCTCACGTGGCGATCATTAACGCACCTAAAACCCCAATGATTGACTTGTCTTCTTTCCCATCCAGAACTCCTTCCTCTTTCTCCTTTCTTGTCCTTGCTAACAATTCCGTCGAGATATTCTGCATGGTTCTTTGCATGTTACGAAACAATTTAGACCTTGACGTGGGTACATAGGCGAACAGAGGGGACACTTGTGAGAGAAGGAAGAGGCCGACATTTACAGCTGATCGATTGGACGATCCAAATGTGTCGAATATCTCAGTTATCGAGGCTGGTTTGCCGTCAAGAGCGCCGAAATCATGAGAGAACCCTGCAAGCCCGATGGTATCGAGTCTGAAGCGACCGGTCGGATTAAACTGAGTGAGCGTGAACGAGATAATCGACTCACGAAATATGATTCATCCTTAGTCAAAAGCTCCTCAGCTTTTCGTCATCGCAGTCGGACTGAATGCAACGTACCATTTCTGGACTTCAATGATAGTACTGTCGTTACCGGTGGCATCAATCATAGCCTCCCATGCCAACTTCGCTTTGTGAGCGGAATTGTAAAAGATAGGGGTTAATTTTCTTATCGCAGCTGGGGTGAACGCAGGCGTCAACGACTTGCGTTGCCTGGAAAACAAATTATTAATGAATCATGCTGCAGGCTGACCGTGTTTACCTTTTATGATCTTCGCCATGCGACCACAGTATTCCTCGTCCAAACTGTACGGTGTTGGGTGAAAAAGGAGGCCATCAGAAACCAGCAATCGTACATACGTTGCGCTGGAGGAAGAATCTAGCCGATTCCGTTTGTATGTATGTCCACGACTCTCTGGCATAGTAGTGCGCAAGTGCTCTTGGGTCGGCTAACATGATCTTCTTTCCCCCTAGGGTAGTTGGGACCTCATAAGCTACACCGTATTCCTTAGCCCATGCCTCGTGTATAGCGCCGGAATCTTGTGATTCGAATGTTTGCTTGGCTGTACCAAATATGAGGTCAGTTCTTGGTGGACCACGAAGCCTGGTGGTCTTGGAAGTCCTCCGGGCGGCTTTCAGGGCACTACGCAGTGCCAATAGAGCAGCAATGGCCGCCGCAACGTCAAGTAGAGTTATTGAGCGAGTCGCCGCCAGAAGGCTGTCTTGCATGATTGTGAGTAAGTAAGACGCGTCCATGATTGTGTGTGAACACAGCGATGGGAAGGGTTGGTTAAATAGCATGGGTACTGCGGACTTGGATACGATCGGATTACGCTGGCAGGCCAATTACTGGCAGTGACTCTGCATGGTTTTGTCAGAGATCATCACTTAAGCAATCACCGCGACGGGTCCCAGGTACCCCTCATGAGCTTGTATTCCTGTCTTGCCGAACTTGCTACGCAAGAGCAGCGGCCGTAAGTAGTACGTGTACCGTCGGCATAATACTGCATTGTATCTGGATAACCAAACCCGTCGCCTGCGACAGCCTGGGACCCGTCGGACGGCAGGTCGTTCGTCCAACGGAATGGCCAATGTCAGGGAAACCCAAAGTAGCTGCTGAGTCAAAAAATCAATGAATTTGAAAAAACTGAGTTACGCGTCCTCGGCCGCACTCGTGGTGGTACATATCCACTTTGTTCACATCATGCCATATCTACCCACAGAGTGCCAGAAAATCTTGGACACCACCTTCTTGCCTGCTCTATTCCACGAGCTCTTACCAACGCTTCGAACTCTGAGTGCCAAATCTTCGACAGGATACCGCCCGTAGATCCTTTCTCGCACCTTGTTTGCTTGAGCCTCATGATCTTTAAATACCAGCAACAAACGCACCCAGATCTAGATGGAATTCTGTATCTGTATCTCATGCCAGTTTGTGTCCCATCCCTCCAAGTGTTGGCTGATCGCGGTTACCTATGGTAGACGAACATTTGCTCGCGTGGTGATGGGGAAAAGTCGATTGTCTCTTAGCAAATCATGATGACTTGATCGCGTCAATGTCCATACGTAATACTCCGCACCCAAGGCTTTATCATGACTGCACCCGTAGGAGCACAGCTCAGAGCAATTGGCGTCGCTGGATCCAAGCCCGAGGCGTGTTACCTGACTCCACATAATATTTACCCCCTATGTCTCCACGGTGGAGACACGTTCTTATCCAAAAAAATGGAAGGGGAGTCGCAGAATGGTATTACTCAGATTATTTCTTTGCGTCTTTTCGCACCATCGTATTAGTCTTACCCGGTTGAATGGTAATGTCGATAGCAGCCATTCCGCGCACGTCGAATTTTCCTTCCTCTTCTACTGCCCCCGAGAACTTATGGATGGCTCAGCTGCATCACAGCAAGTGATATGCAATGGAACGGAGTCTCCGGTGAAATTCTTGTGTGTATCATCATTGTGATTTGGGTTGTAGTATTGGGAAACATGTCTCTCAGGCACACATCACCGAGTCATGCAATCCTAGTCACACCTACAGCGCTATCTGTGCGCGGTGAAGACGTGGATCCCTGACTGCAGAAAACGGTTTTGAAACTGGGGTAGACAGTCGACAGGGTGTAGGACACTTAGGTCATGCCACGAGCATAGGCAGGTGACAAACGCAAAATCAGGGAATGATGACATGCAAGGTAGACATCTGTTATAGTTGACCAGGAAAAAAACGGTCGCACTGGTTTATACAAGCGCGAGGTTTACCACAAATTGTGACCCTAGGTGATATATATACATATTTAGTAATACCTTGGAACATGACGGTGAATGTTAGGAACAATCACACCTCTCCCCCTCTTCGTAATGCTGGAATCTTATCGTGGACCGGAGCGGTAGTGATATCGAGAACGACTCCTTCCCGCACGTCTTTTGAACTCCTCTCCTCCTCCGAAAGCTTCGGCAGGTTTGCGAAATGTACAGCATTGACATGTCCGTTTGACTCGGGACTTGAACCCTGCGATCGAAGGTGTTGCCGTGTATTCAGCGATGCTAGAAGGGAATTGGCATATACTAGTCAATAGCCAAATTAGGAGCTCTGTATTACAGTATGCCAAGCACGGAAGACTGACGCTTTCCAACGATGAAGTCCAATCCCATTGTCCACGCGGATTGGTCATTGGCGTCCTGAACGAAACGTAAGAGCGCTATAGTTGTCCTGCAATAGGCCATACGTACCACGATGAGCTCGGCAACAGTGACCAGTCTACCACGAAAAGCCAGGATCAAGTCTGTTACGAAACGAGAGAGTGAGCAAACTTACAGAGTTAATAGACACCGGTTAACGGCGTATATGATAAGTGTGTTTAAGAGACGTTTCGTTCTAACCAGGGCTTTATCAAAAATTAACTACTGGAACGGACGGGGTCACCTTGGGACTGCGGAGCGCGATCCACTGTCATACAAAAGCACGCAGAGCGACGTCGTAATTAATATCTCGGCTAGCACGATGGCAGACACAGCGGGTGTCGCGGTATAAAACTAGAAGTGTAGAATTGTCAGCCATCGGACCCATTTCTCTGTTAATGAAGTTACCCGAGTCCGTGAGACGTTGCTAGCTTGGTTATTGACGAGCCTATGCAAGGAGATCAGTATTGTAGTGAAAGATGTTTGGACAGACTGGAGTACGTCATAATAACTGTCACTGCGCCTCAGTCAGATTGGGTCTCTCGAGATAAGAAAAAGCCACAAACCCATGCCAAATGCTGTTGGAACATCGTTAGAAATCCCTTCTGAACGAGATTAAAAGGGAACTCACCCAAGTGGGCTAGTACTGATAGTACCTATGATCACCTTGTCATCGGATGATTCCTTTGCCATCACAAACTGAAGTACCCACGATTGGAACAGTCACTATCCACCTCATTTTGTTGCGACAAACTGAGTACCGGTTAATAAGGTCTCGAGTCGCAGGTCGAACGTGACATACGATGATATATTTGATGTGCAAAGAAGCTAGGGACGTTCGGACTATGAGCATCGACCAGAAAAAGAGTGTCACCTACAGCTGAACCATGGTAATCGCCAACACCTGGAATACGATTAAAATCCTATCATGAAAGCCGGCGGAATAAAAGGAACGCACGTTCGCCATAAGTGACGCCTCAAGGGAAATTGACCGGAATCAGGCCCTTGTAGGTTACAGAAATCTGAGTATGCTTACTGGGAATGACCTGCCATGTCTCATGAGCGGGAAGCAGTTTCGAAATGGAAGGCATACGAACCAGACGACATACAGCAAACTCATGGGATCGCCGTAATTGATTATCTAGAGCGATTGAGCACGACAGTTACCAGAGGGGAGGCTTTAATTTCACCAAGTAGTAATACAACGTGTGGCACACTGATCACAAGTTAGCCCCGCGTTCACGAGGACGCACCAAGTACTCACTGAACGAGACATGTAGGGAATCAAGAAGCCTGAATTCGCCTTAAGTAGGTTTGGTGGCTATCCCCGGGAAGCCTACTCACCATATAGCAGCAACGATGAACTTTATTACAGAAGTATCCTCGGAGTAGTGCATGTAATACACATAAGTCTGTATAAACAAGTAAGATCGCGAGACTGAGCATTCTGAATGGAACGCCCCTGGAGAGTCGTTATACCATACAACCTTCGACATGGAACGGGAACATGAGAGGGGGAATGCGATGGAACTAAGCAAGACAGTACGTACATGGCGGAGGCCAAACCTGCGATTAGGGTGACACCTATCGCGGAAAGGTGAGCAAACGAGACCACGCTTGACTATGAAATGCCTTCACCGAACCCGCCGGGGATGCCCATGTTGTTTGGGTGACTTGTATGAGACGAATTCGCTGTGAGTTGTGGACGAGGAAGCAAGCTAGGGCAAAAGGGCGTATGTAAGTAATCCAGTCGTACCTTTTATCCGATGGAGGCTGCGTTGATATGATCGGGAGAACTTGCATTGCCCCGGGATGGAAGCCCAGCTAACTCCAATAATGTTGTCCCTTCCGTAACCCGGACTGCCTTGGATCCCGTATGGCGCCCTCGGATCATCAGCAAAGTCCGAGACACAGACGAAGGATGGAACTATATGTTTAGATTATCTCTTGCAACCGTTAAACGAGCTCCGTACTTCATCCTGGAATCACTTTGCCAGCTGTGGACTGACTCGAGGACACAGAATATGCGACTCGCTGAATGAAACAACACGTTTGACTTGAGAAATTGTTCTCACGGGTGCTGAAGGAGGCAAAAAGGGGGTTCTTGCACCGCCTGTCGGATGGCTTGATATTCCGCTGTTTTACTAGAGTGGCTTTGCGGTGGCCTGGCAATGGTGTATTTACCTACCGGAAAACGATCAGGCACCAATTTCCCCTCGAGCGGTGATCACCGGTAGCGGTTTCATCGGTGTCCACTGAGGTGAAGCTCTTCAGTACTAGACCACTGGCTTTTGTGAGGCCGAGAAACTCATTGTAAAGTATGAAGTTACGGTAGAAACTCGCACGAAGGGGACCAGCACTACACCGTTCCAACCACCTGGCGAACTCAGCATAGATCAACCAGAATTACACCTCTGCCCCTCTACGCATCGTCGTAGTTTTATCGAATGCTGGTTCGGTTGTGATATCGATAACAGCCATTCCGCGCGGGTCGTCGAACCGCATTCCTCCATCCACCGAACTTCCTATGCCCCCCGAAAGCTTTGGCGGCTTTGCAAAGTGGATAGCGCCGACGTGTGGATTGGACACGGTACTTGTAACTATGGACCGAAGGTGTTGCCGAGTGTTCAACGATGCTAGAAGCGAATTGGCGTACACTATTCGACAGTAAGATGGAGTGTTCTGCCCATCGTTTACGAGACGCGGAAGGCTCACGCTTTCCCATGATGAAGATCATTCCTATTTCCCACAAAGCTTGGTTATTAAAGGTCTAAGGGCCGCGTGAGGGCGACATCGCTGTCTTGCAAACATCATACGCACCCCAACGAACCCGGCAACGCCAAAGAAGCTATCACGAAAAGCCGGAGTTCAATCACAATTACAACCCACAGAGCGATCAAACTTACAAAGTCAGCACACACCGGTTCACAGCATAGACGATGAGTGTGTTCAAGAGCCGCTTCGTTCTAAGGAGAGTTTATTAGGAACGGGCCGCCGAACATTGCGGGCTGGAGTCACCTCGGGAACGCAGAATCAGAACCCCTGTCATACAAAAGCACGCAGAGTGACACGGTAATCAGAACCTCGCTTAAAAATCCGGTGACTTCACATGGTAGTTCGGTGGAAAACTAGGGACATAAGTCGTGAATTCGTGGGCCGATATATCCGTTGACGAAACTACCCAAAGCTTTGTAGCGGTGCTGATTTTATCGTTGGCGAGGCTATACGCGGACGTTAATATTTCGATGGAGATGGTTAGACGAACTGCAGTACATCAAACCGACCACCCCTGCTTGTTGATTAGAAGAGGTGCTACCTAGTAGAGGGACGGCACGAACCCATACCAAACCCTGTTGGAATATCGTCAGAGATCTCTCGTGAGTGCAATCTATAAAGAACCCACCGAAGTGAGCTAGTGCTAGCAGTATCTGCCACGACACTATTAACGGGTGATCCCCTTTCCATCACGGATAGATGTGCTCACGATGGGGGCAGTCACCCTCCACCTCACCTCGCGGCGAGATACTGAACAGCAGTCAACAGAGTCCTGAGTCACAAGGCGAACGTGACATACGGTAATATATTTTATGTGCAAAGAAGCTAGTGACGTTCATTTATGAGCGTCAACCCACGAATGAGTGTCACTCACAGCCGAACAATAATAACCACGAATAACTGGAATGCAGTTGAAATTCTATCACGGCGGCTAGCGAGATAAATATAGCGCACATTCACCAGATACGACGCCTAAGCAGGGAAAACATTTGAGATCGGGGCCTTGTAAGTTGTAGAAAATTGAGTCTGCATACTGGGAATGACCTGCCGGTCCATCAGCGGGAAGCGGCTTTGGAATGAGAGGCATACGAACCAGACAATATACTCGAAACTCGTCGGGTCGCCGTATCTGGTTATCTGCCACAGTTGAGCATGACAATCACAAGGAGCGGGAGGATCCGTGTCACCAAGTAGTAATACAACATATGACACACTGGTAGCCCATTAGACATTTATTCATGTGGACTCACCAAATACTCACTTAACGAGACATTTAGTGTATCAAGAATCCTGAATTCAAGTGAATAAATCTGACGATTGGTTACTCAGGGTAGCCTAGCTCACCATATAGCCGCCACGACGACCTTCATTGTCGAGCTATCCTCAGAGTAGTGCATGTAATACACATAAGTCTGCATAAACAAGTAAGCATATTATGAGCCTCAACGATCTGTATAAAGCGCACCTGGAGAGTCGTTATGCCATACAACCTTTGATGAGAAACACGAGCATCAGAAAGGAGATGCGACAGCATTGAATAAGGACATGCGTACATGGCGGAGAACAGACCCGCAATGAGATTAGCACCTATCACAAACGGATGAGCGAACGAGACTACACTAGGCTGTGAAACATCTTCACCGAAGCCCCCCGGGATGGTCATGTCGTTTGGGTAACTTGTATTATGTGAAGGCGGATTGCGGATGGAGGGAGGACAATCGAGGGGAAGAAGAGTGTATGGTATTGAGACATTCTAGCCTTGCTTTTATAAACGGCGATGGCTGCGTTGATATGAATCTGCAGTGCCCCAAGCACAAGGCAGACCTCCTCGATTTCGTCCTCGGCTTTCCAGGACCAGCTTGGTTTTAGTGTGCCCTTGCCATGTGGTCTGAAATAGTTTATACCATCCGAACGCGCTCGGGCGTTGCTTCGGTCTGAGCCCGATGGCAGTACCATCTTCTGATGAGGAGCTCCTTCCAATGATAATGATGTAGGAAGGGTCACGTGATAGTCACCTGACCGTGACAAGTCAAGAAAAAACTAATTTTACGCGTTGTTGATTTGAAGACTTGACTTGCCTCGACGACGACAGCAGCACTTGGAATGCCTCCAAAGCGACCGTTCGTGGCCAGTCCTGAATTCGAATCGCCTTCCTCGCGTCGCGGTCCAAAACGCCGTCAACTATCCTCCTCACTTCCGCCATCGTCGCCCTGCGCTTCGTCCTCATCAGTCCTGGTGACTCCAAGAACACCTGCGTACGCGTGGACCGTCCCCGCAGACTCTCCAACCAACCCATTCGGTCGTATCCGTCGCTTCATCCACGGTACCACGCTGCCGCCTCCAACATCTTTCGCGCGACACATCGCGCTTCGATTTCAGCTTGTAAACCATCGTGCAAACGGACAGGAGTTTAACAGGGACGGAGTGTACCGCGTCGTTCAGGTCCCGCTCAACTACACGCTTGCTCACTTACGCAAACTAATCGCGTACATATTCGATCCTGCCACCGATGCCGAGATAGTTGCGCCATACAATCTTCGTCGCGTGTCAAACAGGTTGACCGCTATGGTGTCCTCGAGCCAGGATAAAGGGAAAGCCAGAGAAATCCTGATGTCACCAGAACCTGTTGGACACCTTTTTGAAGTGCAAGACGCGGTTGAGGCGGGTCAACATGGGGCGATCAAGTCCGGTCACACGTGGGCCAAATCCTCTACGGCGCGCGACCCGTACCACTATCCCGGAAATGACTCAGAAGGTTCCGTTTTTCTCGACGATGAAAGTGACGACTGGCGTTGGGTAGCCGAAGAAGACCTCCAGCTTGCCAAAGCTTGGCCAAAGGGCTGCGACCTATCCAAGGCCATCGTATATGTAAGACCATTCTCGAGGATTTGTTGCATGCTGTTCATAAAGTCGCCTCAGCATCACGACGTGCACACTCAGATTCATATCACTGCGAACACGAAAAAGGTTCCACAAAGGAAAGGGAAGGGCAACAAACCATTTTTATTCGAAGCGTACGGTTCAGTGTCGCTTTCCAACCCCGAAGGTACACTTCGGCCGGGTATTATCGAAACAACGCGATGGAACAGAATCGGAGCTTACGAACGCTTCTTGAAAGCCGAAGCAGAGAAAGACTGGTCTGCACGACCATTGGATGAAGACTCCGATGACGATGAGGATGCGGAAGGCGAGACCGACCCTGACATGGTATGCACTGTTCGTCTCCTCTCCGTGTTGTACTGATTGATGCATTACGAATTAGTCATCTGCAACGCTGCCGGTGTTCGGGTTGTCATCATCGCCTTTCCTCCCCTCCGAGTCGTCAAATCCAGTTACACCGTTCCCCGCCGAGCCATCGCTACGACGGCGAGTTGACTACGAACGCCGACGCCTGGTACAGTTGACCAGGGAAAGCTTGAAAGATACCCCGGGTGCTGAGGAAGATGAAGTGGACGAGCTTGTGAACGATAACGACGACCCCGCACGGGAAGAAAAACCAAGTGATTGGGATCCATTCTTGGATGGGGATGAAATCTGTTGATGGCGGGCCATGATAAGGGATGAGTGTTTGGATACCAATAACCACATTTGTATTACTTTGCCGTTTTGCGGAACATCATACGGGGGGCACTGGGGGAATAATATTTATGATACGTACCCGTTGTACAACATACGGGGCTTGTTCACTGTGGATTCTTCTGCCAGAGAGGAGTGAAGCCAGCGACAGGTGTCAGCCGTGGACGATGACGGTGGACTGCTTCGACAACAGGGCACAAGAGTCAAGTTCCATCGCTGAGATTATGACGGCATGACAACCAGGTAGTAGAGCCATGGTAATGGCTGGCTAGGAATACACGAGATGTTTACTTTTCCAATCAACGACTCGACCGAAAGCGATCATGGAACAGTTTTGCTGTTGAGCCGTAACTGACTTCAAACGGTGAGTTTCACGTTGAAGTATATCAAGCATCCCCTCGATGATGCATACGTTAGAATACGTATACTGGTACCGTTTAAACCTGGGCCACGAATAGAATTCGATCGACAGAGGGAACGGAGACGACCTGGCCAAGAATTCCCGGTAAACCGTCACGGGCATTTTGGAGGATACATAGAGGGTGGCCCAGTACTCCGGGGTCGAGAGAGCGACGGTCCGCCAAGTTCTGCAGACGCTCGAGATGACAAGTTGAGACGGCATCGCACTGTTGGGTGCCGGTGATTGGATAGTACAAAGAAATATGATTGCTAGAATCTCGTTTGGAAGGCGTGCAATGGGGGATGATTGGGGTGATAGTGGTCTCGAGCGATGCGGTAGAGATTGCTGCACTGCGGCAAGATGGTCAAGGAGAGCTTGGTGATGGATGTCGCGTTCATCGTCTACGGTCCATAGAGGATAGGGTAATATGCCCCCTGAATGCTTCCTGGCACGTTTGCGTCTGACCTGGTCCGAAAATATCCGCGTTGGACGAAAGACTCCGGTTGAGGGCGAACGATGTCTACACACCTGAACGAAGGAGACCCGTTCTTTCGTACTTTCGTGCTCGCCGAGTGATGAGATCACGGAGGCGCTTTCATCAACGGGAGCCATCTGCAAGCGTGAACTCGAGTTTCAAATACCAACTGAAACAACTTACGACAGGAGAGCAATGGATGAATCAAAAGTAGCGATCAGACTTTACCGCTGAGGCAAAGTGCAGCCAGTCATCGATTTATTATCCTCGCCGACGCCGCATTCCAACTCTCGAGTCATGTTGAGGTTAGAATCTAAACACCATGACTAGGCACCAGCGCCTGACAGGTTACTCACAGAGAGTCACTCGGCTCCGCATGCCAACAGGGAGACCAACAGCTGCCCGACGTCCTAGTCGTGTCATGTATGTGTTGTGGGTGTCCATGAGTGGGCGGCATCAGCCACAGTTGGTTACCGTTCTGATGACGACACACCTCATTTACTCGGCAGCACTATTGGAGTAGCCGAGATCTGGGCGAAAAATATGCACCCAAACCTGAACGCTTCGATAGGCTGTGACCACGCCAGCGCTGCCATCCAGTTCACTATCAAGGTCCATGACGAGCAGTTGCAGCGAAACACCGGGTCAACTTCCTCAAGATGTCTACGACACGGTCTTGCCACGGTGGAGATCAGCCATCCGTAATGTCATTGTCAAGGCTGTCGAGCGTGAAAGTCCTGTCCTCGCACGACTGCAGGTCAGGAAACTTGATGCCCTCCAACAGTAATTGACATCGTTAGTGCCGCAGACTCGTTTCAGGCATCCTTGGCTGGACGTCTATTTCCTCTACACATCTTCTCTGGGCACACATACTTTCTTCATGATCGCACTACCCATTCTGTTTTTCTTCGGCTATCATGATATCGGACGAGGGCGAGTCACGCATAGCTCATGCTATTCTGTTCATGTCCAACTGACCTTCGTTCTCCCCCTCCCAGTCTCATATTCGTGCTCGCTTCCGGCGTTTATTTTTCTTCGTTCATCAAAGATCTTGTATGTGCACCCCGTCCCTTTTCTCCTCCCTTGACCAGATTGAGTGCGTCCTGGTGTGCCACCTGTCATGTACTGCCACATCCTGACTTCGCCCAGTCGTAGGCACACACCACCTCGAGTATGGTTTCCCTTCGACGCACTCGACCAACAGCGTATCCATGGCACTCTTCATATTTGGACACATCCACCGCGCATATACCGAACATTCAGCAGTGTCCGACCTCGCTTACTATGGTTCGTGCGTCGTCCTGGTCGTATACGTTATCAGCATAGTCTTCGGAAGGCTGTACATGGGTATGCACTCTGCCACCGATTGCGTCGTAGGCGCGGCCCTTGGCGCAGGAATATGGGGCGCATATGTCATGGTGTGCGATACGATAGAACGTCTGCTATCCAGCAGTTCTTGGACTGGTAAAGAGGATCCCAATAATAACGATCTGTCCACTGAAGAAACGTCTTACCATTTTGCAGTGCCTTGTACCGTCGTCCCTGTATGTTTGCTGTTGGTTCACTTCCATCCACAGCCGGTGGATGACTGTCCGTGCTTCGAGGATGCCATTGCTTTTATGTCCGTCATACTCGGTGCGTTCGTCGCACGGTGGCATGCGGTTTACGCTGGCATAGACGATCAGCTATTGCAGACGGTCATGCCGGGTGGTCATGGAGCCGACTGGACTCTGGGAGAGAAGTTGCGCTGGTGCCTCATTGCATGTCTCAAAGTGAACGTCGGTACGCACCTCCTGTCGGATACCTATCTTCTTTTGCTTTACTGACCATGCAAAGGTATCATCATCATCTTCATATGGCGCCTGCTCGCCAAGTCCGTGTTGCATCTCGCCCTACCCCCGCTGTTCCGTGCTCTAGCTCTCTGCTTCGATCTTCCTAACCGTCGATTCTATACTCCCGCTACCGACTACGCCCATGTACCCACCGAGAACGGCCTCCATCCCATCCCCAGTGTAATAGACTTGCCTAGTGCCTTGGAAGTGAGCGGTGTCTACGCTGAAGATGCGAGGGGCGCCAGTGTCAAGAGAAGGGGACGTGGTACGACGACGAAACAAGACCGCCATGGCAAGGGGATGCTTGGTGTTACAGAGCACCCTGACTGCCAAGGGAAAGAGCTCGAAAACGGAAAGGGTATGACCCACCTGGGTGCGGAAGTCAAGCACTACGACGCTGATGGTATGCGCTTTTTCCGTTCCCTTCTTTCCCATGCAGATATGTAAGAACTCACGGGTTTTTATAGTACTTACGAAAGTCGTGGTGTATGCTGGAATCGCCATTTTCGGCGTTGAAGGCGTACCTGTGCTGTTTTCCTTGATGGGGTGGGGCATCAAACCGTGGTGAAACATGTCGTGCGCGAGCAGCTCTGATACACTCTCTAATACGTTCAGCCCTATAGTAATTGTGACGGCAAGGTTGCCCTGCGATACAACACTATCATGCAATAAGTTATGCCACCTTCGCGAAATCGTGACTGAACGATAGTTCTCTTGTATCCCCGTCTTTGGAGAGCTGATGGAGGGGGGCCTTGGCTATGAGCTGGTGCACAGTGCTCATTGGAATATATCACTAACGCACGTTCCAGCCAATTCTGAAGTCAAGTTCGTGCTAGGCTCTCGTATGAAGTCATGTTTCGTCATCTCCTTTTTTTTCTTCCTTTTTACATGAATGAAATTGTCGGAGGTGTTGAAGCGACAGTCACAGATCGTTGGGAAACTGATGTCAAGATGCGCCTTTGGGATGTATAGATACACAATAATGATAGCAACTATAGAGGGAAAGCCCATCCGTAAAATGAGAGGAAAGAGAGCACGAAAAGTATGAGATCTAATGAAACATGCACTTTGGTGGTGGCGGTGGCCATGACAGTGTCATCGAGCTCGATGGCGTTCTTGTTGGTACAGGAGAGGGCTCTATTGGTTCGGCAGAAAGTATGTCGTCCTTATTCGATAGAACGGATAAGTGCTTCTCCTCGCTGATGCCCTGAGTTGTCAGGCTGTGAGAAGAATGGTCGGCGACCGTCCCTGGGATCCCTGTCTTTGTGAGCGTGGTGCCCAAGGACCCACCATCGGAACCAGTCGTGAGAACGGATGTCGGGCACCACGACTCAGTGCTCCCCCTGATTCCGAGTTCGATGGTCGTAAGGCGAGCGGAGAAGTCTTTGTCGCACGTCCCCATATCGCGACCGCCGTGTCTGATACGATAAATGAAAGTTACAATGACCAGGAGGTTGCAGACCACGAGATTGACGGCGGCCTATCCGAAAGTGTGGATAAGAATAGTCGTGGAAATGGCGCCGATAGGTGCTCGGACAGGCAGTGTGAAACCCACATACCTCGATATTGGCGGTGACTCCTCCGATGAAGCTAGGTGGGATGGTATATGCCGTGTGAATGACGCTGACAATGGTCGTGAGAATACTGGAAGAGAACACGGCCAATATCATGGCTCGCTGATCCGAGGGAACACGGAGACGCCACAATAATCGTAACGGAAGACAGACGAGGATGATATCAGCCAGTGAGTCCGCTTAAATAAAATGATGACTGTGTGAGGCCAGGGCTGGGAAGTGGCGAGCAGACGTACTTATGACTTCTGATATCGCAACCCACTCAGGAATGGGGCATTGGACGAAGGGTAAGTTATACCAGGCTTTGTCCATGGCACAAGGTGTCACTTTCGCGAGCATCATGAACAGCCACATGGCAACTGAAAGGGCGGCGGCGGCAAGCGCAGCCGTATGACTGTGACTTGGTGGGACGATGCGAATGAAGGATGAGATGATCGAAAGCCGAGCGAACCATACAGCACAGGTATAAGATAGCACTGTCAGCCACCATGAAATGACATGGGTGGTTCGCGATTGAGGCGCGACTCCTGATTGCAATGATGTCAGGAGACTTGTAGACGACAAAAAGTAATCGAATACAACCAAGGGTACTAGTGGGAATGTATGGATCGTCGAGAGGTGAGGAAAGTGTCCAGGAGGTGACGGTGCACACGACGGCACAACAGGACGTTAAGGCAGCCCAAAAATCGTCCCACCATAGTCTCCGTATGTAAAAACGGAAGCCGAGTCGGAAGGCTGTCAAGAAAATGGCGAAGACGAGGAAGACAGTTATAAGAACTGGCGGAAACTCGTGTCAGCTGCGAGTCCAACGCTTTTTGTTATGGAACCCGACACGTACTTAGACAGACGGAGACGGTCTGTAGGCTCGGATATGGGCTTGACATGGTGAGAGTAGAGGGTTCCTGAGTGGGGTGACGGACGGAAGAAAAGAAAAACACGCAGTCATTATCAGTTTTGATGAAAAACGGGGAGAGTAAAATGTGGAACGGGGAGATGACATAATCCATGAGTGCTAAGCCACGTTACTGGCACGTGGACAGATCTGTGATGAGATCGGTGCCGTGCCTTGAATTCAAAGCCAACCTCGCAAGCAATACAGTGAGTTCTGACAGTAAGTTTTGGTCTAAGTGGAAACCCGTAAGCGACAAAGCTGAGCGTGCAATTGCAAGGCTAACCATGTGGTGCGAGGAGCATTTGTCATGTAATCAGGTGGGTTCAACATTCAAGTGACTCGGCTTGCTCGGCGGGCAGTGTTCTCCGATGCACGGGCGATGTCTCGGAAGACGAGTAAGCCTGGAGTACAAAGGAACTGGTCTCGGATTCCGATCACGAAATGAGGAGAGTCATTGCGAAACGATACGATCAGTCAGAGGGACAAAGACGGCGACGTCCACGAAGAGTCGTACGCTACACGTTGTGATGCTAGTATGATTGCTTCGTAGTCGCAATTAGCTGCACTCATTAGTTGGACGTGTTTTGATAAGTAGATGTAAGTACGAGCTCGGCGCTCCACCAGTCGACGACACCGCGTCCGCCACCATCGTCGTCGACCATGTCAAGCCCACCATCTAGCCAATCGCTGCAAGCCTCTATCCATGCACCCAAGCCTGGCCCTGATCGCACGCCGGCCAGTTTGAGACCACCGTCGCTCAACCAACTCGCGGCCCGTATCAGTCTCACATCCTCCAATTCGTCCTCATCACCTGCCCGTCCGCGTCTCGCTGCATCCCTCTTGCGCACTGGCTCGCAGTCTTCTCTATCCACCAACACCACGAATGATTCTGTCGCCGTCAACGCGCCATCCACCCGCTCAGTGTCCCCTTCGCTGACTGCTACCTCCGTTGCGACGCCCAAGTCCACGACGGCATCTATCCCAGAGGATGCTCCCCTCGAAACAGAACCGCTCACCGAGGATAAGCTCGAGCAACTGAATCAGGAAACGGCCCCAAATTCCAAGTCAGAGAAGAGGATCAAAGGCTACAAGAACGTCCCTTCACTCAACGACATCACTGCACGCATGGCGAAGACGAGATCGCTCAGCATCGATGGGACTGCGTGTCCTCCCGAACCGGAGATGATCGAGGATCCGAAGACACCAGGAGCGGTCATGAAGGCACCAGAACACCCTCTTCAGTATGCATGGTACGTCTTCCTCCCGGTCGACATCCGTCCCGTAACTAGCATGCAACGTGGACGTATGTAGGACCATCTACCACGATACCAAACCTACCAAAGCGCCTTTCACACCCGCTGCTCCCAAGGCCGGGAGCGAAGATACCGCGTCTTTCTCTGCGGTTCCCGAGTCAGAGGATTACGAGGCTGGGCTTACCATCGTCGGGGAATTCGATACGGTGGAATCGTTCTGTCGCTACTTCAACTGGCTCAAACCTCCCTCAAAGCTCGAGCGCAATTCCAATTACCACATTTTCAAGTCCGGTATCAAGCCAATGTGGGAAGATCCGGCAAATGCAAATGGCGGGAAATGGGTTCTGACCATGAAGAACAATCCGGCCCTACTGGACAGATGTTGGGCATGGCTTGCGATGGCCCTTGTCGGTGAGGAAGTGGAAGAGGGTGACGATATATGCGGAGCGGTCGTGAGCCTCAGGAGCAAAGTCGATCGCATCCAGGTGTGGACTCGGAGCAAAGATGACGTAGAGCGTATAAACGGGATCGGGAAGAAACTCGTCAAGTTGCTTGATGTTTCTGAGGCAGATGGTATCGGTCTCGAGTTCCAGGTTTGAAATATTCTCGTCCACAGGCGCTATACATCACTGATGCCCACTTTGACGTAGTACAACACGGACGATCGACCACCACCGAACAAGTTCATCTCAATCCAGGCACTCCCATCCACAGCATTCCGCTCTACATTTACTGCCGGCAGTAGGGGCCCTACAGGTACCGGGGAGTCCGCAGCGCCCATCAGCGGTGGAGCTTTTGGTTCCTTTGGCATTGGTAATATTGGGGCCTGGAGGGGTAAAAAGGCTTGATGATGATGATACTCTGTTTGCCAAGAGGCGTCCCGGAGGATTGGAACCAATTACCATGTAATATTACTCATGTACCCAGGACCCGTGAACACTTGGACATCTAGTGACAACGACAACAGTCTTCGATTCGCTGCGGTACCAGGAAGCAATCGGACACGACATCCATTGGGGTGATTCGGCGATAACGATGCTAGCATAGGTTGTGGGTTGTAACGTGGCTTCACAAGCCGCCGGGATTCCATACAAGAAGGTAGTTACCGACGACAGAGTGTGACCCGTTGTGATGATGCCAATCCAAGCTACATTGTGCCCGGTGACCAGTATGACATGGAACCAACAGGTCGGTAGCTTGGGCTGTCTACGACGTCAGAAAAGGGAGGGTGCTTACAAACAGACACTTCCCGAGGCAAATACATACTGCCGGACTGGCGTAACTCAAACTCGGAAACGACAGATGTCCGGAGTTCTGACGTGGCAATCAGGGCACGTCTAGTCTGCTCTCTTTGACGTTCAATATTGTCCTCGTGCGGGGTGCACCTTTTCACGGACGTTCTATGTGGAAGCGAAAAAGGGAGGATGGAGATGTCCTCGGGAGAACGTGCTGGGGACGTTTGCCCGCTTTCGCAGGTCCTTAACATAAAGTCCCGAGTCGATCTTGCCCGAAAGATGCAGAAACTGCGTCCATGTATTATCCAACCCATACCCACCACGTCGTGTCTCCGAAGGCCTCTGAGCTGGGATATGCCCCCGGTATGCCTCGTGGCACATTCCATCCCCAAGCAGTATTCGTGTCCACACGCGCCCTAGTCCGAACACGAAGCTGAGGAAGTAGGTGTGTCGCGTTCATTTGGCCGTGGACAGAAACGGACATATAGCACGTACGGGGGCGTCGCGACGTGATATCGGGACCATAGTCAATTCGAGACCGTTCCTAACTCTGTGTCAATGGGGTTTTCACAAACGAACCTTGTCTGTGGTAGAGCAAGAGCTACTAAGATGACGGTCAGGTCATGGTGTGAAAGAACATCCGCCATGGAGAAGGCGGCGAGCAATGTGATGAATTTCCCGTCTGTAGTATGCGTGTAATGGTCTGCCCTAGTCAAATGGCACAGACGAGGAAAGCAATCGACCTCCACCAGGGGGGTCGTTTGTTTTACACTTGCTCCGTGCGCTTTCGCTTACCGCGTTGACGGATTGGCTAAGATGTCGACGAGCATCATTTCTCGCCTTCACGAATGGCCCAGATATTGCCTACCAAGGGCCCGTAAAATTGCTCTGGGTATTATCAAAGCCAATCCCCCACTGTCGACCCAAGAGATATTTCGATTGGCCAATAGTGGTAACAAGACGACCCAACCGCCTTCGGAGAAGGTAGCGGCTGAAAATACCAAGCGTATCCTCAACTTCACGGGGTATCGGGGCGTCAAGCCACCTTTCACGGGGAGTAAAATACGTTCCGTCAGGTGTGTTTTCCCCCTCGATGTTCTTTTTCTCGCGTGACTGAGTTTCGTCTTACAGGTACTTGAAGAAAGTGGTTCTCCCTAGTCTGGCGAACGACCAGGAGATAGAGAAGTTCCATTCTAAGGTCGAAAGCAAACAATCTCGAAGTGCTGACGTTTGGCTATGGAGAGTCAAAGATCGCACGCCGTCCGCACAACCTCAGCCAGTCGCAATGGGAAATACTACACAAACCCCATCGTCTGGGATAACCGACCTTACGCCAGCAGCAGTGGGCGTTGGAGAGGACTGGAGTCATCTGAACAAACGCCGTCAGCGCGCACGCGAGAAGAAGGTCGACAGAGATTTGAAGCGGATGATAACTTTGCAGGATGCCAAGAGAGAGGCATCGCGAGAATTGCTGGCGGAGAGAGTTTCGTCTGTGTCGTTTGGGGTGCCATCGTCGCGAGGAAGGAGGTCCAAGTCGTTGGGACAATAACTTGACTTGCAATGCTGAAGTACTTGGGTTATCCTGTACTGTATCGACCCTCCCAAGAGGGGTCGGACGTGTGAGGAGTACAACTTGACTTGCTGCTTTGTGCGTTTTGCTGTCCCAACCGCGCTCGAATTCCCCTGTGTACATACATTTTCATACACACCGCACGCTGCAAACCACGATGGGCCCTCCACGCCGTGCTCGCTCGCATTCATCTGTGTCGAACCACAACCATTCTTCTAACAATCGCCCGAGGCAGCTTCCCGAGTCGCCCCACCCCGAGCCACCACAATCTTACCAACATCTGGGTATGTCCCCGGCCTCCCGGTACAACGCCAACTTGAAAGTCGTCCGCCGAAGGGACCCCTCTATTGTATCCATATTTGATCAGTTTAGCCATGTCTGTGTGTATCATCATAACGGGGACAAGTGGGAGAAGCAGGGGTACGAGGGGAGCATGTTTTTGTATGAACGGTAACTATCGCTCTCTTTTCCCTTGACATCTGTGTTTCCATGTTCTGAACCTAATAACCATGCACACAGAGATAGTTATCCGCCGTACGGGTTCTATATCATGAACCGCGTCGGCATGGAGGATTACAACCAACGGTTATACCCCGAAGACGCTGTCGGCTCTCATGGAAACTACCTCATGCTCCGTCATTATCCCGATTTCACCGCTCGCAGAATAACAAAGGCAGAGGAATCGCTCCCTCCGTCTGTGCAAGATGGACCTGCAACGAAGTTTGCGCCAGAATTTGCCATAACAGACCTCGACGTGCTCCATGACGAGGACAAAGGTCGATCCCAGACGGTTAGCTTGTGGTGTTTGGCAACCGACGTCCGCGAGAGCATGACGGACGTTATGCTCAGGCGAGTGGCTACATGGTCTTGAGCATCGGATTGTAGGTTGATCGTAATTCGGCCCACAGGTTGCACAGTTATGTCAAGAAAAACCTACCTTATCCGGAGGAATACAGATATGGTCCCGACCGTCCGCCCCCTCCGAATTTCCGCTCACTATCTAGAGCGAGTGGTAAGCTCTTGTTCTCTCTCGATTTACTTGCGCTCACTAGTTGCAGAACGGGCACATACCCGCTCGGCGTCTAGTGCATCCAACGCAAGCAGTATTCATAGCATCTCAGAGTCAGGAGAAGATGACGTTCGAGGTGCCCAACCTACCATCACCCCAGCCTCTGCTCGCCGTGTCTCTGAACTAGACAAACTCTTTGCCAAGCTTGGAGGCGTGTCCACTAATGGCGTCTCTCAGTCTCAATCATTGCCTCAGCTTCAAGTTCCGACTTACGGGGCTTCAGAGACTACAGCTGCGAGCCTTCTTGCAAACGTGCGCGATCCTCCGCGTACGACTATATCCCCTGCGCCCTCAGCGACCGCAGCACCCACACGTGGACTCGAACTCTTAAACACCATCTTCGCTTCCGCCACTCCTCCCCCTAATCGTGTCCCGTCTCAGACTGAAAACTCCCGCTTCTCCTCTGATTCTGCTATGCCCTCTACGTCTCACAACGTCGTTGCTAATGCTCACACTCCTACCGCATACTCTCAAGATCACCATATTTTATCCCCCAAACCAACCACCCCCGCGCTTCCGCAAGTGCTTAATCAAGAAGTCATTTCTACCCTCCTTGGTCTACCGCCTTCACGAGCTTCATCCGCCCGGTACGAAGGAGATAACGAAGCGAGTGACGATGGTGCATCTGAGCCTGGCTCTATGTCTTCCAGCATCCCGCAGCTCGCCATGCCCCCCGACCATGTCGAAGCATCCACGAAACAACGTATCATGGGGGATGCCACGCCCCGCGCTTCCTTGCGTGGATTCGACTCAGATATAAACCAAGTTGCCAACATTCTCACCGCTGCAGCGTATATTGGCCAACGCCAACAGCGTGCTCAGTCGCCGCACACATCAGGTGCTCACCTGCAAGTCCCAGCCGCGAAGCCGGAAGGCTCACCACTCTCGGTCGATGATACTTCTTCGGCTACGCATCCTCCTACCCATGGAAGCACTCCCGGCAGTGATGACGTTGCAAGTACCAAGAGTGCCGCCACTGCCACCAACCTCCCGAGGGTTCGCCCTCTCGTCCCCTTTGAGACAGACTCGGATCTCTGGCCTTATCCTCGTGCGCCGCTCGTCGAGACAGACTCGGACATAGTCGAACTTGACTTTGCGGATACCAGTGCATTGAGTGACCCGAGTGCCCTCGAGAAACGCTGCAAAGGCAAAAAACAGAAAAAAACTAAGAAGGATAAACAGAAGGAGAGGGAAGAGATTGAGAAGAGCTGGGACGTACCTGCTCCTATGCGCGTCGCTTCTCCGCCAGCTGTACCTCGTAATCCTCCGGCACCCGTTAACGGGAACGCGAAGCATCCTTACCACCCCCGCGAGACGCAGGGGAAGGCAGTCGTAACGCGGTCATCATCCGCGTCTGTTGTCCCATCGACAACGGCGACTTCGAGTGCCACTAATCCCACGAACGTCGACGTAGACGGCGTGCGCACTGCGCTATTGTCCACACTCTCCGCTTCACAGCATACCGATCGCCTAAAGAATTTGTCGAGGAAGGACTTTGTGAGCGAGGTACTATCCTTGATCTATGTACGTGTCCTTCTCGTCTTATAGTTCACCAAGAGTAATGACATTCCCATTATTATAGACTAACAAGCAATTCGTCGACGATCTGTGGCAACATTATACTTCCGATGATTAGGTCGGGTCAGTCATTGCTAGACGGCTACACGCAGGTAGTTCCGTTCATGATTCAGTTCATTCAGGAGATTTGCTACATATATATGTACGTATGTCCAGGATATCTGCGCTCGCTTGTTTCGCGCACCTTTATGCAATGTACTGGCCTCTTCGCACTTTGGTATCTTTGGTATGAGTTGCACTAAGGAATTGTTCCAAGCGCGTCGACCCAGAAAAACTGATTAGCTGGAATGTACACACGGATTCTGTGGTTCTCGACCTCGGGGATGTAAATGCTGCATTTGCCTCTGAGTGTAGCGGGTAATATGATACATGATGAAGAGAGAATCGGCTGGGACAAAAGTGAGGAACATTGTGAACCACATGACAGTGAGCGAACCGACCATACAGCACACATTCACCGTGCCCTGCAAACCACTTCTCCGGGAATGCCCAATTGCAGTGCCTCCCTAGCGTCCAGCCACTCATGCTCCTTTTTCTTCGTCCGAACCACTGCGATCTCTCCCATTCCCAAGGGTTTTATCGTCTGTGCTCTCCGCCCACTGCATATCCTTCTTATTTCGCCGAGGTCCATGAAGACGCGTCGACTAGGCAAGCTAATGAGGCTCATATGCGAAAGGACAGGTCTATCATCGCGGTACTTGAGTTCTGCCCATATCCGGCGCTCCGCTTCGCCGACGCGTTCGAAATCAGACGGTGAAGGGGATGCGATGGTCCCGCGGGTGATGTTACTGAGAAAACCGGCTCGGAATAGGATAGATAGGATTCCGAGATTCTGCGTGGAGTGGTCGACGGCTATGAAGCGGTGTCGGGCGCGGAAGGCATTTTGGAGACGCGCGCAGAGGTCGTGGGGGAGCGGCATTGGCGACGACACCCTTGCAGACGAAAAAGAAAAAGTAGTTGAGGACGGCCCGGTTGCTTATGTAATAGGCGAGCTATCTCTTTGTCCGGGGAGCTACGTTATCGTGCTGAGCGTGAGGAGCTTTGGAGAAGGATGTCTTTTAGGGCAGGTGCACTAGCCTCCTCGGTGGCTCATGGTGCATCCGCGAAGACTCTCTTTCGTGGTCAGCTTCCTGCCTCGACTGGACCACCACTTGCTCTGTCAGCCCTGGATGATGAATCGGTTTTTTTCACAGATCCTTATCATGTCAAGGACATCTCCCGACAGTACTTTCTCCGCCTCTTTTCCCATTCGAATCGCCCTCCCCAACAAAAACCTTGGATGGCATCTCCGTCTGCTCACGCCATCCGCCTTCGCGCGACAAGCGACCTCTTTCACTGGCCACTCCCTTTGGCTCTTGACTCCTTGCGTACCCTGCTTCGCAAAGGTAAGCCGAGACCTGCGCCAGGGCCTGACGGCTGGGAGAAATGGTGGTTGAAGGCTCTGTCTGACTTTGCCCTGTCCGCTGTCTTGGACCTCCTCAATTATGAGATAGTCCATTCCTGCTTCCCTGCTTCCGTTAAGCCGGCTTACCTTTCTACCATTCATAAGAAAGGTCCACGCCATCGCCTGGTCAACTACAGAGGGGTCTGTTGTAGTAACCTTCTACTTAATCTTCCCTATGCGTGGCTTAACCATCTCTTGGTCCCCTACCTCGCTAAACACGGTGTCCTACCCCAGGGCCAAGTTGCTACCCAGCCTGGTGTCCAGGGTCGTGACTTACTCTCATTCTTGTCTCAACTCGAGTCCTGGTCCACTCGTGCTTCACAGCCATTGTTCCTTCTCCGCCGTGATCAAATGAAGGGCTTTGACCGCCTTGAGCCCCAGGGTTTTTATGATGCCGTGACCTCTTTTGGCCTTCCACAGTCCATCATTGACTTTGATATATCAGCTCAGTCTGATGTTCCCTACTCCATTCGTACTGCTTATGGGTTGGCTGATCCAATTGTGGTGTCTGGCGTCACCAAGCAGGGCGGCCCCCTCTCCCCTCTGAAGTCGACGCTGACAACAGCCTTAGGTAATCATTGGCTCCTTGATATGTCACGTGTTGACCAGTCCTGTGTTTCTGTCTCTTCTCAACAACTGCGCGCTGCCGACCCCCACACTCCCTGGGACCACTCCGAGGTCCATGTCTCCATGTGCGAGGCCACTGATGATTCCCTGTTGATAACACCCTCTCTTTCCCAGCTGCAATCTTCTTGCCTCTCCATGGAACGTTTTCAGCTGGCATATGGGTGGGTTACTAACTGGGATAAGTCCTGTGCGTTCCTCCTTAACGTGCATGCCTCCCCGACATCTGTCGACCTCCCCTCTGTTGATGTCTCCTCCCCAACCTCTCATAGAATTGTCTATCACTCTGTGCCAGTGGTATCCTCCCACATTGAGTTTCTTCGTGTCTCTGTCAATGACCACGAAACTCATTTCCGCCGCATCTGTGACATTATCGACAATTTCTCCTTCCCCAACCTTCCCATCCGCCTCTCCCTCACAGTGTTGCGGAGGATTATCTCTCAGTGTCTCATTTCTCGTATTCGCCCTCTGCTTTCCCTACAGCCACTTCCCCCCCCGCCTTGCGTGTGAACTTGACCTTAGAGTGGCACATAAGATTCATCACTATCTCGGATTCCCTTACCATTTCAATTCTCAACTGCTCTTTCTCCCCATAACAAATTTCGGCTTCGACTTCCCCTCCCTCGCCTTTCTCAACTGCTCTCTGTCCATAAATGGTCTTCTTCGTGACCTTAATCATCATCTCCACGCCTTTCGCTCCATGGCACATGTGACGCTTGCCGATTGGATGTGTTCCATGAATACATGCTCTTACCCCCTTGCTGCCTCCCCTTCTGGTTCCCGCTTTCTACGCTCTAGCTCTCTGCCCTTGTCCTGGCGTGTGGCAGCCGAGTCACTACAGCAGTTGCACCTCGGCCTTCTTCCCTCCGACTGCAGCTTCTTGTTTAATGGTGACGTGTCTTTGCGTCACCTCTCTCGTGCCCATCCATCCTCATCCTTTCCTATCTCCCCTTATGCCATCACTCGCTTGGCGAAGGCTGGGCTTTCTCACCTTAAGCACTTCGCTCACCCGCCATCTCATCTCCCCTTTAGTTTCGATACACCTCTTTTGCTACCACTTCTCCCTTTCTCCTACCCTTATGAATTGTCTACCGCAGAGTCATTCGGGCTCCTTCAATGGATCTCCTCCCTCACGGTTCGTAAATTGTTTCATCTTTTTGTGGGAGGTAGTTCCCTCCTCCACTCCGACTCCTTGCCTGCATCCTTGATAATTCCTCCACTGTGGCGCCGAGCTCATGCTGAATGTCTCCTTCGTGCCTCCTTCTGTTCACTACACCGTCCCCACATCCCTCCTGGCTTACATGCTTCCGATGGTTCCCTCCTCCCACCCAGTCCTGCACCCCTGCAACCTCGTGCCATCACGTTTTCATCTGTTTCTTCTTCCTCTACCCTGACTGCGAGCCTTGACTTTTTCGGCTGCAGTGCATCAATTGTGCATGCCGAACTTTATGGCCTCATCACGTCAGCACTCGCTCCCCCAACTGCGCCAACTGTGACCCTGTTGACGGATCACTCCAACATCCTCCATACTCTTGGCTCAGATATACATGGGCCCTCTCTCCCTCACTCTTGGTCGTCCCTTCCAGCAAGACACCTTTACCGGTGGCTCGTGGATCTTACCTCTTCTTCCTCCACAGAATATAGCCTCCGCTTTACCCGGGCCCATGTCCCCGTTACGTCTACCGACACTTATGCTAACAATGTTGCTGATCGCCTTGCATGCAAGGCGCAATCCTTTCCTCGTCCTTTGCCAGCCCCCGTTCCTACCTTTATGTTTGACCCTTTCTTCCTCTACACTACGCATACTGGGTTCATTGAGTCCGCCTCCTCCCCAGTTATACAGCAATTATATACTCGCCTCATCTGCTCATCGTCTCGTTTTACCCCTACCACCACGCTCTTGCCGTCTTTGTATGACCCTCACCCTCCTCCGGCCTATCGATACACTAAAGCCTCCTCCGCCTTCTCTGCTGTTGTTCAGCTGTATGCTCGTTCCTGTCAGCTTGACACTGCAGCTACCCGTTTTTCTCGTCACGATGGGTCTACCCCGCATTGTCACTTTGGCTGCGCATCTCTTGAAACTGCCCACCATATCTTCGTTTCTTGCCATCGCTTTCAGCGTCTACGACAAGAATACTCTCGCCATGTTCTTCAACAGACAGATAAATTCCTTTCCGAGGCCGAAACCACACGTCCTTTCCAGGAGGACTGCTTGCACAGTGCACAGTCGTCCTGGCCTACGGAGCCCACCTGTTTTGTTGGAGACGCTAAACATCATATTCTTCATGCTGCAGCATCTCTCTTCGTTGATGACCCATCTGTGTGGCCTCAGAGTCTATCTCACTATTACCTTGGTACAATGCCTGCCATCCGTGGCTCGCTATGTGCTCGCTGCTTTCCACTTCTCCTGCGCAATATCGTGGGTCTGTGGCATGAGCAATGTATCTTGCTGGCCGGCCGCATATGGGGGGAGTATAAGCGTGCGAGAAGCTACCGACCTCCCCAGTCTTCTGTAACTTCGTTTGAGCTGCCTCACCACCTACGTTACTTCTTGTCTTCGTAGTCTTCATTTCTGCTGCCTTTTCTGCGGGCTGGCGAGGTATTTACTTCTGTTTATACCTGAGCCACTTTTTGTGGCGTAGTCAGCTGAATCTATCCTATCCTATCCGATAACTCGGAATGGACTCGTGAAATGGTAGTCGCGAACTTACTCATTGCACAGGAAACTTTCATCGGATATGAGTTTCAAACCTACTATTGGGCATTTTCGGTTCTGTCTTGACTCGGAACGGGACACATCGCGAATGACTTGTCGCGTGCTCCGTTCACAGAAGACCCAGGCGACCGACGCCAATACAGATGCCGAGCCCAAGGTATCCGAGTGCATCAGTGACGACACCCCCGCATCAGAGAGGAAGCGTAAAAAGAGACAGGATGATAGCCAAATGCAAGGGGGCAACTCGACAGCTGCGGCATCTCCGAAGCGCAGGCGCTCGAACAAGAAACCAAAGCGAGGACAGGTGGATCCGGAGATATACGCTGATCTCCATCTCGTTCAGGACTATCTACAGGAAAATCTCGATGGTGCGCACTGTTTTTCTTGGGGGAGCGTGTATCGACATATTACTCTCCTCCCCTCCGCCTGACGTTCCCAGCCATTTTTTGTGGAATAAAGTAAGTTACTGCTCTTAGTTGTGTACGTTAATGCTGAAGTGACCAGCCCGGGCTACATGTCGGCCAAGACTGGTCATCATTTTGCAAATCCGACGAACCACTTCTGGCGCTGTTTGTATCAATCAGGTGAGTCCCGCTTCTGTGTATTCCACAATGTGGAGGGTGTAACTGACTATATTATTTACCGTCAGGATTGACGTCGACCTTGTTGCCGCCATCCGAGGATTATTCATTGCCTGAAAGGTACAATCTTGGTCTGGTACTTATACTTCTTGAATGTAATTTTTCGTCCCATCGCTAACGAACATGGTCTCGCAGACTAATATGGTGGATAGACCGTCTGCAGAGGTATCCACTACACGCAGCCGACCTCCTGTGGACGTGCTTGATGATTATCGCTTTATGTAGGCAGCAGAGCTCTCGATATCAGAAATGAAGGCCGCGGTTCCGGCCTTTCTCAAAAAGGTCTCGCGCTATAGGCCACGTTTCGTCTGTTTCGTGGGAATGGGGATTTGGACAGTAATGCGCAAAGCCTTGCAGCAATTGCAGCGATCTTCCGGTTCGTCTATCACGGGGTCACAAGGTCAGGGAGGTGGGAAGGCTAGAAAGGATACGAAGGGCGCCGAGAACGGAAGTAAGCAAGAGAAGGATAGTCTTGGACTGCAGTCGTACAGACTCGTGCATCCAGCCGAGGCAGGTAAGCATTCGGACGTTCCACAGAATTATCAACACTCAGACATATGTTCAGGGAAGCCAGCGAGCGAAACCTTCCTGTTTGTTGTCCCCAGCACATCTGGGAGAGTAGTGCGATATCAAGTGCGTAAGGGTTGTCCTACCCAGGCTTTCGAAGAGCCTTCCACCTTCGATCACTCATATCTTAACTCCAGTTGTCGGATAAAGTCAGCCATTTTTCTGAGCTGCGCGAGTTACTTCAAAAACCACAGGCCGCAATCGCTACCCAGGATATACTGTCAATAGTAGTAGAGACTCGCGGACCGGATATCTGAATTCCATTCATCCCTAACAACCTCCGGTTTCAAATTGGAGCTCCAGGCGCTTGTCCGGCATGGTTGTTAAACTATGCATGGTGATGACTGGCCTCACGGTTCACCTAGCAGACGTTTTTCGTTATGCCCTTCGCTGTCATCCAACCTACAGGTGGGCATGAAAATCGTTTACGGGATCTGGCCTGAGCCAGTCCCTCGCAACGCCAACTGGGACGGTCAGGACTTACTCCACGTATGTATTGTGGGACGTCCTTCTGCAGACATCCATCTACCCTGCATGAGATTGAAGGTGCGCATTTCAACCCGGTGTACAGCACCGGGTTAGACTCAAACTAGTAGTATCACACCTTTACTTCTTTTCGTAACGCCGGGTCAGCGGTGATGTCGATAACACCTTCATCTGATACACCAAATCGCTTTGTTCCATCCTCTGAACTCCCTACATCCCCCTCAAGTTTCGACAGTTTCGGGAAATTGACAGCAGCGACCCGTAGATCTGATATGGTACTTGAGGCTTGGCTTCGAAGGTATTGTCGAGTGTTCAGTGACGCTAGAAGCGAGCTGGAATATACTATGCAGTTGTGAGTTGGTTGTATCCGTTGCATCGAAGGCATGGAGGACTGACCCCCTTGACAGATGAAGTCCAATGCAATTGTCCATATAACTTGGTTGCTGACATCCTGAAGGAAGTGTAAGTACACATAGCCACATTGCGATAGAGTATACGTGCCGTGACGACCTCTGCAATGGTGACTAGTCTACGGCGGACCCCTGAATCAAGCCGTGACTACAATAGAAAAGTGCATGATACTGACACAGCGAGCAAACACCGGTTAACAGCATAGATGATAAGTGTGTTCAAGAGGCACTTCGTTCTAAGCCAGGGTTAATCAGGAACGAACCACCGACAGGCACTGGAGTCACCTTGGGAAGGAAGAGTGAGAACTACTGTCATAAAGCAGTGTGCAAAGCCACACCGCAATCATAATCTCAGCTAGCATGTAGAGAGCGAGAGCGGGAGTGCCAATGTGCAACTAGGAAGGGATGAGGTGGTGCATCAATTTCTCTCTTAATAGGGCTACCAAAATTTGCGTAGAGAGGCTGGTCTCTGTTTTGAGAAACCTATGGGTCGAGATCAATATTTCTCTGAGCATGGTTGGAGAGGTTGGACTACTTAAGAATGGCTGTCGCTGTCTCTTAATCAGAATCTAAATCGGGCGTAATCGAAGAAGTGGACAAACCCATGCCACAGCCTATTGAGAATATTGTTACTAATGCCCCCAAGACTCGAACAAAAAATATTACCGGTCCCAGCGAGTGTTAATAGCATCTGTCATGACTCGTCATCATACAAAATACTTGCCACGACGAGGAGATAACTCACGGTGGGGGCGGTCGCCCACCACTTCAGCTGAGGGCGGCAAACTGAACGCCGTCAAGGAAGTCTCAAGGGGTGTGTTTGATAGGACCTACGGTGATGTATCTGGTGTATGAAGAAGCTGAAAACACCCAAATTATGAGCATCGAGCTGTGACAGATAAACACTTGCCCTTGAGCTGCAGTAGCCACAAACACCTGCAACAATGCTAGTTCTTGTGGTAAACAATTTTGAGACGGAAGGAACGTACATGCACCAGAATTGAGGCCTAATTAAGGAAGATATTCATATCAACGCCTAGTAGAAACATGGGTATGCATACTGGCAATGACCTGCAATATCTCATCAACGGGGAGTACTTTGGAAGATGGAAGGTATTCGGACCAAACCATATACAGTAAACTCGTCGGGTTACCGTAATTGGTTATCTGCAGTGACTGAGTGACAATTGCAAGGATTACATGCGACGGTCTCACCAAATAGTAATGCAAAAAGTGACACACTAATCCGCAAGTCAATCATGAATTCACCTGTATGCACCAAATGCCCACCGAATGAGAAGTGTAGGGTACTGAGAATCCTGACCTCAGGTAAGTAGATATGACCGGTGTCCCAATTTAACATAACTCACCATATGCCGCTAACCAGGAACCTTATGGCCGAGGTATCCTCAGAGTAGTGCATGTAATACATGTAGGTCTGCATAACTAATAAGTGGGGAACCGGGCTGAAACACTGCAGTGAAAACGCCCCTGGAGAGTAGCTATACCATATAACCTTGATGGGTGATAAAAACCTGAAAGTGTCACAGGATCAAATAGTCACACATACAGAGTGGAGATCAGTCCCCCTACGAGGGTGGAACCTATGCAGGAAACATGAGCGGGCAAGACTGGTTAGTTATAAAAGGTCTTCACCAAACTCAGCTGGGATGCCCATAATGACCGGGAAACGGGGAAAAGGGGAACTCGTTGGCACACTTGCTATGGGGTGTGGATAGAGGCGTGGTCCAAGATTTTTTTTTTTTTTTTTTTTTTTTTTTTTTTTTTTTTTTTTCCTTTTAGAGTCCTTTGTTGGGGTGCATGTACCCTATGTAGGACTATTCTACCTAACCCTGCGGGCCTTCCCGCCCCTTGCTCCTCCGTCCGTTACAAATGCCCCGGGCAGGACTTTCCTGCCGCGGTCCGCTCCGTTCCCGCCGGCAGCATTTTAGATGTCTAGGACTAGTCTTTAGGTGGGAAGTGAGATACCATGTGCGTAGATAGTGACAAGTCGTGACTGTGGTGTAACAATGCTAGAGCCGAAGCTCGCGCACAGGAAGGTGATGGGAGGGCACCCTTGGCACCAGTTTGAGGATGTTCACACGCCCTTTAGGGGGGGTTTCTTGTTGGGGCTAAATATACCTCCGAGGTGTCACCTCCGCGGCTCGACCCCCGCTATTTCCCAAGATGGAAAGGTGAGTCGGGTGACAGTCCTGGGGCACCACTTACATCGGGGGAGTTCTCCTCACTAGTGTACGTGGTTTGGTGCCGCACCCGCGCATGTATGACGCCGTCGTCACCCTCGCAGGATGCTCGCCAGATCCATCATGACCGCACTTTGGCGAGCCTCGGCATGCCACTCTCAACCCGGTTACATACATTATTCTAAGCACTACAGTACCACTTTATTCAGCTACATTATCACTGTGCTTTCCCAACGAGTGGGTAGTTCGGGCACGATATCAGAAGATCTATATTTTCAATACTTATTTGATGTTTTGACATTCCCATAAATCAAATGGGGTCCCGAGTCATGAAAACGAGCAATGATATTCATGTCGGACTACTGTAAACCATCCGTACTTCACATAAACATCTTCTACTTCACTCCAAGAGTGTGTGGAAGCGACGATAAAGTATCAGGTGGTGACTGTCAACCTCCTCCGCAGATTGAAAGCAACGACGTTGAGCGATGTTGCCTACACCCTATGCGTACAACGTCCCCGTTAGCCCCCATCACGACGGCATCTCCATAGGACATACATATACACACCGCATACAACGTACGCACATGGTAGATCTTATGGAGCACCTCTTACTGCGGGGGGAGTTCTACGTTGAGCTCCTGACACCTGTGACTCCAACACTGGTCAGGAAGGTGCCGTAGTCGGGTTGCTGGGTGTCTTGGATTGTCAGTGCTACCATCATGCACAGGTGATTATTGGGTCGCGCACCTGGTTCCCCACCACAGCTACGGTTGTCTCGTGATGAGCTAGTGTTTCCGAGGGAGCGACTAAAGTTGAAGGACTTGTAAAGGGAACCGGGGAAATTAGGGAGTCCAGCTGGAGTCATGCAAGAATTCGTAATCCGAAGTTCATCAGGAAGTGAGTCCGGGACCAAACTCACAAGTTCTGGGCGACGATCAACAGAGGTCCATCTTCAAAACTGCCCTGCGCAGCACTAATCGTTCGTACCTGACGAGTGGGAGCAACAAAAGTAAACAATGCCAAATGAATCCAGATTGGTAGATACGGAT
Source organism: Pisolithus albus (assembly GCA_024613165.1). Classification (NCBI taxonomy): domain Eukaryota; kingdom Fungi; phylum Basidiomycota; class Agaricomycetes; order Boletales; family Pisolithaceae; genus Pisolithus; species Pisolithus albus. The sequence continues at coordinate 1,081,518 of JANFAB010000005.1, forward strand.
AATACCAGTAACAATAATAGTACGACTAATAATAATGCATGGCGCACCCGGCTCTCGTGGTCTAAGGTTCTTCCATAGGAGGGCTGTGAGTAGCGTGAGGGAGAATGAAGAAACTTGAATGTTAGCATTCTATGTCTAGTTAGGGTTCACCTCAGGCTCGGGGGTGGTCCTATCCTGTGCAAACGCAGTAGACTGAGCCACAGGATAAGTCGGCAGCTGAGATGGCCCGGGAACCGCACCAGGAGCGTGGTCAGGACGTGGGCTGATGCGGAGCACTGGCGACGGACAGAACTGGGGATGTAGTCGGGCGCGGTAGTAGTAACCGGGAATGGCGTCATTCGGATGGGTTCTCTGAGGTGGATACGGGTCCTGAGGGGCTTGAACCCGATGATTGGAATCCTGGGGACCATACCAACCGCCACCCCTCATGTACTGGATCTGGTCCTCATAGTCGGCATGTCCATCTTCCCATCGGTCATGTTCGAAGCTAGGAAGATGGTCAGGGATGACTCGCGTCGCATTGTAATGGGCTGCCCGTCCATAACGTCTCCCGGGATGATGCATTGGGTGATAGTCGTACACATATCGTGGAGGGAAACCTTCGTGTGGCGCAATCATTAGGATGAATTGTCTCAGCCACACGTGACGTCCTTACCTGTTGGTTGCTGGACAGCCATGTCCCGCATACTTTCTGGGACGCCCTTGTCTGCCCTGAGCCAAGCGTCTTGCATCTCGACGCGATCTACATCTCCAATCTCAGCCCGACCCACGTCTTTGAAAGCTCGGCCCTCTTCCACTGCGAGGAGTTCTGCAGATGGGGCCGAGAGGGTCACAGGGGCAATGTTACCGCCCGGTCTCCGCATCCTATGGCGAAGGTTGAAAGCATTCTTGGAGTCCTGCGATGGGGCAGAGTTGTCCCTAGTAATTGGCCGCGGTTTTGGTCGCTGATATGTCGCTGCCGAATTATGCAGGTCGTTGGAAGACTCGGATACTTCGTCAAAGAGAAGAGCAGGGTGTGGCCGAGAAGGGAAGGGAGAATATAAACGTGCAGTATGGGGGGCAACTTGGCTACTGTCAGGAGTATGCGAGATCGACGGACTGCCCTTAGGCGGACGAAGGGCAGGCGGCGTTCGTGGGTTTCCAGGGATGCGTTCGGACGACCGGTGCTGGGCACTGAGTACAGGAGACTTACGTTGAACATACATGAGTCGAAGTTTCACGCTCTGATTATTGTCCACGCTCACCTGGGTTTTCTGAGGTATTTCCGTGCATCCATCTTCGTTGGGAGAGGGAAGGATGGTCATAGAAATGGTGCTCGAACGACTCTGGTTGGCTTCAGATGCATCTGGACCTGACTGAATGTGAGGTGATACATTAGTAGCCTCGTTCGTGGTGATATCTTCACTGTTCCCGTTATCTTTTGAGGATGAGGCGGTAGGACAGACCGCAAGAGACTCGACATGCATCGGGCTGATGACTTGCTCCTTCGAAGCGCGCCCAGTGTCATCAATGCGGTTCGTGCTTCCTGGCGATACCTGAGTTCCATTTGCCAATGCGTCATCTCGAACCCCCGTGGCTACGTCAGTGGCAACGTTTAAGCTTTTGCCCTTACCTTTAGACAATAAGGTTACGGGACTGATAGAAGGGGGCTTAACAGGCTTTGGATTGTTGGCTAGTCTTTTCGGAGCACGCTCAACGTCGTCAAAGCTGCACTTGCGCTTGCGCTTGCGTGACGACGACTGCCTTTCATCATCCAACACACTGTCATCATCCCCAACCCCGACGCCCTCAGTATCACTACCCTCATCAACGCTCGTTTTGTCATCGGGGTTATACTCCGAATCGCCAATGTCGACGCTCTCGTCGTCATCGTTTTCAGACTTGGCAACCTGTCTGGTGGGTTTCTTGCGCCGCACAATCACGACCCTGGGTTGAAGGCGAGTGGACTTCCTGACAACGGGGGGAACCTCTTCGACTTCGTCTGAATCATGTGCAGATGGAGCACGGCGTTTGGCCTTTTTGGGAGTTGGTTTGGGCATGATCTCGTCCGAGTCCGGGATGCTAATCACTTCGACATCGCATGTAGGCTTACTGGTCGTTTTCCTCTTTAAGCGTGTGGCAGCAGCACTAGACTTCCGAGCTGCACCATTGCAGTCGCACTTGAGATTGGCGTACATTCTCTTGGCAAAGGAATGTTTCGACTCAGGGTCGGGGGGAGCACCGTAGATGACAGGACTCCGAGAATAGTATAGCGCATCTGTAAATTAATTAGTCAATCAATCCGTCGTCACATAACGAATGACCTACCATGCAGGTCCGGCTTGACCACGAAATGAAGTCCATGTTTAGACTTATCGGTGAGAGCGGCAATCAGAGTCCCGCACTCTGCAAGGGTGAGATCTGAGATCCCTTTCAACCCACTCTTCGGGCGTGGTTGTTGTTCCTCACCAGGGAATAAGACGTTATCGGGGAAATTATAGCAAACAATCGAGCTCTTCGCCAAGCTCTTCGGTAGGTTCTTCCATGGAAAGAGCCTGCCGGAAGCCCAGTTGCATCCGAGTTCCACTAGCAAAAACAATCAGTTTGAAGTATAATGTGACAATGAAGCCGACATACTAAGTGCTTGAACAAGCAAAGTTTGTACGCGCCCGTGATCACCCCTCTCCTCCGCATCCACAGTGCTCTGCTCGACCGTACAAATATTATCACCATCTTTGGTCGAAGAGCTTCCTTGAAATCGCTTGCGGCTGTCAGCTTTCGTTCCGGAGGGCCCTGCGTTATCGGCGTCGTCTGTCAGAGAGGGACGGCGTGCGCGCTTGTTGCTCTGATCCTTCGGTACAAAATGATCTTGAGGTTCCTCGCCACCATCAAATGCCTCTGCTATGATGGCAAGAGATGACTTGCTGCTGTGTTACGTGTTGGAGTTGTGAAGAATGAAAGGCACGACTATCGACGTACTATATGTGTGCCTTGAAGTGGCCCACCATCTCATCTTCGTCAGCACGACATCGTTCTAAAAAGAACTGCAGAAGTAATCAGCAGTCAGTTCAGGAGAGGTGATGACGCACTTACACTCTCAGCTCCCGGGGTGGTGTGCATGCATCCAATACCACCGTCTTGATTGACGATACTGCCTGCTAGCAGGAATGCTCCTTCAAATGCGTGGCATTTAGCAACAGAGTTGAACTAAACCGGTATCAGACCATCATCTCAGGTAAGCTTTGCAAACTCCGGCTCACCAGCTGTATGAATCGCTTTGAAGTATTATGGAACAACTGTTGACGTTGGGCAACAGTTTTGTCGGCATTCCCTAATACCGCGGCATCCTTGTACGTTGCCAGGATCTGCTTGTATGTATCTGGGTATTGTTCGCAGAAAAGTTTGTAACATTTAGACATTTTCTCCGCTGTGATACCATCAGAATTCGTGTGGTAAAAAAGAAAGAGTACGCACATGGTGTTCCAGTAACATGATCACCATCCGGCAGTCTTCGCAGCTCCCGAGCTTTATGTGCAGTAAAATATTGCTGATAGGTGTTCCACTCGTTTGCAGAGTTAGAACGCGCATACTGTTGGGTGAAACGTTGGATGACCTGCTGAATAGGCATCTTAACCTGGCCACTGAGGGTGCTGAAGTCGTCATTGATACGCTCGAAAGCCTCCTCTAATATAGCGGCCACAGATGCTGGGGTTCTACCAACCACAAAGGAGGGCTCATCGGCAACTGCAGGCTGACCATTTACATCATCCTCAGCGACAAGCAGTGGACCCAGCCGTACAGATTTCCCCTCATTGAACGGTGAGGGGGTTTCTGAACGTTCGAAGTTCGTATCGAGATCGACGTCTACATTAGCAGAATTTCCAAAGGAGATCGTACCATCAGGCCATACAGTCAGACTCCCATTCGATACAGCATTCTGACGAGGGGTATCTTCATCTGACTCACGGCCTCCATCTGCTTGGGAGGCTGGGTCCACAGGCCGCGAATCTGAGCCTCCCGCTGACATAGGCACAGCATTTTCAGATCGAGGACAACGGGAGAAGAGAGGTCTTCCCTACCTTCATCAACGGCAGTCTTTTCACCGACAGTGGCTACTGAAGTTGACCGCGGCGCCTCCACCATCTTCTTCTCTTCTTTTTCCTTTTCTAAAAATCAAGCAGCGAAAAGCGTAAGACACAGGACATTCAAACACTGGCGAAGCTTACCGATACAGGAGGGTGCGCTTTCTACACCGAACTGCGTAGGTGTTGCACATTGGCGAGGTGCGTGCGCTTCCAAAGTAGGATCTGGCGCTTCTGTGACCCGATATTAGCCGGCATATTAACTTATAAGCAGGGTTACACGCCATCTGATTTACTTTCATGTAGTAAGAAAGAAGAACAATTGTCGTCACTTTGAGATCCTCCAAACAAGAGGCTGGCACATTGAACGTCTGTGTTGGTGCGAGGAACAGGCGGTGGGGTGGACTTCACTCGGAAGTCTTCGTCGCCATTCAGGGCTGCATTGGGCTGGGACGGGTCCAGCAGACGCTCGCGACGTGCTTGTGCCTCGCGAACGAGTCCTGAATCACGCACGGTAGCTCTTACACAGGTCCGAAATCGAGTCGGAGTGAGCTGAGGAGGAGGGGATGGTAGACGGCGGCCACCACCGATCTGCTCTTCTGCAACTTCTTCTAAATTCCGAACGTCAGCATTATTTCGAACGACCTTGGAGAGGGTTATATACCAGTTGAAGGAGGAACGTTCCGGGTCATTTGAGAAATTATTATACGACGGTGGGTCGAGATAGGATGAGAGTAATATCCTGGCACTGCAAAGTATCGTTCACCTCTTGTTTGTATGGGACGCCGGATGGAAAAAATACGATAAAAACCCCTTGAGGGCGAGGTGAACCTTTAAACAAAAACTTGCTTACTGAGAGGACTGTGATGCTAGAACTTATCCGGAAGAGAAGCCGCTCAGAACCCTTTCAGCCTGAAGATGAAATCGAAGAGACGTTACGCGTCCCTGGAAACTGCGAGAGGCCACACAAACGCGCATTAAAACAATTGTAACATAAGAAATTTATCTGAAAAAGCCGCTTAGAATCCTTCAAGCCTAAAGACGAAACCGAAGATTCGCTATACGTACTCGTTAAGAACACGCAGAAACTCGCGCACGGCTCGTACACATGCTCTAGACGGAAGCAGAGCCGAAGAGCAGCTTAGCATCCGTCTGCCCTGCCTATAGAAAAGATGGGATACATTCCCGGTTACTGCACAAGAACGTGCAGAGGCTCGGACAGGATTCATACACATACTCCACAGTGATGCACACTTGAATATCCGGAAGAGGAGCTGCTTAGCATCCGTGTGGTACGAAGATGAGATCGGAGAGATGATATGCGTTCCTGGTTACTGCTCATGCAAGGTTTCGGCCCACATTGCAGTGAAAGACACCCGAGTTATCCACTCTGTTGAGCCAATCTATCTGGAAGAGAAGCCGCTCAGCGTCCGTTTGGATGACATCGAAGAGACGCTGTACGTACCTGGTCCGGCGAGAGAATGCAGAGAGGCTCGTGCAAGGTTTGTTCATTCAGTGTAGTGAAGTGCAACCGAATAGCCTTCTTTTTCACGAGTCTATCTGGAAAAAAACTGCTCAGTGTCCGTTGGCCTGAAAATGAGATGAAAGGACGTGATACGTACCTCGCTACAGAGAGAGGCCACACAGAGGCTGTACAGCATACTCAGTGGTTAAGCACAGCCAAATAGACCACGGCTGCTTACAATGAGTCTCCGTACATAACGCCTATGCCGATGTAGGGAGTATCGGATCTGGGCGATAATTGTCGCGATGTTTGTCTTAGTCAGTAGTAAAGCACCTACAAGCTATAATATCCCACCAACGTCACCAGTCTAAGTCAGTGGACTTAATGACCTTACGCAGTGCGCGAGGGCCGGGATAGTTGGAGCCCAGGACGCCGAATCACAGTGTCAGTGGAAATGATGAGCCTGCGATGCAAGTAGAACGTGTTTGACACCGTGGTATCATGACGTTTGTGGGTGAGGAGGCCTGCAGACGCCAATCCAACATTTGCTAGGACGCAGGAAAGACGCAGACCTCATTGCAAAGCCACGGGCGATGGCGATTACCTAAGCAGCGGTATGCAGTTCATACGGACATTTAGAAAATTCCCTGCAATTCTATACGAGCTACACATATATGAGGTCTCCTAAGTATGTTGCCTCCGCCAAAGCCATACCCAATGCAGCAAGCTGCAGGGCGAACGGTTCCGTGGAGGCGTTACGACGATAGATTTCTACGATAGTCGCTATGGCCGAAGATGAATACCCATGAGCAAGGACATACCGGGAGCCAGCCTCTCCTAGACGTCGAGCTTGCGCCCTATCTTCTGGAGAGGGTTGTTTGATATGATGGTGGCTGGATATCACACCACTCAAATTCCGGACGTGGATGTAGACGATGGGCATGGAGGAAGAAGAAGAGGCTGGAGAGCTGGTAGGAAAAGCTTCGGGTGCATGGCGACGAGAGATTGGATTATCGTGCTGCTGGTCTACCTAAATCAGTATGAGATAGTTGTAACATGCTGGATACGCTTACCGTGTAACGGACTTGATCGTGAAGATCTAGTTGGAGTCGTCGTAGTAGTGAGCGTGGGGGATGGCGATCTGAGGTGCAAATTCCGACAGAAAGCTTCTTCCAAGGAGCCCGCCCCGCCGGAATCATCTGACAACACCGCTTGTGTCTAAGAGTTTCTGCGGTTTATTTGATCAAGTGATTATGCACCTTGTGTGAGTTCTGCAGATGTCAGCAACGGCGGCATGCGTGTATCTTGTCCTTTTACTATCATGAAAGCAAGCGCCTCCCAGAATGATTGCGTGTGTCTATAAGAATAGTGAGTGAATGAACCTTTCGACCTCTCTGCTCCGGTTCTGTGTGTCGCAGCTTAGGTGTGATCGTATGGACGTGGACACGGTTGATTAGTACGTGCCTCGTGCGATGAATACCAGCAGGCGCGCCAATCGCCACAGCGTAGAAGTCACGAGAACCGTCGGGAAAGAAGTGCCGGACCATTTCAGAGTGCTGGAAGGCAGTCAGGATATCCGAGGGACTGGGCTCCGGTGGTAATGACTTGAGCGTCTGCTGAAAGATACGATGAAGTTGTCGAGCCTCCGTCTCAGATTCGCATTCTATAGCTATCGGGAGTGGCGGGGTCGAACGCCCGCAAGGAAAGATGGGGCTGTTTGCAGTCACAATGTGAGGTGCAGGTGTTTCTGAGCGCGAAACCAACTTCACACATACCAAGCACGATAGATGCCTGCCTTCGAACCGCCACCGATTACCAACCAACGGGTCCCGTCTGCCATGGCAATGCTACTTGACAATAGTAACAGTTCTAACTTGTTATCAGTAAGCGTGCCCACTTATAGTCTGCACTACTCACCAACTCACGAGACTGTCTCGGTCCACGTGTCTCGACCACCGCTTTGAAGTGGATCCGAGGACGGTCCCACGAACTCTAATTGCTGTTAATAGGTTAAGTCAATACATACGATATCCGTCACTTCCATGTTTGCGTAGATCCACCTTCTGCGAGATTAACCTGGACCTCGTAAATCAGATGACGTGAGATTCTCGTTGGCTAATATTTTGCGAAGTCAATCGAACGCATGTCCTTTGGGTCAAACGCTAGCAGTGGGAAATCCATCTGTAGGCGGTCGAACTCGACTAGCTGCATCGTCTTTTAGATGAGTTGGTCGAGATGTCCATGAGGTTGTTTCTTAAACTCTGTGTGCAGATGCAGCAAAAGCGGACATAGGGCGTGAATGATATGACACCTCGTACAGCTCTTCCAGCTGTTCGGGTTGAATCTTCTGATGGCCGCCATGACAGCCGGCTGACGTTTCGTGATCGACTTCCAGGTTCGTTGATGAAGCTTAATCCCCGAAGTCCCCAACCTAATCCGGCGCGCGATCTTTTTCGCTACCGCAATCATGAAAAAAGAAAGAGATAGGTTTCGTTATAACCCAGAGAAAGTGCGTGAGACAAAAATAAAGCACCACCCTTTTTGCCATCGTGATCTTGAAGAAGCAAGACATGCGTTTGGTAATATCCTAGAAAGTGCATGAAATGGAATCAAAAATGAAGGCTTAAAATGTTGTCACTTTTATACATCAGCCAGGAAGTATCAGGCGAGCGAGTAAGTACAGGATGAAACGGGCGACATACGTCAGCCAACAAGTATCAGAAAGGAAAAAGGAAGGGTTAGGTAACTACAAGAAACCGGCGGGGTATGCTGAAACGGGCGACATATGTCTGCCAACAATTATCAGCGAGCGGATATGCGAGTGTGTGAGAAACTACGTGCTGAAATGGGCGACATACGTCTGCCAGCAATTATCAGCAAGTAGGCAGCATGGGTGTGAGAAACCTCGCGCTGAAACGGGTGACATACGTCTGCCAGCAATTATCAGCATGCGGGTATGGGAGGGAGGGGAAAGTACAAGCTGAAAAAGGCGACATACGTCTGCCAACAGTTATCAGCACATGGGTATGGGAGGGAGTGAGAAAATACGAGCTGAAACGGGCGACATACGTCTGCCAACAATTATCAGCAAGTATGTAGGGAGCGAGCATGAAACCACGCGTGGAAATGGGCGACATACGTCTGCCAACAGTTATCAGCACGCAGGAATGGGAGGGGGTGAGAAAGTACAAGCTGATACGGGCGACATAAGTCTGCCAACAACTATCAGCAAGTACGTGGGGAGGGGGGCAAGAAACCACTTGTTGAAACGGGCGACATACGTCTGCCAACGGTTATCAGCACGTGGGTATGGGAGGGAGTGGAAAATACAAGCTGAAACGGGCGACATACGTCTGCCAACAATTAGCAGCAAGTAGGTAGCCAGCGAGCGTGAAATTACGCGCGGAAATGGGCGACATACGGCCGCCCACAATCATCAGCATGTGAGTAGAAAGGGAGCAAGGAATCACGCACTGAAACGGGCGACATACGTCTGCCAACAAGTATCAGCAAGCATATAACGCAGGAGGACAGACTCAACGGCTGAGACGAATGGCATACACTTGGTTACACTTTGGACATGTGGCCGCGTACGCGTAACGGTCAATTCCGAACGCTTCCGAATCGATACGTAGGTCCGGAAGCTTTTTCACCTTACTACCGGTCAACCGCTTCGAACTTCATTGACCGAATTTGGGCAATTAGCAAATCTTTGTTTTTTTTTGACGTTTGCGCATTTGCCAGCTCAGCATCGTCATCTATATGGCTAGGACAGCGCAGAACGCGCAAAAAACCACATCGGGAAGTGCTCGGCGGGTGCAGCTTTCAGTCAAGCGTGCTCGCATGATTGCTGGGAGCACGGCCAGGGATATTTCCAGCAGATCGGCCAAAGGCAAGTCCACAAAGAGGACCAGCAGGAGCATGTCTACGGATTCGATTTCATCGCTCAGCTCCCTGACAACACTCCCATCCTCTCCGGTGCTGGATTCCTCCCAGGAGATGCTTCCATGGGCAACTAACAGAGTATGTCGTATATAACTTGCGTTGCCATGAAAGACTGACGCGGCCAGTATTGTTACATCTGCCATGACGGCAGCAAGTATTTATTCTGCTGCGACTTTTGTCCACGGGTGGTGTGCCAACGCTGCCTAGGTTTGGAAGAGGTCAAGCCCGCACTCTACACTTCTGACGTCAAATTCAAATGTCCCGGCTGCCACGAACTAAGGGAGCGCGAGGCTAAGTGCAAGTTATCGCCTTATCATGTGAGTCATTTATCATACATGCTTTTCTTTAGTGTAACATCCATACGAGGCTTTCATGCGAAATGTCAATGGAGAATTTATTCCGGTACTTGACGCACCCACAACCTTGGTAGGCGTCTGCGAAAGGGCTTCGAAGGCACAGGTATGCGCCGAGTCGATTCTCATCCTACACCTCGTGTGTGTTGGCATGGAAGTCCGTGGATCCCTGCCTAAACTCCTCCACACGACCCTCGAGGAGTATCATACGGCTGAATCGCTGACGTACGAAGAAGTTACTTTTGATTTTGGGACTGAAAGGAAGCTCGATCATTGGACGAAGAAGGTGAAGCTGTTGCGCGATCGAGTCGAGGGGCGGAATTTTGGACGCAAGATAATTTTCGTTACGGTCCACAGCGTAGTGACCCACGGTGACTTGTTTGCAGGAAAGGATAAAGACGGTGACGTTGCCATGACGGTGGAGGATGTACGTATACAAACGATCTGTGGCGTGTCATCTCAAACCTTTTTTTTCCAGTTCATGGACTACCTCTTTATCTCCCCCCTTAACGAGGTAGTATACGGATCCACCCTGTTCATGCTGACTTGCGGTCATATGGTCAGGTTTGAAGAATCATATTCAGCAATGAAAAAATCGATCACACGGTGACTATCTTTAATTAATTCGCAAAAGACTGTACTGATACCCACTAGCCTTCGACCTGAATACACTATCTTATTCACCGCCCTGGAACTCATCGTCGCTGCCACTAAACTGTTCGCCGTGGCATATTCTATACAAGTTCTCATTCATGGACACTCCTTCCTCGATATTTTTCATGACCTCCTGAACGTCTCCCTCGATTTGAGGATGCACACTGACGTGCTCGTATTTTATATCAGCAGCCTGCTTGCCCCGAAGGCACCGTTCGGTTTGAGGAATCCCGCACTCGATGTCGCGCAGCCTCCCTCAATCGTCGGGTACCGATACTCGTGGTATCATAGTCATCGGCGTCCATGGGGCAAGGCTTTGCCCATGGGATGCTCGAGGTGTGGTGCAGTTCGTCCGTGGTCCCAATCGAAACGCCATGCGAATGGTACACACCCAAAGGCCCGGGTGACGACTTGTTTGGGATGCGCCTTGGAAGTATACTCAGAGCCTTTGCCCATACAACACGAGATACTGCAGGATAGCAAGATATCTGGTTGGATCAGATACACTATCTGGCCCACAGAAGTTCTCTGATCACGAACTCATGCGTCCATAGATTAGAATTGGTAGAACTCGTGTATTACTACAGATTTATGTCTAGTCCGACTTTGTGCCAAGGATCCGTGCTAATGTCAGTCATAGGCAACCTTGAGCGAACCAGCATCCCAGTCACTGGTTTTGTCTGTCATGGAAGACGTGCTCGACAACAATAAGTGTTCTGACTGTCTGTCAGTGAGCTCACCCACTTATAGTCTATACGAGGTTCCAGCTCGCAAGATCATCTCAATTTACATGTCTCCATGACATGAGATTCTGGTACGGCAGTGATTTTATGTTGACAAGTGCCTACAGTACTAGCAATGGCGTAGGAGTTATCTCGCGGGTGTTCGAAAGCAGTAACTAGTATTGTTGGTATACGCGCACGTCATCATAGGATCTGCGCAAAACTGTACTGTGCTCGGTGCAAGTTACCTAGACGACCACTATACAGTTCACAAGTTTTAGACAACAGCGGCAGGAACGCGGAGGACCTGTGTATACAGGAATCTTCGGAACGCTATCATATCCCCTTCCCTCAGACCAGTGATTTCATAACCCCTCAACACGGTCGCGACTTGAGCTAACACCCAAAGCCCACAATCGTATCCATTGGTTTGGGTGGCATTGAGCTAAGACGGGAATAGTTAAACTATTTTTCTCGAGGAGATCATAAAGGACTCACCAACACAGGGAATGCCGTCCAATCCCCCAAGTCTCGATCAGGCACCACCTTTTTCGCCACCGCAATCATGAAGAGACGAGCCACAAGTTTCATAATGTCCTAGAAAAGTTAGTGGGAAATAAAATCAGGTTAGAACGGTCTCACCTGTATCTCCTGTCTCCAGGGTCGTTCTTCTGCAAAGCTGTCAAACAAGAAAAAGCGGTGTGAGACAATATCGATTGTGCACATGACCCAATGACCACACGGCGAAGGCCGATGAATAGGAAGAATCCAGGTCGGTTTATCCCAATATTTCGTCCAGGACATTGTTCTCCATAGAACGTCGTCAGTAGCATTGTACCGGATGCGAGGGAGATCGTGTGTTGAAAAAAGGGCAATCTCACCGCGGTGAACAGGAAAGTACAGGGAGTACAGAAGCGCCGCCGATCCATTCAGACAAGTGTCGTTGAGTCGGGCCGTATCTGAGGCCAGGATTTGGATGTCCTTCGGGTCGAATCTTAGCTGTGCAAATCCATCTGTAGGCGGTCGAATACGTGTAGCTGCATCGCCTTTTACGATTAGTGAGTTGGTCGAGATGTCGATGGAGTCTTCTGTTAAAATCTGCGTGCGTATGAGTCTCAAAAGCGGTCGTAAGACATGAAAATTAAGACCAGGCCTTACGTGTGGAAGTTTCCATAGGAATGATACCACCGGTAATATCACACCCTGGTCTTCATTCTCGCCTTCTTTTTCATCGACATCACATCCTTCCAGTACGTCACCAAGCAGAAGTTCTTCGGGTCTCCGTGCATCTTCTTCAGCGGAAATGATCTCGAATGTTGTGCTGTCGTCTTCATTGTCAGCAACGTCTTCCAATGGCCACGGGTAAACGACCGGCTTGAGCCAGTGTAATTCTGTGGTCGGAGCAACCCCAGAAAGTGACTCTGCAAGCGAAACCGCCTCACGTGCCTTCGCTGCGTAACGGACAGTGGATGCAAGTGGAGTTGGCCATTGCTGCATCAGTTCCTGCATAGCCTCACGGCGGTGTTGCAAGAGGAGGAAAAAAGGAGAGTCTGCAGCTGAATCAAGCAGATGGCAGAAAAGGCATCATTGAACGTACTTTCCGTCTGCCGCAATGCAAGTTTGACTGCACACATTTCAGAGCCGAACCATTGACACATATTGTCAGCTTCCATCCCGAGGCGCCGTTGTTCCTCACGGCATCGATCGCGCTTCAACAACGCACGGATTCCGTCGCGCACAGCCGCATCTTCCAACCACCGAGGCGTCTCACCCACTGACGGGGCTACCCAGACATCTTGTAGTAGAGTAGAGTCACCACGCAACTCAGCGAGTTTCGTGGGGAGTGGCGAAGGCAGTGGAATGGTGTAAGCAGGGTCGTACAGCTCTTCCAGCTGTTCGCAATATCGGTTGAATCTTCTAATCGCCGCCATGAGCGCCGGCTGACGTTTCGTGATGGACTTCCGGGTTTGTTGATGAAGCTTAGTTCCTAGTTAAGAAACGGCAATATAAGTTATTAAATGACACATCACAATTAGTGAAAGCCGTACCTAAGGTTTTGTCTTTTCCGCCAGCAGCTCGATCAAGTTTGTCCCATTCGAAGAAGCTACCAATTGCCCATTTCCGAATATTGATCTTTAGGTCTCGGGCCATTAGGAGGATCCGAACAAAGTCCAACCGGACGCCGTCTAACTCCATGAACTTCTCTTGAACGTTGAGTGAAGTGTACAAGGTTTCTAGCTTGTCGGAGAGCTGGGTATGGCTGGACTCCATACTGGCCAGAATGTCGAGAGTCGTTGCAGATACTTCCTTTGAGTCTTGTTCAATCACGGTACGTGCGGCGAGAAGGGCGCGTTCGGAGGCATCAAGGTCAGCCTGTAAAGTGAGCACACTATCGAGTTCCTTCCTAAGTCTCGCAGGTGCATCTTGAGATGCAAGTGAGGAGCGTAATAAATCACAATCACAGCAGTGTACACTTACGAGCCCGTATCGAGAGCTGAGCTTCCCGTTGTTTGGTCCATTGGCTCTGCAGTTCAGCAATTGGGACATCGCAGCCTGCCAGGACTTCCTCGGCTGCGCTCCCTTGTGCTCCAATCCCCTTCTTCATTCGGCGTTTGAGCCATGCTCCAAGATCTTTCCGCATCTCATAACCTACAGCACCCGCTTGTCGATCGATGAGCCAGATACGGTGCTGGCGCTGTTAGGCAAAACTCCAGATGTGAGAAGCGAAGAGAAGAAGTTCAATAAAGGGGTTGACTTACGGAAGATGTATGCTCAATGCCTATCAGCCTGATGAAACGGGACCATAACCGCTCTGTCCCCTCGCCATCAGATAACCCAAGCCCAACAACAAGTCGAGGGTTGTAGACAAGCTGACACGCCCACTCGTGTCCGTAGGCATGCATGGCTGTCGTGGCAAACCGGACACGTGAAGTGATGCTGGAGTCGAGTATATCATACTAACAATGATTAGTCTAACGTCGACAGTGGAGGGTATGCGCACAATACCTGATCCAAGGAGCGAGAAAGTACACAGCCAACATCATACAGAGTAACAACATTAGCTTGCGGCGGGAGAAGGGAAAATAAATGTTCAATTAGGGCAATGCTGTATTTTTGCTGTTCGCCAGGTGTATCGATGTTAGCGAAAAATAAGGGGATGTCGTGACGGCAAATCAGGGCCATCAGGCCAGTATCGTCAAAGCTATCCATGGCAACCTTTTTCTTTTTGGCATCCGCTGCCTCGTACGACGTTTGGCATTGGTCTACTGCCTCGTCCGGGACAAGCGCTTTGTGCTTTCTTGGCTGACGCTTACGCGCCCTCTCGATTCGTCGTCCGATGGCATCAACTTGAGCCTTCGAGATGAAATAAACCGGGTCATAAAAGGTCGGGCAGTCACCCGCCGAGCGCCGATGTCGATGATGGAAATTACCGTCAGTGGCAACATGAATGTCGCCACCTCCTGCTAGTGGCCACCCAAAGACGCTGCCACCAAAGCATGCTGGACAACGTTGCACAAGGAGAGGAGCACAGGTGCCTGGAGATTGCATCCGGACAGCTTGCTGATCAACGTACTCTGGCATGCTGAGGGTCTCGGTGGAGGCTGAAATGCATGCATGGGAAATGCGGTCGCGGCACTTTGTCAGTATAGACTCGATCCGCTGCTCTACTTCGACCTGGAGAACGTCAAACCATTGAATGGCATGACCTAAACTGCGCCTGAAAGGGTCTTGAACTGACTTTCCCTGAGCAATAAGTTAGTATGTATGTAGTAAGAAGGCAGGGCTGAGAGAGTTAAACATACATCGTGACCAGACACGCGAAACCCTCTGCGGATGTAGTGCGAGTTCAGCGCTGACGCCAATGCATTCACTGCATCGCAAGACCTCTCGAAGAGGGATCGATAAAAAGCTAGTAGCTCGACTGAGACTGCAACGCGAGGTTGAGATGGAGAAGCGGGGAATAGTCCGTGGTGTAAAAGAACTTGAGGGGGCGATGCACACTTGCACGAGTACACAGGAATGGAACGGAAATCTATACATTATCAGTAAGTTCAAAAACGAGTGAGAAACACGCACGATCGAGATACAGGCATACGACTACACTTGTCTTGGTTTCGCATGCCTGCATACAATGAGACATAGTTGAAGAGGGAGTTGGAATAGGTTTGCCCATAGTGCATGTCAAGTAGGAGAGGAAGATTTCGACCAAGGTGGGGATTACCGCCTTCCAATTCTGAAATAAGGATGAGGGGGATGACTTCTTGACAGTAGGCGTTGGCACGTCGGTCTCCAGGACGTCATAGTAATCATCCGACACCGCGAACTCCGGTCCATCCAGCAACTCTGATGGGACATCATCTCCACCCGCTGTGTCAGATTCAAGATTGGTCGTCGCAGCAGGATTACGGGCCGTCTCCACCTTGGCGTGTTGCGTTGGGTTTAGTAAGTCCTCGAGTTGCTTGAGGAGTCGCTGACGTTTGTTGTTGCGCCCTGGGATGCTGACATGCGTCTGTGTTTTCCGTTTGTCCCTAGCCCTGCGGGGCGAACTGAAGTGTTGTCCGAGCCCTGTCGTCGTACTAGAAAGCGCTGCGCGAGTGCCGGGACGTGAGGCCATGCGTATGTAGTGTACACCGAAGCCTTGCGGAGACCAGTATCGACCTACTAGCAAGGTATAGGAAATGCCCCGTGACGCTATTACAGTGTTATGTACGTACTGCATGGACTTTCCATCTTTCGTTACTTATTGGTTTACATGAAGTACCGATTGACGCATATCTAAGCCCATCGTTACGGAAAGTCAAATACTCTCGATACACTGTACATAACCCTCGAGAACTCTGCGGGAGATCCTGTGCAGATCCCCGACGGTAACGAGGCTGCACCGTGCGCTGCATTGGTTGAACTTACCAAGTTCTATGAGGATGTGTCGGCAACTCGGAGAGTCCCATACCACAGAAAGGTTTATCCTTTACCTTGAGACGGATTGCGGCGGGACATCGCTGAGTGGAAGTGCACGGCGGACGAACACGACTGTGATGATTGATAATCTAAACTGCCTAACGAAGTGTGAGATATAACCAGGGAGGGTGAACTCCAGCAATCAGCCTTCCAAACATTCTAAAATGCTTGGTAACGATAGCCCGGCCATCTATCCTGCGCCAGGCCAGGCCTTAGCTCTCTGCCTCCCATCTCCTCGTCTTCATACAACCGTTTTCACCGGCGAACTCACCACAGTGCATTCGGTTCAACGGGACAGACACCGCCAAAGAATCCTGTGTGTTTCCGCCATCGAGAGATGATGTGCGTCCCAAAAACTCGTGGCTCTCGAGCGACGCCTTCCGAAACACTACTGGGTTTGTAATTGGAGCTTGAGCGAAGGGTCCAGACAAGTAGCGACTTCAGTCACTGCAGCGCTGCACCACTCATTCGAATCTGCTCGGATATGATTGTGACGAAGGGAGTGAGGCGCATGGTGGACAGCACGGACGACTTGACAGCGGATACGATGTAGACCGTAGTCAGTAGCAGCACTAAGGACGGACGGAACGTTATCATGCAGTTGATGAGGGTTAATAGGTAAGACGGGGTATGGCGAGTCACTCACCTTCAACATTACCGTGCCTGTTTTCAACCTCCAATACAATGATTGCCGATGGTGAGTATGTTGACAGCGGACGTCGCGCGGCAAGTAGTCGATAGTGGTAATAAAGCAATATGATAAAGGGGGTGGTTTTGCAGCGGTGATGATAATGGAACGGAGGAGAACGGATTACTCACCATAAATCTACATCATATGCAGCAAATTCCGGCGTTTTGGGGTGCTGTATCCTCTTCCCTAGCAAAGGGATGGTAAATTTGCGTTTGGTATTGTGGAGGCTGATAGTACAGACAGAAATGATGAGCGCGATAACGAAGTTAAGTAGAACGAGCTACTTACCTTATGTCCTCGTTGTATGCAATGATTTCCTTTGCGTTAGCGTACTTCGTCTGACCCTCGCCGAGGGATCGTAAATCTGCGTTTTGTATGGAAGTTGACAGCAGAAATGATCAGCATGATAACGAAGCTAAGTAGAACGAGTGACTCACCTTATGTCCTCGTCCTATGCAACGGTTTCCTTTGCGTTAGCGTACTCCATCGCTGACCCTCGCCGAGGGATCGTAAATCCGCATTTCGTATTGCATTGGGATGGTGGGAGAGGGAAGGAGGAGGGTGCGTGATCGAACCAAACTATTAATAGACGGAGACGGATAATGCCGGCGCAGATGGCCGGCCTCTAAGGTACATTTCGTCTTACCAAATAACCCTACCTAAAAGGGGTCTATTGCTTCCGAAAAGTAGTGCCTTAGGTGTGGGAGGGAGTGTACGTAAGGGTGAGGGTCGGTAGTGTGATCGTGGGTGGCCGCCTGTGGCCTTGACCGCGGTCTCCTTCTGGTCCTCTACTGCTCTTTTCCTCTCATCCTGTCTAGCCAGCTGTTGAGCCGGGTCCTTCGAGTCTTGATAGCTTTTGGTTGGCGGCCGCAGTGGGCCGGGTGGGGCCTCACGGAGGTCGGGGGGGTGGGGTGAAACGCTTCGTGCTCTTGACGAACTTCATTAGATGCATCCGAGCTTCTTGATTTGTTAGGAGGTAGGGTACAAGCGTGGCCTTTTGACCTAGGGAGTTTCGTAAGACATGACGTGCTCTGTTGTAGCAGGGGCAAACCGTTAAGTAGTGTTCGACAGTCTCCTGTGGGGCTCCGCACTTGCAACTGGGGGATTCGGTCTTTTTGATGCGGTGGAGGTGCTTGTTGAGGCCGATGTGGCCTGTCCTGAGACGGATGTAAGCGGTGGTGTG
Source organism: Pisolithus albus (assembly GCA_024613165.1). NCBI lineage: Eukaryota > Fungi > Basidiomycota > Agaricomycetes > Boletales > Pisolithaceae > Pisolithus > Pisolithus albus. Next base: position 1,099,551 of record JANFAB010000005.1, read on the forward strand.
GGGCTTGGGGATCCTAAGGATGTGGTTAGCTAACGTATGGGAAGGGGAGTGAGCGTTGAATTTAGTGGCCCGTGTGATCCTGGGGGAGTTCTGCCACGCTTTGGTCCAGCGAACTTTGGAGATTTCACGTTGGGCTCGTTTTGCTGCCGAAATGCTTTGGGGTAGGCCTTCCTGGCGCAGGTATAGTGGTAGGCGATCCTGGCGACTGCTTTTCTGTGGGCCTGTAGCTGCAGTTTTGGCGTGTTTATCAGCTAACTCGTTGCCTGGTATGCCTTCGTGTCCTGGGATCCATTGTAGAGTTAATTTCCACCGATGAGGTGGCGTCGCGTTTTTGAGGGCGTAGATGGATCTGTGGAATTTTCTGATAATGTGATGGCCAGATTTGGTTAACAAGTTCTCACCGGATTGCACTACGGCCTGGTTGTCTACAAAGATGGTTGCAGGGTAGGTGGGATCCAGTTCCGTGTGTAGAAGCTGGGCAGCCAGGGTGAGGCCGACGGCCTCTGCCTCGTACACTGTGTGGGACTCGGGCGGGCCCAGATGGTATCTAAGGGTGCGGGAGGGGCGAGCGCCGCGGTAGAGGACGGCCGCAGCACCTACCCCCTCCTCCGTGCTCGAACCATCGCTATAGACCCTTATGAGGTCCGTCACTTGGTCATGAGCTACCTTTGCTTCGCGTTTGGATTTGGGGATAAGGGAGGGGAGGGGTGGGACGGCATGGGGATTGCGGTCAGCTGGATCCAGCTTTTCTACATGGTTGGGTGTGATGTTGTATGCGTGCATGAGGTGGTGTAGCGGGGTTTTGTGTTTTTTGACCAAGTGTGCAGCTGCAGTGCGGGCGTGGGTGTGCAGTGGGTGCGAGGGTGGATGCGATGCGATGCGAACTGCCGCTTGGTGGCAGAGGTTCTGGATGCGGTGTTCTAGGGGGAGGGTGTGGGTGTATACCTCTAGCACGTCAGTGGCCGTGGTGCGAAAGGCACCTGTGATGGCAAGCAGGGCCTGACGTTGGACCCGGCTTATTTTTGCGATGACTCCTAGGGAACCTCTCGTCCTCTTGCTGCTACCAGGGGAGTATGGTGGGGTGCACCAGACATCGACCGTGTACATCATCTTTGGGACTGCTACCGCAAGGTAGAGGCGTCTGGCTAGTGAGGCTGGTAGCCCTTTGTTTGCTGAAGAGATTCGACTGATCTGCATGGTATACGCTGTCCCCTTGGCCATTGCGTGGGCAGCATGTGCGTTCCAGCGTAGTGACTGGTCTATGACCACCCCGAGGAACTTGTGCGAGCGTGATGGTGGGATTAGGGTGTTGCGGAGCTTGAGGGGGGGGCGTTCAGTGCTGCTGTTGTAGTGGAAATCGAGCAGGGCAAACTTCGATAATTTGAACTTGGAATTGTGGTCTTTTGACCAGGCGAAGGCGCCGTTTCTTCGCTCCATCATTCGCCGTATGCTGTTGTGAGTGATAGCGAAGGTTTTACCGACTGAAACGTAAACTGTATCATCTACGAATGCGAGGGCTAGCTCGTGTTTGCTGTTGGGTGCTGGTACTTCCGCCAGGTCAGCGCTGTAGAAGACGTAAAGTAGCATGGACAAGGGGTCTCCCTGTCCTATGCCATTGTCGATAGGGATCCAGTCGGAGGTGTAACCGTCAAACTTGAGCTTGGTTCGTCTGTTTGTCAGCAGGCGTTCTACAAATAGTACTAAGATTGTTGGGACTCGTCTTTTCCGCAGGTTGTGTAGCAGGCGGTCAGTGACAGCGTTGGGAAAAGCCCCTTCAATGTCGAGGAAGAGGGCCGATGCTACTTTGCCTGATCTCCAGGCATTCTTTACCGTGGTCGTCAGTAGGTGGAGAGAGTCAGTCGTTGATCTACGGGGGCGGCCGCCAAAGTGAGTGGGTGGAAGGAGGTTGTTGGACTCAGCTATGTGGGAGAGTTGCTCTGTGACTATCGCAGTGAGGAGCTTGCTTGTCGTGTTGAGCAGTGCGATCGGTCTGTAGGATTTGGTTAGTGAGTAGTCGGACTTACCTGGTTTGCGTAGGACCACTGTGGTGAACTCTCTCCAAGGGTCGTAGAAGGTGCGTAGTGTAAAGACGGCCCTGTAGATTGGTAGGAGGTATGGGACTAAGATGTCTTTGCAGTGTATTAACACGCTATTGCTGATGCCGTCCGGGCCTGGAGCTTTAAATGGGCTGAGGTGGGAGATGTTGCGGCTGATGGTTTCCTCCGTGATGAGCTCCGGGGTGCCCACCGGGGGTGGGTAGTCGAAGTTGGTAGGGGTAGAGCTTGTGGGCGGGGGTGGGGGGAAAAACGTTCTAGCCAGAGCTTGGCTCTTCTCCTCATTCGTTGTGAGGTTCAGAGTTGCTTCGCCTGCCTTCACGTTGAGCGTTGGGATTTTGGCACAGCCCCCGTCACCTGGGTCCGAGGACAAGTATCTATTGGCTGTCCAGATTTCGTTTCCCTCCAATGACTCTAGCCATTCCGTCCAGTGGGTGGCTTTCGTCTTCTTGATAACTTCTGAGTACTTGTTGCGTGTGCGCCTGAGCTCCTCGTGTACTGGGTGGAGGTGGTAGGGGCGTTGCTTGTATGCTTCTCGGGAGAGCTTTGCCACCTTCGCTCGAAGGGTAGATAACTCCTGGTTCCACCAGCGTTTAGCATGGGGGGATGGTTTGCAAACCGGTACCTCCTTTCTTATTGTCTCTTGGATGGCGCTTGTAAGCGCCTTCGTGGCCGCTTGGAAGTCTCTGTCGCAGGTGAGGGTCTGGGGGGCTGCTATCTCACGTAGCTGGAGTCGGAGGGTCTTCTGGAACCCTTCCCAGTTGGCGGCCCGGAAGTTGTGGCGGGGTTCTGGGGCGGCACAGGGTGAGGCGAGGTCCAGGACACTGAGGACTGGGACGTGGTCTGTCTTGGGGCCTCTGTTGGCAGGGTCAGTCGTGCAGCTGACGAAGTAGTCTAGCGAGTGCTCTGTGCAGAACACATTGTCTGGTCTGGTCCAATTTTTGGTGTTCAGCAGCTGTAGGGTAGGGATTCCCTTTGGTAGGGCCATCACCATGTCGTGCTTCTCCAGAAGGTCGAGCAGCGGCTGGGCTTTCTTGAGAGCCGCTGCCGTGAACAGCTGCGTGCTGCTGTCATCATCCCAGAAGGGGTGGTGGCGGTTGAAGTCGCCCAGCCAGATCACGTGGTCGTCCGGGGAGGGTTGAATGAGCTCCGCATCGGAGGACAGGAAACCGTCCAGTTCCTCTTCTGTGTCGTGCTTTGTGCCGTCATTGTAGATGTTGACCAGGGTGACCCTGCTTGTCGGTCCTTCGATCTGGACAACCACCACATCTGGTGATGGGAACGGGATTTGTTTCCAGGCATTGGTGCTGATTGAGGTGGAAATCAGGGTGACCGCTCTGGATGTTCTGTCTGGGTTGGAGAAGCGGGTCGTTGGGTAAACAGTGTAGAACTTCGGGGAGGAAATAGTGTTCTTATTTGGGCGGATGTGTGGTTCTTGTAGAGCGTAGATGTCCCAGTTTTGTGCGTGAGGGCCGTGGAGGAGGGAGTGTTGGTTCAGGTTGGACCGGTTTAGGTTTTGCTGCCAGATTCGTAGGTGTGGAGTGGTCGTGCTAGTGGCGTCCGTCATGGGGGGTGGGGCCGTGTTGGGAGTGGGATGCTAAAGGGGCTGAAGTGGGATGGGTGGCTGACGGAGTGGGGTCATCAAAGGCCGAGTGGGAAGATGAGGGGGGGTAGTCCAGCACGTGTGGGGGGAGGGATGAGGATGGAGGCGAGGATATAGTGATGGCGACGGTGGGCTTGTTCGGGGGTTTTCTCGCATAGTCATCCAGGGTGGTTTGGTGGGCTTTGGGGCCCGGTCCCTGGAGGGTGGGGCGACTGGGGGTCTTCGGCTTGGTGGCTGGGTTGGGGAGGGGTGGGGGGGGTGAGTGGCGTGCGGTAGTGGCTGAAGGTGCTGGGTTGATGTGTTGCGGGGCTCTGTGTGCTGATGGCGCTGGTGGGGGGTTGAAGTCTGTGGGGAGCGCCGCATGAGTCCATTTCTCTGAGGTGGGGAAGTATGGAAGGAGGTTGTCAGGGTGTTTCGCATTTAGGGCGTCGCATCTTCTTCTAAACTCTGCACAGTCACGGCTGCTGCTAGGGTGTTTGTCAGTTTTACAGCTGATACAGAAAGTTCGGTTGGGGCGGTCACATGTCGGTGCCCTGTGAGGGCCTCCACATGTTCCGCAGGTGTCTAAAGTGGCCTTGCAGTCGCGGGCCATGTGGCCCCAATGTTGACACTTGAGGCAACGGACCGGTTCTTTCTTGTCCTTCTTGGGGAAGAGCTTTGTTCTGGAGACATACAGGCCATCCCTGATGATGGCGTTGGCTGTGTCCGCGTGCTTGACTGACAGGAGGGCATGAGCCACTCGCTGGCCTGGTTTGCGGCGTTCCGGGCTCTTGACCCAGCGGATGGAGCAGAGGGAGTTGGGGGGGAGTTCATTTTCGTTCTCGGTGTTGAGTAGCAGCAGTGGATCGGTGAGGTCAATCGAGGTGGGGAAGAAGGGTACTACTAGGGTGAGGGTGCGCTCTTTCACTACCGCGTCAATGCCCAGCGAGTTGGACAGTATTTTCCTTGTCTCCTCCGATCTTAGCCAGTCGGCAGCTTCGGCTGTAGATAGCTCTACCAGCAGGTTACCATTGTTGAGGCAGACGACTGCCTTGATGTCGACATGTGGGGCTTCTCCGCACATAAAGGGTATGGTGGCGTCCAGGATGTCGATTGCGATAGAGCCTGGGTCGGTGGTCTTGGAGTACAGCGTTTGGCCAGGGGCAGGAGTGAACAGTACTTGTCTGGACCTGGTTTCTGCCTTTGCTAGTGCTGCGGAGGCCAGTTGGGGGGTGGGGGGTGTTTTCGCCACGTCGCTGTAGGAGCGGGCTGGGGTGGCATTCGGTTGGGGTAGCTGTGGGGGGATGGGGGTGACCATTTGACCAACCAGATGAGCCATCTGGGCTTGGGTGCTGTCGAGGGCAGGGAGGAGCGAGTTGACGGCGTCCGTGGCCTGCAGGAGGCCCAGGCTAACATCATCGACCAGCATCTCTGTGCGGTCGAGGGTGGTGCTGATGGAGGCCATGACGTCGCCGCTGCCTGTGATCACCAGGTGCTTATGGATGGCTTCCAGTAGGGGCATCTTGTCTTGTAAGGCATTGACTGTGGATTGGATTGACCTGATATAGGGGAGGGCGTCTTCCCCTGGGTGGGTGACTACTGGGTTGGGCGCATTGGAGGGGGTGAGGGGGTTGACAGGGTTGTCAGCTGTAGGCTTGTCAAGAGTTGGGGCAGCGAGGAGTGGGGGGCTTTTGAGGGCTAGTGCCGCATCCTGTATGGAGGCGACGTGTGGTGAGATTGATGCTATGACATGGTTAGTGATGGTTTCCGATAGCGAGGTACGCAGCGTGTTATGGATTTCTGTAACTAGGGCTGTAGTGCCCGCCTTCTCAAGGAGGAAGGCTACTGCACGGATGCCGTCGATGGCAGTGGCTGGGACATTGGGCAGCTGGGCTATCTGGAAGAGGGCTGTGGCGAGCCTTTCGGTGGTGGTTTCGGTGCCTGCCGGGAGGAATTCCTTTTTGTGTAGGTATCGTAAGCCTGTGTCGTGGTCGGTCACGATCGTGGTTAGTGTTGCTAGCGGGTCCTTGAAGTTCGCTTGCGCTGTTGAACGTGTGTTAGTACGTGTCGCGGTGGCTTTAAGCCTGGCGGTGCCAGGGGGCGTGTCCGCTGGTGGCATGCAGCCTGTTTTTTATGGTCGTGCTTGACCGGGGAGATCTGCAGCTAGGAGTTGGGTGAGGTTCGGGAGAGAGGTAGCTAGGAGTCAGGGTCTCTGTTTAACGTCTCTTTACCGTGTAGATGGGCTTGTTCCAGTGGCAAGGGTCTAGGATTCTCTAAAGTCCGGGGTCCTAGTCGGGGTGCCAGGTGGAGCGAAGACAAGAAGCGTGGTGTGGTCCAAGATTGCAGAGGTATCTCAACCCGACCGTGGAGTAGTTTTTAAATAGTAGAGGCCCCACAATATCATATCATCTGGAGGACTTCTATCACCTGCAACAGATCTTTGCTATGCAGTGGATCAGGTCTGTGATCCTGGAGCGTTGATGTGGAGATAAAGTACATAAAATGCTCATTCAGTGATCTCGCCATCCCATGATGCACAACGGAGCTAGTAGACTACTGACCGTGACCTACCAAAAACCGCAGGAGGGTAGGGTAGGTTAATATCCCCTTGTTTTCCACGTTCATCAGTAAATTAACAAAAGTCTATTTTAGTCTTATTTGGTCTTTTTTTACTTAAATCTTGAGCCGAGTGCAATAAGCCAAATTTTTCGACAAGGTGAAAAAGTCATGCTCTCGAAAAGTAGACTTGCCATGCTTTACAGCTTTTGGAACTCACGGAACTTACAAGGTAGCGGCAAGTGCGATAAGATTGCGAAGACGGTGCTAGGTACATTGTAAATTGGAGAAAAGTAGACAAAGAACGCGACAGCAGGCAGATTGGAGTAACTTCGGCGGATACAATTATTTGGGAAGCGGGGACACAAAAGCGACACTGCGGCATGATACAAGAGTCAGTAAAACAGGAAAATTGAAAGAAAAAAAAAAACATACAGCAGCTGATCAGCGGAAAGCGAAGAGATCTTCATATTCGCTATCTTCGTCTCCCAAATCCACTGTACTGGACGTCGCTGTGCCCTTCTTCACATACTTCTGGGCGTCATCAACCACCAGGGCGAAATTCTCGTCGGAGAGTCCCTTGATTGGCTCCAAATAGCGCCTTGTCGCCGCACCCCAGATGGTATCGTTGAACTCATACTGGCTACCTTTTGGAATGATGGCAGTCCACACGGTTGTGGAATTGGAAGATTTGAATGTGATATGATTTTCGGCAACCAATGTGAGGGTTCGACAAACCTATAAACAGTCCATATCAATATAGTTCGACGGAGAAAGTTTTTTGGGCAAGTCACCGCTGCGCAAGCCAATGCGAGTGCCGTACGAGGGCCAGCTAACTCGCCATTTAAGGCTGGGACTTCCATTCGGCCCTGGATGTAGTTGAAGTGGTGCGCAAAGGTCTGGAGCACGAATGGTGCCCTCCACAGTCCAGACCACGTCTATTTAAGCATCTTTAGATTAATAATATATCCGTGGTTGGGAGATCTTTACCTTGTTGTCCGTCCCTCTATTCTGGCTGAACAAAAAACGGTTCCTCTTGAGCATCGCCTTAGCAAACGCAACACGTTGCTCAGGATCCTCGAAGTTGGTATCATTGGCAAAGAGTGTCGTGATGACAGCCATAGCGGCTGCAGCGAACCCGCCGCGCCAATTATTGAGACTTTGTTTAGCCTGCGGTATGAAACGAATGTGTTAGCACGCGGCAGTGTGCGTGTAGTGTAAATACACGGTGTAACAATACTTACAATATGGAAAACGGGCCCGCTGATGGTGACAGTGTGCTCAATCTTACCATTATAGACTGTATCCCAGATTACTTGCAGGACCGATGTGAATCTCTCGCTAGGAATGGTCCAAGGGTTGTCATATGTTGCAGCGAAGTGTGCAAGTGCAGAAATGAAGACTCGTCTCCAGATATTGTCGACCGTGGAACCAGGGGGAAGGTCGCCTTTGACATACTTGTTGTTAACTCCACTGCCTGAGCGCTGGGATGCAGAGGTACTGCGTTGCGAGGTCTTGGATCGCTTAGATGGTGGCGCACTCGACCCAGACTCCCCGGCGTCTATCTGTTGTGTATGTTACTCAATGCACGTGTGTGGTGAGGCACCAGCCCTACCTCATTTTGCTGGGTCCGTTTCTTGCTGTCCGAGACAGCCCGCACGGTTTTTCCACTAACACCACTGTTCTTGACAGACGGCGCGGTAATGACAAGTGGAGGCGGTGATACCCACTCGTCAACTTCGGAGCCACTAACAACTTCGACGACATCCTACATAGAGGTTTAATACAACGGTTGCATGTGTGAAGCAAACCTTACCATAGCTTCTGTCCGTCGGATATCCTGCTTGGAGGGTTCGAGTATGGCGTCGCGTTCAACCTCATCGCTGCCGTCAATATAAGGACTGTCGAGGTAGATATCACGAGGTTGAGACCAGGCAGGAAGATCATCTGGAGAGGGGGGACGGGTGATAAGGGAGGCACCGGAGGCACCGGAGGCATGGGAGGCACGGGAGGCACGGGAGGCACGGGAGGCATGGGAAGCGCCAGAGGAAATTGGAGTTGAACACGGAACCTTGAGTGCAGAGCCAGTGCTGGTGCCAGATGTAGACCTTGGGGGACGAGAATTAGTGGAAAGTGATCGCTGAGAGAGTAACGTATGGAGCGATTTTGACGATGCGAGTTTATCCGCCCAGTCTTTAACTTCTCTGGCACCAGCAAAATCGTTTTTTGCTGTCACTTGGCTGTGTTGATGATGAGAGTGGTCAAGGCAATCCCAGTAAAAGAGAACGGTTTCAGTAAGCAGAATCATGGTTGTGAGATGGGAAAAGACGGATGAATGCACTGACTGCTTTCCTTTCTCGGACCGATTTTTATTATCAGCACTAGCCACATCCTCACCCTCACCTCGTGCTGCTTGAACGGCATCGCGTGTCAATGTTTTCTGCATGTGCTGCCTCTTCGGAACCACTTGGGTGGAGGCTTCGTCTTCATCGCCGTCCTTATCCTCTTGACTGCCAGTATTGTTTTCCGGGTAAGGCCTTTCTCCTGGCAACCCGTCTCCATTGACGTCCTTTCCAGCGATGAAATCCTGTTCAGGATTCTCGAGTTCCATCGAGGGATCGTTTGGCAGCTTCAACACCACGCGTGGTCTCGGTCTGGGCCTTGGAGGATCGGTGAGTAACCTTTTTTCCTGATGATCCGCTTCTTCTACAATGTTGGCCAGCCGCCTGATACCATGTTCTTGAGCTGCAACTTGCTCTTGCCTTTCGAGTTCAACTTGGGCGTCATCGGCTTGTTTCTGTTCCGAGGTGCGTCGTTTCTGCCTCCCTTCAAGCACAATAAGTCCAGGGCGCTGATCAGCATTTTTTGCACGGGTTAAAGGGCGGGACATCTTAGCAGAGGTAGGCGTGTGGTGCAATGGGAAAACACTTGGGAATGAGGATGAAAATCCGTCCGACTCTGGAGTATTTTCCAGGTACGCGCTCTCTTTCGCGAGGTATGTATTGCTGACCCAAGCTGGGCGGGCACTATATCCCCTTCCGGACAGCCTCCAGCGTCGGCAGTTCATCTCCTACCAACCCAGCACCAACTCGCCCTCTCTCAGCATGCCTCAGTTTATTCCTCGGTCACATCGGTCGTGGCGCGCATCCACAGCTCTCCGCATTCCATGTCCTCACATGGGCTGTAGCCGCTGGTTCAAATCAGTTCCTGGCTTAAAGCACCACCGCTCGTCGGCTCACAATTACTCTTTCGACCCAACAGCCTCTGCAAATAACCCTCACGACTATCCGGTCCCAACCAAACCGGCTCCTGGAATTGTTCGTGACTACCACAACGAGCTTACTGGTAAGTTAGCACCTTGGCATAGAAGATATCTCTGTTCTCATTACTTTTTAGGTGACATATGCGACACAAATGGCCTGGAAATCGATCCGAACACCCCTCTGCCGCCCATCTCTGAGAAGGACCCTAACGATTGGGCTCCGTACTGTAACCAGGCGCAGTTTGAAACCGCAGAGTTTCTTTTCAAGAATGCTGAAATGTCAGCCGGCAACATTGACAGACTCTGCGATCTATGGGGCAGCTCGCTGCGTACTGAGGAAGGTGGTTATGCACCACCGTTTGCAGATCATAAACATCTATACAACACCATCGATTCCACGCCACTTGGGGACGTTCCGTGGGACAGCTTCAAGTTGAAATACAGTGGTGACCGTCCGATGAACAGCATTCCTCCTTGGATGGACCAGACGTATGAGTTTTGGTTCCGCCCGGCTCGTTCTCTCATAGCGAACATCCTTGCTAATACGGAATTCAATGGCGAGTTTGACTATGTCCCTTACCGGGACTTTTCGGAGGATGATGAGAAGCGACGGTACCAGAACTTCATGTCAGGGGATTGGGCGTGGATGCAAGCGGTATGTATTGCAGTTCACTATTACCAGTTCTCGGCACACTGAATACTTGCATGTATATCAGGACAAGATAGCCGAGGACGGATCAACACACAGTGGAACGTTTGTTCCCATTATACTCGGAAGTGACAAGACGACGGTGTCAGTGGCAACGGGCCAAAACGACTACTGGCCAGTGTATATTTCTATTGGCAACATCCATAACAACATCCGACGTGCTCACCGAGACGGCGTCGAACTCCTCGCATTCCTTGCTATTCCAAAAGGTTCGCTATCTTTGTTTTCAGACTCACAGCTATGTACTAACTTGTAAATCTCATAGTGGCAAAGAAGTATGTTGACGACCCCGTATTTCGACGATTCAAGAAACAGCTATTCCACGCCGCCATGTCAAGAATATTGGCGTCCCTCAAGCCCGGCATGACAATACCTCAAGTCATGAAGTGCCCCGACCGCCACTTTCGTCGCATTATATTCGGCCTGGGCCCATACATTGCTGACTACCCCGAGCAGGTCCTTCTCTCGGGAATCGTTCAAAACTGGTGTGGAAGGTACGTTCTGCATTTCTAATGTACTCTCGTACTCGACTCTGCTTACTAGATGTATTGCTTTCCCAACTGACCTTGATGGTGGCGGGGCACCACGGACATCTGAACTTACCCGAGCGCTGGTTGAGGAATTACCTCTTGGTGTCCTTTGGGATGAGTGGGGTATCGATGGGAACGTTATAGTAAGTCATCACATTTCGAATCGCATTACTGTCATCAATCTTTTTGTAGCCGTTTACTGAAGACTTCCCTCGCGCCGACATTCGTCAACTTCTCGCGCCGGACATCCTCCATCAACTTGTGAAAGGAACATTCAAAGACCATCTGGTCGAGTGGGTCGGAAAATATCTTGAGCTGGAGTATGGAAAGGCTGGTGCCAAGGAGAGATTAGCGGATATCGATCGCCGGTAGGTTCAATTTGATGCTGTAGAGTAGTGTATTTGATAAATGCGCTGGCAGTATTGCTGCAGCGCCGCCGTTTCCAGGTTTACGAAGATTTCCTGACGGGCGTGGGTTCAGCCAGTGGACAGGAGACGATTCAAAGGCGCTCATGAAGGTCCGTATCCTGGCTCGTTCCCTCGTAATTCTATTTTACCTTGCTCAGGTTTACTTGCCTGCCATCGAGGGCCACGTTCCTGATGGTGTTATTCGTACATTCCGCGCATTTTTAGAGGTCTGCTATATCGTCCGCCATAATGTCATAACTGACGATACTCTCGTGGAGTTGAAGGACGCGTTGAACCGCTTTCATCAGTATCGCACGGTCTTCAAAGACATCGGTGTCCGTCCCGAGGGCTTCTCCCTTCCGCGCCAGCATTCTCTGGTTCACTATGAGGCATTGATTCGCCTTTTCGGTGCCCCCAATGGCTTGTGCACATCGATAACTGAATCAAAGCATATTACAGCAGTGAAGAAACCTTGGCGCCGTTCGAACAAGCACAACGCTCTTGGTCAAATCCTCCAGACTAACCAACGTATTTCTCAGCTTGCCGCAGCTCGTGCTGACTTCGAAGCCCGGGGAATGTTGCCAGTATCACGCTTCCCGTATCTTCCTCAATCAGATGGTCAGTTTTACTTCACTATCTCTGGCGGCGGTCACAGTTCTGACTGGCCTGCAGCTGTTTCCCAGAAGACTGCAGTCACCGTTTTCGTTGGGGGCCGGGAGAATGGTGCTATACAGTGCGAGGATGGGGGGAACTCCAGCCTGGATGAAGATGGGAATGCAGGAATTGTAGATGAACGTCCAGGGCTCGCACATTCAGATGTGAAGCTCGCCCGCTGTCCTGGTGAGTGTCACGTCACACATCTTCGAGAGTAGGCAGTAACATGAACTCTTGTCAAGCTCGTAACCGTGCCAGGAATGCTCTTGCGCTTGCAATTGAGCTCGGTATCCCTTCGCTCCCGAAGCTTATTGCCTATTTTATTTCCGACCAACTTCAACCGGACCGTGTAACTCCAATCGTTCCATGTGTTGTTGCTCCCTTTACCGGTCGTCTCAAGGTTTTCCATTCGGCCACTGCGACCTTCGTTGCTCCAAGTGACCCCAGCGGGATTGGTAGTATGCGGCGCGAATACATACGTGCAATGCCATCATGGCACCAAGGCCCCGCACGGTACGACTGCATCTTTGTGAGCACGGACGATACGAGGGAAGGAATGCTCAGTATGGATGTCGCTCAAGTTCACTGTTTTTTTTCTCTCGTTCACACCAATGGGCGGATGTTTCAGTGCGCGTTGGTTCGTTGGTTTGATCGCATTGCTGACAAACCTGGCGAATTGACAGGCATGTGGATGGTCGCGCCTTCATTCCTGGAAGACGGCTCACCGCACCATGCGGTTATACATATTGATAGCATCGTTCGCAGCGCACACCTGTTGCCAATTTTTGGCAGTGAGTACGTATCGCCATATGTTAACTGCCATAACTCGTTAGAAGTATTTCGAGGATTTTATGTCAATCGTTTCGCCGACCATCACGCTTTCGAGCTAGCTTCGTAAATCTTGTGTATCAGACTCGCACAGCTAGCACATAAACTGACAACTAAATGGGCTCGAGAATCTTAAAATTGGAGTGGCCATAAGACTCGTAAGACGCATCAGACGATGGAAGGTTAGCTTTTCTGTCTTAACATTCTTAACAATCACAACATGCCTAGCCCGGCATCACAAGCTGATCCGAGTATGGTAAGTTTAAGTAAGCAGTGTTTAAGTTCAAATAAGACTTTTGTTAATTTACTGATGTATAATGTACTGATAAATACGTACCAAACCACAAGTTGCTGTCAGCAATGCTGGCCTTCTGACGTCCCTTGAAACGAGCCAGAACGATACCATTAGGACGTACGGCTGTTGAAAGCTCAAGTTTCCCACGGTTGGGAACAAGGAGTTGCCAATCCGGTTGAGCTGTAGATGTATTGGTGCACTCTTGCCGGGAGTCAATATACTCAAAAACTTTCGGAAACCAGGTACGAAGCTGCTTCGTGATGTCCTCATGTGACCAGGCAGTGTCAATCATGATTTCTCTCTGGAGGTAGCAGCCGTGATCTTCCAGGTTTTGAATATATTGTCTCCGATCCACGGAACCCTGAGGTAACAGGTCACCATCCAACAACTGGCCATGAACCTTCAGTTTGTTTGATGGAGTAGCTTAGAGTCTAAATGGCGCGAGTGAAATAAGAATGGCCTACATCTAGTCCACACGTCACCATTGCAATTGAGCCAACATGGAATTTGGCATAACTCGTAGTATGTGCACCAAAGAGAGTCTGAAATGAGTTGGTCATTGAGTCCAAAAAGCCAAAAGAATGGACTCCGGATGCACTTACTCGGCGCTCAGTAGTAGTAGTCCTCGAATTTTTACCCTTTGTCAACAGTGCCTCCCGACGAGGCTCTGACTGTGAGACTTGGGATAAGCCAGTTGGTCGTTTGGCAGTCAGCTCTTCAAAGATTTTTCCGACTCTTGATGAGCTAGCTAAGACAGTTGGTGGTGACTGGGTCTTGGCAACTGTATTGTCAGTACCGGGATGTTTGCTGATCCCATGCGAGCATTCCAAGCAGCGGGCCGCATTGTCCACCTTTGGCTGGAAACGTTCACAGTCACACTCACCATCAGCACCCCTGCAGAGATGTTCTCTACTCTGCGGTGTTGACATGAGTGGCTGCAATGGGGGGGATGACGGCAGTCATGGCAGAAACATCAGTGCATTTATAGATACGGAGGGATAGCCCAATCAGGGTTCAGTGCTTAGTAGGTAAAATGACAACGTTGATAAGGCCTGGCACCACAGGCGTGCCCGCATATACCAAACCGGATCTGCCAATGAAATGTCAATATCCTTGGCTGTGCGGCGCCCAACGTGTATGGTCTCAAGCGTTGGATACTCCTCTCCATCCCACTCAGCCGGTGTCAAACCAAAGTTGTCGGGTGTGATATCCTGTTCAAGGACCTCACGGAGACCTACAAAAAAAATTTCCTCTTCGTCATCATTCCTGAAGGGGTTTTGGCGTGAGGGAACATTCACGGCCTCGTGGTTGACATGCACTCGTTGTTGACACGCAACTGCATCGGCAGTATCTGTTACCGGGTCATTTTCGGGTTGTCGGTACACACCAAACTGCATTTGGCCTAAAAGACGCATATCCTTTGTTTCGTACTGTGAGAGAACTGTGAAACCAGAAAAATGGCAAACACTTACCATTGGACTTTTGTTGTTGGTGCCCGGGCCACTCATCGGGTGGCAGTTCCACTCTTCCTGAAATGCCTGAGAGTCGTGATTGATATCATCCAGAAAAAGTGTCTGTAGTAGCCAGATATGTGATGGATTCCCAGCATCAAGCATGTGCATATGTTCAAGGCAAGTGAAAAATGCACGCCAGCGTCTGGCAAATTGGGACCCAACCTCAACCCATAAACGTTCAATCCGACAGTTTCGAGTTGATCTGCAGCATGATTAGTGATGACAAATATGAAATAATGTAAAATATACCTACGTGCCCCAAATGAAGGACCCTCTGTGATGACCATTCTTCATGATCATGTACGTAGCAACATCCAGATTTTCTCCACCACGATCACCACGCACACGTGAAGGCATGCCATATCTGGCAGTTGCTTGCTTGAACAGGTTAAGGACAGTAGCCGACTGGTTGTTATTGCTAGCACGTATTGCAGTAACCTACGAGCATCGTTAATTGTTATCCGAGCCTGCAGATGTGTAATTTTAAACAAACCGTACAGCAGAACTGTAACGGCCCGTACTTTTTCACTACTTGTTGTAGCGTAGACTAGCGTACTTCTCCTTATTTATCCACTCTCTGGTTAGGGTTACCTTAGACGCGCCGATAGACGCTTTACTTAGTCAGCTGCTTGGTCAGCACTGCCGCCTTGACTCAGCGTGTACTGCTGCAGCCAATGGCGTTTATCTCTCTTTGTTTGGTTTGTTCTACGACGTTCCACGGTACAAACACTCTAGTTAGTATAAATACCGTCTCTCTTGTCGTAGACACTCCAATCGAGTTCATTTGTGCTCTTGCGCATTAACTCTTTCCCTAAGTCCTCTACTCTATATCAGTCAGGAGTAACCGAGTATAGTCCTCGTGATTATAAGCGTTACACTTGAACTCGATTATCAAATACTCCCTTACTCCGCTTGCGCCCAGGCATATAGGGCAACCCATACCCGGACTCCAGGGTTAAGGAGCTTCATCTTCTTTGTTTCTCTTCTTCACGAGACGACACCTTTAGTCTCGTCCCCTTTACGGCAAGGGGTTGTGTCGAAGAAGACCCGTAGTCAGTAGTCCCGCTGTCCGTCAAGGGCAGTGTGAAGGCGTAACCCACATTAGGGGGTGGAAACGCATAGCTTAAAGTAGTTCCCCTACGTCAAGGGAGGTAGAAAGCGTACTACCGTATCCCTACTAGTTTTATGATAGTTGAGACAGAGTACCGCCGCTGAGGGCAGGGAAAATCTCGTCAACATTCCCCGAGTCAAGAAGTCGGAGTCTTTGGCTCCTCGTATTAGGTTTTCCCCTTACCTGAAAAAGGAAGAGTCGCCCGCCCCCCCGCTCCTGTTCGCTCGGGAAATAACACCCCTCGAGCAACAAATCTTCGGTACCCCCGAACCACTTCTTCCTCGCCTCTCGCCCCTTCCTCTTCGCTCTCTCTCCCCCGACCCCAACTTACTGGGCTTCGTTCTGCACGTACCGTACAGTTTACGGAACAGACAAACTATCCGCCCACCTCCTCGTACCCCGATAACTTTCACCGGTCATGGACCAATTCAACCAAGACCAGCTGCAGTTCATGCAGCAAATGACCGCGTTAATCTCGGCGCAGGTCGCCAACCAAGTGGCGCAGCACGTCGCCAATGCAGTGGCAGGCGCGCAGCAGCAGCAAGGCGGAGGGGCCGCCGCTAATAACCCCAACCAGAACGTTGACCCCACGAAACGGGGCGTCGCAGACCCAGGCATGTTTGACGGGTCTATTAGTAAGTTCGAAGAATGGTGGGCCAAAATGAAGGCCTTTATCGTAACGGCCCAGTCAACTAGTCCCCGGGCCAGGACTCTCATGGTCTGGACTCGGATGACCGGACTGATTGCCGGAGCTTACGCGCGGGCGCGTATTGATCAGTGTCTCCCAACGGGGACATGGCCATCTTACGACGACTTGGTGGCCGAAGTCGAGGCGCGCTTTAGGCCGCTTCATAACAAAGACTGGGCCAAGGATCAACTGGCCAAAATACGTCAAGGGTCGGCCAGAACAGAAGAGTTCTTGGCCAAATTCAATGCACTTAGGACCGCGTCCGGGG
Organism: Pisolithus albus; assembly: GCA_024613165.1. Classification (NCBI taxonomy): domain Eukaryota; kingdom Fungi; phylum Basidiomycota; class Agaricomycetes; order Boletales; family Pisolithaceae; genus Pisolithus; species Pisolithus albus. Next base: position 1,116,009 of record JANFAB010000005.1, read on the forward strand.
TATCCGACGACTATGCCATCTTTATGCTGGAGAGGGCCATCCGCCCCGAAATTCTTCAGCAGGTCTTTGTTCAGGGACGCCGAAAGGCTACCTGGGCGGAATACGACGTCGAGGTCAGGTGCCTTGGAGCTGCCCTGGAGGCAGTTAGGTTAAAGACTGGCGGAGCGTCCTCTCGATGGGGACAAGGCTTTTCAAGACCCTCGCCCGGGGTAACGTCAGGGCAAGGCGCGCCCATGGACATTGGGGCCGCGCAGGGTGGATCGGGAAGCCGCCCCAAGAAGGACTTCTCGAATTATCAGTGCTACGCTTGCGGCCAGAAGGGCCATATACGACCGCACTGCCCGCAGGCCGGGAACAAAGGCAAAGGGCGTCAGGTGCGCTCTGAAGGAGTAGATCCGCGGCTGGCCGCTATGGATGGGATGACTTTCGAACAAATTGTCGCCCATGTTGGAAAGTTAAAAGAATCGGAGCTGCAGTGAAATCGGGTCCTGCAGGCTCGGACAATGTTCGTACTGGACAAGTTTCTTTTCTTCCTTTTAGTTTCTCTTCTCGTTGCAGCTCGGTTTCGTCTCCTAAAAATAATATAAAAGAAAACACAAAAATAAATAATACAAAAGCACAAAAAAAGGTTTCATTCTCGGACATAGTCACTGTAAATAGGTTCTCTTCTCTCTCGGTAGATAGTATGGACGACGATTCGGACTTTGTACCTACACCGTCTGTTGGAGGGTCCCGAAAGGGCTCGGGACCGGACGTTAAACTGGCACCGCTTAATTCTCCAAGCAATAAAACCTCTAAAAATAGCGTTTCGGAAGGATCCGAGTCGGTTAGCGATGCTCAGGCGACAGTACCGCCGAAATCCCGAGTTCGCACGCTCAACTTAAAGGATCACGTATCAGTTCCTATAATTATTCGCACTAGGAAAGGTGACGCACACGCTGTGCAGGCCTTGTTGGATTCTGGTGCTACAGGAGTTTTCGTGGACGCAAAATTCGTTGATCGAAAGAAGCTTCCCAAGTTATCTCTACCACGAGCTGTGGACGTATTTAATGTCGATGGTACTCTTAACTCCGCTGGAAGGATTACGCACCAAGTACCGCTTAGAGTTCAGTTCGGAGATCACTTCGAAGAGTTAGTAGCCGATGTCACGGATCTGGGATCTCACGACATGATTTTGGGTCACACGTGGCTTGCCACCCACAACCCGGAAGTCAACTGGAAAACCGGCGAAATCTCGATGAAGAGGTGTCCTCGTAGTTGCAGGCAACTCGCCCCGAAGCCGGCCTTCGTTAGACGTCTCGAAAAGGAGGAGGTCCAGGCCCTCGAAGACTGGCATAATATATTCAGAGCCGACAAGCAGGAGGCTCCTAAAAAAGATAAAACCCCTGAGGAACTGGTTCCGAAGGAATACCACGAGTATTTAAGCGTCTTCTCTGTCCAGGAATCCGAACGCATGCCGCTTAGGAAACCTTGGGACCATGCGATAGAACTAAAGGAGTCGTTCGTGCCGAAAAAGGGAAGGTTGATCCCTCTCAGCCCTGATGAACAAACCGAAGTTAGCAACTTCGTTGATGGACAGCTTAAAAAGGGTTATATTCGGCCTAGTAAATCGCCGCAGACTTCTCCCGTGTTCTTCGTCCCTAAAAAGGATGGAAAGAAGCGTATGGTGCAGGATTACCGTTATTTAAACGAGCATACAGTCAAGAACTCGTATCCGCTCCCGCTTATCTCGCAGCTTGTTGACAAGTTGAAAGGTTGTAAATTATTTACGAAAATGGACCTTAGGTGGGGGTACAACAACATCCGGATCAAGGAAGGTGACGAGTGGAAAGCCGCTTTCGTCTGTCACCGTGGTGCCTTTGAACCGCTGGTTATGTTCTTTGGGTTATGTAATTCCCCCGCCACATTCCAAAACATGATGAACGATATCTTCGGTGACATGGAGGACGTTCTAGTCGTATACATAGACGATCTTATGATATTTACGAAAACGGACGATGAAAAGGAGCATGACAGGATCGTGCTAGAGGTGCTTAGAAGGTTGAAGGAGAACGACTTGTTCGTCAAACCGGAGAAATGCTTATTTAAACAGAAGGAGGTCGACTTCTTGGGTATGATAGTCGGCACAAATGGAGTTAAGATGGATCCCGCTAAAGTCGCTGCTGTGCGCGATTGGCCGGTTCCCACTTCTGTTCGTGGAGTTCGAGGCTTCCTTGGCCTTGCGAACTTCTACCGACGATTCATAAAGGATTTCGCGCAGGTCGCGCGCCCCCTTAATGACCTAACTAAAAAGGACACTCCGTTTCTCTGGTCCGACAAGTGCCAAGTAGCGTTTGACACGCTCAAAGAAGCCTTCACGACCGCGCCTATTCTTATGTTCCCCGATCAGGATCGGAAGTTCCGTTTAGAAACCGATGCCTCGGATTACGCAACCGGAGCCGTGCTCTCGGTGGAATGCGATGACGGTCTCTGGAGACCAGTTGCCTATTCAAGTCACTCGCTTAGTGGAGCAGAGCTTAATTATACGGTTCACGACAAAGAGATGCTAGCCATCATCCGCGCTCTAGAGCAATGGCGTCACTACCTTGAGGCTACTCCGTACCAATTTGAGATATGGACGGATCACCACAACCTTAAATGGTTTATGACGTCACAAAAGCTTCAACCACGCCAGGCGCGTTGGGCGCAGTACTTTAGTCGCTTTAACTGTGTTATCGTCCACAAACCAGGTGTTTCCATGGGACGACCGGATGCTCTCTCTCGCCGCGGAGACTTAGTAGAAAATCGCGAGAATGCTAAATCTGAGGAGTCGTTATTTATTAAACCCGAACAGGTGCGCGCTGTGCGCTTAGAAAATCCCTTCATAGAAGAACTGCGCAGTGTAACGGCCAAGGTTGACGCTGGAACGCTCGACCGACGCGACGGTTTACTGTATGACGGAGACAAAGTTTTCGTGCCTGAGGCACTTAGACAGAAGGTTCTTGCTGCTCTTCACGATTCGCCCCTAGCGGGTCATCGAGGCGTAAAAGGAACTCAGGAGTTGATCACACGCTGGTTCACGTGGTCCACCTTGAAGCCCGATGTCGAGGAGTACGTAAAGCACTGTCAGACGTGTCAAGCTAGCAAGTCTAGTAACAAGCCGCCGGCAGGCGAACTCAAATCTTTACCCGTCCCCGATGGGCCTTGGAAAGATCTTACGACCGACTTTATGGATATAGGAGTCAGGAGCTCCTCTGGGAAATCTTACGTCTTAGTCGTCGTTGATCGGTTCTCTAAGGAAGCAGAGTTCATCCCCTGCACTGAAAAGGAAACTGCCGCTAGTACGGCACGGCTTTATTTAACTCACGTCTGGAAGCATCACGGCCTTCCCCAGTCTCTCGTCTCGGATCGCGGACCGCAGTTCGCGTCTCAGTTCTCGAAGGAGCTATTTAAAATGTTGGGTGTCGAGCAGAAGCTCTCGACGGCGTTTCATCCACAGACGGATGGTCAAACAGAGCGGTTGAACCGCGAAATTCAGCAGTATCTACGGATGTACGCAAACCATCAGCAGGAACGATGGGAGGATTGGCTTCCCCTAGCTCAATTCGCGTACAACAACTCCAAGTCTTCTTCTACTGGCAAGTGCCCCTTTGAAGTTACTCGTTCGTATACACCACGAATGGGCGTCGAGCCGACGACTTCTAAGGTAGAAGCAGCGGAGGAGACCGCTAAAGACTGGTTCCAGGTGTTCCAGGAAGTGCGCGAAAGTTTGGGAAAAGCTAGGACTCGTCAAAAGACTCAGGCAGATAAACGACGATCCCCTTCCCCTGCTTACACCGTAGGCTCACAGGTTTGGCTGGCTACCGACCATTTATCGCTAAAAGATCGGCAGAGCCGAAAATTGACCGAAAAGTGGATAGGCCCGTACGAGGTCTCGGACATTTTACCCAACGCCGTTAAGTTAAAGTTGCCGCGCTCGATGCGCATACACCCGGTAGTGAACGTTTCACGGGTGAAACCTTACCTCGGTGCTCTTGATGGGCAACCGGTTACTCGGCCCGGCCCACAACGGGTTACGGATGAAGGAGATGTCGAGTTTGAAGTTGAGAAAGTTGTTGATTCCCGCTTGAAGCGTGGCAATCTTCAGTTCCTTGTGCATTGGAGGGGATACCCGGAAGAAGATCGCACTTGGGAGCCTAGGTCTGCTCTTAAGAACGCCCAGGAGGCGATAGACGATTTCTACAAACTCCACCCCGGTGCTCCCCGGAAACTTCGCTTACTCTCGACCGAAGGTCTCTTTTTCTCCGCTGTACCCGACCCTTTGACTGCTGTGCAGCCTATCTGGTCTCGCCTGGAAGTCGAGCCATAGGAGGGGATAGTGTAACGGCCCGTACTTTTTCACTACTTGTTGTAGCGTAGACTAGCGTACTTCTCCTTATTTATCCACTCTCTGGTTAGGGTTACCTTAGACGCGCCGATAGACGCTTTACTTAGTCAGCTGCTTGGTCAGCACTGCTGCCTTGACTCAGCATGTACTGCTGCAGCCAATGGCGTTTATCTCTCTTTGTTTGGTTTGTTCTACGATGTTCCACGGTACAAACACTCTAGTTAGTATAAATACCGTCTCTCTTGTCGTAGACACTCCAATCGAGTTCATTTGTGCTCTTGCGCATTACAGCTGTTTTCATTTGTTCGGGGAAAATCCAAAAATCAAAAATCACCTTCGGGCATTGCCGGCAAGGACCCCGGAAGCAGCTGTAGTTAGAATTTGTAGTTGCTAGTCGCACTTCTTTCCGAGCCAACATCATGTCATCCCCGGCTCCTGAAGACGAGCTTCTGCAGTCGTTTTCAATTTCACTGACGGTATATTCGAGGATAAAAAAGACGTCTGCGAAAGGGAAGACAACGTCGAAGGAAGAAAAGTCTACGAAGATGAAAGAGCTACTGTTCAGTCTCACCAACTCGAACTACGTCGAATTTTTGCAAGCCGTACTCCGCAAGCATGGCCTAAATGACTACGTGGTTTCCGAGAGGAAACACTTTCCACTGAAGTACATTCCACCAAAGGCCCGAGGGTGCGTTTTTATATGTCTCGTGACTGTAAAAGCTACTAACAACTGTCTGGGTAGGCAACGACTATCTGATGCCATCGATGTTGACAACGTAGTTGACTACAAGGAGATGGTTGTTACAAGTCGTGCTTGAGTGACACAGTCAGGCAAGACTAGTCGACGAAGGCAGCGACCTAAAGAGGAACACGAGCAGAAACAAACCAACAATAACCGAAAGGCAAGGACAACGACGGCGGGGTAGACGGAGGACGGACGCGCAGATCGAAGAAGACGACAGCAAAGCCTAAGCGAGGCTAGCAGCACAGTCACTCAAACGATGACAAGAGGGATACGCCCAAAGATCAAGTGAATAGAACTAAGGAGCTAGTACAGTGATGTGCCTACTATATATACTCTCTAGCTAGGGGCCATGAGGGAACCTCAAGGCAGAGGCACAGGGTATGATGTCAGAGGTGACGTCAGGATGACATCACTATGACATCAGGATGATGTCACTATGACCTCATCAGGTACTAGGCCTAGGTTCTAGACTGTAAGTATAAATAGCTCTCAAACAGTGAAAAGGGGAAGTGGGATCTGTAATCGGAGGTCTGGATCATGGCTGGATAAGGGCTAGGTACGCAGCCCCATGAAGAAGTGCCCTAGATAAGATCAAGATGATCTAATCGGATATCTAATCAGTGATTAGATAAGATGAAAAGATAGGGGCGAATCCTCGATCCATTACACTATCCCATCCTTAGATTTTCAGTCCCTGAAAATAAAAAGAAGAAAAAACGAAAAAAGAAAAGAGAAAAAAGAAGTGCGCACGGAGGTCTCGACAAGGTTGTCCTCTTGCAAGTCCAACTCTTTACTCGTCAAGCCTCACTCGCTCGTTCACCTTTCCTCATACTCACTATCCCATCCTTAGGTTCGGCGTCCCGACGAACACCAAAGACGAAAAAAAAATTTGGCCATTTTCGGAGCTAGCCGGTCGATTCGCGATCGCCATAGTCCGGCATGTCCGACTCAACCGGTGGCGGAAGGGGCGGGAAGAGCCCAACAAAGGGGTTTACTCTCACCGGGTTGAAAAATGGCGTGGGTGGCAGAGGAGGAAGGGGTGGTAGCAGGGCCGGTGTAGCCCTAGGGGTGCTCTCGAGTTTCGAGGTCTTCGGTTCGGTCTCCTTATCTTCGAGGGAGTAGGCCAGTTTAGCCGGGGGCGGGGAAGGGAAGACTTCTTGTTTGGCCGACGATCCAGCCTCGACGTCCCTGCATTTGACACCGCACAGGCAGTGCTTCTTCACGCTCCGGAGTCCCTTCCGGAGGACCTCTACTTCTCTTTGTAATTTATCGACGGTCTTCACCAAACCATCGATGACGTTCTTGCGCCTCGGGATGTGCTTCTTATCCTTGGCGACTTTGGGTTTGCTCGATTTAGAGTCGGGAGCTCGACTAGGGATAGGAACACTCGGTTTAACCTCGTGAGCTGGAGGGATCTTTATACTCGATTTAAGGTCGGGAGTGCGACCATTCTTCTCGGGTAGTTTACTGTCGTTGCGGACACGAGGGGTTTTCTTGTTTTTACACTCAGATGCCTTGTGGCCAGAGCGCTGGCACGCGTAGCATCTAACACAAGCCGGGCATCGGTTAGCGAAGTGGCCAACCTTACCGCAGTTGAAACAGCCTATGCACTGCTTCGTAGTGTGGGTAGTCGACTTGCACAGCCGACAGGGGTGCTGTACCTGCTGACCAGGTAAGCGGACTCGTGGGGGAGGGAGAAAGGAAAACAAAGGAATCCCATCCTTGCGCTTAGGGGGCGCAGCGGAATGAGGGAGTAAGACAACAGGTGGCCTCACAGGTGACGGTGCGAGGCGGGGAATCGGGGTCGTGGGAGATTTCGGGCGAGCCCGAGGGGTAGAGCACACTGAGGCGTACGACCTAGGGGTCGAAGCCTGAGAAGAGGGGGCGCCACTCGAGGCGAGCAGCGGCGACTCGGGGAGGGGAATGGCGACAGCAAACGACAGAGGGGAGAGAAGCATGTCAGCCATGAGGACGAAAAAGAATTTTTAAATGACGCGCTGGTTAACTCTCTAGCACAGCACTACTACACGTTCCACCGTGATCTTGGTAGAGCGGGCAAGGGTAAGAACAACGAAGTCGACCAGTCGAGGGTGACTATTGGGAAGTTCTATTCAAGTGTTACGAGTCGTGCTTGAGTGACACAGTCAGGCAAGACTAGTCGACGAAGGCAGCGACCTAAAGAGGAACACGAGCAGAAACAAACCAACAATAACCGAAAGGCAAGGACAACGACGGCGGGGTAGACGGAGGACGGACGCGCAGATCGAAGAAGACGACAGCAAAGCCTAAGCGAGGCTAGCAGCACAGTCACTCAAACGATGACAAGAGGGATACGCCCAAAGATCAAGTGAATAGAACTAAGGAGCTAGTACAGTGATGTGCCTACTATATATACTCTCTAGCTAGGGGCCATGAGGGAACCTCAAGGCAGAGGCACAGGGTATGATGTCAGAGGTGACGTCAGGATGACATCACTATGACATCAGGATGATGTCACTATGACCTCATCAGGTACTAGGCCTAGGTTCTAGACTGTAAGTATAAATAGCTCTCAAACAGTGAAAAGGGGAAGTGGGATCTGTAATCGGAGGTCTGGATCATGGCTGGATAAGGGCTAGGTACGCAGCCCCATGAAGAAGTGCCCTAGATAAGATCAAGATGATCTAATCGGATATCTAATCAGTGATTAGATAAGATGAAAAGATAGGGGCGAATCCTCGATCCATTACAATGGTGAAGAAGATATCTGAATATGAAGGCGAGCTGTCCGTAGTGAAGCTCTTTGTGGACATGCGACAGGTCGAAAAGTTACCTCGAACCTCGAAGTCCAAAGGTTCTGGGAGCTCCGAGGATGACGATTCGGAGCCTGCCTCTGACAGTGCCAAGGTACGTACTTATTCGAAGCTCACCATGTGTAGCTAAAGTATACGATTCAGACTAGAAAAGCTGACCTCGATAGTCGCCTTGCAAGGTGGCGCTTGAAACTCCACAGAGTGTACAAGAACGAGAATGATGAAGGGCTCACATACATTGGCCCCCAGGGGCCAATCCCTCTGACGCCTGCCATGGTCCGTGATTGGTGTTTAGCGCTGGTAAGATTTCGAGACGTCTCTATGCACAAAGTGATAACGTGTCACTAGGAGGATGGACAGGCAACCATCACCACCCCACCGAATATCGAGTCGTTCAACTTAGCCAACAAAGTGCCATTCCTTCACCCTGCGCGCAAGGCTGCTGCACAACCAGTGACCCCCGCCGCAACGGATCTCAACTCGTTGACATCAGCCCTTCTCTTACGGACTCTCACTCAGCTCGACACCGGTCTACGTCAATCACCAGCTTCCCCTGCTTCCACCTCGCCCACGTTTGCCTCGCCGACTCCACAGACTCCCGTTCGGCATCAAGCCCACAGGACATCATCACCGCCAATCCCCTCTCCAAGTCAAATAGTACGCTACCTGCAGTACGCCGAGACTAACCTCGGTGTGCGCTACGCCCTGTCATACAAATCAGCCTTTGAACTGCATGGGATCGGACCAGACGTCCTCCCTGATGTTGACGACAAATTTTTAGCAGGCCTTGGGTTGTCAGCGGGCGATGCAATTCGCCTGAAGAGGGGTAGTATTGCATGGTGGAACGGTCCCGATGCGAAACGAAAGCGGAGCGACGCCTCAGTCTCCGAGCCATCATCCAAGCGAAACCAACCCTCGGAGGCTGGAAGGCCAAAAAGAGTATCTTACGAGAAGCGTTTCCATGGAGGCGGCGGCAACCGTTTCACTGCACCCCCTATGAAAAAGGATGAGGACGATGATGGTCTCCCCCTGGACCGAGACTACGATCTGGTTTATTTTTGTGAGACATTCAAGGAATGGTTCCCCGTCCCTCGTGGCTATATCGTAGATGAGACGGGGGAGGATGAAGCGTAGCTTATCGTAGTCGTTTTTTTTTTTCTTTCAAATACAGTATCCGGCGTTGTGATCACAAACGACGGTTCGATTGGCACAGAAAGGATACATGGAGAGAAAAAAAAAACATGGCTACAATCACACTATGTACCCCGATGCCTTGAAAAAACCCTCTGCTTTGTCCGGCGTAATACTCTGACATGCGCGGACGATCGACATCAAGGACAGGTCATGCGGGTGGCGACGGAAGTATGATTTGATGGAGGAAAACGCTTGTTCAATCGGGTTATAGTCGGGGGAATACGGGGGGAGATAGATTAGCTTGCATACTACAAACGTCAGCAGCAATATCAGTAAAATGCATGTGGAGAACTTACAGTGATTGCCCTCAACCAAACGGCGTATGTCTTCACCATGGTGGATGCGGCAATTGTCCATTACGAGGACGCTGCGGGGGCCAGGGTAAGGGTTGGTAAAAGGCATCTTTGTTCGGGTTAGAAATCGATGTAACCAATAAAAAATTATCGTGCACGTACCACTTGTTCCTTGAGGAACTTCAGAAATCGTTCTGTGTCGACAGGACCCTGCACAATGTCGTATGCAATAATGCCATCAAGCGTGATGGCGGGAATGATTGAGTAGCGTGTTCCTCGAATGAATGGCCTCTGAACACTGCATCTAAAGCCCCTCCCCGAGCGCCCATGTCTCCTCAATACGGTACGCCCATCCCTTGCAGCCTCATCGATGAACATCAACATGTTCGCATCCGGGACTTCTTCCGCGATCTTGTTCATATAGAGTGCTCGTGAGAGTTCGTTCCGTTCGAGTGCACGGGCGGAGATGGTCTTGCGAGTTATACCTAGTTGCTGGATGGCACGAGAAAGAGTCGGAAGGGAGGCGTGAACATTGCGTTTGAGTTTGAGCTCGTCCTGCAGTTCATCAAGGTAAATTGATGGACGATGGCGGATAACGGCAGAAATGAAAAAAAGATCATGAGAACTGAGGATACGAGGACGGCCCACCAAGCACGAGTAGGTGTGGGGGTTGGAGACGCTGCCAGTGTGTCGATAACGGCTGAGAACTCTATATACTGTAGTTTTTTTGATACCCAAGAAATGACAGATACGTTTGACAGGATAGCCCTCGTGATAGAGGGCTGGGATGCGAGCCTTCAGATCGTCTGAGGCCCCTCGTCGTGGCATGAAGAGAACGTGTGGTTGATTGCTCGTGGGAAACTGATTCTGCGTTCAACAACAGCTGGTCAGCTAGTTAGAACTCGTAGTAACTACAAATTCTAACTAGAGCTGCTTCCGGGGTCCTTGCCGGCAATGCCCGAAGGCGATTTTTGATTTTTGGATTTTCCCCGAACAAATGAAAACAGCTGTAACTCTTTCCCTAAGTCCTCTACTCTATATCAGTCAGGAGTAACCGAGTATAGTCCTCGTGATTATAAGCGTTACAAGAACCCATCAATAAAGCCATGAATAACTATGCCCCACCTAATTAGTTTGTGGTGGCCATCGATGTGCCATAACGCATTTGGCCGCTTGACGTGATACTTGCACCTCGCTTTCACGCGGTGGTCTCGAAGAACTTGACCAATGCGATCGATCCTACGAAGCGACTGGATTATACGGTGATACTGCACGCGGACCCCTCGTGCCCGCATGAAGCCAACAATATAACGAAGGCCCGATTCAGGCCGTTTCCTCTTAAATTCCTTGCAAAGTTCATCAAGGTCCGTGTCGCTGATTTGAGCATAGTTTCGTTCGATGCCGTGGTGCCTCATATAACGTCGGAGAGTATTTCTATGCATACCAAGAACACATGCAAGTTCTGTGAAGTGTATTTGTCTTGAAGTCGAAACGGCCTCCTTGAGAAAGTCAACATCTACAGTTTTCCGTGGCTGTCCTCGCAAACCAGTGTGAACTTCCGTTACAGCCTTGGGTATCTCCACATGCGTATCTACACTGATTAGTGACATTACAGACTTCTAGTTAGCATTAGCAAATATGATTCAAGTCCACTCACCGAGTCTGGATGTTGTCTTGATAACGAGTGATGGCTACATACAACTGTCCAATCAGTTCCGTAGTTTGTGCTAACCACTCTGTCAACTCCGAAGCGATGGGGTCATCTTCGATTGCTGTGAGAACCCGTATTGCATTGCCTTCCAGAAGGCCAAGGTGATATTCGAGGCGAAGTGGGTCATTGTCCTCATGGACCCATGCCTGCAGGGCATGCCGATAGATCTCTGAAATGGAATCAAAAGCCGTAAGCAGATTTGGCGGCCACAACATGGCACTTGCAGGTAGCGGAGGGATAGCATCTGGGAGCATCAGTTCCACCATCGATGTAGCGCAGGTGGCCTCTCAGTCCACGTCAGCGGTGAGCACTTGATGGACAAACAACTACAAACATCACATCCAATATTACTAATCAGAAAATGTCCGGACGCAAGTCTCAAATGTTCAACTATGGCTGATAGTCATTCTACGAGAGCTACCCACCATCCGGAATTCTACCATGCAAATGGCACATTCATCATCCAGGTTGAACAGACGCTGTACAAACTCAACCATGATGTTCTGGCAAACGAGTCCAAAGTCTTTTCCGACCTCTTTTCACTCGTTCGCTTCGGGCCTGAAAGCTTGGAAGGGAAAAATGACGATACCCCAATTTTTCTGGAATATGTGACTATGCAAGCCTTTGATCTGTTTGTTGAGTTGAAGTTTGCTTGGTAAGTACACGAGCGCCTCACCTGACAACTCGACAAGTTGACGCATTTTAGTGCCTGTTGCCCATCTAAGTATTCCCAGCAAGATCTGAAGGACTTGCTGGAATTTCACCGCAAGTATGATTGCAGTCTTCGCATGCTCGACTTCATCACAAACTGTATCATGGAGAGATCCTTTTTCTTCCATCCTTCCGAACTCGTTCACTTGGGCATGGAGTACAAGATCCGCACTGTCTTCGAGAGGGGATTCACACGTCTTTGTGACATCCCGTTCACCAAGATCAAGAGGTCTCACCGCATGCTGATAGGAATGGATGTGTACGTTGCGTATGTCCATGTCAGAGGGCACTTAGATGAGTACACACGGACTGTCGCTGTGGAGTTCCCCCCCATCGTACATGCTGATAGTTGCCGTGACCACAAAGGATGCAGTCAAGATTGGGCTGCCGTGTGGTGGAATGGGATGGGTCGCCTTCTTCTCGATGGAAGAAACCCACAAACCTTTGACAAAGCGGTCGAGTACTTCAAGCACTTGCAGTTTGGTCGGGTGGGTGAAGATTGCAAGCGGCATATGTTTTCGAATATACTGCAGTTGAACAAACCAGCTATTCATTCGTTTCAGTTCATCAATCGTATCAAAGATCATCTTGTCCAGAAGCTCATGCCATAGTTCACATCTTCGTAGTTACCATCCTTTGTTATCCACAAACTTGGTGCATAAATAAAATGACGAGGTGGCCACTTAAAAAGAACATGGTTAACTGACTGCAGTAGGGCAAGTGGCATGGTACCATGGTGCGGCCGCAACAGACAGATAGCACAGTTGACTAACTGTGGCAGGGTGGTGGCACTGGTGCGGCAGTGCGGTGGTGTGGCTCATCAGTAAATTAACAAAAGTCTTATTTGAACTTAAACACTGCTTACTTAAACTTACCATACTCGGATCAGCTTGTGATGCCGGGCTAGGCATGTTGTGATTGTTAAGAATGTTAAGACAGAAAAGCTAACCTTCCATCGTCTGATGCGTCTTACGAGTCTTATGGCCACTCCAATTTTAAGATTCTCGAGCCCATTTAGTTGTCAGTTTATGTGCTAGCTGTGCGAGTCTGATACACAAGATTTACGAAGCTAGCTCGAAAGCGTGATGGTCGGCGAAACGATTGACATAAAATCCTCGAAATACTTCTAACGAGTTATGGCAGTTAACATATGGCGATACGTACTCACTGCCAAAAATTGGCAACAGGTGTGCGCTGCGAACGATGCTATCAATATGTATAACCGCATGGTGCGGTGAGCCGTCTTCCAGGAATGAAGGCGCGACCATCCACATGCCTGTCAATTCGCCAGGTTTGTCAGCAATGCGATCAAACCAACGAACCAACGCGCACTGAAACATCCGCCCATTGGTGTGAACGAGAGAAAAAAAACAGTGAACTTGAGCGACATCCATACTGAGCATTCCTTCCCTCGTATCGTCCGTGCTCACAAAGATGCAGTCGTACCGTGCGGGGCCTTGGTGCCATGATGGCATTGCACGTATGTATTCGCGCCGCATACTACCAATCCCGCTGGGGTCACTTGGAGCAACGAAGGTCGCAGTGGCCGAATGGAAAACCTTGAGACGACCGGTAAAGGGAGCAACAACACATGGAACGATTGGAGTTACACGGTCCGGTTGAAGTTGGTCGGAAATAAAATAGGCAATAAGCTTCGGGAGCGAAGGGATACCGAGCTCAATTGCAAGCGCAAGAGCATTCCTGGCACGGTTACGAGCTTGACAAGAGTTCATGTTACTGCCTACTCTCGAAGATGTGTGACGTGACACTCACCAGGACAGCGGGCGAGCTTCACATCTGAATGTGCGAGCCCTGGACGTTCATCTACAATTCCTGCATTCCCATCTTCATCCAGGCTGGAGTTCCCCCCATCCTCGCACTGTATAGCACCATTCTCCCGGCCCCCAACGAAAACGGTGACTGCAGTCTTCTGGGAAACAGCTGCAGGCCAGTCAGAACTGTGACCGCCGCCAGAGATAGTGAAGTAAAACTGACCATCTGATTGAGGAAGATACGGGAAGCGTGATACTGGCAACATTCCCCGGGCTTCGAAGTCAGCACGAGCTGCGGCAAGCTGAGAAATACGTTGGTTAGTCTGGAGGATTTGACCAAGAGCGTTGTGCTTGTTCGAACGGCGCCAAGGTTTCTTCACTGCTGTAATATGCTTTGATTCAGTTATCGATGTGCACAAGCCATTGGGGGCACCGAAAAGGCGAATCAATGCCTCATAGTGAACCAGAGAATGCTGGCGCGGAAGGGAGAAGCCCTCGGGACGGACACCGATGTCTTTGAAGACCGTGCGATACTGATGAAAGCGGTTCAACGCGTCCTTCAACTCCACGAGAGTATCGTCAGTTATGACATTATGGCGGACGATATAGCAGACCTCTAAAAATGCGCGGAATGTACGAATAACACCATCAGGAACGTGGCCCTCGATGGCAGGCAAGTAAACCTGAGCAAGGTAAAATAGAATTACGAGGGAACGAGCCAGGATACGGACCTTCATGAGCGCCTTTGAATCGTCTCCCGTCCACTGGCTGAACCCACGCCCGTCAGGAAATCTTCGTAAACCTGGAAACGGCGGCGCTGCAGCAATACTGCCAGCGCATTTATCAAATACACTACTCTACAGCATCAAATTGAACCTACCGGCGATCGATATCCGCTAATCTCTCCTTGGCACCAGCCTTTCCATACTCCAGCTCAAGATATTTTCCGACCCACTCGACCAGATGGTCTTTGAATGTTCCTTTCACAAGTTGATGGAGGATGTCCGGCGCGAGAAGTTGACGAATGTCGGCGCGAGGGAAGTCTTCAGTAAACGGCTACAAAAAGATTGATGACAGTAATGCGATTCGAAATGTGATGACTTACTATAACGTTCCCATCGATACCCCACTCATCCCAAAGGACACCAAGAGGTAATTCCTCAACCAGCGCTCGGGTAAGTTCAGATGTCCGTGGTGCCCCGCCACCATCAAGGTCAGTTGGGAAAGCAATACATCTAGTAAGCAGAGTCGAGTACGAGAGTACATTAGAAATGCAGAACGTACCTTCCACACCAGTTTTGAACGATTCCCGAGAGAAGGACCTGCTCGGGGTAGTCAGCAATGTATGGGCCCAGGCCGAATATAATGCGACGAAAGTGGCGGTCGGGGCACTTCATGACTTGAGGTATTGTCATGCCGGGCTTGAGGGACGCCAATATTCTTGACATGGCGGCGTGGAATAGCTGTTTCTTGAATCGTCGAAATACGGGGTCGTCAACATACTTCTTTGCCACTATGAGATTTACAAGTTAGTACATAGCTGTGAGTCTGAAAACAAAGATAGCGAACCTTTTGGAATAGCAAGGAATGCGAGGAGTTCGACGCCGTCTCGGTGAGCACGTCGGATGTTGTTATGGATGTTGCCAATAGAAATATACACTGGCCAGTAGTCGTTTTGGCCCGTTGCCACTGACACCGTCGTCTTGTCACTTCCGAGTATAATGGGAACAAACGTTCCACTGTGTGTTGATCCGTCCTCGGCTATCTTGTCCTGATATACATGCAAGTATTCAGTGTGCCGAGAACTGGTAATAGTGAACTGCAATACATACCGCTTGCATCCACGCCCAATCCCCTGACATGAAGTTCTGGTACCGTCGCTTCTCATCATCCTCCGAAAAGTCCCGGTAAGGGACATAGTCAAACTCGCCATTGAATTCCGTATTAGCAAGGATGTTCGCTATGAGAGAACGAGCCGGGCGGAACCAAAACTCATACGTCTGGTCCATCCAAGGAGGAATGCTGTTCATCGGACGGTCACCACTGTATTTCAACTTGAAGCTGTCCCACGGAACGTCCCCAAGTGGCGTGGAATCGATGGTGTTGTATAGATGTTTATGATCTGCAAACGGTGGTGCATAACCACCTTCCTCAGTACGCAGCGAGCTGCCCCATAGATCGCAGAGTCTGTCAATGTTGCCGGCTGACATTTCAGCATTCTTGAAAAGAAACTCTGCGGTTTCAAACTGCGCCTGGTTACAGTACGGAGCCCAATCGTTAGGGTCCTTCTCAGAGATGGGCGGCAGAGGGGTGTTCGGATCGATTTCCAGGCCATTTGTGTCGCATATGTCACCTAAAAAGTAATGAGAACAGAGATATCTTCTATGCCAAGGTGCTAACTTACCAGTAAGCTCGTTGTGGTAGTCACGAACAATTCCAGGAGCCGGTTTGGTTGGGACCGGATAGTCGTGAGGGTTATTTGCAGAGGCTGTTGGGTCGAAAGAGTAATTGTGAGCCGACGAGCGGTGGTGCTTTAAGCCAGGAACTGATTTGAACCAGCGGCTACAGCCCATGTGAGGACATGGAATGCGGAGAGCTGTGGATGCGCGCCACGACCGATGTGACCGAGGAATAAACTGAGGCATGCTGAGAGAGGGCGAGTTGGTGCTGGGTTGGTAGGAGATGAACTGCCGACGCTGGAGGCTGTCCGGAAGGGGATATAGTGCCCGCCCAGCTTGGGTCAGCAATACATACCTCGCGAAAGAGAGCGCGTACCTGGAAAATACTCCAGAGTCGGACGGATTTTCATCCTCATTCCCAAGTGTTTTCCCATTGCACCACACGCCTACCTCTGCTAAGATGTCCCGCCCTTTAACCCGTGCAAAAAATGCTGATCAGCGCCCTGGACTTATTGTGCTTGAAGGGAGGCAGAAACGACGCACCTCGGAACAGAAACAAGCCGATGACGCCCAAGTTGAACTCGAAAGGCAAGAGCAAGTTGCAGCTCAAGAACATGGTATCAGGCGGCTGGCCAACATTGTAGAAGAAGCGGATCATCAGGAAAAAAGGTTACTCACCGATCCTCCAAGGCCCAGACCGAGACCACGCGTGGTGTTGAAGCTGCCAAACGATCCCTCGATGGAACTCGAGAATCCTGAACAGGATTTCATCGCTGGAAAGGACGTCAATGGAGACGGGTTGCCAGGAGAAAGGCCTTACCCGGAAAACAATACTGGCAGTCAAGAGGATAAGGACGGCGATGAAGACGAAGCCTCCACCCAAGTGGTTCCGAAGAGGCAGCACATGCAGAAAACATTGACACGCGATGCCGTTCAAGCAGCACGAGGTGAGGGTGAGGATGTGGCTAGTGCTGATAATAAAAATCGGTCCGAGAAAGGAAAGCAGTCAGTGCATTCATCCGTCTTTTCCCATCTCACAACCATGATTCTGCTTACTGAAACCGTTCTCTTTTACTGGGATTGCCTTGACCACTCTCATCATCAACACAGCCAAGTGACAGCAAAAAACGATTTTGCTGGTGCCAGAGAAGTTAAAGACTGGGCGGATAAACTCGCATCGTCAAAATCGCTCCATACGTTACTCTCTCAGCGATCACTTTCCACTAATTCTCGTCCCCCAAGGTCTACATCTGGCACCAGCACTGGCTCTGCACTCAAGGTTCCGTGTTCAACTCCAATTTCCTCTGGCGCTTCCCATGCCTCCCGTGCCTCCCGTGCCTCCCGTGCCTCCCATGCCTCCGGTGCCTCCGGTGCCTCCCTTATCACCCGTCCCCCCTCTCCAGATGATCTTCCTGCCTGGTCTCAACCTCGTGATATCTACCTCGACAGTCCTTATATTGACGGCAGCGATGAGGTTGAACGCGACGCCATACTCGAACCCTCCAAGCAGGATATCCGACGGACAGAAGCTATGGTAAGGTTTGCTTCACACATGCAACCGTTGTATTAAACCTCTATGTAGGATGTCGTCGAAGTTGTTAGTGGCTCCGAAGTTGACGAGTGGGTATCACCGCCTCCACTTGTCATTACCGCGCCGTCTGTCAAGAACAGTGGTGTTAGTGGAAAAACCGTGCGGGCTGTCTCGGACAGCAAGAAACGGACCCAGCAAAATGAGGTAGGGCTGGTGCCTCACCACACACGTGCATTGAGTAACATACACAACAGATAGACGCCGGGGAGTCTGGGTCGAGTGCGCCACCATCTAAGCGATCCAAGACCTCGCAACGCAGTACCTCTGCATCCCAGCGCTCAGGCAGTGGAGTTAACAACAAGTATGTCAAAGGCGACCTTCCCCCTGGTTCCACGGTCGACAATATCTGGAGACGAGTCTTCATTTCTGCACTTGCACACTTCGCTGCAACATATGACAACCCTTGGACCATTCCTAGCGAGAGATTCACATCGGTCCTGCAAGTAATCTGGGATACAGTCTATAATGGTAAGATTGAGCACACTGTCACCATCAGCGGGCCCGTTTTCCATATTGTAAGTATTGTTACACCGTGTATTTACACTACACGCACACTGCCGCGTGCTAACACATTCGTTTCATACCGCAGGCTAAACAAAGTCTCAATAATTGGCGCGGCGGGTTCGCTGCAGCCGCTATGGCTGTCATCACGACACTCTTTGCCAATGATACCAACTTCGAGGATCCTGAGCAACGTGTTGCGTTTGCTAAGGCGATGCTCAAGAGGAACCGTTTTTTGTTCAGCCAGAATAGAGGGACGGACAACAAGGTAAAGATCTCCCAACCACGGATATATTATTAATCTAAAGATGCTTAAATAGACGTGGTCTGGACTGTGGAGGGCACCATTCGTGCTCCAGACCTTTGCGCACCACTTCAACTACATCCAGGGCCGAATGGAAGTCCCAGCCTTAAATGGCGAGTTAGCTGGCCCTCGTACGGCACTCGCATTGGCTTGCGCAGCGGTGACTTGCCCAAAAAACTTTCTCCGTCGAACTATATTGATATGGACTGTTTATAGGTTTGTCGAACCCTCACATTGGTTGCCGAAAATCATATCACATTCAAATCTTCCAATTCCACAACCGTGTGGACTGCCATCATTCCAAAAGGTAGCCAGTATGAGTTCAACGATACCATCTGGGGTGCGGCGACAAGGCGCTATTTGGAGCCAATCAAGGGACTCTCCGACGAGAATTTCGCCCTGGTGGTTGATGACGCCCAGAAGTATGTGAAGAAGGGCACAGCGACGTCCAGTACAGTGGATTTGGGAGACGAAGATAGCGAATATGAAGATCTCTTCGCTTTCCGCTGATCAGCTGCTGTATGTTTTTTTTTTTCTTTCAATTTTCCTGTTTTACTGACTCTTGTATCATGCCGCAGTGTCGCTTTTGTGTCCCCGCTTCCCAAATAATTGTATCCGCCGAAGTTACTCCAATCTGCCTGCTGTCGCGTTCTTTGTCTACTTTTCTCCAATTTACAATGTACCTAGCACCGTCTTCGCAATCTTATCGCACTTGCCGCTACCTTGTAAGTTCCGTGAGTTCCAAAAGCTGTAAAGCATGGCAAGTCTACTTTTCGAGAGCATGACTTTTTCACCTTGTCGAAAAATTTGGCTTATTGCACTCGGCTCAAGATTTAAGTAAAAAAAGACCAAATAAGACTAAAATAGACTTTTGTTAATTTACTGATGCTGTGACGGAGGGGTAGCCTTGTACACGGGCAGCAGCCTGGACGGTGAGACGAGCGCGGTAATGCAGCGTGCGGCCGCGACGAAAGGACGGTGCGGCCAAATGACCGCGGCGGGGGGTGGAGGAGGTGCGGTCGTGCGATGGCGCGGCTGCGGAAAATATAAGTGCAGATTTCACGCCATAATGTTCTGTGATGGAAAACAACCTTGTTTTGAATGCATCAGTTGGCCAACTCCAGTGACTGATGCGGCTCTCGGATTCCTACCACCAGAGCGACCGCTCGTGACCAGTTTTTCAATTGGCATCGCCTTCTTGTAGTTCCGGAGCCGTCAAGTATCTCGTCACTTCCCCCCAGCATTATCGTGCACTTGCTCATTCCAACCGGTCGAAATATGGTATTCTGCTCCCCTTCAGACAGAACGTCGCAGTCTGGTTTCAGCTAGTACACACGGACAGGAGCTCAGTTGGGACTCGTGTTGCCTAAGTCCTGCCCAACTGCGTACTGGTTCCCCTACACGAACCAATCACTTACATCTTCTGTATCAACTGATATCGTGTTGCAGTGTCTTGGCGTAAATAAGCATGGGCTTCTACAGTCGAAAAGAAGTGTGATGGAAAGACCATGCACGTGCTCATGAAGCAGGTTTTCCTTCATACTGATAAGTGCATGACTGACTGGTTTCTGTCTATATCTAGTCCTGTGATTATCTCCCAATAAGGAGTCACCTGGTGGAGATGTCACTAGAGCGGACTTTGTCAACCACCTTGCCTCCTACAACAAGTTAGTCTGTCCACCGCTATTGACATTTCTATATCTGATGTTTGACTCCTAGCGCAGGACTTGCCAAAGTAAGTGCTAAGAATGCTCTGAGTCTGACCCGTCCCCCGTATCCCACGATGGGTGCATGTACTGTGCTGCCGGAAGATGGCGACCAAACCTTGTGGACTGGATGTCGGACCACTCAATTACAGGACTAGGGGGGAGCCGCGGCAAAGTCTCAGTCCAAGATCTCGTCATGATTAAGATCCATCATGGAAGGATTAGTAGTGAACGGAGAAGAGGGCCATGAGGGTCGAAAGGGGTCCAAGAGTTGGCATATCCAATGTCAGCGAAAGTCCAGAAAGCCATCCACTCGTCTGTATCGTCGTTTGACGATCACCAAAAATGTTCGGTATCACGCGAAGGATCCTGTGAGGAGTCGTACGAGACTAAAGTCGCACAGGTACGTGTTCGTTAGTTCCATGTTCGTTGGTTATTCTCGTGCCCCTGCATGGCACTTCGTCTTGGTGGGCAATTTTGGATTCAACTTGAGGGCCCTCCAAATCTGGCACCTGAAGTATCAGATCGATGGCAGCTCGGATTGACGTGTCCTGTGTCACAGGTCCTCAGCACTGCAGAAGGATTGGAAGTGCAGAAGCATACGATCTCACTTATCCGATGCAAAAAGTACTTTGGAAGGTCGTCTTCGGTTGTTTTGTTCTCGTCGTCAAACAGAAGACGACGTATAGTGTTGATTGGGTGTGGGGCGCGCAGGCGAGCGATATCTCGGACACTGTAAAGAAGCCGAGCACGATAGATCAGAGTTACGACGATCACGTGGTGCAGAATGTTGTTTTTGCGCACGGCCCAGGGCACATGGCACAGCATCTCTTGCCCTCGCACATACCACGCTATGCCTCTGACTCTGATACAGTGAGTAGACAGCACGTCAAGTCAATCCATTTCACTCCTACATAAGTTGCACCGACAGTGGATGTTGTTGCAATTGGTCATTGGTGAATCGTAACAGATATACCCCATATGCGTTCGCCTTTCTCGCCAGCTAGCGTTCTCCATTGCTTTCGAGTGCCTGGTCATCCGTCCCGCAGCACCAATGGTGGTGGGGTGTGATGCCACAGACAATCTTGAGGACATTGGCTTGTCCTATCCGCCTAGCCTCAATTCAACTGTCTCAGATCTGGAAACATCAAGTGCACTTTCCCTCTCTCAGCAAGCATCCCAAGTTCGTCTCGAGCTGCCGTCGACACCGTGCCGTGCCCCTGCCCATCGTCCATGCTGACGTCGTGGGGGTTGACGACGACAAAAGCGCGCTCCACCCACCGGGATGCTGTCACAATCTCGCGGTTTTTCCCTTCTGCTGCAAAACTGTGATGGGCATGGTGTAGAAGTTGGTTCATTCGATTTCCCGTATGAGAAGTTTTTGAATTTAGATGCAACGGTGGGTGCCGTTGGCGAGACTACTTCTGTCGTATTGACCCCCTGATTCAATACTACGGTTGACTTCGACCTTGATTTCCGACCTGTCGATCAAGCCATATACCCCATGTGTACTATGTATCACCCTCCGAGTTGGAGAATGTGTCTGTCTTGTAACCTATGCCGGCGTCTACTTGAACTGACGATCTCGAAATTCTCAGCATTCATAGAGCCGCGAGAGCATGACGCACGTTATGCTCAGGCGAGTGGCTACATGGTGTTGAGCTCCGGATTGCAGGTTGATCATAATTCGGCCCACAGATTGCACAGGAGAAACCTACCTTATCCGGAGGAATACAGATACGGTCCCGAACGTCCACCCCCTCCGAATTTCCGCTCACTATCTAGAGCGAGTGGTAAGCTTGTTCTCTCTCGATTTACTTGTGCTCACTAGTTGCAGAACGGGCACATACCCGCTCGGCGTCTAGTGCATCCAACGCCAGCAGTATGGTGCCCAACCTACTATCACCCCAGCCTCTGCCCGCCGCGTCTCCGAACTAGACAAACTCTTTGCCAAGCTTGGAGGCGTGTCCACTAATGGTGTCACTCAGTCTCAATCATTGCCTCAGCTTCAAGTTCCGACTTACGGGGCTTCAGAGACTACAGCTGCGAGCCTCCTTGCAAATGTGCGCGATCCTCCGCGTACGACTATATCCCCTGCGCCCTCCGCGACCGCAGCACCCACACGTGGACTCGAACTCTTAAACACCATCTTCGCTTCCGCCACTCCTCCCCCTAATCGTGTCCCGTCTCAGACTGAAAACTCCCGCTTCTCCTCTGATTCTGCTATGTCCTCTACGTCTCACAACGTCGTTGCTAATGCTCACACTCCTACCGCGTACTCTCAAGATCACCATATTTTATCCCCCAAACCAACCACCTCTGCCCTTCCGCAAGTGCTTAATCAAGAAGTCATTTCTACCCTCCTTGGCCTACCGCCTTCACGAGCTTCATCCGCCCGGTACGAAGGGGATAACGAAGCGAGTGACGATGGTGCATCTGAGCCTGGCTCTATGTCTTCCAGCATCCCGCAGCTCGCCATACCCCCCGACCATGTCGAAGCATCCACGAAACAACGTATCATGGGGGATGCCACGCCGCGCGCTTCCTTGCGTGGATTCGACTCAGATACAAACCAAGTTGCCAACATTCTCACCGCTGCAGCGTATATCGGCCAACGCCAACAGCGTGCTCAGTCGCCGCACACATCAGGTGCTCAACTGCGAGTCCCGGCCGCAAAGCCGGAAGGCTCACCACTCTCGGTCGATGATACTTCTTCGGCTTGGAAGCACTTCCGGCAGTGATGACGTTGCAAGTACTAAGAGTTCCGCCACTGCCATCAACCCCCAGGGAATCCTCCGGCTCCTGTTAACGGGAACGCGAAGCATCCTTACCACCCCCGTGAGACGCAGGGGAAGGCAGTTGTAACGCGATCATCATCTACCTCTGTCGTCCCAACGACAACGGCGACTTCGAGTGCCACTAATCCCACGAACGTCGATGTAGATAGCGTGCGCTCTGCGCTAATGTCCACATTTTCCACTTCACAGCATGCCGATCGCCTAAAGAATCTGTCGAGGAAGGACTTTGTGAGCGCGGTACTATCCTTGATCTATGTACGTGTCCTTCTCGTATTACAGTTCACCGAGAGTAATGACATTCCCATTATTATAGACTAACAAGCAATTCGTCGACGATCTGTGGCAACACTATACTTCCGATGATTAGGTCAGGTCAGTCATTGCTAGACGGCTACACGCAGGTAGTTCCGTTGATGGTTCAGTTCATTCAGGTTAAACTATCAGCATGTTAGCCACATGACTCATGAGATAAGAGGAGTGTCAGACATGCAAGTGACATTTCATACTGACGCTGCCCCATTTGACCTTGTCGTGAAGGAGGCGAACAGCAGATGGAGGATGGAACTACTACTAGTATCACACCTTTACTTCTTTTCGTAACGCCGGGTCAGCGGTGATGTCGATAACAGCTCCATCCAATACACCAAATCGCTTTGTTCCATCCTCTGAACTCCCTACATCCCCCTCAAGTTTCGACAGCTTCGGGAAATTGACAGGAGCGACCCGTAGATCTGATATGGTACTTGAACCTTGGCTTCGAAGGTATTGTCGAGTGTTCAGTGATGCTAGAAGCGAGTTGGAATATACTTTTCAATGATGAGCTGATTGTATCCGCCACGTCAAAGGCATGCAGGACTGACCGCCCTGACAGATGAAGTCCAACGTAATTGTCCATGCGGCTTGGTTGTTGACCTCCTGAAGGAAGTGTAAGAATGGCAAAGTATGCATATTCGCATTGCCATAGAGTATACGTACCGTGACGAGCTCTGCAATGGTGACTAGTCTATGGCGGAACTCCTCAATCAAGCCGTGACTACAATGGAAAAGGGCATGAGACTGACACAGCGAGCAAACACCGGTTAACAGCGTAGATGATAAGCGTGTTCAAGAGGCGCTTCGTTCTAAGCAGGGCTAATCAGGAACGAACCACTGACACACAATGGAGTCACCTTCGGAAGGAGGAGTGAGAACTACCGTCATAAAGAAGTGTGCAAAGTGACACCGCAATCATAATCTCAGCCAGCATATACAGGGTGAGAGCGGGGGTGCCGATGTGCAACTAGGAAGAGGTGAGCTGGCGCATCAATTTCTCTCTTAAAACAGCTACCGAAATTTTCATAGAGAGGCTGGTCTCTGTGTTGAGGAACCTATGGGTGGAGATCAATATTTCCATATGATCACGGTTGGAGATTGGAGTACTTAAGAATGGCTGTCGCTGTCTCTTAATCAGAATATAAGTCGGCCGTAATCGAAGAAGTGGACAAACCCATGCCACAGCCTATTGAAGATATCGTTACTAATGCCACCAAAACTCGAACAAAAAAAAAATTACCAGTCCCAGCCAGTGTTAATAGCATCTGTCATGACTCGTCATCACACAAAGTACTTGCCACGACGAGGAGATATACTCACGATGGGGACAGTCACCCACCACTTCAGCTGAGGGCGGCAAACTGAATGCTGTCAAGGAAGTCTCAAGGGGCGTATTTAATGGGACCTACGGTGATGTATTTGGTGTATGAAGAAGCTGAAGACACCCAATTTATGAGCATCGTGCTGTGACAGATAAACGCTTACCATTGAACTGCAGTAGCCACAAGCGCCTGCAAAGTTGCTAGTTCTTGTGGTAAACATTTTTGAGATGGAAGGAACGCACATGCACCAAAATTGAAGCCTAAGAAGGGAAGAAATTCATATCAACGCCTGGTAGAAACTTGGGTATACGTACTGGCAATGACCTGCAGCATCTCGTCAACGGGAAGTACTTTGGAGGATGGAAGGTATACGGACCAAATCATATACAGCAAACTTGCCGGGTTACCATAATTGGTTATCTGCAGTGATTGAGCACGACAATTCCAAGGATTACATGCGACGGTCTCACCAAATAGTAATACAAAAAGTCACACACTAATCCACAAGTCAATCAGGAATTCACCTGTATGCACCAAATACCCACTGAATGAGAAATGTAGGGTACTGAGAATCCTGACCTCAGGTAAGTAGATATGACCGGTGTCCCGATTCAACATAACTCACCATACGCCGCTAACCAGGAACCTTATGGCCGAGGTATCCTCAGAGTAGTGCATGTAGTACATGTAGGTCTGCATAGCTAATAAGTGGAGAACCGGGCTGAAACACTGCAGTGAAAACACCCCTGGAGAGTAGCTATACCATATAACCTTGATGGGTGATAAAAACCTGAAAGTGTCACAGGATCAAATAGTCACACATACATAGTGGAGATCAATCCCCCTACGAGGGTGGAACCTACGCAGGAAACATGAGCGGGCAAGACTGGTTAGTTATAAAAGGCCTTCACCAAACTCAGCCGGGATGCCCATAATGATCGGGAAACCGGGAAAAGGGGAACTCGTTGGCACACTTGCTGTGGGGAGGAGCGGTCCAAGGCTGCAGAGGTATGTCAACCCGACCGTGGAGCAGTTTTTAAATGGTGAAGGCCTCACCCGTCATATCACTTGGAGGACTTCTATCACCTGCAACAGATCTTTGCTGTGCTGTGGATCAGCTATATTGGGCAAGGTCTGTGATCCAGGAGCGGAGCGTTGATGTGGAGATAAAGTACGTAAAACGCTCATCCAGCCCATGATGCGCAACGGAGCTAGTAGACTACTGACCATGACCTACCAAAAACCGCGGGAGGGTAGGGTAGGTTGATATCCCCTTGTTTTCCACATTACGGAGGCTTATTCTTATTCTGCGTCCCACCACTGTGCGGTACGAGACGAATAAGGGGTAAACGAGGGGAATTCTGCCGGCTGTGACTTACCTTCGCATCGGAGCTGGAGTGCTGGAAAACCTTAATTGTTCAAAAACCGCTGATTGCAATTGTGCCATGTTTGGTTTCGTGGCTGCAATGATGTTGCAACGTGCAACCCTTGGTTGATGTTCTTTGATGGAAAACGACTGTGTTTCGAATGCCATCAGTGGGCCAACTCCAATGACTGACAGGTCTCGGATTCCTACCACCAGGGCGACCGCTCGTGACCAGTTTTTCAATTGGCATCGCCTTCTTGTAGTTCCAGAGCCATCAAATATCTCGTCACTTCCCCCCTGCATTATCATGCACATGCTCATTCCAACCGGTTCAAACATGGTACTCTGCTCCCCTTCCGACAGAATGTCGCAATCCGGTTCCAGCTAGTACACACGGACAGGAGTTCAACAGGGACGCGGTGTCCCGTGTTGCCTAGGTCCTGCCCAACTATACACTGGTTCCCCTACGCGAACCAATCGCTTACATCTTCCGTATCCACCTATATCGTGTTGCAGGGTCCTGGCATAAATAACCAGGGCTTCTACAGTCGATGATGGAAAGACCGTGCACGTGTTCATGAAGCAGGTTTTCCTTCATATTGATAACTGCATGACTGACTGGTTTCTGTCTATATCTAGTCCTGTGATTATCTCCCAATAAGGAACGTCCCGGTGGAGATGTCACGAGAGCAGACCTTGTTAACCAGCTTGCTTCCTGCAACAAGTTAGTCTATCCACTACTATTGACATTTTTATATCTGATGTTTGACTCCTAGTGCAGGACTTGCGAAAGTAATTGCTAAAAATGCTCCGAGTCTGACCCCTCCCCCGTATCCCACGACGGGTGCGTGTACTGTGCTGCCGGGAGATGGTGACCAAACCTTGTGGACTGGATGTCAGACCACTAATTGTAGGACTAGGAGGGCGCCGCGGCAAAGATTCAGTCCTAGATCTCGTTACGATCAAGATCCATCATGGAAGGATTAGTCGTGAAGGGAGAAGAGGGCCGTGAGGGTCGAAAGCGGTCGAGAGTTGGCATATCCACTGTCAAGGAAAGTCCAGAAAGCCGCTCACTCGTCTGTATCGTCGTTTGGCGATCGCCGAAAATGCTCGGTATCACGCGAAGGATCCCGTGAGGAGTCATGCGAGCCCAAAGTCGCATAGGTACGTGTTCGTTTTTCATCGGTTATTCTCGTGCCCCTGCATGGCACTGCGTCTTGGTGGCCAATTTTGGATTCAACTTGAGGGCCCGTCGGAACTGGCAGCTGAAGTATCCGATCGGTGGCAGCTCGGATCGACATGTCTAATGTCACAGGTCCTCAGCACTGAAGAAGGACCGGAAGTCCAGAAGCTACGATCTCACTTATCCAATGCAGAAAGTACTTTGGAAGGTCGTCTTCGGTTGTTCTCGTTGTCAGAAGACGACGTATAGTATTGATTGGGTGTGGGGTGCACAGGCGAGCGATATCTCGGACAGTAAAGGAGCCGAGCACGATAGATCAGAGTCACGACGATCGCCTGGCGCAGAATGTCGTTTTCGTGCACGTCCCACACGGCACGGCATCTCTTGTCTTCGCACATACCTTTGACTCCGGTAAAGTGTGTAGACAGCAGGTCAAGTCAATCCATTTTCCTCCCACATAAGTTGCACGGACAGTGGATGTTGTTGCAATTGGTCATTGCTGAACCGTAACAGATATACCCTATACGCCATCGCCTTTCTCGCAGCTAGCGTTCTCCATGGCTTTCGGGAGCCCAGTCATCCGTCCCGCAGCACCCATGGCGGTGGGGTGTGATGCCACAGACAATCTTCAGGACATTGGTTTGTCCTATCCGCCTAGCCGTAATTCAACTGTCTCAGATCGGGAAGCATCGAGTGCATTCCCCCTCTCTCAGCAAGCGTCCCAAGTTCGTCTCGAGCTGCCGTTGACACCGTGCCGTGTCCCTGCTCATCGTCCATGTCTGACGTCGTGGGGGTTGACGACGACAAACGCGCGCCCCACCCACCGGGATGCTGTCACGATCTCGCGGTTTTTCCCTTCTGCAAAACTGTGACAGGCACGGTATAGAAGTTGGTTCATTCGATTTCCTGTATGGTAAGTGTTTGAATTAGATGCGACAGTGGGTGCTCACTTTTGCCGTTGGTGAGACTACTTCTGTCATATACCCCCTGATTCAATACTACGGTTGACTTCGACCTTGATCCCCGTCCTGTCGATCAAGCCGTATACCCCTATGTGTACTATGTATCACCCCCCGAGTTGGTGTCTGTCCCGTAACCTGTGTCGGCGTCTACTTGAACCGACGATCTCGACGTGCCTTTTCAGCATTCCTAGACTCGTTGCAGTTGGCCAGGGGACAGGTGCTCGCTTGTTTGGGGTAAGAGAATACTCGGACTCTCCTTACACATCTTGTCAAGACGTTCCCAGGAGGCCAGAGCCGATGATTGGATGGTTTCATCTATCGCTTCACATACTTCATCAAAAACGAGATTCCAACTCTAAGCACAGGTATAGACACGTATCAGAACCCCTTGTCCGTTTGAAATGGGTTGGCATTTACCTTCAACGCAGTCCTTCGTTGGTGCTTTTAACGCACCATCAATACTCTGCCTTCTTCACAAAGGTAATCTCAAAGCTCGGCTCTCTTTTCCGAAACCACGGCATCACGATGCTGGAAACGGCGTATCACAACGTCGGAAGCCGGTTCGTACATGGGACGGCTGTCCATAAAACCCCGCCGATCTCCTCCGTTAAAGCAAGCTCCACTTTCGAATTCGGTCTGTGTGCCGTTGACTGCCGGCGAGCGTCGGCAGCTAAGAGTTCGCCGACGCGAAGTTACCTCACTTTGTCGAGGGTCCGATCCTACAGCGCATGGTAGCCTGTTCTCCGTTCGTGCTGATGCGTGAGTTGACTAGTAGTTAGGTTGCTTGCATCATTGGTGCCACTCTATCCTCCCCATATCAACCTGTTGGGGCCTCGCTGTCCCATCCTTGTGTACGATCCTTCGCACCTTTTGGTACGAGCCAGGCTGTCTGATGGCCACGTGATCTTATTGACACACTGCATGTACACGAAATTGGAAGCGAGAACCGTTAACAGTCCCATGAACCAAGGCGGGGCCCAGAGTGGACCGGATAAGTACGTAACGAGCGTACTCAGCATACCTTGTGGGTAGCAAGTCTTGTGGTGTCCGCGTGACTCGGGCGCGAAAAATAGCCTCGTGGTTTTCATTTGGACTGTCAATTTTCTCGCGCACTGATAATTGTATGCTGAGGTGGAGAATGTCAGCAACGCCTGTCGTCTCGAGTGTGTGCGGAAACGAGATTTTTGCGGTTTCAGAAGTATTGGTAAAAGCGTGATTGTAGTGGGTAAACTTGCCGCGAAGTTGGGGAAGGTTGTGTGGGATGGTCGAAAAGCTCGCAGTTCGAATTCTCCTGGTGTGCGCGCTTCGTGGATCGTGGATGCAGCGCAGGTGATGCAATGCTTTTGTTGAATTACTGTTCCATCTCCGTTGCTCTCGTGGACGAGTGTGTGTAAATGATTAGCTATTGTTATCAACGACCACTGGAGGGTTCATGTCAAACGGAACCAGCTCCTGCCTGCGTGTCCAGAGTGTACTGGCCGAAACCGGAGGGTGAAATGCCATCCTAGAAACGCCGGAGAGGATATAGCATGACTGGCGGCACGGTAACAGATGAGAAAACCGATACGAACGAGGAACCACTCTGCAAGGGTTCAGTGCGAGGTTATGATCCGTTACAAACGCGGCACGAGAGCGAGGGTAACGCGCGAATGCAGTAGTACGCAGCTTTTTGCTGTAATTGTGGTCGCGCATAACGGCCTCGGCAGGGATTGATTTTCCCACGACTCACCCAGAAAAAACTGTTGAAAACGCAAGGTACACGACAGAAATAGCTCAGCCAAGAACACATCGACCGAGAAAAGTACAAACGTTTGAGAGACGCGACAGGGCGAACACGATGGCAGGTCAGGTGGGAGGGGCAAGCGTGTTCAAATAAACTCTATAGATATGCCTGGGAAGGTAGGCACGGGGATGATGCCAGGGGTGAGCGAGCGCATGTAGGCGGGTCGGGGGAACGCCCGACTCGGACGGACTGGTGGGGAACTCGTGAATGGAGGTAAGTCACCCCTATAGAACCGAGAGTTCCCAAGAGGGCGAGTGTTGACACGCATCAGGGAAATGGCGAGTGGAGGCTCTCACTGCCGTCGTCACAGTGCCATCATTGTCACTACTATTGGCACATGGTAGTTGTCCATGCGGCAGGCGGTATTGCCGGATTGGTGGCATGGTCAATCCCTGGCAAACACTTGCGATCGGGCACAGAATCGAGGGTGAGTTGTCAGACCACGCGTCCGGAGTACTGCATTCTATACTTCCATTTCATGGTCGGGTTTGGAACTGGCATCATTTTCACAGCCAGATAGGCCTGCGTCAATCTTGCACGCTGATCGACCAAATCAAATCAACGCCCAGGACCCAAGTTATAGACCCGCTTTGACATAGGTTCTGCGGAATCCACATCAGAGGGACGAGCTGTCACCAGAACCAGTCGGAACCGCTCGGGTACCATCGGTTAGCATCGGTTAGCACTTGGTACCACTGGCCATTTCACTGATGCGCCCACGCCTGAGAAGCTTTTACAGATGACTTTGCACCCACGCCACTGACAGTTCGTACTGCAAGTAGATGAGCCCCAGAACTTTAGCATTTTTCTGAATGCTCCAAGTTTGATACGCTGTGCCTTTCACTGAGGCTTGGGTGTGCTGGTACAGCAATGTTATTGGATCCAGCCGTTGGCATTGGGGTTTGCATCATTCCTGTGGGAATTGCTACTCAGACGACGAATGGCTTCCAGACCACGATAATGAAGCCTTCATCCTTTAAAAGAGTTGCTCTATTAAGTCGACCCTGCCCTTCCCTCCCTCAGTTGCCTCTCCATTTACGCCCCCAAGCGCGTTTGTCAACAAGTTCATCTTTAAACGGCATAAACGACATGGCCATCCCGGGCGGGTTCGGTGAAAGACCTTCGTAGCCAAACACAAACTCATTTGTTGATTCATCGCCAATAGGTTCTGCTCTCATGGGTGGTTTGGTGTCCACTCTGTACGTATGGTTTGTCTTGGCCTCGTCACGTCTTTCCCTCTAACGTCCATATTACGGATCAAGGTTATACGGCATAACAACTCTCCAGGGGCGTTCTAAATGGGATGTCCAGCCTAGTGCTACACTTACAGGTTATACAGATTTACTTGTATTTCATGCACTATGAGGATGGTTTCAACATGAAGATCCTGGTTTCCGTCATATGGTGAGTTGCACTATATTTGGACGCCCGTCAAATCCGCTCATGCGTGGCCAGGATCCTCGATACACTACATATCTCATTCGGTGAGTGTTTGGTATATATCACTGAATGTATGATCAACCGCGGATTAGTGTGTCACATCTTGTATTACTACTTGGTGAAGCCCGCGCACCTACTCCTTGTAACCGTAATGTTCAATTGCCGCAGATAACCAATTACGGTGTGCCGACGAGTCTGGACTACATTATCTGGTTCGTGCACCTTCTTTCGGAACTTGCCTGGACTAATAAAGCATGGCAGGTCACTACCGGTACGCGTGCCCATTTTTCTGCCAGACACTTTTTAAGGATATCTTCCCTGCTTAGGCATCGGTTCTAGTGAACGTGCGCTTCTTTCCCCCCAACGTCATTCATGACAAGATTCAGTAGTATTGTAGGTGTTTGTGGTTTCCATAGTTCAATGGTAAGTAACTACGCGCATATATGTGATGGCTTGATGTTCATAAGCCGAATGGTACTACTTAGCTTCTTTGTGCGCCAAATATATCGTTGTACGTCCTATTCAGCCTTCCTCTCTCCAAATCCCATTCACCGGCGTCCAGTTTGTCGCCCTGGAGTCAAATGGTTGGTGACCGGTCCAATTGTGGGTTCATCTTATCGTGGCACATACGTATACCGTATAGTGACGGGGTCGCGACAGATTCTGTTTGTACTAGCCCAGTTTGGTGGGTTTTTCTGTTAGGATCAGGGAACATTGATAACGACATTGCAACAGGATTTGGCGTTGGTTTGTCGTCTTTTTCGATGATGAGAGAACTATAGTAATCAAGAAGCAGAGACAGTTATCCTAGAGTGCTCCGGCTTCTTCATTCGCCCTCACAGGAACACTGATCTCCGTGTATAGGTTCATCAATCGCAACGCCAGCGTCCAAACGCAGATTACGGTAGTTCCACCAGGAGACAAATACGCGCACTTACTCACTCGTTCTTCCTAGTATTATGACGTGACCCCCGCCTGGGCCACCATCGTAATGGCTGAAGTTCTGATTACAGTGTCACTCTGCGTACTTCTCTATGAAAGCAAGTCTCGGTCTGCGTTGCTCCCAAGGTGAATGCAGTGCGTGTCAGCGATTCGTTCCTAATCAACGGGTCCTGCTTTAGAACGAAGCGACTCCTGAACACACTTGTCATTTACGCTGTTAACCGGTGTTTGCTGACTTCGTAAGTTTCATCCATCCTCGTTGGTAACCATGCCTAATCTAGGCTGTTCGGTACAGACTAGTCGCCATCGCAGACCTTGTCATCGTACGTATGATGTGTTGCGCTACGATTACGTTCTCTGTCTCACACTTCCTTCAGGCGATTGAGGTTCAGGATACATGGTCAATAGGGTTAGACTTCATCATTGGAAAGTGTCAGTGGTCCGTTCCCCGCGAGTGGTGTGCTGAACACCGTAACTTACTATTGAATAGTATATGCCAACTCCCTTCTTGCATCACTGAACTCCCGAGAACGCGTTCGATCCCAGGGTGCAAGTACCGTGTCAGATCTACGCGTCGGTGCTGTCCATCTCACGATCCTGCCAACGCTTTCGGGCGAAATTGAAACTTCTAGGGAGGAAGTAAGGCAATCAGACGGGCCCGACGTCGCCGTTATTGATGTTACCACTGACCTCGCGCCCGATAAGCCTTCGGAGCTGTGAATAGAAGGAGATTCGTACTTCCCGTAATTCCATGGTGTCCGTCACCTCACCGTAACGCAGTTGTATTTGTAGATGTTCCGCTTAGTCAGCTGTTGAGACACCACCGCGCTATGTAGTC
Organism: Pisolithus albus; assembly: GCA_024613165.1. Taxonomy (NCBI): domain Eukaryota; kingdom Fungi; phylum Basidiomycota; class Agaricomycetes; order Boletales; family Pisolithaceae; genus Pisolithus; species Pisolithus albus. The sequence continues at coordinate 1,149,040 of JANFAB010000005.1, forward strand.
GGTTTTCCAATCTGATACAGGCACTCAAACTTGTTCTCGGGCACGCCGTGCATCTGTAGTGAGAGAGGCGCAACACGCATCCGCAATATTCCTTCCCCAAACAAGCACTAGTTCTTCTGAGAGCGCTACGCAGCGGTGCCTTTGTTACTAGGCGGTGAGTTGGCGTAAATTCGGCTTTCGGTATTTTGCCTAGGTCGAGAGGATATTCTTCGTTTGGTGCTGGAGTCGTATATGACCCGCTGCTCCACCGTAGGGTTGGTCCCAACGCAACGCAAGGAACAAGGGAAGCCTACTCCACAATTGAACCGTACCTTCCTAGGTGATATCACCCTTTTACAGTTTCGACCGTGTGCACCTCCTCGGATTGTAACCGTGTACCTTCCAGCACTGCGAACTCGACAAGTTCTCACTGCCCACGTCGCCTTGTGTAGGAGCGATAGCATTCCCTCAAGCAGCAGAAGGGACAGGTGTAGAGCCATAGGATCAACGGTCTCACGCGGTAATGCAAAAGGAGCGAGCTGTGCAGGTGTGGCTGTAGCATTTGATTGCCACTGACCACGCATAACTGCCCTGGATATGAACAAGACACGCCAGATTGTCTCCAATGTGAAGCGGCACAGAAGGCCAGCAAAGACGGAAGGTGAGTACACTGTAGTCGGTTGCGAACTTAGTCTTGCACACTTGAGCAGTTGCAGATGTCGGCAGCGAGACGATACTACTTCATGGTTTCGGACACATCGGAGACTTGTGATATGCGAATGGCGACACCTGCTTCCACTACCCGATGAATGCCTCTCTGGTCGCGTCAGTCGCAAAGCTTCCCTATTAGTGCTGCTATCCATGCCGTTGCGACTAAAGGTTGAGGAAATTGCAGAGCACACGAAATCCTTGTCGTCACCGATGACGTCTGATAATAGTCCGAATGGGAGTTGGATGGAAGGCGACGCTCGTCGATATAGGCACCGGGGAAGAGGGCCAGTGTTGATGAAATCGAGTGTACTGTTGCGACCCTCAGAGTGTGCTCGACTTCGATGAGGAATGTGGTGAGTTGACGAAGGCCGCCAGGGCCGGGGCCGATTGGTAGGATCATTGTGACGATCAGTAACCCGCCTCAGTTCACGCTACTTACCTTTTGTAAGTGGATGTTGCTGACTTGCGTGCCGGCAGGATGATGCAGTGCTTTGAACATACGGGTAGAGAAATCCACTGGAGTGGGAGACATTGCTCTCCACAGCCAAGTGAGCAACAAGTCCCGACGGTCCCCAAGGTGATTGAGGCCGACGTACCTTCGGAGAAGAGCCCCCGCTACTAGTAGCGGTCTCTGCGTGAACCGGGAGGACACCTTGCAGTGCTGAGCGAAAGCAGCGAGTGACCTCTGGAATTCTGCAAGAAAAGCGGGGCAAGTACACAAGCATCGATGTTCGACATGAGCGGAGGATGGTCGCTGGTCCGACACTTCAGCAGCTGAGGCTGTGGGCTCTCCAAGTATGACAGGGCCGGAGATGAGCACTTGAGTTGTCACGCCACACGTTTTGGAGTGTTTCAATCTGACACGCCCAATACCAAACTCAACAGAGGACCACGGACTATGCCCAATATATCAATACAGAATCCCATCTCCAACGGCCGTTTTCACCCCTGCTAGTATGCGCGGGCTTTCCGACGGTGATGGGAGGTTGTGCTCTCCACCGGGGCCTAAGGCTGTGCTAAGCAATGGGTGAGGATATTGATTGAGCTACTGCCGTTGCACTCCCACCTTACCCGTGATTGCTTGATGGACTACGCAGACTCATCGACAGTTTAATCCACCTTTAGTAGTGAGAATTTGACGCGGCTTGGGCGGTGCAACCCTAAGCGATAATACCGCTTTTCGACCATTAATAACAGGACAGGGTTACTCCACTATCAGTTGGATCCTGCCGCCGCACCCCTTGCTCGTCTCTCTGTCCACGACCCGCAACAAGATCGCTGCGCGTTCACCGTCCAAAACTAACCCAGGGGGCATGGGTATCCCGGGCAACTTCGGTGAACACTTTTCGTGAGCAAATGTGACCTCGTCTGCTTATCCGTTCGTATAGGTTGTATCCTCATCACGGGTCTAATCTCTTGCATGTGTGTGTTGCTTTGCTTGAGTGTGTCACGCCTTCTCCCCCTGATGCCCTTGTTCCATTCCAAGGGTATATGGCATAACAATACTCCAGGGGCGTGTTAAACGGAATGTTCAGGCTAGCCATCTACTTACTGGTTGTTTAGGCTTACATCTATTATATGCACTACGCCAACGACACCTCGATCGTGAAGTTTCTCGTAGCTGCCATATGGTGAGTCAGACTGTTGGAGTATCGGGAAAACCTACTCATATGAAGTCAGCGTTCTTGATACCCTACACGTTGCATTCAGTAAGTATCCGAACTGTCCAAATGAACGCAATGGATAACCCGCCACTAGTGTGTCATCTGTTGTATCACTATCTGGTGAAACCGAAGCGGCCACTCCTTGTAACCGTCGTGCTTAAACAATTACTGCAGATAATCAACTACGGCGTCCCGGCAAGTGTGGAATACATTGTCTGGTTTGTCTGCCTTCCACTTCTAAGCCGTCTCCCGCTGATTAGACATGGCAGGTCATTCCCGGTACGTTTACTAATTTCTACGACGTACTTTCAAGAATAATTCCCCCTCGTAGGCATCGGTTATACCGAACGTACGTTCGTTTCGGCCACAAGCTTTTATGATCGAATTCAACGACATTCCAGTTACTCGTCATTCTGATCGTGCAATTGTGAGTGATTCTGTATGTGGGCCTACATCCTTGAACCGAATACTACTAGTTTCTTTGCGCATAAAATACATCGCCGTGCGTGACATCCGACGTCATCTCGGGGTTTTGTTGATTGGCCGTCAGTTTGTCGCCGTGAAGTGAGGTGGTGGGTGACCACCCCAATTGTGAGTACACTTACTTGTCACGGCAAATATATAGTGTAGTAACGGAGTCGCGATAGATACTATTGGTGCTTGCTCAGTATGGTGAACTTTTTTTATTCGAGTTCTCTAAGGGTTTTTAGTAATATCTCAACAGGCTTTGGCATGGGTCTGTGCTGTCCTTCCGCTACGCGAGACCTATTCTGATCAACAGGCAGTGGTGGCAATTTTGATGTACTCCAGCCTGACCAACCATCTTCGCTGAAATGCTGATCTCCGCGTGTAGGTTCGGCGATAACAACACGAGCATCCTTACGCAGACTTGGGTAGTTCCTTTGAAGGAGAAATTGGCGTACTTGCTCACTCGTTTGCCTAGTATTACAGCGTCACGCCCTCCGCAGCCATCGTTGTGGTAGCCGAGGTTGTGATTACGGTGTCACTCTGCGTACTTTTATATGACGGTGGCTCTCACTCTTCGTTCCCAAGGTGACTCTAGTTTTGGCTGGTGGTTCATCTTTAACGATTCCTACTTAGAACAAAGCGCCTCGTAAACACACTCATCACATATGCTGTCAACCGGTGTTTGCTGAGTTTGTAAGTCTTGTCCCTCTGGTTTGAATTTGCGACTTGATTCGAGTGTTCCATGGTAGACTTGTCGTCATTGGGGTGCTCACTGTAGTACGCATGACATTTTGCAACACGGTCATGTCCTTCTCACAACTTCCTCCAGAATGTCAATCAGCTATCCGCATGGACAATGGGACTGGACTTCATCGTTGGAAAGGGTGAGTTCTCCATGCCTTTCACGTCACGAACGGCTCACTATCTTATTGTCGCGTAGTATACGCCAACTCACTTCTAGCATCGCTAAACACTCGAGAATACCTTTGGTTCCGGGGCTCCGTTGTCCTGTCCAACCCGAACCTCAGTGCGATTCGCTTTGCGAACCCGTCAGCGCCTTTGGGGGACGCAGGACGTTCTAAGGATGGCGGAAAACGGTTCGATGTGCGTGAAGTGGCTCTTGTCCATACTAGCGCCAAGACAGCGGCTGGTACGAATACGACGTTGCAAACAGAAGTGGAAGTGTGATTCTAGTGGTGTCATGTCGCATTCGTCGGTTCTTTTTCGGATAGGATATAATGGTGTAATTTTTAGTATGGGCTGTATTTGCGATCGCGGATCATTAGAGCGCGTAGTGTCACATTCTGGATAGCAGTGTTGTAACCTTTTGGAAGTCTCACTATCAATCGGGTCATGTTCAAGTGCAGATGTTCTTTACACCTTCAGAGTTCTCAGGAACGAGTCTCCCAGTGTTCACCTGCCTTGGGGTAAACCAGTAAACAGGAGGGGTCCGGATTATTCACATCTAGCAGTGCCGATCTCGCCGTCCTGCGTGAGGCTAGGGGAGCAAAGCAATGCCTGTTGGAGACAAACTCTGAGCACCGTCCAATCACAGCAGAGCAAACAGCGGCGTTGTACGCTTCTGCCGTGGTGATCTGAGCGGACTTAGGACCCTGGATATGATACGGCACTTTCTTGCTGCGTTGCTCAAAAGTCGTATGCGCAGCAGCCGAGCGCGCACGTTTCGTGACGGGATGTATTCTTGTCATCTAATCCCAAGGTACGAACATGAGATCGTGTTGGAGATGAAACCAAAACTTGTACGACAAAGACTCAGGCCCTCGCCCGTCCAGGTTTTCGACAGATCGCGCATGGAACATACCACTTGCATTCAAGCATCACCACGCACATCCTTCCGTAAACCTCTTATCAGCATCTCCCCGCGCAGCGAGTTGAGTAACCTTTTCGCTCGAGGGATACCTGGATCACAGAAAATGCACGTTCTGCGGTCCCCCTATTTCACTCAAGGGATACCTGGATCGTCAGGATGCGTTTCGGCCACAGAAAATGTTCTGCGGTCCCCCTGTCTGGCAAACGATCACTATCAGTAGTCATAAAACAGGAGGAACGCTTTGGGAGGAGACGAGCATTCAATGGACTGACAATGCATACTCAAGCCAATCCCTTTCCAAACGGGTGCAACGGCCACTACGTCCACGCGTATCACGGATGTATCAGCCGTGTATCCTAAAAATGTGGGTCCAAGCGGATACCTTGTCCTGAAGAACTCCTGGACATCCGGCCTCCCTAAGGCGGACAGTCCACAACCAGCTGCTGCTTGAGCGTAGCGAGGATGCCCACGTCCCCGTTACTGGCGTCGCACACGTGGAGGTTCGTGTTCACCTTGTAGGCAGTGTCGAATATCGCTCTGTATTGGAGGTGCAGAGCGGTAATCGTTGACAGGATGACGACAGTGGGTCTACGTGTATGTAGAAGAGAGCGAGGAATGAACTTTATCACCGCCATCTCCCGTGGGAATAAACCGTCCGTGCTATGGACATGTTTTCTTTACTCGAACCACACGTTCCAGTGGAGGGATCATTGACGAGCAAGGTAATGAAAGGGCTGGCATGCCAAGGTGTTCCAGCTGCTTATGCATTGTTTAGCTCAGGACGGTGATATGTTGTGACTTCCGTTGCATTCGGAGATCACACGAAGGGCTTGTGTTACTACAGCAAACCCACCAATACGACCACCCTCGCGTTCTTCCGTGCTCAGGTGAAACGAAGTGCTAGAACACGGCTGATACAGTGGCATCATGTATTCCTGTGCCACGCCCCACCTCGACGAATGACGCAAGAAGCGCAAATGTTGGTCAAACGTTGCTGTAACGAGGCGATGCTGGCGCGATGTTTGGGAAGTACGATGCGAATCAAAAGAGACAGTATCAATGTGCGAGATTTGCTACCACCAAACGACGATACGAAAATGACATACGACACTGTAACGAGACGATAAGAACGTTCGTACGGTTGCGATGGCGGTATTTGCGGCGTTCACTCACGCATGCTTCCGGACCGATGCAGAGGGTCTGCCATCGCACTTATCGAATGGCCGGGGTCGATCCACTCATTCCTGATTATGATGGACGAGTCGACCACCTGCCAAGCAGAGCTTTGACGTTTCACTACCCACAGGAGGAGATCCAGATCTGTTAACGGCGCTTTCACCTGAACATAAAAACCGAGCAGGGTTGCTCCGTTACCAGATCCACTCTGCCTCCCTCGATTGTTACTCCATCCACGGCCTGCAACAAGTTCATCGTAAGTTCCCCCTACACAAACCATTTACACGACATGGGCATCCCAGACGGATTCGGTAAGCCCTTTTCCTTGACAAATGCAGTCTGGCCTGCCGCACTAATTGGGTCGCGTAGGGTGCATCCTCATCGCGGGCCTAATCTCTGCTGTGTACGGTTACTTTACTTGGCTCCGCCATGCCGCTGCCACCAACGTTCTTATTCCTCGTCAGGTTATATGGCATAACGATACTCCAGGGGCGTGCAAACGGACTGTTCAATTCTAGTGCTCTACTTACGACTAGCCTTTTAGACCTATATATATTATATGGTGCACTGCTCCGAGGATTCTTTGACTGTGAAATTCCTTGTTGCCGCCACGTGGTGAGTTAGACTACCATGGAGTACTGCTCAAATCTGCTCAAATGAATTCAGCATTCTTGACACCCTACATGTCTCGTTCAGTGAGTACTCGATCCTTACAAGTGAATACAAGGCTAAGCTGTGATAAGCATTCCATTTGTTGTATTACTACTTGGTGAAATTCCAGTGTCCATTGTTGTGACTGCCGTGCTCAATCGCTGCAGATAACCAATTATGGCATTCCAACGAGTTTGGAGTATATTGTTTGGTTCGTGTGCCAATCATTTCAAAGCCGATGGTCGCTGATGAGGCATGGCAGGTCATTCCCGGTACGCGTACCCAATTTCCTACCAGACCGTCATGAAATCGATCCGTTGCTTAAGGCATCAGCTCTGGTGAATGTGCGTTTGTTTCAGTCCACGACCCTATATGATGGGATTTAGTGGCATTCTAGCTACTCGTGATTGTCGTGGTTCAATTGTAAGCGACTCTGTTTTGTGGGTGGACACTTGTGAACCGAATGCAACTAGTTTCTTTGCGCATCAAATATATCGCCGTATGTGACATTCAACCTCCTCTCGAGATCTTGTTGATTGGCCTTCAGTGTGTCATCGTGAAATGAGGTGGTTGGTGATAGTTCCGATCGTGAGTACATTTACTTGTGAAAGCACAATATATCGTGCAGTAACAAGGTCACGATAGGTACTACTGGTGCTCGCTCAGTATGGTAAGCCTTTTCCATTGTTTTTGGTAGAGTTTTTGATGACATTTCAACAGGGTTTGGCATGGGTACGTGCTGTTCCTCCGCTATTATGAGACCTATTCTAATCCACTAGCAGTGGTGGTTGTTTTGATGTAGTATTCGATCCAGTCAACTGTCTCTACTAAAATGCTGATCTCCGTGTGTAGGTTTGTCGATACCAACACGAGCATCCTTACACGAACTTGGGTAGTTCTCTTGCGAGAGAAATTGGCGTAGATGCTCACTCGTTACTCCTAGTATTACAGCGTGACACCCTCAGCAGCCACTGTCTCAGCAGCTGAGGTTCTGATTACGATGTCACTCTGCATACTTTTGTATGACGGTGGCTCTTACTCTACGTACCCTAGGTGACTCCAGTCCTCGCGGATGTTCATCCCTGACTAACTGTGCTTAGAGCGAAGCGTCTCGTCAACACACTCATTGTCTATGCTGTTAACAGGTGTTTGTTGGCTTTGTAAGTTTGATACCTCTTTGGTTTGCAATCACGACTTGATTCAGACTTGTTGTGACAGACTCGTTTCCCTTGGCGTGCTTGCTGTAGTATGTGTGACATACTACAAGATGGCTAGGTCGTTCTCACAGTTCCTTCAGAACGTGGATCAACAAGCTTCATGGACAATGGGGTTGGACCTCATCGTCGGAAAGTGTGAATCTTCCATGCCTTCATGTGCTGAACAGAACACTGCATCTTATTATTGAACAGTATACACCAACTCACTTCTAGCATCGCTGAACACCCGGGAATACCTTCGGTCCCAGAGTTCAAATCCAATTTCCATTCTAAACCTAAGTGCCCTCCACTTTTCGGACCCACCAACGCTTTCGGGGGACGCGGGAAGTTCTAGGTATGGAGGCAGGCGGTTTGACGTGCGCGAACTGGCTGATATTGGTATCACCACCGAACCGGCATCCGATAAGGCCACGACGTCGGGAAGAGATGTGGGGTGTAATTTCGATAGTGCTTGAGACACAACTATGCCGCGTGTGTACTGTATTTGCGACTATTTGTGCCTCGGTTTTGGACCGACCTCACCGCCAATGATGCTATGTACCGTATTAAGTTAACGCCAAGATACGGCTCATTGCCCCTTCAAAACCACTCGAGGAAGCTCTGTTCGGGGTGACCTTTCCCGCGCCTAGATCATTCAGCGCTGGATGAAAGAAGCAGGCCACCAGGGAGGGTGTTGGGTCAAAGAACAGATTATGCCAAGTATGTGACACGAAATGTGCCGCGTTTCGCTAATAGCCACTCGTCACTCTCCTCCGAAACCTGTGCAGTCATTCGCGCCCCGAGTCGCTGCTTGCAGGTAATTTATCCCAGTCAGGCTGCGCTACCACGGCAACGGTGAAATCATTGATTTGATGTCATTGGGTTGCCATCCTCTCTGATGGATCAAGCAGACGAAGCTTCCTAGTAGCGGCAGGAGATGCCACTAGGCGATGCAAGTCGAAACCCTTACAATGCCGCCTTATCTTCTATATATAAATAAGATTAATCCTACCGTCGTATCCATCACTCGCAACACAACAAGTTCGCGAGTTCAACTTGCACAACCAACCCAAAGGACATGGCTACCGCAGACAGCTTTGGTGAAGACTCTTTCATAGGCAAATTGTGGTCTTGTCGGTTCATTCATTTGCACAGGATGTATCCTCATCACAGGTTTGATATCTGCCATGTATGTGTTGCTTCACTTGATTCTGTCGTGCTGTCTCCCACTGACGTTCTTATTCCACGTCAAGGTTATACGGCATAACATTACTCCAGGGGCGTGTCAAATGCAATGTTCAGGCTAGTATTCTGCTTACTAGATGTTTAGACCTACGTGTATTACATGCACTATTCGGAGGATGCCTCGACCATGAAGTTCCTCGTTGCTGCCACATGGTGAGTTAGATCATCTTGGGGTACCGGCCACATCCCCTCATACGAGGGCAGCATTCTTGACACACTACATGTCTCGTTCAGTGAGTACTTGACCCTTCCGAGTGAATACAAGGCTAAGCCGTGACGAGTGTGTCATATGTTGTATTACTACCTGGTGAAACCAAAAGTGTCTATTCTTTGCAGCTGTTGTGTTCATTCGTCGCAGATTACCAATTATGGCGTTTTGATGAGTTTGGAGTATATTGTCTGGTTCGTATGCCAATCATTTCAAAGCCAATTCCTACTGATGGGACACGGTAGGTCATTCCCGGTACGCATTCCAATTTACTACAAGGATTGGTTTGGAATATTTCCCCCTTTAGGCATCTGTTACAGCGAATGTGCGTTCCTGTCAGCTCATGAGCTTCTACGATGAGATTTGATAGCATTCTAGTTGCTTTTGATTTTAGTAGTTCAACTGTAAGTAACTCTGTTTTGTGGGTGGACCCTCCTAAACTGAATGCCAATAGTTTCTTTGCACATAAAATACATTATCGTATGTGACATGCAAGCTCCGGTGAAGACTCTGTTGATCAGCACTCAGTTTGCTGTCGTAAAGTGCGATGGTTGGTAACAGCTGTGATTGTGAGTGCATTTACTCGTAATGGCAAGTACATCGTGCAATGACAAGGTCGTAAAAGCTACTGTTTGTACTAGCTCACTTTGGTATGGTAAACTTTTTATTGCCAAGTTCACGATGCATTTCTAATGATATATCAACAGCGTTTGGCATGGGTCCGTGTTCTTCCTTCTGACATGGGAGACTTACTGTAATGAAGAAACAGTGACGGTTGTTGCAACGTACCCCATCTTAAGTGACCTCCTTCACTAGAATTCTGATCTTCATGTGTAGATCTGTCGACACCAACACAAGCGTCCTTACACAGACTTGGGTAATTCCCTTGAGAGAGAGAAATTGGTGTGCCCACTCACTCGTTATTCCTAGTATTACAGTGTGACACCCTCGGCGGCCACTGTCACAGTAGCTGAGGTTCTGATTACGGTATCACTCTGCACACTACTGCATGTTGGTGGCTCGCATGCTGCATTCCCAAGGTGAACCCAGTTCTTGCAGATTGTTCATCCTGACCAACTTTATTTAAGAACAAGGCGTCTCGTGAACACACTTATCATCTATGCTGCTAACCGATGTTTACTGACTTTGTAAGTTTGATTGCTCTTTACTGTGACTTGGTTCAGACTGGTTGTGTAGATTCGTCGTCATTGGCGAGCTCGCTGCAGTATGTGTAATATATTGAAAGATGGGTATGCTGCTCTCATATTTCCTCAGAATGTCGATCAACAAGCTTCATGGACAATGGGATTGAACTTCATCATTGGAAAGTGTGAGTCTTCCATGCTCTGCATGTGATGGACAGACTATTTCATCCTACTATCAAATAGTATACACCAACTCGCTTCTAGCATCACTGAACACCCGGGAATACCTTCTGTCCCAGGGTTCGCCTACCATGTCCATTCAAAACATCAGTGCTCCTCACTTTGCGATCCCACCAATGCTTTCAGAAAGTGTTGGAAGTACCAAGGATGGAGGAAGGCAGTCCCATCATGATCGGATGTCCGACGTATACAATACAGTCCAGCCATGTTGATCTACCGCCACCAAAACGAGTCATGTCTCACCATCTCATAACCTTGCATTGGCACCACGATGGTCATCTGTGCACTTGGATGACAACAGAGCTTCGAGCGAAGCCATCCACATCCACATAAGTTTCATCTCATTTTGGCTTTCTTGGTTCCTCTCTATATTTTCTCAAAAAGCTTCCAACCCGACCCCGGACTTTCTTCTCTCCCATCACGCCCACCTAATGAACCTCCCCACCACTCCCCTTCGCTCCGACCCTTTCCCTGGCCTTCTCGACCTCGGATTCCCAATCTGACCTCAAGACACCAAGCCACACTCCAACTCCAGAGCCGTAGACCAGCGCAGCGGTCAACCCGAACCAGAGTCCAGACAAATTGTACCCAAAGTGGAAAGTCAAGAGGAGGCCCAGTGGGATACCAAGGACATAATATGCGCTGGGCGACGAACGAGCATGACATTACGGGACGACGATGTGTAGAGGGAAGATACGGTGTCGGTGGGAGGACAGGTCAGCTTCTGTTTCATACAGGGACGAACGACTTACCTCAAGTTTAACAATGCACCCGTTAGCTGAAAGAGATGCCGGATTGTTCAACGGACTACGCATTAGTTGATTCAACGTTTTACGTACCTGCATACCCCTTGCCCTAAAAATCCCACCTGCTATGGCGTTCGTGCCATCGAACACCTGGAAAAGCGCAGCTATCGGGAGAATGGAGGATACGAGGCGGACAACATCAGGGTCGTCGTTGAACAAGTATCCCCACTTGTTACGGAACACAAGGAAGAGAGTGCTGGGTACGCAAACAGAGATAGATGCGTTGGATTGTCACGCGTAACCAAGGACGGCGCAAGTCAAAACCAGTAATAACAAGGGCAGTGCATCAATATATTTGCAAAAGAAAATCCGAATGAGGCGCACCTCCAAATGCCAGCCGTGGCGACAGCCATGAAGAGCGAAGTGTTCGCGACAAGGCCAGCTCGACGCGAGTTACCCTGACCGAGTAGGTTGCCGATACTGCCGTTCACCGCGATGGTGATTCCTCATTCAGGATACCGACCGAAGCACAAGGATGTATGAATAACTCACCGCACGGACGTTGCGACACTCAAGGCAAAGGGCGCCTGATATGTGCAGGAAGCCGATAGGAGAAGCACAGACTGCACTGCCAGCGGGACAGGGCCTAGGCTGAACCACAGGTCGTCAATTCAGCTTGCTATCAAGACAAAGTCAGATGCGAATACCCACAAACTTGCTGCCACTGAACCAGTATCGCTGTGTTGAGTGCACATACAAAATGTGAACAATAAGAATCACTCACACCCGATAAGCTCCCAGCTCCACCATTCAGATGCAGTCTGGCCTGCATGTGTCATTTATGAACGTTTCACCATCAATTCACTTGACGGACTTACCGACTCCTGCGACGCCTAACTGGAGGAGTATACCCCACCCGCGCCATACGCCAGGTCCAATCGGGCACCAGGCGGTACGGGGAACGAAGAAATAGGCATACGCTATGGATGCAAAAGAAACGAGATTGAAGGACAGGGCAGTTGCAATCGGTGCACCTGGGAAGGACAATCCGAGTGGGTATACTGAAAAAGATTTGGTCAACAACGTGTTGATCGGACGACGGACCGGTGCATACCGAACAACCAATTCAGGAAAGCGTTAAGGGGCGCGACGACGACTATGATCCTTGTCGGAACAGTGAAGAGACCTTGCGACTGGAAATATCGCCTGGAAAGGGTTTTCCGGGAGTGAGATAGCCAGCTTGCAGACAACATACCTGGATATACAATTAAAGGTATACGCAGGAAGGCCCCACGATGCACACTTCAAGTAAATACCAGCGAGGCGTGCTACCTCCGGATCTTGCTTGAGCAGCAGAAGGATTGGCTCAGCGTTGAACCAGATGACGAGTATGGGCTTGAGTCGAGGTCAGTGATCACACATATTCGCGAAGTGTAACTGATACGCACGACGAGCGCAAATGAAGTCATGAGGACTATGATAAGGGGTTAACGCAGTGGAGCCAGGGGGGAACCGAACCTGACGGCTTACCCATTCTCTGGGTCCAAAGACCGACCATGTGTGGGGTGTCCGACGTCCACGCAGGAGGGAGGAGCGTATCAAGGGTAGAAGCCAGGCCCTGTACGATACTATAGCCTGTAACAGAGGCCGTCATACTGCCCAGAGTGGCAGCAGCGAGAGCAAGAGTGGACAGATGCCCTATGGAGATGACAGAAGCAAAGATGAAGGAGTACTCAAAGAGGTGCGTGCTGTGACAGTGAGGTGAGTATGTGTGAGAACACGAAAGAAGCTGCGCACGCGAAGACTGGAAGGGAGTAACGAATGAGGACGCCCAGTTCCTCGCGGATTATTTTGGATGAAGGAGACGGCTCAACGGGCAAGGCCTCGGTGTGACCGTTCTCGTCGACACTTTCGCGGATGCAGGGTATGGCAGGGTTTTGCTGGAGGAGCGGAGTGCGCTCGGAGACGTTGCTCAACATCGTTCGTTGACCGGTTCGTCTGATTGGGATAGCGCACGGATGAGAAGGCCCGGCTTCTTCGTCGGTGATGGTTGGAAGGTTAACATGGCCAACGTCCTCATTGAAGTGCGACACGATAGCGTAGTCCTCCGGTAATGATTGCGGCGTCGAGTGCTGCAGCGACATGACGCCGTTGACGGAAATTGAGAACTAAGGGTGGCCTGATGGGGGCCAACTGCTCGATCTTTTTCTGTGAATAGTAAGCAATATATTCGATTGAGTCAGAGCTTGCCGGAGGCGGCCCCGTCCGCCCGACACAACTCGGACAAATAACGAGTAGGAAATGTCGTCATAGGTACCCGACAATGAGCTAGCCAGCGGAAACTTCAGCGATTGCTCCGTGAAGCTAACTTTCCCGTCGTTGTCCAAGTTATGAGGTGCTTGCTTCCGCCAGTTAGTGCTCGAGGAACAAAAAGGCCGTATGTCACGTGCAGTCCGCACCGCCGTTTCTACTGCGTTGCATTCTCGACTCCATGAGGGTCATCCAGTGACGTCGATTGTTCATTGTCTCACCTTGCTCAACAAACGTTTGTTGTCAGCGTGTGAGACGAAGCAAAAGCACGAACAACGCCTCTTCCAGGACGCGCATTAATCCTAGTCGGCCTCGCAGAGCTTTAGGCATCCGTGTTGATGGAAGAGAGCATCAACCACCGGAAGTTGCTTCCAGGTGTGGTATCGCAAGGAACGAAGACATAACTGGATCCTAGGCGGATCATTTTCGAGAAGGATTAATTCAGCTATAGAGAAACCCGCTAATCACGAGGCAGCTACACATTGCGCTTGTTCACAGTGCAGGCGTCATTTGTTGCAATCAGACAGGTTCACACGTGGCACCCAAGCGTTTTATGCCTTCGTCCAACAATCCCCCCCCCCCCCCCCCCCCCCCCCAACCCCACCTTATCTTGCGCGCTACTTGTCAATATTTATACAGGGGTTGGTTCTTCATATCGTACGTGCTTCTCACTACTTCACGAGTTCGCACCCATCTATCTCACGTAGACACCTAATACGCTATTGTGACATTCCTTGCCTGCGCATCGCCATGCTTACGTCTGTCTCCCACTCACTTCCATGGCTGTGTCGGTTCCCCAACCACTCCCGACGGCATCGGTGCGAGTACCAGCTCATGGCCCCCATTGCTAAGTACACAAACATGTCTTCCGTGTGGAAATCGTTGATAGAAACTCTTGTGGGCACTTTGCCAGCAGTTTTCTTCGCTACGCGTAAGGGCGATGATCGGTCGTGGCCAGTCTTCCTTCCTAGAGCGCTAACGTTGTCGGAAATATAGTTGGTCGATCAAATGCCTTGATGGATGACGCCAGCAGTGGCAAATGAAAAGAAATCCGCAGACATGACTTTTCGATTTGGAAACATGCGCCATACTCGAGGCCAGGCCCCTACACGTGTTTGGGTACGTTGGAGTGTGGAGGATAAATTGTAAACAATGCTTTGCATTGACCCATCTCACTCCACTCGCAGCAAGGCGCTCGTCAAGCATTCAGAATGGTTAAGGGCAAAGACAATACTCAAGACATCATCATCGCGTACGTTGGTGCTGCAGACATCACTTGACATTGACTGTATCTGCTCCTTTACAGGGTAATGGGTCCCACGGGATCAGGGAAAAGTAACGTGAGTAAAAACCCTCTAACGGCCTAGTACTCGCTGTAATCGGCACCTGATAGTTCATCAACAAACTTGTTGGTAGTAAGGAAGAATCTGGAGCGGACCGACTCAGATCTTGCACGCAAGACATTCGGGAATTTAAAGTGAACCTCGCTGACGGCAAACGTTATGTGTTCGTGGACACGCCGGGGTTTGACGATACGTACCGGTCGGACCGTGATATACTTCGAACTATCGCTGAGTGGTTGGAAAAGAAGTGAGCACCGACCTTGCGAACATGTTTTGCGACTCACCCGCACACGAACCAAAAAAAGGTACCGGGGAAACGTAAAGCTTACAGGGATTGTATACACACATCGGATCAGCGACAATCGCATGTCCGGCTCGGTGTGCAAGAACCTTGACCTCTTCGGTCGGTTGTGCGGAGACGCAGCTGCAGAGCGTGTGCGGCTGGTGACCACTATGTGGGACAACGAAAGGCAAGAAAATGCGGCAACATACCAGAGGAGAGTCTCTCAACTGGAGGGAAATTTCTGGAAACCTCTCATTAGTGTAGGGGCTCGTCACGAACGATTTTCCAACACACAGAAGTCAGCTTGGAACATCGTAAGTACATTACTGCAGGACTCTAGCTCCACGCTAGACGTGATGAGGAGATTGGACGAGGCAAGTGAAGGACGGGTCCTTCTGATCCAAGAAGAAATGGTGGACGCGCACAAGGAGTTGAAGGAAACTAGTGCAGGAAAAGCGCTCTACTCTCGATTCCGGAAGGTCTTACTGGAACAGAAGGAGACACTCAAGCAGCTTGCGGATGCGCTAGCGGAGAAGGATCCGAAGGCGGTAGAACAATTGCGGGCAGAATACAGCAGGACAGAAGCTGAGATGCAGAAGGCAATACAAGACATGGAGAAGATGAGAATACCGCTTGGAAGACGGATTGCCTTGTTGTTCTCTAGGGCCAAGACTCGCTCTGTGAGTTTTGCCGTTGTATCTTGGTATCGGCATGCGATGACCAGTGGATACCACAGCGCACGATTGACCTGAACTTTGTACCGGGAGAATCATTGGATAATAGCAGAGGGGCCTGATTGGTGGATACTCACAATCTTCTCTCTCGGGTTCGCAGATGACAACTACTCTTCCTCTACCATGTCGAGCGTATGCCTTTCCATGCGCATTACTGTTGCTGCAATTATCCATTTGCAACTTAGTGTAGGACAACTTAATCACTTATCTATTGCAAGGGTCAACGATCCGAATCCGGGCTTCCTAGCTTCGCTGTGTACATCCCAACTAGCATCCGAAGAGTATGTCAAACGTAGCCAACAGTTTTACTCGAGTGATCTGCTCTAACGCTAGTCCTATCGAAAACTCATCTTTGCTGGGGGTACCGGTGGGACCAACACCTCCTCGGACTCCTTTCTCCGAACAGTTCGTCTGATTTAATATAGGCCATTGCTCAGTGCTGAGGCCTCAGCGGTCGTCCTATAACGCATCATGAAGAAAAACAAATTCCAAAATTGTGCCTCCTCATTCCTTTACAACCTAGTCATCTTATCAAGGGCCCGAACTGCAGTGGTATCGATAACAGACGCCTCGTGCCCTTCACGATGCATTTTTCCACCATTTACAGTCTCTTCGTCCCCCGGAAGCTTCGCGAAATGTTCGACGTGAACAGGGTCATTAATCGCTAGATCTGGCTTGAGACCAGAAACCCGGGATCGAAGGTAGTGCCGGGTATTAAGCGATGCTAGAAACGAGTTGACGTATACTGTGTGTGCAACAGTGAGATGAAGTGCCCCCTACGTCGCTTTTAAAGCACGAAAGACTGACATTTTCCAATGTTGAAATCTAGTCCCACTGCCCACATATCCTGGTTATCAACGAGCTGGGAGAAAGTATGGGAAACATGACTTCATAGTGCAGCACGTCATACATACGGCGGCGAGCTCTGCAAGGGCAACTAGTCTAACATGGAATTCCTGAATGAAGTCGAAGTTGCAAGTGAGAGGGATCAGGCTTACAAAGTCAGCAGACAACGATTAACAGCATAGATTATGAGCGTGTTCAGGAGACACTTCGTTCTAGTCGGGGTCCAATAGGAGCGAACCACGGACACAGGCCGAAGGACTTACCTTGGGAAAGCGGAGTGAGACCCATTGTCATACAAAAGTATGCAAAGAGACAACGTGATCAGAACCTCGACTAGTACGAGGGCGGCCGAACAGGGTATTAAGGCGGAAAACTGGGAATAACAACTGAGCTTGCAAAGTGATTATTCTGTTAAACAAAACAACCTTGATCTTCGGAAGGAAGCTGAACTCGTCATTGGCGAATCTATAAGTGGCTGTCAATATATCTGCGAAGGTGGTACGATGAGTTGATGTACGTCAGAATGACTACCGCTACTTCTATATTAGCACAGGCCACTGCCGGTGGATGAAAAGAACGAACCCACGCCAAACGCTGTTGAAATAACATTAAATAAGTCTTTTGGTCAAAGTTAGAAACCCACCGAAATGAGTAAGTAAGAATAGTGTCTATCACAGTCATATCACTCGATGCCGTGTTTGTCGTCACCTGCAAATACACTCACAATTGGGGCGGTCACCACCCACCCGACTTGAGGGCGACAAACTGGACATCTATCAGTAGTGTTCTCAGACACAAGTTGGAGGTGACGCACGGTGGTATATTTTATGTGCGAAGTAGCTAGCAGCAAATGGGTTATGGGGGTCAACCCACAGAATATAGTCACTTGCCACTGAACTGCGCCAACCACGAGCAACTGCGACACAGTTAATTCCGTTGAGAGATGTTTCTGGTGAAAAGGAAACTCACATTCACCAGAAGCGATGCCTACATTGGATACATATCAGCACTTTACAGAAAATTACACCTTGCGTACTGGGAGTGACCTGCCACAATTCGTCAGCAGAAAGCAGCCTTAGAATGGAAAGGTCTAAGAACCAGACAATGTACTCCAAACTCGTCAGGACAGCGTAGTTTGTTATCTGTTAAGATTGAGCATGACATTACGAGGAGCGGTCACATTGGTTTCACCAGGTAGTGATACAGGGCATGACATACTATCCAATCTTTAGTCATGTATGATTCGGAACCAATATATGCTTACTGAATGAGATATGGAGGGTGTCAAGGATCCTGAGTTCATGTGAGCAGATTGGATGGGTGCGTCAAGCTCGCCTAACCCACCATCAGTACAGCGAGGACCAGGAACTTCGTAGCCGAGGCATCCTCAGAGTAGTGCATGAAATACATATATGTCTATATGGCCAGTAAGCAGAGAAACAGTCTGAACATTCCAGTTAAACGCCCCTGCAGAATTGTTATGCCATATAACCTTGACGTTGAATAAGGACATCAGAGGGGAAACAATCTGAGCCGAGCAAAGTAATGCGTACACGGCGGACACCAGACCTTCGAGGAGGACGGAACCTATCGAGAACAAATGAGCAGACAAGACTACGTTCGGTCATGGAAGGTCCTCACCGAACCCGCCCGGGATCCCCATTTCGTTTGGGTGTCTAGAATAAGGAAAGCTCGTTGACGGATTTGCTGCAGTGCGTGGATGGAAAAACGATGAGGGCAGCGAAAGCGTTTTTCTCTATTTGCGGAGGAACCCAGTCCCATGCTTTAAGGGAAAAAATGGGTTGGTCTAATCTGTGGAACTCGCCAATCACTCGAACAGCATTTCCTGGTGGGAATGATGGGAGCTTCGCCATAACGCTGATAATCTCGGCATCAAGACCCCGGCCGCTTATCTGTCAACTTCACCACCTCCATTCCATCTACTGGTCCGCAGCCTTGGATCCTCAAAGTTTGCTTGGATCTGGTTAACGGAGTCGCATAGCTGGCTATATGACGCAAAAGCAAGGGTAAAAATGTAAATCTCGGAAAAGATGAATCTAAAATAGAGAAAATTGAACGCCTCACGACGGTGTTTGGACAATGACTGATGAGTGGTGAAACATCGGTTCGCCCCTGCGCTTAATCAGTGTTGGCCAGGTGTATTACCCTCAACTTGCGATTGCAATATGCATATAAAAGGCTAGACTCACAGCCGTCGATAGAAGACAATCTCTCCGCCTGACCGAGGCAATCCACACTCAATAAGCTTGAACGTTGAGCAGCTGATTACAACTCATAAACGCACCTCCCAACTGTTATCCGAGGTAGCAAAAGATATTCATGAGGACCTCATCGCTGTGGGCGGGTGGTTAGATTTTTTTTCCCCGAAACTGGTATCGTGTTAGGTATTGCAAGGTTTGCACCAGCCCTGCAAATGAACGCCCATCTGACAAATAGGTGTTTGATATCCCTGGGAATGAGACGGTCATTAGGTCGTAAATATCATGGCTTCTGGTAATTGCAACATCGTTCTGTCAAAGTTGAATTACCTTGCTTGAAAAGCAAGGTCTCTCCAAACCCGAAATACCGTGGGAAAGCGACGTTCGACAGAATAATTTTCCTTCAATGGAGACGTGAGAATATGGAGGAGGCATGGGAAGATAGGTATAGTTTTCCGTATGGGTGTATCGTCCTGCTGCGATGACAAGTCTTTCCGACGTTTGGGTTTCTGACTTTCGAGAGGGTGTATGCGGCTTCTGGTACGTTTACGAGGTAACTGTGGTGTAGGAACACGCTAATTCTGCATTCGACGTTTAATAACGGGAGGGGGGTTGCTCAACGTGTCCCACTAGTGGGACACTGTTTCCCACGCTCCTTGTCTTGCACTCGTGATCGACTTTCTGGTACGGGTCAGCCCTCTGCAGGTCCCTAATTGCACTTCACATTGTGATGGTGAATTCCTGAATGAAATATGACGGTGGATTGTAGGTGGGTTTGTGTTTGTGTGTTACTATCTCTCTTGTCCCTAACAAGTCTTTCCGATGTCGTGGTTTCAGACTTTCGAGAGAGTGTACGTGTTTTTTGGTACGTTTACCCGGTAACTGTGGTGTAGGAACATACTAATTTTGCGTTCGACGTTCGACGACATTGGGAGTGCTCATCGTGTCCTGCTAGTGGGACATTGTTTCCCACGCTCCTCGTCTCACCCTCGCAATTGACTTTCTGGTATGGGTCAGCCCTTTGCAGATCCCTAGTTGCACTTGTCATTGGGACGGTGGATTTCTGAATGGAATATGATGGTGGATTGTAGCTGGGTTTGTGTTTATGTGCTACTATCTCTCTTGTCCCTTCCTAATCTTTTCCACCAGTGAAGGGTTTCATGATTGAGTTTGTCCAGCCTATCATTTTCGGCCAGCAGTTCTGGGCTGTGCCCCGCCTGGAAAACTTTGTTGTCAAAGTCACGTAAAAGCCGAATCGAAGAACGTCCTTTGCTGCGGGACAAAGCAACATATAGATTAAATAGAGATAAGCCACCGGATGGGGGGGTGGCAATGTCTACGATGACGAAGGGAATGGTTTGACCCTGAGCACGGTAGTCTGTAAATGCATATGCTGCCGTCATGGGCAGTTGTCGACGCCGAACTGTGCGTGAAATTGTTTTGTTTTCGCTTGATTTATATTGAATGTGAAAGGACCTCGTCACCGGTTCGACAGGAATGACCGAATCTTCCAGGTTTTTTAGTTGGGTGGCTCGAGTATGGTCAAGCTTGACCATGACGCAGAGAGGTAGGTTATCCAGTTTGGCAAGGTCGGTACATTGCTGTTGTGGGTTCAATATAATGTCAGTTATTGTCCCTCGTGCTCCATTGGTTATATCGAGGTCTGTTTGCACATTTTCAGTTACCATTACCCTCATGCCTACACAGATGTGGATGGTGTCAGGGAGATCTTGTTTTCGTGTTGGACGTGAAGCCACTGCATAGCGTTCTGCAAGGGACAATTTTTTCCCTTTTATTGAATCCTCTGCTTGGCATTGCAGGATAATGCAATGGTTGTTCTGTGAGTGTTTCTGTAATGCAGCTTCATTCCATTGTCGACGAACTGCATGACGGGGGGTTACTAATGCTACGTCCTTCCATGGTTCAGACCTAAAGTCTACTTCGGGTGATGTCATATGGGAAAGAAGTTGTGTTCGAAGCATTTCAAGGTGGTAGGGTTGGATTTGCCCCAGGCGAAGGTGCTGAAGGAAATCATGCCAGATTGTGTCGTCGACACGCATTTGTTCTTTTAGCGTGACCACAGTTGAGAATTCCTCGAAGATTATGCGGCCGGTTTCGCTGTCGTCGCGGTTCCGCCTGACTTTGGAGTATGGAAAGTATAGGGCATCCGAAGGAGAACAGGCAACTGGGGGGAATTGGAAGAAGTCACCACACATTACAACGCTGATGCCACCAAAGGATTGGTGACATGCTAAGTCACCCTCGACCATTTTGCCTATACTAATATTGCGGGATAGTTTTGCGAGGAATGATTTGCTGATCATCGACATTTCGTCTATTATGAGGTACTGCACATGTTTCCATGTAGCTTGCAATTTTGCTTTGGTGTCATCACTGACATAACGGCGGTCGCACTGCGAAATCATGGCAATGCTGTGTGTCGTTTGTCCATCTATGAGTGATGCAGCCACTCCTGTAAATGCAGCTTTTCGTAGCATGAAACGGGCTCTTTTGAGATCGAAAAGTTCGGTAATCGTTTGAATAACCTTGGATTTTCCTGTGCCACCCTCCCCATGTACCAACATACGAAGTGGCGGGGGTTTTTCACCTGATAGTGTCTGTTCCAGATGCCAGAACATAATATCGTATGCACGATATTGGTCGTACCGTAAGAGGGAAGGGTCAATTCCAAGCAGGGAAACCTCCGAACGTTCATCTTGGGATAGATATTGCACCATTTCATGGTTTTCTTCCGATGTTGCGTTCGTGGCATCAAGTAAACTGACACTCCCAGTGTCTTGTTCGTTGTTGATAGTGTCATAGACGACTTCACCAACTAACTTTTGTTGGTTGATGTCATCGCACATTTGTTGCTTCCACCCGATCAAATTATGGACATCATTTTCGTTAGCAATCCTAACTCGTGAAGTGGAGGGCTGAGGAAGAAAGCGACTAAGAAGGAGAGTAGGAAGTGTCAAAGAGAAAAACGAACGTACCTCCTCTCCACGTGAATAGTTACTATCAGTTTCGTCAAAAACCCCAGCCATCCTTCCAGTTTCCACAGCCAAGAGCCCGTGCAATTCTTCCCGGCCAGAGGTTTGAGATGACACAAGATTTGCAAGACCTTCTTCTGACAAGAGGATGGGTCCATTCTCGTCCCCTTCTGCATCGTCCTCCATATTCTGGAAGGGTGATTCATGTGATTGAAAATTGTCATCCACCACATGTACATCATTCTTATGCTGCAGTGCTGATGATTTGCATTCATCATCAGCAAAACCACCTTTTTGGCACAGAGGCCACAGTGCCACAGTGATGTCACAGTGTCCCACAGTGCCACAGTGTGACAGTGTGACAGTGCACAGTCAGGTACAGTGTGACAATTGTGTGACATTACCATGTCACAGTTCCCCACAGGCTCCCACAGAGCTACAGGCCTACAGACACACAGTGCTACAGAGATAGGGGCATCTCACAGATGCCACTGTACAGCCACAATGTCATAATGAAAGTTGTGGGGCTGGATCACAGGATTGTGGGAATATGCTTATCTCATCAATATGCCCAAAAATGGGTGAGAAAAATGCAAAATACTGAAAAAATTGGATGTCTCAAAAATTAAATTTCAAAGATGTCATAATGAAAGTTGTAGTGCCTGACTAGAGGACCCCAGAGGTATGCTTATGTCATCCATCCATGCAAAAATGGTTGAGATATAGGCAATATACAATTAGTGTAGTGTAGTGTACATTTTATTACCAAAAGTGTAGAGTTGTGGCGCATTTTTGATTACCTAATCAGTGTAGTGGTAGTTGTTTTGATTAGCAAAAGTGTAGTAAAGTCCGCTTTTTTGACTACCAAATAAGTATAGTGTTGATTAGTAATTGATTAGCAAGGTGTAATGTAGATAAGTATTACCAAAAGTGTAGTAAAGTGCGCTTTTTTGACTACCAAATAAGTGTAGTGTTTTGTAATGTTTGATTAGCAAAGTGTGGTGTAGATGTGTATTACCAAAAGTGTAGCAAAAGTCCGCTTTTTTGACTACCAAATAAGTGTAGTGTTGATTAGTGTTTTGATTAGCAAAGTGTAGTGTACATGTGTATTACCAAAAGTGTAGTAAAGTGCGCTTTTTTGACTACCAAATAAGTGTAGTGTTTTGTAGTGTTTGATTAGCAAAGTGTAGTGTAGAGGTGTATTACCAAAAGTGTAGTAAAGTGCGCTTTTTTGACTACCAAATAAGTGTAGTGTTTTGTAGTGTTTGATTAGCAAAGTGTAGTGTAGATGTGTATTACCAAAAGTGTAGTAAACTCCGCTTTTTTGACTACAAATAAGTGTAGTGTTTTGTAGTGTTTGATTAGCAAAGTGTAGTGTAGGTGTGTATTACCAAAAGTGTAGTGATGTGGCGCATTTTTGACTACTAAATAAGAGTAGTGTTATGTAGTGTTTGATTAGCAAATTGTTGTGTAGTCCATTGATTAGCAAAAGTGTAGTAAACTCCGCTTTTTTGACTACCTAATTAGTGTAGTGTTTTGTGACGTTTGATTAGCAAAGTGTAGTGTAGGTGTGTATTACCAAAAGTGTAGTGATGTGGCGCATTTTTGACTACTAAATAAGTGTAGTGTTTTGTGATGTTTGATTAACAAAGTGTAGTGTAGATGTGTATTACCAAAAGTGTAGTGTTGTGGCGCTTTTTTGATTACCAATTAAGTGTAGTGTTGATTAGTGTTTGAGTAGCTAAATGTTGTGTACACTTTTGATTACCAAAAGTGTAGTAAAGTCCGCATTTTTGACTACCAAATAAGTGTAGTGTTGATTAGTGTTTGACTAGTGAAATGTTTACAGTTTTGATTACCAAAAGTGTAGTAAAAGTTCGCTTTTTTGGACTACCAAATATTTGTAGTGTGACTAGGAAATGTACAGTAGTGTTGATTAGCAAAAAAGCGTAGTCATGATTAGGATTGTTGTGTAGTGGGCACAGCCACTAATGCCTCGAAATTTTGCAAAGTCACAAAAATACCCAAAAACGCGATATAGTGGACACCAAAACTCACGCCTTTCGCGCAAGCGGCCAAAGCCGACCAAACAATGGCCAATTCCTACTATAGGGTAGTGTATGCCACTAGCCCACTACTACCACACATTTGATTACCCACAAGTGTAGTGGTAGTAGAAAAAAGCGTAGTACTATTAGGAAAAGCGTAGTACTATTAGGAAAAGTGTAGTACTATTAGGAAAAAGCGTAGTACTATTAGGAAAAAGGTAGTACTATTAGGAAAAAGCGTAGTAGTATTAGGAAAAAGCGTAGTACTATTAGTAAAAAGGGTAGTAGTATTAGGAAAAAGCGTAGTACTATTAGTAAAAAGGGTAGTAGTATTAGGAAAAAGCGTAGTACTATTAGTAAAAAGTGTAGTAGGTAGTGTTATTAGCAAAAAAGCGTAGTACTATTAGTCTATTATGTGGTAGTACTTGACTTTGAATATACTACTACATTTGATTTGATTTCTGTGTGATGGAGTGATAGTTCTATTAGCTTGAAAGTGTAGTGGGATTAGGAAAAAAGCGTAGTAGTAGTATTAGCAAAAAACGGTAGTGGGATTAGGAAAAAAGCGTAGTAGTGGTATTAGCAAAAAACGGTAATGGAATTAGGAAAAAAGCGTAGTAGTGGTATTAGCAAAAAACGGTAGTGGGATTAGGAAAAAAGCGTAGTAGTGGTATTAGCAAAAAACGGTAGTGGGATTAGGAAAAAAGCGTAGTAGTGGCATTAGTAAAAAATGGTAGTGGGATTACAAAAAAGCGTAGTAGTTGTACAGGACTGTACAGCACTGTGACAGCACTGTACAGGGGGGGACTTTCCTGTGGTGCTGTGGGCGCTGTAGTGGGCTGTGGCGAGCTGTACAGTGCCGTACAGTGACTGATGGTTTTGCTGATGATGAAAATACTGAATACCAGAAATGATTTGATGAATTCGTTGTGGTGCACTTGAGAGGAACTCCTTGAAGGCATCTTCCCAAGATTGTGACGGGCTTTTCAAGTCGACTTCGATACTTCGCCATGGTTTTAGTAGCAATAACATACAGCCACAGTAAAAATTGCGCTCGTCTGGCACGTCTCGACGGGGAAAGTATTGTCCGATGAAATTTGGTAGATTGTTGTGTGTTTGGGAACGTCTGATGCGCTGCTTGCAAGCAGACTTGGGGTGTATTGCCAAATAAGGAATGCGCTCGTGCCGACGACGTCCCTTTTGCTTTCCGCTTGTATCGTCCACCAAGGCAATTCCATTGTCTTCTTGACCCAACGGTGTTTCATATGTTCCAGTGAAAAAGTCGATGATGTTTGCATCTGTGAGTGAGTCGCCTCGTAAACTGTAATCCATAACTTGACTCTTTTTGCATATTCCTCCTTGTGGATCGACGTCGAGAACCACTTTTTCTTGCTGGCATGATTCCTGCCCAACCTCAGGATTTAAGTGTACACTGTTCGTCACTCATGAGGGTTGTGCAAAAGGGAGAAATGCAAGTGGAACTCTTACCCCTGCTCCCTGTCTTCTCCTTCGTAATTTCCACTAACAGTTTGCCTTGTTCGTAGCTTGGGAAAAACCTCAAGGAGTCGTGTGACGAAGGACGTCCAAAAAATGGATGTATACTGATGTGAACGGTAGGTGTCGCCCCAGTCCATTAGATAGGAGATAACGAGTGGTGCTGCCAGTTCTTGTTCACGGTTGATGCTATGAACCAACCTGAAAAGGAGAAGCCGCTGCTGATCTTGCAGGGAATCCAGGTACGTCGTTCTTTGCAGGTGATATGCAAAACCTCTTGCGAGAACCGCTGACATGTTAAAGTTTCGATTTTGCTTCTTCGTCTGATAACTTGTAATGTAGAAGGATACGTTTGTAGTCTCACGGGAATTGGTAAGAAGCTTGACATCATTGTTACAGCGTGCATTGATGGAAATTGCAGGCACCCAAGAGTTCATAAACTCGTACAGACGTTTTGGACCCCATTTTCCATCTTCGTTGATGTATGCTTCTTTGGACACTTCGAAAGGTGCATGTCGTTTGCAAACAAGAATTCCCCTTTTATCAGGAATGAGACAGCGTCGCATTTCGCATGTGTGTAGGTTTTTTGCTCTTGCCACACATTGCTCCAGTTTGACAAGCTTGTCGTCGTAACCTTCACAGTGTGGGTGAGGGGGGCGTGAATAAGCCACTTCAGTGTCATTAGGGATGGTTCTGAGTGACTCTGCTGTCTCCAGGCCGGGAACATAGGCCCGTATATTTGTTTCTATAAAATTCTTCACACGCTCACGAAACTCTGTTTTCTTCAGCAGCATCTCCATTTCGTCCATCGATGGTGCATTCTTCAGCCATAGCAATATGTGAAGATGCAAGGTTCCTCTTCCTTGTGATTCTATGACCCCAAAGTAAGCAGACAAAGGACCAAAGACACCCTCTGTAAGCTTGTCGGGTCGCAGAGGAAAGCTGATTCCAAACAATGTTTCCAGGATTGTTTTGATGAGAAAGTGAAAGAATTTTGCACTTGCATATGGGTCGCTTGCCACATTCTGTGCTCGTTTCTCTTTCGATGGTCCAAATCGTGCATCGAAGTTGTCCAGGTCAATGTGTTCACCTGCGAAGACTTGGGCAATAGGATCGTGAAGGTCACAAGGGTTAATGGTCAGCCATAAACTTGGTGGGTTAAGCATTATAGATGTTGACCAAATTTGACTCCTCAAACGAAAGCGTGATTCATCAGAACCAGTGACCCGTGCAGCAGTAGCCTGGATGTGCTGTCGTAGAAGACGAACAGCTGGATCTGTAAGTGGAAAGCCATTTTCTTCGTCTCTTTGTGCCTTCTGTAAACTGTCACTTGTAATTGTCGACAGTATCCGAGAATCCCTCTCGAAAGTCGCTTTCTCCATTTGAAGTCTGGCTGACAACAACACTTCCCGTCGTTGTCGAATTCCAAATGCTATAAATGGAAATGTTTCGTGTCTTCGAAATCGGCGATCGTGGAAACGCAGGAGCCACTTCACATGATCAGAAAATTGCAGTGGCACTTCTTGTCTTCCCTCTATACCACCCTCACCATATGGAAATAGGCAAGGAAATGCTCTTTCGAAAAAGTTAGGATGGCTCTCCGCTGATCTTTCTACAGACTGATCAGCTTCTCGTCCCCTGCGATGTGGTCTGCCAAAGTCATTAACAGGATTGTGCCCATGCCTGATAGCGTAAGTTCCTTCTTCGCCTTGCTTCCACAAATTTGATAGGCCCCATGACATTAATTCTGAGGAAGTCAGGTTCGACATGTCCATATCCACAGCACCAGAAATTTGAAGAGGAACAACATCGGCAACTGTAACAAATTCAATAATCTCCGCATTGGTCTCACTACCTTTCATACCTTTGTCATAATTGTCTTCCTGTACATCACGTCTTTTGCCAGGGTCGACTTCATTATCATCCAATGGAATGTACCCGTCACTTTCTTCCTCAATTATCCCTATGTCTTCACTTTGCCGGATAATAGAAGAAATCTCTTCCGGTACGTCATCCTCTGGGAGACTCTGCACTGCCGCCATGCTTATTTCCACCTGACCATAGTATTTTTTATTGTTTTCTTTCAACCACCGCAAAGCGTCCAGGACTATTCGTCGTCGCACACGAAACGTAGAGTGGAGCCATGACTTTGGCAATTCCCCAATTGCTATGAATGTCACCGAAATCAAGGAAGCCAGAATTGCTGGTGGTCGAGGCATCAAGTTCCCTGACACCATTGCAGCAATCCCATGGGAGTCGAGTTCATAGCTAATGACATTCCCACGCATTGCACGTTGTAGGCCACTGACCTCTCGTACTGCATGGTAACGTTTCGGAAATAACTTGAACACATAAACCCGAGGGTAGACGAGGGCAATCAAGAGTTGTTCGGGAAATGTCAACACCTGCAATTGCCAGGGAACATCCCCGAGCCAAAGATTGTTGGCAAGCGAATACTTCGGAGGTTTGTTGGTCGATTTCTTCAATTCTTCTAAGCATCGACGACAGATATTAAGATAGATCTCCCCCTGAATGTTCGAGACTCCACTTGGTTCTACGAGTCGCCCCTCCAACAGAAAATGGGCATCATTCTTCTGCTTCGGTACCAGTCGTGTGCTATTGGGCACCCCACTCAAAGGTATCATCGATAATCCATCTTCAATAATGCCACATTCCCATGCACAGACTGCGCACACACTCTGTGCAACTGCAGCGTTACTGGTGGCCTCATAGAATTTGGCATAACACTTCTCGACTGTATGTTTGGACGGGGTTTCCAAGAATTCCAAAGGACGACTCTCCTGTGTGCTCTCTTCTACTTTTCTCCGTGTACGTCGACCACAATTCTCATCTTCCCGTCCACGCTTTTTCCCAGTACTCTTTTTCATAGCTGCAAGCCCTGCGAGATCACGGAAATTGTCATCACTCGCCTGTCGAAGAATGTGTTCCTCTGCAAGTTGACGACTTCGTCTTTGTGCCACTGAAAAATGCATATACCCTCCTAGGTATGTCAGGAGGGTTTTCAGCGGGATTCTGCTGAGAATTTCTTCTTTATCATGCGAAGACAGCACGTCCATGTCCATAGTAGTGGAACAGTAAGACACAAAGTATGCATGTCTGCGACTTCCACGACGTCATCAATCATGTCACCGGACAAACACCCACACCCCTGCTGCCACCTACCGCCATACCCATCAACAAGACACACCATCCGATCATTATATAAACCTGCACAGTGACGACGACTGCCCAGAAACCTTTCTGTCACTGACCACCATCACCACTCCCACATGCCCACCCAGCACGCTTCCACCATCCGCCTCCTTGCGGGACGACTTAACCTACTTGACTCCGGCTTCTACCTAGGAGACAGTCGTGTCTTGAATAATGTTGAGTAGGTTCGTGATGGGCGAGCTGACCGTCTCGCTGTGAAGACTTTCTTCTGTGGCGACGAAGATGAGAACGGCAAATTTCATGTCAGCTCCTTCGAACCAGCTCCGCTCTGTGCCATCGCGACCATCGACAGAGATGACTTCTGGTTGACCCCCCTTGCGGGTTACCACAAACCCTCTGCCATCTGGCACGATCTCGCTTCTGTCAAGCTGTCGTGTGCCGTTGCCCAACCTCCGGTGGAGCCTGTCAAACAAGAGTTCCACACTGTTATGGAGAACTTACGACAGCTTCAAGGTGCGATCGCTACCCCAGCGTACCAAGCAGGCAAAGGCTTCATCCTATCAGGGGGTCAAACTGGAGATCGTCTCAAACTACGACATCTCCTATTTGAGGTATGATTTACCCACAGCCACTCCATGTCATGTGCAAATGAATTTTCGCAGATGATTGGTAATGACAAGGTTGATCATAGCTTCGTCGAGACGCTCACTGGAGATGGCAACACTGGTATGGCCACTCTTCTTCTCTAAATTCATTCACTAAAGTGCCCTCTCCCCCACCCTACCAAGACACCACAGCCTTCTCAATCGAAAACTGGCCTGTGGATGACAACGAGACCAAAACGGAGCTCGAAAACCTCAAAGCCACCCACCGTCTTATCCCGTTGCCTGCCTATGATGTCGAGGGGAATCTCATCGAGCCGCATGCCTATCAGCGTTCCCTTCAGGGCGCCCTCGTCAAACTATACTTCAACATGAGTCACTGGGCTATAGCGGGGAAAAACGGCCTCCATGGCAGCGACGTCTTCACTGCAGAAATCCAGATGATCCGTGTCATCGACCCCCCCCGCCCCACTATCACGTCCAACAAACGAAAGGTCAGCCTCTACATTCACCCCGAAAGTAACTGCAACAAGAAATTCCGCGCTGCCTAACGTATGTTCTCATCACCTTAATGAACAGAACAATAACATTCTCTGTGTAGCGTCATTTTTTTTTAAAAATATGTGTCTGCTCTGTTGCGATCATCTGAAAACCTATGCCAAAATGTTTCCTGTTTGCCTAGTTAGGTTATGTAGCGTTGTTTCTGAATCCGCCTCGTCTCCGAAGCTTTGTAGTATCATTTCTGAATATGGCTCACCATGTATTGTCTCCGAAGCTCCGTAGTATCATTTTCTGAATATGCCTCACTATGTATTATAGTTCTGTAGTCCCGAGCTCCATCGTCGTGTATTAGTATTAGTGCAATCCAATGCAATTCGCCATTTGGCCCAAAGGCAACATAATTTCATAAGTAAGTTTCTTCAATGTCATGGTAGTACTCCCTACCCAATCAACAAGCAAGGTTTCTGCCGCCTCCCAGCGGCGCCTCCCGAGTTTCTGCCAGACCATAACTGCATGGGAACCATCCTGTCACTGAAAGTCCTTCCTATTCCAGACATGTTTTGTTCTCACGTTCCTCACACTCGTAAAGGCCAAACTGAGTCCGTCACGGGTACTGTACAGATCGTACTGTCATCATTACACATGTGCAGAGTTGTGTGGCTTGTCTCGTAAGAAATCCGCCCACCATGCCCTGGTTTGCCTGTCCAACTGCAGGAGCTGGTCATCCTCGGCTAACAGATCAGGTGAATGATTCTTGCCATCTAACGAGAAGGGACGCAGGCATAGGAAAAAGAAAAGATCTAAG
The DNA here is from genome assembly GCA_024613165.1 of Pisolithus albus. Lineage (NCBI taxonomy): Eukaryota > Fungi > Basidiomycota > Agaricomycetes > Boletales > Pisolithaceae > Pisolithus > Pisolithus albus. Next base: position 1,179,652 of record JANFAB010000005.1, read on the forward strand.
CGTCCCATCACCGAGCAAGCTGGCGCCTCGGCCTCAACCCATAATTCTGCAGGTGGTACGCAATGGCGAGAGGAAGAGGAATGCGAAAACGCACAGTCGGAGACCCCGCCTGAACTTTGAAGTAGCCGCCGATGATTCTCAGTTGTTCTACTTCGATGCAGTCGCTGTTCCTGTTCCAGACTTCATCAACCCAGAATATGCTCGGCAGCCCTCTGATGCGCCCTCTGAAGACTGCAGCCAGGATGAGCACAAACTACTCCTACCCTCACATGTCTCCTTATTGGCCCCGAGTACGGATGGTGCTGACCCCATTGAAGTCATCCCCCCGCCTATCGTCAACTCGGATGATGATTACATAGACTTCTCGGAGTATGAAGACAGGAGCATACGAAGTGATTGCCGTTACTATCTGTGTACTAACTTCAGCCAAGGCTCCAGGACTTGTGTGGTATACTGGTATTTCGAAGTCGAAGCAGACGGGGCGACGCAAGCAGACCATCCATCTTCAAGTGTAAGAATTGCGGTGCAGAGGGCAAACACAAGACCTTCGAATATCCAGTGTTGATAGTCAGGTGTCTCACCTCTAGTAGTTACTTGGTACTGATTCGAGTCCTAGTGTCTAACTTGTGGCTCTCGTGATGAGCATTCCACGCGAAGCTGTCCCATTAGCAAGACATGCTATACTTGTGGCATGAAGGGCCACATCAACAAAGTGGGTGGCAAAAAATGCCTAGTCCGCGTGGCTAACGTTCTTTAGCTGTGTCCCAATCGCTATTCTTCCTCACTCAATTCGGACTTACACGACGACTGCGACCGATGTGGTTCCAAAGGTCACAGGACGAACGTACGTCATTGCATGTTTCTGAATTGAGATGCCCACATGAACCTTCGTCATACTCTTGTAGGAATGCCCGACTGTGTGGCAGATATACCAGTATGTTACTAATGAAGAACGCATGCTTATCAGGGAAAATCGGCAAGCAAGGCAACATCTCCGGATCGGGCACCCCGGACGCCCTTCGTTTCGTTGGTGCTACATTGTCACTGTTGACTGGACGTATTTTCACTTCGTTGATCATCTCTTCTGCATGCCCATTGTTTGGACATACATCAGTAAATCAACCCTTTGAGTTACCCGAGGTCACAGGTTTCGTGCCGAGCCCGGACCTGTGCAGTGCTGTCCAGTCTGTCACAGTATTAGTAAGCCAGTCATTTTGCCTCAGCCAAGACAGCCGAGATCAACTGGTTTTTGCCGAGGCCCAGACCTGTCACATTTCTGTCGCAGTGATTAGTCAGCTATTAGTACTAGTAGCAAGGCGACTCTCCGAGTCTATTCACAAGACTGAAGTCCAACTTCGGTTCAATTGCAGTATCTGAGAGCCACAGTATACGTACATAGTACCGCAGTAACATCCAAAAAGGAAAAAAAAAAAGAAATGTCACCCCAAGTGCCATGGTAGTAGTACAAGTAGTACGACGGTTTAAAACTGCTACTATGTACTTTTCTCAGAACGCACAGCCCGACTATACAACACACTTGTCTAGTTTCACATCCAGGGACTCGGGAGATGCTACGGAGGAGTCACAATCCACAGAATCTATCAAAGGCTTGGTCAATCAAAGACTTTGTTAGTCGAGTTTCTTACTGTAAACGGATGAAGGGAGGTGAATGGAATGATCTTCATGCATCGCATACTCGGATACAACAGGAATACCACTCTTTCGGATGATGAACCGCACGTGCCCAACAAGACGGTCTGCTGAACGTAGCTCCTCCTGCGCTTTCTCCAATATAAGGCGATTGTATTGAAGAGTTAGAGTGTTGCGATGGACGATCTGAAGGGCGAGATTCTTTTGTGTTAGTCATACTTGTCGATCAGCGCATGCCGTCTCGAGTAAGAGAAAAGCTTCTGCGGAATTGTTCGGAGGAGGCACTACGATGTCGGATTCCTGAGAGCGGGAGCAAAATTCGCATGGTATGAAAGCATAGCGAACTGTTCTGCTTACCTGCAAGTCTACGTCCGACGTCGCATCCCTGTCGTCTCCATCAGGACCATCTTCGCGTTGCTCGAGGTCGTGCGAGGAGGCACTTTTAGAGAGACTGGGGCAGTAATTTGCCGAATATACTGGGGAAATCGTATGGTCATGCAGGTGAGGAAAGGGTGAGAGGTGGAAGGTGTCATCGGTCCCTTTTTTAGGTAGAGGTCTGATATGTGCCGTGTGGGCGTTGGCGGCCTGGGTACTGTTGTGTATGAAGGGGCTGGCCGCCATCATGCCAGATGGTAAGTGGTAGCGAATTCGAATCTGTACGTCACCGCGTCACCTTCGGACTTGGAACAAAGTTCAACGTTCAGAGTCCGAGTCACCCTGCTACAAGTGGCAAGTTCCCGCGTGATCTTACTGATAACACTACTGACTCTACGAGTTACACATGCCCAAGGCGAAAGCCAACCGCGGGGGTCTCAAGATGATCAGTTGCCCGCGCTGTGGCAAAAGGTTTTTCTCGGAGACGAACGTTCTTCAACACATGAACCAGCCCACAGGTACTTGTCGCTTCGCAAGCTGGCACGAGGAATGCTCTCGCTCGTTCTCTCAAGCTAGATGCCTGCCCTCTGATAACTCCGTTCCCTGCTCGTCCATTAATCGGCCCCCTCATTTTCCCAGCGCCGACAGCAACGCATATCAAGACTGGGATCTGAACCCTCCGTCTCCAGAGGTACACGAAACTGAGGATTTCACGATGGACGCCCCAGAGGAGGTCATCCCTCTGGTACCTGGCAAGTTTGTCGAGGTTTATGAGGGGAGTAGTGAGGTATTTCCTGGTGGAAAGTCATTCATGGACACGTTTCACGAGGATCAATATTCCGGTGAGAGACGAAGCAATCTGTACTTCCCTTTTGCGTCGCAACAGGAGTGGCAATTCGCTTCTTGGCTGTTGCGTTCAAGACTGAGCTTGACCGCTATCGACTCATTATTGGCGCTAGATATTGTACGTCATTTCTCTTCATTTTTTCGAATGCCTCGATCGTTGTTCAGCTCCAGGGGATCCCACTCTCTTTCCGCACGGGAAAGCAGCTTCGTGCCCGTGCAGAGGTTCTTCCCTCTGGCCCGGCTTGGTTGTGCGAAGAAATGGAACCCGAGAGTCCCACCAAACATCCTGTCCGTCTCTTCTATCGACAACCGCTCGAATGCCTACAATCTCTCCTCAGTCATCCGCTTCTGGCTCCACATATCTCTTTCGTACCGCGGAAGGTCTGGACGTCTGCGGCCAGAGTATGTCGTATCTACGATGAGTGGTTATCTGGGGACCGAGCTTGGGAAATCCAGGTAGGTTCAACCATCTCGTTCTGATATTTAGCCTGACTGGCCCTACAGGATGCTCTCCCCCGTGGCGCAACGGTCCTAGGTGTTGTTCTCTCATCGGACAAGACGAACATATCCGTCATGACTGGCAACCGCGTGGCCCACCCTGTTCTTATAAGCCTTGCCAACATCGACGCGAGCATACGCAGTAAAATGTCGCTTCACGGGTACCTCCTCCTTGCACTCCTTCCCATTCCAAAGTTCGTCCACAAGACTACCCGCATTCGTGGACTATTGCAAGATCGGCTTATCCATCAAGCGCTCAACCGGGTCCTTACTCCTCTCAAGACAGCGGCTACTGTGGGGATCATGATGAGCGACCCGGCGGGAAACTTACGATATTGTTACACACCATTAGCGTCATGGATCGCAGACACACCAGAAGAGTGCCTCATTGCCGCTACAAGTCCAAAGGCGTCACCCATCACAACTGCCACATCTCACCCTCCTTGTACTAGTTCAATCACACTTTCAGCCATCCAGCGCGCATGCGCTGAACAAGATCCTTTCGACTACAAGAATTTTATTAAGGTTATCAGAGCTTTGCGTTTGAACGGTGTAGTCGAGCCCGTCTGGAAAGGCTGGCCGTTATCAGAGCCGTCTGATTTCATTACTCCTGAACCTCTTCACCATTTCCACAGGTTTTCCTGGGATCACGACACTAGGTGGTGCATCCTTGCTACCGGAGCGGCCGAATTCGACTATCGATTCTCATTGCTTCAAACTCTTGTCGGGTACCGCGCGTTTGAGGATGGCGTATCCAAGCTGAAACAGGTCACAGGATGCGATCACCGTGCCGTCCAGCATTACATCGTCGGCGTTATTGCTGGGTCCGTTCCCCGACGTTTCCTCACCGCTATCCGCTCGCTCATGGACTTTCGATATCTGGCTCAAGCGCCGATGTTCACGGACGACTCCCTTACTGAGCTTGCGAGTGCCCTGCAGGACTTCTACGATAACAAGGACGCTATTATGGCTGCCGGGGCACGGAAGGATTCCTGGGAGATCCCTAAGTTGGAGCTACTCCAAAGCATCGTTCCAAGCATCCGCCTGTCAGGTGCAGTCATGCAGTGGTCCGCAGATCCAACTGAACACGCGCATGTCCAAGAGATCAAGGTTCCGGCTCGAGCTGGAAACAATCGGGACTATTACAATCAGATCGCACGCCATCTTGACCGCGCAGAGAAGTGCTTGCGCTTCGACATTGCCACATACATGGAGTCCAAGCGGGGCGAAGAAGACTTGCGAGTTGACGAAATCGAGGGTAATGAGACTGAGCAAGATAAGGAGCACGAGCCGGATGAAGAAGAATTCCCTACTGATCACCTGGCTGCAACTCGGTCTCCCATCAACTACTTCACGATCGCGGATGCACTTGTGCGCGGCTGCATTCCCAATGCTCCGAGGCCGTACCGCACCTTTTCGACCGCCACCACAGCCTTCCATCTCTCCACCAAGCCATCCCTGAGACTGAGTGTGGATGAGGCGGCTGCCGTGTTTAATCTTCCAGACCTCCGCGCAGCTATATCGGAGTACCTTCACCGCCTTGAGAGCGGAATGCCCCATCGCGTGTCAGGGGTCAGAAGTCAGCAGGATCACCAACTCCCGTTCGATCGTCTTCAGATATGGTGCAAAGTCCGCATCCAGCAAATGCGTTATCATTCCCGACAGACTCCAGATACTCCGCAAACCCTGCGTGCATTTCACCCTTCCACGGTTAATCCGCACGGCTTATACGACGCTGCTATCGTCAACGCAGACCCAGACAGCGATTGGCCGCAGCGAGGTCTAGAAGGTGCGTTTCTATAATACTTCAATGCATCTCATCAACTTGAGTGCTTGTCCAGGTCACTCAGTGGTACAACTCCGCATGATATTTCGTCCTTTACATTCAGAGCTTCTGGCCGCTTATGTTCAGCGCTTTGACGTTGTCGCTCAACAGGGAAATACGAACAATCGCAACGCCGGAACGGGTATGTACTTAGTGCGACGGGCAGTCTGATCCAACGGGAGCAGGATTGGAGATGTATTGCCGATTACATTGATTCGTTCCCCGGCACACCTCATACCTCACTTCGGTAAAGAAGCGCATTCGCGATTGACCAGTCAAACTAGCTACGAGCTTTCATCCGACTTTTGGCTCAACAAGTATTGGTCAAAAGAATTTTACTACGCACTATCCTCATCGTCTCGTTAGCGTTACTTAGTTGTCGTCTGGTGATTACTATCAATATGATGCCGTTTCGATACTTGTGGGATCAGTCCGGGCCCTGATGATCTGAGTTCCAACTGACTGATTATCACTTCAGCCTTCAAGCAACTTATTAGCTCCTCATCATGTCTGAAACCCGTCGCGTGATTCCGCTTGGCGTGAAGGTAAGCTCCTGCGCTACTAGTACCGATTATAGTTGAAGTATGTGGCGCCTTTTGCAGCCGCTGACTTCACATACGACCCCCTACACCCTATCACGTGTGAGTTTCAGGTTGACTATGGCAATCCTGTCAACAAACTCACCCGAATATCCCTAAGCTTCAAACCGTGCCTCCGACGTACCGAAAAAAATCGAACTGGTACCGCGAGAAGATGGATACCCTGGTCGACAACGACACCCAAGACCTGCACTGGCCCCTCAGCATGCCTGAGAGCAGGCGCCTGCTTGAAGCCATTTTTCTGGACCACGTGCTGTTCCCACATACCTCCAAATGCTCGAGCATGACTCACCTTCTTGACTCATTCCGGGGCCAGGGCATATACAAAAGAAATAATCAATGCGAGCCAAATGAGCAATGGCAACAATTTCCATCTTGTCAGGGGAAGAATGCAGAGAAAGGTATGGCAGGGTTTTTCAACGACGTTTTGAGAGCAGCGGCGGAGGTGATTGGAGGATTCAATGTACGACGGTAGGATATCTATCACTACTTACTATGCACCAACGTGTATTGACGATGGCCCTCAGAAAATGGCATGCCGATGGTGCCACTGCGCCATTGAAAGGCTCAGATGCAAACCGAAAACCTGACTTCATACTCCTACCGTCGTCAATTCCGGATTCGTCCAGAGAGCTTGACTGGAGGGATGTCATCGTCTTCGGGGAGATGAAGAGCAAGAACACTACCGATACGCTGAGAAAGTCGTATATTGAAGGAGCGGGAAAAACTGCACTTCTCCTCTATGCTCAGGACGGAAGGCATTCGGCACCTTACCTCCGAATGCTGGGTCACTACATTGTCCTCACCTTCTTTGATCGAGGAGGATCTCTTTCGACTGCAGCGTTTGACATCCACGATTATCCCGATTTTTTCTTGCGCATTTTACTCGGTATCTCCACCGCTCCAATTGAAACTATTGGGTTCGATGAAACGGTATTCTGGGACCGTGACGACAAGAAAAAGAAGGTGTTGGTTGCGTGGAAGGGGAGTAGCAGCGAGGACGACAAAGGAAACCCAACTGTGTCTTTGGAACAACTGATCTTTATTTCAGATACGTTACACGGCCGTGGCACAACCGTCTGGGCCGGCTCGATGAAGGATCCTACCTCTCCAACGGCTCGAAGGCAGATTGTTGTAAAGGACTCTTGGATCGACCCCCTCCGGAAATTCACGGAAGGGAGCATGTTAGCCAAACTCAACGATGCGAATGTCGAAGGTGTACCCCGGCTCATACATGAACAACAGGTGCAAGGGCCTCATCCCTCGCGTGCCGAGATGAAGGTCAATATGTCAATGCACTTCCTTCGTAGACTCGTCTCGCAGTCAGGCGGTCGTCAGTACCAACTTCACGTACTCTCCCGCCTTCTGACCGAACCGCTCGGAATACAAATCATGGCATTCTCTTCTCTCGCGCAGCTGTTGATTGCATTCCTTGATTATGTGCAAAGTGCGTTCCCATTGATCATCCCTCACTGTGCGCATTGCTTATACTTCCTAAGTCCACAAGGATGCTATTGTCAAGGCGAAAGTCCTGCACCGCGATATTAGTTTGTTGAATCTCCTTCTCGTCATTTGGGACGCCTCTCGTGGTGACAGTCACCGCCTAGACTTTCTCGACCACTTACCGCCAGAGACCCGCGAGCATCTGCAAGCCAAGATTCAGGAGATTCCCTATCGAGGATTTCTCGCGGATTGGGGGTATGCCGTACCGATCGATGTCCCCCAAACTGAAGCATACACTACTCCTGAGCCCGAAGGTCCCTCCACATCACCTTCTACTCCCCACCACGATGCGCCACCAACCTCTCCTATATCACCTCCCAACACTTCCACTTCGGTTGATAACTCAGTCCCCGTTCGGATCCCTGTTCCAAGTGAGGGGACGGATCGGGTTGCTTACATCGCGCTGTCGGAACTAAAAGATGTCCACGAAATTATGCTTTCTATGGGGAGAGACCCCTTGCCTGATCGGTCCCAACCATCGGTTGACACAAACCCCCTCTACCGCACCGTAAGTTCCATACAACAAATGACAAAGGGGGCGACTAATAAAGCCTGTATAGGGAACATGGTCCTGGATGGCCACAGAACTTGTGATGGCAGGTGCTGCCAAACCTATCGCGCATACAGCAGGTCACGACCTCGAATCATTGTTTTACGTCCTCCTCGGCATTTGTGTGCTCTTTGATGAGCCCCACCGGCCCAAACCCGAGGCGAAACTCGCAGAGTGCTTCGATGTGTATTTTAACACATTCGAGCCAAGCTTGCTGAAAACGACGACCATCCAATCTAAAATGGGCTGGTCATACAACATTATCCAACATATATCTCCTTACTTTCGGCCCTTGGTCCCCCTCCTCAACGTTTTGCGAGAAAGGATTGTCCTGCCGATGGACTTCGTAGACGACTCATTTCGCTCCGACGGCCCCATCACACATGACGAGATGAGTCAAGCGCTTCTCCAAGCGCTGTGCTCACTCGACGACCAGTTTTGGGTTCCCCACGCCTCACCAGCTCATGCCAAGGAACCAGCCGATTACAATTCCGACCATGACGTTAGGTCAATTGCTTCTGAACCTGATGGGTCTTCGGAGCTCTCGGATGCGAGTCAATCCGCACACATGCCACGAATTTTACGTCCCTTGCCCATTCGTCAATCCAGCGGGCCCGGTTTTAGTTCAAGTGCCAGCTCAAGCAGCATTTACCGCAGACAACTTTCCAACGACGCAGATTCAGAATCCCGGGCTTTGAAACGTTCACGACTCACTTCGGACCGCCATTTCAATGCAAGGAGTGGTCCGGGACCTGCAGCAACAGGTGGCCTTTCTCGCCGATTTGCGGCCACTGCACCCTTGCCCAGACGTAAAACCTAGTTGATGCCCGCTCAACTCCATTTGTTACAAGTCCTGCATGTCGATTTTAGCTCCGTCCTCCGTGTATCCATTATTACCACTGATTGTATCAGCCACGTTTCCTCCACTTTGAGGCTGGAACTCGAGTAGCTAGTAGAATGTAACTACTAGTAGAATATGACTGGTTTTGAAGTGTTTTACAAACAGTGGCTCCAAATGTAAGATTAGGTCATTTGCCACCAAGTCGTTTTCATCCACGTGTCTGAGTAGCTATCCGCTACTTAAGTTGGTAGTCGCGCTGCAGCACAGACTCCCTGTCCCCGGTTCTCTTCGTCACCTGTCGAGCTGAGGTTGCTGCTATCATGCCTCCCAAACGAAAAATAATCTACGACGACGACTCGGATGATCACCCTGGGACCATCTCTCCCCGATACACAGTGCCAGAGACGGGTTTAGAAGAGCCTACAGGCAATCTTGGTATTTTTCGTACAGGTACTCTTTCACTGCTAATCTGACAGTTGTTAGGTACGTCTGAGATGTGGGGAGCAGTCAGACGTTCTTCCCGCAGTGGGAAAGGCACCGGGGGCCAGCTTGTGCATATGAAGAATCTTGAGCACGTGCAAACCGCTGCAGCTCCCAGACCAAAACGCCTCCGCGACCTTGATGCTGCAACTGAAGGAGACGGAGTCAACCCCATGGCGCCCAGTCCGCCACCTCCCACCCCTCGGGCCATCCCCAACAAATCACGACCGAAACCTCGACTCAAGACTAAGACTGGAGGCCCGATGGCTGCCAGGCTTGACTTGTCGCTGCCATCTAACATTCAACCCTCGTTCGGCATGGCAGTGCCGAATCACCAATTTGGATTTAGGCTACCCGCTGCTGGTGAGGTCAATAGCATTATCAACCGTGGATCACAGCGCGATGTGAGTTCGCTGTCAATGTCTTCTGGTCCTCCGTCTTCCTGCACGAGCTCCATCTTCTCTGCTGACGCTTCCCGGGCTTCTACCGCCCCCACCTCTCGTGCTTCCTCTGTCTGTTCATTGTCACGAGGGAATCAAGAGAACCACCAGCGTGCACATGGTCACTCTTCCCTCCTCAAAAGGCTGGCTCTCGCCTCTCAATCCGGTATTGAAGCCCCTCACCGCATCTCTCGTGTGACGCCTCAAAATGATATACCCCAATCCCGAGCACCACATCTCACCCAGCGACCCTTGCACCTCGGCCCGCAGGAGGATCATAGACAGTCAACCACCCTGGAGGTTCCTTCCCTGCGACTTGAAGAATCCGTGACTCTTCCTCCCCTCCATCGTGAAGAATCAGACAATCCAGGTTTCCCTCCACCATGTCCCGCAGGCTTGCGGCATACAGTGTCGTTCTATGACACCCCTCTCGATGGAATCAGACTCCACGGACATACACTTTCCGCGGTACCCGATGAAGACGAAAACCATGATCCTGCTGGTGAGGGGAACTACAGTGACCCTCCTATCGACGAGGCATCGCCAAGTGAGGACGATCGTTTTGCAGAATCTGTCCTTCGGGGAGGCAAGTGTGCTAATATTCTCAGATCTCTTGCTAAAATAGACTATCTTAGACAATGCACATGCACAGATGCGGAGCCAAGCTCATCCTCCTTCCTACACTGAATGTAAGTAGCTTAGAGCCGGATGTTGATGTACTCACAGTTGGCCAGACTCAGGTCCGGTGGAACGTAGTTCAGATACCAACGGTAAGTGTGGTCACATTTAAGACGTGTAGTTAATGCCTTGCCCACCAGACCAAGGCTATGTGAATGCCAACACCGAAGATGTAGTAGCTGCCCACCGACAACGAAATCGTGCGCCACGCATGCCCAGCAATTCTCAATTACATGTTATTCGGGAACAGCAAGCTTCCGCTTCATCTCAGCTTCCTCAGACTCAAGGCATGACTCATCCACCCTCTGCTACGTCGCAGTCGCTGGGGGGGATCAACCCACCCACCCCACCAGTTGGTCCTGCAACCCAGGGGGCCGAGCCGTGGCAAATCCAGTTCTACAAACCAGCGGTTCAAGATGTGCTCGAACGCGCGAAGCAGTTCTCTTACTGTGACGCGGCTTCCATTAATTCTTTTCCGCTGTAAAGTTGGGTAATGGAGACCTAGGGGGTTTACCTGAGGTCCCCTGGGGTGGCGAGAGTGGTCAGTTCGACCTGAGGGGGCTGGAGTGCCTGGTAGAGTCAAGAGAAAGGGGAAAAAAGCCTAAAACACGCCCTAAAACCCAAAGGATACTTGAGATAACGTCTGAAGACTGTCTGGTGATGAAGAAGTAATAATCTGAAGCCTCCGGGCTTGGATTTCCGTCTTTCGTCTCTGGTAATGCAGCTGTTATTATTCTAAGTATGTACAACACACTAAGTGCGAGTTTAGCTTACATAAGCCAAACTCGTCCAAATACTAAGTAAAAAAAAGTAAAGTAAAGATAAAAACAAAAAACTAAAGTAGAAACAATGAAATAATGGAAATCACCTACTAGGGAGATTGCTCTCCCTACACCGCTCCGTGCACATTTCAATATAAAGGCCATTGAATACGTGGAGGAAGCGATCAGCGAAAGACGATCACAGGGCTTGCCGGTCACAGATGGTAAGTTTAGCAGCATTCTTCACTTCCGTACTCCTCAATAATAGCCCTCGTTTTTCAGGCTGGTGGCCTCACCATGCGAATGATATTTGTAAGCTAGTAAGTAGTATTCAACTTTCACTCACTTGAGGGTATGATCCGACACACTTGGTAGCTGTGGGAGAGCCTTGGGAATTGGCGTTCGGCATTGAGGAAGAAGGCCCGTATATATGTCACCCAGCGCTACAAGTGGGATCCCGAGAATCGTCGTGAAGTAAATTCGAGTATCGCGAAGGACCTTCTTGGAGACCGTGGAGTGTTCCTAAGGGATGGCATAGATGAGAATGTGAGTCGCGCACACTCCTCATTGTCCCTACTTAGACAAATTGTCAGGGATACACGAACAACCTCGCCCATCCTGCACTTGCTGGTCTTATCATTGACTTTTTTTATACTAGTAGTTCCTCGTCTCTCGGCAAACTATTTCCGGAAGTCTTTTCGGCCGAGGTACCAAGGGTTGCAGTTGCTATTGCTGCTACAGCGGTAACACTTCCTTGGATTTCAACTTCGACCACTGCGCGCTTACTATTTTCAAAGCTCAAGGTCATCCTCGACGAGATGGTCTCCTCGCAGAGTGAGGTTAACTTCAGGGTCAGTACTTATACCCCGGTCTACCTCGAAATACTTGGCTTGATGAAGAAATGTGATACCTCCGTGATTCACGCTGAAAAGACGAAGTCCCTTCGAATTAATTGGGCTACCCTTGGAAGGTGAGTACTCGCTATTTGATTACACCTGCCGAGTACTAATATTCTGTAGCAGCTGTGCAGTAGAGCGTGAACCTGTCACAATGGCTGCAACCGGTTTTGACGTTGACCTCGATTAGCTTGCATCTTACCTCGCTGTGCTACCAAATTTTGAAGTTAGCTTCCGGATCTTGCCCATGCATGATGCCCTGTAGTAGACATTTTGTTCCTACTATAGTATTTGAAATAGGGCAATGTTTTTTAGCCGGACCGAAGTTGGAGTTCCCATCTGCCCATGGTCTGTCACAGCTACAGTTGATGACTTTGACAGCCTATCACAGACCTGTGATAGTTCTGTCACATTATGTCATGGACTCCTATCAGTAGTAGTACAGTAGTAAGGGTAGTGTGGCTAGTCTAGGACAGTCCTGGACAAGTCTAGCCAGTTAGGTACCTTGCTGGAAGTGTCTGGAGGACCTGGGACCCTGTCCAGCTCTGTCCAGCTCTGTCCAGCTGAGGGTCAATTTACTGATGTACTCAACACTGTTTGCTGAGCACTGGATGTTCCCATTACCTTACAACTGTACCTTACAACTGTACCTTACAACTGTACTAGGACACTTCGTACCCCACATCGTAACAAGTACACTCCTTCACATACCGCCGCTGGCTGCCAGTTATCGAAGAGTAAATGGTCAGTGTTGCAAGCAAGGTTTCAGCCGCCGCAGGCGGCACTTCCCGAGTGGGAAAACCGAAGTAAAATGAAAGACACGTTGGAATAAGCGGATGGTACGCATTTTACCTTCCTTTTACGGTAATGCACGGTGCATAGCTTCCAACGCTGTTGTTACACCTTTTTTCCTTGGCCGTTCTACTGCTGTGGTGACTACGGAATATGCACGAGGAGTTGATGAAGAAGGTTTCTCGTGTGCGAATGGAAATGACAGTGATGCGAAACACTTGCATCCAGGACCAGAAGAAAAGTGGACTCCTACTGCTGTTAGCTTAAGATGCCACTAATGACCACGGGCCTGAGCCCAGAAGTTGAGTCCATGAAGGTACGATGATTTTTCACGAAAGACCAGATTTACTAACTTCCGTAGAGGCGAGACTCGCAATAATTGTAACCCTGTCATACTACTTAGGCTCGCGAAGCAAGAGGGGCAATTTGTTGGCAATACCAGTATTCGTCTCGTGGCGGAGTAATAAAAGAAAAGGTAACCATGGAAATTGCAGGATTACTTCCCCCATTCCTTTATATCCTAGTAGTCTTATCAAGGACCGGAACTGCAGGGATATCAATAACAGACACCTCGTGCACTTCAACATGGATTTTTCCGCCATTTGTGGTCTCCTCGTCTCCTGGAAGTTTCGGCAGGTTCCCGAAGTGAACAGAGTCAAATGCTAAATCTGGCTTGAGACCAGAAATCTGGGATCGAAGGTATTGCCGAGTATTAAGCGATGCTAGAAGCGAATTGACATATACTGGGAATGCAACAGTGAGATGAAGTACCCCCTATGTCGCTTTTAGGGCACGGAAGACTGACATTTTCCAATGTTAAAATCTAGTCCCATTGCCCATATATCTTGGTTATCGACGAGCTAGAGAAAAATATGAGAACGACATGATCATAGCGCAGCACATCATACATACAGTGGCGAGCTCTGCGAGGGCGACTAGTCTAACGCGGAATTCCTGCATGAAGTCACAGTTACAAGCGAGAGGTATCAAACTTACAGAATCAGCAAACAACGATTAACAGCATAGATTATGAGCGTATTCAGGAGACGCTTCGTTCTAATCAGAGTCCATTAGGAACGAACCATGGACACAGGCCGATGGACTCACCTAGGGAAAGCGGAGTGAGATCCATTGTCATACAAAAGTATGCAAAGTGACAACGTGATCAGAACCTCGACTAGTACGAGGGCGGCCGAACAGGGTATCAAGGCGGAAAACTGGGAATAACGAGTGAGCTTGCAAAGTGATTATTCTGTTAAACAAAACAACCCTGATCTTCGGAAGGAAGCTAAACTCGTCATTGGCGAATCTGTAAGTGGCCGTCAAATATACTGTGAAGGTGGTACGATGAGTTGAAGTACGTCAGAACGACTGCCCCTGCTTCTATATTAGCATAGGCCACTCCCGGAGGATGAAAAGAACGAACCTACGCCAAACGCTGTTGAAATAACGTTAAACATGTCTTTTGATCAAAGTTAGAAACTCGCCGAAATGAGTGAGTAAGAATAGTATCTATCACGGTCATATCATTCGACGTCATCTTTGTCGTCACATGCAGATCCACTCACAATTGGGGCGGTCACCAACCACCCCACTCGAGGGCGACAAACTGGACAGCTATCAGTAGTGTCCTCGGACAAGTTGGAGGTGACGCACGGTGGTATATTTTATGTGCGAAGTAGCTAGCAGCATTTAGGTTATGAGGGTCAACCCATAGGTTACAGTCACTTGCCATTGGACCGCACCAACCACGAACAACTGCAACACTGTTAATTCTATCGACAGATGGTTCTTGTGGAAAGGGGACGCACATTCACCAGAAGCGATGCCTACGCGGGAAAACATTACATACATATCAGCACCTCATAGAAATTTACGCCTGGCATACTGGAAGTGACCTGCCATATCTCGTCAGTTGAAAGCGGACTTAGAGTGGAAGGTATAAGAACCAAACAATGTACTCCAAACTCGTCAGGACAGCGTAGTTTGTTATCTGCAGAGGTTGAGCACGACAGTTACAAGGAACAGTCACGTTTTTTTTTTTTACCAGGTAGTGATACAGGGCATGAAATACTATCCAACCTTCAGCCCCGTATTGATTTGGAATGGAAAAAACACTCACTGAACGAAGTATGGAGGGTGTCAAGGATCCTGAGTTCACGTGAGCAGATTCGATGAGCGCCTCAAGCAGACCTAATCCACCACATAGCGATGACCAGGAACTTCGTAACCGAAGCATCCTCAGAGTAGTGCATGAAATACATATATGTCTGTATAATGAGTAAGCAGAGCAATAGCCCGATCATTCCAGTTAAAACGCTCCTGCAGAATTGTTATGCCATATAGCCTTGATGTTGAATATACGCATGAGAGGGGGACATTCTAAGATAAGTAATGTGATACGTACATGGCGCACACCAAACCTTCAAAGAGGATGGAAGCTATTGAGAACACATGAGACGGCAAGATCACGTTTGGTCGTGAAAGGTCCTCACCAAACCCGCCTGGAACGCCCATTTCGTTTGGGTAACTAGAACAAGGAGAGCTCATTAACAGATTTGCTGTGGGGTGTGGATGGAAAAACAATCGAGGATAGCGATGGCGTTTTGCTCCGATTTTGCAGGAACCAGCCCCGCACTTAAAGGGCGAACATTGGGCGGGTCTGATCTGAGAAACTTGCCATCACTCAAACAACATTTCCCGATGGGAATGATGGGAGCTCCCCATAACGTTAATAATTTCGGCATCAAGATTCCAGCTGGTTATCTATCGTCTTCACCACCTCCGTTCCATCTACTGTTTGGGTCCTCAACGTCGATCGATGTGGTTATCGGAGCTGAGTAGCTGGTCGTATGACGCAGAAGCAATGGTGAAAGGATAAATCTTGAAAAAAAAAAACGGATTTAAGTCGCCCGAAACGAAAACTGGAAGCCTCACTCTGGAATTTGGACAGTGATTGATGATACATGAAACATCATCTCACCCCTTGATACTTGACCTGCAGTTGATCAGTGCTTGCTAGCGATATAGCCCTCACATGGATTGTAATATGCATGTGAAAGGCCAGACCCACCATCGTCGACAAAGGACAATCTTCCCTCCCTACCGAGGGAATCCCCACGCAGGGTCTGAACGCCGAACAGCCAAGTACAACTCCCGCGACCACGCGATGATTTTACCTTTCACAACCACTTCCGGGGCCCCGCCGCTATCGGAAACCGCAAAAAATATTCATGGAGACCGGGTCACTGCGGGCAGGTGGTTTGATTTATTTTTTCCTGAAATTGGTATCGTGTTTCGCAGCAGCCCTGCAACGAACACCCATCTGACATAGTTGCATTTGATATCCCTGTGACATGAGGCAGTGGTGGAGTGGTAAGTATCGCGACTGCTGGTGATTGCAACATCGTTCTGTCAAAGTGGAAACCGAAGTGAAACGAAAAGACATCTTGGAACAAACGTTTTACCTTCCTTTTATGGTAATGAACGGTACATACCTTTCCACTCTAGGAGTCTAGTGCCGTTACACGTTTTTCCTCCGTCGTTCTACACGTCCAACTGAGGTATGCCATTCACTTACGGTACACACTCCTTTACTGACTTTGATGAAGGATTTATCCGTTACAACATCCGTTGCCGGTGGCAACTACCGAATCATGATGACATCGTTACGGATATCACGGTCTCAGTTGATTTTCCTTCGATGAAAGACTTCGTTTTGAATGAACCACCGAAGCCAACTCCACCACTAACAGCAACTCTCGCAACACTTTAATAGCTGCTGCTCGCCGTCAAATTCAATCCTGGATTGCCTTTGTCATGTCGTGGTTCTACCTCGTTTCGCGGTCATCGCCGTGCATGCCGTCTTTCGTCCTGGAAACTCTGGGAACCCTTGTGCAAGTGTGGGCCGTCTTAGCAGACTTTCAACCGACGACCCAGTCACACTCACCAGTTCATCTGCGGTACTGTGTTGTTCCAATCCAATGTTCTTCGGAGAGCATATTACACTCTGCTTTCTAGCTCGTAGCACCCTCATGCAGATGAATGAGAATTGACAGGGGCTCAGTTTACGGTGTCGTCTACGTCTTTACATCTCCGGTATCCACATATTCATTCTGCCCCCAAGTCCGGAAAGTACACTTTCCGGAAATTATAACACCAAAATGCGTCCTCTTCCTCAGCCTTTCACGAGTACGCATGTGGTATTTTTTTCATCCAGCACTCTGTTGTGTCTTGGAACAGGTCCTGTTGCGTAGGCTGTGTCGTCAACCGGCAGTGGCTGCGTTCACTCCCATACCTTCTTATATTGGCGCCATTGAAACAAACACTGAACCTAGGAGTTTACGGTGGGCCTCGCTATGTGTTCTGAACAATTCCAGGTTAGATGAAGATATGGGATACTCTTCAAACCATTGTTGATTGGTTGGAAGAGAGGTAAGCTTCGAGCTTGTGAGATACCTGCAAGGTACGGGAGATAGTATCCGCACGCATCATGTCTCTCGCAGTTGTATGTCTGCTTCGATGTCCAAGAAGCTCAACCCGTACGGTCGGTTTTGTGAGAACAAAGTCGCACGGTACGTGCGGTTGGACACTACTATATAGAATAATAAAGTACCGCAGCTCGGGGAGACGAGTATAGAGGTCCAGGTACGTATATGCTATCCAGCTGATCATTATATCTTGAACACTCACATCTTGTAAGTACGATTCGAGAGCCGTCCACGTCGTCACTCACGATCGACCACTGCGCAGTAAGAGTTGCTCCCACCAGCAGTACCAGGCACATCACCACAGTCAGCCTAATCCATGCCTGATATTAGTATTGACAACACAGTATATATGCGATACATTCCAATCCATTATGTATATAGGCTACACTTCACCGCTTCTTCAGCTCTGCCAACCGGCTCTCCCACTTATCTGCCTCCTCCAACTTCCTCTCTAGCATTTGTATTTCCGCCAATGCCTCCTTCAGCCCGCCGTCGCTAGAGTGTACGCTTTCCTCGCCCTGAATGGCAGCAGCACCTACGGATGAGGATGAGCTCGCAATAGAGGTCAATGTCCAGTTCCCAGTTCCTCCGCCCATCAATGTGAGCAAATGAGTGTGGTACTTTGCAAGGGATGGTCTAGCGGAAGCGTCAGCTCGTTCTGGTACGGCGAAAATTGTGATTTCGATCCTCACCGTAAAGAAATGGTAATCAAGGATATGCCGAGCGATTTAGCATGTTCGTACATCTGACCTTCTACATCGCTTGACACGGCGCTCGTACACTCTGTACGACGCAGGTTAACATCAGACATATATATACATGGACTGTACCTCACCATCTAATATTGCAAATTTGGGTCGGTGATAGAACACTCGTGCCAGCGACATCTTGACACGACAGCTCAGCACACACACCTATGGAGGACTTGACAGGACTCACCCTCTGCTTCTCCCCACCGCTCAATACATCCCTCCACTCCTTCACAGCCCCCCATCCCCCTTCGCGTTCAACCAAATATTCCAAATGAGCAGCCTCTAGTATCTCTTGCAACTCCCGGATATCTCCCCCCTCCGCATAAAACATCCCTAATGACTGTGGATAGATCACCTGCTCTAACAACGACCCGGTAACCATATATGCCCGCTGCGGAACGACGAATAAACCTGGTTTAGGTCTCCTCCGCCTATCATCATCATCTGCCGGTTCTGCCGAAGGCCGGGTGACAGATGCGAGGGGTCCACACGGCGCCCAGAGACCAGCCAGAACTCGCGCAACGGCTGTCTTGCCGACCCCGTTGGAACCGGTGATCATCAGGTGCATGCCTCGGTGCAACCTCATGCTCAACGCTCGCACCAGTGTCGACGAATCGCCGTGTGTAACCATTCCCCCCTTCAGGTCAGCTTCACCATTTACGCCGTTGCACGAATCGGACGATGGCAGAGCGGCAGAAGGGATGCAGATGTCGACGTTTTTGAGTTCGAAAGTGTTGCCGTCACCAGGAAGGGCAGGAGGTAATTTTGGCAAGTGATGCAGAGTCGACAGAAGCGAGTATAACCTGCGGACGATCGTTACTTGTGTTACATGACGCATCGTCAGTGGAAAGCGTACCGGCCAGTAAGTCCAGCTACCTCTACAAGGTCCTTGTACGCATACATCAGCCGTCCACCCGCATCAGCTAGCGAAAGCAACAATCGCCGATTTGATATGTATGCTATATGATAGCGCCCGGTGAGCCTCTGCAGCACCAATTGTAACAAGGGGATACCACATACTCTCGGTACGATCAGCAAACACTCCATCCATCTCTGAGCGAGTTCCACCGCCGCGGTGTTTCCGAGTAATGAGCAAAGGAACAGCAATGAGACCATACCCAGCTGCCGACCAAAGATACTTGATCACGAAATCTTCCGTCCACTCGTACGCGATGCGGATCTTGTAGATCGAGTTGATATGTCGAATGAGACGGAGATAAACCCGAGTAAGAATCTCGCGTTCCCGTGCACCGCCGTCGTAGAACCTGGGAGGGGAGTTGGAGGCGAGTATGCACTACGCAGATTGCGAGACTTACGCGATCTCTTCACTCTCTCTTGCCACTCTATTCACGCCTGCACGGTATTCACCTTCGAGACGAGCCTCGACGGCAGCAAGTTGTCCGAATGCTGGCGTAACGGAACGGAGTATCTGCATACATACATCAAAGCAAGCCAGGGCATTAGCGAGGGGGATAACACACCTTGACCGTAATATAATAATTCACGAATAGCAAGACAGTTCCCCTAAACCCGAGCTCCCTGGCAAGCTGGGACGTGAAGAGAAGGAGGTCCAGAGACGGTTTCATCAAGTTACCGCTGTGAAACGCATGAACGTTAACACATCGACGTATGAATCCAGACCCGAGAAGACTGACTATATTCCAGCGATACTCTCGGACCACGCCTCGACGTCCGCTGTGATATACTGGTCAACTCCCTGCAGTGGCACACGGTAATATCGCAGGTCCGGGTACGGAGAGAGGTACAAGTCGTGGATATACTCTGTCATACGAGTGCGGAACTTTAGTGCGAGCTTCGATTGTAAATGGCGGATCTACGACAGAGAAAGTCGTTAGTTAGGTGACCCATAGAAACAAGTAACAATAACTCACCATCGAATTCGTATACACACTTGGCACCGCAAGGGCAAACCAGAGGCCCAGGCCTCTTAAGAACCCTTGTTTGTTCGCACTCACGAGATCCCTGACAATCTTCCCGTCTAGCCTCGCGACTGCCACACTGAGCACCGTGCGCAGAACGAGAAAACATGAGTGAGCGATGAGGAGAAAGGCCTCTTTTGTAAAGAGAGACGGTATGACGATTCTGATGAGCGCACGGAGTTGGTGAAAGAACGTGTTCGTTACACTTCTTGGTGTTAGGTGTCCATTCGAAGTGCGGGTTCGTGAGTCGACGGGGAAGTACTTTGCATCGGAAGCGTGGCTCTCCCGTTCCCGTACTATGCAAGGATTCTTCTCATTCGAACGGGTCGATCTGGCGAGGCCACACGGACGGAAGACCGCAGACCGAACGATAAGTGCCGATGCGAGCAGTAACAGCAACGAACGTCGTGTCGGGGGGTGTTGGAGCAGTCGATTGACTTGGTGTACGAGGCTGACAGCGACATGGACGTTACCCTGCGCTAGCTTCGAGAACGCTGCCATTTGCTGCGAGGATGGACAGCTGTAGAATGCAGAAAACCACCTTGCGGGAGGGTCATATATAAGCTTACGTTCACACGTGATTTCCAAGTGAAAACTGGAACATCACTTTACCCCTTTCTCTTGTCTTCCTACTTGTTGACACTCTGTTTGTTACTGAGCTAAAAGTCCTTCTACGTCGCAAGGTCGAGCGATCTCTGAGCGACGTCACAAAATGGATTCAGGAAGGGCTCCCAGCCGCATTTACCACCCCCGTTATTGACCGGGGCCCGTCTCAATCCCGGTCCCAGTCGAAGAAGAGGTGGACGGATTATGATGACTGAGGGCAGCTGTGTTTGTGCATCGTTCGTAATTCACTGGATTTCTGCATGGAACCGTTCTGGACTTTTGCATGGAACCTTACTGTAAGTACAATTAAAACCAAAGTTGCACAGTGTTCGTCCGTCGGAGAAATGAGGTACGCGGATGCTTGTGCTTGCAGTCCCCCCTGACGCATATTCTCCCGTACCCCACATTCAGCCTATCCCAAGAGGAATACGCTTGTTTGTACTATTAGGCTCTCTACGAACTCATGGCTGCGCGTTCGTTGGCTGTGCGGATTACTCCCTTCCCCAGTAAGATCATGTTCCTCGTACTGTTGTGCGTTGCGCTGGCGGCCTAAGCCATATCCACTCCTACGAACGACATTCGACCTTTGCTAATATCGCATGGTCTAGGTGACACCTACGCCTCGTGTGGAATAATCCAGTTTGAAAGCGAGGTGAAGAAACCCCACCCTGGCTTCTTCGTCCATTCGGTTTACATGAATAGAGATGTCGAAGAAGACAAATGTGCCACCTTCGTAAGCAATATCATTCATTCGACGTTCTTGCTGAATATCTTTCCAGTATGGCAATGTCAATGCCCAGATAGGGTCGTTGCCGAGCAGTCGTGTCCATCCATGAGCTTGGTAGAGGGTTCGACGCCATCGGTTTTTCTCAAGGGAGTCAGTTCTTGCGGGGCTACGTGGAACGTTATAACGATCCTCCCATTTACAACCTTATCACATTCGATTCGCAGCATATGGGTATATCTGACATTCTGCCATGCCGCTCTTTCGGTTTTCTCTGCGAGGTAGCGCGCCGTGCCGCGAAGGCTGGCGCATACACCGAATGGGGGCGCAGGAACATTTAGTTCAGGTTCGCATTTTGCAAGCTTGGATGTTGCCGTAGTCATGGTAATTCCGTTTCTTTCTTTTTTTTTCTGGCTCAATATTTCCGTGATCCCAACCATCTGGGTCTTTACATGACTTTCAACAGCTTCCTTGGCGACATCAACAACGAACTCATGCTGCCTGCTGCCAGGAACGTGGCATATGCCAACAACCTAGCGTCTCTAGAAAACTTGATTCTAGTGCTTTTCGCGCAAGATAAGACGGCTATCCCGAAGCAAAAAAAAGTGCTTGGTTTGGTCCGGAAGTGCCTTTGGAAGAATTTGATGCATCATCTACGCAACCTAATGACCAACGTCCTCTTGGCAAACCCCAACGCAGAGCACCCCGAACCATTGTCCCGACGAAGTTGCAACCGCTTTATGTCGAGGATTATATTGGACTGCGTAGCCTTGACGATCGAGGCATCATAACTCTACAGACTAGCCCAGGAGAGCACGTGCATTTGACTGGCTGCTGGGAAGATCTCGTGCGGAAATGGGCCGGCCAGTCGTTCTAAACAGACGTGGGATACGATTGGATTAGTACTGTCTGTGATATCCTTCGATGGGAGTGCCGTAGCATAGTCCCAGTAATAGCCAGCTTGGTTTGAGTCACGAAATGGTCAAAGCTTACAGATCATATTTTAGCTCCGTGCGACTAACAAACGAAACAACACGCTGGTCTAGGAACAATTTTGTGCATACAAGTGGTTTAACGTCCGCTCAGCACTCCAGCGATGTACAGCGCAAACGAACACAGTGTCACAAGACCACCGAGTCTTGCGAGTATATCCATCGCCCCAGCATGACTCGGGTCTGAGGTTTCCGCCCTCACCCTATGCCTGTGCAAACTCGAGTGTGTGCCATACGACCCACGTCCTCCTGAGGGTTCATGTGGAGGCACACTACCCGATCCAGTCCCACTATAGTGGCCGTGTAAAGATGTCCTCGAACTCGTCGATTCAGACTCGGCAGGTTTCCACCCAGTGGAGCGCTGCACGTGTGGACTATGGAATGGATTGGGAGTGCTGCGATCCTGACTGGACCCTGGCCGGTTGTACATCCCAGATGAGGGATGTCGGTCGTGTGTCCCCGGGGCTCTAGTTCGCCAATGCGATTGGTGTACCCAGAAGCTCCGCGAACCACGTTGCTGTGAAGGTCGGGTAGTAGTTGCCTGTGGATGCAGATGCGATCCAGACGCAGACGCAGTGGAACCTAAACTTCGGTCGTACTCCCGCCTAGTACAGGAAGAGCAAGGTGTTACGGACATAGGGAAAAGGCGTCAGGTGACACGCATCACGGGTTGACAATGAATGACGGAGTGGCAGGTACAACTCACAATAGACACGCACCGTTTTCGAACGTCGCCCAAGACCGAGTATGCTTCGCTTACAGCCTGAAACTTGCTTCTTGAAGCAGTGTCTCCGGCTACATCTGGATGATACTTTTTACTCAGCTGTAAACATAAGTCAACGTATCTCCTGAGTCTGTTTCAGGCTCTTTTGAACGACGTCGTTAGAACGTTACCTGATAGAACCTTGTCTTGGAAAGTGGTCGTCAACAATAGATTCGGAAGATACAGTGAACAGCGAACCTTTATCTGAGCCTTGGTGGCCGTCCTAGGCACCGAAAGGATTGCATAGTGGTCTTGCTGCTCCGCCCACATACGCAGGCTGGATGAAAACTGTCGGCGACTCATCCGAGCCATTGCATCTGCCCAGCACTGTGTTCCCCATGCGTGATTCAGGATTGACGACAAACACGTTGAAGGTCCGAGCGAAGGGTTCATCGTCACCTTCGATGACTTCGTACTGTTTGCAACGTGTCGGCGCCGAATGTGGCCCCCGACTCCAAATTCCATTCACGGTATAATAACCCCTGAGTATGACCTATTGAATACTACCCTCCACTAAACACTCCCGGCCTCGATAGATGCCTGTCTTTCCTTCTCTCTACCCAATCTTCCCTTGCCTCTCGCTAGATCAACCTCGTTCCAGCATTTCCTAGCCACACGCAACACCTCCATACTTTCATCATACACGTCCTCAAACCTATTCACCTCCACCGCAAAGCGAGTGGCCCTGTCCTCACCCTCACCAATGTCATTCCCATCCCCTCCCAAAAGAAGCTCTCGCACTCCAGATAGGAACTTGTCCAATACAGCGAGGTTGTGTGCCACCAGCATCGCATGTGCGGACATCTCATGTGTATGCAACAAATGGTGCAAATACCCTCGGCTACGCGGCAGACCGTACATCACATTCCCATTCCGATCCATCTCCTCCTCGTACGATCGTACATCGACCTTGCTATGGAGGATATGCGAAGCGGGAGAACACGGCGAGCAGGCAATGCACGGACATATCGGCAGTGGTGCTGGAAATTGGGACTGAGACTCCGCCGCCCCAGCCAGACAGTCTGACAATCTTCCATACTGACGCGAGTAGACGTCATCGTACAGGTTATGCCCCACGTCCTTTTTCTTACCTTCTTCCGAGGCTCCGTGGCCGGGGGACAAAGGAAACACGAAATCCAACGCAACACCCACGTTTGCGGCCGCGATCGCCAGATCTGCATCAAAGATGTCCGCACCGACATCTCGGATAAGTCTAAGCATCTCATGTGGGGACCGTACGCCTGTCACCAGTCTTGGTTTTCCTTCTGGAAGATGTCTAAGAGAGGCTTGAAGCAGCAACGCAACATCGGGGAACACGGAAGACTCCGCAATGCTGGATGATAGCGGAGGCGAGTTGCAAACGTCGCCGTTTTCTGGCGTTGCGACCTCTAGCAGCTTCCCTGCATCTTGCAGCAGCATATTAGGTGACTCCCGCTGGAACACGTCGTTCGGCTGGTTTCGGCGGCGCGGTCCTGGAGGTTTCGGAACTGAACCTCGCAATGTCGCGAGGTCGAACGAGTAGCCAACGACGCCGTCATCTAAGCGCTTGATGGGCTTAACAGCTTCGAGATCAGGACCATAGAGTTCTTCCGAGAGACTGTATGCGAACGCTTCACGAGCAGGAATCGAAGTTCCCCCTGCCATACTGACAAAGACATTCAGAGGATGCTGAGAGAGTCGCCCCGGTATTGGCGGCGGCGAGCAGGGCAGAACTGATCGCTTTGGTGGCCGGAGCATATCCGCGAGCCAAGAGATACTACGCTCTATACTCTTTGTCACACGTTTCTGCGAATACGGGGGAGGTGTGAAGGGCGTATCGCTGAGCGCAAACACGACGTCGGGTTTCAACTCGTATACATATTCTCTCCAATCAGAGATCGTCATCTGAGGACTTGAGTAAGTTAACGACGATATGCGGACGACCAGAAAAGCAAATACTCCACTGACCTTTCTCACTCCCCGCATGCACAAAGCAGATACGTATGTGTTGCCATTCGGGGGCATCTCACGGGTATCCGTCGGATCACGGAGACAAAGAGACACGATATGTTTCCGTTTGTCGAAGCCCAAGAAGGTGCGAAGTGGATCTGGTCCTTTTTGCAGCATCGGTATTGGAGGAGACTGTTCCAAGCTACACGCACCAGTTCGTAATACATCGACGATGGGGGGTTCGGAACGCGATGATCGTAATAAACAAACCAAACACACTTCTGACAGGAATGAAACGACACTTACAACGACTCGAACGGGACGTTGATCCATTTGATAGCATCCGCGGAATTGCAGTGGTCGCGTGAGAGATGAGGAACGACTCCGCGTGATGTTCCAACGAAAATATTTGGGGTATCGAAAGTGACGGAAGACGTTTCATCGGTCGATATATCGGTAGTAGTACATTCCTCCCGTAGAGCCTCTAAGGTGATCCTGCCAACCCGCGGTCCAAATCTCGTCCAGGACTTCCGCAGATGGAACGTCAGCATGCGCGCGTCGCCATCCTCCTGTGATCGTGATCCTGGATCAGGAGTGGTCCCCATGAAATTTAGATCGGATGCGTAGTATATCTTCCGGTCAGAAGAAGCTCAGAACCATGACCTTGGAAGATGATCAAGAAAAAATAACTAGAGTTTGGAAGACGACTTCCCCTTAGGTAAGCATAGCCCAAAATCACTTGCATACTTACGGTCTTGTCATACAATTAGAACTCACATGCACATGTTTATAGTGAAACGCAGCCATCTATCAAGTTAGTCTCGAAAACCAGCCGTTTTAGGATGCTTCGGGGTTGACACTCTACGTAGGGTGTCAACCCCGAAGCATCCTAAAACGCAGGGTGTAGACCAAAACGTCTGGTGCCGAGACTACTATCAAGTAATTTCTTTTGCAGTATGGATGATCAATTGTCAGGTTGCATGGATGGAACCCACTGTTCTGCGAGACGGGATTGGAGTTGTCCCGGGCACAATCTGGAGGTACTGAGGCCAACCCTCGGCGTCAGAGACGCACGACCTGAATACTATTTCGTAGCTGTTACATATATAAACACAGGGAACGGCGCAGTAATTAGGGACAGATCTGTAACGTAGCAAAAGAAGAGGAGCCATATGCCAATAAACAGACTTGAAATGAGTGTGATGATTGTCTATGATACACGCGATGCTGGCCTTGAGAGAGTACAAGATAAGTGTGTGGCGCACGGGGGTCTTTACCTTCTCGAACACTTGAGAGCTCTTAGCTGGGGGATAACCTCATATACAGCTTGTGTAGACATTCCATCCCTCCCTTCCACCACCACGACCACCTCTTGTTGTTCGGGAAGGTCCTCTTTCACAGGGTGTCTCTCTAGTGCATCGATCTCGGTTACGTGCGTCAAGAAAGAAAAGTTCCAGGATGGCGGTGACAACCGGATGAACCGAGAGAACAGCTTATGCGTCCTGCTTCTATGGCCGTTTTTCGGACATTCCTTAGATTTCTCGCAGTCGTAGGCCACTGGGCCAGACCAACTGTCTGGAGGGATCCACGTCCCATCCGACTTGTCAGAGTCACATGAGGAGGAACCGCAGACAGTGGTGGAACAACTGCCGTGTCTTATCGAAGATACAGGGGAAGGTAATTCTCGCGATTCATGGTTTTGTTCGTTGTTTGGCATCTGCAGTGATAGCTCAGATGCATCACAAACGGTATGCGGGCGAATGCTCGCGCTAGAGTGGATACGCCGAGCATGTGATAGATGAGTGGGGGTAGAAATTACAGGTGTCGGACGCTCCGCTTTTGGAGATGATGTACCCGCTGAACTGGGGCGCCGCTGCGCAGCGGATGCCTCGACGAGAACGGAATTTGCACGCTTGTGCAATTTACGTGGAGAAGACGGTTTTGCACGGGGTAGGAACGATTCGTCGATTGGGAATAGGGAAATTGGTTCTAAAGTTGGCCTTGATTTGACGCCGGAATCCACGGAGGACCTTCGGCTGCTTACGGTAGTGGTAGGTGACGTAGGTGAGGTGGATTCCGACTTTGTCCCAGAAGCGGTCTTCGGGGAACAGCGTATTTTGGTACACGAAGGACGTGAAGCCGTGGGATGAGAGTCCGCCGCAGAAGACCCCGGCTCGGAGGCTGCAGCACTCGAGTCACAGGATGAAATACGTCGAAGTTTATGGGGTGAAGCAGATGATCCTTGTACCATTGACTCCTGTTCGTCCCCTGGACCATGGATACTCCTGTCGACGGTACCCTGGGCGCTCCTAGCAGTGGTTAGTCGACCAAGGCTTGATGCAGGACGGGGGGGCCTGTTGCCTGCATTACGTTGCATCGTTCGCGCGTATACTGGAGGTAGGATATCGTGCAGGTTAATGCACCAATCTACCGTGGTAGTTGCGGCCAGCGCCGGGTAAACGCGGGAACACAGGCGTTTTGGAGAACCG
Source organism: Pisolithus albus (assembly GCA_024613165.1). NCBI lineage: Eukaryota > Fungi > Basidiomycota > Agaricomycetes > Boletales > Pisolithaceae > Pisolithus > Pisolithus albus. Next base: position 1,207,071 of record JANFAB010000005.1, read on the forward strand.
CACTCCTCAACACGCCGTTATCCGATAAGAAGCTATGGGCAGCGGTTCTGTGGCGAGAACGAGTTTTGGGTGACGACCCGTTGAGCCTCGCTCTGTTAGCTTTCGAATTTCAACGCTGAGATAGTTAGTCGTCCCTGACTCTGCGATGTCAGATGCGAGTTGCTTTGGCGATCGCCTGACAGGTTGTCACTGATAATGGGATTGGCTTCAGTCTGAGGGTGACGTTATTGCCCCTTACCTGGCGAAGGGACGAGGTTGATAAGGACAGTAGAATGCCAGACGACGAAGAGAGTGTGTGATTACCTTGAACACGGATTTGTTGTAGGAAGCACTTTTATGCCTCCGATAAGAGAGAAACGTCCTCTGATGTCGGGGCATCGATCGATAACGCCCGTTATTATTGTTGCCTCCGAGGACACCGCTGGTGGATTGCCGGGCTCTGCCTCGCAGTGATCGGAGTCGTCATGTACTGACATTCCTGTGACCGCGTGCAGTGGAACTGCACCTGCCAGCCTGTTTCAGTGCTCGTTTGCCTCGTAAAGAAGAAAATTGCCAGCGGATTCTGAGGGTGCATGTCTCGCTGCGCCAGCGAAGCAGCGATAAAGAGGGTCATGCCATTTTGGACGATGCACCGGCTTTATTAGCGTCAGCCCGCGCATTCAGAGGCCTCTTGCCTCGCCAGTTGCAGGCGTAAAATGTCTTGGCAAGTTCGGACGACTTCGTAGGTAAGTAAATCTAACCCACAACTACTTACCCTGGTCTGCTAATGGTGCTTTCGCGCTAGAGACCTTCTGTTCGCGAGTGCCTGGAATTTGATGCTGTTATTTGTCCCGGTGCCCCACTAATAGCAAGGGTGGGCGTCCTACTTAGTACATAGCATGTTTGACTGACTCGTCAGGGACCCTGTTGATGTCTTCGAAAACACGAAACGTGGAGCCGATCGCAACATGTACTTGCTTCACGACACGCCGACTGATCAAAACTCTTCTGAACCGTAGGTTTCAGGGCCTGTCTGATGTTATCTAGCCTCCGCAACCTACTCTTTCGATTTTGATGGACGCGTTCTCCCCGATCGGAGCGCAGCATGTGGCACTTAGTTTCGGCTTTCAGTCACGCTGCCGAATCGCTGTTTGCACATAAGGCAGTACAACTTAATCGCCTTCCACTTCAAGTCACCCCTCAAGGACTGATACTTTCACCTACTGACGGATAACACAGAAAAGGCCCTTTTCCATGCGTGCCGTGTCCATCGGTACTTACGATCACTGGACCTGGCTGCATGCACAGCCTCACGGAGCTGATTGACTTTCATATACGACGTTCCAGCTCGGTCGGGCCGTCACGTCGTTAGAAACTCCTCCGTGCAACCATGGTATGCAATTAGTCTCAGACTAATGGGCAACTGCAAAAGGTAGGTGCAGTGGTATGTAAACAGTGATGGAGATAACGACGAACCCAATACTAACAAGCGATACGTGGAACCTGGATATCAAAAGTCCACAGTGTCCGTAATAGGGGGAAGACATTAATATATGAAGGTGGTGAATGTGCCGAATGTCCCGGATCGAAGAAGATAAGCCGTAGCTCATAAGCGCCGTAGGAGAGCCGACCCCGATAAAAACATGACAAGCACGGTTGCGACGATACCGACGAAAGCGGGGTGCGAAATGTACTGTGATAGTGCACCAGAGCACCCAGGACATTGCCAGCCTTCAAACATTGAATATGTGCGGTAATCACGCATGAGATGGGAAACGTACCGCTACTGATCGGCGTGTAAGGTTGAGGGGTATATAATGCAAACGTCAGCCCGCTGTTCGGAGTCAGGTACCCGGGAGCGCGAGGAGCGTCCGGTCCCTGGTCACCCCAAATCCTCAGGTTATACTGTGCTTGGGCCAGCGGGAGGTTGGGATGCGATGTCTGGTAGGAGTATGCATCCCATACGACGCTAGTAGCAGTGCCGGGTATTATGCCATCGGTTGGGCCAACGGGGTACGTGTTTCCGTTTTCGCACACGGCGGACACGGTCAGATGGGTGGGCGTTGCTATGATGTAGCTGAAGTTCCAGCCGAAAGTGATATACTGACTGGGTGCAATTTTGAAGTACGAAGTTGACTGCTGGGGTGGCTGGGTAACGGTAAGTATGCCTGCTGGCGCACTTTGGGGTATCGTAGGCATGGCATTCGTGATGGAGGTGGAATTCGAGGACTGTGTCTGGGTGCCAGTCTGTGTAGCCGTCTGACTCTGCTGAGATGCAGTTCCCGTCTGAGACGATGTCTGCTGCTGCCCTCCTCCATTACCATTGTTTCCGTTACCATTATTCTGGCGTTTTGCGAGCACCTCCATCGCCAACTGTCCACCAGTGAATGAGAGCGAATGAAAAAGAAAGGACGGGCAGGGAAAAAGAGCGAAGCACAAATTCGACGCAAACAACTGTCGTCGAACCGAAAACGGCGGGCATGGCTTGGCTCGTAATTGATTTCCTATCTGGGACGACGCACCCGAGTGACTGACGCCATCCGAGTTCCCCACATCGTAGCCAGGTCGACCCACTCGAGAACAGCACTTCAAGCTAGTCGCTGACCCGATCGACTATCTGCACTGCTATCTGGAATATCGTGGCAGGATCAGTAAAAAGTCCACCTTAAAACGTGGCTCAGCGTGTCACGTATTGCACGCCGCACTCGGACGTAACAGGTTACTTACAACTCAGTGAGGTTTTTTTGAAAGTGAAAGCCACCCAACATCAGGTTTCCGCCGACTCCCACCTTGCGCTCGATGTTTGACGAAAGTCCTAGTCAGCCACCGTCCCCGGCTCAGGCGCTTGTGGCGCTTGCACCAGTCGAGCTCGAATGGCAGCCTGTGTATCAGGTTTCAAACCAAGTCGTGCTGTACAACCCGACCTCGCATGCGCTGGCGATACATTCAGACGCAACCCACCCTTTCCCCTGCCCATACTGTCATCGTCCACTTCCATCAGGGTTTGGGCTAGAAGAGGACATCCACATTCGTGAGGGATCTTATTCAAGGCGATCGAACTATTTCAAGCTGCTGGCCATGTCAACCGAAACTACCCGAACATCCTCACCACCACCTTTGGAAAGTGGAAGTTCACAGTCCGCATTCCCTACAGAAGCTATGGCAGAAGGATACTTCAGAAAGTTCTTTCAAGAAGAGTACCGCTTGGGTATGGGTGCCTATGGAAGCGTGTACCTTTGTCAGGTTAGTAGGTGACCTCTGGTGTCCACCTAATCTATTGACCGTGTCGCAGCATGTTCTCGATGGAAACCCACTCGGTGGGCACTGGCGTATCTCTTTCATGACGCTCAACCGATCTATTTGTGAATGTAGGACGATTCGCTGTGAAGAAAATTGCAGTAGGGGAGTCTCATTCGTATCTCCTCAGTATCTTGCGCGAGGTTTGTGAACAGACTGCGTGGTCCGGAGGTATTACTTAAAAACGAGGCGCAAAGATCCGTCTTCTGGAAACCCTTCGCCACCGGAATATAATCACTTACCATCATGCGTGGCTTGAATCTTCTCAGTTTTCCTCCTTCGGGCCGAAAATTCCAACATTACAGTTAAGTGGGCCACTGTATATTAGACGCGCCAATGCTGATAAGCAACTTCAGCGTACTCATGCAATGGGCAGAAGGCGGCAGGTATGTAGATGGGTAACTATGGCGTCTGTAGTCTCCCTTTGAACGTCGACCACTATCAGTTTGGATGATTTCATTGACGTCCGGCTTGGGCGGCCATCTAAATTACCACACATGCAGTTATCCTCATCCTCGTCAACACCGGATTCCCCATCTGCGCGTATACGACAGTTCCGTGCAATGCAACGTGCTCCACCGGAGGAACGCGAACGTCTCCGCCGAAAAATGGAAGAAAAAACGGCCTCTAGAAGTACTGGAAAATCGTCTTGGAAGGCCGTTCACCTTCTGAGCGCGGAAGAAGTGCGGAGCTTGTTTTCTGACGTAGTCGAGGGTCTCTCCTTCCTGGTTCGTCGAGGTTGTCCTTGACTACGAGCAACTTAAACTCGCGTGTTTAGCATAGTAGAGCGATATTGCACCTCGATTTGAAGCCGGGGAACGTTTTACTGACCCATGATGAAGGGAAACTCATGTAGGTTGTTATCCCCCTGCGTAAGTGCACGCTGACTTCCGCCGACGATGTAGTCCCCGTGCCATGCTTTCTGACTTTGGTACTTCTCGTGATATGCTCCAGTCTTCCGGATCGCGTTCGGGGAATACTGGGACGTAAGTCGTCCAATTTGAGCGTGTCAGTGTTATCTCATGATCATGGATCACAGATTGGAATATGCCTCGCCGGAGTCTCTACCCTCGCCGCAAACTGGGCTCTTGAAGGACGTAGACTCCAAATCCGATATGTGGTCACTTGGAATGATCCTTCATAAAATGCTTTTCTTCCGGTTGCCTTATCGATACGCCACGGAGGGTGAAGGGAGCGAGGAAGGTGATACGGATGTAATGAAAAAATTGGAAAAAGAGATACTGGGTTACACTGGGTGGATCGTTTTCATAGTATCTCCTGAATATTGGTATGCTGACGACTCGCGGCAGATTTCGGTCAACGCCCTCTTTGTTCGCCGCCTTTGAATCTCGTCGCCTTTCCCGAGCGTTTCTTATTTTGCTGGAGACCCTCCTTAGTATTACTCCATCTAGCAGACCGTCGTGCGAAAGGATTGTGAGCGCTCTAAGGGAGGGAAGAGTATGTACAGATGTTGCGCTTTCTGTGACTTCACTGATCATGTTCTAGTTCGATCCCGTTGCTCCGGCGCCGGACTCATCGGGAACGTCTCTGGTTCCTGTTCGCAAACCAACGAACGAAGCCTACGCAGATACTTCCTTTGAGAGACCAGTACCTTTCGTACCTGCGTTGCCGACCAGCGAACAAAGTAGCAACGAAGACACCACCGTTACGGAGGCCTCCCCTCATCCGGATGAAAAGATACCTCTTTCACAATTACCTCCTCATGCGTTCCTGGATAGCCGTAGACTTTTAAATTCATGGCGCGTCCTCACGGATGTGATTCAGGCTCGTCAACCACACATAACCAAGGGTGCATGGATAAGAGTGATTAAATCATTCACCCTCGCCGCCAAGGTGCTCTTTTTTATCGCCGTATCTGACCTGCACTGACCAAATCGCTCTGATCAAGGCGGTTTCCATCGTTGCTTTGTGGGACACATTCCACGGACGGCCTGGGTTGTTGACGGTGTCGGTATTGGTTGCGCTCGCGGATCCGTTTTCGGAACGACTTCAAACCTCATTTATCCTTGCGCTCGTTCATCTAGGGTTGGTATGGGTAGCAAGACGAGTCCAGTTTACTACTATCGGGTACCCCACATACTAGTGCATTTGATTTCAGCATCATCGTCTTGATTTACTTCTCAATGCAAATGGACTAATTACAGTGGCTGTTGTAGTAATCGGGTCGCTGGTGGTTCCAAACATTATGTCTACGCCATGGGATCCTTTTTTTTCCCTTTTTCTCTCCGCGAGTTAGTCCCTTATTGGAAGTGTAAGTCTGAGCCAGTACTCGTCCGGCGAGTGTATACAATGAAGCAGGCCATCCAACTCATGCACCGCCAGGGTATACGTATGAGGATCTACTTAATTGCTTCTACTAGTTGTCGCAGGGGACTTGGAAGCGCCAACTCAGCCAGATGCATCGTCCGGGTGACACTAAACCCCGGGCTACCAACTACATGTACATGTGGTCCATGCAAAGCATTCCACACCAAAGAGGCACCATCATTCTTCGTCGCGTCATGATCACGGCGCAGTCGTATTCGCCTACAGGGCCATGACCGATGACCAGGAATAGTTGCTTTACGTGGCAAATCATCCTAAAAACGTCGCAATCATCGCCTTCCCTAAATTGTAAACGATTCGTGGCCAGCATGAAATGCGTTTTGTCATTCATCCCCGATGACGCCCTCCATTCGCAATACTGCTCTCCAACACTGCAAGTTGTCCAGGGCGATCAACGTCTTCAAATTAGGCAAGGACGCTCTGAGATATCGTTCGACAACCTCCGGGTCTTCCATAATGGAATCAGAGATGTTGAGCTCTTCGACAGGTGACGAGCGCCATGCCGAGTTCTTGTCCGGTAAAGCTCTAGCATCGATTGCCATGCTGAGCCTAGCGAGCCGTGAGCAGCCTCGAATGAGCTCTCGAAGGCTCGCAATTGTCGTGCGGTGCGAATCAATCCATGGAAGACCGCGCAGTCGCAGTTCTTCAAGACGAGGCCAGGCAAGAGTTGCGTTTGCAATGAAGGCGTCATCAATAGCGAGATCACCGACATCCCTGATGTCGAGAACGCGGAGGCGATGACAAGCAAGGAGTGGCTTGAATGTCGACGGCGAGTACACGGAAGGTTTGAGGTTGGGACCACTTATGGTGAAGGCGTGTTGTAAGACGAGGGTATGCAGGTTTCGTGAACGGCCGTGAGCTTTCCCGACCTCCTGTAGGAAGGTGTGCATGACGGCCTCAGAAGTTTGTGAGGAATAAGACATGGAAACTTCTCCAAGTTGAGAGGAAGTTGTGATGCGGAGCAGATCACAACACTGATCTAGAGTGTGGGCGGTGATTTTCATGCATTGCAGCACTGGGAATACCGGCTGATCAGGGTGATACAAGGCAGGGACTGGATCAGTAGTTAGGGTCAAGCTCAGAACTCGTAAGTGCTGCATTTGCCTGGGTTTGAGTAAACTCCTTGGTGAAACATACAGCGTACTGGGAAAGCAGAGCGTCCGTAGGTGGGGTATTTGACCAAATCCCAATTCCAGATGGAGAACAGACGATGGAGCGGGAGCATAGGCATCGATTTTCAACACTCGAAGCGAAGGTGCACGATCCGTGATAGATTCCAATAATTCATTAAGGTTGTGTGGGTCGAGATGGCGAGGCAATCTGAAGCGTAGTTGAAGAAGGCGGGGGGAGAGGACACGATCCAGCAGCGCTAAAGCGATTTTGTTGGAAAGGAATTCAAGGTTAAGGGTATGAAGGGCCGGGAAAAGTGCATGGAATACGTCTGGAGAAAATATGGCGCTCAGAGTATCGTCACCAACACCGGATGATCGAACAGGGTCTGGCCAACTAGGCTCGAAGACCCGAATGCGAAAAGAATATCTTCTCAAGCTAAGCCAGTCGTTAGTCGTCGGCTTGCCGATTAAATTCTATCACTTTTGAGCAAGAATTCACGTAGATAGTAATATTAATAAAACCTACGATTTCATCACATGCTCCTCGCGTCCAGAGGTGACCAGGCAGGCACTTCACAAGTGGCCCTAACGTACATTGCGTTCGCCAGAGTACGTCAAGTGCGGGGTCCATGAAGGCTCTACAGGTGCGAGCAAGTCTTGCGAGGTCACCCTTGTGACAAGTCGAATGGTGTTCGGAGCTAGTCTCCAAGAACCCGATAATATGCAGTAAGATTTCGGTGACGAGGAGGCAGGGATGCATGGCAGAAGAAACTAGAAAATGGTTGTTGTGCCGCGTGAATACATGAGAGAGTCAGGCCTTGGATTTATAAAGGGAGGACCGCCACGCCACTACCCACGTCCACGGTTCAATGATGTAATAGCCTGAGCGTCGTCTGGTACATTGCGGGACTGTCACCGGCAACCGAGTGCGATGGTAGCAATCCACAATCGGGAGTTCGGAACGAGAACTCTGTAACAAAACTGATTGAGGAATTTGACACGTAACATTGATATCTTTGTACGTACTTGGGGAACTCGGCGAGAATTGTCGAGGAGGCACTAGATGACAGCGAACATTAGACTAAACACTAAATCTGTCTGCGACAACTTGGTAGATAGAGGTCACCACCTCAACTCCATCGTTGGGAGCTACATGACAACACGCACCGTTCGGGCAGAGTGCGGATTGTAACATGACAATCAACGGTTGAGAGTCCGGATTCTGACAACTGGAAACAAGTCTGACCCCCGATTTTGACACGTCACTCCGATGACTTCGCACGCACTCGGTAGGATTTGTCGAAGGGTCATAAGTCGATGGTAAACATGGTCTTGAAGTTTGCCACTTGGCAAGATAACGCTAAAAATTGATTTAAGGTAGCGTTGCCAACGTTCGATAAACTCATCACGGTAGTATGACCCTTGAAGACACTGCCAATACGACAGGTCTCTGCTCTGCGATACGTCCAATGGGAAAGGAGTGTCATTCCACCTACATCGGCAAGGCTGGACCGCGTCTGCTGGCCGGGGGACGGGCTTTTAGAAATGCGGTAGATCATACACGCTGGCCTACATTGGATGGTGCCTATCAAGATGGTGACGACGATATGTGCTGGCGCAGCAGCCGATATAGCGTGTAAGTGACAATTCCAGGTATATGGCACAACTTGAAGACAACCTTGTACATACCGTGCTGTGTATCCCTTGCTTCTAGGAGTCAGGTAGCACCTTCTTCAGAGGACTTGGTGTAAGAACTGGGTGGTGCCTGTAATAGGGTTGCTGGCTGAACACGGTGGTTATCATGATGGACGTGTGACTGGATTGCTGGGATCCCCACTTCGACCACTGCCTTCCACGTCGCCACATGGAATCGAACAGGAAATCACTTCTCGCAGCCCTTCACCTACCCCCAGGTCTTGATGACGAAGTACATAAAATCAGCCCTCTGCGGCAAGCGATCTTATAATGATGCTATTCGCGTTAGGAATTATCCAGGTCGGTTTCTGACCTCGTTTCTCTCGCGGCGGCAGGAGTACGAAATGCGAAAATGACGCTTCGAGAGTTGGTTGATGCGATTAGAAAGTATCAGGGCACGGAATACTTGGCCAGTCCATATGATTCCTCCGGTTTCACCCACCACCATTGATGCTGGCTTGGCTTCCTTCAGGAACCCTTGATTGTCCTTCCCGTCCTGCTGTCTTGCAGTGACGATTATGCCGACGGACTGGTTCGTATGTGCGGACTAAGTGGCAGCGCGAAGGAAATCATGATCGTGGTACAAGAGGCCATAGAGGAATTGCGATGGTACTATGATGACGACGACTGGGAGGAACGGGGGAAGCCTATCACAGCGTCCGTACAAAAGTTCATTGGCTTAATTGCGCTATGGACGGCAGGTAATTACTCTTTTGAAGTCTTCATAGTTCGTCGATGACCCAACTTGACCAGCGATTCCCCGACTGAAGGTGGGGAAGAGAACTCCCTTTCAACTTGCTGGTCCTATTGTTCGGGACATCGGCTCCCTCGTGCCAATCACTGCCCAAGATGCCACCAAGCAGGAGCGTCAGTTGCTAATACGTGAGGTCGCTGGTTTGGTCAGAGCCCTTCAACTGTGGGCATCGGCTTCTGCCTCAGAAGATGACCTTGGGCAAATGAAGGTTCGTTCGAACAACGGCAGGTTGTCGGTGTACACTTTAGTTTGCTTATCCTCTTACTATTCCAGAAATCACTCCGTGATCTTCTTGATGCTACCATCGTAGCGTGCGTATCCTCGATACAAGCTTCCCTCTCCATTAGGGAATTCGAGAGGTTGTTTCCCCGCTTGGTCGTGAAATCGGCCCTCCAAAAAGGTTGGGAAGACGGGCAACGGGCGATGGCGGAAGTCCAAGTACGCGATGGCTTCTTACACACCATCATTCCCGGCTGATTTCTATTCCTAGGATGCTTTGGCAATTCTGGGCACTTTGCCTGAACTACCCGATCCAAGGTCAACCACCGGCTTAATATACCTTGCACATGCGGAGCCTGCTATTCCATTGCCTCTTGCGAAGTTGACCCAGCTTTATCCGTTGCTTGCCGACTCTTTGGAGAGGAACGTTGCCACGGACGAAACGCTCTTTCTTTTGCTCAGATTGTTGGCGCAACAAAATCCACAGTCTGATGCCACCGAAATTCCCCCAGACGTTGCTGATTCTCTTTGCACCGTTCTCTCCGTTTTAGCAAGTACTCACCTCGATCCGTTCATACGCCACTTAAATCTTCGGTTGCTTTCCATGGTACTGTCGAAAGTTCACCAGACCGTCAGACTCGATCTTCTGCTAAGATTAACGACTAACGAAGAGCTCCCTCAAATGCGTAGCGCAGCGATGGGACTTCTCAAAGAAGCCACTCTGAGCGCACTATCATCTCCGGATTACTCCACGGAAGTGAACCCATTCGCATCGCCGACGTTGCTACGTGCCTTTGGTCCCGTGCTGTTCAAAACCAGCCCACCGGATTTCCTTACACTTAGACACACTAGGGAAGAACTGGACCGTTCTCTTGAGCTACCGCGGATAATCAACTGCCTTTCGTTCTATTATGTGCTCCTGCTGAGGGATAGGAAAAATAGGGTACGCGTCACTCTGGTATCGGATCACAATTGCTTATGGAAATCAAAGACGGGGGTTCGTGACCCAGATAACATTGCAAGCGTCGAAGGGTCTCTCCTTCGTCCCCTGCGACGATTCCTCGACCAGTTTGTTACTATGCAAGGTATGGGAAGGCCAAGCTGCTGTTCGACAGACGACTCACCTCACTGTACGTAGGGGAACCCTTGATGACTGTTCTTTCTCTCCAGGTGAACCTCGAGCGAGTAGATGCCGCTGTCACCACTATCAAAGGGACTTCCAAAATTGATAATTGTGGGGGTGCTTGATTACTTGTAGGCGCTCACTTTTCGGCGCGAACATGGTTTGATTTGCTTTTTTGAGTTCTGCAGAACCTGACCCCCCCACCTCCGCCACTGTCTCGCGGCATTGAGGGTCGTAACGTAAGTTGGCCCCTGAGCGTTACCATTGGAACTGGAGTGCCTGGCACCTGTCTGATCCGACGGGGACGGTATGCGAACCAGGGAAATGTGTTCTTATACTCGCTTGGCCAGAATTCCATTAACTATTATTGACGAGACTCGAAAGATTTGGCATGGCGCAACCCTATACCTCGGTGGGTCACGGGCACAAAAGCTAGGACACCGTGCCTGTCTGTCTCCGCGATAACACACTCCCGCCCCCCAGTTCGCCGTTCCGGCAGTGATGATCTACATGAATATTATACCCGCGAGGATCTGTGCCGCAATCTTAGAGTCGCTGAATATCCGTGCGTTCCCCGAGCGGAAAACGTTGGAAGGAAACGCCCATATTTCTCTGATTCACGTTATTATACATTTCATCCGGAGTCGTATGGTCGTGAATTGAGCGGTAAGGATTAATCTAGGTATCCAAGACATTGAAAAACGGAGAGGATCGAGGGTACGCATTATACAAGTCATTTCCTGGAACGGTACGTGTGGAAACCTTGGAACCTGACAACAACGGACCCATCACGGAGTTCAAGTATTTCGTCGCGATCGGTAGTGTCAAGGACGATTGTAAAGATCATACCCAAAAAATGGCCACCAGCGCTCCAAAGTGGCGTCCAGCCTTCCCGACGCCACAAGCTAATGGAGTTTTTGGTATTTGAGTTCAAGTTTTCGGAGGGGCAAGTATAGAATTCCGGCTAACGGGAATGCCACCTCAAAGCCGATGTCGCCTGTTTTGGTACCGATGGGACCCTCGAACCACACTTGTTGCATACATGGAATAATGAGAGCGAACGAGAGAACCCCGGCGGCCACAGCAGCTGCTCCCCACGGCAGACGCTTTGGATCGTTCCAAGCGCTGCGATCGTAGGAACTGAAATCGCCTTTGCGGAAGTAGTGATGTTCGACGATCAAGATGGCAGCGTATACGCTTGCCCAGTACCCGATGAGACTCAGGAAATTGGTCAATGCTGTATAGAATCGATGGGCGCCGACGATGGATAGTGGCAGCGAACTAACGGGGTGATTTCGAATGGGAGTCAGTGATTGATGATCAAAACCAGAGCAGGACGGACTCACATTGCGGTGCCAACGATGGAGAATACATATCGGGGGACTCTGCTGAAGGACGGTACCAAAACTTGGAAGTTGAAGCAGATGGAGTAAAGTGTACACGCGATATTTGCAGTAACGCTGAGACTCAGCATGACTGTAAGGAATTTGCCAAAACCGCCAACCGGACTAAGCATGGCTTCCAAAAGGCCGCCGATGTTACCTGCCGTGCCGTAACCATCATTCCAACTAGGAACGTTGGGTGCAGCCATGACTGCGGCCGCTCCAAGGCACTCCAGCACGATCTGAGATAAGTGTAGGATTAGGGATCCACGAAAATGAAAAAACAAACAAACACGTACGATAGGCACAACATAAGAAAGATATGAGTACAGGAAGATCCTGTGACTGCGTCACGGGGTACAGGGTCAGCCAAAACACGTGGTGGCAATAGAAGCAATACCTCGACACAGTAGGTTCAAAATACATAGTAAAATCCGAGGCCATTGCAGAGTACGTGATCACGAAACCTGCAAGGACTGATGCAAAACTAAGGACATCGGCCGCCGAGGGAGGTTCTCCCGAGAAGGAGGGCGCGTTGTACAGATTCTTCCCGCCGACGCCAAGAGCGACGATGAAAGCAAGGAGGACAGGTGGCCACGAGAGACGCTCGTACCAATTCAGTACTCTGTAGCCCATGAAAGATATCTACGTGGTTACGGTTAGTCGCGTTCGCCACGGGGCGATGTAGTTTAGCCTGTAAGCACACGTACCACCAGTGCAATTATGGCGATGATAACAATTCCGACCCTTGATGGACCACATAGTAAGCAAGTATGCAGAATATGGGACAAACGTACACTCACGTCCAACTCATGTTGTCGTTCGAAACGCTGGCAAGGGCTTGGCCGCCGAGAATAGAGTTGAGAATGTTGAAACCACATAATCCGATTAAGTTAAGTACAGCGGGTATCATGATACCGTAGTATCTGCACGGCTCGATGAGCAGTGCAGGGGAGAGCTGTGAATGACTGAGACTCGCCCAAAGCTATAACGAGAGTGGACCATTTGCCGCATTCCGGTTCGAGGTCCCCATGTGTTACTTGGCGGCTGTTAGATGAATGAAACGATCTGGGAGGAAGAGCGGCCATACAAGTACGCGGGAAGAGCACAGGCGAGGAGATTGAAGAATAAGATTACAAGGCATGTATCGCGGAGGCTCAGGCCGAAAACGATTGGTCCGAGCGTTCCGGTTGAGAAGCTGATGCAACTTAGAAGTAGCGCGTGGCGGAGGACGGAGAGTAACCCACGAAAGGATGTTGAAGTTCATGGAAAACCAGACGAAGAAGATCTTGTAGAACTGCCTGTCCGTTCGCAGCTCGTTAGGGACTGGGACAATACCTGCGACAGGAATGAGCGGTACAGAGAGTGGAATGGAGCGAGAGATGGACCTCTCTCCTCGACACCCCAGCGGAGGAGGGTTCTTAGCCACGGGCGGGAGGTGACCTCGTCGCTATGTGTGGATGCCCCACAGGACTCGGTCTTCGAAGCAGCATCCTTCTCGACATCGACGACGGACAGGTTCTCGTCTCTGGGGTCGGCCATGGTTGGCAGTCGAGGGATACGGCCAAAGAGGGACGACGAGCGTAGGTAGCAGTGGCCTATATAGCCTGTCACCCTAGCAAAGGCACCACCTGAGATAACATCAAAGTGGAAAAAATTCCCCCTGCCTTGGTTTTTCTTCCCATCTGACGCAACACCGGCTGATGCCAAACCAAAATATTCGCTTATCTTCTCGCCTTTTTCGGTACTAGCCCGATCCATTACCCCCTTTGGTATATGTGGCTGTGCTGAACCCACGTGCCACTTTTTGGCACTCCGCCAGCGGTACTCGCCTGCCGGCCGAGGTGAAAGAGGGTTAGAGCAACTCTGACGATGGCCGCCGTCGCAGTCCAACGACCGTATCGTGGCTCGCGGGTGTCGACGTTCTACCCAGTCAAGTCGGTGCCACCTTTGTCTTCTTTGGAGAGCGCGTTCCAGCTGCAAGAGTACATCTCGCTTCTTATTCGTTTTGACGTTCACGATGTCGATACCATTGTCTCATTACCCGGAAAAACTACCCATAAGGACAAGGAAAAGCACGCAGATGAACCCGGACAAGATGCTTCCGAAAGCGATGGAAAAAAGGTAGAGGACGGCGAACGCAAAGGCGAACCATCCGTCGACCGCGCATGCTGGATTTACGAGCAATTGCGGTGCGTTCAGTAAACTTTTCATCTCCGTACCTCGTTCGTTGATCCCACTTTATTGCAGTCGCCTCGCTCAGGACCTTTCGCACCCCCTCATTACTGCACTGCAGCAAGAATGCACCCGACATTCTTGCCCACAAATGCAAGCCGGTGAATGGCTGTATCTATGCGTTGCGCACGGGAACGACGAAGCCATGGAGGTTCTACAATTCGTCCCTATTTGGAGCGGTTCATGTCCTGATGACCTCTCTCTTTTAGCAATGTTGCGCCATCGATTATATCGTCCACACTGTGGATAGTGCAACCGCTCTATTAAATTCCCCAAGAGCGTTTCCATCTCGGTAAGGTCTTCGCCCGCATTTTCCCCCTCAATTAAACTAAACCTCAACCATCTTACCTCATCAGGCTCTCTATTCCACAGACTTCACACCGTCATTTTTCCTCCCTCGCAAGAAGGCTCAGCCGGATCTTCTCTCACGCATATTTCCATCACCGGGAAGTATTCCAACAAGCCGAAGCAGAGTCCTCGCTTTATGCCCGTTTCCTGAAGCTGTCCAGTCTTTTTGGCTTGGTTCCGGCAGAATTCTTGGTCATACCGGAGAGTGCTATCCAAGCAGATGGCAGAGGCCGCGAGGACGTTGAGCCGCCTCGTTTGCTTGCTGCAGCAATTCATCCTGATTCCAATGCTTCCGGCGACAAGCCCGCCGAAGAGCAGACGCATCCTATACCTGCAGTGGACAACAGTCCACAGGTCTACTTGCAGATGGAGGACATCAGTTCCGCGGGAACCGCCAGCCCACGTCGAGTTGGCCGGAGTCGTACCGACACAATGATACTCAACGAGGCCCACAGCACAACCGAGGAACAGGTTAAAGGTGTACCCGAAGACGAGATCGAGACCAAGACATCGGATATTCAGGCTGTTGAGTCGGAGCCGCCTCTTCAGGGAGGGTGGACCGGTGAACAGACTGAGCTACGGGAAATGGGCGATCCTCGCGTGGTAGAGGAGCCGGCTCCAACGGCTTCAGGGTCACCGCCAGTTGAAGTTCCCCTTATATCTCTCGTAGAACTTCCGGAACCCGCAGAACCTCCCTCGACCACCTTTGTACAGTCTGACCCCGCGCCTCCTACGCCCGAAATAACGGAAGAGACCCCCCCAACTACCGCTTCAAATGTTGCGATGGCAACTTCTGATGAGACCGCGGTGTCAGATGCCACGTCAACCACGGAAGCAAACCCGGAAAGCATCCCTCCCGAGATTGAATCATTACAGACCCAGGATACACCGAGCTTTCTGCAGGAGTCAGATTTTCCCGAGATAAAATTACCAGAGGAGCTGCAATCGGCGGCCCCTGGTCCGGCCCCCGTATCGACCGTTGTCCAAGCGGAAGAATCACGTTCGGCCCCCGTGGCCCCAGTGCCCGAGTCGAAGGAGTTCTCACTGGAGCTTAGTGAACCTCCACCTTCGGAACCAACCCCACCAGAAAGTGACGTCACCGAGGAAGCTTTAGCCCACGATGTTGATGAAAAGGAGTAGTACGGAGAATTGCGAAATCTGTTCCTGCCCAGGTCAAACTTTGGCATTTCACGCTCTTCACGGCTCGCGGCTCGCGTCCGTCGCACGCTATCTGACTTTCGCTGCTTACACTTATCATGACTCCGATGGGACGTGCTGATGTACACGATAGTAGATATCTAACACGTTGTTCGAGAGATGACTGATGCCATGAGGTTATTCTTGAGCTTTACGGAACAGCGTTACACCCTCACTGACCGTTCCTCTCAGCTAGCCTGAAACATCTTCGGATCACATGTCTATCCCATGTAGGGATGCAAATTTACCTCGCCCTTTATCACTTCACATGGGATGTCACAATCATATCGGGCAAGGGGTCGTGGACTGATTGATACAAGCTGATCTTACCGTGCGCCAAATGGCAGGGCTGTATCGGGTATAATACCATGATGCAGGCACACACGTTCACATGGTCTCGAATTTTCATTATGCCCAAACCCTGTCTAGCTGAATACGGTCTGGCACGGGTTTAGCATTACGAATTCGCGTGACGGTCGTCGTGATCAATTGTCAATTCTAATGAGATGGAGATGGGGCACCCGAGCGGTGAGACGAGAACGTATATATGTGTGACATAGCCAGATGGCGCGCGGACTGCGGGGCAGTAACCGATCATCGTTCGGTGAGCCATAGCGTTTATTGGATTCCCTCCTTATCGCAGACATCATCCACAGGACTTGGACGTGCCATCATGATACAGTTCACATTTGAACACGGCATCCACCTCCAAGATCACAGAGGTATCCCCTGATATGTCAAATCCCGCGTCTGCCATCAGTGCGTGAATAAGCTTGATGCCTTCCAAGACCCCTCGTCCAGGCGCCGGCCTACCACCCATACACCGACACGGAGTCCAACGCGATAACTGCTGCGCTCGATGGCAACTAGATTTGGTCACTGCTGCCAGATATAATTCCGTGCACGGAACGACGTAGGTAGTTTATCCGTGATTTTGTTTACCCGAGTAATTTGCATTACCCCTGCACTGTATTCAAGGTGACATTCACCAAGTGAGCGTTCCTGTGTTCCGCGAGAAGTTGCCAAGCTCATCACATTGAACAAAACGGCACACCCGCACGCCTTCCATCAGTGCCGCATACCTCCATGCGGAACTGCGGACAATCGCACACGGAATGGTGAGTATGAGATCGACTCCATTGTCTCCTGAAGAGCCCAGGGCTTGGACATCTGGCAGACTGTGAACCAACGTCCTTCCGCCGTACTACAAGTTCGTATGGCATTCCTGTATAGTTTTCTCGCGGGAGTTTTCGGCCAGGCCAGCGTAAAATTGGATCTCGGCGGACGTATCGTAGGTACCACGCGTATATTTTTCATGACGAATCGTGAAAGCCTCAAAGCATGCAAAGCAGGGGCTAATCCCGCAGGTTTTGTTAAAACCGTATGGAACGCCTCCAGAATAATCTAGTGCCGTCTGCGAACAGAAGTTGAGAAGTAATCTGTAACCTCTCATACGGGTGGTGAATTTCTGCGCGCTCAATCAGATACAAGGCGCAAGAAGTAAGGGACTGTTCCCACAGTGTGTCGATTTCGAGGTCATCCTTTGCAAGCACACCATCTTCAGTGCCCTCAAACGTGCCGGTGAGGGTGCAACGACGCCTGATAAGGTTTTCAGAATGTCCTCTCCATTCATCGTCGCCACCTACCATCGCCCCACAAAACGCCTTATTGGACGATCTAGTGGTAAATGGACTTCCCTCCACGATAAACTGACCATCCTCTCACGCTGAATCAGCCTAAAGATAGCGAACGCGCTGTGGTTACTCACGGAATGGTCGTGTTCCCATGATTTCATCTGGAACACAGCACGCCAAAAGGTCTCGAGGTCATCAAGCTTCTTTGCCATGGAACTCTGATTTCCAGCAACACCTTCTTGACCAGGCACGGTTGCTGTACCTTCCAGCCCCAGGGAATTTGTGTGCTTGATTTGGTAGTGTAAACAGCAGAATAACGGCGAAGGGAGTCTGACACTGGCAGCTACGTCGGGTTCAGATGCCTACTCTGGAGCCCTAAAATGTCAGAGGGGTTACTTTCGCCTCCCGAAGTTCCCCCGGGGACTGTAACCTTGTTTGTGGAGATTCTCAGTGACGTCGAAAACATCGTTAATGCTCTCGTAGGGGTATAAGGTCAAGGTCACGTTGGTCTTAACATAAGGAATTGCGCCCACACCATGAAGGGCCCGCACGATAGGGGCGTCGTTCGACACGGGCACATCGGTGAACGCAGAGTAACCCAGTGAGGAATCATTGAGTGAGACGGGCACTCCGGCTAAGGGACCAGATCGAGTTGCCGGCTGCGCCCATTTCTGACTGAATTGAATTTTACACCCGGAACAGCCGGCTGCAAAGAGTGAGCACCCAAATGGACCCGGAGGTACGTTGCGATGTAGTAGAAGAGTCTCGTCAGCATTCTCATGAAGCTGTGTTCGTGAGTGAAGAAATGCGCCCGGCAGGCTACCGGGCGAAGCAAACAGAATCAGCCATGTGCCATCCCGTAAGTCCCAACCGCGAGCGACGGTTCTCTCCATCATTTCGGGATATTCGTTCCCGAAGCACTTATGCCAGAGTCAAGCACTGACCGGCATGAATTCCAGGGTTTGTGGCAATCCGCAACTTCCGAATGGCTTATGCCAGAGAAGAGCGAGGGCACCGCCGGGGTGAACAAGGATTGGCAACTGCTCTGCACAAGTGTATTCTGTCCCTAAAAACGTCACTTCTGCAGCCAAGGCTTCGAAAATGGACGAGTAGAAGATCGTATATACCACTTCCAGTGTCGCGAATACATCTTCCGGTTTGGGAAGCCTTTTTTTCCTCCCCCCAGCGCCCATTCCGTCGTAAGGGAAGAAATGAACAGCCATTCAAGAGTCTGGACGTTGCTGCTTTCTCCAGGTGGGGCTTCGACATTGGAACAAATTTCGGAAACGGCTGTCATTACTTCCCGGGCTGAACTTTACGGATACCCTCGTGTCCGAAGCTAATAGCGTTATAGCTGACCTCGGTAAGTCCGCTATTACCGAAGTGGTGCACGCACCCCACTGAAGACAATTGAATGAGAAGCAACGTGTATCGAAAAAATGAAGGGGATGTAGAAGGGCAGCACCTAGTATGTGATAACCGCAGAAGCGGGAAGGAAATTGATGAAGACATGACGCCGTAGGCTGCTCACCCAGAATGTCATACTGAAGCAAACAGCACGAGTAGTGGTAGCTCACTCCACACGGGTAATCCGTGCGCGCGGAGTGTCCTCCAAAACGTTTCGAATCCCTGTCGACCACACTCCTAACTCCTTCTCTAGGGCAACTAATGTCTCGCGCACTTCATCGCCTACCTCACCGCCCTCAATTTGACGGCCGAACCCAATCAGTAACTCCTGCCTCGCGCGGACAAGGGTCTCATAGGCGGCCTTCAACCTCGCAAATCCCGACGGCGGGAACGACCCATTCATTGACTGCGATTCAGGAGGGGATGGTTCATCCACGGTCAACAGTTTTCCAAGTTCCACGAGCTCCATAGCACGAACAGGATGCCCCTCGTCGAGTACGGCACACAACCCAGCCGAATACTTTCCGGCAGTGCGAATAGTTTCATTTAGCACTTCCTGCGTTAGCGACGTTGGGAATGAAGATATCAGAAGTGTTTGATGAAGCTTTAGAAGTGCGAGCAGAGGATGTGTTGATGGAGTCAGCCCAGCGGACATAAGCACGGGAATAATGTTTGTAGTCAGCATCTTCGCTTCGTGGTCGTCTGGATAAAATTTAAAAAAGTAGGTTCGATCCAAGCTTACGAAAACTTAGCATACCTTTTAAACTCGCCACTTTGTCCAATGCCTCCTGCCCCACACGAGCTGCATCCATCACCGCATCAGGATCGCTGATGACCGCTCGACAATTGGCACAGCGAGATATTCGGTTCTCTGCAAATGATCAGTGGCTCGGTTCCGGTCTCGTCATTGTCCACTCACTTTCGGTTGGTAACGGACACATGCCTCCACAAGCTTTGGGGCACCACGCAGCTTCGCGCGGGTCTACTCCACTGGATTCAACACAAGCTTTGCAGCGACACTGGAAGTTGTATGTTTCTACAAGTGCACCCTGTCGTAACGACTTTGGAAGCGTCATGTCTACGTAAGACATTAAAATCTGGCGTCGAAGATCAATCGAGGTATAGTGTAATAAATCGGATCTATACCTCTTCACCTGGAGCAATATTTCTGAGTGCGAAGACCTTCGCAACCGGCTCGTTCCCTAGGTCTTTTCTACCACCGGGGAATACCACGTCCACGTTCGGTACACAAGAATGATTGATGAGAGCAACTAACGGCGAAACAGCGACTCCGATGGGGGTCAGCGCCGGCGTAGTCAGTGCGAACGCGTTAATGGTAAACTAGAAAGTCGTTGTCAGTGTGGTGTTGAAAGCTTTTTGCGGTCCCAGAACTCGCCTGTGAAATCACATCAACAAGGTCCGCCGAGGACATGATGCCATAGTCTTCCAGTTCCCTTAGAGAAGATGCCCCGAGGTAACGAACGAGGGACTCTGCGAAATGTGTATATCCTTCGACAACGGACGGATGGATAAGTTTTCGACCTAGGTAGGGTAACCAACCACCATAAAGTCAGAAGTCGGGCTTTGTCAAACCGCCTTAGAGACGCACTGGTCTGCATCGCCTGAATCTCTTTCGCCTAACAGGTCTGTCAGCTGTGCGCTTTTCGGTCGTAACGCTCTATGAAAATCCTACCCATACGCTATCAGTGCCTTTGCGCTTGATCTTCCACAGGATCCTGCCCAAGCATCGAACTGCGTCGCTAGGAACAGACACTTTCTCAGACGGCGCTTCAGACGACCAATTCTGGATCGCGGTACACTCGAACTTGTGGATTGGCCAATCACCATTTTGACATGTCTTCAGTGTCACAAGTCAGTTGTCTCTCGATTTCAATTTAAAGTGCTACTTGACAAGGAGATGAAAAGTGTACGCGATACTTACAGAGGTACAGTACCACACCCTGCGACACCCGGTGCACCGCTTGAGTCCGGACGCAGGCGATCCAGTGCATCCAGAACAATGCGAGTCAAGGTACGTGGTAGAAAGCGTGAACATGTGAGGTCGCAGAGATAGGATAACATCGCCTTTGAAACAGTTAAGCAAACTATGAACAGGTCCAAAACTCACACTCACCAGGTCTGATATTCGTAGGCCCCTGATGCCACAAACCTCGACCGATACCGGTGGACTCCCTTATTGCAATCCATGAGGGGAGCTCCTTGTATAATCTACCCTCCGGAAGTATGCGTCTATGCGCATTATTATGTGGATGTGCACTCGACGTGGCCGATGGTGTAGTGGAAATTTCGGCCTCTGACATCGGCGAGCGTGTTATACTAACGTCTGTCGATACATCTCCAGTATCATTCAAATGGCCTTTTACTCCAGACACCGAAGCCGACTCTAGCGTGGGTAACCGAGTATCTTGGTTCGCCCGTGCGTTGACTACCACTTGGGGCGGAAGAGATGCCGAGGTGTGTGGAGCACCGGAAGGGCGCGACACATACGTGGTCCTTGATTTTGATTGCCTCTTGGATTTCAGATCAACGAAGGACATATGTTGTTTGAAGCCGGTGATTTGAACTAAGTTGTATATTGTGATGTCTGTAGGGGGGAACGACGGACGTTGACGTTGATTGTCAACTTGTCGTTGACGCCACAGGACGCACCATGGTTGGCTCAAACTGATCACACCGTCAAAGAGCCACCATCTACACAGATCCTTCTCAACGTCGTAGTACACTTATACATTATATAGTAATGGATTATGTCGAAAGAAAACGCTCGCTAACTTGAGTGGTTGAAAGTCCCACCCAATATGTATTTACATGTAGCTCAGTTTCACTGTGCAACACTCATCAAGCTTCCGACAAACGTCAAGATCTAATATGATTGAGGTAAGACACATGTATGAGGACCCGGACCTGACTTACCAAACGAGGCCGGACGTCCACGATGTCCTCCGGGACGAGGAAAATCAATGCGTTCATCTTTCTTGCGATGGAGATGGCCAATTTGGCTGATGTTCACCAACCCACATTTTAACGGTCTGTCCACACGAAGTAAGTCCATGACGTACCATTCTGTCTCCGGTCCTCGTACGGACCAGTCTCGCTGACGTTGATGATCAGAGCTGGATCAACGATGCCTGGCCTTAATCCCTCGAGGAGGTTGAGGAAGAACAAGCCTGTGGTGAGGGAGGGGTCCTTGAACGACCGGATGGGTCGAACGCCAGGCTTGCCCTTCTGAGCAGTGTTATTGGCCCACTTCAACATTTCTGTGTCGCTCATGGGTCGCCCGGATCCTGATAGTGACGTCAGGGTCTTGGTGATATTCATCCTGCAAGGAGATATAAGTCGTTAGGAGGATTAGAATCCCGGAATGGACCTTGCCTCATAAGCTGCCAAACGAGACCTAGGACGAGAGTTTTCTGCCCATCGACAATGTCCGAACCTTGAATGCCCACGAGGTGCATTCCGTTTTGCTTTCCGAGTTCGACGGCATAATTCGTATTCTCCACCTGCTTGAAGCGGGAAAGAGTACTCTGGTTTGGCTTTACGCCAATATCCTCTTGTTCCTCGTCTTCCAGCATAGTGGGGGGAGGGGCTTGAGCGCCTCCCTTGGGCTTCGACACCCGCCGCCAGACGACGGATCCAGGAAGGATCTTATCGAACGCCTGCAGGATGATCAAACCATCCTTGAGGTTCTCAAACAAGTTGTAAACGCCCGGCTCAACCCCCAACGAGTTGAGCCAAAGAGTGAACACTCTGGCCTCACGTTCTCCTTCCGCATCGAAGTCTTCTACCACGCCGTAGTCCTTCGCCTCCTGCTCATCGAGAGGGGCCAGGCCAGGCCACGTATTGAAGAGATTGGCAACAAATGCAAGGTTCAAACGAGGGTTACCGGCGACAAGCGATGAGACCGTGAGGTACTTCCTGCAGTTGATCGCTGCGGCATTCTGTAGTACCTGTTCCGCACGCTGTCTGATATCCCTTGTCTGTAGAGGGGCGAGAGAACACTGTTCAGGTTTGAGCTGATTGAGGAGAACAGTGTAATTTTCGCCGTCGGAAACGTCACGACTGAAGTTATTGACTCTGATAATGATTGGTGGTGAGATGCATCAACTCGTATGTTTAAGGCCGTACCTTCTCTTCCAGCCAGCGGCCTTCAAATGGTAGTTAAACCAGCGCAAAAGGATTTGGTCCGGTGTGAGACGAAGGAGATCGTCAATGGTTTCGCCATCCTCACACAAGCGGTACAGTTCTGGATGGAGTTTGATATCGACCTGTGCGAGGAGACCTCTGCGGATAATTTGCCAAATAAGCCCGAGGATCAAATGTTCCCTCCCTTCAGCAATGTCAGAGGGTCCGATATTGACGACGGAGCAACCTATAGCTTTGGCAGAGGTAATGACGATGTTGTTATTCTCGGTCATTTTGAAGGCATTCAGTGGCTTGCGAGCAGTGGGTATGTTCAGCACACGGGTGTCGATAGTGTCCGGCACAGAATCATTGATGAGTTTACAGAGAATGAGACCGTCTCGACACTCGTCAAATATTTGCATCGTCGTCGTCGGGATGGGGAACCGACTCCCAATATCTGGATCGTTTTCAATGACCTGAAGATCGCATGAGCGTCGGATACTAGAGTGACGCAGGGATACGCACTCCATTGATGTGGTTCGTGAATTCTGTTCGTTCATCCTCGTTGATCGTATGGCTGACATTCGCGTTTGATCCCTGGACTGTCACTTTTCCAGCCCTCGTAGGCAGAACAGAAACTTTCGACTGTGTTCGTAGCTTGACGTTGAGCTAAGTGGGCGATCGTGAGGTGCACATATGTGACATCATCGGAGGGCAAGACGCACTTCGACCCAGTCTTCGAGCTCAACCTTGCCACTGGCGTCGACGGAAACATGTTTCAACGTCTCGCGCGCTTGGTCATATGATTCGCCGCTCTGTTGGAGTGCTTGCAGGACGGAACTCTTATCTATGCGACCTGGAGTGTCGGTATGGATCGCGCTGGAAATAATGAAATGATTCAATGTGGCGGGTAGATACAGATCGAAACGCACTTGAAGCGATTGATGAGATCGAACATCTCATCCTGAGTGACCTCAGGATGTTTCTTCTGTAGTCTGAGTGCCTGCATCGGCGACGATACGGTGTCCCGTGGTGGTGGAGGTGGAGACGGTGACGACGGCGGAGAGAATTGGTTTGATCTGGGACGCCACTTGACTGGCGTGCTGCGGGTGCCCGTCAACATCATTCACTCAACTTGGCTCTCTCGAACGATATTTTGTGAGGGACAAGTTCGTCACTCCATTTCTATAAGTACGGCTGCGCATGGGTACGCAGCACCTGCGCCGGAACCCGGAGGGACCGTTTTCACTGTTTTCATTGGCTCAACCCGGGGTTGAGGGCAGCGTACTGCCTTGCTCAGTGCACTGCGGACCCTTACTCTGGCGGTCTGTCTAGGCCTTCAGTAACTCTCGGACTTGGACTCTTTCTCTGAGGCTACTTCAGTGTTCAGATCGCTGTTTCTTCTGACGTTTCAAAACGAAATGGATGGTAAGAGCTCATATACGATGGAATGCACGTCTGACTATACACAGTACGAAGATAGGACCAGATATGGCTACTTCTTCGCTGTCGTTGAGACTATTGACAAGGGTATGAGTCGCTACTAGGCGTGTGATGTGAGGGGAGTCACTGACCGTGCTTGGTGTACTTATGCGCGTTCTTATTCATATTTGGCGGTCTAGGAGAAAGCAGTGTTGGCTGTCGACCGTACCCACTTGAAACATTGGCGTGGTTACCTCATGGATTTCCCTTGACTTTGCGTTGCGTATCAGTACCAAGGCCGTGTCGAAGTCGAATGGTTTCAGTGGTCTCACCTACTCTTAGGCTGCTTGGGTTTGGCCGGAGCGACGTGGCGCCTGCAACAGCAAATCCGCGCCTGTTTGGAACAACGAAGATGATACCTACGTGCAACAATCCGCGGTCGCCTGAGGGGCTACAAACACAGCATTTGCACAATCAATGCTACATGATAGAGATTACCGCCAAGATACGGTGATGATCCAATCAACTTACTACCAATCCCCGGAGGGATCTTTGGAGGACATGGTCAGCAGCACCAGGTGCGTAGTTTAAGGCTGAGTTACGATACACTCAATTGCACGTCCTCTCTTTATCGGGAAAGTTGCACAGCAAGTCAAGAAAACAAGCGCCCAGACGGTCAGTGGGAGAAGTGGACCTTGCTTAGCCCAGTCGTGCCTGCAGAAAACTTCAGCAGGAGGTTGGGTAGCTTCCGTCCTCTGGTATATTTGACACACCGGGCCGCTATGTACGTGTCCCGACCATGGTATACGCTTGGATAGGAATCAAGACTCCATCAGTGACTCCTGTGGTACTGGTTGGAGCTCTTCCACGGGGAGATCGGTAAAGATGTCGGCCACTATCGACATAGGCTGTAATGGCTCACCGCAATCGAGGCTTCTAGGGGCCGCAAGCCGCTATTTGCTTCAATTGCTTGGTCCTGGGCGATACGCCGGGTCGTATCTTCACATTGGTAATTTTTGGCTCCAAGACCGTCAGCACTCTCAGAGAAGCCATCAAAAACAAGAAGCAACACGCCTTCCACAGCGTAGATGCTGACCAGTCGTCTCTCCATCGTGCTTCTCCTCAACGGCGGCGAACTCGAGGAGCAAATAATCCGATGCCACGGGTGAATGACTTTGTTACCTCGAAACAACTTAGCAAGTGGGATCAATTCATTTCGTGGGGGGTCCGCACCTGTGATCCAAGCGACCAACGACTCGCACCGGCGAAATCAGCTCATCTCGTTCCTTGCATTGATGCATCCTTGCAAGTACCAGTCGCGACCGAGACCGAGGGCCTCATGCAGACCACCAGTGCTGGTGAGGAGCGTAAGCAACTACATGGTGAATCACATCTCCCCTATGATCCGATGCCTTACTGACTTCAACTTGTCCACTATGGTCAGCGAAGAGATGGGTGGGCATCTACAGTCTCGTTAATCTAGAGCATGGGTCCGAGGAGGAACCGTCGTTTCCTTGGTGGGTAGGTCTGACTGTACTTACATCCGCTTCGGCTCTAGGAATCAGGATAAAGTTCGCATTCTTGTTGACCCAACTGATCCGTCTCTTCGAAAGTCAAATGTGATACACGGTGGATTGATACCCCAAGAACTACTCGACTTGGTGGGTCAACAAATGCAGTCTTGCATGAATGAACCATCTTCTCGCCTCAGTGTGGTAGACTCTTTCAATCTGACTAGACAGGTCAGTATATATTGCATACACTTTATGGGAGTTAACGTGACGTTACGTCTCTCACCAAAGCTCTCTCATTAGGAAAACTAGACCACTGGCTTCTGTGAAGGCAAGGTCTGACGTGAATTTATGACCCTGCTCATCGGCAAAACAACACTCCGTGGGCTCTGTAGTTCTCATACAGCGCTCTACGGAGGAAGGTTGTTTTGCTGTTGTCCTGGCCTCACGAAACAGCCTGATAGTCCTATCAAATTTCGGAACGGCCGCAACATCGATGATAGCCATCTCACACACGTGTACAGCATGTCTTCGGCCCGCAGCAAGTCGAGAATACATTTTTTCGGTGGCAGGGAGACGTTCGCATTAACCAAAAGTTCACATGTTCTTATATACTCGATAATGTACATGACGCTTGCAAAGCTTTGCTTTTGTTAGACACGCGACGGAACCAAGGTTGGGTAGCAAATCCATTCGGGATAGCAGTCATTTCATATGCGCTGTCGATTAAATCCTCGGCCTGCTCGCGGTCAAGTGGTCGAGGGTGGCTTGCGACACATCAACAACGCAAGGTCCTAGGCAGTTCATGATGAGACTGCTTCACTGTGCGATGAAGTATCTATACTTACGACCACTATCGTAGACATGTTCAACCTGCTTCGGACAGCATTGACGAACTGCATGATATTAACAGAATCATCCAGGTTCTGAGCGATGTCGCTAGACGAATTCTGAGGTGGAGATCAGTATAATTATATCTGGGTATGTCATCAAGAACCCACGAATTCCGGGGCGACAGTTGCATACGGTGGGATGTAGCTTTGCTCGTCAGGTGAGAGGTCACCGTCGTCGGAGTACAGGGCGGCCTAGCCACTGTGAGCATCCCAAACCGACGAGTTCTGCAGTCGTCAGAGCTTACCATTACTCTTTCGCGGGCAGAGGGCTTCACCCTTGCGTAGGGATGGAACCTGAACATGTATGACGATCTGTAGTTTGGAAGTTTTCCTGAGTCCATCAGGTGCGATAGGAAGGATTGCAGAGTGGAGAGGGTGAAAAAAAAGGACACCAGAGGCCCGGTGCTGCGATGCAAAACTTAAATATCAAAACGGGGGTCCAATATATACGACGGAAGGGGAAAATGCCATAGTCGAGCCGTAAAATGATTCAGTGCTCCATTTTGTAGGCTCCGCCAGGGTTGAGATTGAGAACTGGCCACGGGGACCTGTCTCAGCGCTTACTCGATTTGACATTCTCCACATGCACTCGGCCGACATACGTTTGCTTCCGCGGCAGCATTCTATGGTCCAAGGGACATCGACCAGGTTTATGTCAATGAGAAACTTCCCGCTCCAAGCCTGGGTTACCAGCCGCCCACGACGCACCTGGAGTACATCAGACAGGCGGACCGTCCATTCGGAACCACTACCCTATCAAGAGGGCAGTGGCGAAGTAAGTTTCTCCTTCACATCTCGGCTTTCTTGACAGCAACCGTATCCCTGATATCTATCATCGGCAGCGTAGGAAGTGTCTCGACGGCGCAGCCGAGCTTCATCGAGTGCCAGGGTCCAGCGGTGACACTTTGGGTTCTCCGTTCCATCCAAGGTGACCCGCCCTACAGAACGTCACCGTCATTTTATCCTCTTGTACGCATTTCTGGTGCATATACATGTTTTACACCATCTTCCTAGTTCTGTCGCGACTGCGAACCCGACGTGAACCGTCCCAGCACTAGTGGGTGAGAACGTTGCGTGACCTGTCACATGAAAAAGGGGCGCGTCACGTCACGCTGCTATAGCGCGCTAAAAATCTCGCAGGCGAGTTGCTCACCACCATCATGAGACTTGGAGTCCAACTCAACGTGTGTGCCTTCGAATGTCTCGATGCTCTCTTCCAAGACCACCGGTGTGATAGAAGACACTGAACCTATGAAGAAACTGCCCGCTTCAAGTAGTTCAAGGGGGCGAACCACCAGCAAGGATCTGTCGTTCAACCGAGGCTGCATCAATATCCTCGTCCAATCGTTCCTCCAACTGAATGGAGTGTAATTGAGTGAATCAAGACACTCACTAGTCATGCTGCATCTGTGCGACCCTCAACGAGCGACCTCCCTCAACCCGTCTCCGTCGTCGCCTATTTGAACTCAGTCAAGATTCAGAAAACCCCTGCGTGCTTTGGCCTGCATCGAGTGAGTTCTGCAACAAGCCAGACCAATTCTACAATCCATAGAGAAATCGCTGGAATTTTTCACCGTGGCCCCTTATCACGAAAAATGCTGCTTTGAAGCCGGATGAAACCGCGGTGACCCTCCCTCTCGATATTCAACGTGCTGGCATCCGCCGTGTCGTGCAGAGACTAGTGGACGATCAACCGGATATGTTGTGTCTAAGGTAGGCGCAAGGTTCGAGGTGTGCGATAACGTTCTCCAAGAATCCGTGGGTTCTGTCGCCTGCGCTGTAACGAAATAATGCCCGAGTGTCGCGACAGAGCACGCCGTCGCAAGGTGTGTGGTGTATACAAGGCGCCAGAAATCCTGGAGGGAGTGGTTCTGGTTTAAGAGTGCTTTTTGGTGTGGGTCCTCCCTCGAACTCCGCACGTCCCAGCGGCTCTGACGGTGGACCTGACACACAGACAAACATGTCCTTCGACAACCACAGTGTAGTCTAACTCACTGGGTATTTTTTTTCAGCGGACCCCCTTCGTCGAGAGCGAGGTGACAATTAATTTTTTCTTGCGGTCGTCCGTGTGGGATCCAGTCTCGGTCTGTAAAAACAAGCCACACTTCGCCACGTCGCCGTCCAGGAATGTTCAGGCCAAATTCCGGCCACCTTGTTGATTCACTTCTAAACGCCCCGTCTAATGGTGCCCCCATGTGTCTGTTTTTCTTTCAGACTCACGTATATCTGACCGCTAATCTTGCGGCACGCGGAACGTCCCCCTTCGCGTGGTTGGCCTCGAAAGCATTTTGGTTGGGCAAAGCACACAGTTCGACCGTCCAGCTGGTGGACTACTTTACTCATATCTCGAGTGTGGCCTTTTCCATCGTAGCAGAAGGTGTCCACAGCAACTTGAAGCTTTGGGGGTTCACGAATCACAATTCTCGAACGACCCTTGCAACTTCTCCAACTTACGTCTCGGCGATCGACACAGTGGCAGATCAGCGTTCCAGGAACGCTTCTATGCGATCGTGGCTACCACGTATTCAACTGTGTGACATGGTGATAGGGAAACAGGATATCTGGTGACGCCTCCTTGCACTGTGCGTTCTTTCCTTTGGGCAGCTGCTTTGTTACTAAAGTATTCGTTAGTGTCAGCTTTTGATGTCCCCTTGGTCCTAAGCAAGGCAATGTCGCTTCAATTTGTGCGATATTAAGGAGAGCGATGTAAGTGTCGTGTTCGCCATCACCAAGGAGGACGAAGTTGCACTAGTTGATATGCTGGCGCATGCACTCTGAGCGTTTACATAAGTTGTGGGTTTCACTCGTTATCTCGATGCAGATGTCTCAATTCACGACATTGTATATGTACATACCTAGGCGAAGGGACTCGCTACACGTGTATAGTCGAGTAGCAATCCACCTCCCTTGACTACGTTCGACCGATCAGTGATCAGCACTGAAGCAGAAAGTCGCTAACTGGCACTGCTCCCGAGATCTGAACACTTCAGAGTTCTCTCAGGGAACTGTATTTGTTGAGCTACAAAGCTGGAAGGAGACCCGCTGATGATCGATGATGGCTCAACGTTCAACAAAGTCTCTTGTGTACACCGAATTTGTCAACCACGAAACATCGCTGCATACGATCATCGAAATGACAATGACTCAATATGCAATGTCTCGCCCAACGATGATAGGATCCGTTTGAGGCGTGAAGATTTCTCATTGCGATCGCAAAGATTGTGCAGAAGCCGGGCAAGGAACGCTATACAGTATCTTGAAGACCTGCTGAGAGGCGGATTGATAGGGTTACAAATGTCGTTGTTTTATCTGATCTAATTATTCGTCGTATCCATTGCTCAAGCGTTCACGTTTTTTATAATTCTGAGTGCGATCCAACGTCCGAGTCATTGCTACAAGCTCAACTTTTCACCCGTACTGTACATCTGCCCTGCATGGGATAGGCATTACAAGGGGCTGCAGACTGTCGACGATAGGCATATTAACTCATGAATTCTATACATCCGTACATTAGGATCAGACGAGGGAAGCGTAGGTATGGGATGAAGTGTTTCATCTACGTTGTTATGTCTACGTTTACTAACCCTTCGTACTCACGGTGAACGAGTAGAAGGCGGCTTACGGTGCACCGCCAACGCTAGGTCCTAGGCAATTTATGATGAATTTCGTTCTTTCAGTGGTGAAAGTAACTGCACTTACCACCACCATACTCAGCTTTTGCCGGGAATTATCGAGAGAGTGTATGGTGACGTTGACAGCACCGTCCAGGTTCTGAGGAATGATATTAGGGGGGATCTGGAGCCGAGACGATCAGCACAGACATCCGTGAATGTCGTGAAGACCTCACGTAGCCAGGGACGACAGTTTGGCGCGACGGCACAAAGCCTTGCTCGTCAGATACAAGGCTCTCGTCGTCGGAGGTGTACTGCGTGGCCTAGTCACCGTCACCATCAGCACTCGCATGTGTACTACAATGAGCACCTACCATCGCTCTCTCCTGAGCAGAAGCCCCGACCCTCTCATACGGATGGAACCTGAAAAAGTACGAGGACCGGTCGTTGGACAGTTTTCTTGAATCCGCTGGCATGAAGTGCAGAGATTATAGGTAGGAAGAGCGAGAGGAAAAAGAGATACCACAAGACGGCCATGAACAGCACACGCAGCCTAAATTTTAACTCGCCAAACGGGGCTGGAATACGCAATAGAAAAGAAAAAAAAATGAAGGGAGCGAGGCGGCGGCGAGGCGTGCATAGAGTATTGAGTTGTCCACATGCGAGACTCCGCCAGGGACTGCGGGCTAGCACCAGCGCTTATTCGGTCTGACGCTTGTACGTTTGTACCATGCATTGAGTCCACGAATGATCAGCCTCCATGATAGCATTTTCATCATCCAACAAATCACGGGCCACATCTGAACCCAGTGCAAGGATTGGACCCCAAGAAATCCACCGACTTTTAGCCAGAAACGTGCAACGCCTAGGTTCCACAACGACACTCGATCACTTGATTGTCCTTCCGGAACGACCTTGCAGAATGAACCCTCCAAGCATCATGTTCGTAGGTTTCCCATGATCGACTGCTCCGATATATAACGTAGCAGACAGTTCATGGCACGGCAGTTTACTTTCTGGCATCAGTTATAGCGTCGGAGTGGGACTATACCACAAAGGATCCTCCGTCCAGGCCAAAACCCGACAGCAAAACGAAAAACCATCGGTAGACACTCTTCCTGTGTACAGCGCTCATCCTTATACATGCTATACGCCATCCAGGCACTTCCTTAACCTGTTGCTATTGCAATATCAGCGCTTCATCCTATGGGTTACGTGACGTGACATGCGAGAACAGGGGCATGTCACATCACGCTACAATCGGGCAAGTACTCACCCCATCATGAGACTTGGCATGTAATTTAACGTGTGTCCTCAAATGCTGTAACGGTTATCGTCTTCCAACCCATTTGATGTAGTAGGACCCGCGAAGAAACTGCCCGCAAGATGATTTTCAGGAGGACTGCCGGCAAGAAATCCGTCCAGGGCGCATCGATACCCTCTTCTAACCATGCTTCCGCATGAACGAAGTGCGGTTTTCGAGTGACTTAGATCATCCAGTGGTAATGCTGCATCTGTGGGGCTTCGCAGAGGCTACTACCCTTTGCCAGTTGTCGCGTCCGCTCTTTTGAAAGATCAAGGACAGAAGTCGCCAGTGCACGTTGTCGTGCATTGGCAAGTGAGCTCTGCATTGAATCAGTGCAGCCCATCCTCCATAGCAAGATTATTCGAATTCTCCAGCACCAGCGCGACATCTGCCATGAAGGGCTGCCTGACCGGAGCTGGACAGAATTATGGTGTCCCTCTTCCTGATGCTGACAGTAGGACGCTCGACCGGAAGCGTCTGTCTTAAGCGGAGGATTGATTTGTTTCCAACGTGGCATCTGCCATGAAGGGCCGCCCAACTGGAGGTGGACGGAATTATGGTGTCCCTCCTCCCAATGGTAGGGATACTAATGTGCGCTGTCGGGGCAAGGCAGTCGACTGGAAGCGTCTGTCTTCAGCCGGAGGTTTGGTGTGTGCAACAAAGTCTTCCCCGAGAGTCCGTAGGTCATGCGTTTCGCTGTGCTCCAAGGATTCGACGAACGAGGGCCTAAGCAGGGGCAGTCACTGCAAGAGGTGCTATCCGAGTTGCTGGGCAGTTTGGCTGGAAACGTGTGGTGTCGGTCTGCTGACCCTCTACTCGAACTCCGCAATTTGACATTGACATGGGCCTGGGTTGGCGGACCTAATAATTTACAGACAAACACTCCCATTTGAGGGCGACGGAACGACCAACCCTTCTGTTCTCTTTTTCCCCCCGGTCCCCCCGCGTTTGGAGGGGATATTCACCAGATGTTCTGTGGCAGTCATTCGCATTTTTTATGGCCAGTGGTTGAAGACCCTGTGAAGTGGGAAATTTCCCGTCTACAAACATGCCACACCCGCCTAAAATTTCGAAAAAGTACTGGGCTCATTGAAACGGTCGGAAAGTTCCAGTCTACGATGTTCCCCGTCTCCACTTTCCACCTGTGCCGTCTTTCAACGTCGACAAGCAAGCTCTTCCGTCTTTTCCCACTTCGCGGGATCCTGCACCCGTCATCGTAACGCGTGGCAGACTATATCTGGAACTGGTAACTGGATGAGGGAAAATTCCCTCCCCCATTTCTCGGGTTTGGCTCTAGAAACCGCCCTCCTGAGCGAGGCGGGGGAAGTGTTCAAAGCCGCTCAAGGGCTCAGCAGGTCGCGTGCTACATAGTGGCAACACTCGAGCACGCCACTGTGGATTGATCCGATTTACGCCTCCGTGATTTGAAATAGCTCGCAGTTTCCTTAAACACTTTCCGCTCCCCACTCGCTCAGTGTCGCCACCCATTCAAGTTCGCAACACGGCGACAGCAACGACACGCGACGATCATACCACCTCGCAATGTACGTCGGTCTTGCATTCCCCCCTCTCCCCCTCGACGTTCCTCCCGCTTTCAAACGAGGTGTCTTGCGGCTGCCGGCTCTATGTTGTCAAACGAGTGAATGTCTACACGGGGGTGGCTACTTCAATCGGCACACCTCCCAACGTTCCTCATCTTGTGAAGAAGACTAGTCTTCGAGTCCTTCGGATTCTCTCAATCGGAGGGACATGTTTGGTGATGACTGGATTGCTGCAGTCCATGCCGTCGCATTAGACGGGCGAGAATACGATATAGGTGGGTATTTCTATCACCAAATGTTTAAACTCTACCACCTCTGGGAGCACTCGTTCGTCCTCAGGTTCGACGGCCTACAGCGTTTCTTGATTTTCGGGTCCCCCATCAAAACCTCACTTCTACGTCACGCACGCACTAGTACTCCCCTAACGGTGGTTGAGTCCATTACCGACGATCACCATCACTGTCATTTTATCTCATTTGATGAAAACGGCGAAACTGGACTGACCATCACGCAAGACCTTTTACGGATTCATGAAAGACACCAGGGCAACCTTCGTGCGACCAATCAGACTGCAGAGAGTGCAGCTCGTTTAGCGTCAATTTGCTATTGCTTTCGGCTGTCATCACTGCTGTCGGAGGTCAGAGGGAGACAGTAGTAACCACAGCATATCAACGAGTTGTACCCAAACGTAGTAAGCCCAGAAAACGACTTCCGTGTCTAGGGGTTCGCAATGCAGATTATCGTTGTATCAACGTATCGGGTACATGATGTACTTACCCTGTAGCATTTGTAAGCTATCGGAACACCAGTCTCGTTTCGCTATCACCCTCACAGTAACACTGCTGCACGCACTGTTGCCTTTGAATCACCGAAAATCAACTCATCATCTAGTTTTTGGTACATGAGGATTTTATCGTTGGCTATGAGGCTTGTAGTATCTCCTGCAAGGACTTGCGAGGCCGTCATGGACCCAGCGCCTGACATTCTCAACTTCTCCGGAGAGCACAATCTTCCCTGAGCCCGCTTTGATGAACTCACCCACTAGTATATATGGTAGACTCTTTCAAACTGACTGGACATGTCAGTATATATAGCTCACACTCCATGGGAATCAACGCAATGATACGACATTCACCGAAGCTCCCT
Source organism: Pisolithus albus (assembly GCA_024613165.1). Lineage (NCBI taxonomy): Eukaryota > Fungi > Basidiomycota > Agaricomycetes > Boletales > Pisolithaceae > Pisolithus > Pisolithus albus. The sequence continues at coordinate 1,241,372 of JANFAB010000005.1, forward strand.
CACTGAGGAAAACTAGACCACTGGTTTCTGTGAGGGTGGGACTTGGTATAAATTTACGACCCTGTCGTGGCCTTACAAGACAACAGAGACGGCTTGCAGGTAGGGGATATTTTATGCTAGCACTACAGTTACAACTGTGGGACTACTGGAATTGTACTTCACCATTCCTTCGCCGCCCGGTGGTCCTATCAAATGTCGGAACGGCCGCGACATCGATAATAGCCATCTCACGCACATCGAGGTGCCTTTTTCCATTCTTTGGGGTCTCTTCATTCCCCGAAAGCTTCGGAGAGTCGAAATGAACGTCATTGATGGCCCGATCTGGTCCTGGACCAGAAACCTGAGCCCGGAGGTATTGCCGGGTATTCAGCGATGCCAAAAGCGAGTTGGCGTATACTGTTAAATAGTAAGGTGAAGTGTACTATCTATCACTTTCAGGGCACGGAAGACTGACATTTTCCAATGTTGAAATCCACACCCATTGCCCATGCATCTTGGTTGTCAATGAGCTAGAGGAAGTTTAAGAGTGGTGTGGCCATGGAACAACACGTCATACTTACAGTGATGAGCTCTGCGAGAGCGACTAGTCTACAATGGAATTCCCGAATTGAGTGGCGGTTACAAGTAAAAGAGGGATCAACTTACAAAGTCAGCAAACAACGGTTGACAACGTAGATGATGAGTATATTCAGCAGATGCTTCGTTCTGACGAAAGGTCATTAAGTAGGAACCGCGGACACATGCCAGTGGAGTCACCTTGGGAACACGGAGTGAGAACCACTGTCATACAAAAGTATGCAAAGTGACAGCGTAATCAGAACCTCAGCGAGTACGATGACGGTCGCACAGGGTATCAAGGCATAAAACTGGAAATAATGACCCGTGAGCTGGTACAGCAAATTCTCTGTTAAAAGAACAACCTTAATCGTCGGAAGGGAGCTGAACTCATTATTGGTGAACCTGCAGACGGACATCAATACATCTGCGAAGATGGTACGACGAGTAGGAGTACGTCAGAACGGCTATCTCTGCTTCTAGATTAGCTTAAGTCAGTCCTGGTGGAAAAAAAGAGCAAACCTATGCCAAACCCTGTTTAGGTGCACCGTTATAACTTATACTTATCTCGAGAATGTAGTGAGAAACTCACCGAAATGAGCGAGTACGAATAGTATCTATTATGGTCATATGACTGGATGTCATGTTGTCATCACAAGCGAATACACTCACGATTGGGGCGGTCACCAACCACTTCACTTGAGGGCGACAAACTGAATGTCTATCAACAGGGTCCTCAAACATGGCTTGGAAGGGGCTTACGGTAATATATTTTATATGCGAAGAAGCTAGAAGTGATTGGGTTATGAGGGTCAGCCCACAAAAAATAGTCACTTGCAGTTGAGCTGCAACGATCATAAGCAACTGCGGTACAGTCAATCCTGTCGTGAAATGATTCTTGAGACAAAAGGGACGCACATTCATCACAAGCGATGCCTGAGCACGGAATACATTGTATATCAGTACCTTGTAAGTTGTAGTATTTACAGCGGGCATACCGGGAACGACCTGCCATTTCTCATCAGTGGAAAGAAGCCTCAAAATGGAAGGTACGAGAACCAGACAATGTACTCCAAACCCGTCGGAACATCATAGTTTGTAATCTGCCGAGATTGAACACAACAGTTAAAAGGAGCGGTCACGTTGGCCTCACCAAGTAGTAATACAGAGCATGACATACTATCCAATCTTTAGCTGCGTATTGACTTGGAGGTGACAAAGACTTACTGAGCGAGGTATGCAGGGTGTCAAGGATCCTACGTTCATGTGAGCAGATTTGATGAGCATCCCAAGCTGGCCTAACCCACCACATAGCGACGACCAGGAACTTCGTGGTCGAGGCATCCTCAGAGTAGTGCATGAAATACATGTACGTCTATATAACCGGTAAGCAGGGCAGCAGCCTGAACATTCCAGTTTAAACACCCCTGCAGAGTTGTTACGCCATACAACCTTAACATTGAATAAGGACATCAGAGGAGACGTTCTGACTCTGAGAGCAAGCAAAGTAATACGTACATGGCAGACAACAAACCTTCAAAGAGGATAGAACCTATTGTGAGCAAATGAGTGGACAAGACCACGCTCGGTCATGAAATGTCTTCACCAAACCCGCCCGGGATGCCCATTTTGTTTGGGTAGCCAGAATAAGGAGAGCCTGTTAACGGGCTTGCTACCAGGTGTGGATGGAAAAAGCGATCGAGGGTAGTCACTGAGGGCGTTTTGCTCCGATTGAGGAGGAACCCAGCCCTGTGCTCAAAGGGCAAAAATTGGGTTGGTATGATATATGCAACAGCATTTCTTCGTGGGCATGATGGAAGTAGCCCTCATAATCTTCGCATCGGGATCCCAGCTGGTTGCCTATCATCTTCACCGCCTTTGTACTTCCACTGCTGGTACGTGACGCGACCTTGGATCCTAGTTATCTCATATTGCTCGGGTCAGCTGCATCTCTCATGTTACGATTGTCTCTTTTCTAGTAGACTTTGGCTTACTCATTTGGTCGTTCTGCAGTAGTGTTGAGCTCCGGAAAGCAAGGTTGTCGCCGCTGCTGGCAGTGATTGATGAGACGTGAAATTGAAATTACCGGCAGTAAACATCAGCACCACCGTGCCCGCTGATGTGGTGATGGGTTGCACCTACTAGAATAACGGCAGCCACCGCAAATTTCCTGCACTCTGCTTGAAACCGGTTGGCAATCTCGAAACCCCAACAGCAATATTGATCGTAACGTGCGTTGGCTACGTACAGTGGAGTCGTGTACGTCCTCCACGTAATCGATTTACCCAAGTCCTTGAGCGGTTGTGCACTTTCGGACAATAATGGCGCTCAGAGTGCTTAAGCGACGGGCTATGGTGCAGCTATGGTCTGCACAGAAATTTTAAGGTTTACATTTGGCATGCCTGCCATGAGTCCGGCATGGCTGCCGGGCCTCTGCGGACCTTGAAACATGTCTGTCCGTCGTTTGCCATCTCTAAGACGGTCTGCACGCCTTGCAAGAAGGCAATCGATTAGAGGCTCGCTCATGGCCTCGGGAAGCACAACGCCCTGTGGTCCGGCTTTAAGAAGCTCACCTTGGCAAGCCACTAGGTCAAGGGGGAATAGGGGTAGGGGATCGAGGGGGATCGCAGATGCAGCAGCAAACCCCACTGAAGGATCTTCCAGAGGTATGGGTACCAGGGGTTCTAACCGGGCAGCTACGCGGGGGGGGAGGGGGAACAGTCCAGCATCAGGCGAAAATGTTCCTGTTAGGCTTCCACCAATTCAGTGGGACGCTACTCGCACAGAGCTACTCGTCAGCTGGCTACTCAACCATGCCGCCGATCGCCACATCCTCTTCCATGATAAGAACACTGGGGGACCCTCAAGCGCCCCACCAGCAGCCCCTGGTGACAAGCCATCCGGCCGCAACAAAAAGGAGGTACGACTCGCTATTGCAAGTCACATCTTCGCAGGTGATCCCGTTTATGGGGGGCAATGGGCTGTCAACTCGGACAAGTTCCAACTGTCCGTCATGAATCGTCTCGTAAGGTAAGTGATCAGTAGTTCTACATACTCTACTGTAATACTGACCCTGCGAAGTTTGAAAGACAAGTACCGCGAACATGTAAAGAGCCTCAATCAGACGGGTGCGGGTGTAGCACCTGGCACAACTAGTAACCTTCGTGGTAAGTGTTCTGAAGCGTGGTGGTTTTACAAATACTCAAGGTCCTTGCAGAAACAATCATAAGCACGTTCCCCCACTTCGAAGATCTCGACTCAATTTGGAGGGGAAATCCCTCCTTCGACGCCCGGCCATTTACATCCGATCAACGAACGAACCGGTCTGAAGATATGCTCTCACTTGTGCGAGGGGGTGCAACATGCCCCGGCGACGACCTTTTCACGACGAACAGCGGTGATCCAGCAGTGCTGCAGGAAAGCGCTGCTACCGGCGATCAGGGTGTCAGCAGCACTCCTTGGGGTGACTATGACTATGGTGGGACAGGTGAGGATGATGGGCAGGAGGGTGAGCATGCAGGGGACTACGACTTTCAAGATGACGCTGGGGGGACGTTCTACAGGAGGGATGATGACGCTGGGGGAATCCCCTATAGGAGGGACGATGATATCGGGGGGGCTTATAGGAGAGACGATGACATCGGGGGGACTTTTGGCGATGACATTGAGATGGATGAAAGCACTGGGAATGACGCAGGGTATTCCGCAGGTGTTCAAACATGGGTGCGTACTATCTGCCAAAAAATCAACTGCCCATCTCACAGCTACCCTTTAGCGAGAGACTGTTTCGTCTGGTATGCAGATCAGATCCACCCCCCAGACCAAGCGCTGCACCAAGTCTTGGGATTCGCGTGACACGTCTAAATTCACAGAGACATCGTATCGTTGGGGAACTCCCGCACCGACGTCTGGCGGTGCTCCGTCTTCCTCGTCCCACCCTCGACACTGCTTCGCATCTCCTTACTCACGCTCTTCAGAACCAAGTCTTACAAGGGGTCGCAAACCGGCAGTAGGACGTGCCAAGACTGATATACCAGCACATTTAGAGAATCTTAGGCGCGAGGCCGAATTGCTCAGAGGGGAACGAGCATCCAACAGTTCCACCAAGTACGAGTACGCTATCCATTCAAAGGAACTTGTTTTTCGTCGGGAGGAGGCCATTCACCAGCGACATGAAGCCGAGCTAAATCACAGGCGCCAGAAGGAGTCCAAACAACTCGACATCGAGCTTACGACTGCACAGACGCAACTGTTCGAGAAGCAGGCTGAAGCTCTTCGACTGCAAATCATGTTGGCTGAATTAGAGGCGAAGAAGCGCAGTGGTAGTGCAAGTGGCGGCGCTGGTGTGTCTGATCACGAAGCTTTGTAGGTTCTACATACAAATATCTTGCCATGTCGACAATCTCATGTACAACCTGCTTGTTGTACCTGTAAAACGCTACTGAATTTTTTGTGTCCGTAATCTACTACGTGAGGGTTCTTCAGCGTGACCGGACTGTGAGTAGATCCTGCATTAACGCTGTGCGGCGGCATTGTCTGGGCGAGCCTTCAACCTCACTCACGACGACATCCTCGTGCTGCCTCTCGAACTCCAGGCCCTCACGCAAAGCCCAGCCCATTGTCGATCCTTCGTCCCGGTTTCCTCCCTCAAAATGCACGATCATGTTGTGCAAGATCAAACAACACTCCACCCAGTAAATCGCGACATATAAGTCTTGCTTGCTCCGGATCTGCAAGCGCAGCTCTCGCAACGACTGGAACCGACCCTTTAGGGCTGCAAACGCATGTTCTACCCGGACTCGAACCTTGAAGTAAGTGCACGGTCAATAAACCTCGTTCTTCGTCAAGCACAGGCGACATACTTTGGATAGGTAGCGGTTGTAAATGCTCTGCGGTCGTGATAGGCTCCCCCCCCTCGGTCTCTTGAAAGGCGACAAACACCACGGTTCCAATGGATACGCACTATCCGCCCAAACCCAGTGTTCAGCCGGTAGGATTTCCTCGTGTTCACGTGCAAGCCGAGTAGCCTGAAACGCGTATGCATCATGAACGCTGCCCGGATGGCCGAGCCCGTAGTCGACGATTTGGAGGTTGTGAGGCATCACGACGAGCTGCATCTACAGGTAAGTCACCTATTGGATCAACCTGTCATCCACCGACCTGACAGTTTAGTGAATAATTGCATTTTCTGTCGTAGAACGTCTCCCCATACAGACTCGGTTTTGCCATCAGCTTCACAGCTGATCCATCGGCCGCAAAGACGCCATTCCGCCACGCCGCACACGTTCGCACTCCAACAAATTCCCTCGCATTGTCAAGCTCACTATCATTAGCCCCCGGGAAGAATATAAAGTCGTCGTGCAGATCGAGCAGCGCGATCATAACACGATTAGTGCAGTTAATAACCGAGCCAACGCTGACCCCGGCCCACTGCCTCACGTCCTCCGGCGAGATCGCATTGCCATAATGTCCCGCGCGGTTCAAGAAAATTGCCAGTTGCAATGCAACTGGCAACTGACGGTTAGGTGAGTTATTTTGGAAGATCGGATTGCCACTGATACAATCCAAAATGAAGTCGAACGTGTCCGGATTGACACGCAGCTTTTTGCGAAACAAATCCGGCCGGTGGTCAGCAAATGCAGGTAACAGTTGTATTTGGGGGGCACGCATCAGAGGTACAGCGGGCCGGAACAGCACTCGTGCGGTACAGGCTTCGTCACGAAGCACCGCGATGGCACCGAGGAGGCGTTCGAAGTGCGCGTCCCTTTCAACAAGGGACGAATCAGATTCGGGCGCATCATCAGAATCGGACGGGCGTAGCGACAGGGGGCTTGGTGGCGTAAGTACTATGGGACTCTCGATCTCCGAAGCTAACGGAGAGTCTTCTTCGTCAGACCCTAATGCGTTCTCGATTCGAGCGACGGAAATATCTACAGCGATCTCGTCGAGTTCAAGCAAGAGTTGTTCTCTCTTCGACTGGCGTGGCATAATGGAATGCAGAGAGATGAGATTAGAAGAGGAATCATATGAATTCAAATGATATATACAGCGTATCTACAGCTTTTTGTATTTCGGTATGTGCTACACAAGTCCTCTTTTAGAGCTACGGGAACCACTGTCGCAATACTCCGGCGGAGTTCCAATGCCTGAGCAGTACCGGCAAAGTTATAGCTAAGAATCAACAACATCATAGTCTACCATAGCCCGTCGCTTAAGCACTCTGAGCGCCATTAATGATGGCGCCAAATTGTATCTACGGGACAGCTAAGCTACCTCCACGGTCGAAACTAAAGTACGTATAAAAAGGCCAAAGGCCACCTCCCCAGCCTCTCGCTAGTACGCCTATGGTATTTTTCATTCGGTCGGAAAATCAAAACACCATTTTGCATCTTGGATCAGGTCTTGTCACGTAAGTTGTATCGTCGACATTGGCTGTGTTTTCTTGCATACGGTAATGGGCCATAGCAGGGGACCAAGAAAAAGTAACTCGATAGTTCATTAAACTAGGTGGTTTGGAAGGACCCAGGAAAGCATACGCGAATCTTGTGCAAAAAGCATCCAGGAGTCTCGGTAGACCTCCTTCATTGTTCCTGGACTCACCCGTACGTTGTTCTGTCAGTTGCATGGAGATAACAGCTGCATAGTGCGTGTGGTCGGTGAGTACTATGCAGGCTAACTAACAAATGGAGCGGTAGTGCCGAATAGGGTCTTCAAAGCCTCTCATCTGTGTAGGGGCCGGGCCCACCACAAAGAAAATGAGTTAGGCTATGCCTGTGCCCGTCTTGGTGGTCCTAATTATACCATGGTCAGGCTGCCGTTACCGAGTGGGGGGAGAGTCCGAGCACCCGACTTATCACCAAGGAAAAGGGTCATGCGCAAATTCAAGCACCAGTATCCAGGTTAACAAAGGTGATCTGTGAATCTCTAGTACGCGTTACGACGATCGTCGAGGCGAGCAGCGCGAACCGTACAATCACGCGGATAACACTAGGAGGTTAAAGACAACCACACCTCCCGCGTCAACAAATCCATCCTAGGTGCGAGGATTCTAAGATATCGTTCCACTGCGCTCTCATCTTCGATACGAGAGCCACTAATATCGAATCTCTCGAGAGACAGAGACTCCATTTCTGGCTCCTGCTCAGGTATAATCCTCGCGTCGATCTGCATGAGAAGCAACAGGAGCAGTGGGCAGCCCCGCAAGAGCTCACGTATACCTCCCAGTGTTACATGCGCCTTGTTCCGTTGGAATCCACGAAGGTGGAGCACCTCGATATCCGGCCACGCACGTGTGATCTGCGAAATGAAGGCATCATCGATATCCAATGTACCGAAAGAACTGAATTTGAGAACGCGCAAGCGGTGGCACACGAAGAGGGGCGCCAGTATCGATCGCGAGAGGTCGAAGGAAGGATCGGTGATGATTGGATAGGGACATTTTACCGCGAGTGTATGAAAATCCGGAAAACGTTCGTGGATACGCTCGATTTCCCGGAATAGCGCGTAGATGTCACTCTGGGTAGCGGGCGAGCGATGGTAAATCTCGATGGAACCAAGTTCTGACGAAGCGATAGCAGAAAGTAAGCTGGAGCATTGATTCAGTGAACCGACCATGATGTCCAAACGTTGAAGCGAGGGAAGTACCGGTTGTGTGGACGGATGCATGTCGATATTGAAATCATCCGGTAAGGTAATGGTCAAGTCGCGCAGATACGGCAAATGGATCAGCTCGCCCACGCTACTAGGCAAGACCTCCAGATTGAAAGAGAGGTCGAGGCTGCGAAGGTAAGGAAAGCCCCTGAAGTCTATTACCAAGGGAACAGGTGTCCACCATTCAGGGAGACTAGAGTCGCACGGGGCATAGATTGTCAATGCCTGGAGTGACGGCGCACAAGCTGGCACAGATTGAAAACCTGAGTGGCTGAATAGGTAACACAAAGGTATAATGAAACTCAGAGAAACAAGCTGAGGTAAACGGATGGGTTTGAGGAGCTGAATTGGATTAAGTGGTGGGCGTCCACTTAAGACTTCGATGTTCAGGGTACGAAGGGACGGAAATAGCTCCTGAAATAGACTCGGTGAGAAGATGGTGTCCAAGGCACTTTTAGGGACCATGGGTAATTTTGGCATAGAACAATCAGCAAAAGCTCTGATTCGGCGTGAATATTTTTTCAGTCCAACCCAGTCCTCATGCGAAGGTTCCTGCAAGAGAGACTGTGGCAAGCGTCAATCATCTATCACCACAGGGACAGATAACGCACCAAGGTCGTGCCGCTGAGTTCTACTTCCCAGAGATCATTAGGCAGGCACATGATAAGCGGGCTCATGGAAGATTGCGTTCTCCAGAGAACATCAAGCGCTGGGTCCATGAATGCCTTGCAAGTCCTTGCGAATCTTGCTACGTCCTTTCGGGGAATACTAAGAGCCTCATAGCGAGTGACGAAATCCTCGTGGGCTAAGAATTCGATGATAAGACGAAGAATTTCGGTGATTCGAAGGCAACGATGCATGAAGCGCCACTGTAATTCTGAGGGTAATGGCGAAACGAGACTAGTGTTCCGATAGCTTACATATGCCACAGGGCCCGTAAGTACCCCACACATTGGTACAGCGGCAATCGCGAACCCTCTTACACGCAGAAGTCGTTTTCCGGGCTTACAAGTTTGGACTACGTTTGGGTACACTTGTTGACACGCTGTGGTTATGTACTCTGTTTCCCTCCATTCTCCGACACCGGTGATGGTAGTGGAAACTAGTAGCAAGCTGACGCTAATCAAGGCCGGCCACCTTGAAATCTAATTGATCGCGCGAAGGTTGCCCCACTGTCCTTCATGAATCCGTAAAAGGTCTTGCATTATGGTCAGTCAAGTTTCGCCGTTTCCATCAAATGAAATGAAGTGACAGGGACAGTGATTGTCGCTAAACGGACTCAACCCTTGTATGAAACTCCATGAACTACCTCCACTGTGAGGACATTCACACGCCATTGTGGGATAAGCAGCAGTGAATTTTTCCGTAACACCGTTGGGCCCTACGGGAGTATCGAGTACGCGCGCGACATAGATGTGAGGTTCCAGGGCGGGGGCCGAAAATTATAAGTACTTGAATCTGAGGACGAACGAATGTTCCTAGGGGTGTTAGAGTCCAGATATTCATACCCACCCATTTTGCATTCTCGCCCGTCTAATACGAGTGCATGGACTACAGCAATCCAATCATCAGCGAACATGTCCCTGCGATCGAGAGGTTACGAAGGACTAGAATACTGCCGCTCTTCACGGGTCCTGTGATGAGGGACGCTGGGAGATGCGCCAATTGAATTAGCCACCCCCGTTGCTCGTTTGTCAACATGGAGCCAGCAGCCGCAAGACGTTGCCTCGTTTGAAAGCGGTAGGAATGGCGAGGGGGGGAGAGGGGGATGGAAGACCGACGTGGATTGCGAGGTGGTACGACTGTCGCATACCGTTGCTGTCGCCATGTTGCAGACTTGAACGGGTGGCAGCAGTGAGTGGGGGGTGGAAGTTGTTTAAGGAAACTGCGAGCTATTTCAAATCATGGAGGCGTAAGTCGGATCAATCCACAGTGGCGTGCTCGAGCGTTGCCACTGTGTAGCACGCGACCTGCCGAGCCCTTGGGCGGCTCTGAACTCTTCCCCCACCTCGCTCAGGAGGGCAGTTTCCAGGGCCAAACCCGAGAAATGGGTGAAGGAATTTCCCTCGTCCAGTTACCAATTCCAGACGTAGTCCTCCATGTGTTACGATGACGGGCGCGGGATCCTGCGAAGTGGGAAAAGACGGAAGAGCTTGTTTGTCGTCGTTGAAAGACGGCACAGGGTGGAGAGTGGAGACGGGGAACATCGTAGACTGGAACTTTCCGACCATTTCAATGAGCCCAGTACTTTTCAAAATTTTAGGCGGGTGTGGCATGTTTGTAGACGGGAAATTTCCCACTTCACGGGGTCTTCAACCACTGGCCATAAAAAATGCGAATGACTGCCACAGAACATCTGGTGAATATCCCCTCCAAACGCGGGGGGACCGGGGGGAAAAAGAGAACAGAAGGGTTGGTCGTTCCGTCGCCCTCAAATGGGATGTTTGTCTGTAAATTATTAGGTCCGCCAACCCAGGCCCATGTCAATGTCAAATTGCGGAGTTCGAGTGGGGGGTCAGCAGACCGACACCACGTTTCCAGCCAAACCCCGCAATATCTTGGATACACTGGCGCTTCTTGCAATGACTGCCCCTGCTTGGGCCTTCGTTCGTTGAATTCTTGAAGCACAACGAAAGGTATGACCTACGGACTCCCGGGGAAGACTTTGATGCACACATCAAATCTTCGGCTGAAGACAGACGCTGCCAGTCGACTGCCTTACCCCCGATAGCGCACATTAGTATCCCTACCATCGGGAGGAGGGATACCATAATTCTGTCCAGCTCCGGTTGGACTTGGGCCGTCCCTCATGGCGGGTACCCACATTGGGTAATTTTGCTAAAGGCAGCGCTGATGACTGATCCAATTTGGAGGTCACTTGCCCGTGCACGACAACGCGCGCTGGTAACTTCTGTCCTTGATCCTTCTAAAGAACGGGCGCGACAACTGGTCATGGGTAGTAGCCTCTGCGGAACCCCACAGATGCAGCATTACCACAGAGTGCCATAAGCCACTCGAACACCACACTTCATTCATGCGGATGCATGGTTGGAAGAGGGTATTGGTGCAGCCTCGTAACCTCGTTTGAGGGAAGGATTTCTTGCCAGCCGTCTCCCCTGAAAATCATCTTGCGGGCAGTTTCTTCGCGGGTCCTACTACATCAAATGGGTTGGAAGACGATAACCATTGCAGCATTTGAGCACACACGTTAAATTACATGCCAAGTCTCATGATGGGGTGAGTACTTGCCCGAATGTAGCGTGATGTGACATGCCCCTGTTCCCGCATGTCACGTCACGTAACCCATGGGATGAAGCACTGATATCGCAATAGCAACAGGTTAAGGAAGTACCCGGATGGCGTATGGCATGTATGTGGATGAGCGCTGTACGCAGGAAGAGTGTCTAGCGATGGTTTTTCGTTTTGCCGTCGGGATTTGGCCTGGGCAGAGGATCCTTTGAGGTGTAATCCCACTCCGACGCTATAACTGATGCCAGGAAGTGAACTGCCGTGCCATGAACTGTCTGCTAGGTTATAGATCGGAGCAGTCGATCATTGGAAACCTACGAACATAAAGCTTGGATGGTTCATTCTGCAAGGTCGTTCCGGAAGGACAATCAAGTGATCGACTGTGGTCGTGGAACTTAGGCGTTGCACGTTTCTGGCGACGAGTCGGCTGATTTCTTGGGGCCCAATCCTTGCATTGGGTTTAGACGTGGCCGATGATTTTTTGGATGAACAAATTGCTACCATGGAGGCAGACCGTTCGTGAACACAATGCATGGGACAAGCGTCCGCCGTCAGACCGAATAAGCGCTGGTGCTAGGCCGCAGTCCCTGGCGGAGTCTCGCATGTGGACAACTCAATACTCTATGCACGCCTCGCCGCCGCCTCGCTGCCTTCATTTTTTTTTCTTTTCTATTGCGTATTCCAGCCCCGTTTGGCGAGTTAAAATTTAGGCTGCGTGTGCTGTTCATGGCCGTCTTGTGGTATCTCTTTTTCTTCTCGTTTTTCCAACCTATAATCTCTGCACTTCATGCCAGCGGATTCAAGAAAACTGTCCAACGACCGGTCCTCGTACTTTTTCAGGTTCCATCCGTATGAGAGGGTCGGGGCTTCTGCTCGGGAGAGAGCGATGGTAGGTGCTGATTGTAGTACACAGCTCGTTTCTTGCGAGTGCTGATGGTGACTAGGCCATGCAGTACACCGACGACGACAGCCTTGTATCTGACGGGCAAGGCTTTGTGCCGTCGCGCCAAACTGTCGTCCCTGGCTACGTGAGGTCTTCACGACATTCACGGATGTCTGTGCTGATCGTCTCGGCTCCTGATCCCCCCTAATATCATTCCTCAGAACCTGGACGGTGCTGTCAACGTCACCATACACTCTGTCAATAATTTCCGGCAAAAGCTGAGCATGATGGCAAGTGCAGTTACTTTCACCACTGAAAGAACGAAATTCATCATATATTGCCTAGGACTTAGCTTTGGCGATGCACCGTAAGCTGCCTTCTACTCGTTCACCGTGAGTACGAAGGGTTAGTGAACCTAGACATAACAACGTAGATGAAACACCTTCTGTCTGTACATATCCTAGTGGCATTCATCCCATACCTACGCTTCCCTCGTCTGATCCTAATGTACAGAAGTATAGAATTTACGAGTTAATATGCCTATCGTCGGAAGTCTGACCCGGTGTAACGCCTATCCCATGCAGGGGAGATGTATAGTATGGGCGAAAAGTTGAGCTTGTAGCGATTGACTTGGACTTGGAAATACACTAGGAATTGTGAAAGGTAATGAAGTTATTGACTAACGCGAGCAATAATGGCGCTCAGAGTGCTTAAGCGACGGGCTATGGTAGACTATGATGTTGTTGATTCTTAGCTATAACTTTGCCGGTACTGCTCAGGCATTGGAACTCCGCCGGAGTATTGCGACAGTGGTTCCCGTAGCTCTAAAAGAGGACTTGTGTAGCACATACCGAAATACAAAAAGCTGTAGATACGCTGTATATATCATTTGAATTCATATGATTCCTCTTCTAATCTCATCTCTCTGCATTCCATTATGCCACGCCAGTCGAAGAGAGAACAACTCTTGCTTGAACTCGACGAGATCGCTGTAGATATTTCCGTCGCTCGAATCGAGAACGCATTAGGGTCTGACGAAGAAGACTCTCCGTTAGCTTCGGAGATCGAGAGTCCCATAGTACTTACGCCACCAAGCCCCCTGTCGCTACGCCCGTCCGATTCTGATGATGCGCCCGAATCTGATTCGTCCCTTGTTGAAAGGGACGCACACTTCGAACGCCTCCTCGGTGCCATCGCGGTGCTTCGTGACGAAGCCTGTACCGCACGAGTGCTGTTCCGGCCCGCTGTACCTCTGATGCGTGCCCCCCAAATACAACTGTTACCTGCATTTGCTGACCACCGGCCGGATTTGTTTCGCAAAAAGCTGCGTGTCAATCCGGACACGTTCGACTTCATTTTGGATTGTATCAGTGGCAATCCGATCTTCCAAAATAACTCACCTAACCGTCAGTTGCCAGTTGCATTGCAACTGGCAATTTTCTTGAACCGCGCGGGACATTATGGCAATGCGATCTCGCCGGAGGACGTGAGGCAGTGGGCCGGGGTCAGCGTTGGCTCGGTTATTAACTGCACTAATCGTGTTATGATCGCGCTGCTCGATCTGCACGACGACTTTATATTCTTCCCAGGGGCTAATGATAGTGAGCTTGACAATGCGAGGGAATTTGTTGGAGTGCGAACGTGTGCGGCGTGGCGGAATGGCGTCTTTGCGGCCGATGGATCAGCTGTGAAGCTGATGGCAAAACCGAGTCTGTATGGGGAGACGTTCTACGACAGAAAATGCAATTATTCACTAAACTGTCAGGTCGGTGGATGACAGGTTGATCCAATAGGTGACTTACCTGTAGATGCAGCTCGTCGTGATGCCTCACAACCTCCAAATCGTCGACTACGGGCTCGGCCATCCGGGCAGCGTTCATGATGCATACGCGTTTCAGGCTACTCGGCTTGCACGTGAACACGAGGAAATCCTACCGGCTGAACACTGGGTTTGGGCGGATAGTGCGTATCCATTGGAACCGTGGTGTTTGTCGCCTTTCAAGAGACCGAGGGGGGGGAGCCTATCACGACCGCAGAGCATTTACAACCGCTACCTATCCAAAGTATGTCGCCTGTGCTTGACGAAGAACGAGGTTTATTGACCGTGCACTTACTTCAAGGTTCGAGTCCGGGTAGAACATGCGTTTGCAGCCCTAAAGGGTCGGTTCCAGTCGTTGCGAGAGCTTCGCTTGCAGATCCGGAGCAAGCAAGACTTATATGTCGCGATTTACTGGGTGGAGTGTTGTTTGATCTTGCACAACATGATCGTGCATTTTGAGGGAGGAAACCGGGACGAAGGATCGACAATGGGCTGGGCTTTGCATGAGGGCCTGGAGTTCGAGAGGCAGCACGAGGATGTCGTCGTGAGTGAGGTTGAAGGCTCGCCCGGACAACGCCGCCGCACAGCGTTAATGCAGGATCTACTCACAGTCCGGTCACGCTGAAGAACCCTCACGTAGTAGATTACAGACAAAAAAAATTCAGTAGCGTTTTACAGGTACAACAAGCAGGTTGTACATGAGATTGTCGACATGGCAAGATATTTGTATGTAGAACCTACAAAGCTTCGTGATCAGACACACCAGCGCCGCCACTTGCACTACCACTGCGCTTCTTCGCCTCTAATTCAGCCAACATGATTTGCAGTCGAAGAGCTTCAGCCTGCTTCTCGAACAGTTGCGTCTGTGCAGTCGTAAGCTCGATGTCGAGTTGTTTGGACTCCTTCTGGCGCCTGTGATTTAGCTCGGCTTCATGTCGCTGGTGAATGGCCTCCTCCCGACGAAAAACAAGTTCCTTTGAATGGATAGCGTACTCGTACTTGGTGGAACTGTTGGATGCTCGTTCCCCTCTGAGCAATTCGGCCTCGCGCCTAAGATTCTCTAAATGTGCTGGTATATCAGTCTTGGCACGTCCTACTGCCGGTTTGCGACCCCTTGTAAGACTTGGTTCTGAAGAGCGTGAGTAAGGAGATGCGAAGCAGTGTCGAGGGTGGGACGAGGAAGACGGAGCACCGCCAGACGTCGGTGCGGGAGTTCCCCAACGATACGATGTCTCTGTGAATTTAGACGTGTCACGCGAATCCCAAGACTTGGTGCGGCGCTTGGTCTGGGGGGTGGATCTGATCTGCATACCAGACGAAACAGTCTCTCGCTAAAGGGTAGCTGTGAGATGGGCAGTTGATTTTTTGGCAGATAGTACGCACCCATGTTTGAACACCTGCGGAATACCCTGCGTCATTCCCAGTGCTTTCATCCATCTCAATGTCATCGCCAAAAGTCCCCCCGATGTCATCGTCTCTCCTATAAGCCCCCCCGATATCATCGTCCCTCCTATAGGGGATTCCCCCAGCGTCATCATCCCTCCTGTAGAACGTCCCCCCAGCGTCATCTTGAAAGTCGTAGTCCCCTGCATGCTCACCCTCCTGCCCATCATCCTCACCTGTCCCACCATAGTCATAGTCACCCCAAGGAGTGCTGCTGACACCCTGATCGCCGGTAGCAGCGCTTTCCTGCAGCACTGCTGGATCACCGCTGTTCGTCGTGAAAAGGTCGTCGCCGGTGAAGAGTCTGAAAGTAGGGTAGCCCAGAATCTAGGGCACAGACAAGGAATATGCGAGTATGTAGTTTCGTCCCAAAGGGGCTCCTCGAAACCTAGCACAGAAGGTTAAAAGTATACCTCTCGAGTCTCAACAGTAGTAGAGTAGAGAATAGAACACTTCGAGACTTCGAATCCGGCCTACTGCACAGCTCAACGATGGTGGTTGAATTGTTTTTCCATCGTGTTCTACATGCGTCTTATGCACGGCGCGGGCTTAGTCAGCGCCCGGCATCTCCCGCCACTTCCCCTCTCGCACCTAAGTCCCTCTCGACTCCTCGACTCCTCGAGACTCCCCTCGAACCCTCTAAACCTCCCATCTCCGCTCTCGAACACCTTCCTATGACCCGTCGAACCCCTCCCGAACCTTTCCTACAGCTCTTCGAACCCTCGACTACTCTCTCGAAACTTCCCCTCGCCCTCGAACCCTCAATATACCTTATTTCTCGTAGTCGGGGCTTCGCCGCGCCTACATCCGATGGGGGTTTTAGATTACGACCGTCCTCGGTCGTCGTATCACGTTCCGCTTGGTCGAAGGTTCGCTCGAAGCTGGCACGAAGTTTCGAAGGTGGCTTCGAAGGTCTCGTAACGTGTTCGTAGCCCTGGGACAGGCTTCGTTACCCTTCGTTTCAGCTTGGACCACCGTGTAGGGATGTCGACTCGAGCCCGAGAGCCCCGTAGAGCCGTCGGGTCAACCTTCGAGGCTCGGGTGTTGCTTTCGAAGCTTCGAAGCGCCTCAGGTACCTATGGAAACTAGTCAGACTCTTAGATACACGCAAGAGGGAAAGAAAAGAATTGTTTCTAGTGTCTTCGTGAGTCGAATAGAACTTCTATTGTCGTTATCGAGCGCCATCCTCTCGTGCGTTTGGACCTGCGGGCAATCACTTCCAGATATAGCGTGATCGTTGATTTGTTTCACAGCCACATCTGTTCCCGCAAGACTGCACTCGACTCGTTCTCCCCCCCCACTCTTCCCTCTCTCTCCCACTCTCTCCCGTGCACGATGGCCGCCCCCAACGAGATCCCCCAGCCCCAGCCCCCGTCGTCGCCCGTAGCCGACCCCGACCGCGCCCGCGCTCTCCTCAGAGAGCTGTCAGCATCGATGGGGGTCGCCCCGGACAGCGAAGAAGGGCTGGCCGCCCTCCAGGTACGTTTTTCGTCCCCTCTCCTTTCCTTTCGTCTACTAACCACGCCTTTCTTTTCTCTTTTCTTGCAGGCCTTCATCCGTTCGTCGAGCACGTCCGCTCGCTCGACAACTCCCCCACCCCTTCAAGCTCCTACCTCCCCCGCTGTCACCCCGCCCGACGCGCCCGTGGAGGACGCCGCACCCGGTACCACCGAGCGCCTACCCACTGAAAGCGCTACCGACCCCTTCGCACCCCGGGACGTCCTGATGGGTGAGGCGCCGACCTCCCCTGCTGACGACTCAACTTCCCGCGGTCCCCCTCCTTCACAAACCCCTTCCCGCCTCTCATCGACCTCCACTCTCACCCCGTCGACTTCCCCCGTTCGCGCCCCTGCTACCCACGAGACCACCCTCGAACACGATGAGAGGGTCGAACCTCGGGCTCCCGGCACTCCCCCCGTTTCGACTCCTGCCCGCTCGATCCCAGCCGACTCTCCTCTCGTTTCCCGCGCTCAACTGACCGATCCCCGATCTGGAGCGCGCCCCGACGCTGAAATGGAGTGGCGCATGTATGGGCCGAACTGCCGTCTCGAGCTCGTCTCTCGCGAATCGAAGGACGACGGATGCCCGGTCTACCCACCCGTCCCCTGTTCCACCTGTACCGAGGGCAAGGCCGTTTGTACCGGGGTGAATGGCATCAAGTGCGCTCGATGCAAAGGGCGGCACTCGGTGTGCTCCCTCTACGTAAGTCCCTCTCTCGTCTCTCTTCGGTTTACTTACCCCGCTTACCATCTGCCCTTTACCAGCAAGACACGTTCGAAGGGCGAGCCCGCTCCAGGGCGCTCATCAAGGGCCGTAAGTTCGTCGAGAGCCAGCTCGAAGCCGGACCCTCGACTAAACCCGAGTCTGCGTCCACGGTCGTCACTCGATCGAAGAAGAGGGTCCGTGTGGAATCCCCAACCCCTTCCAGTTCTCCCGCTTCGAACGACTCCCCCGCTCCCTCGAGCTGCCACTCTTGCGTCGCCGTCGCATCCGCTTTTCGAGACGTCGTCGTGGCAGCTGCCAACGACTTCGTTCGAAGTCTCGAGAATCAAGGTTCGTCGTCGAAGGGTCAGGGTAAGCGCCGCGCGTGAATAGAAAGTTCTTGCTATCATCGATGCCTCCTTATTACTTGCACGTCTGTCGCGCGAAGCTTCAACAGCTTCGCTTTTCTTGTATCTACAAAGTTTCGTCAGTGCAATCGATCTGGTCTCCTCGCGATGTTACGAAGTGTGAATATGAATCAGAATTTTTTTTTTTTTTTTTTTTTTTTTTTTTTTTTTTGATTTCATCGAAGGTCGGCGCCGTCTTCGAACGAAGATACGACACGCGTTTATATACGAAGGAAGCTCTAGACACCCTCACCTGGTTCGTCCCCTTCATCCTCATCTACGTAATTCTCTTCTCGACCCGCTAGATCGTCTATTGACTCGCGCTCGATCTCGAGCAGCTCTTCCTCGGTTCGACCTGTGAGTTCGAAGATCGATATCTCAACTCGTGACCTAGAGAAGTAAGGCAGTAAGCGAAAGGCTGCGTATCGAAGACGAGAAATAGAGCCGTCGAGCTCGGCGAGGAGGTATGCTCCTCCTCGAGTCTTCCTTAGCACGACCATCGGCCCTAAGTATCGAGGCTTGGTCTTCCGATCGAGCTCTTTCTCGATCCTCGTGTTCCGAACCAGCACAAGATCGCAAGGCTCGAACTCGTGCTGCCTTATCGAGCGCTTCACTCTAGCCTCGAACTCCTTTGCAGATCGACATCGAGCCGCATACACCTGATCTCGAACCTTCTCCAGATCTTCCTTTCTTCTTTCGAGCTGCCTACAACGGTGAGCGATCAACGACTCGGTCGAATACTTATCCTCATCCCAGTTCGTGAGGAAGGTCGCCTCGGCAAAGTCGAAGGGGAGCCGCGGCTCTACCCCGTGTACCATCTGGTACGGAGATAGCTTCGTGGACTTCGCTATCGTCACCCTTTCGGCCCAGAACACATAGGCCGCGTGGTTCGACCACTTCGACATGTCCCCTTGGCAAGTCTTGACTAGCGCCTCTCGAACGGTAAGATGCCGCCTCTCCACGATCCCGTTCGCCTGCGAATTATAAGGCGAGATCCGTATGTGGTTGATCTTGTAGGTCTTCGCCAAGAAGTCGAGAGCTTGCACGAAGGCTGATCCGTTGTCGGTCACGATCTCGCCTACCGCGCCCCACCGACACAGAATCTGCTCGAAGATAAATTTCCCGAGGGCTTTACCTGTCTCGGATCGCAGCATCTGCCACTCGGGGTACGAAGTAAGGGAACACCTAGCTTGGACAATATACTTGAACCCGCTCGACTTCGGTAGGTTCATCGAGTCCATGTACGCCTTGTAGAACAGCGGCTCGGGCATGGCCACGACCGGGGGAATATGCAGCTTGTCCATCCTTCGAATTTGACACTCGTGGCACGTCCGAACATACCAGTGTACGTCTGCGCTAATAGACGGCCACCAGAAACTGATCAAGAGTCTCATTTTAGTGGAGAACGCGCCTTTATGGCCCAGGCCGTCGTGCGCCTGCTTCAACAGCTCTAACCTCCTCTCGAAGGGCGGAACTCGTTGGTGTTTCCCCTTTGGATCTCGATGCCAGAGTTCGCCATCCTTGACAAAGAACCTGGTGGCGTATCGTATCAGAGACTCGAACTGCGGGTCGGTGAGCCCCGGGGGACGCTCGCTGGCCTCGAGCAGTCGCCGCACGAGCTCTAGCCTCTCGTCCTTTTCCTTCTCCCGTGGTGACCTAGGAATCTCGACGTCAGGCGCAGCATCTGTCCCCTCATCTTCCGAAGACTCCACCTGGACTGCCACGAACCCCCTCATCTTCTCACTCTCCTCCCCCCTCTCCTCAAACACATCCCCGTAGGTTGGTCGGCTCGAGCCCCACTGTCCGAAGTAAGACTCGGGCTTCCCCCCTCGTTGCGGGTTGAGCGCTTCGATTGCGAAGGCTCCTGCTTCGTCGATCCAGTCCTCGTAGTCGTCCTCCTCATCCGGATCTTCGTCGGCTCGGGGTCGCCTCGATAACCCGTCTGGGCCCTTGTGCCGTTCTGCGGGTACGTGGATCAGCTCGAATTCGAAGAGAAGAATACCCGCGATCCAGCGGTTGATCGACGCATTCGGCTGAAGGTCGGGATTGTTGATCATCCCCTTGATGTACTTCGCATCGACCTCGACTGCCAGGTCCTTGACTCCGAAGATATGGCTCCGAACGTCTCGCAAGGCTCGGAAGAGCCCGAAGAGCTCGAGCTTCGCCTGACTGTACCGACTTTCTCGCTCATTGAGAGCAATCGAGCCGTACCTCGAAGGATACCGCTTGCCATCTTCACCGATCTGCAACAGTAAGTACCCAACCGCGATATGAGACGTATCGACCGCTAATATCACCCTTCGACCCGACTTATAGTCGATGGGCCGAAGAGCCGGCGAATGCACGAGAGCGTTCTTCAAATCGTCCATAGCCTCCTCGTGTTCCTCGTCGAACCTGAAGAACGTCCCCTTCTTCGTTAGCTCGATTAGAGGCCTCGCCCTCTTCGCGAAGTCCTTGATGAAGATTCGGCAGTAACTGCACAGTCCGAGGAACCCACGAACTTCTGTAACGTTGGTGCAGTAAGGCCAGTCACGAATTTTCTGAACCTTTGACTCATCTGGAATTCGCCCTTCGAAGGACACCTTGTGCCCCACGACCACGATCGAAGGTGCCGCGACCACGAATTTCTTCGCGGAGACAGTGCCCCCGACATACTTGATGCGCTGAAGCACCCGATTGGTATTCTCGAGATGCTCCCAGATGAATCTTCGAATCCCCGGATTACCCTCGATGGTCTCGTAAGTGCCATCCTCCTTCGGGTAACGTGTCCTCGGTCCCTTGACAGGTATGTCGTCAATGAACGGCATGGTGACCTCAGGGGTCTCGTCCTGCAAGGTAAACGAGACATCCCCGTGAAAGACTTGCACCGCATTCGTGTACCCCATGGGCAGCTTCGTCAGCCGGAACGTCCCGATTGGCGTTTGGAACGTCGTGAGGTCGCGATAGTCCTCGTGAATGACGCGATGGTCGTACCCCACCATCAGATCGTACATGCCAAATACTGCGTGGCCGGCGAAGGCTTCCGCGATACTATCGACGTGCGGGGGTACTGCTGAGTCCTGGATCGAGACCGCGTTCAACGGTTGGAGGTCGTGAACGAGACGTAGCGATTTCCCATCCTTCTTCACCACACAGAACCATCTCGATCTATACGAGGACGTCGAAGGTTCGTAGACTCCAGCCGCGATCTTCTCCTTAATGATCTCCACGACATCCGAGTAGATTGCCGGTGGTATCGGAATATTTCTATACACCCACGGCTTGTGGGGTATGGTCGGGATCTTGAGGGGAGGGAAGATGTCTTCTCTAAACGTCCCTCGCTCACTCGCGTCCCAAGCGAAAGCCGTCTCGTGAGCTCGAACGAGCCACTTGACGAGCTTCAGCTCCTCGGGCCAAAGAAATCCTCCTGGGTCCCAGTCGAACTTCTCCCCCCTTTCCTTCGTCAACCTCGTTCCCGGCTCCCACTCGGGGGGATGGACTGGTAACTTCGGTAAGTCGGCCAACGGATCTCCTACCATCCTCCTCTCCACTCTAAACTCTGCAGGGGTATCGGTCGCCACGGGGCGAACCTTCTTCGCTACCGGCTTATACTTGAAAGCTCGGATCACGGGACATTCGTCCTGCGAGGTATCAGTCAGCGATTGGACCACATACGAACTCAAAAATAAACCCGAGGACACGGCGTCCTCCTCTCGAATCACGAATGGGGTGCACGCGCCCCCCCACTCCTTCTCCTCAACTCTCCGATGGTCCATCCTGATCCGATCATCCTCGTGGCCCTCGACCTGCCCTCGTGTCCTGGCCTCCACCTTCGGATCCCCTGTTCCTCCTTCTCGAACCCCTTTCGGTAACTGCTCCATTGATCCGAACCTCTTCGAAAGGTTCTTCGACTCCACGTCCTCGTTTCTTCTTTCCCGCTCTAGGTCGCTCGACGCCTCTAAGTCTGGCTTCGATGACGGAATATTTACACGATCGTGTGTAATCGAACTTCGGCTATCGTCATATACAGTCCATTCGTCACTGTACACCGCTATAGGCTGAGCCAGATAACCCAGCGTTACAGGGGCGGCCAGTCCCAATCTCACGTCTCCTCGGTGGCGATTCGATTCCCTGACGACATCTAAAAACCCATCTCTTTCCTCACGTCCTTCACAGATTTCAGTCGATGCCCCATACGACGATGATACTCAGCTTGCGCGACCGGGTCATGAAAGTGCGGCGCCTTCACGTATCGACCTTGTTGACGAGGGGTTACCACGATACGCTTCCCCGAACGTGGATCGGTGATTTCGACCTTCTGGTCGCCGTTGGGGAAGTCCTCGGTCTTCGCTCGAAGAGCGCACGAGAAGGGTCGTCCGAGAAGAATATCGAAAGCCGCATTCTTGACGACTTGAACCGGCACGCACACTGTCACTCCCCCGAAGTCGATCTCGCAGTCGCTGATGACCCCCTCGGTAGCTTCTCTCCCCTTATTTGCTGTCTCCATCGTGATACTACCATCCTTCTCGATAGGGAGGCGAAGCACCTCGGCAATCTCCTTTCGCAGCGCGACGATCTGCGACCCACTGTCCAAGATACCTTCGAGCACGACCTGCCCCGCGACCTCGACAGGTACGAAGGTTAGCGGCATCGTAGTCAGCCTCTGGATCTCGGGCTCGTCACCCTCGCACTCAACACTCGCGACTTGTGCATCGTCGACCGCCGGCTCGACCCTTTCTTCCTCTTCCTTGTCACCCTCGGTCTCGACAGCGGCTAGCGCGCCGGCAGCAGTCCCTTCACCCGACACCCTCTTAACTGCCGTGTATTCCCGGAAGCTTCTCTGAACTGACTTGAGGGCGACGAGGTCTCGAAAGGGTACTGGGACCACCACATCGAGCGCCATATTGACGATCTTCTTCTCGATGTCTGGGATGTCCGCCGCGGACCCGTAGTGGAAGCCCGAAGTACCTGACCCTGCTCGAGAGTCGTTCGGCGCATTCGTAGGCCTCGCCCCCTGCCTCTCTTTCCCCTTCGAGGGCGCTTCCTTCGACGTCGACGGTGCTGGGTTCGCGCCTTGAGCCTTCGGAGGTGCGTTCGATATTACGACGCCGTCGAACTTCTGCCTGCGCTGGGGCTTGTCTTTCTCATTGACGGCCAAGGCGTACTCGAGCGTTTCCTCGTCCCCCTCATCACCTGATACTACCTCTTCGATTCTCGCCGTGGTCGCCATCTGCGCTGACACCAAGTGCGGCTCTTGGTCTTCGACCATGAAAATGTGAGCTCCCTGGGCGCCTGCTTCGGGTCTCGGGGCTGCTGCTTCCCCTGCTGCTCTTCCCTCGGCAGCGCCATGCTCGGTCAACCAACGATCGATCTCCTCCTTCAACGACCCGTTCGTCCGACGAATCGGCGTGCCGTCCAGGAAGCATAGCTGCCCATTAACGACCTGACACTTCCCTTCTCTCAGATAAGTCATCCGCTGCTGACAAAACGAGACCTGGTGCCCGGCATTGAAACAGAAGAAGCAGATTCGCCCCGCCGGATTCGCTCGACCCACGAACTGGTTACCGGCTTCGGGGTTCCCCACGGCGGCTTGCTGCGCGGCTGCTTCGGCTCGAACTTGTGGCTGCCTCTGAGCCAACTCCTGCGCGACTCGAGTGGCTTCTTCGCCTGCCGAAAGCCGTACAACTCCCCTCTTCGCAGCCTTAGTCCTCGTCGTCTTAAACCTATCTTCCAGCAGAAACTTCAACTCCTCCATGACACAGTCCAGAGGCCACGGGTCGTCACGACGGCGAATTCCGTAGCGGCACTTCAGGTTCGACAGAACCTCTTGCGTAAGCTCAGGGTCGAGACCTTCGAGGAAGTGACTGTCGAAGTCGTCCGAGGTAATCTTCCTCCTCTCGACGAGGTAGCGTGCGATCTCGGTGTATTTGCGATAGTACTCGCCGAGATCTTCTTCGGTCTCGATGTCCTTTCTCACCTGCGCCTCTACTAAGTCGCGCAGGTCCTGTTTCACGAAGGTCCTCTCCAATCTCGACGCTCCCGGGTACATTGCGACGAGGCTCGTGACGAAGGCGTTCCAGTCGTTCGCCTCTTCGTCTGCGATGGCCTTCCAAAGAGTCGCTGTCTCCCTGTCGAGGTACCAGCACGCCCATTTAACCCACTCCCGCTCTCTCCTGCATCCTGCTCCTTGGCATAAGAACTGTATTATGTGCAAATAATCCACGAGGTCCTGCGCTTTGCCAGAGAACTTCGGCGCTTTCGCCGACCCTCGAAGAGGCATCCCTTCCAGAGGTTCGGGTGCTCTCGAGTTCACGGCCCCTCTGCCTAACATCTCCAGTACCGCATTAGCCTCCGATTCTCTTCTCCCAAGTGCCCTCTCGACGTGGCGTGCTCTTGGCGGCTCAGCCTCTCTCTGCGGCCTACCCAGGGCCTCGAGGCCCCTTCTGATCGTCTCGGTAGGCTCCGATCTCTGGCGATGAATCGGCTCGGGGTACGCTTCTTCTCTCCTCACTACTCGTGGTCGTTCCTCCTCGCCCCTCGGCCTTCGTAGATCAAGATATTCATCACGTTCGCCGCCCCTCCCGTACGTAGGCCTATCATGAGACAAAGGTCTCGCACGAGGGTGGTAACGTGGAGGTGGTCTTTCGTATTCGGGGTTATCTAGAGGGATAGTTCTTGGATACCGAGGAGGCGTGGGTTCGCGCTGTGGCAACTGTCCTTCCTGCGAGCGCCTTCTAGGAGGAGACCGAGGTCGCTCGACAGGGTATTCTCGAACTACGATTCCCGCGCGAGCTTGCGGGCGTCCACGATCTTCCAACTGGAGGGCCAGCCTCCTTCCCACATCTGCTGCAGCCAATCTTGCCTCGATTTCCGCTCGACGCACTGGAAATGGGTACAGAGGTTCTTCCCTTCGAGGTGATGGCTGGCCTTGTGCCTGGTGATCCGCGAGGAGCGGCGATCTCCTTTCGCGCCTCGATGAGGCCCTCTCAACGACCTCTTCTCTTTCTTCTTCCTCCTCGAGGTCAGCCCACAAGGCTCTCACGGCCGGCTGGACAGGCGAGTATCTTCTCAATGGCGACTCCCTTCGCTCGGCCAGTCTAGGAGAAGCGAGCCCACTCTCTGGATATCGCGGAGGCAAGTAGCCTCGAGAGTTAGCCATAGTGTCTCGTGTACTACGTAGACGTAACGGAGATGGTGTTTGCAAGCGTGGGGGTGCAGACCCTAGCGCGGTCGTTTCGGATAAGGAAGAAAGTGGAGATAACGAGTTTCGTAAGATCCGGTCCGCTTCTTCGGCCGAGTTGATTTCTTCCTCGGGTGAAGACGGTATCAGAGGAGATGGTGATCTGTAAGCGGAGAACTGTGACTCGGAAAGGTTCGGAGTAGCCGGTGGAACTGCAAGGGATGCGATACGAGTACTGACGCGTGGCGACGCTGAAGCGACTGAAGGCGGTAGTGGAACTTGTGTTGGCGAAGCTGTAGGTGGAAACGGAAGTGCGTCGCTTGCTGGGGATGATGGTTCTGCGTGTCTCGTGGCAGTCGCTGGTCCTGCCTCGTGGTGCTCTGTCAATCTCCTTTGCCTTTCTTCTTCGGCGGCGCGAGCTGCAGTACGACGAAGAGGATACCTGTGTGCCAGATTTCCAAAAGAAGCCCCTCGCGGTGGGCTCCAGATGAAGAGTCTGAAAGTAGGGTAGCCCAGAATCTAGGGCACAGACAAGGAATATGCGAGTATGTAGTTTCGTCCCAAAGGGGCTCCTCGAAACCTAGCACAGAAGGTTAAAAGTATACCTCTCGAGTCTCAACAGTAGTAGAGTAGAGAATAGAACACTTCGAGACTTCGAATCCGGCCTACTGCACAGCTCAACGATGGTGGTTGAATTGTTTTTCCATCGTGTTCTACATGCGTCTTATGCACGGCGCGGGCTTAGTCAGCGCCCGGCATCTCCCGCCACTTCCCCTCTCGCACCTAAGTCCCTCTCGACTCCTCGACTCCTCGAGACTCCCCTCGAACCCTCTAAACCTCCCATCTCCGCTCTCGAACACCTTCCTATGACCCGTCGAACCCCTCCCGAACCTTTCCTACAGCTCTTCGAACCCTCGACTACTCTCTCGAAACTTCCCCTCGCCCTCGAACCCTCAATATACCTTATTTCTCGTAGTCGGGGCTTCGCCGCGCCTACACCGGGGCATGTTGCACCCCCTCGCACAAGTGAGAGCATATCTTCAGACCGGTTCGTTCGTTGATCGGATGTAAATGGCCGGGCGTCGAAGGAGGGATTTCCCCTCCAAATTGAGTCGAGATCTTCGAAGTGGGGGAACGTGCTTATGATTGTTTCTGCAAGGACCTTGAGTATTTGTAAAACCACCACGCTTCAGAACACTTACCACGAAGGTTACTAGTTGTGCCAGGTGCTACACCCGCACCCGTCTGATTGAGGCTCTTTACATGTTCGCGGTACTTGTCTTTCAAACTTCGCAGGGTCAGTATTACAGTAGAGTATGTAGAACTACTGATCACTTACCTTACGAGACGATTCATGACGGACAGTTGGAACTTGTCCGAGTTGACAGCCCATTGCCCCCCATAAACGGGATCACCTGCGAAGATGTGACTTGCAATAGCGAGTCGTACCTCCTTTTTGTTGCGGCCGGATGGCTTGTCACCAGGGGCTGCTGGTGGGGCGCTTGAGGGTCCCCCAGTGTTCTTATCATGGAAGAGGATGTGGCGATCGGCGGCATGGTTGAGTAGCCAGCTGACGAGTAGCTCTGTGCGAGTAGCGTCCCACTGAATTGGTGGAAGCCTAACAGGAACATTTTCGCCTGATGCTGGACTGTTCCCCCTCCCCCCCCGCGTAGCTGCCCGGTTAGAACCCCTGGTACCCATACCTCTGGAAGATCCTTCAGTGGGGTTTGCTGCTGCATCTGCGATCCCCCTCGATCCCCTACCCCTATTCCCCCTTGACCTAGTGGCTCGCCAAGGTGAGCTTCTTAAAGCCGGACCACAGGGCGTTGTGCTTCCCGAGGCCATGAGCGAGCCTCTAATCGATTGCCTTCTTGCAAGGCGTGCAGACCGTCTTAGAGATGGCAAACGACGGACAGACATGTTTCAAGGTCCGCAGAGGCCCGGCAGCCATGCCGGACTCATGGCAGGCATGCCAAATGTAAACCTTAAAATTTCTGTGCAGACCATAGCTGCACCATAGCCCGTCGCTTAGAGCTAGTTCGGAAACCACAACTTTTGCTGAAGTCCGTCTTTTTTTCTTTGTGTATGTTTTGCTACCCGACGCATCCCGAAGCTGAGTCTGAAATCAACCGTCCACTGATTATCATCAGTATGGATGAGGACGTCAATGACAGTAACTACGAGGAAATCCGTCGACAACGAATGCTCCAGTATATTGCCCTCATCGTCAGTGTCGTCGTCTGTGCCACTACTCAACAAGCTTCCCCGATCAGGAAGGCCCCGGAACCATATCATACTTCAGCTCTTACTGGTGAGGCCTGGCTCATCGAACTTCTTACTGGGCACCCGAAGCGCATCCGATGTGAACTCGGTGTCCATGCACACGTATTTGCATCACTTGTGGATTCTCTTCGACAGATGGGCCATGAAAACTCTCGGTTCGTTTCACTCGAAGAACAATTGGCGATCTTCTTGTATATGAGCGTCACTGGCCTGACCATCAGGCACGTTGGGGAGCGCTTTCAGCGATCAAATGAGACTATCTCTCGGTATGTCCATTTAACAGAACACGAGTCCTTTCTCACCGTGAGCATGTCATTTGAACAGATACTTCCGAAAACTCTTATTCATTTTTTCCTCATCGCCATTCTACTCCGAGTATGTTCGCATGCCTGCATCTGATGCGATACAGCCGGAAATCAGAAAAAACTCAAGGTTCTGGCCGTTTTTCAAGGATGCGATTGGTGCTTTGGATGGAAGCCATATCCATGCAGCGCCAGCAGCAAATGACCGGGCGGCGTATCGTAACCGTAAAGGCTTTGTCTCGCAAAATTGTCTGTTTGCCTGCGATTTCCAACTGCAATTCACCTATGCGCTCACTGGATGGGAAGGTTCTGCAACGGATGCACGTATATATCAAGATGCGCTATCGAAGGATCTGAAGATTCCGGAGGGAAAGTATTTCTTGGCCGACGCCGGATTCCCCCACCGTCTGGAACTGATGGTTCCTTACCGGGGCATCTGTTATCATCTCGCAGAGTGGCACCGTGCACAGCTCAAGTACGTCCACTTCATTCTTTATCATCAAACTGCCATAGTGAACTGGATAGGCCGCAGAACAAGGAAGAATTGTTTAACCTTCGCCATTCGTCCACACGCAATGTTATCGAGCGCATCTTCGGTGTGCTCAAACGCCGTTTCCGTATCCTCCTTTTAAGTCCCGAGTACAACGTCGAAATTCAAGCACGAATTCCAGCTGCACTATGCGGGATTCACAATTTTATTCGCATTCACGATGCTGATGACTCTACGGAAACAGAAGACTCTGATGACGATCAGGGAGGTGTGGGGGTAGATGTACTGATACCGGACGGAGATGTAGAGAACACAGACACAGAGACGCTGCATGCAGCTCGTGTCTTGCGTGATCAGATCGCCGAACGCATGTGGACCGACTATCAGGATAGGATCTGTGCAGGGGACTGGGCATCCGACGAAGAATTCTACTCAGATGGGGCAGACGATATGATTTTGTAGTAGATACCATTCTTCAAATATACAATTGTCGGGTGGGAAATGCGCTCGAGTCTGGAGGACACCCACATGATATTCTGCATACAGCTACTGCTAAGTACAACAGATTGTGTACACAATGAACGTGTACAAGAAAAGCTACATATGACGAAAGCGATCTAGGTAACTTGCTGACTCCTACCCACAACACTTAACTGCTGCTCGAGCTGTACATACTCCAACCGCTCATCCTTGTTGGTTGTCCCAATATAAACCTCTGCAAAGCCCAGGCTCTGGGCGATTGAGTGTCGGATGAATGCCCTGAGTGCCCTGGGCAGATCGTGGTCTTCCTTGTTGAGGAGTTGAAGTGCCTGCATCCTTGTAACCGACGGTGCAGACATCGAGCTGTGCATCGAGGAGGTAAGAAAATTGATGGAACCTTGCAGACCTGCCGCCATGGGGTCTGATACAGTGGCAGCTTTGCGCGTACGGCGGGAACTCGAGCTTCTGGCACAATCCATGGCTTCCGAGAGTTGAAGACGTTTGTTACGTGGGGGGACAGATATATCGGATGTGTTGGCGAAGGGGAAAGCAGACATGGCATCGTCGTTGATCATCTCGGTATGGGATCGTTTCCCAGTGCTGGAAGGAACACGTGCAGGAGGGGTGCACACCCCACTGAACTGCACATTGGACATCCCGACACTAGGCGGTGTGCTGCTGGAGGGAGGGGGTGGGGATACTTGGCTGGATGGCATGTTGGATATCGTGTCACCGGATGCAGATGGGGGTTCGGGAGTGTTGTCCATAGGTAGCGTCTCACGCCATTGGCTGATGTCGAGGGAGTACCTGGATGGGTCAGGAATCTCCAACAAGGTTTCTCCATCAGGGGCCAGTGAACGATCGGCGACTTGTTGTGCGGTATCAGCGCCGAAGTTCGACGTACTTGGAGTGAATGCGTTGTTGCCACGTGAAGCACCATTGGGCATTATGTCGAGCATGAGCTCGTAGAACTCCCATCCAGAGTTTTTGAACGGACGGATGAGGGGATGATTCTAAAAGAACAAGTGGATCTGTCATTAGTTACGACTGGTTTATTGGGGCAGGGAACGTACTTTTGCGTAATTCTCAAACACCTCCTCATCGAACTTGCCTTGGACTCCTGCCCCACGTACGTTGTCCCAATGACGGCCAGACTTTCCTCGATATCCCTCGATGTCTTGATATATCTTTCGTATCTAGGAATCGGAAGAATCAGTTCACTGATCGACAACAATCTGGCATGACTTACATGGGATATCCATTTGTTTCTTACCATCGCAGCAGATTTTGCTGGTCCACTTGTCAGATGCTGGGATATATGAAGAGCGGCGGCATGGTAGGTGGATGATTTGAAGTTTCCGTTGTCCCCCGCCTCGGCTCGATGCTGGTGAAGATAGTGAATGAGTGAATTGACTTCTTGATCATTCCAAAAAGCCTTGGGACCAGATGCCTTGGGAGGCATTCGATTGGTGAGAGAGTCAAGAGTGTATTGTGATGCGAGGGCAACAAGCGAGGCAACAGAAACCCATGCGAGTCGGGTACGGTCCAGATCACAATCAAAGTATTCAAAATCCATATGGATTGAGAGAAAGGTTTGTTTTCGAAGTCAGCTTCGGCATCCGACCATGCCGTCGGGTAGCAAAACATACACAAAGAAAAAAAGACGGACTTCAGCAAAAGTTGTGGTTTCCGAACTAGCTCTTAAGCACTCTGAGCGCCATTAATGGATACGGCGATGATTAGATCCGATCAGACGGTAATGAAGGGATAATATCAATCTGCCTTTCAACAGGTCTTTAAGATCTATATGGTGTTCCTCGCCGGGCTTCTGCACAATCTTTGCGATCGCAATGAGAAACCTTCACACCTCAAATGGATCCTATCATCGTTGGGCATGACGTTGCATATTGAGTCGTTATCGTCTCGGCGATCGGTATGCAGCGACGTTTCGCAGTTGACAAATTCGGTGCGCACTAGGAACTTGTTTGAGCCATCATCGATCATCAGCGGACCTCCTTCCAGCTTTATGGCTCAACAGTTCCGTAAGGGAATTCTGGCGTTCAGATCCCGGGAGTAGTGCCAATTGGCGGCGTCCTGCTTCAATGCTGATCGGTCGAACGTAGTCATGGGAGGAGGAATGTCACTCGACTATACACATGTATAGTCGGTCCCGAAATGGGTATGTATACCATGTCGCGAATTGGGGTATCCGCATCGAGATAACGAGTGAAACCCACGAATATGAAAACGCTCAGAGTTCATGTGCAAGTCGTGCATATCGACCACACTGCGACCCACAAGTTCGGCCTCATTAGTGGTCACGAACACTAAACGTGTGCGGCTCCCCCTGATGTGGCATGAATTGAAGCAACATTTACTTGCTTAGGACCAAGGGGACATCAAAAGGTGTCACTAACGAATACTTCAGTAACATAACAGCTCCCCGAAGGAAAGAACGCACAGTGCAAGGAGGCGTCACCTGATATCCCGTTTCCCAATCACCATGCCACACAGTTGAATGCGTAGTAGCCACGAGGGCACAACAGCTTTTCTGAAACGGTGATCTGCCACTGCGTCAATCACCGAGACGTAAGTTGCAAGGGTCGTTCGAGTGCCACCACCAAACCCAACGAAGTCCTTATTCCCCCGAAGCTTCGAGTCACTGTAGAAGCCTTCCAATTCAATTGAAAAGGTCACACTCGAGATGTGAGTAAAGTAGTCCACCAGTTGGGCGCTCGAAGAGTGTATCTTGCCCAACCAAGATATTCCGGTGTTAACTGCGCGAAGGGGAACGTTTTGCGAGCTGCAAGATTTGGCGGTCGGAACGCGTGTCTGAAAGAGGGCCCGAATTCAACAAAGACATGGGAACACCATTAGACGGGAGGGCGTCCGGAAGTGAATCAACAAGGTGGCTGGAACAATTAATTTTTTTTGGACGGCGATGTGGCGAAAAGTGGCTCGTTTGTGGACGGAAAAAGTAGTGGCCGCTTCGCAGACCTTCGACGAGGATTGGAACCACACGGACAACCGCAAGAAAAAATTAATTGTCACCTCGCTCACGACGAAGGGGGGCTGCTTGAAAAGTTACCCAGACAATTAGACTACACTGTGGGTGTCGAAGGACATGTTTGTCTGTGTGTCAGGTCCACCGTCAGAGCCGCTGGGATGTGCGGAGTTCGAGGGGAAACCCACAACACTGTGCGCTTGCACCAGACCCACTCCCTGCGAAATTTCTGATGCTCTTGAATACAATGCATCCCTTGCAACGCGGTGTTCTTCCGCGACATTCGGGCATTATGTCGTTGAAGCGCAGGCGGCAGTACCCAGAGAACGTTATACTTATCGCACACCTCAAATCTTGCGCCTACCTTAGACACAAAATACCCGGTCGATCTTCCACCAATTTCTGCATGCAACAGCAGATACCTGGACCTTGAATATCGAAGGGGGGTCATCGCGGCCCATCCACCTTCAAAGTAGCATTTTTCGTGACAAGGCGCCACGGTGAAAAATTCCATCGATTCTCCTATGGAGTGTAGGTTGGTCTGGCTTGTCGCAGAACTCACTCGATGCACGCCAAAGAACGCTGGCACTTTCTAATCCTTGGTCGAGTTCAGATGCGAGAACGGAGACGGGGTTGACAGAAGTCGCTGTTTGAGGGTCGCACAGATGCAGCATGACTAGTGAGTGTCTTGATTCACTCATATACACTCCATTCAGTTGGAGGCACGATCGGACGAAGGTATTGACGCAGCCCTAGTTGAACGACAGATTCTTGCTGGTGGTTCCCCGTTGAACTACTTGGAGCGGCCAGTTTCTTGTCTAGTAGGTTCAGTGTCTTCTATCACACCGGTGGTCTTGGAAGAGAGCATCGAGACATTCGAAGGCACACACGTTGAGTTGGACTCCAAGTCTCATGATGGTGGTGAGCAACTCGCCTGCGAGATTCTAGCGCGCTGTAGCAACAGCGTGACGTGACGTGCCCCTTTTTTATGTGACAGGTCACGCAACGTTCTCACCCACTGGTGCTGGGACGGTTCACGTTGGGTTCGCGGGTCGCGACAGAACGAGGAAGATGGCGTAAAACATGTATATGCACCAGAAATGCGTACAAGAGGATAGAATGACGGTGACATTCTGTAGGGCGGGTCGCCTTGGATGGAACATCAGACCCAAAGTGTCACCGCTGGACCCTGGCACTCGATGAAGCTCGGCTGCGCCGTCGAGACTCTTCCTATGGTGTTGATGATAGACATCAGGGATATGGTCGCTGTCGAAGGAACGCCGAGATGCGAAGGAGAAACCTACCTCGCTACCACCCTTTTCACAGGGTAGTGGTTCCGAATGGATGGTCCGCCGGTCTGCTGCACTCCCGGGTGCGTCGTGGGGCGGCTGGTGACCAAGGCAGTTTATATTGGAGCAAGAGGTCTTTCATTGACATAAACGTGGTCGAAGTCCCTTAGATTCATAGGATGCTTCCGCGGAAGCAAACGTATGTTGGCCGAGTGCATGTGGTAAATGACAATTCGAGTAAGCGCCGAGACAGGTCCCCGTGGTCAGTTCTCAGCCCTGGCGGAGCCTACGACATGGAGCATTGAATCATTTTACGGCTCGACCATGGCTTTTTCCCCTTCCGTCGTATATATTGGACCCCCGTTTTGATATTTAAGTCTTGCATCGCAGCACCGCGCCTCTGGTGTGCTTTTTTTCACCCTCTTCGCTCTGCAATCTTTCCTGCTACTTCAGATGGACTCCGGAAAACTTCCAAACTACAGATCGTCATACATGTTCAGGTTCCATCCCTACGCAAGGGTGAAGCCCTCTGCCCGCGAAAGAGTAATGGTAAGCTCTGACGACTGCAGAACTCGTCGGGTTGAAATGCTCACAGTGGCTAGGCCGCCCTGTACTCCGACGACGGTGACCTCTTTTCCGACGAACAATGCTATATCCCATCGTATGCAACTGTCGTCCCGGAATTCGTGGGTTCTTGATGACATGCCCGGATATAATTATACTGATCTCCACCTCAGAATTCGTCTTGTGTCATCGCTCAGAACCTGGATGATGCAGTTAATGTCATGCACTCCGTCAATACTCCACGAAGCAGCTTGAGCATGTCCGCGGTGGTAGTTGTAAGTATAGCTACTTTCGTCGTACAGTGAAGCAGTCTCATCATGAACTGCCTAGGACCTAGCGTTGTTGATGTGTCGCAAGCCACCCTCCACCGCTTGACCGCGAGCAGGAGGGTTCAATCCTAGCTTCAACAGCGCGGATGGAATGAACGCTATCCCAAATTTTGCCACCCAACTTCTATCTTATATCCACTTCTCTTATCTCGCCCGCTGACCTTGGTATCATTGCCTGTCTAACAGAAGCAAAGCTTCGCAAGTGACATGTACATTATCGAGTATATAACAACACGTAAATTTTGGGTTAATGCGAACGCCTGCGTGCCACTCCAAAAAAGTATTCTCGGCTTGCTGGGGGACGAAGCCGTGCTGTATTGCAAGCTGCGAACAACACTGGTACAGCACAGACTTCAAATTTCAAATGGGAGCGCCTAATATGACGAGCAACTTTGTTGTGGTTTTTTGGATTCATTATATACCGAACCGACAGGCGATCTTCTAGTAGGATACAAGTTGTAAGAGGGGACCCGTATAATCTAGGGGAGGGTCGATAGCCACGTTCGCAGTATCTTCAAACGACCTCGCACCTGAGCGGCGGTGAAATATTATCTTGGTTGGTCTTGCTATTATTCTGTCGGGCTTGGGGATTCGGGGCCGTGGTCGAACACAGACCACTCGAAGAAACTCTACACACAGTTCTTTTCTCAAGCCACGAAGATGACAATAGCAGACCGAGACGTACTGCACGAGCTTGGATGTCCCAGCACCAACTTGGATGTGATAGCATCGCAAAATTTGTTCAAGCCAAGGATTTTCCGACAACTGCCTGGGAATGAAATCAAACAGGTGTCCAGTGCTCCTCGGAGCGCTCAAAGAAAGGTATGAACGTAAATTGTTATAATTACAAGAATGGCCATAGTTCTTGTCTTTTCCGTCTTCTCGGAGTGAGGACCTCCCATCCGAAGGTGGCCCGCTGGTAGTATCGTGTCGCCTACGTAGTACTCTGTACTCGGATGTCGTTTCACCCACTCCCATACGTGTCTCATTGCCCTAGCAAAGAATTGTCAGATCAATCAAACATAGCACCATGGCAAACACCTGGACACCGTCATGGTATACATAAAAAGGGATGTCAAGAAAGACTTTGACGGGGAGACGAGACGTGTACCTAGTCAGTCCGGCGCCTACGGTGCCGTTCTCTATGTGACATTGACGCTGTTCGATCCTGCAAAAGAAAAAATACGGCGTAGATTCGAAGAGATGGAAGGTGTCATTGCCCAAGGGTTCAAGGGCAATCAATGACTGAGGTAGGACCAGCAAACATTTGACCAGCGCAGTGGCAAAGTGTGGTTCGTCCGTGACAACAACTTATTGAATCTCATGGGCTTGAATGTAACTTCTCAATTCAAAGGTGAGGCCTTGAAGACTCAAACAAGGAGCAGGAATAAGAAACATGGCTATTCACTGTCATATTCATGGGTAAAGTTCAGCTAGTACGGAGAAAGGAGTGAAAACAACTCTCCTCCTGATCGCCACTCATCAGCATTGCAGCCATGCACGAAACCAAGCACAAACGCCAACTCTCGCTTGGGCAGAATCTTCGCATCAAAACGCATGCACAACGACCGAAGCCGTGGGCAGCCGCACAAGAGCACACGTGCATCTCCCAACGACGAGCGTGCTCTGTTCTATTGGGACCTGTGCAAGCAAGGGGGCTTGATATCTGGGTACGCCATTGCGATATTCACAATGAAAGCGTCATCGATGTCCAGCTCCAGCGTACCGAAAGAAACGAAATCATGAAGGCAAAGGCGGTTGCATGCGTGGAGAGGTGTCAGTATCGACCGCGACAAGTCGAAGGGTCAGTGATGGGTAAGACTGGATGTAAACACGGTAAGTCGAGTGCGCGCGAGTCTAGGCCCTTAGGGAACGTCTGTGGATATGCTCTAGAGTCATTCTGGGCAGCGGGCGAGTGGTTCAAAATCTTGACGGAATGGATTTCACACGAGGTGGTAGAAGAAAACAAGTTGGTGCATTGGTCCGAGGAGCCAGTGACGACGGACAAACGTCAAAGTGAGGGGAGTATCGCATGGACGAACACACGCCGACATCGGGGTGGTCTGGTAAGGCCGCAGTAGTCGCATAAAAAATTGCGAGTGGATCAACTCGCTACTAGACAAGATATCCAGAATGCAAGAGTTGGAGCCCAGAAGTCAGTAGACAAGCACACGAGTGGATTCGGGCAGGATTGCATTCTCCGGAGAACGCCACGCGCTGGGCACATGAACACCTTAAAAACCCAACGATATCCTTGCGACGAATAACACCAGTTGCAATCGCGTTAGTAACTCTCTTGTCTAACAACTGCGCAAAGATGGGACACAAAATCTCGGCGATGCGAAAGCCAACGGTGCATGTTGTATCCTCGAGAGTGGGCGATCCTGCAGGCCTACTTCTGCAACACTCGTTTTCAGGATGTGCACACAGACAAAGCAGCACCCGTGGGCCAGGTGTCCGAGGTGCAGGCCATCCTGTGAGTCCGGACTCTGTGAAACGGTAACCAGGCTTTGGTGAAAGTCACCGGCCCAATATGTCTTCAAAAGTATACCAGTTCGGACTCGTTTACGCTTCGAAGCTTTAGTTGTCGTGTGAGCCACGGCCCACACCCCTGACGAAACGCTCCACATCTTCACCATGTCTATGGCCACACCCGTTCGGATTTCTATACATATAGAATCCATCGATTATTGATGGGAAACAGAAACTGGGACTAGACGACGTTAGAATTGCGTTGGCATTGAAAGAGCAACAAAAAAAACAAGCAGTTGTCCTGCGCACTCTCCTTGTCCTCTAGATGGCCCTGAGCGTGTGTCTGCTTTTCCTCGAGTGCTAATAACCCAAGCAGACACTTATCATCATCGAGACAGACGGACATCCGGTACAGTGAACATCGACTTGAGGGATTGGCCTCCGGAGGTAGTCCATCGTCCTAGAGCCCAGTACTGTACGCCGTGCACACGAGCTCAATGAGTGTTAAGAAGACATATTTAGAGGATCGACGCACGTTGGCTGTATGATCACATGTTGAGTTCGATATCTTTCGTCCTGTCGTGTAAGTAAAAGAACGATGGGGCAATCTGCCGGCTTCACCGAGGCGTAAGTTGAATCAGACGACAATGTCGCTCATCAAGCCGCCATATCGTGGTCCACACTCTTCCGGGCCTCGGGCAAGTCTGGACTCTCCCCCCTCCGCTCAGAAGGGTAGCCTCCGGGGCAAAGCCGAACAATGAGTAGGGCATGTTTCCCCCATCCAGTTCCCAGTTCTAAGTGCATTTCGCAATGATAGGGAAGTGAAGCCGACTCGGCGAAGTGGGGAAAGCGGAAGGAATACTGCAATATGGCTTGGACTAGAGTCGGAGACATGTAAAACCGTGGTCTGCAGCAATCAGGTCGATTCGATGAAGCAGATTGGGTAGCGGTGTCACAGGGAAAGCCTGGCGGTACCACATCAAAGATGTGGATTGAAGATCGGCTCTCAATGAGGGGAACCGAGGAAAAAAACAAACGTGCGGAAGGGTGGTCGCCAAAAGTCGTATTTATGTGTCGGCGCACCAATGCTGATATTAGATCCATGGCTTGTCAAACACGAGCTGTTCTTGACACGGTATATAGGCGAGGCGCAGTGTTCAATATATCATAGGTGCTGTTCTTTACTTGTCGCCGGGTCTGGCGAAAGAATCTGGACTTTATTGTTGCTCGGAGAACTTGCAGCGAGTGGCAAAATCGGCGGTACTAGACATGCGATTGCGATCGAAGAACGCTCAAATTCAATGGAGACATGGGGGGTACCGTCAGACGGGGCGTTCAGAAGGGAAATTCGAAGATGTGGCAGGACCAAGTATTTTTTTTTGGATGGCGATGTGGCGACGTGTGGCTTGTTTGTGGACGGAAAATGTCGTGGCCATTTCGCAGATCTTCGACGAGGCCTCAAACCCACGAAAGACCGCAAGGAAAAATTAATTGTCACCTCGCTCTCGACGAAGGGGGACCGCTCAAAGAATACCCAGTGAATTAGACTACACTGTGGTTGTCGAAGGACGTGTTTGTCTGTGTGTCAGGTCCAGAATCGTCAGAGCCGCTGGGACGTGCGGAGTTCGGGGGGAAACCCACACCCATTGTGCTTTTGCACCAGACCCACTGCCTCCGGAATTTCTGACGTCTTGTATGCACCGCACGCCTTGCGACGGGGCGCTCTGTCGCGACGCTCGGGCGATATTTCATTGAAGCGCAGACAGTGGAACCCAGAGATTCTTGGAGAACGTTATCGCACACATCAAATCTTGCGCCTACCTTAGACACAAAATATCCTGCCGGTCTTTCCATCAATTTCTGCATGCAAAGCGGATGCCAATTCTTTGAATATCGAGAGGGGGTGATCGCGGTCCCCTTCTGGCTTCAAAGTAGCATTTTTCGGGACAAGGCGCCACGGTGAAAAATCACAGCAATTCCGCTATGGAGTGGAGGTTGGTCTGGCTCTTCGCAGAACTCACTCGATGCACGCCAAAGCACGCTGGCATTTTCTAATCCTTGATCGAGTTCAGGTGCGAGAACGGAGACGGGGTTGACAGAAGTCGCTGGTTGAGGGTCGCACAGATGCAGCATGACTAGTGAGTGTCTTGATTCACCCATATACACTCCATTCATTCGGATGTGCGACTGGACGAAGGTATTGACGCAGCCTCGGTTGAAGGACGGATTCTTGCTAGTGGTTCCCCCTGAGATACTTGAAGCGAGCAATTTCTTCATAGGTTCAGTGTCTTCCATCACACCGGTGGTTTTGGAAGGGAGCATCAAGACGTTCGAAGGCACACAAGTTGAGTTGAACTCCAAGTCTCATGATGGTGGTGAGCAACTCGCCTGCGAGATTTCAGTGCGCTAGAGCAGCAGCGTGACGTGACATGCCCCTTTTTGTGTGACAGGTCACGCAACGTGTTCTCACCCCCCGGTGCTGGGTTCAGGCCGGGTTCGCAGTCGCGACAGAACTAGGAAGATGGTGTAAAACATGTATATGCACCAGAAATGCGTACAGGAAGATATGTTGACGGT
Source organism: Pisolithus albus (assembly GCA_024613165.1). Lineage (NCBI taxonomy): Eukaryota > Fungi > Basidiomycota > Agaricomycetes > Boletales > Pisolithaceae > Pisolithus > Pisolithus albus. Next base: position 1,280,529 of record JANFAB010000005.1, read on the forward strand.
GACGTTTCCTAGTGAGGGTCGTTCTAGAAGGAACAGAAGACCCGAAGTGTTACCGCTGGACCCTGGCACCACATGATACTCAGCTGCGCTGCTGAACCCTTCGATGACGGGAATCAGGAATTTGGTCGCTATCGTAGGGAACTTACGATGTAAAGCAGGAAGGTCTTTCTTTCTGCTGCCCCTTTTACAGGGTGGTGGTCCCGAATGGACGGCTCGCCAGTCTGGTGTGCTCGCGGACGTGTCGTGGGTGGCTGGTGACGAAGGAAAATTATTCCGTCCCAGGACGTTTTGCATTGGCATGGACGCGACCAGAGTCTCGGGGACGTATGGAATGCTGCCGCGGAAGCAAACGTATGTTGGCTATGTGCATGTGGCTAATGTCAATTCGAGTAAGCGCCGAGACAGGTCCCCGTGTCCAGGTTGGAACCCTGGCGGAGCCTACAACATGGACTGCCGACTCAATTTTACGGCTTGACTATTCCTTTTTTTTCCTCTTCCGCTGCGTATTTTGGACCCCGTTTAGTATTTAAGCTCTGCGTCGCAACACCAGACCTCTGGTTTGCTTTTTTTTTTCACGCTCTTCGCACTGCAAGCCTGCCACTTCAAATGGACTCGGGAAAACTTCCCAACTACAGATCGTCGTATATGTTTAGGTTTCATCCATACGCAAGGGTGAAGCCTTCTGCTCGTGAGCTAGTGATGGTGAGTTCCGGCGTCTGCAGAACTTGTTAACTGGGATGTTTACAGTGGCTAGGCCAGTCTGTACCCCTCCGACGACGACGACGACGGTTTGGTATCTGACGAGCAACCTTTCTTCCCGTCGTATGGAACTGTCATCCACGACTCTGTGAGTTCTTAATCACAACCCCAATGTCGTTCTATTGATTTCCACTGCAGAATCCGTCCAACATCATCGCTCAAAGCTTCATCGACGTCACGCACTCCGTCAAAGCGCCCCGGGGCAGGTTGAGTATGTCCACCCTGGCGGTCGTAAGTGCAGCTACTTTCGTCGTAGGACTAGATTCATTGTCGATTGCCTAGGATCTGGCATTAATTGTTGATGTGTCGCAAGCCATCCTCTACTGATTGACCGCGAGCGGCAAAGATCACTCCAAATGACTTATTTCATATCATGTATATTTTTGAACCTAGGAAAACATGAAAATTACGGTGTAATGTGAACGTCGACCTACCATCCCAAGAAAGGGCTTCTCAATTTGTTGGAGACCGACACATACTGTATTGTACACTCAGAGGTCAGCCCGCTCATCGTGGCGCTGACCCCGTTAGGCAGAAAAAAGTGAAAGTAGGAGAGGGACATCATGTCTACTAAAGGAAGTACTGTTGGCTTTTTTTTCTTCGATCCTATGCGAAACCGCTCCATGATGGGGCGTCTCAATACAAAATGACTACGAACAACGTGCCCAGTGGGGGCGGCATTTCCCCAGTAGTTTGTCGTAGTTTGTTAGTCTGTTTGTCGAGTTGTTATCGTGATCTTACCTCAGACTACGTTCTCACGAATACTGGGATAGGAGAAACCAAGCAAGCAAGGTAACGATGGGCATAGGGCGTCTTCTTCGTCAACCCCTTCGAGCAAATCTCCTCAGACCCTCTGCCACGTACGTACCGTGCATTCCTTCCCTCTGTCCTTTCTCATGCCCTCGACTTAGGTACTGCGCTGTGGTTTCTGTCGCCCTAGTCCACTCCTGCGTCTCAACTTGCAGCCCTCCTTCCCCGCCTTACGTCGCACCAGCCCGGACACCCTACGATGTGTGAAGAATTACAAGCTGCTGTGATAGCCGCGTGCAAAGCGCACGAGGAAGCCAACTGGCTTAATTATCACTACAAAGCCTGCGTTTTCGTCGGGGCGGACTACTTCGTGAAGTATGGAGCGCCGCGGGATCTTGAGCCCGAGCTCGCAACCCAAGAATATTTCTACCAACAGGCACAGCGGCCTCAGACGCCAGAACCGCCACGTATCGCTAAAATCGTACATCACTTTATCCATCAACATACCATGTACTTGATCATGGAGCGCATCGAGCTTCAGGTATCTCCTCCAGACCTCGCGAAGAGGATCCAAGGAGCTGTGGAATGGCTTGCCAACGTTCCACCTCCTCCCAACTCCAAGCTGGGTCCCGTAGGGGGCGGCGTCATACGCCACAGTTTCTTTAAGGACCATGAAGCGCCTTTCGAATTCTCGGACACTGCCATGTTGGATCTGTATATGAAGAGAGTGTGTGTCCAGAGGTTGTCGCTCTAGCATCCACCACCGCTAAAATGCCATCTGGGCCAGGCACACCGCTTGCTTCCAAGAGGAGCCTGGAAGAAGTGTCCTCCTGTCAGTGTTAACGGTGAACGCCTCATGTTCACCCAAGCTGACATGGACGACTCCAACTTTGGCGTCGACGAAAATGGGAGGACAGTTTTAATGAATTTCCTTGAGGTAGGGCTGTTGCCCGAGTCGTTTGTAGCCTTTACGATGCCTCCGGATATCGCTGCCTCTTTGGGCCTGTCGAGAAATTCCAAACTGACCTCGATGGATGCGATCGCTGACTGCCTGCTAATGGTAGCTGACCCGACGTTTGGTACGTCGACTTGCGCCTAGCTCGGGGATATGCAGCCCAGCTAACTTGAACCAAAGGTATGAAAAAGGTGTTCGCGAAAAATTAGATGGATGGTATACGTTGCGACGCGTGAGCTTCCACGACCTCCAAGCTATGCCAGGTGAGTAAAACCCTTTTGCTTTCCATATAACGCGTAGCTAGCTTGGAGATAGAAAGTCTGGGTTCTGGCTCCCTAAGCGTGTCGACTCCGCAGCCATCGTCCATTCCTAGTCGTTCGCGTCAAGTTCACATATCATCCACTGGTTTTCTGCATCCCTACCCCACTTTCCCAACCGTTGTTTGTCCCCGGTTGCTATCTCATCTCAACGTTCTGTATTTGGCGCGGTTTCCTATCATTCGTTCTTTGTATGAATATGCTGTGGTATATTGCCCAAAGATATCATCTACGTGGTATTGGGTTTTGTCTATCCACGACAAGGAAAGTGGATGTCCTGAGGTTACATAACCACACCCTTTTTGTGTATGCAGGGAATCAAAGTTAGATAGGCTACATGTGAACGTCGACCTAACATCCCGAAATAGGGGTTCTCGACTTGTTGGAGACTGACAAGAATCGCGGCAGAAGGCGGACGGGCAGCTATTACACGGACACAGGCAGACGGCACGGACACACGGAGGCTCAGGCTAGCACGACGGTGTGGGGGCGACGAGGAGATGTCTCGTCTCATGATCATCGATATCATTCGCGGTAGCTACCGTTATATATGTTTTCTGATATTTCATATTCCGTGGTCTGGGTGGGACTCACCCGGACTCGTCTCCTCCTCAATAATAATTTCAGCTTACCAATGCTTGAAGTCGGCTTGTTTCGAACAGAGTCTCAACAGAGACTGACACGTGCTGGTCGTTGAAAGAATTACACAGCCTATCTCCAAGGAAGAGCACGAAGCATAGCCATCCAAGTTGGCAAGGAAATTTTCTGCAGACTCCTACGCATTACCACGAGAAGCATGGAGCGGACAATGTGATCGAGTAGATAATCACCGTGAGACTGGAACCGGAAACTACGTTAGTACAATATCAACGATTTCAACTTGGGTGCGAGAATTCGAAGGTATCGTTCCACCGCCAACGTATCTGTCATGCGAGAGCCAAAAATATCGAGTATCTCAAGAGACAGCGGCCGCATTTCCGGCTCTCCCTCAGGCACATTCGTCCCATCGATCTGTATGTAGAGTGACCGGAGTCGTTGGCAACGCTGCAAGAGCTCACGTATACCCCTCAGCGATACGCGCGGGATGTACCCCCGGAGTCCGCACAGGTGCAAAACTTCGATATCAGGCCACGCGAGCGCGGTCATCGCAACGAAGGCATCGTCGATAGCCGGTTCACCCAGGACATAGAGTTCGAGAACACGCAAGTTGTGACATGCGAGGAGAGGTGCTAGTGTCGATCGCGGGAGGTCGTGGGAAGGATCGTCCCAGTTCGCAGGAAGGATCGGCCATGTAAAGGAACAATGTTCTTTATGTACCTCGAGTGTGCAAAAGTTTGGAGAGCGTTCGTTGACGTGTTCAATCGCCCGAAACAGCGCGTGAATGTCACTCTGGGTAGCGGGCGAGCGACAGGAAACTTTGACAGAACTGAGGTCGGACGAGGTGGTAGAGAGAAGTAAGTTGGTGACCTGATTCAAAGAACCAACGCTGACGCTCAAACGTTGCAGTGAAGGGAATACCGGTTGCGTGGATGAATGGACGTCAATATCGAAGCCATCGGGTAAGGTGACAGTCAAGTCACACAAATATTGCAAATGGATCAACTCCCACCCGCCATGAAACGGATGAAACGGGAGATCCGAGAGGTTGAGGCTACGCAGACGAGGAAAATCCCCAAAGTTCACTATCACGGGGTCGAATCCATCGCGAACATTAATTGTCAACGCTTCGAGGGATGGCGCACAAGCTGGCTTAAAATGGATGGGTGGGAGCTTGCAGGAGCTCTTGTACGACGTTGCAAAGGTCAGTCGAACAAGTTGCGGTAAAGAGGCGGAGTTGATGACGAGGAATGAATGGGGTACCAGAAACATTGATCCATAGCCGACGACTGCCAAGTCCAGAGTACGAAGAGACGGGAAAAGCTTCTGAGATAAGTTCGGGGAGAAGACGGTGTCCAAGGTACTTTTACAGACTGGACGTGGACTTCGCGAACAATGATCGAAGGCTCGGATTCGATGTGAATATCTCTGCAGGCTGAACCAGTCCTCATGGGAAGGTTCTTTTCGGAGGGACTGCGGCAGGCATCAGCGACCCTCTCACCACAGATGCAGACGACATACCACGACCCGACGCCCCCAATATCTCTTTGTAGTCCGCAAGCGGCTAGGCAAGCACCGGATGAGTGGACTCAAAGAAGACTGGGTTCTCCAGAGAACGTCAAGCGCCGGATCCTTGAACGCCTTGCAGGTCCTTGCAAGCCTTGCAAGGTCCTGGTGACGAATACCACAGAATTTATCCGGTTCGTGGGTGTCATCTACCATGAATCCGATGATAAGATCAAGAATTTCGGCGATGCGAAGACAGGCATGCATATTGTGTCGAGAGGGTGCGGAAACGAGATTCTATCTGTATCTTGGGGTTGGGGTGTTCCTCTACATCGGGCCACCGGCATAGGGGAACTTGCTCGATCGAGGGGCATGGTAGGAGTAGCCACACTCCCCAATTTCTCGTAGACTTCATTCCCACGTCTGCACAAGAGATCGGGAGAGTGTGTATGACGGGGACCATCCCATCACAGTAGAAAATGTACTGTGGCAGACGAGACCGTCGGCTTCTCGTCACCCGCACGGGGCCATAGTATACGGCGTTCCCAGCGTTCCCGTCGAATTAAACCGTTCCCAAGACCAAGTCTTATTCCAGGCTTTCATTTATGGGCTAGGTTTGGGCGAGGCGGCCGTGCATTTGACGATAAGCTAGATTGCTCCTCTTTTTCTGAGGATGACCGCGATGGCCCTCGTCTGACGGACACATCCGTCGTCGTGTCAGTGTTAATGCGGTCCCGGACTTCTCGAGTTGACGTCTTCCGCTCCAGAATATCTCTGGTGGTACCATCGTTCGGAACCTGGATGACGTTGTCAATAGTAAGCGTCGATGTATGTCCACCGTCGTGGTGGTTGGGTATGACTACTCTCGCGCATAACTCGTCCGGCAATAAACTACACGATTACACTTGCTATTGGACTTGCGAGGAACTTCCCAACGATTTTCTCAGCTTATCGGGGTGACTGGAGTGCATATAAAAAGTGTGTCTCTGTGCTTGTTTGTCTTCCGTCATTCCCCCGCCCGTGTCCCTCGATCGATGGCGACAAGTACAACGATGGACACCGGCAAGTCCTACCACAAGCAAGCGACAGGTGCAGCTTTCGACACAGTCCAGCGACATGCCACCGATCAGGATATCACGCTGTTTGCTGGGTGCTTCTGTCCGTTCGTACAGCGTGTGTGGGTAGCGTTGGAGTACCTCGAGATCCCGTACAAGGTCTGTGTCCCTCTTCCCCGCGAAACGATATCACTCATGAAATCTCGCAGTATTGTAGGTTTGGCATCATCTTTCTGACGTTCAAGGTGGTAATAATCTTTGCCAATAGACGAGGTCGATCCGTACAAGAAACCCCAGGAATTACTTGAGCTATCTCCCAAAGGTCTCGTTCCAGCTCTGAGGCTTGATAACTACAGTCCTCCGCGAGCATTGAACGAAAGTACCGTCATACTCGAGTACTTGGAAGAGTCGGTCTGTGCTACCTGGTTCCTGTTGTCATCCTCACGCGTTCTGCTAGCCTGGCGTCCTTGTCGACAAAGCGGAGCCTTCTCCCTCCTCTCTCAGATCCATGTGTGTATGCGTTTCATGATTGACCGCGTGCTTGATGCAAGTCCCCTCTAAAATCGTGCTGTTCTTGCAGATGCCCGTGCTCTTGTCCGGCTCCAAGCGGATCACGTCAACCGTACGATCGTCCCGGCCTTCTACCGTTACCTTCAGGCGCAAGATCCCGATGCTCAGATTGCAGGCGGGAGGGAATTCGTTGACGCTATCGAGACATTAGTTGGCCTTTTCGAGCGTGCCGAGCGCGAGGTTGGCGGAACGGGGCTGTGGAAGGAGGGTGGAGAACTCGGGCTGGCAGACATACTCGTCGGTCCCTGTGAGTGTCCTTCCCCAATTTGTGGCAGGCGCTTGGAGTGCTCATGCCACTTATGGCTGCCAGGGTTGCTCAGGGCCACCAACGTCCTCAAACATTATCGCGGACTTGAACTCCCCCGAGGGCCCAAGTTCGATGGTTGGTTGAACAGACTCTTGGAGCATCCCGTGTTCAAGCGCACGTGCAGCACCGAGGAGCTTTATCTGGATAGCTACGAACGGTGAGGAGGTTTACCAGACAAGGGCGCGAATCACTGAGATTTGGGGCAGTTATGCATTCAATCGGCCAAATACGAGCCAGGTGGCAAATGCGATCAATACTGGGAGGGGGTTACCTTGAGAGAGAATATAGCGTTGGGAGTGTAAGGTAGTCAGACTTAAGTACCCCTTCATTCAGAAGTATATATTAGTCACCAACACCAGCAGCGTTCTCGTTCATGTTGGCGTCGTCGTCGTCGGTCTGTTCGACGCCAATGCTCCCGGCGGACCTCCGGACGCCCCCAATCGTCGCCTTCCGAAGATGGACACGCCCGTCATTACCCGCAGACGACAACACAGTCTGGTTTCAGTCAGGATATCCCATCAATCAGCACGAGAAGTAACCTAAAGTTAAAAGAGCAGCAAACGCTCAGCGCAGGCAAGGCAATCGACAGTAGCGACGTTTGTAGTCGCGTGCACATGACTGACTTGTCTTGTCGGCGAGACCCATCCATGACGGAAGAGACGGTGGTCACGAAACGACTGCACGTCTCTGGACTCACACCGTCCATCACACCCACCGACATCCTCAACAGATTCTCCACTTTTGGGTCGGTCAAGTCTTTGGACGGGTTCGGTAAATTAGATGCCCTGGGCGACCCGAGACGATTTGCATATGTTACACTGCAGGGCAAGGAAAAAGATGTTGCTAAATGTACGGGCGTCTCGTTCCAGGAGGTCTTACTCCTCCCGACTCGTTCATGTGTCCAGGTATGAACGTGCTTAGCGGGTCCACATGGAAAGGAACGAGATTGCGGATTGGAGAAGCAAAACCAGATTATCGCCAACGGTATGCCCTCCCCTCTCTATCTATCTATTCCACCTCATCGTGCCCTGTAAGTATTGCTTATCTCAACTCGCTTCCACCTCCTCCACCTCGTACTTCCCGATCAAAAAGACACCAGCTCGTTTTCGCATCTCCCGCCCTTGATACACCCGTTTCTCGTGACGACGCTGCGAAGACAACAGGTTGGGTCGCGATGCCCTCTGGACGAATTATTAGGCGCATGAGAATGAGACCTGAGCGACCCGTGGAACCAATGCATGCTGTGGGAAGTGGGCAGAGAACGCGGGGAAAGACGAGTGAAAAAGAAGGTAAGAAGAGGAAAAAGAGGCAGGTCCCGCCATCGCGAGCACGTAGGCGCACGATCGATCCAACGAAATGGGACTCGACTTACTTGACGGGCGCATTCTTGGACACAGTCATCTCCCCATCTTTCTCCCCTCGTCCGTTTCTTCCCTCTCGATCTGTGGCACACCCCACCGTTGAGCCACGTCCCATCGAACCGGAGTCTGACAAAGAGGAAAGTAACGATGTATACGTTTCCTCTCAGAATTTCACCCATGTCGCTCCCGAGAGTCAATCACCTGCACAAAGTGTCCCCACTGCGAGGTTTTCCGGCTCTAGCCTCCGCGCTGACATCGATATCGACATCGACCAAGAGATATCCTCTGCACGCGCGCTCCTCGACAGCGTACTCGGGGAGGCGGATGAGTGGTGCGGGTCCGAAAGCGCCGGCGAGTCCGATAGTATAGAACTACCCGCGGCTGCCAGCGCTACCAATACCAGAATGGCAACTTCTGAAACGAACGCCGCCGCCGCCGTTGCACCTACGAAGACGAGACTGAAAGATTTGTTTGCGCCAAGAGAGGAAGAGCGTGAGTGTTCCTACCCTCGTTTGGTGGACGATGTTTTTTTTTTTTTTTTTTTTTGGCTTTCTGTGGTGCCTTTTCCCGAATGACTGCTATTTTACACACTCCTTCCCCTCTCGTATTTTCAGACAATCGACCAATATGCTTTTTCCATCCTTTTCACTTGCTCTTCTGGTTGCATGCGCTGCAGAACTTTGACAAAATTTTCGCAGCGTTTTTCTCCCTTCTCGGCCACCTCGATCTTGATTTGGAGCTGGAGGATGATGCGGTTGGTGGTTCATCCATCTCAACTACAGCGCTGCGCTCGACACACGTAACGACAACGAGTTCAGGACCATCTATTTGTTTGAACTCGAACCATCGGGCGGGAGGTTTACACCCCCTGGTGAAAAAGTCTGGACGTGAAGAGGACGGAGGTACATCTCTGGACTCTACCCGACCGTTTCTCTTCCCTCTCATTGAATCATTGCCCTTCTCTCATTCTGGTACACCGAACCCGAACCTGACGTCAGGACGTGCGCACGCGCACATGAGAGGTGATCCTGGGTCTGTCGTCTTTCCACGGTCCCACGTCAATATGAGTGACACTCCGTGCAATCTCGTTTCATTGCCTGACGCTGGGCGGAGATTTGAGAGATCCTCTGATACTGCGGAGCGGTTTATACGCGAGGCGTGGGAGAGAGATAAGGGCGAGGTGACGAACGCGTGGAAGAAGGCATGGAAGGAAGCGAGGGGGAGAAGGAGAGGAGGTGCTGCCGTTGGTGGTGGTGGGGTGGACGTGTAGGTAAGGAAACCGTTAGCATATGACCCACACGTCACGCAGGTAAGCTGATGGGTTTGTTTTTTTTTAAAAAAAATAAAGAAATAGGACGGTAAGTCGTACCCTATCAATACACAGTCCAACCCGCATGGTCAGCGTTCACGCACTCATTCGTATTTCAAGGTTTCAGTCCGTGGCCATACTCGAAAACCTGCGCAACGCGAGTGATTTCATTTCTCATTACGAATGCAAAATACAGTAGGGGCACGGCGCATGTAACACTGGGAGGTATACGTGAGCCCTTGCGGGGCTGCCCACCACTCCTGTTGTTACGCATGCAGATCGATTCAAGGATTCTACCTGAGCAAGAGCCGGAAACGGAGTCGCTGTCTCTCGAGAGATTCAATATTAGTGGCTCTCGCATCGGAGATGAGAGCGCAGTGGAACGATATCTTAGAATTCTCCCACCTAGGATGGAATTATTGACGCAGGAGTCATCGTTGTCTTTGAGCTCTGGCGTTATCTGCATGATCGTATGGTTCGCGCTGCTCGCCTCAACGATCGTCGTAGCGCGTAGTAGAGGTTCGCAGATCTTTTTTTTTTGTTAACCTGGATACTGGGCTTGAATTTGCACGTCTTCCTTGGTGATTAGTTGGGCGCTCGGACTCTCCCCGATAATGGCAATCTGGCGAAGGTATGTTTAGGACCACCAAGACAAGAGCAGGGGGTGTGCCCAAGTCATTTACGATATTTCAAGCTGACTCTTGTCCATTGAAACATTGTTCATCGTGGACCCCTAGACACATGAGAGGTTTTCGTGTTTCCCTCCAGCTGAAAGACCCTATTCGGCACTACCACCCCATTACTTAGTGCAAGAAATTTGCGGTGGCTGCCGTCGTTCTAGCAGGTGCAACCTATCAACGGGCACGGTGGTGTTGATGTTTCAAATTTCAGGTCTCATCCATCACTGCCAGCGGCGGCGACAACCTCGCTTGCCAGAGCTCAACACCACGGCTTGAGAACGACCAATACGAAAGGCAAAGTCCATTAGGAAAAAGACAATCGTAACATGAGAGATGCAGCTAACCCGAGCAATACGAGATAACGTTGTAGGACCCAATGTTGCATACCAGTAGTGGAATGGAGGCGGTGAAGATGATAGGTAACCAGCTGGGAAACCGATGCCGATGTTATGAGAGCTGCTTCCATCAGTATCCACCGAGAAATGCTGTTGGAATGATGGTCAAACTCAAGTTGCGGTGGTTGATTCGTCGTCGAATCGTTTTCGCTGTCGGCTCATAGAATATGATGTGGCCTCAAGTACGAACTAACAAGTGCCACAGTGAGGCGAGAAGTAGTTCCACGGATATTAAGATACAGTCTATGAAGGGTGAACTGCAGTAGCAGTGGACGTGGCCGACACAAGCGAAGATGACGGCTGTACGACCATACCGCCTAAGCGCGGTAACGATTGCTTGTTGATGAACTCGAACGTTGTCGGCAGCTTGTCTGCTGCTTGACGGAGGGCTAGGAATGCGACAAATGTTGAAAGATAATACAGGTCCAACGATGAGATTAACGCTTACCTTCTCGAGCGAGCTCCTCTCGGATGGGAGTGCCTCCTATCTCAAAGATAACTCTGCCGGTAGGAACGCTGGCAAGGAAAATGTAGGTTATATACCAACCCGAGGACGAGGCGTCGTCTCCTTACCGTGTGGCCCAGAACTCAAACGTTCCTTTACCCTTTCCCATACGCGTCTCGTTACCCTTGTATGCAGAACTGTAAGATCTCAAACGACCAGTACAACGGACCTCCCGAACGCACCTTGATGCAAACGGGAATGTCGGGGAAAACCCTGAGATACACCTTGGCGCCTTTGACGACTTTTATGTTTCTCTTGATCACCTCCTCAGCGGTCATAAGTTGTTTTGCTGTGAACCTGACGCCCATTCCTTTGATTCTGATGCCCCAGTCTCCGAACGCAAGTGTGGTTCCTCTGGTCGAGCCGCCTGTTGGGATTGGAATGCGGCCTTTGTGTCGTTTGACATTTTGGATTTGACGCGGGGCGAGCTGTGAACGAAAGCGGACGCCTCCGAGTTGGACGCGGGGCAGCGACGGCCACAGCGACGGCCACATCGACTGGGGAGGAGGACGAGAGACGGGATGCACGTGACCCTTCCAGTGGGGTTATCAATTATTTAATTATTTACATTTAGACGTCGGTGCGTGCGTCTGCACCGGTTCGCGCACTACGCTATCGTCCTGGTCGTAACTTCGCCAGCACAATGAGCGACAGAAAGCGACAGTTCGAGGGAAACGGCGAAACCTCTGTTTCAAAGAAACTTAAGAGGTACGTTTGTTCTAATACATTCATTCGAAGTGTCGTCGCATTCTGATTATGACAACTCGCCAGTGAACTCGTGAGTGTCGTTTCTTTTCCTCCCGGCCTGCCAAGGTGAATCTCAACCCTCGACATCACTCTGACATGTTTTCTATAACGTTTTTGCTTCTTTTCAGACGTCCACCAATGGATCTGCTACGCCAGCTGTCAGTGTCGTTGTCTTCCCGCTAACCTGTCGACCGTTCCCACTGACTAGTCATGTACAGCTCTCCACAGATGCCATCATAGCGCAGAAACGGGCAGAGATCGCTGCGAAAGTTGCAGCCATGAAAATGAACAAAGCTGCTCCGGCAGTTCAGCCGAAAGTGCCCTCTGTGGCTCCTTCCCCTTCCCCAGCGCCTGTCTCTGCCACCAAGACGCCCGGGGCAGCCAGTCCAGCCACCGGCACGCCGCCCGTCGATGGTCCGATGCCAAGCATGGACGATATCGCTCGCAGAGTAGCTGAAGCGAAGCGACGGGTTGCAGAGGCGCAGACAAAGTTGGCGGTCAAAGATAATCCGTACATGGTGATCGAGTTTTTGCCCTGTATCGACCCACCATACTGACTTCTTCTCTGTGCAGTCCGTACCCCCACCAGCTAAGAAAGGTAACCGGCCACCTGAGCCTTCTCAGCAGGGTGCGGGATTGAAGATGACCGCTCATCCCCTCTTACTGGACAACACGCCCGTTGCCCCACAGTCTAAGAAGGATAGGTATAAACCAATGCAACCCAAGTTCGCTTCGATCAAGGTACGTTTATATCGTCGACGTAAATTGTAATTCGAACCGACGAATCTTCCACAGGCCAACATTCGCAATGCGCCAACGCCACCGCCTGCACCCACTCCCGTTCCTGTGACCGAAGTCAAGTCTAACCCATATGCGTCTAGCGCATCTGCAGCCAAAGATCCAGTCTTCGAAGGGGTACCAAAGGAACGGGTCGGTCGCACGTTCAAGTTCAATCCCAAGGGCAAGTACGTCCAATTGGGTAATCAGATGAGGCAAGAATCCAAATTGGAGGCACTCAAACAACGTATCGCGGAGAGCGCTCGCAAGGCCGGTTTGGATTCCGAGTTCGAGACCCTGGAGAAGAACATTAAAGTTGGTTAACTTCGTCCTCCCGATTCTAAGCTGGAGCTGACCATCTGTGTGATAGCGTGAACCCCCTCCTGAGGTCGAATGGTGGGATGCTGCCTTACTCCCCAACAAGACTTACGACGACCTTGCAATGGGCTTCTCAGCGCTCAATATTCGTACAGAGAACTCCCCTGTGACTATTTATGTGCAGCACCCTATCCCCATCCCTGCTCCTGGGGATAAGAACAAGGTTGGCTTAAAGCCGTTGAAGTTGACAACAAAAGTCAGTCTTTTGCCGCCATATTACGATCCTTCTGCTAACTAGTTGACTACAGGAACAAAAGAAGATGAGGAAGCAACGTCGTCAGGCGGAGTTGCAGGATAAACGTGACCGCATTCGAATGGGTCTCATTCCTCCTGACCCTCCCAAAGGTACGTCAAAATGCGTGTTCGTAGAATTCTACCAATCTGATCATCCACTCCAGTCCGCCTTGCCAATCTGATGAAGGTGTTGACGTCGGACGCTGTGCAAGATCCTACCCGTGTAGAGGCCCGCGTACGGAGGGAAGTGGCTATGAGGAAACATCAGCACGAAAAGATGAATGCGGAGCGTAAGCTCACGGACGAGCAACGACGCGAGAAGATCGAGAACAAGAAAGTGGAGGAAGAGAAGAAGGGTATATATGGTGTCCTTTTCAAGTACATATTCACCTTTTTGGACACGGGTGTGATATTGACCTAAATCTTTACAGAGTCAAGACACTGTCTGATCCTGCGCATCGGTTCAAAGTCCGGAAGAATGCTGAACAGATGAACCTGACTGGACTGTGCATTTTTAACCCGTCGTTCAGTTTAGTCTATGTGGAGGGTGCTGCCAAATTCATCCGGACGTATAAGCGCCTGATGTTGCACCGTATCGCGTGGACGGAGCCAGCACGACCCCGTGGTGGTGAGGACGTCGAGATTGCCGAGGGTGAAGGCGACGAGGGCGACGAAGGAAGTAATGGGAAAGGAAAGGCGAGGGCGGAATCTCAAGGAGTTGAAGGCGAGTCCGAAGTGTCTCTGGAGGACAACGCGTGCTACATGATCTGGGAGGGTCAACTTCGCGATCGGGCATTCAGCAGTTTCAAGCCGCGTAGTTGCCCGACGGAAGGTGCTGTGAAGGAAGCTTTGGGACAGAAATTAGCAGGTTATTGGGATGTGGCGAAGAATTGGAAAGCGGAGGAGGAAGAGTTGTTGGTTTGATTTTTTCTTTCTTTCTTTTGCTCCTGCTACCACGACAGACGAGCGATGTCCTCGGCGTCGGCGATGGGATTACGTAACATTTTGAGGCAAAATTACCTCGTTCAGCGTGCCCCGTATCTGAGTTTGAAATGAGATAGACAGTCTGTATAAGAACACGCTGGTTCGTTCAATGCAAGTAGTTGCGCCGTTTTCTTTTGCCCACGCGCCCTCTGTACACCGCCAGCCTCACTTGAATCATGCGGTTCCTGTCCGTGCTCTACCTCGCATCCCTTGCCGCCCTCGTGGCGGCCTCGCCCGTTATGGACACCGGAAGTAGCAGCCTACTCAACGAACAGACGCTTCTAGGTGACGGTGACGAACCAGGTGATGAGTGTCAGGCCTACGGAACTTTATGCGACTGGCCTGCTGGTTCGAGAGGTCCATGTTGCCCCCCGTATCTTTGTAGGCCGATGACAATCCAGAAGACAGCGTACTTCGTGTGTGCTTAAGATCATTCAGGTATGTCACCCTTAGTTCCTTCGTCTTACGGAGAAGGTCATCTTTCCAGTTAGGTACTTGATCTGTCTGCAAATAGCGAAATCGTAATGCGACCTTTTCGCTATGACGCACCCTGCCTGTGTCTTCACATGTTTTCGTTGCTATAACCTCGCCTGGTTTGCTATACATGCCTGCGCTCTTCGATACAGTTGTTCGGAGTCTCTGTGTTTTAATGCTTTCGACTGCTTTCGACGCTCAACGAGTCCACGCTATGGTTCTGCTTGTTCGTCCGGAAGTACGATATGGTATCTGCCGGGAGTTTGGTACAATGCACATCTTTGTTTGGGTAATCCATCGTCTGTGACCGGGCTACAATTAATGTGATGCACTGGTTTTCCGCGTATTTGGCTTGCGGCACCTCCGCCCGCCAATCCCGTTCGGGTACCACGCTGGGTCTCTGTCGTTACAAGAATTAGATTTATTCCCTGGCCGTCAACATACCGACTGTCAAGGCTTGAAATAGCAGTCCCTGAGAGGTTTGTTTTCCCATCTAGGGCTGTGACTCGAAGTGCCAGAATGCGGGGTGCACCGGCATTTTCTGCCGAGTGGTTGGAATGCGATCATACTGCGTCCGCGGAGTCATGACGTAGTGCCTCTAATATGGCTGCAATGCTAACTCCCCCACACTCGTTTCCCCGCATCCAAACTGTCCTCTGAAAGATGCCAACGACAGTATCACCTACGCGAGACGTTCTGTTATACTTCCTTGCCATGTACGTACTCACCGGTCCGTTCTCTTGGACTTCACAGGACTACCTACATAGTGACTCGATACTCACCCTCACACTTCTCTACTAGCTTCGTACCCCCTCTCGCCGTCTTTTTCAGTATGTAGCCATCCCTCTTTACAGGGTACCCAACCTGACATTAGCCCGATTCAGAACGAGGATGCGCAGCGGGTGAGCATTACTGGCCGGTCATTCATCCAAAGCAAAGTGTTGTGGAGACGCAATGTTGATGTCACTCAGATTTCTGGATCAATATTTGCTTGACGATTTTAGGCTGGATACCGGGAATCCTGCATGCATGGTCGGGATATTTCTGCTGGATCGAGTTTCTGTGTCGTCAGAACTGATTCTTGGTTGCCTCTGGCAGGTATATCATTTCACGGAGTGAGGGTGCCATGTAAGGCGTATAAGTTGTATGGTCCAGTAGTCCATCCATGCGGCCGAGTCGTTGAGGTAAACTTGGAAGAGTGAATGTCGATGAATATTCGCTGCAAATGAATGCGAGATGGGATCTTTTAAACATTCTTCCCAAACGAGATTTGGACATTACGCTGTAGATAAGAGTATAGCACCCCCCATACATGAGCTACCCGGGGTTTTTCAGGTTGATATATTAGCAGATAGATTGCAAACAGTCTCGTTCCCCCTCCGTTTCATGGTTGGGTTTTGTGTTCCGGGTCAGATGGTGGGACGACGACTGTGAACCGCCAACGAAGCTAGGTGCTGGACAAGTTTGCTATGAGGTTTCTTTTATACTGGAGGTGAAATGGTAGAACGCTCACCCTTACGAGACTACATACGCTTAGCCTCCGTCGCCGTCCATCCAGGGGTCGAGTCATTGATAGTCTCGTTCAGCGTCTGGTTGGAGGTATCCTAGAGCCAATGACATGAGCGTAAAAACGGTTGAAAAAGTAATCTGGACCCGACAGCCTCAGAGGCAAAGGCTTCATATGCTGGCACGAGCGTGCCGTCGTCGGGGGTGTACAATGCGGCCTAGTCACCGTCAATATTTCCGAGTGGTGAGGGTAGCCAAATTTCGAAGCTCACCATGACTCTTTCCCGAGCGGAAGGTTTCACCCTCGCATACGGGTGGAATCGAAACACGTACGAAAACTTGTAGCTCGGGAGCCTGCCGCTATCCATGGGGTCCGGACAGAAGAGAAAAAGTGGAGGGGAAGAAGAGGAAGGGAACTCGAAGAAAACGAACCATTTTACTCCAACCTAAAGCTTATATACCCGAGCGGCCCTAGAGTATGGCATAGAATAAAAAGGGAATGACCGAGCTTTGATTTGAGTAAACACTCCATGCCATCGTAGCCGACTGCGCTAGGGTGAGGATGCTGAAATGCAGGGAGCTTGAACGGCGCTTATTCGAATTGACCTCTGTTGCTTTCCACATACATTTGCTTCCGCGACCCCCCCCCCCCACCGCATCAGGGGACGATCACAGATCAAGTCCTCGACTGCGAAGCGAGAAAATATGCGCTGGAATGAAGCTTCCTTCGTTCCCAGAGAAGCACGATGCCGCTACAGGATACCAAGCCACCACCTTTCTAGAATGACCACGCTGAAGGACGGGTAGCGACAGAATAGGCGTCCCGCTTCACATCGTAGGTTTCCTACAGACGCTTCCAGGTTTTCTGATTGTCGCTATTAGCGGCCTGCAGGGAGGCGTTCCACGATGCAGTTGGGGCTACCCAGGTACCGAGTCCTGCAGGCAAATGGGTTTAAACGATGGTTGAACGCCCTGCTCGACGAAAGCCCTGCTGCACCACAATGGGACGTCTTCATTTTCATCCTGTATACAGTATCCATCCATATACATTTCTTATCCCATCCTCAATTTCCTGTGGGGAAGGCAGAACCCAGCGCGAGCCCAGCGGGTGAGAACATTGCGTGACATGTCACACGGAAAAGGGGCATGTCACGTCACGCCACTGTCATGGCACAAGGAAATCTCACAGGCGAGTTTTGCTTACCACCGTCATGAGACTTGGAGTGCGACTCAACATGTGTGTCCCCGAATGCTTCAATGACTCCGCCCTTCAAGAGTGGCAGAAGATGATGATGAAGGGGTAAGGCGACATTGTCCGCCTCAAGGTTTTGCAAGGGGTGGAACTACCCACAAGAAATCTGTTCGTCAACCAAGATTGTATCAATATCATCGTCCGACAATGCCTCTCGGAATGAAGTGAAGTACGTTTGAGTGAATCAAGACACTCACTAGCCAAGCTGCACCTGTAGAACTCTACGACTGGCGACTAGCCCCCCAGGTCCTGTGCTTGCTGTTCTGAACCCGATCAGGTGGACGACAATGCTAGCGCGCTTTTGGCGCGTATCAAGTGAGTTCTGCGACAAGCCAGACCCACCTGCACTCCACAGCGAAACTGTTGGAATTTTTGACCGTGGCGCCTGATCACCGAGACCACTACACTGGCGTCCGACGATCTTGTGGTGGTCTCCCCCCTGACAAGAATGGAGCTGATATGCGCTGTTGCGTGTAGAAATCAGCAGAAGGTCGACCGGTAAAATCTATCAGGAGGGTAGGCGCAAGACTTCAAGCTGAGGTGTGCGATAACGTCTCCAAGAAATCCCTGCGTTCCGCCTTTACCTGGTGCCAGAGTCCCGGCGAAGTGATGGTCGAACACCACAGTAGTATCTGGCGTCGCAAGACGTGCGATGGTGTTCACAACAATACCAGAAATTTTTCGAATCGTATGTGAGCTGTCGTGGTGCAAAAGCGAGTGCGCCTCTCCAGGTCCGGTGACTTTTCGCCTGAACTCCGCGATGTAGCGGCTAATGATAAAATAAAACAGACAGACACGTCGGCAACACAATCAACCCTTCCGGGTATTTTTCCCCCCTCAGCGAGAGTGGAGAGTTCACTGATTTTTCTCTGGCGGTCGCCCGTATTTTTCGGGGGAAGGAGTCGAAGATTCTGCGGGGGGTTTACCGAATTTCTTTTCCACAAACATTTTCGCCACTTAGCCGTCCCAAAAAAATTAATTGTTCCTGCCACATCGTCGAAGTCCCTCCTTGAACACCCTGTCTGACGGTACCCCATGTCTCTGGTGAACTTCTAAGCTTTCTTTCACCACCACACGTCCAGACTGCTGATCCTGCCACTCGCGGAATGTTACCCTTTGCGCAGTTCACGCCGAGACACCCGGGCTGGTAGAAATAAATGTTTCGAACACAGTTGGAGGGGAGAAAACTATATTCTCTACTCTCTGCGCATGGCTCCTCTCAGACGACCGGAAGTTCCTGGAGCTGCCGGGGCTGAGGGATCACAGCTTGACTTAGTCGTGGCATTCGAAGAATCTTTGTCAAGTATTCCAACTTGTCGCTCGCTCAACTGTGCTCCACCCTCGTCGTTTCCGTGTATTCAGGCTTGTAACGGTAACAAGAACACGAAACATTCGCCGGTACATTCTTGCGTCACGCCTACATTCTCCTGTGGTCCCTCGTTTGCTTGCGCATTCATCGGTCACGCCCGTTAGTTGTCTTCTTGGTGGGAGAAGGCAAGGTGGGTGCTCAGTCGCTGTGTTTGGATTCTGCCACCCCTAAGCCCACTGGTTACCAGACTTCTGGATGATACCAGCCGATATGCACGACCTCGATAGGGATTCCAACCGCACTTCGTCATCTTATTTATGATGTCGATCCGGACACAACATCTTGCGCTGTGAGACGGCTTGTCTACATATCGCTTGCGGACGTTGTGAAGCAATTCATTGTCCCGTTGATACGGCAATAACGAGGCCTCCCCCTCTTCTGGTCGCTTCTGTTGGAGAGAAGGTTCGGTGAAAGGAGTGGCCGCTTACCAGTGTTATTCTTGGGATTCGAATTCCCAGAGTACAATGAAGGATTGCGACTGCCGGGTCATCGGGCTACGTGGACTTCCGGGGATAGATGCTATTGGGCGTCGATCGACTTCCTCACACGCAGATCGTCACCGCAGACGATCAGTACCGACCGTCGAAGTGGCGGAGATATGGAATGTCCCGAGTAGCGATAACGTCCGGACACACCTCCCCTCCACTCGAATGGATTGTACGGAAGTGCCAGCGCGGAGCGTCACTTGATTGCCTGTCGCTTAGCCGGTGTTCGACACGCTCATAGATTATCAGCATCAGTACGGTGATCGCTGTCGCACAGTATCGGTTTCCCACAGACTCGCGGTGCAGCCAAAACCATTCGTCCGAGGTATTTATGCCCGAGTGGAAAGTGGTACCTGGTTCCCGTGTTTGTCGTCTCGCCGGTTGATCATACTCATTTTGAGCTGCAGTCAAGACGCGACATGCATCACTGCCCTCGAATCAATGAATCTCCTCACTACGTCACCGCATTCCTGGTGCACGACTGCGCTTGTTCATCATATGACCCCTGTGATGTTCGCCACGAGGGCACTGCAAGACTTGCGAGGACATGCAAGGTATAGAAGGTCCCAGCGTCTGACGTTCTTTGGCGGACTTAATGTTCACTGGGTCCACTCGATATCATGTGCTGCGCCTTCCTGAGAACTACTCGCTCGGGATAGGATCCCGCTGCTCACCTGTTGTCGATCCTTCTATTGATATCCTGCAACTAGCCGCGACGCGTTCATCACACAGCCCCCTCTTGCGCAGCTGAATATTGAGGACCTGAGCCTTCATGGATGGTCGCGGAGCAAATGGGTTACACTGAAAAGTAAACGTGAGCTCTCGCGGCCGCCTACTACTTTCGTTGCCCACAAGGCAAATCGATACGAGGACTCTGTCCGGACAAGACCCCGCAAAACAAACATCGACCCCTAAGAAGCCTCATGTCTTTGCCTTTCACATAGAGGACAGGTAGAAGATGGAGCAGTGCGTTGGGATTCTTGTACCCAAGTCGGACCAGTATTTTGTTGAAGGAAAGTGGTCCTATTCATTGTCTACGTGATTGCATCGCCCTGTTTTATTCTAGATTCTCACTTCAACACCGTTGTTCTCGACTTGGGTGGTTTTGCTGAGTTTCGTGCATCCTGCATGGCGGCCGTCAGTCATTATATCGTTATGATATACGGTAGCGACCGAGGCTAAGACTCAGGGAGGCGAGAGGGTTGAAGCGACTAGTAATACTGCGATAATGGCTGGAGGCCGCCATCCAAGAAAGTAACTTGTGTCTTCCCTGCACACACGACCTGGCGACACTGTTCATGATAGAGTGAAGACTACGAAACTTTTGGACTGCACGTGTCGAGCCGGCCATCGGTTCGTGCTTGAGCACACATCATGTATTATGAACTGAGACAGCAAAACCGATTCGACAATGCAGCGACTCAAGCTTGACTATTGTACACTCCCAACACTATAATCATGTTCTTTCCCTCTCCCAGTATTGATCGCATTCGCCGCCTGGGTCATATTCGTTCGATTGAATGCATAACTGCCCGAAATTCTCTGCAATTCGCGCCCTCGTTTGGTAAACCTGTTCACAGTTCGTAGGTATCCAGATAAAGCTCATCAGTGCTGCACGTGCACTTGAACGCGGGATGCTCCAAGAGTCTGTTCAACCAACGATCGAACTTGGGCCCTCGGGGGAGTTCGAATCCGCGATAATGTTTGAGGATGTTGGTGGCCCTGAGTAAAACTGGCAGCCACAAGTGATGTGAGCACTCCGAGCATCAGCCGCAGATTGGGGAAGGGCACTCACAGGGACCGACGAGCAGGTCCGCCAGCCCGAGTTCTCCACCCTCCTTCCACAACCCCGTTCCGCCAACCTCGCGCTCGGCACGCTCAAAAAGGCCAACTAATGTCTCTATAGCATCAAGGAATTCCTTTCTGCCTGCAATCTGAGCATCGGGGTCTTGTGCTTCCAGGTAACGGTAGAAGGCCGGGAAAAGCGTACGGTTGACGTAATCCGCTTGGAGCCGGACGAGAGCACGCGCATCTGCAAGAACAGCACGATTTTAGAGGGGACTTGCATCAAGCACGCCGTCAACCATGAGACGCATACACACATGGCTCTGACAGAGGAGGGAGAAGGCTCCGCTTTGTCGACATGGACGCCAGGCTAGCAGAACGCATGAGAACGACAATAGGAAACCAGGTAGCACAGACCGACTCTTCCAAGTACTCGAGTATGACGGAACTTTCATTCAATGCTCGCGGAGGACTGTAGTTATTGAGCCTCAGAGCTGGAACGAGACCTTTGGGAGATAGCTCAAGTAATTCCGGGGGTTTCTTGAACGGATTGACCTCGCCTATTGACAAAGATTATTACCACCTGAACGTCATAAAGATGATGCCAAACCTACAATACTGCGAGATTTCATGAGCGATATCATTTCGCGGGGAAGAGGGACACAGACCTTGTATGGGATCTCGAGGTACTCCAACGCTACCCACACACGCTGTGTGAACGGACAGAAGCACCCAGAAAACAGCGTGATATCCTGATCGGTAGCATGTCGCTGGACTGTGTCGAAAGCTGCACCTGTCGCTTGCAGCTTGTGGTAGGACTTGCCGGTGTCCATCGTTGTACTTGTCGCCATCGATCGACGGACAGGGGCAGGGGAATGACGGAAGATAAACAAGCACGGAGGCACACTTTTTATTGCACTCCAGTCATCCCGATAAGTTTAGAAAATCGACGCTTACTTATTGACAACGTCATCCAGGTTCCGAGCGATGGTACCACCAGAGATATTCTGGAGCGGAAGACGTCGACTCGAGAAGTCCGGGACCGCATTAACACTGACACGACGATGGATGTGTCCGTCAGACGAGGGCCATCGTCATCCTCAGAAAAAGAGGAGCAATCTAGCTTATCGTCAAATGCACGGCCGCCTCGCCCAAACCTAGCCCATAAATGAAAGCCTGGAATAAGACTTGGTCTTGGGAACGGTTTAATTCGACGGGAACGCTGGGAACGCCGTATACTATGGCCCCGTGCGGGTGACGAGAAGCCGACGGTCTCGTCTGCCACAGTACATTTTCTACTGTGATGGGATGGTCCCCGTCATACACACTCTCCCGATCTCTTGTGCAGACGTGGGAGGTACGCAGGACAATGGCAATTGCGACAAACATGAATTCCCGACCTTCGAATGAAGTCTACGAGAAATTGGGGAGTGTGGCTACTCCTACCATGCCCCTCGATCGAGCAAGTTCCCCTATGCCGGTGGCCCGATGTATAGGAACACCCCAACCCCAAGATACAGATAGAACCTCGTTCCCGCACCCTCTCGACACAATATGCATGCCTGTCTTCGCATCGCCGAAATTCTTGATCTTATCATCGGATTCATGGTAGATGACACCCACGAACCGGATAAATTCTGTCGTATTCGTCACCAGGACCTTGCAAGGCTTGCAAGGACCTGCAAAGCGTTCAAGGATCCGGCGCTTGACGTTCTCTGGAGAACGCAATCTTCTTTGAGTCCACTCATCCGGTGCTTGCCTAGCCGCTTGCGGACTACAAAGAGATATTGGGGGCGTCGGGTCGTGGTATGTCGTCTGCATCTGTGGTGAGAGGGTCGCTGATGCCTGCCGCAGTCCCTCCGAAAAGAACCTTCCGATGAGGACTGGTTCAGACTGCAGAGATATTCACATCGAATCCGAGCCTTCGATCATTGTTCGCGAAATCCACGTCCAGTCTGTAAAAATACCTTGGACACCGTCTTCTCCCCGAACCTATCTCAGAAGCTTTTCCCGTCTCTTCGTACTCTGGACTTGGCAGTCGTCGGCTATGGATCAATGTTTCTGGTACCCCATTCATTCCTCGTCATCAACTCCGCCTCTTTACCGCAACTTGTTCGACTGACCTTTTCAACGTCGTACAAGAGCTCCTGCAAGCTCCCACCCATCCATTTTAAGCCAGCTTGTGCGCCATCCCTCGAAGCGTTGACAATTAATGTTCGCGATGGATTCGACCCCGTGATAGTGAACTTTGGGGATTTTCCTCGTCTGCGTAGCCTCAACCTCTCGGATCTCCCGTTTCGTCCGTTTCATGGCGGGTGGGAGTTGATCCATTTGCAATATTTGTGTGACTTGACTGTCACCTTACCCGATGGCTTCGATATTGACGTCCATTCATCCACGCAACCGGTATTCCCTTCACTGCAACGTTTGAGCGTCAGCGTTGGTTCTTTGAATCAGGTCGCCGACTTACTTCTCTCTACCACCTCGTCCGACCTCAGTTCTGTCAAAGTTTCCTGTCGCTCGCCCGCTACCCAGAGTGACATTCACGAGCTGTTTCGGGCGATCGAACGCAACAATGAACGCTCTCCAAATTTGGGCACGCTCCAGGTAGATTGTTCCTCTACAATCAGTTCAATCCCGATCCTTCCTGTGAAACCGGGCGATCCTTCCTACGACCTCTCGCGATCGACACTAGCACCTCTCCTTGCATGTCACCACTTGCGTGTTCTCAAACTCCATGTCCTGGGTGAACTGGGTATCGACGATGCCTTCGTCGCGAGGATCGCACTCGCGTGGCCCGATATCGAAGTTTTGCACTTGTTCGGATCCTCTCAGTGTATCCCGCGTGTGTCGCTGGGGGGTATTCATGAGCTCCTGCAGCGTTGCCAACGACTTCGGTCACTCTACATACGGGATCGATGGGACGACTGTTCCTGAAGGAGAGCCGGAAATGCGGTCGCTGTCTCTTGAGACACTCGATTTATGTCTCTCCTGCTTGCCAAATGTGCAGGGGGTGAGACGATACCTTCGAATTCTCGCACCCAAGTTGAAATCGTTGATATTGTAAACTTATGTAGTTTCCAGTTCCAGTCTCACGGTGATTATCTACTCGATCACGTTGTCTGCTCGATGCTTTCCGTGGTCATGCGTAGGAGTGTGTAGACCATTTCCTTGCCAACTTGGATGGTTATGCTTTGTGCTCTTCCTTAGCGAAAGGCGGATTCTGTCATTCGGGTCGTTGAGACAATCCTTCCGGTCACCAGACGAGGAATTATAGTCCGCTCTACTAAGATTTTAATATATTGCGGGTGCATCCCATACTGAACAATGTGGTTGAAGGTGCACGGCCCACTGAGATTCACCATCCATCCACCGTTTTCTGTCTATTAAAAGGGTTCAGAGGCACAGTGCGAAAACTGACCTCTGATTGTACAATACAGTACATGTCAGTCTCCAACAAGTTGAGTTCCTTTTTTTCGGGATGGTAGGTCGAGGTTCACATTAGTCCGTAATTTTTATGTTTTCGTACGTTAAAAAAAATACATGATATGAGATAAGTCATTTGGATTGAACCTTCCCGCCCACGGTCAATCAGAAGGGGATGGCTTGCGACACATCAACAGTGCTAGGTCCTAGGCAATCGACAATCAATCCAGTCCTGCGACAAAAGTAATTGCACTTACGACCGCGAGGGTGGACATACTTAGCTTCTGCTGGGGCGCATTGACGGAGTGCGTGACGCTGACGAAGCTTTGAGGGATGGTGTTGGACGGATTCTCGGGTGGAGATCAATGGAACGATATTGGGGTTGTCATTAAGAACTCACAGAGTCGGGGACAACAGTTCCGTACGACGGGACAAAGGGTTGCTCGTCAGATACAAAGTTGTCGTCGTCGTCGTCGGGGTACAGACAGGCCTAGCCGACTGTAAACATCCCAATTAACAAGTTCTATGGACGCCGGAACTCACCATCACTAGCTCGCGAGCAGAAGGTTTCACCCTCGCGTATGGATGAAACCTAAACATATACGACGATCTGTAGTTGGGAAGTTTTCCTGAGTCCATTCCAAGTGACGGGAAAGCTTGCAGAGAGAGGAGGGCGAAAAAAAAGAAACCAGACGCCTGGTGTTGCGACGCAGAGCTTAAATACTAAACGGGGTCCAGAATACGCAGCGGAAGAGGAAAAAAAAGGAATAGTCAAGCCGTAAAATTGAGTCAACTGTCCATGTTGTAGGCTCCGCCAGGGTTCCAACCTGGACACGGGGACCTGTCTCGGCGCTTACTCGAATTGACATTAGCCACATGCACTCGGCCAACATACATTTGCTTCCGCGGCAGCATTCCATACGTCCCCGAGACTCTGGTCGCGTCCATGCCAATGCAAAACATCCTGCGCCGGAATAATTCGCCTTCGTCACCACCCACCCACGACACGTCCGTGAGCGCACCAGACTGGCCAGCCATCCGTTCCAGACCACCACCATGTAAAAGGGGCAGCAAAAAGAAAGGACCTTCCTGTCTTACATCGTAAGTTGCCTAAGATAGCGAATTCCTGATTCCCGTCATCGACAGCATAAGAAGGGTTCAGCAGCGCAGCTGAGTATCATGTGGTGCCAGGGTCCAGCGGTGACACTTCGGGTCTTCTGTTCCTTCTGGAACGACCCTCACTAGGAAACGTCGCCGTCGACGTATCTTCCTGTACGCATTTCTGGTGCATATACATGTTTTACACCATCTTCCTAGTTCTGTCGCGACTGCGAACCCGACCTGAACCCAGCACTAGTGGGTGAGAACGTTGCGTGACCTGTCACACAAAAAGGGGCATGTCACGTCACGCTG
Source organism: Pisolithus albus (assembly GCA_024613165.1). Taxonomy (NCBI): domain Eukaryota; kingdom Fungi; phylum Basidiomycota; class Agaricomycetes; order Boletales; family Pisolithaceae; genus Pisolithus; species Pisolithus albus. The sequence continues at coordinate 1,306,425 of JANFAB010000005.1, forward strand.
CTGCCAAAGCGCGCTGAAATCTCGCAGGCGAGTTGCTCACCACCATCATGAGACTTGGAGTCCAACTCAACGTGTGTGCCTTCGAACGTCTTGATGCTCCCTTCCAAGACCACCGGTGTGATAGAAGACACTGAACCTATGAAGACATTGCTCGCTTCAAGTATCTCAGGGGGAACCACTAGCAAGAGTCCGTCCTTCAACCGAGGACCTTCGTGCAGTCGCACATCCGAATGAATGGGGTGTATTTGAGTGAATCAAGACACTCACCAGTCATGCTGCGTCTGTGCAACACCAGGCAACGACTTCCCTCAACCCGTCTCCGTGTCACCTCTTAGACTCGATCGAGGGTCAGAAAATGCCAGCGTGCTCTGGCATGCATCGAGTGAGTTCTGCGACAAGCCAAAACCAACCCTACAATCCATAGCAAAATCGCTTGAATTTTTCACCGTGGCGCCTTGTCATGAAAAATGCTACTTTGAAGCCGGATGAAACCGCGGTGACTCTCCGTCTCGATATTCAAGGTCCTGACATTCGCTCTCCATGTGTAGAAACTGGCGGGCAATTGACTGGAAATTTTGTGTTCAAGGTAGGCGGAAGATTTGAGATGTGCGATAACGTTCTCCAAGAATCTCTGGGTTCTGCCGCCTGCGCTTCAACGACATAATGCCCGAATGTCGCGAAAGAGCACCCCGTTGCAAAGGATGAAGTGTATACAAGACGCCAGAAATCCTGGAGAGTGTGGTTCTGGTTTAAGAGTGCTTTTGGTGTGGGTCCTCCCTCGAACTCCGCACGTCCCAGCGGCTCTGACGGTGGACCTGACACACAGACAAACACGTCCTTCGACACCCACAGTGTAGTCTAATTCTCTGGGTATTTTTTCAGCGATCCCCCTCCGTCGGGAGCGAAGTGACAATTATGTAATTTTTTCTTGCGGCCGACCGTGTGGTTCCAACCCTCGTCGAAGATCTGCGAAGCGGCCACCACATTTTCTGCCCACAAACAAGCCACACGTCGCCACATCGCTATCCAAAAAAAATAATTGGTCCTGCCACATCGTCGAAATTCTCCTCTGAACGCCCTGCCTAACGGTACCCCATGTCCCTGATGAACTAATAAGCTTTCTTTCACAAGCGTACGCCTAGAACTGCCGATCCCGCCACTCGCGAAATGTTACCCTTCTCGCAGTTCATGCGGAGAATTCTTGGCTGGCAGAAATAAACGTTTGGAGCATATATAGTTGGAAGAGAGGAAAATATATTCTTCATTCCCTGTGCATGGATCGTCTCAGCTGACAGGAGGTTCCCGGAGACATCGGGGGTGAAGGACCACATTTTGACTCGGTGGAGAATCTTTGACGAGTATTCCAACTTCTTGCTCGCTCAACTGTGCTCCGCACTCGTCTTTTCCGTGTATTCAAGAAATACGAACCATTCGCCGGTACCTTCTTGCATCACACGTTCATTCTCCTGTGGTCCCTTGGTTCCTTGCATACTCGTCACTCAAGCCCCTTAGGTGTCTTCGTGGTGGGAGGAGGCAAGGTGGGTACTCTCGCTGTGTTTGGATTCTGCCACTGCTAAGCCCACTGGCTACTAGACTTCTGATGACACCAGCCGATATGCACGACCTCGATAGGGATTCTGACCGTATTTCGTCTTCTTATCGGTGTTCTTGATGCAGATACAACATCTTGCGCTGTGAGGCGGCTTATACCCATATCGCTTGCGGATGTGGTGAAGGAATTCACTGTCCCGTTGATACGGAAATAACGAGGTCTCCCCCCTCTCCTGATCGCTTTTGGCGGACAGAAGGTTCGGCGAATGGAGTGGCCGCCAACCCGTGTAATTCATTGGGATTCTAGCCTCCAAAGTACGATGAAGGACTGCAACTGCTGAGTTTTTGGGCTGTGAGGACTTTCGGGATAGATCAAGTAGTTATCGGGCATCCATTGACTTCGTCACATGCAGATCGTCGCCGTAAATGACTGCCGAAGCGGCGGTGATACGAAATCTCACGAGTAACGACAACGTCCGGACACCCTTCCCCTCCACGCAAACGGACTGTACGGAAATGCCAGCAAAGAGCGTCACTCGATTACTCGTCACCTAACCTGTTGAGAGCAGGCCATGTTCGACACGCTCATAGACTATCAACATCAATATGCCGATTGCTGTCGCACATTATCGATTTCCTACGGTCTCGCAGTGCAGCCAAAGCCACTCGTACGGGTATCTATCGCCAAGGTGGAAAGTGATACCTGGCTCCCATGTATGTCTTTTCCACTGGACGTGCACCATTACCCTCAAATCAATGAATCGCATCACTACGTCACCGCATTCCTGGTACACGACCGCGCTAATTAATCATATGAAACCTGTGATGTCCCCCACGGCAAGACTGGCGAGGACATGCAAGGCATTCAAGGTCCCATTGTCCGACGTTTTCTGGTGGGCTTGATATTTGTTGAGTTCGCTCGATATCATGTACTGCGCCTTCTCGTCGATCCTTCTATTGATATGTCGAAGTAACCATAGCAGGCCTTTCCGAATGCCATTGCTTGCGCTCTTTATCACTCGGTCCTGCCAGTGCGACGGACACTGATGGCGCGTTCACTCTTGCATGGCGGAATATTGAGGACCTGGACCTCCTCGGATGGCAACAGAGCAACTCGCACTGCGTAACACTGGAAGGCCGCCCACGACTTTGGTCGCCCACAAGGCAAATCGATCCGAGGATTGTCTGGACAAGATTCGGGAAAACAAACGTCGACGCCTCAGAAGCTTCATATCTTTACCTTTCACGAAGAGGACAGGTCGCAGGTGCCTCGGGAATATTCTGGCACCTAAGTCGAACCGCTGTTGGTTGAAGGATATCATTGCCTACATGATGATCGTGTCTCCCATTTTATCTAGATTCTGCAATCCCATTGTTGCCGACTTGGGTGGTTGTGCCGGGTTTTGTGGATCATGCATGGTGGCCGTAAGCCATCGTAGGCGCACTTGTTACCCCGCTGCGATATACACTAGCGACCGAGGCTACGACTCAGAGAGGTGAAGGGGGTTGAGGCGACTAGTAATATTACTGCTATAATAACTGGAAGCTGGTATCCAAGAATGCGAAGTTCGCGAGCGGCTGCGAGCGATACGGCTTCCCTGCATTCACAACCTACGGCTTTCCCTGGCGACGCCTTGTTCGCGGACGAAAACTGTTGGACAGCTGCACGTGTCGTATTGGTCTTCCTCGTTCCGTGACATAGTGAGCCTATGATGTGCTATTTTGTACTTACTGGCTGCATGGACATTGTCGAACCAGACTTGCTGTCGCCCTGCGAACGTAAGGGTAAACGTCTGAGGAACCGAAGCCCGAGTTTATTGATCACTCGCAGTGCGGTCTAGTTAAGACGCACCCGTGCGACGCGAGTGTTTCATTCAGCCAAGCGAGAAGCAAGACAGCGTTTCGAACCGGATCGCGACATTTCAGACATTTCCCATTCTAACCTGCAGTGCTTTACACTGAATATACGCGTTATGCTCGTAGGCTTCTGCTATTAGAAAGAAACTAAAGTTCAGCGAGAATCAAACAAAGGTATACCTAACATAGATGCCATAAAGATTCATGAGACATAGGTCACTTTCACCCTACTCGACTCTGACCTGGATACTCGCAAATGCGATTGTGTGGGGGGGATGGTTTTGCGACACGGTAGCAGCACTGGGTCTTATGCAAATTATACTGAGTTCCACCCATCCCGTAATCGGGGTAGCGGTACCTACCACTGCTAGAGTGGATATGTGCAGCCGCCGCTGGGGTGTACCAAGAGAGCAGGTGGTCGACCTCGCTGTTCGGGTTCCGACTGACAACGCTGGAGGGATCCCGGGGGTTTAAAGTACATTAGACCACGGATAATTGGAAGTGCAATGAGACCCCACAAAGTCCGGAACGAATGACTGGAGTGGAGAAGCGAAGGATTCTTCGCCAACGAAAAGGTCGTCCTCCTCAGCGGCGTACAAAGTGGCCTTGGAATCGTCAACGATTCCGGGCGGCGAACCATGCAAGTCTAAGGGCTTACCATCACTCTTTCGCGGGAAGAAGGTTTGAGCCTCTCGTATGGATGGAACCTGAGCAAATACGTAGTTCTGTAGGTGGGCAGTTTTCCTGGACTCATGGAGTTTTGTCGAGTGGAAGAACGAGAGACCACAGGTTTGTGCACTGCAGTCTACTCAATTGCCCAAGCGGGTCTAGAATGTGCAACAGAAAGGGAAAAGAAGGGATGGTCCGGTCAATCCACGAGTCGAGTCGGTAGCCCATGAGACTCCGTCAGGGTTGATGCAGAAACCTTGAAACGGGGGCCTGTTGGAGTGGCTTATTCGGATTGCAGTCAGCCCATACAACAGTGGGTCTGTGTATGGTCTTCGTCCAACAATCACGCTCAATGCGAAAAAACCAAGGAAATAGAGTTACTTTCGCTGCCAGTTACGCACGCCGCCGCCCCCAAGATCACAGCGGTAGCTGGACCACTGCAGCGCTGAGCGCTGACTGCCATTCCAGAACAACGCTAAAAACTGATTTGTTTCCAAACAGGCTTGGAGTCCTCCTTCACATGGTAGGTTTCCAAGATCGAGTCTTTTCACTGGTCATTAATCATTGTTAGTAGCATAAGCATATCGTCGCCAGTTGGCTTCCTGGTATGCTTGGGCAATGCTGTGGGTGGCGTTGGTTCCCTTATCGACCAAGTCCAGCTGCACCCTTCAACCGTTTTTGCCCTGCACGCAGCACGTCGTATGGCTACACCTGCTCAGTTTACGCCATGCACAGTCTCTTGTTGCAGGGAAGACGACGTGACTGGTCACAATTAAAAGGGGCAGGTCACGTCACACATACTCATGTCAGGCAAGTCACTCACCACCATCGTGAGACTTGGAGTGCAACTCAACAGGTGTTTTCCGATAACACAACGATTTTGCCAACCCACTGGATGGTAGAAAGTGTCCGCATCAAGCTTTCCAAGAGGGAGCTCCAAGCATGAGATCTGTTGACCAACCAAAATTGCGTCAATACCCTCGTCCGATCGTGTCTCCCCATAGAACGAATACGGCCGAGTGAACCAAGACACTCACCAATCATACTACTATCTGCATGGCTCCCCAGTGGCAACTCCCCCTGGACCAGTTACCGTGTCCGACGTTCAAGAACCAGTGTGTGTTGGCGTGTGTCCAGTGAAGTCTGCAACAAACCAGCCCCCCTATCCCCCGTGACGAAGTTACTGGAATTTTCCACCGCGGTGTTTTGCATTGAAGAGCGTTTACCTGCTACTGGGCAAAATTGGGATGACCCCCCCTCCCGACGCTAGGGACGCGTTATCCCGTCCAGGTGGCCGACTTTCCGTATTGAACGGAACATGGGATGATGCGTGCGATAGAGTCCTCCAAGAGTTTGTAGGTTGCGCGCATAGCAGCTGTGCCCAAGACCTTCGACATACGAAGGGCCACACAAAGGCAACCGCTGCACGGGGTACCCGTGTGTCGGGAACTTTTGTCTAGAACAATCTGGCGCCAAACTGGTGTGGGTCTGCTGACTCTCACTCGAACTCCGAAAATGACTTGAATGTCAAATTTTCTTTCCTCGACCCCTCGCGTGTTTTTGCTAAGTAGCTGTGGAAGGTCCTGCCAAGCGGTCTGCAAACTTCCTGTCCACTGACTTGACATACCACACTTCGCCAATCCGCCCAAAACTTTTGATTCGATTTCATCGAGTTGGACGTACTGTTCTAGACCGTGGTATCCTGAACGTTTAATCCAAGCCGCCTTTCACCGCCGCAGCTCTTTTCCGCGTTTCCCACTTCGTCGAGTCAGCTCCCACTCGAGCACCCATCGCCGCGACATTTTTTTTTTTTTAAAAAAAACACTTGGAGCTGGGAATTGGGCGAGAAAAAGTGCTCTATTTACTCTTGATTTTTTTCCCTGCGGCTTTCCCTCCTCAGCGTAGCGGGGAAGGGTTTTCAGTGGCCCAAGGGTTTGCAAGAGTGTGGGCCACAATCTGGCTTGACGGTAGAACTCGAGCGACACCGTCTACTGATCCGGCTTGAACCTCCGTGAATTGAAACAACTGGCAAACTGCCCTCGGCAATTCCAGTTCCCAGCTCGTCTGTTGCCTTGCGCCAAGGCAGCAACTCGAGATGCGGACATATCGCGTCGCAATACTACGCTCGCTTTCCACGTAGTGAGTTCGTAGGGCCGGCCCGCATTAATGGATTCTGGGCTGGCGGATTGACTCTGGAAGCCGACCTGAACCCGATGTTTGCCTAGAGCAGGTGCCGGGACATTCCGGTAGCAAACGTCCAGCCGAGCGGCAAGCCACAAGCGAGGTACTGGCGCTTTGCACACCTTCCACCACCTTCTCTCGTTGTTGCTCCCCCCCACTAAGTCACTCCTCCTCGCTAGGACTACACTCTTTTATTGCATTCGTATAGGTAGTATTCGCACTCATGCATCAGCACTTAGGATTGCAGCTTCCCCCAGCAGAGGGTTCTTCTGGATCTGGGCCACCAGCAGCCAATTCGGAGACCTTACCTACGTCCAGAGGCATTCAATCAGACCAACAGCCAGCTGCGACCCGCCCCCAGACGAGGCAGTCTCGTAGAGCCCAGACACAAGTCCCGTCATCATCAGAACAAGCCCAACAGCAGCCTGCTGTGGCACGTCCACCACCAGCAACATTCGAAGAGGCTCTGGCCAGATGCCCTCCGGTCCCTGCACCGGCACAGCAAGGTACTAATGCCACAGCTGCCCACATGCCAAACCGTCAAGGAGACTCCGCAAACCAGCCAGTCACCCCTGCGCCACCTGCCACAACCCCTGTCCCGGCAGTGCCAACAGCCGGAGAAGGAGTGGAAGGTCCCCCACCACCCACACCGGCCGCATATGAAGCCATCATCGCAGCGCTATACGAGCAACTAAACAACCTGCGCACCCACGCACAGCCCCAGCCTGATGTGGCAGTGCCAGATGGTAGAACACCACTTGTAGCGAATGCGAGTGTCATTGACCAAGTACGGGCAGCAGCATCAGCCCCGAAAGAGGAGGGTAAACGTGTAGTCCTCCCACCAATCCAACCAGGCCATAAAGCGAGTGCACTGAGCCTACGTAAGTTCATTAATACTGCCCTACCTTTTTTCTGCTGCCACCGAAACTGGCCACACCTTATTCTCGAGTCTACCGTGACCTTAACCTTCATATGAAGGCAGTCCTACTGCTCTAGCTACCGGACCTTTTTTCACCTCATTTACATTCACTGCATACCGGAGTCCTGATGCTAACTACATTCCATACAGCCATTTCATCACGGGTCGAGGAAGCTTTCCGTTTGTACCGCTATGTACCGTACACTCTGTTGACACACTCTGCCCGGTCCAAGACAAATGCCCGGGGTGAAGACTCGTCATATATACTTACCCCCGAGGGCTTTGCAACCAAATCTCTGGACCGCTCCAACGAACTAGCTATTTCGATGGCTGATTGGATCAATGCCAGCCTCACAGCCGAAGAAAAGATCCGCCTTTATCATGGTGAAGAGAGAGCTAAGGCCCTTGCATCGCACCACCGGGTCGTGATTGGGATTTGTGCTTCGCATAGCTGGACAGTGGCTATGCTCTACGATATTCAACAGCGCGAAATTGCCCATGCAAATCCGGAGCATGATCTCTCTGGCATTGATGCAACAGCGCTAACCATTGCTACCCACCGAGCCCTCACAGCAATGCACAGCTCACTGGCATCTCCATTAAAACGTTCGGCTCCGAATGACTTCCACTCATCCCCACGTAAAAAGTCAGCAGCCCTCGGAGGCAACCAGAATCTCTGCTTTCGGTGCGGCCACTCGGGCCACCTTCCTGCCAGCTGCTCTGCCACTTCCACAGCTGCGGGTAAACCAGTTGCGTCACTTGCAGCCAATGGGAAAAGTAAGCACACCCTCGCATCCTCAGACGGACGCCATTTTTGCTTCAACTGGGCTTCCAGCTCTGCTTGCTCCTTCGGGACCAGCTGCCGCAATGTCCATTGCTGCTCCATCTGTGCCGAGCCATCCCATGGTGCTGCCTCATGCCGTTTCAAGGCATGACCCACGTCATATAACCACACCCTTGCATGCAGATATTTTCGAAGAACTCCTTAGTAAATATGACATTCGCCAAGATTGGAGCCATATCCTATCTAGCTTACGCACCGGCTTTAATGTTGGCTTATCAGGCCCCCCATCCCATACCCAGATATTTCGAAAACCATGGTTCAGCACTACAACATCATTTAATAGTCGACGCGTACATAAATTCCGAACAGGCAGCAGGTCGTTACTCTCAAGGCTTCTCCCCATCCCAACTCGAAGGTATTATCGGGCCCTTTTGCACTTCCCCACTAGGCGTGATTCCGAAACCAAACTCCTCCAAGTTCCGGATAATCCAGGACTTGTCCTACCCACGGAACGATCCATCCACCCCATCTATCAACTCCATGATAAATTCCGACCTCTTCCCAACAGCATGGGGAACCTTCGACGAAGTGGCAGCAATAATACTTACCCTCCCATCAGGCTCTCTAGCAGCCACCTTCGACGTGGAATCAGCATATCGCATCATCCCCATAGCCCCAGACCAACAGTCTTCCCTTTGCATATCATGGAAAGGGCTGGTGTATGTCGATCGAGCCCTCATGTTTGGCCTGGCATCAAGTGCAGGCATTTTTGGCTCAGTAGCAGACATGCTCGTAGCGATATACCATTGTGCCGGATTTGGCCCAATAAAGAAGTGGGTGGACGACTTCATCGTCTTCCGCACTCTGGACCAGACATGGACAGAGTCAGACTTCATCAAACTAACAGCACGGGCTGGGGTCCCATGGAGCAGACAGAAGACACGACCATTAGCCTCTTGCCAGCGGTACCTAGGGTTTATCTGGGATATCGAGGCCAAGACAGTAGCCTTGCCTGCCGACAAACTGTCTGCAATCATGCTACTATTATCCCAGTGGATAGCGCCCAATGTACGTCGCTCTCAAAAGGAGGCCAAAAGCCTGCATGGAAAGCTAGTCCACATATCATGCATCTTTGTCCTCATCCGCCCATTCCTCCCCTCACTGGCCTGCTTCGCAGCATCCTTCCACTCACAGAGGGCACACAGGCGTATACCATACCACGTGAATGCTGACCTCAACTGGACACTAGATATCATCATGCATTCGAAGAGCAAGATTCCCCTGCAGCCACCAAACCCCGTCGACATAGGCTGGTGGGGCGATGCAAGCTCATCATTCGGAGTTGGGGTAGTACTAGGCACGCACTGGGCTGTCTGGAAATGGAAGCCAGGCTTCAGAGTCGGACCAGGCCACAGTTTCGACATTGGTTGGGCCGAAGCATTGACTGTCGAGCTGGGACTTCGAATGGCAATGCACACAGAGTTCAAAGCCTTAAGGAGTCACAGAAACATCCTATGCCGATCGGACAATGCAAGCATAGTCACAATTATTGGCAAAGGCTGCTCCCGCAACAATCATACGAACGATGTTCTGTGCCGTGTATATTTACTCCAAGCAGAACTCGATGTGGTGATCCATGCAGTCCATGTCCCCAGCCGTGACAATATCGCCGACACACTATCTCGGGGCGACATTCAGAATTTCCTCAGAGGTTTCCCTACCGTCACTCACCAGATATTCCCGCCAGTCCCATCCTTCCTCTCCAACATGTTAGAATTACTGCCAGAATGGTCTTAATCCCACCCCACATCGCAGACTCAGAACTCGAAATGAGCAGCAGCCAGGCACACAGAGCATCGACACCCACCACATCACCCCTGCCACTACAACTCTGACCCTCCCACCTCCGCCCCAAGTGCCAGGCCTCCGAAAGGTTATTCCTTTGGAGAGGGGTAAACATCCCCCCACAGGTGACAATCAAGAACACCACCATCGAGCACCTGGCAGCAGTCGCATCCAGAGCATCCTTGCGGGACACCAACAGCTATGGGTCAGGACTACGAAAATTCCATATCTTCTGTGACATATTCTCCATCCCAGAGAAAGAACGGCTACCAGCCTCATTTGCATTGCTTCATTCCTTCGCACTATGGGCAGCCTCAGACCCTGAGATTCCGGAACTCAACCTCCCACCCACCAGCATCCCATTCGAGCCAGTGGCGCCACCAGTGGCCCGCAAATACCTTGCCGCCATAAGAGCATGGCACATCACGCAGGGATGGCCACCTCCCCTGGATGATTCCCAACTCGAACGCATCAACTGGTCGCTGCGTGGGCTAGAGAATCTGAACACCCACCACCGACATCCTCCCCACCCCCCGATAACAATAGCAATGCTCACAGCATTAAAAAACACCTTGTCCCTCGACGACCCCTTTGATGCGTGCATCTGGGCCATGGCTGCATGTGCATTCTTCGGCATGATGAGGTTTGGTGAGGTTTCTGTCCTGTCACGAGCAAAATTCAACCCGAGTCAGCACCTGACACGGGGTAATGCTATTTTCGACCAGGACCTCCGAGGTTGCCCATATGCCCGCCTTGACTTACCAGCAGCCAAGACGGCCAAACCGGGCGAATCACAATCCGTCTTCCTGAACGAGCAGGGCAGCCTATGCCCACTGGCAGCTCTCCGTAACATGGCCAAGGTCACCCCAGCAGCGGCATCCGACCCCCTCTTTTCATGGAGGGACCCAGCAGGCACCCCCCGGCCTATGGTCAAGGCTCGCGCCATCGCACGCATCAACAGCATCCTCACAGCCTGGGGCTGGGGCACACACTTCGGCCACTCATTCCGAATCGGCGGAGCATCCTTTTACCTATCTCAAAAAGTGGATCCCGAGGTGGTGAGAATCGCAGGCAGATGGAAATCACTGGCCTACCAACTGTACATCCGGGCCTTTGAACAGATTGCGTCGCAACACCTGGCCAACACAGTGCCAACACCCGAAGCTGCCACAGAAGGGGTTGGGCGTGCGGCAGGCTCGCAGCCGCAGGGTGTCAGCTATGGGTGAGCGGCACCACCCGCCTGCCTTCGCCCGAGCTAACGCTCAGCCCAGCCCAACCAACTGACAGGATCTTCGAACGAGCGGCCTGCGACAGACGAGGCTGGATAGAGCAGGTGCCGGGACATTCCGGTAGCAAACGTCCAGCCGAGCGGCAAGCCACAAGCGAGGTACTGGCGCTTTGCACACCTTCCACCACCTTCTCTCGTCGTCGCTCCCCCCCACTAAGTCACTCCTCCTCGCTAGGACTACACTCTTTTATCCCACCCACCTCTCCCTTGTTACCGTACCTTACCATACCACCTGCGACTAGAATACACATGCCTTCTAGAGTCACACTACCTGGCGTGAAATTTGCACAGCCCCAATGACAGCATCCTGTCTAAGAGGCAAGTCGGTGGCCCGCCCTCCCGAGCGGCACCACCCGCCTGCCTTCGCCCGAGCTAACGCTCGGCCCAGCCCAACCAACTGACAGGATCTTCGAACGAGCGGCCTGTGACAGACGAGGCTGGAGCTGCGACACCTCGCCGCACGGATGATAATAAAGCCGCCACTTTGGTTATTTTTATTCTGGACAATGCCATCATCGCTGTCTGGAGGGCAAGAAAGGGTCAGGCTCCTACCCAGCCTTCACTGTTCGTGTGAGGGGCGAATTCCTAATAGGTGTGTAGCGGAAACATCCGTCGGCAACATCCGCATTTCGATCCCAGCCCAACTTTATTCCCCTCACACTCACAGCGACGGCTGGAGTAAAACATTTGTAAACAACATAGCCACCGTAGGTATACACGTCGGAAAGTCAAATCAAAAAGTAAAAAGCTAGAGACCGAGACTAGGGTTACAAAAAAAATTAGGTATCGATAAATCGAGTGATCCGGTCGTCCACCGAATCGTCAATACCATGCTAGAGATAACAGTGCAAGCGATCTACGAAACACTCGGTGTGATGTCGGGTCTTGGATTGAGTAGAGACTTCTACCACAGTTCATTGGAGCATTTGAGGTCATCCGTGGTCACCGACGCCATGCTCGTGGGGAAACAATAGACCCGAAGTAAGATGTTTCAAACTGTCATTTGATTTCTCCACCGTAGGGACGTGAGATTTTAGGTCAATATCAAAGTTGTCATAGGCATAGCAAGTGAGAAGTGAATGTCCGAGTACCTGGATCTGACTCTGTGACTCTGCAGACAACGATTGCACAGCTGCATTGATCGTCTCGACAGATACAGATATTCCGATGCACAACAAAGTCTCAATGACCTTTTGTGGAGTGTGTGATGACTGCGGGAAGAATCCGAGCACACTCTGCAGTGCGTTTGCCTTGCAGTTCATACCCTGCACTAGAATGTCACAAATGACTGTTTTTTTCTATATTGCTCATGTGAGATGTATTACGAAGGTGATGAGAACATGTTACTGACAATGAGGATGACTGCTGCATGTTGTCTCGACCGGCTGTCAAGAATATACGAAGCCTCCAATGTGAGACCATCAATGAAACCCTCCATGTAACGCTTATAATCACAAGGACTATACTCGGTTACTCCTTGACTGATAGAGAGTAGAGGACTTGAGAAAGAGTTAATGCGACAGTGCACAAATGAACTCGATTGGAGTGTCTACGACAAGAGAGACGGTATTTATACTAACTAGAGTGTTTGTACCGTGGAACATCGTAGAACAAACCAAACAAGCAAGAGATAAACGCTATTGGCTGCAGCGCTCCACGCTGAGTCAATGCGGCTACGCTGACGAATCAGCTGACTAAGTAAAGCGTCTATGGGCGCGTCTAAGTAACCCTAACCAGAGAGTGGATAAATAAGGAGAAGTACGCTAAGACTACGCTACAACTAGTAGTGAAAAAGTACGGGCCGTTACACTATCCCCTCCTATGGCTCGACTTCCAGGCGAGACCAGACAGGCTGCACAGCAGTCAAAGGGTCGGGTATAGCAGAGAAAAGGAGACCTTCGGTCGAGAGTAGCCGAAGTTTCCGGGGGGCACCGGGGTGGAGTTTGTAAAAATCGTCTATTGCCTCCTGGGCATTCTTAAGAGCAGATCTAGGCTCCCTAGTGCGATCTTCTTCCGGGTATCCCCTCCAATGCACGAGGAACTGAAGACTGCCACGCTTCAAGCGGGAATCAACTACCTTTTCGACTTCGTATTCGACGTCTCCTTCATCCGTAACCCGTTGTGGGCCGGGCTGAGTAACCGGTTGCCCATCAAGAGCTCCGAGATAAGGTTTCACCCGTGAAACGTTCACTACTGGGTGTATGCGCATCGAGCGCGGCAACTTTAATTTAACGGCGTTGGGTAAGACGTCCGAGACTTCATACGGGCCTATCCACTTTTCGGTCAACTTTCGGCTCTGCCGGTCTTTCAGCGATAAATGGTCGGTAGCCAGCCAAACCTGCGAGCCTACGGAGTAAGCAGGGGAAGGGGATCGTCGTTTATCTGCCTGAGTCTTTTGACGAGTCCTAGCTTTTCCCAAACTTTCGCGCACGTCCTGGAACACCCGGAACCAGTCTTTAGCGGCCTCCTCCGCTGCTTCTACCTTAGAAGTCGTCGGCTCGACGCCCATTCTTGGTGTGTACGAACGGGTAACTTCAAAGGGGCACTTGCCAGTAGAAGAAGACTTGGAGTTGTTGTACGCGAATTGAGCTAGGGGAAGCCAATCCTCCCATCGTTCCTGCTGATGGTTTGCATACATCCGTAGATACTGCTGAATTTCACGGTTCAACCGCTCTGTTTGACCATCCGTCTGTGGATGAAACGCCGTCGAGAGCTTCTGCTCGACACCCAACATTTTAAATAACTCCTTCGAGAACTGAGATGCGAACTGCGGTCCGCGATCTGAGACAAGAGACTGCGGAAGACCGTGGTGCTTCCAGACGTGAGTTAAATAAAGCCGTGCCGTACTAGCAGCAGTTTCTTTTTCAGTGCAGGGGATGAACTCTGCTTCCTTAGAGAAACGATCAACGACAACCAAGACGTAAGACCTTCCAGAGGGGCTTCTGACTCCTATATCCATGAAGTCGGTCGTAAGATCTTTCCAAGGCCCATCAGGGATGGGTAAAGATTTGAGTTCGCCTGCTGGCGGCTTGTTACTAGGCTTGCTAGCTTGACACGTCTGACAGTGCTTTACGTACTCCTCGACATCGGGCTTCAAGGTAGACCACGTGAACCAGCGTGTGATCAACTCCTGAGTTCCTTTTATGCCTCGATGACCCGCTAGGGGCCAATCGTGAAGAGCAGCGAGAACCTTCTGTCTAAGTGCCTCAGGCACGAAAACTTTGTCTCCGTCATACAGTAAACCGTCGCGTCGGTCGAGCGTTCCAGCATCAACCTCAGCCGTTACACTGCGCAGTTCTTCTATGAAGGGATTTTCCAAGTGCACAGCGCGCACTTGTTCGGGTTTAATAAATAGCGACTCCTCAGATTTAGCGTTCTCGCGATTTTCTATTAAGTCCTCGCGGCGAGAAAGAGCGTCCGGTCGTCCCATCGAAACCCCTGGTTTGTGGACGATAACACAGTTAAAACGACTAAAATACTGCGCCCAACGCGCCTGGCGTGGCTGAAGCTTTTGCGACGTCATAAACCATTTAAGGTTGTGATGATCCGTTGAAGAGAAAGAGTCGAAGGTCGCCCCGAATCAGGGCTTAGAAAGGGGTTGATGCGAGCTTTAGTTTCGTCCCTAAAGAGGCTTCTTTAACCTAGCGCAGATACATAGATAGTACCTTTCGAGACTGAAAACGAAGCAGGACAAGACTCAAGGTCCTCGAGTTCGAGTCCTACTGAAGAGTTTGACAATGGTGGGTGGATTACTTATGTTCCTCGAAGTTCTACATGCATCCGACTCCTTGCACGGGCTTAGTCAGCGCCCGGCAATTCCCGCTACCTCTCGTCTCGTGTCTAAGTCCCCACAGATCCCTCGCACCTTCGAAGCTCCCCTCGAACCCTTTACACCACATACCTCCGCCCTCGAACACACTTCTATGGACCCCTGAACCTCTCCCGAACCATCTCGCCACCTCTTCGAACCCTCAACTACTTCTTCGAAACTTCCCCTCACCCTCGATCCCTCGATATACCTTATTTCTCGTAGTCGGGGCTTCGCCGCGCCTACATCCGATGGGGGCTTTAGATAGCGACCGTCCCCGGTCGCCATCCTGCGCCTCACCTCGAAACCCAGAAACCTCCGAACCACACCTTCGACACGCTTGAACTCGACTGCGAAGCGGCTCGTAAAAGAGCACAAAGCTTCGGGGTACTTTTCCCAAGCTGACCAACATCCGAACCATTCTCCCCCACCTACGCGTCCTCGTCTCGATGTCAAAAGAGCCTTCGGACAATCCCCAACACGCTCGAAGTGTTCCCGAGGCTTCTGCTCATTCGGAACTCGATATCCAAAGGTTCGCAACTCGCAAGTGAACTCGAAGCCTTCGAATATGCTCTGCTGGGTTGCCAGAGCTTCGATTGGCTCGCTTGACGAGCTCTCAACCCTTCGTGTACCTGCATGATGTAGTTAGCCATTCTTGTAGCGTAGTAAGACTTAAGAGAAAGGTTTGGGTCGCCCTCGGGGACTGGCCATCTTAGTTCGAAGCTGGAAGATATTCGAAGGGGGTTGACCTATATCCGTAGCCGACACGAGAGCCTTCGGGATGTGTCTCGAAGCCTGGTACGGCTATAAGCACAGTAGCGGCTCGAGGCCGTTTTGATGCCTAACGTTCCTGTAACGCGTAGTTAGTTCTTCGTGTACGAGTAGAAAAACTAAAAAAAGCTTCGAAGCGCTCCGCATATTCCGTTGTGTCCCCCCTAAGTCTTACCGCCAGCTTCGCCTACTGTGCCAGGCCCACTCGCATGTCCTAGAGCCCTCGCGTTCTTGCCAGTTCACCATACGTAGCCCGACACGTTGCGTACTGGTGTCTGCGTGGTCTTGTTTCTCTGGCGGTGAGTGGTCGCTTGCCCGATTTGGCGATCAACCGTTGACCTTCGTTGCCCCCTCCACTTACGCCCATGGCCTTGAACGACACCGCTACGCCCGCAAATGCCACGCCGACCACGACCAACAACACTAACCAAGCGCCGGCCATCCTCACCAGCTTGCTGTAGCAGCAGGAGGATCCATGAAGGGAAACGAAGAGCTGCTGGCTGGGAGAGCCAGTGTCGAGGTACGTCGTCACTGAGCCTGCTTTTGTTTCCCCGCTGCTAACCCTCAACCTAGAACTCCCTTCGTACTGTTGTCGACCCAGTCCCCTCAGCCGTTGCCCCTCCTTTGAACGTCACTCCCACAGTTGCGACTGAGGTCCATGGGCACGTGCCAGGTGACCTTCCAACTGTCGACGAGCTCCCGCCCGACCACCTGTCTCTTCCCACTTCCCCTACTCCTCCGGCGTCTTCCCTCATACCGTCTTCATTCCCCACTTGCGCACCGCTCGTCTTCATACCCCACTCGTGCAAATGCTCCAACCCATATTCCCCGACTCCCCTCTAGCTGATTTCCCCCCCCCAGCCGGCGCATCAAGTACTCCGCACACCGCAGTAGAAGCTTTCGACAGGTCTCTCGAAGACCAAGGGTGTTCCGGCAAGGTACTAGCGAAGAGGAAGTCTCGTGACTGAGCTCCTGTCATAGGTACACCATCGAGCGCTTGCCCTTTTTCCTCTCGAAGCTTCGACTCGTTCAATATATACGTTCCTGTAACGCATCATCAGTGCCGAATATACTCTGCTCTTGGAAAACAATTAAACAACTGAAACTTAAGCTTATTTCACTTAAACCGTGAGCTCGTTTCTCGAGCCTCACGACTCGAGTGCATTGGTTGCACGATGTCACAGGTAGCTATTTACTAAGGTATGGTTCGAACACTCTCACCTAGGCTTCCTCTCCCTTTTCATTTCGTTGATCGGCGATCAACGTTCTGGTTGCCGGAGTCCACCTGGGTCCCAATCAAAGGTATCCCTTCGTCCCCTTGTCAACCATCCACCCGTTCCCCATTCTGGGATTCGTACTGGTAATTGCAAAAGGTCAGCCGTCAGATTCCCTACCGTTTTTCTCTCTCCTCTAAACTCTTCCAATGTGTCTTTCATAGTTAGACGAACCCTCCTGGCGGCCGGCTCGTCCTCAAAGACGTGGGCGATAGGACCATCTTCCTGCGCATCATCGATCAGCGACTCGACCACGAACGAGCACATAAGCAAACTTGAGGACTCGGCGTCCTCCTCACGAATATTCAGGGGGCTCTCGGCGCCTTCCCTCTCACTCTCACTTGTGCCTCGCTGGTTGATCCTGACTCGATCTTCCTCGTGCCGGTCCTCCCACTCTCGTAACTTGCCCTTCACCTTCGGATCCCCTGTTCCCGTGCCTCGATCTCCTGTCGTGCCTCGCTGATCGCTCGAAACTCGTTCTTCAGACCTCGAAACTTCAAGTAACGTCCTCAACATCAACATCTCACTCTCCTCTCGCACGTCTATCTCGTTCGAAACCTCTAAACTTGGCTTCGGTGCCATCATATGTACGTGTTCCTGTAAAAGTGAGTCTCGACTAGATTCGTATGTACCTGATTGCTCTGTATACACCGCTATAGGCTGGGCGAAATACCCCAGCGTTACAGGGGTGGCCGATCCCGATGTGATGTCTCCTCGTTGGCGACTCGAATCCTTGACAATATCTAAAAACCCTCGTTAACCTGACTGAAGCTCGACTTGCCCTCTATCCTGCGACAATATTCCGAAGTCAATAGCGAGTCTCGAAACTGCGGGGATTGCACGAGCCCCCTCTGCTGCCTCGGTGTCACGAAGGTGCGCTTGCCCGATCCTGGTTCGACGATTTCGACTGACTGAGCGCCGTTTGGAAGGTCCTGAGTCGTCGCATGTAGTGCACATGTGAATGGCCGACCGAGGATGATGTCGAAGGCCGTGTCTCGAACAATCTGGACAGGTAAGTGTACTGTCACCCCAGCGAAGGTTATAGGACAGTTATGGACAACTCCTTCCGTCGCTTCCTTCCCTCGGTTTGCTGTCTCCATCGTAATACAGCCATCCGTCTCGATGGGAAGCTGTAGGACCTCTGCCACTTCTTTCCTCAATGCGACCACCTGTGACCCGCTGTCTAGAATCCCTTCGATCGTCACTTGGCCTGCCAGTTCTACCTCGACGAAGGACAGTGGCATCGAAGAGCCTCGATAACCCTTGACTTCCCTCGGCTCCTCCATACTCGGCACTTGCACCTCCGTCGTCTCTTCCTCGATGGCGGTGAAGCTGTACTCCGATTTGCTCTTGTCATCTGATGGGGTCTCCTCGATCTGTGCGGCCACTTGCACCTGCACCGAGCTCGGCCCTTGACTGTCGACTACGAACTGGTGAGTACCTGGCAGGTCCTCATCCTGACACCCAATGGGGGCAACCTCCTCTAGCGCGTCGCCATCCGAATCACTGTATTCGGCAATCCACAAGCTGACTTCTGGCCTTGCGAGGCTCTCGGTAGGGCGAATTGGTCCGTCATCCCTGTACCTGCGTGCTCTCTGCACCTCGGCTTCCACTCGCGCCTGTGGCCGCTCCCGAGCCAGTTCCTCGGTCGCCTCCTCGTCTCTCGAGGGCTGCGCCTCTCTCTTCCTGGAAGCCCTACTCCTGGCTGTCTCGAATCGATCGTTAACGAGGAACTTCAGCTCGTCCACGACATATCTCATAGGCCAGGGATCGTCGCGTGAACGTATGCCATAGCGAAGCTTCAGGTTCATCAAGATCTCTCGTTTCAGTTCGGGGTCGAGACCTTCGAGGATGTAGGCGTCATAGTCATCAGGGGTAATCTTGCCCTTCGAATAAAGGTATCGCGCGATCTCCTCATACTTGCGGAGGTACCTGCCAAGATCCTCCTCTGTCTCGATGTCTTTCTTTGCCTGCGCCCTTACCAAGTCGTACAGATCCTGTTTCACGAAGGTCCTCTCGAGCCTCGAAGCTCCTGGGTAGACCTCAACGAGGCTCGTAACGAAGGCCTTCCAATCGGTCGTCTTGCAATCTATGATGGTATTCCAGAGGGACGCCATCTCTCTGTCGAGGTACCAGCACGCCCATTTAATCCACTCTCGCTCTCTCGTACACCCTGCTGCCCTGCACAGAAACTGGATCTCGTTCAGGTAGTCCACGAGGTCCCGTGCTTTGCCAGAGAAGTTCGGTGCTTTCGCTGACCCACGATGCGGCATCCTATCGAGCGGTTTGGGGACTCTCGAATTCGCGGCCCCTCTGCCCAACATTTGTAGCACCACATCTGCTTCCGACTCCCTTCTCCCATGTGTCCCTTCGTAGTGGCGTGCTCTCTGTGGCCTACCAAGGGCTTCGACAGCCCTCGTAATCGTCTCGACAGGCTCCGACCTCCGACGTTGAATCAGCTCAGGGTACGCTTCTTCTCTTCTCGCCGCTGGTGGTCGTTCCTCCTCGCCCCTCGGCCTTTGTAGATCAAGATAGTCTTCACGTTTGCCACCCCTCCCGTACGTAGGCCTATCATGAGACAGAGGTCTCGCACGAGGGTGGTAATGTGGGGGTTGTCTTTGATAGTCGGCATTGGTTGGGGTAATTGGTCTTGGTATCCGAGGAGGCGAGAGTTCTCGTGCATGTTGCCTGTAAGGTTGAGTTGCCTTAAGTCACACCCGCGAACTGTACCGTATGGTATTCGCAGTGTAAATTTTAAGACAGTGATGTCCTTAAGTCACTACGACGATTTTTATATACTAGACATGCAGGCATGTGATACCGGAGTATCACATGCCTGCGGATGATTACAGACATTCTAAATTAGGGCACAGCCCCTAACACCCTCCCCCTGTAGAGCCGACCTAGGCTCGTAAGACGAGAAGAAAAGAAAAAGAAAAGAAAAAGGAAAAGGAAAAGGAAAAGGAAAAAGAATAGGGAAGACCCTATGTACATTCACGCGAGATGTTGAATCTCGCAGCACTACTAATCCGAGGGTTACGCCTCATTTCAGCAATGCAGAGCAAGGTACGAAAGGTGTTGAACCCTTCGTACCACAACTCGAACTGAGGGGTTACGCCCTCGAGAAGACGATCCAGCACCCGATGTAGCGTCCCTTCTACATCGGAGCCGGCTCGTCCCTCATCTCGCCCTCCTCGGGCTCGTCATTTTGTTCGGGAGTCCTCTCCCGCGAAATTCGACCTTCCACCCCCAAGTAGTTGGGCAGGTCATAGATAACTACAGCGGAGCAGAAGTCCCTAACAATAGGGAGTTCTGCGTCGCTGATTGTGCGGGCCTCGTAGGCCGCAATGCGCTCGGTAGCGATCCCGAGGGCCCTAGCCTGGCGCTCGACCCACTCCTTCGAGCGGTTCTCCTTCAATACTGGAGGGTCGTTGATTGCCGCCCTCAGAAGATCGAGCGCGGCTCGCACGTTGGGGTCTCGTTCCCCCCCATTATCGACAGCGCGGGTAATGTACTCTCTACCCGCCCTCCTGGCCCAAACGAGGGCATCGTCGGCATCGTGAGGAGTGATGCCATTAGCCGCGAGGTATGCGGCGATATCAGCCATACCGGCTGAGCGAGTGAACTCCCCTTCCCAGGGGACACGGGTACCATCACGAGGGGCCACCTCGGCACATTCCAGAAGGGCTCTGTAGCGACCCTTCGCTGCAAGGAGACGAACTAGCTCCCGGAACCAGACCATCCGGTCATAGCTCCCTCTGGGGACTGGAGCCAGTCGTTCGTAGAGGAGGAATCCTCGTACTAATTGTGCTGTGGGAGGGCTGATTTCCCACTCGTCGTCGTCGGGGCGCTCACTGACACCTAGCGCCCCAGGGAACATTCGCGAGAGCTCGGAGCTCTCGTCTGAACCGTTGTACCTATTCTGGTACTCGTGGATAAATTTAACCCAGTCAGCGACTGGGGCTTCGAGGCTCGGAGCCTCTCGTGGTAGTTCGGGGATCCCCCCTTTTCCCTTCTTTCCGGAGGTTCGACCTCCTCCTCTAGGATTAAACGCTCGACCCCTTGGAGGGGGTCGTTCTTGATGAGCAGGGGCTTGGGGAACCCCAGGGTTTTCGACCATCAGGCGGTCGCGGAGAGGCACGATGGGTCTCTGACCCATCTCTGGCAAAGGAGCGGCGGGTTGACCCTCTATCCGCTGTTGTAAGGCCGGCTGTCCACCGGCGGGTTGTAACGCGAGGGCTTCTTCCTCCCTCCTTGCCCTTTCCTTGTCTCGTAGCGCCTCTCTCCTCTGGCGCGCTTTCTGGGAGGCCCAAACAGGCGGCCTCCATTCCTTGAGTGCGAGGTTCATGACCTCGTTCGTGTCTAACCTGCACTTTTTCCACAGGTTAACGTAGGTGATCAAATCTTGCGCCCTACGGACGCAAGGAGCGTTCTCCTCTGGTTCTTCGTACGCTTCGGCGTACAACTTGCGGATTTCCTCCGCGGTGTTAACGAGTCTAATGGGACCCATTATCCCCCTGTCCCATCTGGTCACTGATGCGACGAGGTTTCCTCGTCTGAGGGGAACAGGAGGGGGGGTCCCCTGGCGAATGTTGGCGAGGGCGGCGCCAAGCCTCTCATCATTATAGGCGTAGAGGTTGTCATTGATCCTCACAAAGAGGATCGACCTCACGCCATCCCTGCCTTGCCCAAGGACCCGTACTCTGTACAGGTTCTCTTTTCCCGTAAATTCAGGGAAGAGGGTTCCCTGAGAGGCAGTATCGATGACCATAGGGATGTCGTCATCGTAGCATTGTTGAACGGAGGTATCTTCCTCCATGGCGGTGTATTCGTAATCAGGCGCTGCCTGATGGGTATCGTCGTCGAGCTGCTTCGCCTTGCCCTTTCTCGACACTACAGGTTCAACCTGCGACGCAGGTTTAGCCTGTACCCTCCCCCTTGAAGAAGAAGAGGGCTGTGGTGCCGGTGGAGGCGGCAGCCTGGAGGAACTAGCCTCCGCGTTTGATGAATAAGTACGCCCCCCCAGGGAGGCGACACGAGCGCGTTCGAAGTCACGCGCAGCTTGCTCAACCGTAGTGGGAGCGGGGATGGTGGGGGTAGGTTCGCGTTGAAGATCATCGATCTTCCGGAGGGCACGACGGAGGTCGTAGGAGGTGTCCTCGAGATCACGCTCGAGACGGCTGATACGACGACGTAGGTCGTCGTAAGGGGTACGTTTGATGAGACGCGCGGTCTCATCAGCCAAAGTAACGATAGCAGGCATGATACCTGCGTCGGACAAGGCCATGCCTTGGGAGAGATGAAGCGCGTAAGACGCGCACTGGTCACAAGCGCCGTGATGGCGCAATAAAGGAAACTGGGGGTGGCATTCCCAGTACGGGCAGGAACGTTTGTCCCGGCGGGGCTCATACTCGAGGGACGACGAGCGTGAGGGTGATCGTGGCCGCTTCTGGCCACTGCTGACCGTACGCAGACTGCGTCGGTCGACGGGGGACGGGGAGTACGAACGTGATGGCGAGCCATCGTGAGGCGCGTCGGAACGCGCGGGGGATCTGCCTCGCCGGGGCGAGGGAGATCGGGACGGGGTGGGGCTAATAGAGCCTTGTGGGCTCGGGGGTTCTCTGCGACGGTGATCGCGGTGGGACATTGTATCTACTAGAACGTTATGAGCGTTAGAGAAAAAGAAAAAGAAGAAGAAGAAGACGGAGTATTGTAAAAAGAAAATCACGTGATCAGTAAAGTTAATGCACGTGAAACGGTGAAAATGTGATCGGAGGAAAGTATATACTCTAATTAAATTTGGTAACTATGCTGTGCTCGAGGCCGACGGTATTATTGACGGTATTATTTTTATTTTTATCTTTTGTTTGTTTTTAT
This sequence comes from Pisolithus albus, assembly GCA_024613165.1. Classification (NCBI taxonomy): domain Eukaryota; kingdom Fungi; phylum Basidiomycota; class Agaricomycetes; order Boletales; family Pisolithaceae; genus Pisolithus; species Pisolithus albus. The sequence goes on from JANFAB010000005.1 coordinate 1,329,249, forward strand.
TTTTGTTTTTTTTTTTTTTTTTTTCACTTGTCCGTTTGCTTCCGGTAGTAGTCTCCCGACTACGTTTAACCACTTAGTGGTTACCGTACGCCTACGCGTACTATTTCGCCCTTCGGGGCAACTGGCGTATACTTTGTACGCCCTGGAGCTCGAGGTACCTGTCGAGGGCCTCAAGCTCCTTACAATTAGACACTGGCTCCCATGTCGTGTCTCCGAGGTTCCATCTCACAAGGAACTCTACCTTGTTATTCGTCCACCGGTGAGCCGTTATCTCATCTACTAACCACTCCTCTTCGTCGGTCATACCGACATCGTAGAACGCGTGCGCGTCACGCCTCGGGAACAGAACATCATCGTTCTGTTCGTGTCTGCGCAGTAACCCGACATGGAACGTTGGGTGTATGTGCCGCTGGCGCAATTGTTCTGGCAGGTCCAGAGTGTAGGTGTCGTTCGCGCTGTCACAGTGCAACACTTTCATCGGACCGATGAATTTTGGCACGAGCTTTCGTGCACGTCCCTTCGGAACGCTCAGGTTCTGAGTAGAGAGATATACGAGGTCCCCCTCTCGAAGGCTGAAGCCTTCCTTTCGTTTCTTATTCGCATGGTACGTCTGTATTACCCTGCTTTCAATGATGGCGTCATGGGCCATCTCAAGATTTTCTAACGCTTGTTTTACGAAGGTCTTTACTCCCTGGTGCCGTTGAGGGCGTCCCCCCTCTGACTCGTTGCATTACTTCGGGCATGTACCCGTAATTTAACTCGAAGGGTGCGAACCCTGTCGAGCTACTTATGCTCGAGTTGATCGCGAACTCGACCATTGGCATCTTCGATGTCCAATCCGTCTGGTCTGGTCGGACCATGGCTCGTAGCATCTGCGCTACATTCCTTATCGCTCGTTCAGACGCTCCGTCTGTTTGTGGATGGAACGCCGTCGACATTAGGAGTTTCGCTCCCAACATTCTGTGCGTTTCGCGCCAGAAAGTCGACGTGAACTTCGCGTCTCGATCTGAGACTATCGTCTCTGGTAGTCCGTGTAGTCGGACGACTTCCCGTATGAACATCCCCGCGAGCTCTGACGCTCGTATCGTCGTAGTCACCGGTACTAGGTGTACCATCGACGTTAGACGGCACAGGACCACCCACAGGTAGTCGTGCCCGTCGCTCGGTGGGAAAGGTCCCACAAAGTCCATTGCTATCGACCCCCAGGGTCTTCGCAGCACAGGCAGACTGTGCAATAGACCCTTCGGTCGCTGATTGTCGTTCTTTGTCGTCTGACATATCGGACATGTTCGACAAAACTTGTCCACCTCCCGGCCGAGCTTCGGCCACCAATACCATCTGCGGATATAATCTGCTGTCCTCTGGGATCCAAAATGTCCCAGCGTCCTGTGCGCTTGATCGATTACCCTGGCGATAGTATCATCGCCGTCGTACTTTGCATGGGGAAGGCATAACACCTTCTCTCCTCCACGATTTCTCGTGTATAGAAGGCCATCTTCCCCTTCGAACTGAGGATAGTGTGACGGCTGTGCCATCACTTTCGCGAGTACAGGATCGCTTCTATATCCTGCGCGGATAGCGTTCAGGAAGCCTGGTGCTTCTCCAAATGTTATTGGGGAGGCTTTAGAGGCCTCGGCAGATTCGAGTATCGTAGGGTCTTCCTGCGCACTTGTGCTAGGGGATTCCTTGTTACTCTGATCTGCGGCTGAGGCCATCTCTTTAGCCTCTTCATATCTTTTCTCGACCTTTTCCTTCAACCGGCTACTCTTCCGAGGGGTATCTCCCTCTCTCATCGCTGATAACTTCAGCTCTCGCCACCTGTCTTGAGGGAGGTCGTCCCCCTCTGGGTCCAAACGTATATCTGCGTCGGCCCATTCTACTTCATCATCGGAGGCTACGTCCCCTCCTTCTTGCTCATAGTAACGAGAAAGGCAATCCGCTACGCGGTTCTCCGTGCCTTTTGCATAGACGATGTTTGCGTCGAATCGTGACATGTAGTCCAACCAGCGGACTTGTCGGCTCGACAGTTTTCGTTGGGTTTTGAGGTACCCCAACGCCTCATGATCGGTGACGATCGTAAACTTGAAGCCAAGGAGTTTATCCTCCCACTTCAAGAGCGCTTCGATTATTGCGAGAGTTTCTCGCTCGAATGTTCGATAATTCTGTTGAGCATCGCTCAACTTTTTCGACATAAATCCTGCTGGTCGGCAGGTTTTCCAGTCGGGCCCCTTGCCCGTATAACGCACCCACTCCATAGAGTGATGCATCACACACGAGCCATATTGGCTCTTCTTTTCGCGGGTCAATAGGCCGCAGGATCGGATACTTGCACGCAAGATCCTTGATCACTTGGAAGCACCTGTCGTGGATTTCCCTCCACTGAAATGGATGTTCGTTCCGTTGTATACCAGTCAGGGGCGTAGTATACGCCGATATGTCTGGCATAAACTGTGCTAGATACTCCACTAGTCCTACGAACCTTTGGACTTCGTTTAGGTTCTTCGGAGTCCTCCAGCTCCTGATTCGAGACATCTTGTCTCTGTCGGCGTGGATGCCCTTAGCGTCTATGATGTGCCCTAGGCAGTCCAATTTTTCTGCATAAAGGTCGCACTTCTCCTTCTCAAGGTAGAAGTCGGCCTTTTCTAGTGTTTCAAACACTATTTTGAGGTGTCGTTCATGATCCTCAATTGTGTCGCTAAAGATGAATATATCATCGAGATAGACGTATACAAAACGTCCTATGTGATCTCTGAAGATCACTGTCATAAGGCGTTGAAACGTCGCAGGGGCGTTACAATCTCCCTGCTGCATTACTTGACTTAAGAAAGTCCCATATATCGTCGAGAAGGCCGTCTTCCAGACGTCTTCGGGTTCTATACGAACTTGTTCGTATGCGTTTGATATATCAATCTTTGAGCGATACTTCGCTCGTGCTACGTCCATTCGTATCTGGTCCTGATCCAGGAAGGGGGTGACGTCCTTCACAGTATTTCCGTTTCTCTTGCGGCAGTCAATGACTGTCCGCAGCTTTCCATTTTTCTTCGGGATGCATAGCATCGGAGCAGCCTGTGGGACGCTTTTCAGCACCCACCATTCTGCGTCCGTATATAGTCGGATTTTATCCGACAACTGTTGTTTAAGCACATCAGTGCACCGTGGCAGGTGGTACGCGTACTGCTTTCTTTCGTCTATCAGGGGGATCCTGTGGTTTACCTCCCGTAGTGGAGGCAGTTTCGGGATCACCCCGCTAAGCCTATGCTTATACCGTTCGAACCATTGGTTCTGTAACTGAGGTATATCCTCATTACTCAACAATTTTTTTGGCTTTATTATTGCGAGATGTTCCTCGCTTTTCGTTGAGCCCCTTGGCTCTTTTACTCCATCGGATCCCCTCCCCCCTTTAGAGGCCTCGCAGGGCGCGAGAGTCAATGCTTAGGACGGGATTTACCCGTCATCAGAGCCTCAGGCTCTGTGAGAAGAGGCACGCATTCCGCTGCTATCTGTATCGTCTTCTCTGCGAAGTTTAAGATCGCTTTAGTTTGTCTTAGGAAGGGGATTCCTATTATACAATCGTAGCGGTCAATATTCGCTACATCGAAGTATATCTCTACTTCATAGTTTCCAATGCGCATTGTGGATATTCCACCATGAGTAATCTTCGACCGGCTGCCTATGCAGCCTAATTGCAGCGTCAGCTGCTGTTCGAGGGGAAAGACCCTCATCTTCGTGACCTTGGCGAATGCCGGGCTCACGAAATTACCCGTACTCCCGGTGTCTATCATCGTATATGCGGTACATCCGTTAATTATGCTTTGCAACGTTGCGCACGTTCGCAACTCAGGACTTATTTTGGGACGAGATCCCACTACATTATTCATATGCATAGCATACCGAAACAATCGTGTCAATGACTTCGTCACCGGCTCGATCTTTGCAGCGAGATCCATTGCTGCCAATCGCGCGGTATGACGATATTGTCCTTCGTCATTCGTGATAATCACATCACCATGGGGGGTCACCACTATCATATCGTCGGGATATATTCCGACACGGCAATTGGTTTCAGTGGTTCGTTGGAGGCGAACCTCCATTGCTTCCAGTGCTCTTCGCACTTCTGGGGCCACACCACTGCGTTCCCCCAGTATTTCTAATATATCTGCGATCGTCTGAAGCCTGTCGGCTTCCAAGGACCGTATCCGGTCTGCCATGGTTCGCATCGCATGACGCGTGTGATCCATGTTCATTCCGTGTCCCTCCATCTGCGCTCGGTCGCAATCTTCCCAGCCGTGGTCGTACTCTCTACGAGCCAATTGCTCTGGGTATCGCAACGCTACGTTCAGCGTAGTGTCTCCGTCGATTGCCGACTCGGATACGTGCTCTATTCTCTGAGCACATTCTCGACATGAAGGTTCTTCATGGATTGCACCGTAGATGGGAGACCAAATCCATCGATTTCTCGTAGACATAGTATCTACTGCGCTATTAAATTCTATGGGATCTTCCATCTGGGAGTCCATATCTTCGTCTGCTATCCTCAGAGACGCACTCCACAGAGGCCCCCCTGTACCTCCCATTACCGATGGTTGATATTCCATCGTATTGTCTCGGTTGATCCATACCTTACCCCACAGGGTATTCACTATCACTACGTCGGGGTAAATCCCGACATCACTCTCCGCCATGCTTTGGCGGCGTATGTCAAATATGGCATTGTCCAGGTGCTCTTGTAGCTCTTGACTGCGTCCTGGCAGATGTTGCACATCCTCTCGTGCCAATACCATTTGTCGCAGGGCATTCATACGATAGCCCTCGCGGACTCTGAGATGGAATGCCATCGTCTGCAACGCAGCCCGTACGTGATTCGTACTACCATTCGCATCCGAGAGTCATATGCGGTTTCCTTCTCCTACCCCTCTGTGGTATTCACGCCTAGCGTGTTCTTCCGGTACATTAAGTGCTCGTGCAAGGGACTCATCCCTACTAAGTAGCCCTTCTGCTACATGGTCGACTCGATGTCGACATTCATCGCACGTCCCTTCGTGCACTGCTCCATAAGTTCCGGACCATTCCCATTTTTCCTCCTGAGGTTCTTCTTCGTAGGAGCTTCCTTCATTTGCATCTGGGAAATCACTTCCCGCCTCGGAGACCTGGTCTCCTTTTGACGAGTCTTCGTCATCATGTACAATGCGCATCATAGCGCAAGTTACCTCCTCATCGGAAGCAACAGCTTCGTCTTATTCGTGTATAGCGCCGAAGTATGCGACGGGCTTGTCGTCGTCGTCAATCTCTGAGTACATTTCGTACTCGTCGACGATTTCCACTTCGTCACAGTGTGATCCTTCCTCGTGATCACTAGATTCGTTGTGACCGGGTTCACTTTCAACGACTTTTCCCTCGTCGGGTTCCTCCGACTGATCTTTTACGAGGGTATCGCGTCCCTCTTCCTCTTGGACGTCTACAGCGTATAACCGCGGCTTAACCGCCGCTTTGTTCTTGTCCTTTCGAGGATGAGGGCAATCTGGGGCCATATGGCCCACCTCCGAGCAGTTGAAGCACGTAATCCCCGGCATGAACCTTCGGGGCTGCCGTCCTTTCTGCTGCGAGTCGTCTCGCTCTTTATGATGGTACTTATGGTCACCATCCTTACGGTGGAACTGTCCACCCTTCCTTCCAGCATCAGCGCCTTTTGGCGCAAAGTTCGCCTTATGTCGATATAACGTATTTCCCTTCTGGAAGTACTTATAATTGTCCTTGTTCATGGAGCTACCTGTGCTCCTGTTTCCATGTGGGTGTGAGCCACTTCGTCCCTGGGAGGTCTTCCCTCCAGAGCCGGCGTGGCTCATTCTCATATGCATATTCACTGCTTTCTGCGCAGTTTCCATGCGCCTTACTTCTTCGAGGATCTCCTCGATCGTTGAATGCTCTGCGGATATTCCGCGAGCTTCGAATATCGATTTAATTATAGAGTGCGGTAGCCCCCGCAAGAACTTCCTCCTGAACGAGTAGTCGTCCGGAGGCTGCACCATTCGGTGCACACGATGCTTCAAGTCGTTGTAATACGCAAGGGCCCCCTTGTCATATTCGAACCTCGTTCGATCATACTTGTCGGCAGCGTTCTGCGCCGACGCCTCGTGGACAAATCGCTTAAATAGTCCACATATGAGTTCTTCGAAGGTCCAGTGATGTACTTGTCGATTCGGGGAGTCAACCTCTTGGTCATACCATTGGGAGGCTAGACCCTCCAAGTACAACCCAGTGTACAATACGCGATCTTCATCGCGATCAGGGCCGGTGACCTTGAATGTACGAAAGTACTTTAATATCTGGCCCAGCCAGTCGTCGAACTTATCCAGGTCATCCTGGCCTCCGTACTTCCCGGGCTTAGGCGGGTTCATCGCCTTCACTTCAGGTCCAACCTGCCCCGTCGGTAACCCGACTTGTTCCCAGATACGCTGTGCGTATTTGTTTTGCATAAAATCCATGTACCTCGTATTACCTGGGGTGAATCCCCTCAGATAGTTCGGTCGGTTTCCCTGGACGACACGTCGTCCCCCAACTATGGGGATTCTCCCATACCCTCGAGGATCGTCATCGTCCTCTTCGTCCGGATCATCACCGCCAGGGGGTCCTCCTCCTGGAGGGCCACCATCAGGGGGACCACCCCCAGGGAATCCCTGACCAGGGAAGTTTCCCCCATAGTTATTTCCTTCGGGAGGGCCGCCTCCATCTTCATTTCGGCCGTACCGATTCTCGGCCGCTTCATCTCGATCATTTCCTCCAGGGGTATTATCCCTGTTTCCTCCGGCAGCGTTTCTGGCTGCAATAGTACGATCTCGAGCCATCTGGTGGAGTATCGCAGCCCCCCGCTCACCTGAGGTTCCCACTTAATGGCTCTTATTAGATTTACTGTTGTGACAGGTGTGTCAGTCTAATTTGACCAGTTTGGCTTCTTTTCCTGCCAGTATGAATAAACATGGAAAAATCCAGTATCTAGCATGAATAAATATGAAAAAAAGTAGGTACCAAGACATAGTTGCTAGTGTGTCAGTCCAGTACCAATAATCACCAATAATCATACTGTGATAACTGTCACAGCAATGTGGCTGTGTGCATTATAGGTTGACACAGCCACTGAGTGAGGGGTGATTCACAGCCACAGAGAGAGGGGTTCACACAGCCACTTAGTGAGAGGTTCACACAGCCACAGGGGTGGGAAACTGCACAGCCACACCAAAAACAAAAGTTGTAGCCTGGGACGAGAGGATCACAGCAATATGATTACATCAGCGAGATCTTGTTTTTTAGATTAGATATGAGTGAAATACTAAAATTTTCGCGAGTCTTTTCTTTTTTTGCACAGCCACTCCACCTGCAATGTGTGCTTATCTAATCAAAAAGCACAGCCACACTGAAAATGAAAGTTGTAGCCTGAGACGAGAGGATCACGGCAATATGATTACATCAGCGAGATCTTGCTTTTTAGATTAGATATGAGTGAAATACTAAAATTTTCACGAGTCTCTGCTTTTTTTTGCACAGCCACTCCACCTCTGATATGTGCTTATCTAATCAAAAAAGCGCACATGCACAGCCACACTGAAAACAAAAGTTGTAGCCCGGGTTGAGGGGATCACAGCAATATGATTACATCAGCGAGATCTTGTTTTTTAGATTAGATATGAGTGGAATACTAAAATTTTTGCGAGTCTCTGCTTTTTTTGGCACAGCCACTCCACCTGCCATATGTGCTTATGTAATCAAAAAAGCGGACCAGATACCAAGGTTGTTGTTGCTGTACCACTCCTCCCCTCTACTGTATGATACTTTACTGTGTTGCAGCATACTGTTGACATGAAACCTACCCATTTCCACACAGTTTGTATCCCATCCAGTGCTTTCTATGGATGTGAATATAAATAGGGGTAAAAATGCGAACTCTGCTCCCATTAGTGCAGTTCTTGACATATGGACTTGAAAATTTCACCCCACCTTTCCCTTGCATATGACTGTGACCTATCAAAATTACAGACCATAAGCCTCTGTTTTTGTGGAGGCAGAACCAGATCTCCTCCTCCCCAATGTATGTGCTACAGACATGGGCACTGCACCATTTTGGGTATTCTGATCCATTGGGACCATGGAAGATATGTCATACAATGTCCATGTAGAGGGACTTTGGTGGTTTATTTGGTGGAATGGATGTGACACCACCTTGTTGGTTTTTTGGTGCATGGCCACCACACCACACTTCCAAGGGTATCATACCATGTAATGCCATGGGTACATTCTACACATATATAGCTACCCTCATTCAAAGTTTGAAGTCCATCCATCAAGAAATGGGTGAGCTAGAATGAAAATGAGAGCTGGAGAGCGTGGGAAAGTGTGCGATGATTTTAGGAGACTTAAGAAACATATCAAAAACCTGCCATAGCACATTCCCCAGTGGACCTGGCCTCAAGAGGCTGTGGGCAATATGTGTGAGCGCATATCTGACCACTCCAATACCATTTAAAATGTAGTATGATTACTTAAATACTCAAAAATGCGAAAAGTTGGGAGGTTGCATCCCATGTATGAACTGCAAGAGTGAAGCAGGCATCTAGGAGGTTGACACCACCCATCCATGCTGGGCAGGATTGCCGTTGCAGAAATGGTGCAGGAGAGTACAAATTGCCAGTAGGAATCCAGCCATCCACTTATCTTACTAACTACTTCACTCTGTGATGTGCTATGACAAGTTTTTGATATGTTTCTTAAGTCTCCTAAAATCATCGCACACTTTCCCATGCTCTCCAGCTCTCATTTTCATTCTAGCTCACCCATTTCTTGATGAATGGACTTCAAACTTTGGGTGAGGGTAGATATATATGTGTAGAATGTGCCCATGGCATTAGCTGGCATGATACCCTTGGAAGTGTGGTGTGGTGGCCATGCACCAAAAAACCAACAAGGTGGCATTACATCCATTCCACCAAATAAACCACCAAAGTCCTTCTACATGGACATTGTATGACATATCTGCCATGGTCCCCACTGATCAGAATACCCAAAAATGTGCAGTGCCCATGTCTGTAGCACATACATTGGGGAGGAGGAGATCTGGTTCTGCTGCCACAAAAACAGAAGCTTATGGTCTGTAATTTTGATAGGTTGTAGTCATATGCAAGGGGAAGGTGGGGTGAAATTTTCAAGTCCATATGTCAAGAACTGCACTAATGGGAGCAGAGTCCGCATTTTTACCCCTATTTATATTCACATCCATAGAAAGCACTGGATGGGATACAAATTGTGTGGAATATGGGTAGGCTGTATGTCAACAGTATGCTGCAACACAGTAAAGTATCACACAGTAGAGGGGAGGAGTGGGGCAGCAACAACAACCTTGGTATCTGGTCCGCTTTTTTGATTACATAAGCACATATGGCAGGTGGAGTGGCTGTGCCAAAAAAAGCAGAGACTCGCAAAAATTTTAGTATTCCACTCATATCTAATCTAAAAAACAAGATCTCGCTGATGTAATCATATTGCTGTGATCCCCTCAACCCGGGCTACAACTTTTGTTTTCAGTGTGGCTGTGCATGTGCGCTTTTTTGATTAGATAAGCACATATCAGAGGTGGAGTGGCTGTGCAAAAAAAAGCAGAGACTCGTGAAAATTTTAGTATTTCACTCATATCTAATCTAAAAAGCAAGATCTCGCTGATGTAATCATATTGCCGTGATCCTCTCGTCTCAGGCTACAACTTTCATTTTCAGTGTGGCTGTGCTTTTTGATTAGATAAGCACACATTGCAGGTGGAGTGGCTGTGCAAAAAAAGAAAAGACTCGCGAAAATTTTAGTATTTCACTCATATCTAATCTAAAAAACAAGATCTCGCTGATGTAATCATATTGCTGTGATCCTCTCGTCCCAGGCTACAACTTTTGTTTTTGGTGTGGCTGTGCAGTTTCCCACCCCTGTGGCTGTGTGAACCTCTCACTAAGTGGCTGTGTGAACCCCTCTCTCTGTGGCTGTGAATCACCCCTCACTCAGTGGCTGTGTCAACCTATAATGCACACAGCCACATTGCTGTGACAGTTATCACAGTATGATTATTGGTGATTATTGGTACTGGACTGACACACTAGCAACTATGTCTTGGTACCTACTTTTTTTCATATTTATTCATGCTAGATACTGGATTTTTCCATGTTTATTCATACTGGCAGGAAAAGAAGCCAAACTGGTCAAATTAGACTGACACACCTGTCACAACAGTAAATCTAATAAAAGCCATTAAGTGGGAACCTCAGGTGCCCCCGCTCGTTTCCGAACATCTGTTGGATTATATCCGAGTCTCGCCTCGAGAAGTATGCAGGGCGATCTGGCATGTTAGGGGCGAATCCACCCCTTCTGCCGAGGGCGTCAGCTCTTTCGAATGGGAGGTTTTCCCTCCTTACTGGCATTCCTGGCCAGAAATGAGGGATTGTCCCCTCTCTCTTGATCGTAGGTTCGACGTCCGGAGTAGTCGTCCTGCTCGCACTCTTGGCGGCGAGTGCCCGCCTATCACCAGAGTCTGTAGATTTTGACCAAAGGTTGTGGCAAGAGCCACTTAACGATTTACAAGAATCACGGTAACTACCACTGTCCAAATAAGGAAATACCCCTAATGAAAATTGTCGCAGGCAGCCTCTGCTGTCGGAGTTCGAAAACTGCACATTACATAATGTGGCACAGCCACAGTGCGAACCAAAGTTGTAGCCCGGGTTGAGAGGACCACAGATGTATGCTTACATCAGCGAGATCTTTATTTTTGGATGAGATATAAATGGAAAACTAAAATTTTCTTGAGTCTTTTTGGTTTAGTTACACAGCCACAAAGACGAGGAGAGTGCACTGCCACACAGGGGAAGGTGGTGCACAGCCACATGGACAGGGTTGTGCACAGCCACACAGGGAAGGGGTTGCACAGCCACATGACAGGGGTAGTGCACAGCCACATGACAGGGGTAGTGCACAGCCACACTGAAAACCAAAGTTGTAGCCCGGAACGAGAGGATCACGGCAATATGATTACATCAGCGAGATCTTGCTATTTAGATTAGATATGAGTGAAATACGAAAATTTTCACGAGTCTTTTCTTTTTTTGCACAGCCACTCCACCTGCGATGTGTGCTTATCTAATCAAAAAGGCGCACCTGCACAGCCACACTGAAAACAAAAGTTGTAGTCCGGGACGAGAGGATCACAGCAATATGATTACATCAGCGAGATCTTTTTTTTTAGATTAGATATGAGTGGAATACTAAAATTTTTGCGAGTCTCTGCTTTTTTTGGCACAGCCACTCCACCTGCCATATGTGCTTATGTAATCAAAAAGCGGACCAGATGCATGGTTTGTTGTTGCTGCCACCACTTGTCCCTTTCACTGGGTGATATCTCACTGTCCTCTAACATATTGTTGACAAGTGATCTACCCATTCCATACACATTTTGGATCCAATCCAATGTTTTTGGACATGGATATGAATAGGGGTAAAAATGCGAAATCTGCTCCCAAACATGCAGTTCTTGACATATGGACTTGAAATTTTCACCCTAGGCCACTCTGGTATATATCTACAGCTTATCAAAATTCCAGACCATCAGCCTCTGTCCTTGTGGAGGTGGAGCCAGATCTCCTCCTCCCCAGTGTATGCATTATACAGATGGGAACTGCAGCTTTCTGGGTAATTTCACCCATTGGTACTGTGGGGGATACATCACACAGTGCCTCTGTGGAAGTACTTGGTGGGTTTATTGGGTAGAATGTGTGTAACACCCCCTTGTTGGTTTTTTGGGAGCATGGCCACCATACCACACTTCCAGGGGTAACATAGCAACTAATACTGTGGGCACATTCTACACCTATATATCTACCTCCATTCAGAGTTTCAAGTTCATCCATTGAGAACTGGAGGAGCTGTAATGAAAATGAGAGCTGGAGAGCGTGGGAAAGTGTGCGAAGATTTTTGAAGAGATAGGAGATCTGACAAAAACTTGTCACAGCACACTATCCAGTGGGCCTTGTCTCATGAAACTTTGAGAAATGAGTGTAGGAACATCTCTGAACATCTTTGTACCATTTGAACTGCCATTGAATTACCAAAATACTTCTGAGTGCAAAAATATGGGGGGGTGCATCCTATGTATGAACTGTAGGAGTGAAACAGTCACCTAGGAGGTTGATGCCATGCATACACACTGGGCAGATTGTCCAGTGCAGAAATGGGTCAGGACAGTCTAAATTGCAAGTAGGAAGTCAGCCATGCACTTATCCTACTCATTACATCTCTCTATGGTGTGCTATGACAAGTTTTTGACAGATCTCCTATCTCTTGAAAAATCTTCACCCACTTTCCCACGCTCCCCAGCTCTCATTTTCCTTCCAGCTCCCCCAGTTCTCAATGGGTGCACTTGAAACTTTGAATGGAGGTAGATATACAGGTGTAGAATGTGCCTATGGTATTAGTTGGTATGTTACTCTTGCAGGTGTGGCATGGTGGCCATGCACCCAAAAAACCAACAAGGTTGTGTTACACACATTCTACCTAATAAACCCCCAAAGTCGTTGTACATAGACACTGGTAGATGTATCTTCCACAGTACCAGTGGGTCAAATTACCCAGAAAGCTGCAGTACCCATCTGTATAATGCATACACTGGGGAGGAGGAGATCTGACTCCACCTCCACAAGGGCAAAGGCTGATGATCTGCAATTTTGATAGATTGTAGATATATGCCAGAGCTACTTGGGTTGAAATTTCCAAGTCCATATGTCAAGAACTGCACAATTGGGAGCAGATTTCGCATTTTTACCCCCATTCATATCCATGTCCAAAAACATTGGATTGGATCCAAAATGTGTATGGAATGGGTAGATCACTTGTCAATAGTATGCTGCAGTATGGTGAAATACCATCCAATGGAACAGGCAAGTGGTGGCAGCAGCAACAACCCAGGCATGTGGTCCGCTTTTTGATTACATAAGCACATATAGAAGGTGCAGTGGCTGTGCCAAAAAAAGCAGAGACTCGTGAAAATTTCAGTATTCTACATTTATCTCATCCAAAAATAAAGATCTTGCTGATGTAAGCATACTCCCATGATCCTCGCAACCCGGGCTACAACTTTGGTTTTCAGTGTGGCTGTGCACTGCCCCTGTCATGTGGCTGTGCACTGCCCCTGTCATGTGGCTGTGCACTGCCCCTGTCATGTGGCTGTGCAACCCCTCCCCTGTGTGGCTGTGCACAACCCTGTCCATGTGGCTGTGCACCACCTTCCCCTGTGTGGCAGTGCACTCTCCTCGTCTTTGTGGCTGTGTAACTAAACCAAAAAGACTCAAGAAAATTTTAGTTTTCCATTTATATCTCATCCAAAAATAAAGATCTCGCTGATGTAAGCATACATCTGTGGTCCTCTCAACCCGGGCTACAACTTTGGTTCGCACTGTGGCTGTGCCACATTATGTAATGTGCAGTTTTCGAACTCCGACAGCAGAGGCTGCCTGCGACAATTTTCATTAGGGGTATTTCCTTATTTGGACAGTGGTAGTTACCGTGATTCTTGTAAATCGCTAAGTGATAGTTGCCGGGCCTATTTGGTCTAAATTAGCTGACACGGCTCCGCCTATACCTTTCTAATTCTTCTGCGTGATGTACGCCGGGGTTTACCCCGTGATTGTCGAAACCTTCGGGGCCATACCCATAGTCCAGCCATTGTTGCTGCAGACTTTCGAGGAAGTCGTTCATAGCCTCGAAGGCCATGCGAGGGTCGATTGGGGCATCCCTCTCACTCGTCTCTCTCCTCGAAGGCTCCTCGCCTTCTTCGAATATCTCAATTGGAGGACTCTGAGTCCTTCGTACTAACACGGGGTCGGAAGACATTCGTGAGTTATCTAGCTCAGTGCGCTGAGGAGTAAGGGGACTCATCGAGTCTCTGGCTGCCTCATTCCCCTCTCTCGCAGCTTGTTCGATGCTGCTCCCCAAAGTCGTTGAGGTATTCAACCCTCCGGGCATATGTGCACCCGGCGCTACAGATCCAGGCTGTCTGGCACTCGTCTCTTGGGAGGCGCTTCCGGCTGGCGGCTGCCTGTCCTCCGTGTTCCCTTCATTTCTTTGGACCTCAGATGGTCCCTTTTGCTTTCGACGACTATTGTCGTCTAGAGGGGGATCCCCTCCGTCGGGCGGCTTGCTCTGGCCCGACTTTACTGCGCGAGCATATGCATGGGTAGCCGTGCGGCTCATTGCAAATACTTTGACGAGAGTTCACAAAATTGTAAGGTTGGCTTGCCTTAGTTCACACCCGCGAACTGTACCGTATGGTATTCACAGTGTAAAATTTAAGACAAATTATGTCCTTAAAGTGACTACGACGACTTTTTATATACTAGACATGCAGGCATGTGATACCGGAGTATCACATGCCTGCGGATGATTACAGACATCTAAATTAGGGCACGGCCCCTAACAAATACACGGATTGGGCAGCATTCACGAAGGCGGTGAAGGATGTAAACACGACGAAGCTGAAGCAGGAGAGAGAGGACATAGAGGAAAGGAAAAGAAATGAGGAGGCGAGGGATCAGAAGCTACTCCAAAGAATGGAGGCGGTGAAACAAGCAGCAACAGCAGACCTAACGGCGCAGTTGCAACGCTTAACAATAGGGCAAGTAGCTGTGTCCTGCCCCACCCCACGGGCAACGCCCCCGACAATGCCTTCAGTGACAAGGTTCTCCCTTCAACAAACCCCACGGCGTGGCTTGTCGTACGCACTGCCGACGGAGGAAGCTAAGGAAATGGTACGAACGGCACTGGAGCAGTTCCCTCACCAACAAGCCGATGAAGAAGGTCAAAAGAGATACTCAGCGCAACTCACTGCATGGACGGCAAAGCATGGGGAGACAACGCGAATCACAGAGCACATGCCATACCCCCTCAGGCCAGGAACAGCCGCAATATGCTCAGGGGAATGCTTCAGGTGTGGTTCTCATGGACATGGAAGCAGAAACTGCCCCATTCCAGAAGGAGACCCAGCAAGATTAAGCCGCAACGAAACAGCATGGAGGGCGCTATGCAACAGGACTTTGGGGCCATTCAATAAGAACACCGCATACCACGTCAGACTCGTAGCACTAGACGATCAGGGAAACGAAGCAGGGTCGCTGTGAAGGACAGCACAACGACCCCAGAGCTTGACGTATCTACGGTAGCGTCACACAACTTGCATGTACAACGCATCGAACCTGGCATTATCGATCTGTACTCCGCAGTGCAAGAAATGCAACACAGTAGACTGGATGCAACGAGCAAACCTGTCCTGTTCGTACACCCAATCACGCTCAAAAACCAGGATGGTACAAAAGTACAGCTACGTGCATTGTTCGACGATGGAGCCATGACCGGCGCGATGGCACTGTCTACGTTCAACGAAGTCAAGCATATGTTAAAGGGATGGCAACCATCGAAACAAGCGCTACAAATGGCAAATGGAGTAGTCGTCCCATCAGAGGCAACATGGACGGGGACGATCAGCATCGAAGGGGCCGAAGTCACTGGAACCTTCGAAGTCTTCGACAGCGCAGGTGGATGGTCCTTCCTCTTCGGAAAACCATTGCTCAAGATGTTCAAGGCAGTCCACAACTATGCGACGGACGAAGTAACAATCACAGATGGTAACACAACCACAACGCTGCAAAACCAATTCTGCTACAGGCAGAACAAGGAATAAAGGGGTATACGAAACAAGCAAGGTAGACGCCCCACAGATGAAGGAGACTGCTAACATTTTCACCAGGCAAACGAACCCATTATTCGTGCCAAAACGAGTCGAATACATCCTGCAGAATGTCAAGATAGGCGAAGGCCTGACAGCAGGTGAAAGGGAAGAGGTCAACCAATTACTGACAGAATTTGCAGACACGTTCGCATGCACACTCAGTGAAGTCCTGCCGATACCAGGCGCGAAAATTGACTTGAACATCAAGGACGATGTAACCTTCCACACCACAGTCCGCCAGAGACCGATGAATGCCCCGCAAAGGCAATTCATGAACAAATGGGTCGATCAGATGCTCGATGCGGACCTGATCGAGCACGTGGATATACCACGCATCAAACACGTCGCACCAACGGTACTCACGCAGAAGGCACATGATACCAATGGGGGCATGTTGATCGAAGACCTGCGACGTGAGCTGAACAAACAATGCATGGAAGCAAACATCCCATGCCCATTTCAAGACCAGCCGGACATGTCGGACCAAGAGGAGGTAGCACCGACACCGGGAGAAGTGCCAAAATGGAGGGTAACACAAAACTTCGCAGAACTCAACAGGGTCACGCAAATACCACCAATGTTCCAAGGTGACATACGAGCCAAACAACAACGGTTAAGTGGACACAAGTACGTGTCAGTGTTTGACTTCGCATCGGGTTTCTATGCTATCGAAATACCAGAAAAGTGGCGACCGTACTTCACGTTCTTCGTAGATGGCCAGGGCTACTTCTGGTATAAAAGGATGGCGATGGGCTGGACAGGTGCGCCAACAATCTTCTTGGCAACTGCAATCCGATGCCTACAAGACATACTTGCCAATGACATGATGGAACTCTTCGTCAACGATGGAGGATGCAGTGATAACACATTTGGAGGAATGCTAGCGAAACTAAGGCGAGTTTTCACATGCTGCAGGAAGTATAAACTATCGCTATCACCAGTCAAGTGTAGGCTCTTCATGTCAGAAACGACATTCGCAGGGGCGATGGTGGGCCCACAAGGAGTCCAACCCGACATGGCAAAACTGTCGGCAGTCGTAAACTGGAAACAACCCGACACGGCACTCAACCTACTGTCATTCCTAGGACTCACCGGGCATTTCAGAGACCTCATCAAAGGTTACGCCAGAATGGAAGGACCACTACATGATCTGATCAAAGAAGTGGAAATACCTAAGCCCATCTCAAAAGCTACATACCGCAGAGCGATGACTAACCATAAGCTAGCAGGGAAATGGAACCACGAACACACAGAAGTGTTTATGAAGTTAAAAGTCGCACTAACCAGCCAGCCCACACTCCATGCACCACAGTACGATGGCACACCATTCATAGTCACCACGGATGGATGCCAAGAAGGGTTCGGCACCGTATTAACACAATGGATCAAAACAAAAACTCCCAGCGGTAAAACCGTTAGCAGAACAGTACCAATAGCCTTTGTGCCAAAGCGAACATCATCAGCTGAGCGAAACTACAAACCATTTCTACTAGAGTTCGCAGCACTGAAATTTGGACTAGATCGCTTTTCGGATATAATTTGGGGTTTCCCAGTGGAAATAGAGACAGACTGCAAGGCATTGAAGGACGTCCTGTCCAATGACCAAATATCCGCAGTACACGCCAGATGGAGGGATGGAATTACTGCGCACAACATTGTCGCAGTGCGGCATGTACCGGGACGACTGAACGTTGTAGCAGATGGGCTAAGTCGCCAATGGGACAACACCGAACACAAAGCGAATGACGATAGCCAATGGACAGTCAACCCCAGCCCAGAAGCGACATCGGGCCTAGTAAATGACATGTTCACTATCGAGAAGCTACCCAAGGACGACCAAGACTTAAGGGAATGCTTCAAACAGGAACCCCTGTTTCTAGAGGTAATCGATGCCATACTTAACACAGATACTAATGCTCCCATACGAAACCGTAGCTGAGCATGGCATAGAGCATCACAGTACCTAATTGATCGAGGTAAACTATGGAGAATACACGGAGGTACAAGTATCAGACCAAGGCACAAGACGGAATGCATCACACGAGAGGAAGCAAGAAAAGAAGCAAAATGCATACACAAATCCGGAGGCCACTGGGGGAGGGACACACTAAAGATCGCGATTACTGACAAGTTCTACTCCCCGAAACTAGATATCTCCATCATGGAAGCGGTACAAGAGTGCGCTAAGTGCAAGAATTTCGGAGCCCCGAAAATAAATGCCCTACTCGAGCCGGTAACAAGACAACACCCATTCGAGCTGCTAGTAGGTGACTATCTGTCGATGCCAGCTGGCAAGGGCGGCTACCACACCCTGGGGCTGTTTCTGTACATGTTTTCACAACACTTGTGGGTAACGAAGTTCAAGACAGCCAGAACAGCAAGAACCACGGTGGACAGCCTCGCAACGATCTTCAACAACTTTGCACCATCCGAGACATTCATGACAGATGGGGGGCGACATTTCAACGACGAAACGGTCAAAGATTATTGCGCTCATCAGCAAAACAGTCTTTTTGGGACAGAGTCACAGTCACTACAGTGTCACAGTTCAACTTTCCAGAACAAATATTGCTCTAAATACACCATTTTCTGCATTTCCAATGTATGGAACTATGTATTTAGGACATGTACACTCATACTAAAATACATTTGATGTCTGAAATGTAGTACTTAATGAGTTGGAAGCCACTGTGCAGCACTGTACAGAGGGGGACCTTCCTGTCACACTGTGGGACTCTGTGGTGGCTGTACAGCACTGCACAGTCACAAACTGTTTTGCTGATGCTAAGTGGTCCTGCAACCATCACGTTGTAGCAGCTTACTCACCCTGGATCAATGGCCTAGTGGAAGGTACTAACAAACTGCTGCTACATGTACTGAAGCGACTTTCCGCCCCAGATATCGGAGAGGACAATGCCTCGAATGACGACTGGGAAAAACTGCCAAGAACGTGGCCGGACCACCTTGACGAGGCGGTCCGTGCGTTAAACAATCGCATCCTACCGTCCCTGAAGCACACACCAAAGGAATTGTTGCTCGGACTAGTAGTCGATACCAAACGCACGGAACTAAAAAACAGCACAGTGGCACTAACCCCAACAGATGCAGCGGTTCACATGGCATACGCTGCCCAACAACGGCTCGATGGATATGACGAAGCCGTCAGGCATGCCATCAGACGGAAAACAGTGTTTGACTGTCATGTGCTAAAAAGACATCAGGCTGAAACCACTTTTACTAGGGGACAGCTTGTGCAGGTATATCGAAGCGATCTAGACTATACATTCAAGATGGAACGAAAAATCCTGCCTAAGTGGTCACGACCTTACAGAGTAACAAAACGGCTAAGAAACTCCTACAGACTAGAAACACTAACGGGCAACCCCATCCAAGGAGAGTTCAGCACCTGACGCCTACGCACCTTCGTGCCGAGGGAAGGAACGCAGCTGTATAAGGACCAACAAGAATACGAGAGGAAACTCGGGGAAACAGCCAAAGAAGATAGGGCAATAAGCGGACAAGAAGGAGAGGGTAACGAAGAAGAAACAGAGGAAGAGCAGGGCATGTGGGAAGAGCCACCCCCAGAGCCTCACCAACAGGGAGCACAGAGAGGATATGCAGACGACGAGGACGTCGTCATTTTTTGAGGGGGGCACATGGAGTAGGGGGAGTCATAGTCAGGCGAGGCTCCCAGAGGCTTAGTCAGCACAGTAGAGTACGAACACACGCAGACTCATGTATGACTACTAGGTCAACTCACCAGACGACCCAACGAGTCCCACTGTCCCAATGCTCCACCAGGCGACTATGGAATAACTGTCCAGGTGTACCTATGAACTCCTCGCCTTCATCACCCAACCCGCAGACCAGTGGAACCCCCCAAGCCGAAGCCCCCTCCACACAACCAAGGTTGGAACTTACAACGCTGAGATCTTCTTCGATTTCAAGTATCAAGTTGTGGAGAATTAGGCAACATCTCATCCACATATTTGCGAACTCAAGATCGTGTTGGCTTTGAATTTGAACCTGCATTTTACGCAGGGATTGAAACCAGCCCTTCAAGGACCCATAGAAATGTTCGGATTGGACGCGTATCTTAGAATAGATTAGCTTATAGTAAACCACAGATCCTCACTTCTGTACATACCTTGGACAAATGCTGGTTGAAAATCTTGTGCGCATCGGGCATCGATTGCATGCTTGATCGCTTGAAGGGGACAACACACCAGGGGAGTGACGGATATGTGGAGTCGGCCCAAACCCACTTGTCAGCTCCAAGGAACGTCTCCGGGTGACGATAAATGCGACTGTGCGAGAACACGTTAGAATCGTGAAGGCTTCCTGGAACTCCAATCACGTAGTCAACAATGTGAAGGTTGTGGGGTAGGATAATGACCTTCACCAATAGTCAGTGTGTGATGTCCGAACTGAAGGGAAATCCATACCTGGGCAGAGAGTGAATAGCATGACTTACGATCAAAAAATCCCTCACCATGCCAACCTGGCTTTTGGAATAGATTCATGGGTGACCCGTCGACACACAAAAACCCCCCCCTCCACTCTGGACAACTATGGCTTTCCACCCGATGCTTCGCCCGATCCCGTTCCTCCTGATCTTCTAGCTCCATAGGGTCAAAGTGGATGGCATCATGATGGAGGTGGAGAAGTGCGATCATAACCCACCGATAGCAATTGTAAACCGTTCCGATGGAGACACCTGCCCATTCGGCGACATCTTCCATAGTGGCCAACTCCATTTAAAAAAATTGCCAGCTGAACTGGAACGGGAAGTTGGTGGTTATTGGAGTTGTTACTGAAGACTGGGTGGCTCTCTATTTTTTTGACAAGGTGGGCGAATACGTCGGGGTTAACGCGAAGTTTTCGATGAAACTTCTTGAAGTCATCGTTCAGGCACCATTCTTCAAGGAGCTGGAGTTGGGGAGCTGAGGAGCCTTCTTGCGAGCGATAATTTTTCGACCTCATCCGCCAGTGCGATGATAGTGTTTTCAAATGCCAGTATCTGCTGGTGGTCCAGATGTAATCCACCTGTGAAGCTAACTTCAGAACTTTCCATCAAAGAAAACAAGCTATCCATAGTGAAGTCGGAGAGTGAGGAACTGAGGGACATGTCACTTCCATCAGAAGTAGAGGTAGAAAGTCAGGAGTCAGTTTCGGTATCGCTTTCAGATGAAGTGTCTAACAAGTCAATGGCAGTCTGGACGAGGTCTTGATATCGTAGAAGTTGAAGGTCCAAGCGAGCACTGGCGAGGTTGTCCCACATCGCCTGTTGACGGCTCGGGCGTGGCATCATGGATGTATGGATAACGATTGCTGCCTCACAATATGCTGATGAGGGATTCCATATTTGGCAACTCAGTTGGTGCTTGAATATCAGTTGGCGCTTAAATGGTATTTTTTGAAACATTGAAAACTTCAGTATTTACAGTACGTTTAGTTTAACTTTGAGACACCTTGATATTGATGACAAAGCTGTGGTCACACAGCATGGTTTGGTGGCTATTTATTTTTCTAGGTACCCCTCGCTATTCAATCATTATTCATTGAGGGGGAAACTGCCTCAAACATGTCGCCTTAGACACACATCACAACAACAATACATTATCTAATTAGATTATTTAAGTGGGAGTATCAGGTGTAACTTCTACATGTTAAGCTGAGTGAGGGGTAAGTCTGGTGATGCTGCACAGGCTGGGCAGGCTGGGCAGGCTGGGTGGGCTGGACAGCACTGGGCAAATGGCTACCTGCTGGGCTGGCTGGGGAACACCTGTCCAGTTCTGGGCAGACCCTAACCCTTCTGGAAAGTCTGGGTGTCTGGACAGGTCTGGACAGCATCCTGTCCAGACCTGTCCAGGAGACCAGTACTTTACTGATGTAGGTAAGCATGACAGCGCTGTTACAGCAGCAGACAGGGAGGGACCTTCCTGTTACAGTGTAGCCACTGTAACATGCTGTAAGAGACTGGACAGTGGTGGACAGCAGGGAACAGTTTTGCTGATGAGCTGCATTACCACCAGATGAGAACAGACAGAATCCAAGCCAAAGAGCTTTGGATTATTATTTCTCCATCACTAGACAGCCTTTAGACACTATCTCGACTATCCTTTGGGTTTTAGGGCATGTTTTAGGTCTTTTTTTCCTTCTCTGTTGACTCTACCAAGCAACTCCAGCTCCCTTGGGTCGAACTGACCCTATTCTTTCACCCAGGGAGATCAGGTATAACCCCAGGTCTCCATTCTCTCAACCTTTCATCTGGAGCCCACCATGAGGGGGCTGTTTGCTTGGTAATCCATCTTTCCCCCCTACCTCTGAGCTCACACATGTGATATCTCGAGTTCCAACAAGCCAAACCTCTCGCTTTTCGAGATCCAGGTTCTGCTCGATGAGCCCTTTCGGACGATACTTTTTCGATGCATATGCTTTCATGGTTCCAGAGATATTCTGCATTTTCTGGAGAAAGGCTCTGCAGGACATATTTTGGCATAAGTGCCCCTAGACCACCCCTACAACATCCCAAAGTTTGGTAAGGTTCTGCCAAGCGGTTCTTTGTCAACACGCTGCTGTTCCCCCCACCCCCTACCTGCACACGCATTTTCTCGTGAACCAACACTCTGAATCTCTTGCAAATTGCAGGCCTAGTAGAGCCCGACGAGACTTCCCATTAGTGCATTCCCTGTTGCATCGGTATCATTATCTCTGGAGATATCACATTTTTCATGCTGTCCCTGAGGTCAGAAGGGAACTGGTGGTGTAGAACTCGAATTGCTGCCACAGGAAGGTGGAAGGGGGTTAGTTTGGGTGGCTAGACAGACTCAGAGGCTCAGAACTTGATAGGCAGCAATGTAGGACTCTTGTAGGCCATAGAAGGGCTTGTAAAATCGAAGGGGATGACTCTGAAGGCAGCAGAAAATTTTTATAACATAAAGGGACTTGAATTTGGTGGTGGAACTTGGTGGGGGGCTCTGTAGATGCAAGGGGGACTCAAAAGACTCAAAGATACCAGGAAAATGACTCTGGGGACTCAAGGGGACACTCAGACACACAGATAGTGATGCCAGAAAGGTGGGTATATTTTTCCTAAGTACAGCAGTGTTTTGTATGGTAGAGGGAGCTGTCACAAAGGAACATTTTGGTGGATTTCAGAAGTGTCATATGTCAGGAAAAATTTGAAGAAAAAGCACCAAAGCACTACAGGCTGTAAGTATGAAAGGAGGGTAAAAGAAAGCAAGGGAAGCTGAAAGAAAAGGAAAAGGAAAAGCAGCAAAGGGGAACATGCCTGGGGTGTCTGGACTTCTGCCCAATGCTGCAGGGACTCCTTGGGGCAGTCTGGGGCAGTGCAGCAATTCTGCTGGCAGTGGCATGTATCAGTGTCTCGAGTGGGGCTTATAGGGTCCAAGTTGCTGATGTCACAATTGTTGGAGAGGACTGCCAATGGTCAGGAGCAGCAGGATATGTGCACAGAGGGCTGAAAGCTGATGAAGATAAGGGTGGATGATGAGTGGGGTAGGGGTTAGGGGTTAGTGGCAACTTGCAGTGGTGGCAAGTGTCAGTGACAGGGGCTACTTCCTGATTACATAAGTGGTGGTGGTATTAGTAAGCAAAGGAATCAGCCAAGTTAGCTGAGAGTGGAGTGGTGGCAATGTTTCCCAAGGATGGTAGACCTGTGGGGACTGGCTAGGGCAGTAGGGATGAGGGTAGAATGTTATGGTATTTGGCCCTAGGGAGTATGGACTCCCTACAATGCATCATCCTTGCATGCTAATTCCCAGTAAGGTATCAACAGTGAGCATCACAGTGCTACTCTGGCCAGAGGTAACCCACGTGTGTTACATGAAGTTTGAACATATGTCCTCCAGGATCCTGCTGGTCAAATTGTGGAGATGCACTCTGTCAGAGCCAGATTGGATTATCCAGGTTGGGCTAGAACATTCCTGATTGCACTGTGTATGTCATTGTGATGGATGAACAAGCTTTGAGAGGCTTTCATCTGTGCACTCTGTTAGACAAACGAGGGGCAGAGGTAGTTCTAGACATGAGTATGGTAAGCTCAGGTTTCGGAGGAAACACTATATTGAATATACCTAGACACGAGTATGGTAAGCTAAGGTAATCAGTTAGTACAGTACTCGGTAGGAAGAAACACAAGGGGTATCTCACCTCAGGTTTCAGAGGAAACACTGAGGTGGGCAGACGTCGACATACGAAATATATAGTATGGCAGGGGCTCAGGGAGCCATGTCAGAAGTAATATCAGACAGCATGACAGTGCCAACAGAATGTCAAAAGAAATTGTAAGGTAAAAACTTCCAGAGGTCATCAAGCTTGACACAGCAAGTCTGACTGTCAATAGTCCAGACCGATGTCACGCACCAAAGGTGTTTGGCAACATGAGCATGGACTCAGAAGGTGAATGATGAAGAATGGAGAAGCCTAGCTCTAATGCGAAGAATGACTGATATGGCCAGCAGTCATCCATCACACGAGAACCATCCTTAACATTAGGGAAGAAACTGCTTGAGTGCCCAAAAAACTTTTTGAGTGCCAGTTTATGGCATTCCAATTTTTCGAATATCTCCATCAATTTTACAGATATCGACACCATTCCCACGCTCACAGACAGCTCTCGACCACGCCATCCTGCCTGCCAAATTTGGTAATGATCTGCATACTCCACGATTTTCTGCATCATTTCTACCATTGAATGCCCATTTCACCAATATTTATCATAATGGCCACCTCCTCGACCATCTCTTTGCTCGTGTCCTTTGCTAGGGAGAATAACTACGAGTACTTGCCAGGAATCCCCACTAGCTCTCGCCCCAAAGCCTCCTGGTTCATCCCTCCCTCATCCACGACCTCCCATCCTATCGCTTTGGGACAGCACATTCTTCTTGTCAGTCTGACATCAAGGAA
Source organism: Pisolithus albus (assembly GCA_024613165.1). NCBI lineage: Eukaryota > Fungi > Basidiomycota > Agaricomycetes > Boletales > Pisolithaceae > Pisolithus > Pisolithus albus. The sequence continues at coordinate 1,353,979 of JANFAB010000005.1, forward strand.
GATGTTCTTTAGTTGCCTCAAGTCTGTCATCAGGCTTGAAAGGTCTTATGTGGTTGTTTCAGTCTCTCCAGTCGAAAAGGATTATGGATTTTTCCTTCCTGCCCCCTGCAACGTCTATCTCTCAATCTTGTCTTTTGTTCTCCCAAAATTGCAACAGCTCCAGTACCAATTACTCTCATCTACTCTATCTGATCACATTCATGATGAATTTGAGGCAGTTCTCCCTGCCCTCATTGGAGAAGACAGCCCCTCCTCCTCCTCATGCCCTCCAGAACACTAGTTGCACCTGGTACAGGTCACTTTGCAGAGAGGAGAGAGGGGGGAAAGTTGTGAAATCCTAAGCCCTGACTACCCTGGAGACCCCCAAAATTGACCCCTGGCAGAAATCCCCACAGTTCTTCTTTTGGACACACAGCAAATCACCCCAATGAATCTGGATCTCAGATCTAGGAGTCAGAATGACTCATTTGCAGTCATACCCCTTATTCAGCAGTGACCAGTGCACTTACTCATCCCCCTTTCCATTGCATTATTCATCCATTCCTTAATGACTCATTCCATTTCAAATGATTTGTGATATTCTTTGTCATGCTGACTGATTTTACTTACCAATCGCTTACTGTCCTTACTCAGCCTTGCTCGGCCTTACCAATCCTTTACCAATCCTCTTACCAATCCTCTTACCAATCGCTTACAAACCCCTTACAAAGTGTTTCCCTCTATTTACTTCAGGCTGTGCTACCTTTTGTATATAAGTACCAATAAGTCACAGCAATCAAAAAAAAAAAGCAAGTAGCCCCCCTGCATAGGATACCGTCCCCTTTGTAGAGAGACTATTGCCCAATCATTATCTTTGTTATCTGCCTTATTGTCATCGCTTTGAGGCTCTCCTTCATCATCTTTATTCTTGCAGTATCTGAGGCTCCATTAAGGGTCTATTTGCTGTTATTCTTCATCATCTTACATCACTTCTGGGCTCCGAGCAGCCTAGATATCTTCACTTTTCTGTTGTCCCCCTGCTCCCCTCTTGTCAGGAGCACTATTCCCTTCTGCCCTAGCCTTCTAGGTGTGCAGAACCCCTCCCCCATTTTGCTGTAACCGATCGCTCAAGCCAAAGTCCATGCAGGTAAGCCACCAACTTGGCATTTGTCTTTGTGTTGGGTTTTTGGTGTTTTCACCATAGATCCACATGTCAACTCACACCAGTAAATATTCCAACACACTCAGCTTGAAGGTATCTGATATTCCTGTTCAACATTCTCTGATCATTTGGCAATGTATTCAGCTTGGGAATCTGCACATGCATTTTGGAAGGGTGTTCACCAGTAATCTCCCTACTAGGTTATTTCCATTATTTGATTGTTTCTACTTGAGTTTTTGTTTTTATCTTTACTTTACCTTTTTTTACTTAGTATTTTGGCTTATGTAAGCCAAACTTGCACTTAGAGCAGTTTGTAATTTGAAGGCCAGAGCCTTGGATTATTGGTTTTCCCTTCTGAGACACTCTCTAGACAATATCTTGACCTATTTGGGCTAACAGGGTGCATTTTATGTCCTTTTCTCTCCTCCCTGACTCTCTGCCAAGCAACTCTACCCCCCTAGGAACTGAGACCCCCCTTGTCATTCTAGGAGACTCAGGTATATCCCCAGGCCTCCATCTACCATTTCTACACTGAGCTAGACACTTACCAAAGAGACAGGTTGCCTTCACTGGGGTGAAGGATTGTAGATGGAATGCAGTGGAACCACTGAAATAATAGTAGGAGTTATGAGCAATTCAATGGAGGGTCAACTGCACATTTGACATAGTTGATGAACCAGTGAGTTTTCCATTGGTTGAAGGGATGTGAACTTGCATAGGTGAGTGATGGCAGATGATCGATGGATATGCTTCAACACCTCAGCCATAATTTCAATAAGGGATGATGTAGGATTAGAACTGGTTGGCTCAAAGCCCCCACTAGGTTTAAGACAATTTATTTTGGACATGTTCCATAGTAGTACTAGATTTTACGTGATAGTACCATGATATCCTGACATTGTAATGACTCAGCCTCCCTGAGGGTGACCATAAAGTGTCTTGCTCATACTGTACATGGGAGAATACAAGTCAACAGGGCATATCAACACTAAGCAGTCTGCTTGAAACATTCCTGCCATCTCCTTCCATGGACCATGCTACTAAGGTTCAATTCCATGCAACCCCTGGGGATGATCAATGTGGTATACATTGAATAAAATGGCATCTGACAAGAGGTGGGTATCCATAGGAGCAATTGACCTTTTGGACCTTTGAGCCATCCATCTGGGTGCAGCTGTATTGGTTGGGTGTTGACCTGAGAATCCAGGTCATAAAGGAGTTCTTCACTATGACATAATGCATGTGATGGGACAGAAGAAAAGCAAATGGCCCTTTTTACATGATCCTGAACAGCTGCCGCCGACCGAAGTTAGTCGTCATGACAGGCACAGATTTGGAGACATATGGGGTACTTACCATAATTGATAGGGTGTAGTGTAGTAGGAGTTGGAGTTGGAACACTTATCTCACTTGCAGAGATGACACTGGTGCCATCAGGGGATAATTCAGCTGAGGTGACATGTGAAGTATGCCCCTCCAGAGGGCTGCCAATCTGATCTCTACTTATTGCATCCCAGACCCTCACAGTTTGATCATCTGAGCCTGACACAATCCTGTTGCCATCATGGGAGAATGCAACTGAGGTGACTCCTTCAGTATGCCCCTTCAGAGGGCTGCCAATCTGATCTCCACTCTTTGCATCCCAGACCCTCACAATTTTATCCCTTGAGCCTGACACAATCCTATTGCCATCAGGAGAGAATGCAACTGAGGTGACTCCTTCAGTATGCCCCTTCAGAGGGCTGCCAATCTGATCTCCACTCTTTGCATCCCAGACCCTCACAGTTTTATCCCTTGAGCCTGACACAATCCTGTTGCCATCAGGGGAGAATGCAACTGAGGTGACAAATAAAGCATGCCCCTTCAGAGGGCTACCAATCTGATCTCCACTCTTTGCATCCCAGACCCTCACAGTTTTATCCCTTGAGCCTGACACAATCCTGTTGCCATCAGGGGAGAATGCAACTGAGCTGACAGATGAAGTATGCCCCTCTAAGACAAGCTGGATAGCTGGCCAGTCCCTCAAACCCCCTTGAACAACTTCAACAAGGTGGGAGAACTTGGGTACCAGTTTTCTTCCCAGGAATGATGTGCATGGGGAGAGTGGCAATGCAGAGAGGTATAGGTGTGGTGTGCTGCATGTGATTGCTGGGAAAAAATGCTGCACAAGCCTCAGCCCATCTATGGCTAACACAGATGTGGTCTCATAACCAACATGTCCCTTTGACAAGATATTATCAGACTTGGATCCTACTTGAGAGGCTGGCATACTCACCTCCAACCATCTGACCAAATTTGTCAAGGAACTATCTGCACCTCTTAATGCACCAATAAGGCTGAGAACCTCAAGCCAGAATAACACCCTTTCACTTTCCATGATAACTTGCACAGATGCAGCAGTAGACACATCAAACTGGGACACCTCCAAGTGCTTGGCCCAGTATTTGCATGAGTATGATAAATGAGGTGAAATATTCTTCTTGATCCTCTCTGCCAAGTCAGAAACCTGGGAGATGCTCAAGTAGGAGCTCTCCAGCCCACAGATGTTGAAACATAACTCCCTGCCAAGCACTCGTAGTGAAGCATAGGCTAGGTGATGGTGATTGGAAGTGTCAATGAAGTAGGCCTCATTCCGTGAACGATTGGCTAGGAAGTCATAAAAGGATGCATGGAGGGGTTGTACAGGACTTGTGTGATCATCGATGCCCCACAGCACTGGAACCATGGACCAGAGGACAATAGCTACATCGTAATGCTCGTCTTCATCGGGGAAGAGACTGCGCATGTGATTCAACGTTGTGATGGGCAAAGGCTCCAACATAATCAGGAGCTGCCGCATGACAGAGCAGAACCTCCAGAATGGTTTGCCCGACTTCGGTACTGTTGAACATATCATGTGAAACTCTATGGCTGTACGGCTACGTCTAAGCCGATCATGTGACGTTGACAGTTCCACAACGTTCTATTACATTCTACGGTGTTCTCTTGTACCGGATTACCGGATAACACGTTCCTAGTAGAAAGACAGAGTCGTACCTATATGGAAGGTCCTCTTACTTACAAATATAGTAGTTTACTGTACGGTGACAGCACACCTGGTCCGTGCGCACCTGAGATGTATATATACCACTGGGCTCTGCCCATACTCGATAGCAGCTCAACGAGTTACTTCTCTCACAAACTACTTCGTCTTACTACTCCTCAAGTCCAAGACTCAACTGAATACTAAGGCAAGTGCTCAGCCTAGTCCCTTGCCCCTTTATCCCTCTGCGCGATAGGTTATGAGCCCCGCATAAGGGTTCTTAACGTAACACGTGCATTTTGTTCTTTGAGAGAGACGTCTGTCATAGACTATGCCGTTACACGGACCTGAAGCGCTAGGTTGGGCCTTGGCCACCTTAGTTGTTTCATTCGTGCTAGGCTTTAGTCAGGCTTCGTTTCTAGTTTTCCATTATGGTGGTCCTTTTACATTGGCTATGGTTCTTTCTACCGTCATGTGGGGTACTTTTTTAGGCATTCCAACTTGGCATACGATCTTTCGATCGTATCAGGAGTATCGGCTACATCTCGGCCGCTACCGCGAGCTTCGAGTCCGAATTGCGGCTTCTGTTGAAGCGCGGGATACACGGCCTCAGAGGATTCCTTCACCGGACCCTGTGCCGAGTTTGCCTCCGCCCTCTTACGAGGCGCATTTATTCTGGAATGTAGATGCGATCCCTGATCTTTCTCCTGTTCCGCCTTATCCAACCTCTCCGCCCCAATACCCTTTGGTAATGGCCGAACCGTTTGACCCGACAGAGCTTGCTCTGATCCAGGTCTATCGTTCATGGCGAGATGGTCAAATAGATCGTGACGTGCACGAATCTTTTCTTAGAAGGTGGAGTCCGTATCGGCAGCATCTTTTGCAGACTGACCCTGATGCTCGGATTAACAATCCTGAGCTGTTTGATGACGATTCCCCGCCTTCGACTCCAGAAGGAGAAGTCAGTGAACCGGGTTCGGACTCTGCCGAATTCGAGTTGCTGTAGTCGCTTCTCTCTTCTTCTCCTCTCGAGTTCACCGCAGCTGATAGCGCTCCTGTCGTTACAGATGTCGCTCGTCATCAACAGGAATCACGTCTTGCCATGCTACGTGGAGCACTCCCGACCCTTCCCGATCGCAGCAGAGCGTGAAACCGCTCTTGCTCTCGAGAAGGTGAGTACAACGGAGGAGCATTCACATGCCGAATATATCGAGTTTTGCATCGAATACACGGACCGACTCTATGTCGACAAATGCCAAAATTGGAGAAATGCCACTAATGGATCTAGTCGTTCCCATTTCGTAAAAGCTCCGTCGCCTCTTCACCTCGTCCCTACCTTAGCCATTCAAGCAGCGTGGGAATCTATCCAGGTAGATTTACGGGATTCCGATTGTTCCCTGCTTGTTTATGAGGAACCACTATCCTGGGCCACGCTTAATCTGTCTTATCATGGCTATTTCGTTAACTCCGTTCCCAAAATCCACTCCGCCTCATCTCCTCACGCGATTGCTCACTTTAACGGTGCAGATATCCCTTCCTTCACTCATGAAGATCCTGCCCTCGAAACCGTCCCAGCTTTCACAATCACTAACGACACGTATTTTTACTTCAAGGGACGTGCACACCCCCTCTTCGATTTCGGAAAGTTCCACGGATTCATCCCGTCTCTTCGGGTTTGGAACCTCTATTTGGAAAGCTGTTTCCGACGAGTTTGGAATTCCGACTCAGTCCGAATCGAACACGTCCCGGCTATCTTCCGAACCGTCCACCGGGATGGTCGTGTCGAAGTTGATCCCATGGTCTTATTACGCTGGAGACAGTACACGAGTCGAGCGTTCAGTGGATATCTGGACTCGTTCAACAGATACAACAAATCTCTACAGTGTCTCGAGTGGAGATCTAATAGCGGAGATAAACACTGGGTCTTATGGCCCTCTACAGAGACGATTCTCAAGGATTTGGAACGGGAGTGCGAAAAAGGTTCTGGAGAGGATGTCCCTCCTAGGCGTGACAGAGGAATCTATGCGCGGCGTCGTAGAGCGATACATGCAAACCGTTCTGTTAAGCAATTATCCACTTCCCGGAAATGATTGTTACGGTTATGCTGGCTATGGTACAGAATGTTACCCGGAAACTAGCAGTCTGAAAACTATAAGTTTGTTTGCGATCCAAATGTCAAAGGAGTCTGGCCTGCGCCAGTTGTTCCTGCCTTATCAATGTGGTGTCCACGAGGGGTATGATATGGATGGGAAACCATCGGAATCACTCCTAGATCTGGCAGAACCCTCCTTTATCGCATACCACTACTTTCCGGAGCTTCACTTCGAGGAGTTAGAAGCTTTAACATTCTCACGCCGACGCTATACGAAAAAAGGGAAACGACATTCCATTATACCCTAAAAAGACGAAAAAGAAACGAACAAAGCGGACACCGCTTATCGCCTCAGACCTACCTGATCAGGTTCTGGACTTTATGCTGACGCTAGAACGCTTCTAGCAGAAATGGCCGACCAAAAGGAATCTTCTTCTTCCAAGAACATCCCACGCCTTAACGGCTCAAACTACCCTTCTTGGAAAGCTCTTATTAAAGGATACTTTATGACTCTTGATGTCTGGGGAGTCGTAAAAGGTTCGATTACAAAGCCGCTTGCTCCTCCCGAGGCAGTAGCAGCTTGGGAGACGAAAGACCAGCGAGGAATGGGAACCATTCTTCTCTATTGCGACCCGGTAATCGCTGTTTCTATGGATGCCCTGGACACTGCACACAAGATGTGGGATTATCTTGAAAAACAATATGGCTCTCCGTCGGCGGTATCCGCCTATACGGACTTTATGAGGTTGATCAAGATCCGCATTAATCCGACGGATGACCTCGGATCAAAACTCGCGGAGTTCAATATGATCCTTGGGTCGCTTGCGACTCAAAATTTAACCTTATCCGAGCCAGTGCAGTGTATGCTCCTTTGTGGAGCTTTTACCGATCGATGGGGACAGGGCCCCGTAAATATCTTATCATCCGTCGAAACCAAAGATCTAAAAATCGCTACGGTCACTACTCGTCTCAAGGAACTTTCGTCACATCGAACCGGACAGTCATCGCTTCCTAAACTGGAATCCAGGATAGAAGCATCATCTTCGCAGCCACTTGTAGCGCGGTTGAGCAAGCCTCCCCGCTGCCACAAATGCCGTGGTAACCATCCCACGGAACAACACATAAACCGACCTGGGACACCATACCCTAGTCGAGGTCGTGCATCATTCAGAGGACGTGGTGGTCCGTCTCGAGGGGGAGCACCCCCACAGCAACAGCAACAACAACAATCTCAAAACAGAGGAAAAGGTCGTGCTCGTCGTAGTCGTGGTCGTGGTCGCGGTCGTTTCAATGCCGTCGATTTTAACAACGCCGAACCTGAGGAATCCCAGGTTTATGACAACAATGCTTCTGATGAGGAAGCTAATTATCAGTACTACGAGCAAGAGGGCTATGAGTCATATGCCCTCGAAACAAACAATGTGAACATTGACGACGCCTCCCGTTTTGAGGAGTTTGACCAGGATACAACTCCTGTTCCAGTCACGGAGGAACAAGTTGAGTACGTCGCTAAGTTGCTGGACAAGGACACCACTAAAATCTGCAATTGCTCCATCTGCCTTCGTCGCTTAGGAACCGGAACAAGTATTCGGGTATTGCAGGGTCTTCCCGCACCGAATCGAGTGGGAGTTTTGGAGGGGACCTCAACGAGATGGACATCTGTTGAATCAGAAAACAGACATGATCCGAGGGCCTCCAACTCCGGTCCTAACCCTGATAGATCCGACGATCCCATTCCGGTTTCCGGATCATTGGGTGCAGATGATGAGGGAGAGAGGTTGCTTCTACCAGATTGTAGATCACCTAAGAAGTCTAGGCGTCGAGTATCTCGAGTAAAGGTTTCCTTACAAGACTTTCATGCTTCGGTATCCGAGCATAGATATCCTCCGCCTCCTTTACCTCTCGTAAATTTCCCTCATGATGATGACGACTTACCTGTATGTGGTGCTGCTGATGTTTACTACAATGACGACTGCTTTGACTTGTATCCTTGTGAGTTGGAAACCAACCTCACTACTAACCTTATTTCCAAGAACTGTATGTGGATGTTGGACAGTGGTTGTTCAGACCACATCACTCCTTATCGAGAAGATTTCCTAACTTATAAGGCCTTAGCATATCCAGAGTTCGCCAACACGGCTGGAACTAAACCTGCGAAAATATATGGAAAAGGGACTGTTGTCCTAAAACTAGAAAACGGAAATTACCTGACTCTCCATTCGGTTCACCATGGAGATTTTTCTAAACGCCTATGCTCACGAAATCAACTGCTTCGAGAAGGAATGACCTCTCGAGCAACGAAACACAATGAGGTGATCTGTGCTCCCGATGGTCGCGTTGTTCTCAAGGCGAAATGCTTGTCTACATCGCGGTTGCACTGGTTCTATGGAGTACCTGTCCATTCCTCCAGCGCCGATACCGTAGACCTAGGGAATACTACAATGGATGGATACATTCTTTGGCATAATCGCCTCGGACATCCGGGCGTATCCGTACTTAAAAATTGCAAGCGTCATTTACAAGGGTTTCCTGCTGAGCTAATCGCGAAACCTCTTGAAACCTGTCGTGGTTGTGCCCAAGGCAAATTGGCTTCCGATCCATTTCACCCGTCTGCCAAGCGAGCTTCTAAACCGCTTGAGTTGGTTCATGGCGATCTTCTAGAACTACCTGTGGAGTCTTATTACCGCAGTAAATACGTTTTTACCCTTCTGGATGACTACTCCTCTATGGGCTTTTGCCTATATCTCCGAAACAAGTCCGACACCCTGGCCAGATTCACTGATTGGATTACCAATGTTGAACGGCATTGTGGTTGTATGTTGAAGACTTTTCGTTCGGATCGAGGGGGAGAGTTTATGGGACATGCTTTCAAAGCGCTCCTCAACTCCAAGGGTATTACACATGAATTATCTATCGCCGACCAACCTCAACAAAACGGACGTGCTGAAAGGTTTAACCGCACTATACTTGAGAAAGCTGGATCAATTCGTCATCATGCCTGTATACCCAAACGGTTCTGGAACTTTGCGTTCGACTGTGCTTTACACGTCTATAATCGCACTCCACTTCGGCGTATCCAGTGGAAGACTCCAGTGGAACTGTTTTTAGGCAAAGTGCCCGACATATCTTACTTCCGAGTCTTTGGTTGTTTAGCCTATGTTTGGATCCCCAAAGATCAACGGAAAGATAAACTGGATCCTCATGCTCAGGAAATGGTTTTCTTGGGTTATGAAGCGAATACCAAAGGCTATCGCTTCTTGCATGGCCAGAGAATAGTAATCGCTCGCACTGCAAAGTTTGTCGAAGATGTTTTTCCTTTTTGTAGCACAGATAAGGATAAGGACAAAAAATCCGATGACTCAGACCTAATTCCTGTGACGAACCAAATACCAGATGACCTACCCGATGACGTAGACTTCGGGATGGATAATGGGCCTGATCCGCCCAGGGACGAGAGACCCCAATCTCGACCACATAGTCCACAACAACAAAACCCACCGAGGAATGGCAATGGAGACCAGGACGATGGTCAACCTCGTCATCCGCCACCAGGGACAGTTCCTCGTACCAATCGACGTCCATCACCTCCTACACAGCAAGTTGGGAGAAAAAGACCACGTGATTGGACACATCCTTCACAGAGAAAAGATGTTTCACCTGATCCGCCTCCAAGAAGATCTGGAAGACAGACCCGAGCTCCTCTCAGACCAGATAATGTGTACGGTGACCGTCGCAATCCTGCTGAGATTGAAAAGGAGATTTGTGAAAATCGAGATCGTCTTCATCAGTTACTCCAGGATCAATCTCGTAATGTTCAGGGAGTTCGAGAACTTATAGAAGAAAGGAGATTTGATGAATTACCCTCAGAGCGTATGCGCTCAGAGAAAGTAGAACAAGAAAGGACTAGAGCTGAGGAAGCTCGTCCACCTTCTCCTCTTCTTCAAGAACAAGAGGCTGGACCTTCGCGTCATCCGGAAGCTATAGACGAAGCATATCGAGATGTTCAAGTGAGCTTCGTAACTGTTTTAGCTGCGCGTGTCAAAACAGCTCCGGAACACTTTAAGGATGTTATGCGACTTCCTAAAGAAGACCAGAAGAAATGGTTTGACGCGATGAAGGATGAACTTAAATCGATTGAGGAAAGAAAAGTATGGACACTAGTGGATCCTCCTCCAGGTCGTAAACTGGTCAAGTCAAGATGGGTTTACGCTATTAAAAGCGATGGTCGTCACAAAGCCCGTTTGGTAGCCAAGGGCTTTACTCAAGAATATGGAATTGACTTTGAAGATACCTTTTCTCCGGTCGCACGATTTGAAACAGTGCGAATCCTACTAGCTCATGCAGCGCAGCATAACTGGGAAATGGAAGCGCTAGATGTTAAAACTGCCTTCCTTTACGGCAAGCTAGATGAGGAAATATATATGGAACAACCAGAAGGATTTAAAGTCAAAGGTCAAGAGCACAAAGTCTATCGGTTGTTGCGCGCTCTCTACGGATTGAAGCAAGCAGCACTCTAATGGAACAAAGAGTTACACCAGTCACTTTTGCGCATGGGTTTCCTGCGATCCAAAGTTGATGCCGGAGTTTACATTTATCAATCAAAAGCTGGTACAGTAATCTTCTTGGTTTATGTGGATGATGGACTTTTCCTCGGGTCACACAAAAACCTCTTAAAGAAGAAGAAAGATGAGTTTATGAAGAAATGGGAATCAAGAGATCTTGGTGAAGTTAAAGAATATCTTGGAATCCAGATATCTCGTAACCGCAAATCTCGAGAACTTTGGCTACACCAAATCCCATATGTCCAGAAGGTCATAAAGCGTTTCAATATGGAGCATGCCACTTCGGTTCGCACACCTCTACCTTCGGGCTATCAACCCGAGAAAGCTCCAGAAAAGTATCAAGCCTCTTCGCAACTTCGTTCCAGGTTTCAATCGGTTATAGGATCACTCCTTTATATGGCTCTGGGAACCAGACCTGACATTGCATATTCGGTTATCCGAATGTCTCAATATATGTCAAATCCTACCGATCTACACCTTAAACAAGCACTTCATATCGTTCGTTATGTGGCTTCCACTCCGAACTTGTGCCTTCACTATCATGGGAACGAAAATCGAATTTATGGCTTCGCTGACGCTGACTGGGCATCAAATAAAGATACTCGTCACTCAACAACTGGCTTTGCCATGTATTATGGCAACTCTCTTATTTCGTGGAGATCCCGAAAACAGAAAACAATCGCTCTCTCTTCTACTGAAGCAGAATATATGGCGATGTGCGATGCTGCCAGACAAATTAAATGGCTTGACATGCTCTTCAAAGAATTGTCGTTCAAAATGGACAAAACCATCCTCTACTGTGACAACATGGGTGCTCGCTTTATAGCTGAGAATCCAGTCTCCGATGGTCGCTCTAAACATATTGACATTCAGTGGCACTTCGTTCGTGAATGTGTCGAAGAAGGGTTATTCGCCATAGAATATGTTAACACCAATCGCCAGCGTGCTGATGGGTTAACTAAAAGTCTCACATGGCAGAAGTTTGAAGAAAATCGCTCGTCATTAGGATTGGTAACCAACCCGAATTAGAGCGAGGGGGAGTGTTGAACATATCATGTGAAACTCTACGGCTGTACGGCTACGTCTAAGCCGATCATGTGACGTTGACAGTTCCACAACGTTCTATTACATTCTACGGTGTTCTCTTGTACCGGATTACCGGATAACACGTTCCTAGTAGAAAGACAGAGTCGTACCTATATGGAAGGTCCTCTTACTTACAAATATAGTAGTTTACTGTACGGTGACAGCACACCTGGTCCGTGCGCACCTGAGATGTATATATACCACTGGGCTCTGCCCATACTCGATAGCAGCTCAACGAGTTACTTCTCTCACAAACTACTTCGTCTTACTACTCCTCAAGTCCAAGACTCAACTGAATACTAAGGCAAGTGCTCAGCCTAGTCCCTTGCCCCTTTATCCCTCTGCGCGATAGGTACAACACTTTCAAGGATTGCAGTATACATGCCATCTAAAAGTTCCTTACCCTTGCCAGAAGGGATGGCTATCAGATCCTTGAACTGTTCTTTCACAGTTTGACCAAAGGCATTGGGATTGAGGAACTGGCAGGCCAGACGTGCCCATTCAAACAAGCCATTCGACTTTTCAACGATCTGCTTTATCTCCGTGGGCCCAATTTCCTTGAGGCTACCGAGTTCCTTAGAAACGAATAAAGTGACGTCCTGTTGCACCGACTCCGCCGGTGAAGAGAAATAATAAAGGAAGGTGGGGGGAGTGGCCTAGAGGTCTCCCTTTGGGTTTGTGGGTCTCAGTTCGACCCGAGAGGGCTTGGGTTGCCTGGTAGGGGAGTCAGGGAGTGGGGAAAGAGAGGAAACGCGCCCTGGACGTCCAAAGGAAGGTTGAGATTCGTCTAAAGAGAGCCTAATGAAGGGAAAACTGATTATTCGAAGTTTCCGGGCTTCGAATTCTGTCTGATTTCGTCTTAGGAAGAGTCTATTGTTCTGTTGCTAAGTATGTACAGTACACTCTAACTACGAGTATGGCTTACATAAGCCAAACTCGTCCAAATAGTAAGTAAAAACAGTAACATAAAAATATAAAAACAAAATAGTAAGTAGAAACAATGAAATAAAAGAAATCACCTGGTAGGGAGGCTTCCCTCCCTACACCGGGACGTCATCTAGGCACATCCCCTTGATGCGTTTTGCACCACCTAGAGCACCTTCGATGTCCGGTAGAGCACGGGACGTTAATAAGACGCGAAGATTACACAAGTTGGCAGCTTCCTTCGACGCCAGAAGGGACAGAATATGCTTCCTCGACAGTTCCCGTCCACTTTCATCTAGGGCATCGATCACAACCACCACACTCCCGACAATACCACCCTTAGCCCTGGACAACGGCTCCAAGATCAGTTTCTGCCATTGCTGTGACAAGTCAGGAGTTGTCTTTAGAGTATGGTCCTCTGCAAGAGCATGAGCTAGCGCTCGCCGGAACACGGGGTAATGACCGGCGAGATCGCGGGCAATGGTCGTCAACATCTTCTCCTCCCGGTGCTCACCCTGCCTGTCACGGGCGAAGCAGAAGCATGAGCCGAGCCCTCCTGTATCCTTGAACCAAGATGCGATGGTATGGGCGATTGCAGATTTGCCCCTTCCTGCCTGCCCGTGAAGCCACAAGACGCATGGCACGCCAGGGCTGGCATCGTTTACCCAGGTGATGATATCCCTTAGAATCTCTGTTCTCGTGTCCTCTAAACACTTCTTCATCGTGTTCAACCCCGCGCCGCCTGCGTAAGCCATGCCCTCCAAGTTCACATCCTCGAGTACGCGGTGAATATTGATATGGATATCCCGGGCCTGGTGGTCACGGTACTGCTGCATCGACTCGTCTAGCACACTGGTGTAGTGGTTGATAGTCGTCTGTGTCTTGCACAGGATGTTCCTGCCGAGCCTGCACCCTGAGAACAGATGAAATTGAGACCGGTGGTACAATGAAAAAAGGAATTAGACCTACAAAACATCAGCAAATTACTCTGTACTGGACAGTACTGGACAGAGCCACCCAGAGTCATAGAAGCCCCAGGCTAGTCCACTCTGGACACCTTTCCACAGACAGCAGTGAGCTGTAGCTTTCTGTACAAGTCCTCACAGATCACCCTAATTGTATGTACATGTCCAGAATACAAAGCACTGTATGGGTGGGCTGCTGTGACTTTCTGTACAACTCATCACAGATTACTCTAGATGTGTGTGCATGTCCACAGTACAAAGTACTGTGTAGATGGGCTGCTGTGGCTTGCTGTACAGATACCTGTAGCTTGCCCAGAATGTACAGGCTTCAAGGACTCAAGCAGTACCACAGAAGTGGATCTCATTCATTGTAAGTAAGTGAAGACATGATACTAGTAGTATGACATCAATCTAACACAATCTGGAGATGGCCATGCCTCTCAACCGACATATCAACCTGCTGTAACGCCGCCCTAAAAACGGTTCTTAATAACTTACGCGGAGGCTTGATTGGGAATACTCACCAGCCTTCCCGTGCCCAGCAGGCAAGTTGCTCGGAAAGTCGGGGCCCGTGATAAGGGTTCTTCGATGTCTCCTCGATTAGTCCAAGTAGTGCATTGTAAATGGATGCATAAGCTTTTGCTGAAAACTTTGGGAACCACTTTCCGGTGCCATTCTTCGAGTAGCCATCAAGCGCACAATTCAGCTATTGAATTTAGTATACAATGCAGGTGAAAAGAGTAAAAATGTACCGCAGTACATACCGTTGCGAGACATGGGTTTGGGACGTGGGTTCGGAAAACGTCAGGTCGTCGATGTGCAATACGGTAAGAACCAGTGTAAAAAAATTTCTGGATAACATCCTTGATAGTGGGGTGAGCGAAATTGCGTGTTTTACCCTGCGAACTTGTCAGATAAAGTAAACACGGAAGTGAGCACTTACGTTCTCGTCGACACCGTCTCTTAAAAACATCGACTGGTTAAGCAATGTAGCCGCGGCATCTTGGACAAATGCAACACGATCAGGGCACTCGACTCCAGGAGCAGGTGCCAACTGGTAAAGTAAATGGGCAGAACTAATAGCCGCTTTTTTCATCTCAGAGCGCCAGGTTGACAAGTCTTCATAAAGCTGAAAAAGACATACTCAATGGAGCTTGAATGCATATGAATAAAATACTTACCATTTGGATCATCGCCGTCTTCTTCTCCGGCCAGCAACCTGAGATGGAGTTAATAAAGTAATGTGCTTGAAGTAGATACTCACCGGTGTAGGGAGAGTAACCTCCCTACTAGGTGATTTGTTTTATTTCATTGTTTTTTACTTTAGTTTTGCTTTTATATTTACTCTACCTTTTTTTTACTTAGTATTTGCACGAGTTTGGCTTATGTAAGCCAGACTCGCACTTAGAATACTTTGTACTTACTTAGAAAAAGAACAAGACGAGTTACAGAGACGAGAAGGCGGAATTCCGAGCCCGAGGGACTCGGATTTATATTTTCTCCACTATCAGACCCTCCTTAGAGGTTATCTCGACTATCTTTGGGCTTTAGGGCGCGTTTCCTGGTCTTTTCTGAATTCTTTGACCCTCCCACCAAGCTCTCAGCCCCCTCTGGTCAAACTGACCACTCTCGGGACCTCAGGTAAACCCTCCCAGGTCCTCATCTGTCATTTCTACATCTGGAGCCCACCGCGAGGGGGCTGATTTGCTTGGTACCCTACTTCTCTCCCTACCCCCGAGCTCGCACACGCGATTTCTCGAGAACCGACGCGCCGTTCCTCTCGCCTTTTGGGATCCTAGTTCTACTCGACGAGAGCTTTCGAACGACGCCCTTTTTGACGCGTTAGCCCCAGCGGGTCCGGAGTTATTGCTATTTCTGTGGAGAAAGGCACTGTAGGACGATTTTGGGCATAACTCGGGATTGGGTGCGCCGAATCTTTCGTTTCTTTGATCTCCCAGCGCCCCTAGACGTCCTCTACCACCTCCCGAGGTTTCGTGGAATTCCCCCCAGCAGTTGTTCACCAACGCGCCACTGTCCTCCCACCCCTGCCACAGCTTTGCTCCCTGGCACTTTCTGTCGCATTTTTGTGCCCTCTGGAGTTGTAGGAAAGTATTCACAGTCACTTCTGAGTCAGTAGAAGCCACTTCGAGACCCTATCGAGACCCTGTTCGAGACATTCGAGACGCTTCGAGATCCCCACCAGACACTTCGAGACAGCTTCGAATTCCCTTATAGACGCTTCGAGACTCCTACTAGACGCTTCGTAACCCTTACTAGACGCTTCGAGACGACTCCAACATCCCCAGAGACGCTTCACAATTACCATCAGACACGTTCGAGACCTTCGAGACGCTTCGTTAGACGTGCATCCTCGTTTATAGACGAATATCAGACGTTTCCACTCATTATCTGCATGTTTTTGGCAGTCCAGTGAGGCTGCATAGTTGAGAACAAGCTTCGAGTCACAACTGTGACTAGTTTCAGTTTTTGGTGGTCGAAACCACTTCGAGACGCTTCATACGAGTTCCCTGCACCCTTCTCTCCCCTTCGTGGTTCGTTGCCACCTCTCTCCGACTTCCCCTAGACATTCCAGGTCGCATCGAGGCGAAATCGAGACTTAGAAGTACCCTTCGAGACCCTCCGCAGACGCTCGGTTCACTCGTTGGCCGTTCCCTGTGCCTATTACATCCAATAATCAGGTTTATTTGCGAAATATATTTCCATTCTATTCAGACAGCTACTGCCAGCTATGGATAAGTATTCGAGAAGGTCTCGAGACCAGCTCGAGGATCGACCGGCATATGTAGGCTACATGCGAGTCTTGAGCAGCCCTCAGCCTCGCCTAGAGTCCCTCTCGAGAAGCTCGTCATCTCGTGAGGTTTGGTACGAACCCTCCGCAGGCTTCGAGAGACTGTCTCGATCTTCGAAGGACCCTTCGAGAGGTCCTACTCATGAGCGAGATGCCCCTGTGGAGTGCTCTCGGTCTCATTCTAGAAGACACTCCCAGGGAAGCTCGAGCACGAAGCCTCTCCCTCATCCCCCTTTCGAGGCATCCCCTCGAACTTCGAAGAACCGCCCTCCCACTCCTGAGCTCGCTTCGAGCAGCTCATTCCCTCTCCGAGTCACTCATGCAGGCTCGTGGCACCCTGAGGCACATCCAGCTAGGTGTGACCACGCTCAGCAGGCTGGTGACTCGCCTTCGAACTCACTTCGTGCCTCGAGAGACGATCGATGGTCGCGTTTGTACTCAGTGGATCGTTGGGATGGTATGGAGGATTGTTCCCCTCATCCTCAGTCTTCTTCAAGTAAGCCTCGAGACCTCGGCTCATCCTCGACCTCTTGCCCTCGTCCTCACAAACTCTCGAGCGCCCCTTCGAGGTATTCCCCTCGCCTCGAGCCCTCGTCAAGGTATAGTCCACCTCTCGAGACCTCGTCTAGATGGCCCTCGCACCTCAGCCCTCCTTCGAAGACCTCATCGAGACATCCCTCGCATCTCGAGCCCCCTTCGAGACACTCGCTGCATCCAGAGCCCCCTTCAAGGCACCCTTCGCGTTCTGAGCCCCCTTCGAAGACTGCCTCGAGGCACTTGTCGCACCTCGAGCACCCCTCGGGTACTGTCACCCAGCGTCCTGAGCCCATATCGAAGAGTTCCCCTCGCCTCGAGACCCCCTCAAGACTCTGGCCTCGCTTCGAGGCATCTGAAGGTAGCTCGCCTCAGCCTCGAGAGGCCTCGACCTTGATGTCGAAGGCTACCCCTGCCCCTTCTGAGTCGCGTTCAAGAGCGTCAAGAGGTCTGCCACCCCATCGAGAGTGCGAAGGCTCGAGTGAGGCCCTCCCTGCCAGTTGAGGAGCTTCGAGGCACCAGATGCTCCCTCGGAGGTTTAGTTTCTGTTTCTTCTGTGGTCGAGAAGGACACATTCGAGCTCGGTGCAGGGTCTGCACTTCGTATCTGGCTGCAGGAAGGTGTCAGATAGTCCGAGGTCGAGTTGTGTTGCCTACAGGTGAGGAAATCCCTCGTGAGGCGCTCGGGCGCAGCATACAGGCTCGTTTGGACTTCTGGGCCCTCGCTCGAGGCCCAGGAGGTCTAGCTACCCAGGTACAGATGTCTCCTTCGAGTTCCCAGACCCCCACCCCTTCTCGAGCTCATCCCGAGGCCATCGAGGGTCAGCTATCAGCTTCGAAAGTGACCAAAGCCCCTTCGAGCCAGCCCCTGGCCCCCTCTCGAGACCAACCTGAGACTATCAAGGGTCGGATTATGAGTGTGAAGGTAACCCATCCCCCTCCAAGCACCTCTGAGACCCTCGAACTTGATCCAGAGGCCAAACTCGCCTTCGAGACCCTTCAAGTCGCCTTCGAAACCCTCCGAGCCGCCTTCGAAGCCCTTCGAGCTGCCTTCAGGCAACCTTCGAGACCCTCAGGGTAGCTTCGAGGTGCCGGGAAACCACTTCCCCTCCTTCAGCTCACTTCAAACCCCCCTTCGAGCCCCCTCGAGCGCTTCGAGGCCCCCTTCGAGCTGGGTCCCCCCTCTCTCGGATTCATGGAGAATGGTGCATGTACCATGGTGGATGGCAGCTGAGTGGTCTTTCTGCTTTCTTTTATGTGTTTTCTTTGTTTCGAGTTCGCATTTTTGCCATTTTCACTTAGAGCTTCGTTTCGAGGGTTGATACCCTATCTTGCCTTATGGTACAGCTAGGTATGAGATGACTGGGGACAGTCAACATTCAAAGCCCCCCTCAGATGTAGGGAGAGTAACCTCCCTACTAGGTGATTTGTTTTATTTCATTGTTTTTTACTTTAGTTTTGCTTTTATATTTACTCTACCTTTTTTTTACTTAGTATTTGCACGAGTTTGGCTTATGTAAGCCAGACTCGCACTTAGAATACTTTGTACTTACTTAGAAAAAGAACAAGACGAGTTACAGAGACGAGAAGGCGGAATTCCGAGCCCGAGGGACTCGGATTTATATTTTCTCCACTATCAGACCCTCCTTAGAGGTTATCTCGACTATCTTTGGGCTTTAGGGCGCGTTTCCTGGTCTTTTCTGAATTCTTTGACCCTCCCACCAAGCTCTCAGCCCCCTCTGGTCGAACTGACCACTCTCGGGACCTCAGGTAAACCCTCCCAGGTCCTCATCTGTCATTTCTACACCGGGTTCAAATTGCACACCATGCTGGGTCCACTGCATTACAACAGTTGTGAGACTGTCAGTGAGTGAATCGACGTCCATCCTCAACCTGGGCCAGGGATTAGACAGGGCATGCACCGCCCTACACTCGATCTTCGCTGCCTCTAGACAGTCCTTCCACACAGGCCCATAGTGACCAATGTGATTCGGTGGCGCTGGTTGGTCACGAGTAGTGTTGCCACAGCTCGGGCTTAAGTCAGCTCGGAAACCAAGCCAAACTATTATGTAAGCATAGCTGTGCCTAGCCAAGCTGACTAAGTCCACAGTCTAGCCAGTGTCGGCTTCAGCCGAACCGTGGTTCCGAAGCCGACCCGAACCACACTACTCACGTTCTGTCGTGGGGACTAGTCACTACAGTAAGTAAAGACACGGCACTGACGCGTTCCTCTCGCTTTCTAGTCTTCTTGCCATGGCCGATGACAGAATCCTGCCCATACCAAATATCAGCCTCCCACAACACCTGTTTATGCTCGTAAACCCTTCTCTGAGCCATCTACACGATGTCGCATGGAAATCCCTCCTGGAAGGCATCGAGGCCGACAGTGCGTATACCATTCATACACACCCAACACTGACTCACTCAGTTCAGACATGGCACCTTATTATCGAGTGATCACCTCTTCGAGTGGGATAGACGTCGACCCCGCACTCCTTGAAACCATGGAGAAGGCTAACGAAGAGCAACTCAAGCAACTGGATGAACGCTTGGCTGAAGCCGAGAAGACGGAGGGGGAATCTGAAATTTCAGACGCTTTGAAGGAGAGGGCGAACCATCTCACTCAGATAGGTGACAAGGTATGCCCGAGTAGACGATCCCGGTTTGCAATGCCGAACTTATGGATGTACGTGTAGGACGCCGCTGTCGCAGCTCAACAACTTGCGCTGGAGAAAACGCCAGGTCTTGGGTCGAGAATAGACATTACCTTGACCCTCGTTCGAATAGGATTCTTCTTTGGAGATAATACCCTCATCACGGAGAACCTTGCCAAAGCAGAAAAGTACGTCCATGACCCTGATCGTTTCTCTCCACTTCAGTCACCCCCCCTCGGGGACCTATTAGGTCTATATATTTCTACAGATGTATATACCTAATAGGTCTACTGGGGTTGGGAATTCCCAGCTGGTGCTGGTGAATCACCATGCCTGGAGAATCACCAAAGGAAGTTGGAGAAAGACCTTTTCTCCATAAATAATATATTTATTGTGGGGTATGATAGAGTGCCTGGGGTCCAAATTGGACATTCTCCATTGTAAAATAGACCTTGTGTTGGATGATATGGGATATTCTCCAAGCCAAAATGGACCTTATTTTGGACATTCTCCAGTGTAAAATAGACCTTATTTTGGATGATATGGGATATTCTCCAAGCCAAAATGGACCTTATTTTGGACATTCTCCAGTGTAAAATAGACCTTATGTTGGATGATATGGGATATTCTCCAGACCAAAATGGACCTTATTTAGGACATTAAAATAGGCCTTATTATGTAAATGATTGGTGAATCTCTAGACTGACATGGTGAATCTCCAGATGGGCATGGTGAATCACCACCCTGTTCTGGTGAATCTCCAGACTGGCATGGTGAATCTCCAGACTGACATGGTGAATCACCACCCTGTTCTGGTGAATCTCCAGTCTGAGATGGTGAATCACCAGCCCACTCTGGTGAATCACCAGCCCATTCTGGTGAATCACCAACCCAATCTGGTGAATCACCAACCCACTCTGGTGATTCACCACCCCCACTCTGGTGATTCACCACCCCATTCTGGTGAATCGCCAACCCAATCTGGTGAATCACCAACCCACTCTGGTGATTCACCACCCCCACTCTGGTGATTCACCACCCCATTCTGGTGAATCGCCAACCCATTCTGGTGAATCGCCAACCCATTCTGGTGAATCACCAACCCACTCTGGTGATTCACCACCCCATTCTGGTGAATCGCCAACCCAATCTGGTGAATCACCAACCCATTCTGGTGAATCGCCAACCCATTCTGGTGAATCACCAACCCACTCTGGTGATTCACCACCCCATTCTGGTGAATCACCAACCCATTCTGGTGATTCACCACCCCATTCTGGTGAATCGCCAACCCAATCTGGTGAATCACCAACCCATTCTGGTGAATCGCCAACCCACTCTGGTGATTCACCACCCCCACTCTGGTGATTCACCACCCCATTCAGGTGAATCACCAACCCACTCTGGTGATTCACCACCCCATTCTGGTGAATCGCCAACCTGCTCTGGTGAATCACCACCCCATTCTGGTGAATCACCACCCCCTTCTGGTGATTCACCAACCTGCTCTGGTGAATCACCAGTCTGGCATGGTGATTTCCCAGCCTACTATGGTCAGAGGTTCACTTGCCAAAGGTAGCAGTGTACTTCATTAGCATAAGTGTCATGGTGACTACCCAAAATATAAGTGTAGTGTAAATCATTAACAAAAGTGTAGTCTAGTCCATTAGGAAAAGTATAGTGGTCTGCATTTTTGACTACCAAATTGTAGCATAGTTCATTAGCAAAAGGGTAGCATTCATTAGGGAAGTGCATAGTGGTTGACACCTTTGACTCTCAAGTGTAGAGTAGTTCATTAGCAAAAGTGCAGTCTGCTTCACTACTAGGAAAAGTGTAGTGGTCCACACATTTGATACCCCAGCATAGTATAGTTCATTAGGAAAAGTGTAGTTTGGATCATTAGCAAAAGCATAGTCTAGGTCATTAGGAAAAATGTAGTGGGCCACATTTTTGACTACTAAAGTGTAGTGTAGATTATTAGGAAAAGTGGTAGTAGTCCACATTTTTGACTACCAAAGTGTAGTGTGAATCATTAGGAAAAGTGTAGTCTACTTCATTAGGAAAGTGTGTAGTAGTCCGCATTTTTCACTACCAAAGTGTAGTGTAGATCATTAGGAAAAGTGTACCCTAGTTGACTAGGAAAAGTGGTAGTAGTCCACATTTTTCACTACCAAAGTGTAGTGTAGTTCATTAGGAAAAGTGTAGTCTACTTCATTAGGAAAGTGTGTAGTAGTCCGCATTTTTGACTACCAAAGTGTAGTGTAGATCATTAGGAAAAGTGTACCCTAGTCGACTAGGAAAAGTGGTAGTAGTCTGCATTTTTCACTACCAAAGTGTAGTGTAGTTCATTAGGAAAAGTGTACCCTAGTTGACTAGGAAAAGTGGTAGTAGTCCGCATTTTTGACTACCAAAGTGTAGTGTAGATCATTAGGAAAAGTGTACCCTAGTTGACTAGGAAAAGTGGTAGTAGTCTGCATTTTTGACTACCAAAGTGTAGTGTAGATCATTAGGAAAAGTGGTAGTAGTCCACATTTTTCACTACCAAAGTGTAGTGTAGTTCATTAGGAAAAGTGTAGTCTACTTCATTAGGAAAGTGTGTAGTAGTCCGCATTTTTGACTACCAAAGTGTAGTGTAGATCATTAGGAAAAGTGTACTCTAGTTGACTAGGAAAAGTGGTAGTAGTCCGCATTTTTCACTACCAAAGGGTAGTGTAGATCATTAGGAAAAGTGTACTCTAGTTGACTAGGAAAAGTGGTAGTAGTCCGCATTTTTGACTACCAAAGTGTAGCATAGATCATGAGGAAAAGTGTACCCTAGTTGACTAGGAAAAGTGGTAGTAGTCCGCATTTTTGACTACCAAAGTGTAGTGTAGATCATTAGGAAAAGTGTACCCTAGTTGACTAGGAAAAGTGGTAGTAGTCCGCATTTTTCACTACCAAAGTGTAGTGTAGATCATTAGGAAAAGTGTACTCTAGTTGACTAGGAAAAGTGGTAGTAGTCCGCATTTTTCACTACCAAAGGGTAGTGTAGATCATTAGGAAAAGTGTACCCTAGTTGACTAGGAAAAGTGGTAGTAGTCCGCATTTTTCACTACCAAAGTGTAGTGTAGATCATTAGGAAAAGTGTACCCTAGTTGACTAGGAAAAGTGGTAGTAGTCCGCATTTTTCACTACCAAGGTGTAGTGTAGTTCATTAGGAAAAGTGTAGTCTACTTCATTAGGAAAGTGTGTAGTAGTCCGCATTTTTCACTACCAAAGTGTAGTGTAGTTCATTAGGAAAAGTGTACCCTAGTTGACTAGGAAAAGTGGTAGTAGTCCGCACTTTTGACTACCAAAGTGTAGTATAGGTCATTAGCAAAAGGATAGTCTAGTTCATTAGGAAAAATGGTAGTGGTCCGCATTTTTGACTACCAAAGTGTAGCCTAGTCAACTAGCAAAAGTGTAGTATAGGTCATTAGCACAAGGGTAGCCTAGTTCATTAGGAAAAATGGTAGTGGTCCGCACTTTTGACTACCAAAGTCTAGTCTAATTCATTAGCAAATGTGTAGCTTAGTTCATTAGCAAATGTGTAGTAGTCCGCTTTTAGACTGTCAAATAAGGTTTCAATTGATTACCATATGTGTGCCTTCTTTCATAATCTGAAGTGCCGGCGGGCCACATTCCCCACAGTGTGGCTGTGTGACATGTGGTGCCTAATTAGTGTCACTTCCTGCCACTCCGCTTTTTTGATTATGTAAGCAAAAAAGCGGCCTCAACTGACTTATTTCTGCCTCACTACACTTCCTCCTTACACTTGTACATGTTCTACTGTACACCAATGCCTTCAGGGAATTTATTTCACTAGAACTGACCGCTAATTTTATCCAATTCAGTGCAATACAAGGGTACTAGGATAAATAGGGGCAAAATGCGATTTCTCTTCCCATACCTGCAGTTCTGCACCTACCTCAATGAAAATTGCTACCCAGACCGCCTTCACATACCCCTAGAACATATTACAATTACAGACCATCACAGCCACCCCTTCAGCACATATGACCAGTCCTCCCCCTTCCCCTCCACACTTGCATCCTGCACAGAGGAATGAATTATGATACCATGGGACCATGGGGGAGGAAGTCCCCCACCTATATGTGAAATCACTTGGGAGGTTTAGATGGCAAATAAGATGTGGGTCTGCTTTTTCATCTTTTCCTTCAGATGAGCACTACCAACTATTCCCACTAATAACATATCTTTTAATTTCTGGTGGAGGTACCTGACATATTTACCTACACATGTACAAAGATTCAGCTCCATCCAATGAGTATTGAATGTGCTGGAAGGCAGCCGAGTTTTTTGGACCGTGGGAAAGTGGCCGATGAATTTAGGAGACTTGCAAAACATATCAAAAACTCATCACAGCACAACATATCAGCTGCTAATGATCAAGATAATGTCATGTCTATGCTGGCATACCTAGTTTACACCCTTCATGAGTATTTAAATACACTCTGTTTGTCCTGAATGTCCCTAGGCCCAAAAGGTGCCATTGGTGAGCTTCACATTTGCAGCAATAGTTTACAAGGTAGTTCCTCAGTATTTCGCACTTTTAACACTTTTGGTGAATATTCAAGACAGATAATGCAGGGACTGTATTAAGATATGTCTACATATGAATTTCTGAAAGTATGGTGTCAGTAGAGGGGCTGGGTGTTGTGCTGTGATGAGTTTTTGATATGTTTTGCAAGTCTCCTAAATTCATCGGCCACTTTCCCACGGTCCAAAAAACTCGGCTGCCTTCCAGCACATTCAATACTCATTGGATGGAGCTGAATCTTTGTACATGTGTAGGTAAATATGTCAGGTACCTCCACCAGAAATTAAAAGATATGTTATTAGTGGGAATAGTTGGTAGTGCTCATCTGAAGGAAAAGATGAAAAAGCGGACCCACATCTTATTTGCCATCTAAACCTCCCAAGTGATTTCACATATAGGTGGGGGACTTCCTCCCCCATGGTCCCATGGTATCATAATTCATTCCTCTGTGCAGGATGCAAGTGTGGAGGGGAAGGGGGAGGACTGGTCATATGTGCTGAAGGGGTGGCTGTGATGGTCTGTAATTGTAATATGTTCTAGGGGTATGTGAAGGCGGTCTGGGTAGCAATTTTCATTGAGGTAGGTGCAGAACTGCAGGTATGGGAAGAGAAATCGCATTTTGCCCCTATTTATCCTAGTACCCTTGTATTGCACTGAATTGGATAAAATTAGCGGTCAGTTCTAGTGAAATAAATTCCCTGAAGGCATTGGTGTACAGTAGAACATGTACAAGTGTAAGGAGGAAGTGTAGTGAGGCAGAAATAAGTCAGTTGAGGCCGCTTTTTTGCTTACATAATCAAAAAAGCGGAGTGGCAGGAAGTGACACTAATTAGGCACCACATGTCACACAGCCACACTGTGGGGAATGTGGCCCGCCGGCACTTCAGATTATGAAAGAAGGCACACATATGGTAATCAATTGAAACCTTATTTGACAGTCTAAAAGCGGACTACTACACATTTGCTAATGAACTAAGCTACACATTTGCTAATGAATTAGACTAGACTTTGGTAGTCAAAAGTGCGGACCACTACCATTTTTCCTAATGAACTAGGCTACCCTTGTGCTAATGACCTATACTACACTTTTGCTAGTTGACTAGGCTACACTTTGGTAGTCAAAAATGCGGACCACTACCATTTTTCCTAATGAACTAGACTATCCTTTTGCTAATGACCTATACTACACTTTGGTAGTCAAAAGTGCGGACTACTACCACTTTTCCTAGTCAACTAGGGTACACTTTTCCTAATGAACTACACTACACTTTGGTAGTGAAAAATGCGGACTACTACACACTTTCCTAATGAAGTAGACTACACTTTTCCTAATGAACTACACTACACCTTGGTAGTGAAAAATGCGGACTACTACCACTTTTCCTAGTCAACTAGGGTACACTTTTCCTAATGATCTACACTACACTTTGGTAGTGAAAAATGCGGACTACTACCACTTTTCCTAGTCAACTAGGGTACACTTTTCCTAATGATCTACACTACCCTTTGGTAGTGAAAAATGCGGACTACTACCACTTTTCCTAGTCAACTAGAGTACACTTTTCCTAATGATCTACACTACACTTTGGTAGTGAAAAATGCGGACTACTACCACTTTTCCTAGTCAACTAGGGTACACTTTTCCTAATGATCTACACTACACTTTGGTAGTCAAAAATGCGGACTACTACCACTTTTCCTAGTCAACTAGGGTACACTTTTCCTCATGATCTATGCTACACTTTGGTAGTCAAAAATGCGGACTACTACCACTTTTCCTAGTCAACTAGAGTACACTTTTCCTAATGATCTACACTACCCTTTGGTAGTGAAAAATGCGGACTACTACCACTTTTCCTAGTCAACTAGAGTACACTTTTCCTAATGATCTACACTACACTTTGGTAGTCAAAAATGCGGACTACTACACACTTTCCTAATGAAGTAGACTACACTTTTCCTAATGAACTACACTACACTTTGGTAGTGAAAAATGTGGACTACTACCACTTTTCCTAATGATCTACACTACACTTTGGTAGTCAAAAATGCAGACTACTACCACTTTTCCTAGTCAACTAGGGTACACTTTTCCTAATGATCTACACTACACTTTGGTAGTCAAAAATGCGGACTACTACCACTTTTCCTAGTCAACTAGGGTACACTTTTCCTAATGAACTACACTACACTTTGGTAGTGAAAAATGCAGACTACTACCACTTTTCCTAGTCGACTAGGGTACACTTTTCCTAATGATCTACACTACACTTTGGTAGTCAAAAATGCGGACTACTACACACTTTCCTAATGAAGTAGACTACACTTTTCCTAATGAACTACACTACACTTTGGTAGTGAAAAATGTGGACTACTACCACTTTTCCTAGTCAACTAGGGTACACTTTTCCTAATGATCTACACTACACTTTGGTAGTGAAAAATGCGGACTACTACACACTTTCCTAATGAAGTAGACTACACTTTTCCTAATGATTCACACTACACTTTGGTAGTCAAAAATGTGGACTACTACCACTTTTCCTAATAATCTACACTACACTTTAGTAGTCAAAAATGTGGCCCACTACATTTTTCCTAATGACCTAGACTATGCTTTTGCTAATGATCCAAACTACACTTTTCCTAATGAACTATACTATGCTGGGGTATCAAATGTGTGGACCACTACACTTTTCCTAGTAGTGAAGCAGACTGCACTTTTGCTAATGAACTACTCTACACTTGAGAGTCAAAGGTGTCAACCACTATGCACTTCCCTAATGAATGCTACCCTTTTGCTAATGAACTATGCTACAATTTGGTAGTCAAAAATGCAGACCACTATACTTTTCCTAATGGACTAGACTACACTTTTGTTAATGATTTACACTACACTTATATTTTGGGTAGTCACCATGACACTTATGCTAATGAAGTACACTGCTACCTTTGGCAAGTGAACCTCTGACCATAGTAGGCTGGGAAATCACCATGCCAGACTGGTGATTCACCAGAGCAGGTTGGTGAATCACCAGAAGGGGGTGGTGATTCACCAGAATGGGGTGGTGATTCACCAGAGCAGGTTGGCGATTCACCAGAATGGGGTGGTGAATCACCAGAGTGGGTTGGTGATTCACCTGAATGGGGTGGTGAATCACCAGAGTGGGGGTGGTGAATCACCAGAGTGGGTTGGCGATTCACCAGAATGGGTTGGTGATTCACCAGAATGGGGTGGTGAATCACCAGAGTGGGTTGGTGATTCACCAGAATGGGTTGGCGATTCACCAGAATGGGTTGGTGATTCACCAGATTGGGTTGGCGATTCACCAGAATGGGGTGGTGAATCACCAGAGTGGGTTGGTGATTCACCAGAATGGGTTGGCGATTCACCAGAATGGGTTGGTGATTCACCAGATTGGGTTGGCGATTCACCAGAATGGGGTGGTGAATCACCAGAGTGGGTTGGTGATTCACCTGAATGGGGTGGTGAATCACCAGAGTGGGGGTGGTGAATCACCAGAGTGGGTTGGTGATTCACCAGATTGGGTTGGTGATTCACCAGAATGGGCTGGTGATTCACCAGAGTGGGCTGGTGATTCACCATCTCAGACTGGAGATTCACCAGAACAGGGTGGTGATTCACCATGTCAGTCTGGAGATTCACCATGCCAGTCTGGAGATTCACCAGAACAGGGTGGTGATTCACCATGCCCATCTGGAGATTCACCATGTCAGTCTAGAGATTCACCAATCATTTACATAATAAGGCCTATTTTAATGTCCTAAATAAGGTCCATTTTGGTCTGGAGAATATCCCATATCATCCAACATAAGGTCTATTTTACACTGGAGAATGTCCAAAATAAGGTCCATTTTGGCTTGGAGAATATCCCATATCATCCAAAATAAGGTCTATTTTACACTGGAGAATGTCCAAAATAAGGTCCATTTTGGCTTGGAGAATATCCCATATCATCCAACACAAGGTCTATTTTACAATGGAGAATGTCCAATTTGGACCCCAGGCACTCTATCATACCCCACAATAAATATATTATTTATGGAGAAAAGGTCTTTCTCCAACTTCCTTTGGTGATTCTCCAGGCATGGTGATTCACCAGCACCAGCTGGGAATTCCCAACCCCAGTAGACCTATTAGGTATATACATCTGTAGAAATATATAGACCTAATAGGTCCCCGAGGGGGGGTGACTGAAGTGTTTCTCTCACTCATGTAATTTCGTGCATCGCATACAGACTCATCGAGGAAGGGGGCGATTGGGACAGACGGAATCGTCTCAAGGTATATCGCTGCTTACATTCCGTTTCCATTCGGCAGTTTAAATCTGGCGGAGAGCTGCTACTCGGCGTGCTGTCCACTTTCACTGCCACCGAACTCATCTCCTACAATGATTTCGTCGCACTCACCATCATTGTCAATACGCTCACCCTCGCAAGAGTGGATTTGAAGAAAAAGGTGGGCGTCCGTCCACTCTTTTATTCGTTTTAGCGTCCATGTCACTTATCATCACCGCCCACTCAGCTCATTACCTCTCCAGAGGTCACCCGGATCCTTCCAGAACTGCCTGTCCTAGATCATCTCCTTCGTAGCCTCTATGACTGCCACTACGCGAAGTTTTTTGTTACACCAGGTGCGCGCCCAACCCGTCATCCTTATTTTGCACGGTGTAGCTGACGTTGCCCGTTATCCAATCCCCTGTTCCCATGATGGGTTTCCTCGACAGCCACTCTTGAACAGACATACTTACTCCCTTCCCGACTCCTATCTCCCCATCCGCGATACTATGTCCGTGAAAAGCAAATCCTCGCTTATGCACAATTGTTAGAGTCCTATCGGAGCATGACGTTGGAAAGTCTTGGCAGTGCGTTCGGCGTGAGCGTCGATTTTATCAACAGGTGTGTTACGACGCTTTCTCTTCAAAGAAAAAAAGGTGTATTGAACGAACCGATCGGTGTAGGGAGCTGTCACGGTTCATCACAAATGGGCGCTTGCATTGTACAATTGATAAGGTTCACGGGGTCATGGAAACGACCAGACCGTCAAGCAAAATGGCACAGTATGAGAAGGTGGTCAAGCAGGGCGATGTGTTGTTGAATTCGCTGCAGCGGCTCAGTAAAGTACTGTACTAAAAATCACTTTAGCATTCCTGTCAGTACGGATTTTTCATGTGTAATCGAAGATTGGGATGTCCAATCTTTGTCTCGTTCGCATCTTATCATAGACGAGTCGACCAGTCATGCCAGCATCTGAAGCCATAGAGATTCGAGGCTGCCAGCATACCAAGTACTGGTTCGACGACGGGTCTGTCATCGTCACCGTCTCGCAAATACTCAGCAAGAGTCGTGATCCGGCAGAAGGCGCGGTCTTATTCAAACTACATTCGAGTCTACTCACTCGACACTCGACATACTTTAACCGCGTCCTCGATGACGCAGGCACGGCCGGAGGGGAGAAGTTGGAGCCGGATAACCTCGCAGCAGGCTCGTGTATACCAACGGTAACAGTCCTGCCTGCACTTGGCGTACGAGTAGACGATTTCGTGTCGTTGCTGGAACATCTATATCATGATACGTGAGCGTTTTTCACTATGTGTACCTCCGAGTCATACTTCTGATATCAACTTTGCTATACCTTCGACGACGGAACATCTGCCCGTCCTTCCTTGCAGCCCTCTATCATCAAAGACCCCATTCACGCACGTCGCATCTAAGACACGGCACTGACGCGTTCCTCTCGCTTTCTAGTCTTCTTGCCATGGCCGATGACAGAATCCTGCCCATACCAAATATCAGCCTCCCACAACACCTGTTTACGCTCGTAAACCCTTCTCTGAGCCAAATACACGATGTCGCATGGAAATCCCTCCTGGAAGGCATCGAGGCCGACAGTGCGTATACCATTCATACACACCCAACACTGACTCACTCAGTTCAGACATGGCACCTTATTATCGAGTGATCACCTCTTCGAGTGGGATAGACGTCGACCCCGCACTCCTTGAAACCATGGAGAAGGCTAACGAAGAGCAACTCAAGCAACTGGATGAACGCTTGGCTGAAGCCGAGAAGATGGAGGGGGAATCTGAAATTTCAGACGCTCTGAAGGAGAGGGCGAACCATCTCACTCGGATAGGTGACAAGGTATGCCCGAGTAGACGATCCCGGTTTGCAATGCCGAACTTATGGATGTACGTGTAGGACGCCGCTGTCGCAGCTCAACAACTTGCGCTGGAGAAAACGCCAGGTCTCGGGTCGAGAATAGACATTACCTTGACCCTCGTTCGAATAGGATTCTTCTTTGGAGATAATACCCTCATCACGGAGAACCTTGCCAAAGCAGAAAAGTACGTCCATGACCCTGATCGTTTCTCTCACTCATGTAATTTCGTGCATCGCATACAGACTCATCGAGGAAGGGGGCGATTGGGACAGACGGAATCGTCTCAAGGTATATCGCTGCTTACATTCCGTTTCCATTCGGCAGTTTAAATCTGGCGGAGAGCTGCTACTCGGCGCGCTGTCCACTTTCACTGCCACCGAACTCATCTCCTACAATGATTTTGTCGCACTCACCATCATTGTCAATACGCTCACCCTCGCAAGAGTGGATTTGAAGAAAAAGGTGGGTGTCCATCCACTCTTTTATTCGTTTTAGCGTCCATGTCACTTATCATCACCGCCCACTCAGCTCATTACCTCTCCAGAGGTCACCCGGATCCTTCCAGAACTGCCTGTCCTAGATCATCTCCTTCGTAGCCTCTATGACTGCCACTACGCGAAGTTTTTTGTTACACCAGGTGCGCGCCCAACCCGTCATCCTTATTTTGCACGGTGTAGCTGACGTTGCCCGTTATCCAATCCCCTGTTCCCATGATGGGTTTCCTTGACAGCCACGCTTGAACAAACATACTTACTCCCTTCCCGACTCCTATCCATACGCGATACTACGTCCGCGAAATGCGAATTCTCGCATATGCACAACTGTTGGAATCGTATCGGAGCGTGACCTTGGAAAGTCTCGGTGGCGCATTTGGCGTGAGCGTCGATTTTATCGACAGGTGGGTTTCTCTTCAAAGAAAAAAAAAGGTGTATTGAACGAACCGATTTGTGTAGGGAGCTCTCGCGATTCATCGCGAATGGGCGCTTGCACTGTACGATCGATAAAGCTCACGGGGTCGTGGAAACGACCCGACCGTCAAGCAAAACCGCCCAGTATGAGAAGGTGGTCAAGCAGGGCGATGTGTTGTTGAATTCGCTGCAGCGGCTCAGTAAAGTACTGTACTAAAGATCATCGGTTTAGCATTTCCGCCAGCACGAGTTTTTCGAAGATTGGGATGTCCAATCTTTGTCTCGTTCCCATCTTATCATAGAACTACATTCGAGTTTACTCGCTCGACACTCGACATTGGTGAGCTATTTAATTATCATTTACTTATGTTACACATATCCCTGAAATTGCTGTACAATACTAGTAGGACGATGGGATTGGAAAGCCGAATATGCCACGTGGTAGGTCAGTTCTTCAGCTACAGAGACATGTCAATATGTCAGCCCTTGGAAAAAGTAGAGACGAGATGACAGGATGGGAAGTTTATGTAAGCAGACCACAAGAGGTCTAATTCGATGCAAGGGTTACACTGTGCAGTACTACAGTCACTCCGATGGTTAACGCGCGCCGACGAGGGAAGCAAGCACGTCCCGTGCGAGATGTCCAAGAGTCCGACATCGAATCCAACGTTGTAGAACAAGCTGTCGATCGTGGTCCCCGAAGAGACCCCTCGCAACCCGGACACCAACGTGGTCGCATGCGACCTGCCGCAACAGCCCAAAATCTAGGTGAGATCCTCTGGCCCAACATTTTCTTGTCTGTCATTTATCGTAACAGATGATGAAACTTTCGACATAGATGATGTATCGTCGTCATCCGACGATGACAGCGATGATCAGACACCCAATCGGCAAGCACTTCCCGAGCCCTCGAATGACACAGATACGACGATCGCTCTCGATCCACTACTGGACACGACCCGCTCCACTGGAAAAACTGCCTCGACATTCGACGTTGGCCACTTCTTTCTCCGTGAGAAGGGTAAACGAAGCATATGCATTTATTGCCGGTAAGTCACTCATGGATTCTATTTTAACATTAATCTCAGAGCCAATTCACAGCAATCTCCGTGACAAGAACCCTGCTGATTTCGACAGCAGATACCCGAATCGCGCTACAAGTTATTCGTGCAGTACATCAACTAGTATCCTCCGTCTACACATCGGCAAATTCCACCTCCTGGACTTCATCGAGTTAGCGTTGCAGGAGGGAAGAGACTGGCCAGTTCAGGTGCCCATTGTGAAGGAAGGTATCGAGAAGGGGTACTCGCTGGAGGAGTTGAAAGCCCTGGTTGTGAAAGGCGTCGATCTCAAGAACATCCCTCGTCATTCCATCCAATCCACGCCTAACCCTGGTAGCGGCACTGCCAAATCTGATAATAGGGCTGGAGCTCCGCCGTTTTCGTTTGAGGCGCTTCACCGACTTCTTGTCAACTTCATCGTCGCAAACGACCAGCCAATACGCGTCGTCGAATCCAAAGAATTTCGTAAACTTCTGCTCTTTCTCAAAACTGACCTCACGGACGCCGATATCCCTCACCGTACGAAGGTCAAATCCGACATCATCCAAGCGTGGAAAGACTGCTTTGCAGTTTTGAAGGGAGACCTCCAGGTGCGCATTCCGTTATGGATTAAACTCACATATTCATGCACTATGTGTGCAGCGTGCAGTCGGGAACATATCGCTCACGGTCGACGTCTGGTCATCGTATTTCCGACAACCCTACCTCGCAATGACTGCGCACTATATAGCAGAGGTCTCTGGCTCACTACAGTTCATGTCAGCTTTAATCGGATTTCACCGCCTTCGTGACAGACACACGGGAAAGGCTCTCGCCCGCACCATATTATATCTACTAGATCGGGCTGGTATCACCACCAAGATAGGTCATATTTCGATGGACAATGCCGAGAACAATATCGTCATGATGGATGAGCTGGCTACCCTACTCAACGAACGAGAGCTCCCTTTCGACTTCACGGCAAAGGACAGGCGTATTATGTGCTTCGCGCACATCATCAACCTCTGCGTTCAAGACGTCACGAGCAAGTTTACAGCAGCCAGCGCCGCGGATGAGCTCGACGAGGGTTGGGTCGATGATACCTTGGATAAGGAGGTGTACGTAGAAGCTGTGAGGGGTGATCCTCTGAATCGTGCACGCGGTGCTATCCATGCCATACGTGCATCAGGCATTCGACGCGACGAATTCACTAGCTTAATTGCAGACAGAAACAAGAGCCAATGGTTCAAGTCCCCGAATGGCAAGACGACTCTCGTTCCAAATTTGCAGCTCCTCCACGACGTCAAGACTCGGTGGGACTCGACATTCTACATGCTCAATCGCCTTCGTGCCGTTCACCCTGCACTGGACTTGTTCGTGGCGTTACCGTCTCAGCAAAAGGATTTCGCAAAGCATAAATTAAGTGACGCAGAATGGTTGGTTCTGCAAGACTACGAAACTATTCTCGACGTGAGTGCATAATTAATGTTTAACGTCCTGCATGTTGTGAACAAAAGGATTTCCTAGGTACCCCATAAGGTCCAACAACGAATGTCCGCAGAATTACGACCCACCCTCAGCCGCGCCGTTCCAGCATTCGAACTATTCATGACGGCTTGGGAAAAGATCCAGCAAAGCAACCCACATATGGCGCCGTTTATTGACGTTGGCTTGAAAAAAGCCAATAGCTATTACAACCGGATGGACAATACAAAGGCGTATGTAGTATCGATGGGTGAGTTTCCTTGCGACTAGTTCTGTTAACATGAATGCTGACATCAGTTTGATTTAGTGGTAGATCCGTCTCTACGATTCCGCTGGATCCGCGCTCACTGGTCGTGGGATTGGGTGGCGCAAGCCAAAGAGACTGTGATTGCGCTGGTAATATCTGACTCAACTTCCGCTATTGTAAATTCAACTGATCCACATTGTTCAGATGGAAGAATACCGTCGCTTGAAAGTCCCGGAACAGGCACTCACGCAGTCCTCAACACCGCCTGACTCGCTTGATGCACTCGCTCAACAGTTCAATATCGGCGATATGGCGCTCGGTCTGGCGACACAAGGTGGCCAACAATCTGTACGAGAAGAATTTAAATCATATATCGATGGTGGTTGTGTCTTGGTGACTACGGACCCTCTGAAGTTTTGGGAGGTACGTGTCTTTCATTGTCAGTCACAAGGATGCTCATGGTTTGCGTTGATAAATCAGGTGAACCGAACGCGATTCCCGACCTTATTTGCTGTGGCGATGGACTATCTTCCTATTCAAGCTTCATCGGTACCTTGCGAGAGGGTGTTCTCGTCGAGCGCAGAGACGGACACAAAGAAGCGGAACCGGATCGGGCCCATATTGATGGAGGCGTTGCAAATGCTTAAGTTCCACCTGAAGCAGGAGCGGACCGATTTCCTGGCGAACTGGGCTACTCCCGCTGCCAGCCTTCTCGAGGGTGAACCCGAGGAGTCAGTCGAGGGAATGAAAGGGCCTGACGTTCACATTTCAGATCTCAACACCCTTCTCGATAAGAGTGCGGCTGAGGATGGAGACGGGTTATCAGCCAACATCGAAATTTTTGTTTAGTATCTTTGCTGCCGCGACTATATTCAATTCTCAGCTACGTCTACTGCACTGCTATCGTATCGTATCGTATCACTCTATGTAGTACGGTCGATAGCAGATCAACTTCTCGTGAACTGGACAATAAAAATTACTTCCCCAGTGCCAAACATATACTTCCTCCCTTAAGCCCGGACTACTCTCGAGTCATCACGTGACTTAACCACGAAGTGTGCAATCAACGTTGTCAACATCCATCCTTTCCACACACAAATCGTTGAGGCACGGTAACAGTCCATCCTTTATCAGCTTTTCTTGTAATGCCCATCCCCACCCTGGTAAATAAATTCTATCATTTGAAGGAAAAACTTGGTTCAGGCTCACATGGTACGACATCGTTGTTTTGACTTGGACCGCGAGCGTTGACGACATTCAAGGCGAAGTCTTCCGCGCCTGCAATGTGCTCACTAGTCAGGAGTTCGCTGTCAAGCTTTCACCAGCGAATGACCCAGCCTCCACTTTGTATCACGAATACGAGATAGTTTGCAAGCTTCAAGGCATTCTCGGCATACCTCGGGTTATCTCGTTTGGGAGAGAAACCCCCTACAGTGTAATGATCCTCGAATGCCTTGGGCCTTCGTTGGATAGGGTGTTCGATTCATGCCACCGATCTTTTTCACACCACACAATCGCCACAATTGGTCAACAATTGGTACGTCCGACTCTTGACTCAGCCTTTCCCCCTTCTAATAGCATATGCAGATCCGTCGATTGGAGAGCATCCACTTGCGCAACTTCGTTCATCGAGATGTCAAACCCAGTAATATTTTGATCGGCACTGGTCAAGACACCTCCCTCCTGTATCTCATAGACTTCGGCATTGCGAAACAATACAGAGATCCCAACACGCACCTTCACAATGAGTTCGGAAACTGTGGCGGTTTCCTCGGAAGCTATGCTTTTGCTTCCATCAGTAGTCAACTCGGATTCGAACGGGGAAGGCGAGATGATATAGAGTCCCTCGCATATGTTCTTATCTATTTCTCCTGCGGTTCTCTCCCATGGCTAGGTCACTCGTGCCTTGACAGCGATGCCATCATCAGTATGAAGAAGGACATGTTACAACGTGACGACATTCCCCGGCCGCTTCTAACCATGCTTTCCTATTCCCAGTCTCTGCGCTTTACGCAGAAGCCGGACTATCCTCATCTTCAAACGCTTATGGAGGACATGTGTACGGATCTACCTCCGCTCGGTTCACAGCCCGAATGGGTTCGCAATGGCGGCATGCTATCTATATCTGTGGCTGACCTGCCACCTCTTGGGCGCAAAAGAGACGGACTTGCTGAGGGGCAGAAACCTGCAACAAGAAGGAGTGGTCGATCAAGGTATTTGCATTCTCAGCGTGCATTTTCAAAGCCCCGAGACTGACGGCGAAAAATCAGTGCCACCGGTTGCAAGATGGTTTCTGTGACCTCACGCAATTCCCCTGCTGCATGCCGGCCTGTACGTCGTAGCAAACGAATTGCAAAACTTTCAATCGCCTCTTGACAGGTAAGGTATCCAAAATTTCCTACCGACGTAGGTTATTACTTGCTCATATTCAGCTACCAGCTTGTATGGCAAGCCGATTCGTGCCGCGGCTCAAATTTTTAGCTACATGTATCTTGTTAAAACATTGTCTTACTACAACATGTAGCTCTCTCCAAATGTCGTCGTTTTTTTTTTTGGTAACTCGAACTTCAGATTGTAACCCCGTGATTAGGGGTGATCTGCCTATGGTGGGCATGGTGATCACACAACACATGAGAGAATCAATAACAATGAATACATAGACAAAACATGCAGACTTCTTTAAAAGCCAAGAGGATCTGTATGTGAGACAGAAAGGCTTGAGCTGGCTTGGAAGCCAAGCCAAGCTGAAGCTGTAGCTCAAACACCAGCTTAGCTTTCAAGCCAAGCCACATAGTATCTCAAGCTGGGACAAGCCAAGCCAAGCCAAGTCAAGCTGAGTCGTGGCAACACTAGGTCACTCACGAGGGCATCGGGAGTGGCGAGGTGCATGGCATCCATCATCAACCAAGGTCATGGGTGGGTCTTGTAGTGCAGTAAGCACTGCGGGGTTGGGGGTGCGAGGCTGTCCATTCGTCTGTTGGTGGCGGTCAAGAACATCAGCGGTCGGCATTGTGGAAGACTGTAGACATGAGTGCGCGGATACATCCAGAATAGATAATAATACCTCTTCAGGGGTCTGCAACAGATCTGCAGCATTTTCTTCAGCCTCGTCACGAGAATATTCAAAATCGTCGTCGGGTGGCAATGATGTATGCCGGACTACATGATTGCTCTGACTCTCAGCCCCGAAACCTGTATATACTGCGATGGGTTTTCTACCCAATGGTCTTTGATAATATACATCTGCCCGAGGCGTCTGGCACGATAAACCATGGTGCCTCGCCCTAAGAACCCGCCTGAGGAAAATAAAATCTCCATGATTTCGTATACCACATCGCGAACCTGGATCTGTCCAATCGGGGTGATGGGATTGTTGGAGATACCAGCTTGATCGGGAGCTGAACTGGTGGGGGGGGGCTTCGCATTCACCCCGGCAGGTAAAATGAAAGTGGGTATGCCGGTTTGCGTCATCACGTCGACATAATTAGGGAGAGTGGTGGGCTGCATGAACTCGCCTGCAACGGCCTCGTCACTATCCTCCGATTCCTCAGGGACGGAATCCGGGACATTGGCACAAGTTGAATTGTAGATCACCTTCCGTCGTGAGACCCGTAAAGGGAGTATCGGCCATACGTTCACGGTGGGGTCAAATCCTACGCACTGACGAGGTCCAAACATGACGGCCGTGAGAATGGCCACTAAAGTATGGGGATTGCTGTGGATATCGAACGGTGGTGAAATAGAACAGCCGGAGCGATCGTAGAAGTGAACGCGCATTTGTTGTTTCGCAACGGATAAACCCAGCACGAACCGTCTCCAAGGTTGATCGAGGAAAACGAGATACGCTTTCGTATGAAGGGTTTTCTGGAGGCGAGTAGAGGGTTTCCAGGCCTGGCTGGAGTATTCTGCAATGACTTTCGGGCTCATCCATGAGATGGAGTCAGAGGGCGGATCTAATTTTGGATGAGAATAGATCCAGTTTACAGTGGAAATGCAAAATACCTGATTTTTCGACAAGGATCATGTCTGGCTTACGGTTATAAGCGCCAGCCCCATCAGCAGTGCCGGGCATACGACGCATGCTGTACGACCCCAACCAATATCGCTCAGCAACGGACTCGGAGGATTTCGCCCGTGCCTTTATAGCTGGCTTAATGGCCAGCGCGATCGCATTAAAGAAAGCGGAAAGGTGAACCTCTTGCCATCCTCCCTTGCTTTTGATTTCTTTGTTCGTAGGCGCCGTAGTTTCTGCAGGTAAAGGCCAGTTCCAAGTATCTTTGTTGTAGAGTGGGATCTCGAGGTCGGTGGGGTACCTTTCAACGATCTCGGGGTGATACCTTTCTATTATATTTCGTGGCACCGTCAATGTATCCCATGAAGTTATATCGATGGTGGCGAAGTCCGAGAAGATTGTGTCTAGAAGAAATCCTAGATAAGTATTACGCGAAATGTTGGCGGCGCGGTCGTCCTCGGTAAAGATTGCTCCTTCAAGCTCTTGAATCGTGACCTTGTCCATCGTTGCCACAATACGACCTTCCCTTGGCACAGGATAAGATCCTAGCTTGTGTATCGAGTCCACCGTCTGAAGCTTTTTGGACCGTGGATGCATGAGTGGCAAACAATGGCACTTGAACGTTTAAAGGTAAGGGCGAATCACAGCAGTTTTAAGTTCTCACGAGCATGGGCCTGCGGTATTGCGATATTCTACAACGACAAAGGATAGTAACTATTCTTATCAAAGTATTTGTTCAGAAGAAATTCCCGGCAATGTTCGAAGCTGTTGAATGAAGTGAGGCGCGCATCTGCACATTGGCCAAAACGTGGTATCAAATTTGCATAAGCCCTGATCCGAGAAACTGCGATTACATCTCCCAAGCGTTGTCCATTTGACCGCATAGCTCTCTTCAGAATATGCACCTGAGTTGACGGATCACGGAGAGCACCTGCTTGTGGGACAATGTCGAAACGTTGGACATAAGATAGAAAGCGGTCGCCCCAAGGCCATGGCTCACCAGCTTTCCCCAAGGGCCGCATGATGAGACGAAGTTGTACAATACAGTGTCCTGTGCAGGGATGACATGAGAATTGCGTGCATGGGATAAGTAACGCGTACTAGACCTTGAAGGCCACTAGCAGGCCAATTCTTTGCGCGATCGGTGTTCACGACTACTGAATCATAGCGCCCATACTGCCAGTCGCCTTTGGGTGGGGAGGCAAAGATGGTTTGTGCAGGTAAAACAGAATTCGTGTGGACCTCTACCGTCTGCAAGCGCAACTTGAACCAAATTTGGATATGCTCAAACGGAAGTTCCACGTTCTCTGCAGCCCTACGAGGCCCGCCGCCAATGGGATGCACCGAATCCACACCACGGATCTTCTTGTGGGACAGGAAATCTGCAAGAGCCCCTCGTAAGTCCGGAAGACTAAACTCTTCAGCAGCCTGGTCCACAGAGATGCGACGGATGTTTGGGGAGTAAGCGAGGTTGAATGCAACTGGACCGACGGAAAACGAACGACAAGGAAGGGGGATGGTATCTGGTGATGAAAGAGCTAGATGGCATGAACGCACAAAATAATCCGTCGTAGTCTGTAAGCCAGCATGTGGATTGCTCTGCTCGTCGTCAGACTCACGGTCGTCAGTGGCGGCAGTAACCACATCCCTCCGCAGCGCCGGGTCTTTGATGGACATTGCGAGATCGAAGTTCCTACATCTCTCAAGACGATCAAGCTGTTGGCAAATCTGGGGGTCGTAATTATTGTTGTTGCTACTTCACGCGGGGTCCTTGATCTGTTCGATGTGGGCGTGCTTGGTCAGGTCAGCAGACCATTGAATAGAAACACCAACTCTACAGATGCTTGGAGCCACGCTTTGCATTAGTTCGAGCTTAGGGATATACCAGTTATCGATTGGCTTGTTGGCCTTCCCACGGCGTAGGCCGGTATCGAGTATGGAATGCTTGTGCGAATGGAACTCACGTAGAGCGGAAACGATGACTTCGATGTCCCCATCCGTGATGCAATATGCTTGTATACGATAGCGGAAATCCATCAAAGCACGGACCGCAATTACGACATCGCGTGGGGCACCACCAGCAATGACCCCCACAATAAAACGCTGAATATCTCGGAGAGTTCGACCCGTCACCTGCTTGAGCGTTGAGATCCCTTCTTTGAAATGGCGAAACCCCGTGATAGGTTGAAGGACAGAGAACCTGAAGTCGATCTCAGCAGGTCCCAGCGCATTGATGCACCACTTGGCGTCGTGATCCCCGAACTGTTTGTGAATGTGATGGAGCACCTCCGGAGTGAGAAATTTGCTAGGGCATGACAAGGCAATATCACGACAGAATGGCTTATCGACACCGTTCAGACGGAACTTCTGTGCCTCACGGAAGTAGACTTCAATGTCGTTAGGGTCAGCTGTGGATGATACAACTGCAAGCTGTGCAAGAGTGGTCGAAGAAGTACGTGGTTCATACTGGAAGTTATCGCCGAATTGCTTGTATGTGGCCATCGTAATAGGAGACGTCTTCCCTCCAACAACGGCTAGCATCGCAGCTTCAGGTGTGTCGACAATATAGCTTGCGATAGGAGTGAAGCAATACCGGCTGTAGCCCCATGGATCGGATAGCATTACTCCCAACTTAGCGGCTTGCTTGAGCGGTTCTAGCACGATATCGAGACACTGATGAATCAGACGGGCCTCAAGCACACCCTTCATGCGCTTGTTCTTGTGGACGAATTTTGGAACAGGAAGGAGAGCGGTGAGGAGGAAAGCATGAGAGGAAAGCTTGAGCCAGGTCGCCATTTTGATGTTCGCAAGGCTGATCAGCAGTGGATGTGCGACACGGTCACCCGTCAGGACTGAGATAGTGGTTTTGTCCGATGAAAGTATTGTTCCGAGTAGAGTTGCGCCCGCGGGGATCTGTGACTGGTTGACATGTCAACGCAGTAACCACATCGAAATGGGGTGGGACTCACCTGCATAGACCACGCATCTTCCCCCGACATCCATTCCGTATACACACGGTAGAGGCGTTCTGCCGAGTCATATAAGTGGAACGGTGACAAGTCCATCGCGTTCCTAAATCCAGGGTTGTTGAGAAGAGACTGTACAAGTTCGAGGGAATCGCGCCAGTAGAGTAAGACAGGTCTTTTTGTTGGGTGCGATGTGCGGAGTTCCTGGACCTTCCAGCGAGGCCCACCGGGCAGCAGCTCTGCTCGTCCATGGAGTTCTTTGGCTGTGCAGAAGGATAGAGGCAATTTTCTGACCTTAAGCTGCTGTGAGCAGAACGTAGTTGGTGCATGAAGCAAGTAAAACGTACCAGATCAAGCGATAAAAAAACGTCAATCGCACCCATACTCAAGCCAG
The DNA here is from genome assembly GCA_024613165.1 of Pisolithus albus. Classification (NCBI taxonomy): domain Eukaryota; kingdom Fungi; phylum Basidiomycota; class Agaricomycetes; order Boletales; family Pisolithaceae; genus Pisolithus; species Pisolithus albus. The sequence continues at coordinate 1,395,582 of JANFAB010000005.1, forward strand.
AGTGAAGAAGCCATGAGCCCAGTTCCCAATCTCCCCTGGAGGCAAATGGATAATAGATGTTCGAAGATCTTTGTTGGCCGAACTCATCCGCATCAAACTTGTTGATGAAGGTAGAGCCTCCTTTATACGTCTGCGTGGCACCTGGAAAATACTCGATGAAGCTGAAGTCCGGATTTTCTTCTCGAGTCCCATCGGACATCTCTTGATCACCGCCAATCCAAGGATCGTATCCATCTCTACCGCCGAGTTGCTCGTCGATAGATGCGGTACACGGGTCGGTAGAGCCATCGTGATTCCTATTGTTCAGCGTGTCTTCTCGGATACGGACTAAATCATCGAACCAGGTGGAACAACCAGATTTCGGCTGGCTCATGTGCCTCGCTATGGCTTCGTGGTCGGGAAAGCCGCCCTTCCTGCAGCTCGGACAGCGGGGCATGACCTTGTCAGAGATTCTTCAGTGAGGCGCACCAGGCTGTTTCCAGATTTGGTACGTGTTTGTCAACGCGTTGTACGGCCAGATCTGAGACTCAGCGCAGCGTTGGAGCGAGGTTCCATGCACTCCCACTTCCAAAGGAATTATGCCCGACTATACATCCACGATACCAACCTCGAGCTGGAGGCCTCATCATTCGCAAGTGAGGAATTCGCTGTGCTCTCCTCTTGCAGAGGAAGTATGCTGCAGATCCGACCGTACGTTCCTAGACGAGGTTTACATGGCGTACTGCGACAACCCAAAGACGCATGATGTAAGTGCATAGATACTTTTGATGGGGGATACCCATTATTTTAAATCACTGATTTTTCAGGCCGTAGAAACCCAGGAAGCATCGCTAGTACTCGAAATTGTTTGTGCCCGACGTGAAGTTCATCGTGCAGAAAAGCTTCTTGCGGAGTGCCTCGTTCGAGAGCACGAGAAAATAGCCAACCTCCATCGCTTCAAAGCAAATCAGAGGCAGGATTCCATCGACAACTCAGATCTCAACGTCAGGTGTGTTACGACCCTAGACTCGAAGTCACGGGCTCGCTACACCGAAGCTAGACGAGGATGAAGACGAAGGTAGAGAGAAGAGGGTAGAGGGCAGAGGAGGGTTTAGAGGCCAGTAGGGACGAAACCCAAATGAACTAGCTTGGGGGCTAGCTGGGCTATTGTGTTGGGTATATATACTACTGTACATGAGGTGGAGGTGAGGCATACATGAGGAGGACATAAGGCATGACATCACAGTGACATCACTATGACATCATGGTCTGGACCGGCCTAGGCCTGAGCCACATGGCAAGCACATGGTCAGGGTCTGGGTGAGTCCATAGATAAGAGAAGAGATAAGACGAGATAAGATCTGATAAGATCTCAAGATAAGATAAGAGAGATTAGATAAGATGAAAAAGAAAAGAAAGAAAAGAAAAGAGTACGTATCGTAACAAGGTGGATCAAAGCTGTTTTTAACAACCACGATCGAAGCCAACTGAGCGTCCCACTATGCATATCTGACACTCCCTCCCCACCACGAAAAGGACCGGACGCAAATGGTAAGTTCTCATTTGTATTCAGCGTTTTGGGGCTGACAAGTTGGACCAGGAATTCTGACACAGCCTGTCGCTGGTGGGCACATACTTACAGTTAAACTTGATTGATACAGTGCCCGTATATAGTGTAGGAATAGTCCTATGTGCGACTTTCATGTTGTGAAGATCCTTCCTCTGAATGGGAGGAGTAAGCTTTTTTTTTGTTGTTGTGACAATTAGTTTGCTACTTCTGAACATGAGGATTAATATCACTACTCTTTGTGTAATTCATTAACACTTGAGACAAAGTCTAGACTTTGAATCAAACCAAAGTGAATCACAATAGTATTACTGATATGTCTGGGATTCCTAGGGTGTTGTACTATCTGTATGTACTGTGGCTTGATCTTAATGGATTTGCTGGAGCTATTGGGGGGCTCTGGGCATCTTGGAACATTGTGTGGTGATGTAGGGCACTGTAGCAAGCCATAACTGTGAGACTGGGAAACTCTGGGCACTCTGGAATGTTGTATTGTACTGTAAGGTGCTGTGACATCATAACAAAATCTGTGGCAAACTGTCATCCACTGGCACATTTTTTGGGATTTGCTGATGAAGCTGGTCGTCTCCGAATAGTCTTTGATAAATTGCGCACAGGCATTGATTACCCGGGCAATATTTGCCAAGGAATCTCTCATGCTATCAATATTCTTGATGATCCCGTCTTCCGACAGGAATGCGTTGTAAAGCTGGTAGATGGGAGGCCTGTGGGTTATACCTGGGGTCTCCCTGATGAAAGGAAAGGGTCAGTTCGACCCAAGGGGGCTAGAGTGCCTGGTAGGGTGGTTAGAGAGTGGAGAAAGGAGCCAAAACGCGCCCTAGAGGTTCCAATAGGTCGAGATAACGTCTAGAGAGAGTGTCTGATAAGGGAGAATGATATTCCGAGGCCTCCAGCCTTCGAATTCCGTCTTACTTTCGTCTCTAAAGTGGCTGTTATTATTCTAAGTATGTACAGTGACTCTAAGTGCGAGTCTGGCTTACATAAGCCAAACTCGTCCAAATACTAAGTAAAAAAAAGGTAAAGTAAAGATAAAAACAAAAAAAACTAAAGTAGAAACAATGAAATAATGGAAATCACCTACTAGGGAGATTACTCTCCCTACAGCGTACACGGAACCGACTTTTTCCAAGAGCTGCGATACCGCATTATCTAGGTTAGCTTGTGCGATGATCAACTGACACAAGGGATGAATAAGTATAGAAAGTAGACTGATGACAACGAGTCGCACATTGGAAGCGGCCGTCAGAATACCCAATGCTATTTGGGCATAGGGATGAACCTACTCGCGATGTAAGTCACCACATGCGTGCCAAAATGAGATACGCACACTGGCAAGAGTAGTAACTACGCCGTTGAACACTTTAAGGGGTCGGAGATATGTGTCACTCAAATTCTGAATGCTAGTTACTGCCATATCCGCCTGTCCGACAACTTTGACAGCAATTTCGCCAGTACGTGGGACAGGTACTATGCGTTTGAACGCTTGTTGAGCGGTGTCTACGTCACCACCCACATCTTGGACAGCAATGGGTTCTGCTTGGCCGATCGGTTCTTGAGTCTGACAGGTACATGCTTAGCTTCGTCGCAGTGCTGGGTGTGACATATCACATACACTATCATTCTGAAGAACCACTGGTGGTTTAGAGTCCCCTTGGGCACTTTCAATTTCAACTGCAATGGGCACGGCAGAGGAACTTGACTGGCCCCGGTGAAACGGAACGAGGCGACTTATGACACCACCTAGTTTCTTCTTAACACCATGACCCGACTTCTCGGCATTCGATACAATGCTTCCAGAGAGAGTCTTGGGTTTCCCTTGCGACTTGCGTTTGGTCGATCCATTAGTCTGATGCGTTGGCAAGAACAGATTGAAGACTTACTGGGGAGAGGTAGTTAGGCGCTGATGAAGGTGATTTCCCAGAATATGGAATACGACGCTTTTTTGGCTTGTGTCCGGCTTCCATCTGGTGATCGATAGTTTGGGTGCGATAACAGGTGTATGTTGGGTTGTAATATCGTCGGTTATTGGAACGAGCAACGACGCTCTCGCAATGCGGTCGGTCACGTGGTAGTCGCCTGTGTCGATCCCGCTTGAAAGTTGCAATTTCGTAGCAATGACTTTGTCGAGATGCAAACCAACAAGTACTTGGTCTTGATGATAGTGGTATATGTTGAGCAACGGTGCATGGCACAGAGGCCAGCTCCACTGGACTCACCTTAGGTTTGAGTAGTAACGAGTTGAGACGAAGTAAGAGGACAAAAGCGATTGTATTTTGGGGCGCCACAGGCTGCCTTTATATACTACAGGGTGAGTGTGACGTGACGTGTGACAACTACTTAAATAGTCGTAGCTATTGTCTACCGTATTTGGACTAAGTGTTGTTCTACCTATGTAGTAACTACTTCCCACGCTGCACTGACTTAGGCGCGTGTTCAACACTCCCCCTTGCTAAGTCGCTGGTTAAAGCGCGCAAGCATAGGATGGCGCTACAGTTAAGTGCAGCCATTTTTAGTCGTCGGCCTGATAGATTTCAAGCCCGAGTTGTGCCCTGAATTTCTCAAATTTGTCTCGACCCAAGTTCTTGGTGAACATGTCCGCAGGGTTTTCGGCACCATCGATGAAGAATAGGGCGACTTTATTGTCAGCCACAGCTTCGCGTACATAGTGGTAGCGAATGTCGATGTGCTTGGACCTTTTCTCGGTCACAGGGTTTGAAGCCATAAACAAGGCTCCCTGGTTGTCACCGCAAATCGGAATGGGTTTCAACTTATATCCCAATTCCTCGAGCAGGTTTCGAATCCAGATTACTTGGCGGCTACAGTCACTGAGCGCCATGTATTCTGCTTCAGTGGACGACAGGGCTACTGTCTTTTGGGCATGTGATGTCCAACTGAAGATGCCATCAGCAAGTTTCAGGAAGAATCCTGTCTGCGATCGGCGAGTGGAAGGGTCAGAGGCCCAGTCTGAATCTGTACATGCAGTGATGCCTAGGCCAGAATCACCATTGAAAACGAGGGAATAATTTCTTGTCCCAAGTAGATAGCGGCAGATATACAGCGCTTTGTCTAGGTGTTCTTTGGACGGATTCGCGGAGTGTCGCGATAGAGCCGTCACGGCATATGCAATGTCAGGACGGGTGCCTAACATGATATAGAGTAGTGACCCAATCACTGTCTGGAAACGAGTTCTGAGCTCTGGGTCGGCCGGCTCGTCGTTCGGTAGGGCATAGTACCCAGTGGGTAGTGGAGTCTTTGCCGGTTTGGCATTTTGGAGTCCACAGCGTTCAACGATTTTGTCGAGGTAGGCGCATTGATCAAGATAGATCTTGCGGCCTTGGCGCTTGATGGACATCCGGAGGAACTCTTTAGGTTCTCCAAGATCTCTACATTCCCACTTGCGCATAAAGAGCGCTTTGACCTCATCGACTACAGCCTTGCTGGGGCCACAGAAGAGGGCGTCATCCACGTATATGATGGCGACGACTGTATTTTTCCTCTTGTAGAGGAAGAGTCCAGCATCGGACTTGAGGCGCTCAAAGCCTAGTTCCTTTAGGGATTTATCTAGTGTTCGCCACCAGGCCAGGCCAGCCTGCTTCAGGCCATAGAGGGCACGCTTTAAGCGGAGCACTTTCTGCTCTTGCCCAGGCACTGCAAAGCCTTCAGGTTGCTCCATATAGATTTCTTCTTCAAGTTCGCCATATAAATAGGCGCTCCTGACATCGAGAGCTGAGATGTACCAGTTTTCAAGCGCAGCGAGCGCGAACATAAGGCGCACGGTTTCGTAGCGCACTACTGGTGAGAAGATTTGGTCAAAGTCTAAACCTTCGACCTGGGAGTACCCTTTGGCGACAAGCCTAGCTTTCTTCCGGCCATCGGACTTTACGTCGAATACCCAACGGTTTTTGATCACCTTTCTCCCCCTTGGGCGGCTTACGAGGTCAAAGACCTTCCGCTTTCGGAGCATATCAAGCTCCTCACGACATGCAGTTTCCCACTGCTGCTGTTCAGCCTTGGGTAGGCGAGCGATGTCGCGGTAAGACCATTCCCGCACATTAAGTTTGGGAGGCTCACTAGAGGGGACCGCTTTGGCGAGGAGGAAATTTGCCAGGTCTACTCCCCCTTCCCGGCATATCCGCTCGACGTCATCCTCACTACTGGGGGACGGAGCAGGGGGTGGTTCCGGGAATCCTCCTGGCACAGGGCGAGATCCTGACGATTCGCCTACTGTAACACTTATAATCCGAAGACTATACTCGGTTACTCCAAGAACTGAGACGAGTAGAGGATGAGGGAACTGAGTTAAAGTGACGATGCACAAATGAACTCAATTGGAGTGTCTACGACAAGAGAGGCGGTATTTATACTAACTAGAGTGTTTGTACCGTGGAATGTCGTAGAACAAACCAAACAAGCGAGAGATAAACGCCATTGGCTGCAGCGCCCCACGCTGAGTCAATGCGGCTACGCTGACAAACCAGCTGACTAAGTAAAGCGTCTATGAGCGCGTCTAAGTAACCCTAACCAGAGAGTGGATAAAAAAGGAGAAGTACGCTAAGCCTACGCTACAACTAGTAGTGAAAAAGTACGGGCCGTTACACTATCCCCTCCTATGGCTCGACTTCCAGGCGAGACCAGATAGGCTGCACAGCAGTCAAAGGGTCGGGTACAGCGGAGAAAAAGAGACCTTCGGTCGAGAGCAAACGAAGTTTGCGGGGGGCACCGGGGTGGAGTTTGTAAAAATCGTCTATCGCCTCCTGGGCATTCTTAAGAGCGGATCTAGGCTCCCAAGTGCGATCTTCCTCTGGGTATCCCCTCCAATGTACGAGGAACTGGAGATTGCCACGCTTCAAGCGGGAATCAACAACTTTCTCTACTTCAAACTCGACATCTCCTTCATCCGTAACCCGTTGTGGGCCGGGCCGGGTGACCGGTTGCCCATCAAGAGCACCGAGATAAGGTTTCACCCGTGAAACGTTCACTACCGGATGTATGCGCATCGAGCGCGGCAACTTTAATTTAACGGCGTTGGGTAAAACGTCCGAGACCTCGTATGGGCCTATCCACTTTTCGGTCAACTTTCGGCTCTGCCGATCTTTCAGTGATAAGTGGTCGGTAGCCAGCCAAACCTGCGAGCCTACGGAGTAAGCAGGGGAAGGGGATCGTCGTTTGTCTGCCTGAGTTTTCTGACGAGTCCTAGCTTTTCCCAAACTTTCGCGTACTTCCTGGAACACCTGGAACCAGTCTTTAGCGGTCTCCTCTGCAGCTTCTACCTTAGAAGTCGTCGGCTCGACGCCCATTCGTGGTGTATACGAACGAGTAACTTCAAAGGGGCACTTGCCAGTAGAAGAAGATTTGGAGTTATTATACGCGAATTGAGCTAGGGGAAGCCAAGCGCACAGCGCGCACCTGCTCGGGTTTAATAAATAGCGACTCCTCAGATTTAGCATTTTCGCGATTTTCTACTAAGTCCTCGCGACGAGAGAGAGCGTCCGGTCGTCCCATCGAAACTCCTGGTTTGTGGACGATAACACAGTTGAAACGACTAAAGTACTGCGCCCAACGCGCCTGGCGTGGTTGAAGCTTTTGTGACGTCATGAACCACTTAAGGTTGTGGTGATCCGTCCAAATCTCAAACTGGTACGGAGTGGCCTCAAGGTAGTGACGCCATTGCTCTAGAGCGCGGATGATGGCTAGCATCTCCTTGTCGTGAACCGTATAATTTAGCTCTGCTCCACTAAGCGAGTGACTCGAATAGGCAACTGGTCTCCAGAGACCGTCATCGCATTCCACCGAGAGCACAGCTCCGGTTGCGTAATCCGAGGCATCGGTTTCTAGTCAGAACTTCCGATCCTGATCGGGGAACATAAGAATAGGCGCGGTCGTGAAGGCTTCCTTTAACGTATCAAACGCTACTTGGCACTTGTCGGACCAGAGAAACGGAGTGTCCTTTTTAGTCAGGTCATTAAGGGGGCGCGCGACCTGCGCGAAATCCTTTATGAAACGTCGGTAGAAGTTCGCAAGGCCAAGGAAGCCTCGAACTCCACGAACAGAAGTGGGGACCGGCCAATCGCGCACAGCGGCGACTTTAGCGGGATCCATCTTAACTCCGTTCGTGCCAACTATCATACCCAGAAAATCGACCTCTTTTTGCTTAAATAGACATTTCTCCGGTTTAACGAACAAGTCGTTCTCCTTCAACCTTCTAAGCACCTCTAGCACAATCCTGTCGTGCTCCTTTTCATCGTCCGTTTTTGTGAATATCATAAGGTCGTCTATATATACAACCAGAACGTCCTCCATATCACCGAAGATGTCGTTCATCATGTTCTGAAACGTGGCGGGGGAATTACATAAGCCAAAGAACATAACCAGCGGCTCGAAGGCACCGCGGTGACAGACGAAAGCGGCCTTCCACTCGTCACCTTCCTTGATCCGGATGTTATTGTATCCCCACCTAAGGTCCATTTTCGTAAATAATTTACAACCTTTCAACTTGTCAACAAGCTGCGAGATGAGCGGGAGCGGATACGAGTTCTTGACTGTATGCTCGTTTAAATAGCGGTAGTCTTGTACCATACGCTTCTTTCCATCCTTTTTAGGGACGAAGAACACAGGAGAAGTCTGCGGCGATTTACTAGGCCGAATATAACCCTTCTTGAGTTGTCCATCTACGAAGTTGCTAACTTCGGTTTGCTCATCAGGGCTGAGAGGGATCAACCTTCCCTTTTTCGGAACAAACGACTCCTTTAGTTCTATCGCGTGGTCCCAAGGTTTCCTAAGCGGCATGCGTTCGGATTCCTGGACAGAGAAGACGTTTAAATATTCGTGATATTCCTTCGGAACCAGTTCCTCAGGGGTTTTATCCTTTTTAGGAGCCTCCTGCTTGTCGGCTCTGAATATATTATGCCAGTCTTCGAGGGCCTGGACCTCCTCCTTTTCGACACGTCTAACGAAGGCCGGCTTCGGTGCGAGTTGCCTGCAACTTCGAGGGCATCTCTTCATCGAGATTTCGCCGGTTTTCCAATTGACGTCCGGGTTGTGAGTGGCAAGCCACGTGTGACCCAAAATCATGTCGTGAGATCCTAGATCCGTGACATCGGCTACTAACTCTTCGAAGTGATCTCCGAACTGAACTCTAAGCGGTACTTGATGCGTAATCCTTCCAGCGGAGTTAAGAGTACCATCGACGTTAAATACATCCACAGCGCGTGGGAGAGACAACTTGGGAAGCTTCTTTCGATCAACGAATTTAGCGTCTACGAAAACACCTGTAGCACCGGAATCCAACAAGGCCTGCACAGCATGTGCGTCACCCTTCCTAGTGCGAATAATTATCGGTACAGCAACGTGATCCTTTAAGTTGAGCGTGCGAACTCGGGATTTCGGCGGTACTGTCGCCTGAGCATCGCTAACCGACTCGGATCCTTCCGAAACGCTATTTTTAGAAGTTTTATTGCTTGGAGAATTAAGCGGTGCCAGTTTTACATCCGGTCCCGAGCCCTTTCGGGACCCTCCAACAGACGGTATAGGTACAGAGTCCGAATCATTGTCCATCCTATCTACAGAAAGAGAAGAGAACCTATTTACCGTAACTATGTCTGAAAACGAAACCTTTTTTTGTGCTTTTATATTTTCTATTTTTGTGTTTTCTTTTAAACTATTTTTAGAAGACGAAACTGAGACGCAACGGGAAGAAAAACTATATGGAAGAAAAGAAACAAGTCCAGTACCAACATTGTCCGAGCCTGCAGGACCCGATTTCACTGCAGCTCCGATTCTTTTAATTTAGAGACGTGAGCAACTATCTGCTCGAACGTCATACCGTCCATGGCGGCCAGCCGCGGGTCAACTCCTTCAGAGCGCACCTGACGCCCTTTGCCTTTGTTCCCGGCCTGCGGGCAGTGCGGACGAATATGGCCCTTCTGGCCGCAAGCGTAGCACTGGTAGTTTGAAAAGTCCTTTTTAGGACGGCTTCCCGAACCGCCCTGCGCAGCCCCGATGTCCATGGGCGCGCCTTGCCCTGACGTTACCCCGGGCGAGGGTCTTGAGAAACCTTGTCCCCATCGAGAGGACGAGCCGCCAGTCTTTAACCTAACTGCCTCCAGGGCAGCTCCGAGGCACCTGACCTCGACGTCGTACTCAGCCCAGGTAGCCTTTCGGCGTCCCTGAACGAAGACTTGCTGAAGAATTTCAGGGCGGATGGCCCTCTCCAGCATAAAGATAGCATAATCATCGGATACCCCGGATGCGGTCCTAAGAGCGTTGAACTTGGCCAAGAACTCTTCTGTTCTGGCCGACCCTTGACGTATTTTGGCCAGTTGATCCTTGGCCCAGTCCTTGTTATGAAGCGGCCTAAAGCGCGCCTCGACTTCGGCCACCAAGTCGTCGTAAGATGGCCATGTCCCCGTTGGGAGACATTGATCAATACGCGCCCGCGCGTAAGCTCCAGCGATCGGACCGGTCATCCTGGTCCAGACCATGAGAGTCCTGGCCCGTGGACTAGTTGATTGGGCCGTGACAATGAAGGCCTTCATCTTGGCCCACCATTCCTCGAATTTACTAATAGACCCGTCGAACATGCCTGGGTCTGCGACGCCCTTTTTCGTAGGGTCAACGTTTTGGTTGGGGTTAGCGGCGGCCCCTCCGCCTTGCTGTTGCTGCGCGCCGGCCACCGCGTTGGCGACGTGCTGGGCGACTTGGTTGGCGACCTGCGCCGAGATCAATGCGGTCATTTGCTGCATGAACTGCAGCTGGTCTTGGTTGAATTGGTCCATGACCGGTGAACGTTACGGGGGTGTGAGGGGGAGGGCGAATAGTTTGTCTATTCCGTAGGTTGTACGGAACGTGCAGGACGAAGCCCAGTAAGTTGGGGTCGGGGGAGGGAGAGCGAAGAGGAAGGGGGGAGAGGCGAGGAAGAAGTGGTTCGGGGGTACCGAAGATTTGTTGCTCGAGGGGAGTGACTTCCCGAGCGAACAGGAGCGGGGGAGCGGGGGATTCTTCCTTTTTCAGGTAAGGAGAAAACCTGATACGAGGAGCCAAAGACTCCGACTTTTTGACGCGAGGAATTTTGAAACGAGATTTTCCCTGCCCTCGGTGGCGGTACTCTGTCTCAACTATAGTATGATGTAACTGGGAATACTGGTAGTACGTTTCTACCTCCCGTGACGTAGGGGCACTACTGCTAAACTATGCGCTTCCACCCCCTAATGTGGGTTGCGCCTTCACACTGCCCTTGACAGACAGCGGGACTACTAACTACGGGTCTTCTTCAAACACAACCCCTTGCCGTAAAGGGGACGAGACTAAAGGCGTCGTCTCGTGAAGAAGGGAAACGAAGAAGATGAAGCTCCTTAACCCTGGAGTCCGGGTATGTTGCCCTATATGTAACGGCCCGTACTTTTTCACTGTTAGTTGTAGCGTAGTCTTAGCGTACTTCTCCTTATTTATCCACTCTCTGGTTAGGGTTGCTTTAGACGCGCTCATAGACGCTTTACTTAGTCAGCTGCTTGGTCAGCGTTGCCGCCTTGACTCAGCGTGTAGTGCTGCAGCCAATGGCGTTTATCCCTCTTTGTTTGGTTTGTTCTACGACGTTCCACGGTACAAACACTCTAGTTAGTATAAATACCGTCTCTCTTGTCGTAGACACGCCAATCGAGTTCATTTGTGCTCTTGCGCATTAACTCTTTCCCTAAGTCCTCTACTCTATATCAGTCAGGAGTAACCGAGTATAGTCCTTGTGATTATAAGCGTTACACTTGAACTCGATTATCAATACTCCCTTACTCCGCTTGCGCCCAGGCATATAGGGCAACCATACCCGGACTCCAGGGTTAAGGAGCTTCATCTTCTTTGTTTCTCTTCTTCACGAGACGACGCCTTTAGTCTCGTCCCCTTTACGGCAAGGGGTTGTGTTTGAAGAAGACCCGTAGTTAGTAGTCCCGCTGTCCGTCAAGGGCAGTGTGAAGGCGCAACCCACATTAGGGGGTGGAAGCGCATAGTTTATCAGTAGTGCCCCTACGTCACGGGAGGTAGAAAGCGTACTACCAGTATCCCTAGCTACCGTACGATAGTTGAGACAGAGTACCGCCACTGAGGGCAGGGAAAATCTCGTCAACATTCCTCGCGTCAAGAAGTCGGAGTCTTTGGCTCCCCGTATTAGGTTTTCTCCTTACCTTAAAAAGGAAGAATCGCCCGCTCCCCCGCTCCTGTTCGCTCGGGAAGTGACTCCCCTTGAGCAACAAATCTTCGGTACTCCCGAACCTCTTCTTCCCCGCCTTTCGCCTCTCCCTCTTCGATCTCCCTCTCCCGACCCCAACTTACTGGGTTTCGTTCTGCACGTCCCGTACAACTTACGGAACAGACGAACCATCCGACCTCCCCCCCGCACCCCCATAACTTTCGTCGGTCATGGACCAATTCAACCAGGACCAGCTGCAGTTCATGCAGCAAATGACCGCGTTAATCTCGGCGCAGGTCGCCAACCAAGTCGCCCAGCACGTCGCCAACGCAGTGGCCGGCGTGCAGCAGCAGCAAGGCGGAGGGGCCGCCGCTAACCCCAATCAAAACGTTGACCCCACCAAAAAGGGTGTCGCTGACCCAGGGATGTTTGATGGGTCGATTAGCAAGTTTGAGGAATGGTGGGCCAAGATGAAGGCCTTTATCGTGACGGCCCAGTCAACCAGTCCACGGGCCAGGACTCTCATGGTATGGACCAGGATGACCGGTCCGATTGCCGGAGCATACGCGCGGGCGCGTATCGACCAGTGCCTCCCCACCGGCACTTGGCCTTCGTATGACGACTTGGTGGCGGAAGTCGAAGCGCGCTTTAGGCCGCTCCATAACAAAGACTGGGCTAAGGATCAGCTCAGCAAAATATGACAAGGATCGGCCAGAACAGAGGAGTTCTTGGCCAAGTTCAATGCACTTAGGACCGCGTCCGGGGTATCCGACGATTACGCTATTTTCATGCTGGAAAGGGCTATCCGCCCCGAAATTCTTCAGCAAATCTTTGTTCAGGGACGCCGAAAGGCTACCTGGGCAGAATACGATGTCGAGGTCAGGTGCCTCGGGGCCGCCCTGGAGGCGGTTAGGCTAAAGACTGGCGGTGCGTCCTCTCGATGGGGACAAAACTTCTCACGACCCTCGCCCGGGGTTATGTCAGGGCAAGGCGCGCCTATGGACATTGGGGCTGCGCAAGGCGGTTCTGGAAACCGTCCTAAAAAGGACTTTTCTAACTACCAGTGTTACGCGTGCGGCCAGAAGGGCCATATACGTCCGCACTGCCCGCAGGCCGGGAACAAAGGCAAAGGGCGCCAGGTGCGCTCTGAAGGTGTTGATCCGTGGCTGGCCGCCATGGACGGTATGACGTTTGAGCAGATAGTCGCTCACGTCTCTAAATTAAAAGAATCGGAGCTGCAGTGAAGTCGGGTCCTGCAGGCTCGGACAATGTTTGTACTGGACAAGTTTCTTTTCTCCCTTATAATTTCTCTTCTCGTTGCGTTTCAGTTTCGTCTAAAAATAGTAAAGAAAACACAAAAATAGAAAATACAAAAACACAAAAAAAGGTCTCATTCTCGGACATAGTTACTGTAAATAGGTTTTCTTCTCTCTCTGTAGATAGCATGGATGACGATTCAGACTTTGTACCTACACCGTCTGTTGGAGGGTCCCGAAAGGGCTCGGGACCGGACGTTAAACTGGCACCGCTTAATTCTCCAAGCAATAAAACCTCTAAAAATAGCGTTTCGGAAAGATCCGAGTCGGTTAGCGATGCTCAGGCGACAGTACCGCCGAAATCCCGAGTTCGCACGCTCAACTTAAAGGATCACGTTGCTGTACCAATAATTATTCGCACTAGGAAAGGTGACGCACACGCTGTGCAGGCCTTGTTGGATTCCGGTGCTACAGGTGTTTTCGTGGACGCCAAATTCGTTGATCGAAAGAAGCTTCCAAAGTTGTCTCTCCCACGAGCTGTGGACGTATTTAATGTCGATGGTACTCTTAACTCCGCTGGAAGGATTACGCATCAAGTACCGCTTAGAGTTCAGTTCGGAGATCACTTCGAAGAGTTAGTAGCCGACGTCACGGATCTGGGATCTCATGACATGATTTTGGGTCACACGTGGCTTGCCACTCACAACCCGGATGTCAATTGGAAAACCGGTGAAATCTCAATGAAGAGGTGTCCTCGTAGTTGCAGGCAACTCGCGCCGAAGCCGGCCTTCGTTAGACGTATCGAAAAGGAGGAGGTCCAGGCCCTCGAAGACTGGCATAATATATTCAGAGCCGACAGGCAGGAGGCTCCTAAAAAGGATAAAACCCCTGAGGAACTGGTTCCGAAGGAATACCACGAATATTTAAGCGTCTTCTCTGTCCAGGAATCCGAACGCATGCCGCTTAGGAAACCTTGGGACCACGCGATAGAATTAAAGGAGTCGTTTGTTCCGAAAAAGGGAAGGTTGATCCCCCTCAGCCCTGATGAGCAGACCGAAGTTAGCAACTTCGTTGATGGACAGCTTAAGAAGGGTTATATTCGGCCAAGTAAATCGCCACAGACCTCTCCCGTGTTCTTCGTTCCTAAAAAGGATGGAAAGAAGCGTATGGTACAGGATTACCGTTATTTAAACGAGCATACGGTCAAGAACTCGTACCCGCTCCCGCTTATCTCGCAGCTTGTTGACAAGTTGAAAGGCTGTAAATTATTTACGAAGATGGACCTTAGGTGGGGATACAACAACATCCGGATCAAGGAAGGTGACGAGTGGAAAGCCGCTTTCGTCTGTCACCGTGGAGCCTTCGAGCCGCTGGTTATGTTCTTTGGGTTATGTAATTCCCCCGCCACGTTCCAAAATATGATGAACGACATCTTCGGTGATATGGAGGACGTTCTAGTTGTATACATAGACGATCTTATGATATTCACGAAAACGGACGATGAAAAGGAGCATGACAGGATCGTGCTAGAGGTGCTTAGAAGGTTGAAGGAGAACGACTTGTTCGTTAAACCGGAGAAATGTTTATTTAAGCAAAAAGAGGTCGACTTTCTGGGTATGATAGTTGGCACGAATGGAGTTAAGATGGACCCCGCTAAAGTCGCTGCTGTGCGCGATTGGCCAGTCCCCACTTCTGTTCGTGGAGTTCGAGGCTTCCTTGGCCTTGCGAACTTCTACCGACGATTCATAAAGGATTTCGCGCAGGTCGCGCGCCCCCTTAATGATCTCACTAAAAAGGACACTCCGTTTCTCTGGTCCGACAAGTGCCAAGTAGCGTTTGATACGTTAAAGGAAGCCTTCACGACCGCGCCTATTCTTATGTTTCCCGATCAGGATCGGAAGTTCCGCTTAGAAACCGATGCCTCGGATTACGCAACCGGAGCCGTGCTCTCGGTAGAATGCGATGACGGTCTCTGGAGACCAGTTGCCTATTCAAGTCATTCGCTTAGTGGAGCAGAGCTTAATTATACGGTTCACGACAAAGAGATGCTAGCCATCATCCGCGCTCTAGAGCAGTGGCGTCACTACCTTGAGGCTACTCCGTATCAGTTTGAAATCTGGACGGACCACCACAACCTTAAGTGGTTTATGACGTCGCAAAAGCTTCAACCACGCCAGGCGCGTTGGGCGCAGTATTTTAGTCGTTTCAACTGTGTGATCGTCCACAAACCAGGAGTTTCAATGGGACGACCGGACGCTCTCTCTCGCCGCGAGGACTTGGTAGAAAATCGCGAAAACGCTAAATCTGAGGAGTCGTTATTTATCAAACCAGAGCAAGTGCGCGCTGTGCGCTTAGAAAGTCCTTTCATAGAAGAACTGCGCAGTGTAACGGCCGAGGTTGACGCTGGAACGCTCGACCGACGCGACGGTTTACTGTATGACGGAGACAAAGTTTTCGTGCCTGAGGCACTTAGACAGAAGGTACTCGCTGCTCTTCACGATTTGCCCCT
Organism: Pisolithus albus; assembly: GCA_024613165.1. Taxonomy (NCBI): domain Eukaryota; kingdom Fungi; phylum Basidiomycota; class Agaricomycetes; order Boletales; family Pisolithaceae; genus Pisolithus; species Pisolithus albus. The sequence goes on from JANFAB010000005.1 coordinate 1,411,091, forward strand.
AGCGGGTCATCGGGGCGTAAAAGGAACTCAGGAGTTGATCACACGCTGGTTCACGTGGTCTACCTTGAAGCCCGATGTCGAGGAGTACGTAAAGCATTGTCAGACGTGTCAAGCTAGCAAGCCTAGTAACAAGCCGCCGGCAGGCGAACTCAAATCTTTACCCGTCCCTGATGGGCCTTGGAAGGATCTTACGACCGACTTTATGGATATAGGAGTCAGGAGCTCCTCTGGAAAGTCTTACGTCTTAGTTGTCGTTGATCGGTTCTCTAAGGAAGCAGAGTTCATCCCCTGCACTGAGAAGGAAACTGCCGCTAGTACGGCACGGCTTTATTTAACTCACGTCTGGAAGCATCACGGCCTTCCGCAGTCTCTCGTCTCAGATCGCGGACCGCAGTTCGCATCTCAGTTCTCGAAGGAGCTATTTAAAATGTTGGGAGTCGAGCAGAAGCTCTCGACGGCATTTCATCCACAGACGGATGGTCAAACAGAGCGGTTGAACCGCGAAATTCAGCAGTATCTACGGATGTATGCAAACCATCAGCAGGAACGATGGGAGGATTGGCTTCCCCTGGCTCAGTTCGCGTATAACAACTCCAAGTCTTCTTCTACTGGCAAGTGCCCCTTTGAAGTTACCCGTTCCTACACACCACGAATGGGCGTCGAGCCGACGACTTCTAAGGTAGAAGCAGCGGAGGAGACCGCTAAAGACTGGTTCCAGGTGTTCCAGGAGGTGCGCGAAAGTTTGGGAAAAGCTAGGACTCGTCAAAAAACTCAGGCAGATAAACGACGATCCCCTTCCCCTGCTTACTCCGTAGGCTCACAGGTTTGGCTGGCTACCGACCATTTATCGCTGAAGGATCGGCAGAGCCGAAAGTTGACTGAAAAGTGGATAGGCCCGTACGAGGTCTCGAACGTTTTACCCAACGCCGTTAAGTTAAAGTTGCCGCGCTCGATGCGCATACACCCGGTAGTGAATGTTTCACGGGTGAAACCTTATCTCGGTGCTCTGGATGGGCAACCGGTTACTCGGCCCGGCCCACAACGGGTTACGGATGAAGGAGATGTCGAGTTTGAAGTTGAGAAAGTTGTTGATTCCCGCTTGAAGCGTGGCAATCTTCAGTTCCTCGTGCACTGGAGGGGATACCCGGAGGAAGATCGTACTTGGGAGTCTAGGTCTGCTCTTAAGAACGCCCAGGAGGCGATAGACGATTTTTACAAACTCCACCCCGGTGCCCCCCGGAAGCTTCGTTTACTCTCGACCGAAGGTCTCTTTTTCTCCGCTGTGCCCGACCCTTTGACTGCTGTGCAGCCTATCTGGTCTCGCCTGGAAGTCGAGCCATAGGAGGGGATAGTGTAACGGCCCGTACTTTTTCACTGTTAGTTGTAGCGTAGTCTTAGCGTACTTCTCCTTATTTATCCACTCTCTGGTTAGGGTTGCTTTAGACGCGCTCATAGACGCTTTACTTAGTCAGCTGCTTGGTCAGTGTTGCCGCCTTGACTCAGCGTGTAGTGCTGCAGCCAATGGCGTTTATCCCTCTTTGTTTGGTTTGTTCTACGACGTTCCACGGTACAAACACTCTAGTTAGTATAAATACCGTCTCTCTTGTCGTAGACACGCCAATCGAGTTCATTTGTGCTCTTGCGCATTAACTCTTTCCCTAAGTCCTCTACTCTATATCAGTCAGGAGTAACCGAGTATAGTCCTTGTGATTATAAGCGTTACACTATATGCCTGGGCGCAAGCGGAGTAAGGGAGTATTGGGAATCGAGTTCAAGTGTAACACTTATAATCCGAAGACTATACTCGGTTACTCCAAGAACTGAGACGAGTAGAGGATGAGGGAACTGAGTTAAAGTGACGATGCACAAATGAACTCGATTGGAGTGTCTACGACAAGAGAGGCGGTATTTATACTAACTAGAGTGTTTGTACCGTGGAATGTCGTAGAACAAACCAAACAAGCGAGAGATAAACGCCATTGGCTGCAGCGCCCCACGCTGAGTCAATGCGGCTACGCTGACAAACCAGCTGACTAAGTAAAGCGTCTATGAGCGCGTCTAAGTAACCCTAACCAGAGAGTGGATAAAAAAGGAGAAGTACGCTAAGCCTACGCTACAACTAGTAGTGAAAAAGTACGGGCCGTTACACCTACTGTTTCTCTCCATCGGCGCTCATTTTCAACATCCCTGAACTGTTCGACAGGGTGGCGCCGTTCGCCATAGACATTTCCTGGGCGAACTGGAGGCCTGCGCTCCCTTTGGGGGCGCACTGGTGCTGGAGGTACAGGGGGCCTGCGCTCCTTACGAGGGCGGCGAGGTTCCTGGGGTGGTGGTGGGTTTCGAGCCGGAGAAGGTGTTCTCGGCGGCGGAGGAACCGGTTCCTGCTCCACTGGGGTCTCAGCGCGCTGTCTACCCTGAGTGGGGCGCGAGGGACGAGGAGGGTCATCCTCAGGTGGTGCAGGGGCCTCATGAGTGGGCTCATGATCATCGCGGACTGGTTGTCTGACGCGAGATCTAGTCGAGGAGCAGCGGGGGAACGCGCTCTCATCGAAAGTTGCATGTGCCGCAGTGAATACGGCATTGGAGGGGCGCATAAAAAGGTAGTTGCGCTCATTCCCTGGAGCAACACCAATGTAGGTCATTAATTCAGACTTCGCAGCCATTTTGTTGGCGCGAGCCTCGGCGGGCAAATATACGTATGCGCCGCATCCAAAGACACGAAGGTGATCGATGGATGGTTCCTCCCCATTAATCAACTGATATGGGGTGCGCCAGTTAACACAGCGCATCGGTGACCTGTTGTAAACATGGGTCGCATGTGAGAAAGAGAACTCCCACCAGGAGTCAGGGAGGCAAGCCTCGATTCTCATAGACTCGGCCTTGTCCATGAGGGTGCGCATGATTCTCTCTGCGCGACCATTTTGCATAGGGGTGCGAGGCGCACTTTGGAATATACGAATTCCCTTCTCCTGTAAAACTCGATCGAAGGCTTCAGATTTGTACTCTCCCCCTGCATCGGACATCCAGCCTTTGACATAGGCATTATATTGAACGCGAACCATCTGCAGAAAATTTTTGGTCGCGGAAATCGCAGCATCTTTAGTGCGCAGATTTACTGTCCATGCATGTGATGAATAATCGTCTAAGAAGACAATCACATATTTAAATTTGCGATAAGACGCAATGGGGAAGGACTTCAGATCGGAGTGTATTAACTCGAACGGCTGCGAAGCTCTGCGCTCATTCGGTGGGAAGGCTCTGTTAGGCATCTTGCCCAGAGCACAACCAGGACATATCTCGTCCTTGGTGGGTAACTCGATCTCAGGGAAATCCCTGGTATGTTTCTGCGCTTGGCGCAGGACGTCTTTAGAGGGGTGTCCCAGACGTCGATGCATAGTATCATAGGTTACCATGCAAAGTGTTGCTTCAGTCAGCACAGCAGGCGACTTCAGCACGAAAATAGTGTCCTTGTTCTCCCTGGGGACGCAGGTCAGGTATGCATTTCCATCAGGGCTATATATCGTCAGATGCGACGAGTTACCGCGCATGACAGCACCTTGTTTGAGGAGCACACCTAGTGAAATTAGCCGGCCCCGTAAATCCGGCATGTAGTAAACGGGATAGAGTCGCACAAGATCTCCTTGGCGCTCATTTGGTAGTCCTGAATAAACGAGGACAGTTCCTCTCCCAGTCGCAACGGAGGCTCCATTCGCAGTCTGGATGGGGAGTTGTTGATCCCCTTTGAGTGGCTCATAATCAACGAAGTCATCTAAGTCGTTCGTGAAATGGTTGGAAGCACCAGAGTCGAGCACCCATTCAGGGTCGTCATGCTTACATTTTCCCTTACAGTTCACACACATCGCAAACGAGAGCGCATGGACACAAGTAGTATTCGAAGAAATAGAATACATGCTACTACTACTCGCTATATACCGCGCAGAGTTGCAAGCGAAAGCGGAGTTAGTGTCCTGCTTAAGTGAACGTGGGGGGATGACTAACCTATCCATGGTCAAGTCGATGCCAGCCGCTTCGGCTATGTCGGCATCAATGTCCCCGTCGTAGATGGTACCGATGGAGACAGTGTCTTCAACATCGGGGGACGGGTTGCGCACCTCAAGGCGAGGGCGCTTAGAAGGACCTGCCTCTGGGGCAGACTGAGCGAAGGGCGACGGGATGCAGGAATCTAGTATTTTGACCCGCTGAGGGGTTGGTTGAATGCCAATGCGGTGGGCCAGCTCAAAGGCTTTAACCGTCTGGGGGAAGCCGGGAGGACCGTACTGCGCTGCACCGATGGTGTGCGCAAGTTTCCTAGGATCAGGAACTGGCTCAGGGCCAGTGGTCACAACCATGGAGGCCATGTGGGCCTCCTCGTCGTCGTGCTGACGCTTCTTCCCACCACGCTTACCACGCTTGTTCTTCTTTTTCCCTTTCTCCTGGTTCGGCGCATTGTTGCTGCCAGATCCAGAAGGCTTCTGCTGCTGCTGTTGCTGCTGCGAGAAGTGGGGGTCGCCCTGCTTGCGCTTGACAGCGCTGAGCTTGTTGGCGGACGCATGTGGTTTGCGACGGGAGTTCCTCTGCTCCCAACTTAGAGTGGCGGCATGCACCACCCCATCCGGTTTTAGCGTTTTGATGTTCTCGGCATCACTGCCGGCTTGGTTAAGTAGCTGAGCTACAACCTCCATAGTTGGAGGGAGCTTGGCCAGAACGATCATAGCCTGGACGGGGGCGGAGAGCTCAAAGCCGGCATCGGCGAGCTTGGCGAAGTGCGCCATGATTTTCGTCAGGGCAGGAGCGGGGTGCTGGTCACCAGGGACGTTGGTCTCGATTAAGGTCTTGAAGTCGGCATAGGCCGCGGCGATGCCGGGCTTGCCATACTCAGACTGGAGGGCGTCCCAAGTAGCCTTGGCAGTCGAATGGGTCGACACCTGAATGCGCACAGGAGGCGCAAGGCGAAGACGGATGTTCCCAAGAGCCTGGGAGTTGCTGTCGTCCCAGTCGCCAGCATCGTCATCGCTGGCAGGGCGGGTCTTGTTAAGAACCCACCACTGGCCTTGAGACATTAAGAAGGCCTCCATTGCTGGAGACCATTCCTGCCAGTTGGCGCCGGTGAAGACGGGGACGAGGTTGGTCAATGCGCTAGACATAGTATCTGCAAGCAAAGACGAAGTCAGCACTGTGTGGTGCGACGACAAAGGATGAAAAGCTTGGCCCAGCGAACGAGACGTTCAGCTGTAGACCATTGCCTATGAGCAGCCATGAAGGCGCTCAACGTTCTCAACGAGGCAGCCAATGAAGGCGCCACTAAGGCGAGCCAGAGTGCTCCTCAACGCTGCCAAGAATGGCGCTGGAGAGGGCTGCTCATCGGGGCTCATAACCTGTTGAGCAACGGTGCATGGCACAGAGGCCAGCTCCACTGGACTCACCTTAGGTTTGAGTAGTAACGAGTTGAGACGAAGTAAGAGGACAAAAGCGATTGTATTTTGGGGCGCCACAGGCTGCCTTTATATACTACAGGGTGAGTGTGACGTGACGTGTGACAACTACTTAAATAGTCGTAGCTATTGTCTACCGTATTTGGACTAAGTGTTGTTCTACCTATGTAGTAACTACTTCCCACGCTGCACTGACTTAGGCGCGTGTTCAACAGTATAGTCCACCAGATGGCCAAAATGCGTGAACTAGTACTGATATTACATGGTAGCGATGGCTACAGCGGGACTGGTAAGGGCAAATTAGCGACGCGCCAACATCCAATTCCATTGTGCTGGACCACATCAATCAATTGGAACCGGTCGTAACCCAGGCTCCTCGATGTTCTTCCCTTCCTCCCGATCCTGGGCAGCACCAAAAACATTTGGGATAGGTATCCCACAACAGTCACCCCATCCTTCATGGACATGTCCCCCCGTGCGTACGCGCGTTATCCATCTCGGACGGCGGAGGAGGACCTCCGTATGGGAGGGTAGAGAAGAGGAAGCGTTGCATGACAGGAAGTTTACCTAGTACCTCCGCTTTATACATCATCATGCCTGCGCTGACCTTGTTTCATACCTGTGTAACCGATTTCAGAAGACAGAAATTAAAGAGGTTTGGTGGTCGAGGGATGAGCATATGGTGTCCTGGGAAACCACGTACAGCTGAAATGCTGTCTAGCATAGGCGAGTGCCACCGGAGAGAAAAAGTTTTTATCTGAAAAGCCGTCAGAACCATGATCGTCGCTGATCAATACAGATATAGACAGACATGATTGAAACTTGATACAAGCAAAGCACATACAGTATAGTGGTTCGCCATCCCATTGTAGGGAGAGTATACTCCCTACCAGGGGATTTTTTATTATTTTATTGTTTTTACTTTCTTTTCTTTTTTTTCTGTTCATTTACTGTAGTGTTTACTTTAGTGCTTCGAGTTTAGACACGTGATGTGGCTTAGGTAAGCCACTTGCGCACTTACAGGCTCTGTACCTAGTTACAAAAATAACAAGTCGAGTTCCCAGAGTTTCGAGAGTTCGAGTTCGAGTTCGAGAAGGCCTCGAGTGCCTCTCTCAGTGTCTAGACAGCCTCAGACAGCATCAGACGTCCCTAGACAGCCATCCTCCAGGCTAGAGAAGCCCCTTGGGAAGAATTCCCCCTCAGATTTCACCACTCATCCCAGTCACTCTTATTTCAATTCTCTTCATCTGGAGCCCACCGCGAGGGGCTTCTGTCTTAGCCTGGTATTGTTTTTCTCATCAGGATCAGTCTCGTTTCTGCAGTTTCAGGCCTCGTATCCTCAGTTTCAGTTGTGCTCTTGCAATTTCCAGCCTCATTCTTGCTCTCGTGCTCATATTCTCACTCGAAATACTCACTCATATATCACTCTAATCACTCGAGTTCCCTCCGACGTCATGCACGGCCAAGAATCCCCGAGTTGTGGTTCTCCCGAAGCCTCGAGCTTCCTTTGGCGCCCCGAGGAACTTCGAAGTTTCCTCGATGACATAATTCGAGTCGCCTCCCAAGCAAAGTCACTTCTCGAGTCTTGTCGAGGCCCCCTCGAGGTCTGTAATTCGCGCACGCAGCCACCACCCACCTCGGACAGTCGCTCACCCCGCCGAATATTTTCATTTTGCTTTTTCTGTGGCCGGACAGGTCATATTCGAGCGAGTTGTGGTCCATGCAAGCAGTATCTAGCCGCGGGAAAGTGTCTACTTGTGAAAGGTCGCGTTGTACTGCCTACAGGACAAGAGATACCTCGTGAAGTACCTGGGCATACCCTCAAGGACCGTCTCGACAGCTGGGATCTACAAAACCGGCCTAAAGTCCCTGTTCGAGCACCTAGCTCACCCTCGAGCTTGAGTGATGCCTCATTGTGCCGCCCTCGTTCACCCTCTCACACTCTACCTACAACCTCTCGCGGTCGACTTCTTTCTTGCTCTCGCTCTCGTGGCCATGGCCGCCCGCGCTCGCCATCTCCCCTGTACTTCGAGGATTCACCAAGCCGCAGTCGTAGGTATCCACAGTCGTACTTGAGTAGGCCGCGCAGCCCCGAACCTCCCTCTCGCTCTCGTGATCTCGATGACCCGCGGTCATATCCACATTCGAGTCAACCCCGCTCCCGCGATCACCCTCGTGACCTCGACGACCCACGTTCGTACTCACATTGGAGTAGGCCCTGCAGCCCTGAACCTCCTTCTCGCCCTCGTGACCTCAAAGACCCGCGTTCGTACTCGTATTCAAGCAGGCTGCGCAGCCCTGATTCCCGCGACTACCGCTGCGACTACCAGTACTACATCCGCTCGCCACCACCTGCACCTCCACTCGCATACTCGCGTTTACCAGAAAGTTCGAGGGATGAGCCCACTCCAGTCTGGCCCACCAGCCGGCTAGTCGACAAAACGGTGTCTTCCACCTCCTACGACACTCGACAGTCCCATAGTACTCATGTGTCAGCTAACTCGAGAAGGTCGCGCAGCCGCAGCCGCACGCCTCAGCCTTCGTACAGGCTCGTATACTGAGTAGACAGGGGGCCGCTTTAGCCCATTGGGATCTTCTTACCCTGTTTTATTCTTTTTTTATGAATATATTGTTCCCTGAGTCTCCCCCTTACCGAGTGTCAGGCAGCCGCGCGCCTTTGTCGTCCCCCACCTCGCCGACTCGATATCTCGACGACAACTCATCCGTCCCTCTCGCAAACTGGGATTCCGGACGTACTCGACGATACCTTTCGAATGGTATTCTTTTCGTTCCAGCAGTCTCAGTGCATCCGAAGATATCGCAGTTCTTAGGCAGGCAGGCAGGATCACACCGTTTTGCGAATATCTCAGGATTGGGTGCGCCGTTTCCCTAGTTTCCACGTTCTCCCAACTCCCCTCGCACGTCGCTATCACCTCCCGAAGTTTCATAGCGTTCCACCTGGCGGTTCCTCTTCAACGCGATGCCGTCCTCCTACCTCCTACCCCGTTTAGAACCTAACTCGCGCAGTTCCCGCCCGAATCGTTCGCTTTTCTCAGACGCGAACCTACTAGACGATATCTACCAGACGATATATGAGACGTTGCGTGCGCATTCGCCGTTGTGGAGTTATTTGAGTTTTCGTGTCTGAGCAGGGTGACGAGGTCGAGTTCGCGTATCTCGCTCATTTTCACGTCGAGCCTCTCGCCTTTTGGCATGGTGGTACTACTTGCTTATGGCTACCTGGTGATACCCTTCTCGTTCCTACGCGCTTGATGGTTGTGGAGATATGAAGGTTTCTGTGTATGGAAGGGGTACGAGACGGTTTTGCGAATATCTCAGGATTGGGGACGCCGTTTCCCTTGTTTCCACGTTCTCCCAACTCTCCTCGCACGTCGCTATCACCTCCCGAAGTTTCATAGCGTTCCACCTAGCGGTTCCTCACCGATGCGATGCCGCCCTCCTGGCTCCTACCTCGTTTGGACCATAGCTCAAGCAATTCCGCGCCGAATCGTTCGCCTCTTTCAGACGTGGATCACCTAGACGACATCTACCAGACGATATATGAGACGTCGCGCGCGCTTCCGTAGATGCGGAGTTATTCAAGTTTTTGCGTCCAAACCGGGGTAGGGAGGTCAAGATCGCATATCGCACTCATTTTTGCGCCGTGCCTCTCGCATTTTCGTACGGTGGAACTGCTTGTTCATATCTACCCGGTGATACCTTTCCATTGCGACGCGCTCTACGGTTGTGGAGATATGGGTCTTAGTGGTGTACAGAGGAGTACGAGACAACTTGGCGGATATCTCGGGACTGGAGGCACCAATCGGTTTGATTTCTTTTTCTCTGTGTCCTCCCAGGCATCTTCTACCGCTACCTATGTTTTGGTATCGATTGCCCCAGCGGTCGTTGCTCGGCGGCCTCTTCTTTGTCCCCACTGTGCTGCCCTACTCACTGTCCACGCCGTATCTCCCTCGGGTCCTCGCCGTGCCTCTCGCTTTTTGGGGGTTTCGTGGTACTCGACCACCCCTTTCGAATGGTATGCTTTTTGTCCAGATTGGTGTAGCCGTTGTGGAGAGATTCGCATTTTCGTGAGTGGAAGCACCCTGGGCCGGTTTTGCCGATATCTTGGGACGGGGTGTGCGGATTTGGTTGGAGGTATTTCCTACGTGCTTCCCACATATTCCTCGACCATTATCCATGGTTTCATGTCGATTGCACCAACGGTTACCGTTCGGGCACCTTCCCCTCTCCCCATCCCCCTGCTGTGCTATGACGTCGCATATGGTATATCTCCCTCAGTTCTAGGCCGAACCTCTCGCTTTCGGAGGACATGGTACTACTCGATGAAGGCTTTCAGGTGATGTATTTTAGGTGGTGACTGGCACTTCGGATGCGGAGATATTCCCAATTTCGTGGACGAGGGCGCATTCCGACAGTTTTGCGAATATCTTATCACCAAGGGCACGTATTCATTCGATTTCTTTTCCTACATCTTCCCTACACTCTTCTCCACCATCTCCTCGAGTTTCATGACGCTTCGCACGATCGTTATCCTTCGGCATCTTTGTCTGCCATCTCCACCTGTTGGTGCCTTCGAGCTCGTGCTGTCAGCCCACAACCGAGGACGGTTGAATTCTCAAGTGGCCTGTGGATGTAGGGAGAGTATACTCCCTACCAGGGGATTTTTTATTATTTTATTGTTTTTACTTTCTTTTCTTTTTTTTCTGTTCATTTACTGTAGTGTTTACTTTAGTGCTTCGAGTTTAGACACGTGATGTGGCTTAGGTAAGCCACTTGCGCACTTACAGGCTCTGTACCTAGTTACAAAAATAACAAGTCGAGTTCCCAGAGTTTCGAGAGTTCGAGTTCGAGTTCGAGAAGGCCTCGAGTGCCTCTCTCAGTGTCTAGACAGCCTCAGACAGCATCAGACGTCCCTAGACAGCCATCCTCCAGGCTAGAGAAGCCCCTTGGGAAGAATTCCCCCTCAGATTTCACCACTCATCCCAGTCACTCTTATTTCAATTCTCTTCACCGTCGACGACCCCATTATCATGGATCGATTTTGGACGGAAATACTTGTGTTCTAAGCATGACCAGTCAACGACTACAGGAACGAGCGGCCAAGGCCCAAGTGAAAACACGAAATGAGCATACCTTTTAGTCGAGCAGATCCGAACAGGAAGGGCAGGAAGTGGTAATCATCGAGGCCCCATACGCCATGAGACTCGAATGACCGCCACCATATGATCACTCTCGCTCAGAACGTCGACTCGCACGGCCCCAAACAGATCCTGGAAGATGGAGTTCTTAAGAATCAACCCCAACAACGTGCCGTTGTACTCACAGCCAACACGAAGGATTTGGCTTCATCCCACCTCCATAATCGACCCGTTCGCGGTTTCCCCACGCATTCATAAGCTGATATTTCATTAGTGGTATCTTCCGGGAAGTGAGGCGGAGCGGTAGGCAGAGACGGTGCCAACTAATTCCAAGATATGGGGGGATCAGTAGCATAACGATCTACGCTGGCACTGGATCCACATCGTCTACTTTGTCGCGGAAACATGCTGAACGCAGGGTTACCGAACCAAACGTTCTCACAAGATTGTAGATTTTCGCGTACCATAACAGATCTAACACTTTCTTTGCATTCAAATTCTTCTTCTTCCCTGCGCCTTGTCTCTCAGCGCATTTGCTCTCCAACTTTTTCTCCTTCCTACACTTACTCGCAGCATTGCGTACTGGCTTGTTCGTTCCCCCACCAGCTCATCATTACCACCTGGTTCGGTGCAACTGCCTTGACGCAGTGCCGCCATAAATGGAAGTGTTTCCCCGAGTACCATCGTGCTCTACTGTAAAGTCTTGTCCTTCTGTCCCACTTAGTTACTGGTCACTCGATATGAACACAACCGGTGTTATATTCGAGTGTCGAAGTAGGGTAGAATAGAAGTTAAGGAGAAAACCTCTATGTACACCGAGCGCCCGCTATGTGCTGGCGCTCACTATTATGTAATACCTATACAGTACCGGAGTCCAACGGACTCCGCACTGGCCCCTATACGGCATAGGGGCAACACACCTTTCAGTTCTAAGTATGTATCTACAGTCAGTAAGGAGGGGCTTGCCCTCCTTACACCCTCCCCCTGAAGAACCCAACTATGGGTTCTTCGAGCACGAAACCTGGTATCGCACAGACGATTGAATTAGAAATCACACTCATGTAGATACATAAGTGTGAGGCGAGACAGGACTGGATGCGTGTAAGAGTAAAAACAAATGATAAAAACAAAGAAACAACGAGAAGAGGGAAGGGAGAAGGTGAACGCCCGGACCCCTACATGGGGGCCGGGCCAGCATCGTCGACCTCCATCAGCCACCCTCGAGTATTGCTGGCCGTGGGCGTGTCGAGGTCCCAGTCGTCGTCGTCGTCGGTGGCGGCAATCAAGCCCCCTACTACCTCGACCCCACCCAACGAGTCAACGTTCGCTGGGACGGCCTCGACGTCCCGGAAGTCCGGAAGTCCCAATTCTTGGGCACGCTCCAGGTAGTACTCGAGGGAGCGTTTTTCGGCCAACCGACTCTCCCGCGTGCCGCGCTGGTAGTCACCCCTCGTCAGCCCGTCGTGAGCGTGCTGACCCTTTTCCTGCAACGCGTCATTTTCGTCTACGAGGAAATTGACGCCGAACGGGTAGAGGTCGTCGGCCTCCTGGAAGCTCAGCCCATTCCTAGCGAGGTAGCGGGCTATGTCGGCGGGTGAAGGCGCGACGTCGGTGGACGCGTCCCAGTCGCACTTGGCCCCTGGGACGATGGTTAACCCTTCGCTCTCGACAATGGCCCTGTATCGGCCCGAGGTGGCGAAGAGTCGAGCGAAGTTACGACGCCAACCACGACGGTTGGATTCGTAGCGGAAACGGGGTGCGAAGTACCCCTCCAGTATGAATCCTCTGATTCGTCGAATCAGAGCGGCCTCCTTGTCCTCTGCGAACTCCTCGAGAGGGCCTGGTACTCCCATGAAGTACGACGTCTCGTTGATGTCCAGGTACCTCTGGACGTGTTCCTTCCACTCGGGGAGTGGCGCCCCCCAGTGCGGAGCCTTTTTTGGGCCTCGGTCCTGCAGCCATTTTTTCTTGTAGTCCCGGCGATCAATCACCGGCGGGACCACGGGGACGGGATGTACCGTGACCTGGGGTGTCATGGCGGCTGGAGGTGGTAGTTCGACTACCGGTGGGGCCACTTCCACCTGGGGGACAGGGATTGGCTCGCGAGTGATGACCTCCTCGCGAGCCTCGGTAGAACCGGCTTGGGGTTCCTCATACGCCGGGGGTTGGTGATGGGCAAGCCCTGTGGCAGAGGGCTTGTAGTTCTCGCGCTTGGATTTTCCTTTCGCGGCCATCCAAGCGGGGGGGTGCCACTGTGAGAGTGCGTAGGCCGCGACGGGATTCTTGGCCGGTTTTCTTCCCATGTGCTTATCGACGTCGGCCAGGTACCTGTTGATCCAGGTGACCAAGCGTTGGGCTGCCCTGGCGTTCGGTGCGCGACCTTCGTCGTCTTCTCTGGTTGCGCGAGCGTAGACGTCGTCTATCTCGCAGGTAGTGTTTAGCAGGTGCACTGCACCTGGGGGGATCGCTCCAAACATGGCTGGAGCGTATCCTGTTGATATTGCCCTCTCCACGTCGTCACGGAGAGGGGCTTCGAACTGGTAGAGGGTCTGCTGGACCCGCACATGCAGGTACTTCCTTCCATTCAGCAGAACGAACGCTTGTTGGGGTCGTTCCCCTTGACCGATGGGGAACATGGTGTGTGCCTCCTTGAGGCGATCGGTCAGGAGGGGGCGTTTCATGCGAGGCCGTGTTTCCACGGGCTCGTCGGTGTCGATGTTTCGCGTCTCATGGGGCTCCTCACGAGACGCAGAGGGGGCGACTTGGGGTGTGGTGGCAAGGCGAGGGGGGGTCTGGGGTGATTGGTGATACATAGCGGGGGCATCCCCGCGCCCTCCCCCTGAAAGACGAGCCACGAGGCTCGACGACGATGGCCCCGCTCCGGCGGGTTGGGGCGGGCAGTTGTGGCGCGGTTGGGACGCCAGCGAGGCCAGACGAGCGCGTTCGAGATCGTGATCGTCCTCGAGGCGCTCACACTCGTCCTGGTAGTGGTGAGCGCGAGTCCGCCAGTAGTGAGCCGTGTCAGCTAATTTAGACCAAATAGGCCCGGCAACTACCACTTAACGATTTACAAGAATCACGGTAACTACCACTGTCCAAATAAGGAAATACCCCTAATGAAAATTGTCGCAGGCAGCCTCTGCTGTCAGAGTTCGAAAACTGCACATTACATAATGTGGCACAGCCACAGTGCGAACCAAAGTTGTAGCCTGGGTTGAGAGGACCACAGAAGTATGCTTACATCAGCGAGATCTTTATTTTTGGATGAGATATAAATGGAAAACTAAAATTTTCTCGAGTCTTTTTGGTTTAGTTACACAGCCACACAGACAGGGAGAGTGCACTGCCACACAGGGGAAGGTGGTGCACAGCCACACAGACAGGGTTGTGCACAGCCACACAGGGAAGGGGTTGCACAGCCACATGACAGGGGCAGTGCACAGCCACACTGAAAACCAAAGTTGTAGCCCGGGTTGCGAGGATCATGGGAGTATGCTTACATCAGCAAGATCTTTATTTTTGGATGAGATAAATGTAGAATACTGAAATTTTCACGAGTCTCTGCTTTTTTTGGCACAGCCACTGCACCTTCTATATGTGCTTATGTAATCAAAAAGCGGACCACATGCCTGGGTTGTTGCTGCTGCCTCCACTTGCCCGTTCCATTGGATGGTATTTCACCATACTGCAGCATACTATTGACAAGTGATCTACCCATTCCATACACATTTTGGATCCAATCCAATGTTTTTGGACATGGATATGAATAGGGGTAAAAATGCGAAATCTGCTCCCAAACATGCAGTTCTTGACATATGGACTTGGAAATTTCAACCCAAGTAGCTCTGGCATATATCTACAATCTATCAAAATTGCAGATCATCAGCCTTTGCCCTTGTGGGGGTGGAGTCAGATCTCCTCCTCCCCAGTGTATGCATTATACAGATGGGTACTGCAGCTTTCTGGGTAATTTGACCCACTGGTACTGTGGAAGATACATCTTCCAGTGTCTATGTACAAGGACTTTGGGGGTTTATTAGGTAGAATGTGTGTAACACAACTTTGTTGGTTTTTTGGGTGCATGGCCACCATGCCACACCTGCAAGAGTAACATACCAACTAATACCATAGGTACATTCTACACCTATATATCTACCTCCATTCAAAGTTTCAAGTCCATCCATTGAGAACTGGAGGAGCTGTAATGAAAATGAGAGCTGGAGAGCGTGGGAAAGTGTGCGAAGATTTTTGAAGAGATAGGAGATCTGTCAAAAACTTGTCACAGCACACTATCCAGTGGGCCTTGTCTCATGAAACTTTGAGAAATGAGTGTAGGAACATCCCTGAACATCTTTGTACCATTTGAACTGCCATTGAATTACCAAAATACTTCTAAGTGCAAAAATATGGGGGGGTGCATCCTATGTATGAACTGTAGGAGTGAAACAGTCACCTAGGAGGTTGATGCCATGCATACACACTGGGCAGACTATCCAATGCAGAAATGGTTCAGGACAGTCCAAATTGCAAGTAGGAAGTCAGCCATGCACTTATCTTACTCATTACATCTCTCTATGGTGTGCTATGACAAGTTTTTGACAGATCTCCTATCTCTTCAAAAATCTTCGCACACTTTCCCACGCTCTCCAGCTCTCATTTTCATTACAGCTCCTCCAGTTCTCAATGGATGGACTTGAAACTTTGAATGGAGGTAGATATATAGGTGTAGAACGTACCTATGGTATTAGTTGGTATGTTACTCTTGCAGGTGTGGCATGGTGGCCATGCACCCAAAAAACCAACAAAGTTGTGTTACACACATTCTACCTAATAAACCCCCAAAGTCCTTGTACATAGACACTGGAAGATGTATCTTCCACAGTACCAGTGGGTCAAATTACCCAGAAAGCTGCAGTACCCATCTGTATAATGCACACACTGGGGAGGAAGAGATCTGGCTCCACCTCCACAAGGACAGAGGCTGATGGTCTGGAATTTTGATAGGTTGTGGATATATACCAGAGTGGCCTAGGGTGAAAATTTCAAGTCCATATGTCAAGAACTGCATGTTTGGGAGCAGATTTCGCATTTTTACCCCTATTCATATCCATGTCCAAAAACATTGGATTGGATCCAAAATGTATATGGAATGGGTAGATCACTTGTCAACAATATGTTAGAGTACAGTGAAATATCATCCAGTGGAAGGGACAAGTGGTGGCAGCAACAACAAACCAGGCATCTGGTCCGCTTTTTTGATTACATAAGCACATATGGCAGGTGGAGTGGCTGTGCCAAAAAAAGCAGAGACTCGCAAAAATTTTAGTATTCCACTCATATCTAATCTAAAAAACAAGATCTCGCTGATGTAATCATATTGCTGTGATCCTCTCGTCCCGGACTACAACTTTTGTTTTCAGTGTGGCTGTGCAGGTGCGCTTCTTTGATTAGATAAGCACACATCGCAGGTGGAGTGGCTGTGCAAAAAAAGAAAAGACTCGTGAAAATTTTAGTATTTCACTCATATCTAATCTAAAGAGCAAGATCTCGCTGATGTAATCATATTGCCGTGATCCTCTCATTCCGGGCTACAACTTTCATTTTCAGTGTGGCTGTGCACTGCCCCTGTCATGTGGCTGTGCAACCCCTTCCCTGTGTGGCTGTGCACAACCCTGTCTGTGTGGCTGTGCACCACCTTCCCCTGTGTGGCAGTGCACTCTCCCTGTCTGTGTGGCTGTGTAACTAAACCAAAAAGACTCGAGAAAATTTTAGTTTTCCATTTATATCTCATCCAAAAATAAAGATCTCGCTGATGTAAGCATACTTCTGTGGTCCTCTCAACCCGGGCTACAACTTTGGTTCGCACTGTGGCTGTGCCACATTATGTAATGTGCAGTTTTCAAACTCCGACAGCAGAGGCTGCCTGCACAATTTTCATTAGGGGTATTTCCTTATTTGGACAGTGGTAGTTACCGTGATTCTTGTAAATCGTTAAGTGGCTCTTGCCACAACCTTTGGTCAAAATCTACAGACTCTGGTGCAGTAGTCGCGGTCTGCACGAAGGCGATCGACCTCACGTCGCAGTGTGAGGCCATCATCAAGGCCGAGTAGCCGGGACAGCACACGCACGCACTCGGAACGCGCGTGTGCGAGGTCACTGGACCCCAGAACCAAGTCTTGGGCCATGTGCCATGCGTACTGCGAGCACGCATGGCACCCATCTGGCTGGCCACAGTCGTCGTGAACGATCACGCCGAACTCACTGGCATGCCAGTGTCGGCGGGGAGGGGAGGCGGAACGCTCACGGCGACGTTTGGCGTCGCGTGAGCGTGAGCATGGGGGTGAGGGGGACCGCGAGTACGAAGGCGAACGCCTGCGTGGGGAGGTAACATCCCACGCAGGCCGTTTTGAGGGACGACGGGGCGTCCTGTCGTCGGGGGACATCGAGACGTCCTGTGGGGCGGCAGCGTCCTCCCGAGAGGACGCTGCAGTGGGGCGGGAGGGGTGGGCGCGGTAAGACATACCTATCTGTGTGCGTATGGTAGCTACGTAGTAGTGAGAAGGAGAGAAAAGAGATGAACACGAGAAAATTTCGAAATGGGAACGATTGCATAATCAGTCTGATAAGGTCCCGTCAATCTAAAAACAAAAAACCGGCGGCAAGTCCAAAACGAGGGTGGCAGTGTAGGTACATGTGGGTCACGTGCATGAGACTTGTGCAATGCGCAAGTCTCTGCGTCTCTACGCATTTGCTTCCGTGGGGCGCCGACTGCGTTTAGGCAGTCGGCGGTGGTCGTCCACTCCGTGCAGCTCGAGGTACCTATCTAGGGCCTCGAGCTCTTTGCAGTGAAGGTATGGTTCCCAAGTGGAGTCGCCTAGGCTCCACTTGACTAAGAATTCTAGCTGACGGCCCACCCACCGGTGGGCGTTTATTTCGTCGACCAGCCATTCCACGTCATCGGGTACGCCCACGTCGTAGAAGACGTGGGCGTCACGTTTGGGGAACATCGCGTCGTCATTGGGTTCATGACGACGCAGCAGATTTGTGTGGAAGGTGGGGTGGATGCGTCTTTCTTGGAGCTGTTTTGGCAGCTCCAGCGTATAGGTGTCTATGGAGGGGTTGGCGTGGACGATTTTCATGGGGCCGATGTACTTAGGGAGTAACTTTCGAGCGCGGCCCTTTGGCAAGGTGAGATTCTTCGTCGATAGGTATACTAAATCTCCCTCAGCATACTTCACGCCTTCCCTCCTTCGTTTATTAGCGTGGTGCGTCTGCACTACGCAGGCTTCGATTATTGCATCGTGCGCCATTGCCAGGTTTTCCTTCGCTCGGCGGATGAAGGACGTCACCCCAGGGGCAGTCGTGGGCGACTGCTCCTCGACGTTGGGCAGTGATCGTGGTAGATATCCGTACGTCAGCTCGAACGGTGCGAACCCCGTCGAGCTGCTGATGCTCGAGTTAATAGCGAATTCGACCATCGGTAGCTTTTCGGCCCAGTCTCGTTGGTCTGGGGCGACCAGTCCTCGGAGTATCTGCGACACGTTCCGTATCGCTCTTTCGGAAGCTCCATCGGTCTGGGGATGGAAGGCCATGGACGTCAGTAACTTCACGTTCAGGAGCCGGTGCACCTCGCGCCAGAACTGCGAGGTGAACTTGGCGTCATGATCGGACACGATCATGTCAGGGAGGCCGTGTAGCCGCACGATCTCCCGAATGAAGACCCATGCGAGTTCGGACGCTCGTATGGTAGTGTTGACCGGCACTAGGTGGACCAGGGATGTCAGTCGACACAAGACGACCCATAGATAGTCGGCGCCGTTGCTTTCAGGGAAGGGGCCGACGAAGTCCATCGCTATCGAGTTCCACGGCCGTTTGGGGATCGGCAGGGAGTGTAGTAATCCTGCCGGTCGAGTGTTGTCGGTCTTGGTGGTCTGGCACACCGGGCACGATCTGCAGAATCAGTCGACGTCTTTGCCCATGCCAGGCCACCAGAAGCGCCTACGGATGTAGTCGCCCGTGCACAATGCTCCAAAGTGACCGAGCGTCTTGTGTGCATGCTCGATCACTTGTGCCGTCAGTTGGTCGTTTCTCCAGTCTACGCGGGGGAGGCAAAGTACTCTGTCTCCTGCCATGGCTTTCAAGTAGACCAGTCCGTCCTCTACGTCGAATCCTTTGTGGTGATCCGGGTGTTGGATCACCTTCGCCATGACAGGGTCAGTTGGATACCCTTGTTTCACGCAGTCGAGGAACCCACGCTCCCCCTGGAAGTGGGTGACGAGCGTCTGTGGATCCCCCGCAGAGTCGAGAAGAGTGGGGTCCTCACTCGTGGGCGCACGAGTGGGTTCTTCTCTCCTCTGCTCTGCGTGTTCCCTCAGCGCGTCGGCCTCTACCCGACGCTCCTCTACTGGTTCCCTGATGTTGGGCGTCGCGTCCCGCATTGCTGCGAGGCACAATTCTCGCAACCTGTCGATGGGGAGGTCGTCCCCTTCTGGGTCGAGTCGAATGTCGGCCGTTGCCCACTCGACGTTTTCTGGTTGCGCGTCGTCTCCCCCATCTGTCTCGTAGTACCGAGACAGGCAGTCGGCTACCTTGTTCTCCGTTCCCTTGACGTATATGATCTCGGTGTCGAAACGTGACAGGTAGTCCATCCAGCGCATCTGGCGGCTGGATAGGCGTTGCTGCGTGTGGAGGAACTGGAGTGCTTCGTGGTCCGTGATGATTTTGAAGTGAAACCCCAGGAGCTTGTCCTCCCACTTCAGCAGCGCCTCGAGTATGGCAAGGGTTTCTCTCTCGAACGTCCGATAGTTGTGTTGGGCGTCCGTGAGCTTTTTCGACATGAACCCGGCCGGTCGGCAGCCTTGCCAGGTCGGTCCTTGTCCGTATAGCGCCCCTATACCATATAGAGACACGTCGCAGACAAGCCAGATTGGCTCGTCTGATCTCGGGTCTATTGGCTGCAACACTGGGTATTTGCAGGCGAGGTCCTTGATCGCCTGGAAGCATCTGTCGTGGATTTCCCGCCAGAGGAAGGGGTGGCCGTTCCTCTGGATTCCCATCAGGGGTGTCGTGTACGCGGATACATCTGGCATGAATGGTGCCAGGTACTCTACTAGGCCCACGAACCTCTGTATTTCGTTCAGGTTCGTGGGCTTCCTCCAATTGCGGATGCGGGCCATCTTGTCCTCATCCGCGTGGACGCCTCGGTCATCGATTATATGGCCGAGGCAATCTAGCTTCTCGGCGAACAGGTCGACCTTATCCCTCTCAAGGTAGAAGTCGGCCTTCACGAGCGCGTCAAGCACGAGGGACACATGCTCCACGTGTTCTTCTATTGTATCGCTGTACACGAATGCATCGTCTAAGTATGCATGTACTATCCTAGCAATATACTCCTGCAACGTCACCATTATCAGTCGCTGAAAGGTGGCTGGTGCGTTGCAGTCTCCCTGCTGCATGACGTGGCTCAGGAAGGTGCCGAAGACAGTCGAGAAGGCTGTCTTCGAGACGTCGTTGGGATCGATCCTGACTTGTTCGTACGCGTTCGACAAGTCGATTTTCGAACGGTACTTTGCTCGTGCAACGTCCACTCGGATCTGGTCTTGGTCGGGGAACGGGGTGACGTCCTTGACCGTGTTGTCGTTGCGCTTCCGGCAATCGATGACCGTTCTGAGCTTCCCATTTTTCTTCGGGATGCAGAGCATCGGCGCTGCTTGCGGCACACTTGCTCTCTCCCACCATCCAGCCTTCGTATACAGCTGGATCTTCTCTGCCAGTTGGGGTTTCAGCGAGTCCGGGCAGCGCGGCAAATGGTAGGTATAACGCATACCCTCGTCGATCAAGGGTATGCGATGATTCACTTCTCGGAGTGGCGGCATCTTCGGCGCCACTCCCCTCATACGATGCTCATATTTTTTGTAGAGTTCTTCCCTCAGATGGGGGATATCCTCGTCTGAGTATTTTCGCAGCTTCATGTGTGCAAGCGTTGCTTGCTGTTCGCCCTCGGCTACCGACATTGGAGGCTCAAGACTTCGTTGAGGCGGTGTGGGGCCAGGTGGGTTCCTCGTCGGTGTGGCCCCACCCGCAAGTCATGTGCTCCTTGGTGTCGGGGATGACACGTCCTTGCATCGTCCCCTCTCCTTTGGTCGATTTTCCACAGAACTGGACAGGATCACGGCAATATGATTGCATCAGCGAGATCTTGTTTTTTAGATTAGATATGAGTGGAATACTAAAATTTTTGCGAGTCTCTGCTTTTTTTGGCACAGCCACTCCACCTGCCATATGTGCTTATGTAATCAAAAAAGCGGACCAGATGCCTGGTTTGTTGTTGCTGCCACCACTTGTCCCTTCCACTGGATGATATTTCACTGTACTCTAACATATTGTTGACAAGTGATCTACCCATTCCATATACATTTTGGATCCAATCCAATGTTTTTGGACATGGATATGAATAGGGGTAAAAATGCGAAATCTGCTCCCAAACATGCAGTTCTTGACATATGGACTTGAAATTTTCACCCTAGGCCACTCTGGTATATATCCACAACCTATCAAAATTCCAGACCATCAGCCTCTGTCCTTGTGGAGGTGGAGCCAGATCTCCTCCTCCCCAGTGTATGCATTATACAGATGGGAACTGCAGCTTTCTGGGTAATTTGACCCACTGGTACTGTGGAAGATACATCTACCAGTGTCTATGTACAAGGACTTTGGGGGTTTATTAGGTAGAATGTGTGTAACACAACTTTGTTGGTTTTTTGGGTGCATGGCCACCATGCCACACCTGCAAGAGTAACATACCAACTAATACCATAGGTACATTCTACACCTATATATCTACCTCCATTCAAAGTTTCAAGTCCATCCATTGAAAACTGGAGGAGCTGTAATGAAAATGAGAGCTGGAGAGCGTGGGAAAGTGTGCGAAGATTTTTGAAGAGATAGGAGATCTGTCAAAAACTTGTCACAGCACACTATCCAGTGGGCCTTGTCTCATGAAACTTTGAGAAATGAGTGTAGGAACATCCCTGAACATCTTTGTACCATTTGAACTGCCATTGAATTACCAAAATACCTCTAAGTGCAAAAATATGGGGGGGTGCATCCTATGTATGAACTGTAGGAGTGAAACAGTCACCTAGGAGGTTGATGCCATGCATACACACTGGGCAGACTATCCAATGCAGAAATGGTTCAGGACAGTCCAAATTGCAAGTAGGAAGTCAGCCATGCACTTATCTTACTCATTACATCTCTCTATGGTGTGCTATGACAAGTTTTTGACAGATCTCCTATCTCTTCAAAAATCTTCGCACACTTTCCCACGCTCTCCAGCTCTCATTTTCATTACAGCTCCTCCAGTTCTCAATGGATGGACTTGAAACTTTGAATGGAGGTAGATATATAGGTGTAGAACGTACCTATGGTATTAGTTGGTATGTTACTCTTGCAGGTGTGGCATGGTGGCCATGCACCCAAAAAACCAACAAAGTTGTGTTACACACATTCTACCTAATAAACCCCCAAAGTCCTTGTACATAGACACTGGAAGATGTATCTTCCACAGTACCAGTGGGTCAAATTACCCAGAAAGCTGCAGTACCCATCTGTATAATGCACACACTGGGGGGGAGGAGATCTGGCTCCACCTCCACAAGGACAGAGGCTGATGGTCTGGAATTTTGATAGGTTGTGGATATATACCAGAGTGGCCTAGGGTGAAAATTTCAAGTCCATATGTCAAGAACTGCATGTTTGGGAGCAGATTTCGCATTTTTACCCCTATTCATATCCATGTCCAAAAACATTGGATTGGATCCAAAATGTATATGGAATGGGTAGATCACTTGTCAACAATATGTTAGAGTACAGTGAAATATCATCCAGTGGAAGGGACAAGTGGTGGCAGCAACAACAAACCAGGCATGTGGTCCGCTTTTTGATTACATAAGCACATATGGCAGGTGGAGTGGCTGTGCCAAAAAAAGCAGAGACTCGCAAAAATTTTAGTATTCCACTCATATCTAATCTAAAAAACAAGATCTCGCTGACGTAATCATATTGCCGTGATCCTCTCGTCCCGGACTACAACTTTTCTTTTCAGTGTGGCTGTGCAGGTGCCCTTTTTTGATTAGATAAGCACATATAGAAGGTGGAGTGGCTGTGCCAAAAAAAGCAGAGACTCGTGAAAATTTCAGTATTCTACATTTATCTCATCCAAAAATAAAGATCTTGCTGATGTAAGCATACTCCCATGATCCTCACAACCCAGGCTACAACTTTGGTTTTCAGTGTGGCTGTGCACTGCCCCTGTCATGTGGCTGTGTAACCACTTCCCTGTGTGGCTGTGCACAACCCTGTCCATGTGGCTGTGCACCACCTTCCCCTGTGTGGCAGTGCACTCTCCCTGTCTTTGTGGCTGTGTAACTAAACCAAAAAGACTCGAGAAAATTTTAGTTTTCCATTTATATCTCATCCAAAAATAAAGATCTCGCTGATGTAAGCATACTTCTGTGGTCCTCTCAACCCGGGCTACAACTTTGGTTCGCACTGTGGCTGTGCCACATTATGTAATGTGCAGTTTTCAAACTCCGACAGCAGAGGCTGCCTGCGACAATTTTCATTAGGGGTATTTCCTTATTTGGACAGTGGTAGTTACCGTGATTCTTGTAAATCGTTAAGTGGCTCTTGCCACAACCTTTGGTCAAAATCTACAGACTCTGGTGAGAAGAGCCAATATGGCTCGTGTGTGATGCATCACTCTATGGAGTGGGTGCGTTATACGGGCAGGGGCCCGACTGGAAAACCTGCCGACCAGCAGGATTTATGTCGAAAAAGTTGAGCGATGCTCAACAGAATTATCGAACATTCGAGCGAGAAACTCTCGCAATAATCGAAGTGCTCTTGAAGTGGGAGGATAAACTCGGCTTCAAGTTTACGATCGTCACCGATCATGAGGCGTTGGGGTACCTCAAAACCCAACGAAAACTGTCGAGTCGACAAGTCCGCTGGTTGGACTACATGTCACGATTCGACGCAAACATCGTCTATGCAAAAGGCACGGAGAACCGTGTAGCGGATTGCCTTTCTCATTACTATGAGCAAGAAGGAGGGGACGTAGCCTCCGATGATGAAGTTGAATGGGCCAACGCAGATATACGTTTGGACCCAGAAGGGGACGACCTCCCTCAAGACAGGTGGCGAGAGCTGAAGTTATCAGCGATGAGAGAGGGAAGTACCCCTCGGGAGAGTAGCCGGTGTAGGGAGGGAGTCCTCCCTACTAGGAGATTTATCTTATTTCATTGTTTTTACTTTTGTTTTTGCTTTTATTCTTTACTCTACTCTCTTTTACTTAGTATTAGGACGCTTTTGGCTTATGTAAGCCATACTTCGTACCTACTGTACTTTGTCCTTGCTTAGTAACAGAACAACAGACGCACTACACCAGACGAGTAAGATGGAATTAAGACGCTGAAGGCTCGGGAGAATATTTCTCCACTCCCAGACGCTCATTAGACGATTCTCGACATTCTTTTGGACTTACAGGGCGCGTTTTCACTCTCTTTACCACTCTTTAACCACTACCAGGCACTCTTGCCCCCTCGGGTCGAACTGACCCACTCATTTCCAACGGGAGACCTCTCTGGTAACTCCCCCCACCTTCCTTTATCTGACTTTACATCTGGAGCCCACCGTGAGGGATCTCCTCACCTGTGGGCAGCACGACTCGACCCCGAACGATTCTACACCTGCCAGCTGCTAGATATGAAGCACAGACCTTACACTGCGCTCGCACGTGCCCTTTACGACCACAAAAGAAGCAAAAACGAAAGCTTCGAGGGGGAACTTGGCACCTCGAAGACTCTCGAAAGGGAGGGGATGGCTCGCTCGAAGCCACAGGCTCTCGAAGAGGTGACAAACCTCTTGACGCTCTTGATCGCGACTCGAAACTGGTGGGGGCAGGCTTTGCTTTCGAAGTTGGGGCCTCTCGAAGGAGGAACGAGGTGGTGTGGGGTGGCTCGCAGTCCGAGGGTGGCTTCGAAGGAATCCTCGGAGGGGACTCGAGACGAGGGTGAGCCTTACCGAAGGATGTCGAAGATACTTCGAAGCATGAGTACCACTTCGCAGGGGTACTCGAGGGCTCGTGAGGTCGAAGGGTGCGAGTCGAAGTCGAGCCAAGGTCTCGAGGTGTGTACGAGTGCGACAGTTGATCCTCTCTCGAGCTGCGAAGTGAGCTTGGAGGGGTGGGGGGTGTTCTTCGAAGTTCGAGGGGTGGCCTCGAAGGGGGAATGAGAGGGGGACTTCGAGCTCGAGCTTCCCTGGGAGCATCTTCTAGAAGGAGACCGAGAATACTCCACAGGGGCACTAGACTGGTGGCTGGACGAGGGCGAGTGTGGGTGTCGAGAGGGTCCCTGGGGCGACTCGAGACGTGACGAGGGGTTCTTCGAAGCTAGATGAGGGGGTGAGCAGCCTACCCCATCCTCGATGACCTCCTTCGTAACATGAACAATGATCTCGATAGGCCATAGCCGGCCTGACTGGAGCAGGGGGTACCTGGATGTGAGCCGCCTCGAGACTTCGAGCTCGACCTGGGGTGGGAGGCCCCGAAGGAACAGCTGGGGCTGGTGGCTCATCTCGAGTATGTTGCCCCTTACCATGGCCAAGAATAAGAGCCGGAATAAACGAAGGTACTTCCCCAAGGCTTGAACCGAGCTCAGCTCCCTGCAACGAGCTCCCTCGAGGAGAGAGTAGAACTCCTCGAAGTACTTGAGGTCGTCCTCGACTGGCTCGATCTCGGGGTACTGGAGGGTTACGAGTGCCTTGAAATCGTCCCATTGCCTACCAACTGGGACACTAGCAGCAAGGTGGCCCCAGAGCATTCTATCGAGGGACGGGGCTCCCTCGATCGCAACCATCATTAGGGATGAATCCCCAGACCTTCCCTGGGCCTTACCATACTCCTCCACTTCTTCGAAATAGGCTGGCAGGTCCTGTGCTCGCCCCGAGAACTTCGGGTGGGGCTCGAGTGGGGCTCGAGACTGTCTGTATCCACTTTCCATCATGAGCAGTATATGAGATTCAAACAAATATATTTCACGTCTTAGTTGATTAATACGAGGGTAGTGCGAGCCTTCGGGGTCTGCGACTGGTCTCGAAGGGGTAAACGAAGGGGCGGGGTCACCTCGATGTGACTTCGAACGTCTATGTGGGGTGGATCCTGTACACGAAATGAGCAGGGAGGGTTGTAGCGAAGTGGTTACGACCACTAAAACGAAGAGAAAATGAAATTAGTCGCTGTGTGCGACTCGAAGCCTTGACTTAGTGACTTTGCAGCCTTGCTCGACTGCAGAACGCGCAAGAAAAACGAATGATATTGATCTCGAAACGTCTAAGAACGTCTGTGGGTGTGTCTAAGGGAATGTTTACGTCTTGAAAGGGTCTCGAAAGGGCTCGAAGTTCATCTGGGGGTCTCGAAAGGGTCTCGAACGTCTGGGATCTCGAAGCGGCTGGGGAGGTCTCAAAGGCACTTTCAACTGACTCTAAGGGAAGGAGGAAGGGTTCCTATGACTCGAAAGGGCACGAAAATGCGAAGGGACGTGCCAGGGAGCTCAGCTGTGGCAGGAGGGGGAGGACGGCAGTGCGTCGGGGGAGAACCGCTGGGCGAAACGGTACGAAACAAAATCCGTGGACCCAATCCCGAGATATGCGTGAAACGGTCAGATACCACCTTTTAGCACGAAATGCGTGATATCTCGAGAGGTAGTGGCGCGGGCGCGACGGAAAAGGTATCTTCTAGGAGGCCTCGACGAGCTCTACTATACCTGAAATTTGCGAGAGGAGCGGCGCGTCGGTTCTCGAGAAAACACGTGTGCAGCTGGGAGGGTGGGGGAGCAGTAGTGCGTTGGTGGACAACTGCTGGGCCAAACGACACGAAACTCAGGGGAGTTGTAGAGGGAATGTAGGGGCGCTGGGAGATCGAAGAAATGAGAGGATTGGCGCACCCAATCCCGAGTTATGCCCAAAACCGTGCTACAGTGCCTTTCTCCACACAATGCACGATATCTCCGGAACCACTGAGGCTATAGGGACACGAAATATACCTCCAGAGAGCCTGAGACGAGTAGATTCCGATTCCCGAAAAGCGAGAGGGTGGACGCGTCGGATCTCGAGAAATCGCGTGTACGAGCTCGGAGGTAGGAGGAGGAGAGGGTTACCAAGCAAAACAGCCCCCTCGCGGTGGGCTCCAGATGTAAAGTTTGTAGATGGGAGACCTGGGGGATATACCTGAGTCTCCTACAGTGAAAGAGAGGGGTCAGTTCGACCGAAGGGGGCTTGAGGTGCTTGGTAGGGAGTCAGAGAGCAGGGAAATGACTAAAACGCGCCCTATCAGCCCCAGGAATGGCTGAGATAACGTCTAGAGGGTGTCCGATAAAGGAGGAATGATCTTCCGAAGTCTTCGGGCTCGGATTTCCTTCCTCTCGTCTATAGTGGCTCGTCTTGTTATTTTTCTAAGTATGTACAACATGCTCTATGTGCGAGTCTGGCTTACATAAGCCAAAACTCGCACAAATACTAAGTAAAAAAGTAGAGTAAAGATAAAAAGAACAAAAACTAAGGTAGAAACAAAGAAATAATGGAAATCACCTAGTAGGGAGTTTACTCTCCCTACATCTTGAAGGAAAAGGTCGAGAAAAGATATGAAGAGGCTAAAGAGATGGCCTCAGCCGCAGATCAGAGTAACAAGGAATCCCCTAGCGCAAGTGCGCAGGAAGACCCTACGATACTTGAATCTGCCGAGGCCTCTAAAGCCTCCCCAATAACATTTGGAGAAGCACCAGGCTTCCTGAATGCTATCCACACAGGATATAGAAGCGATCCTGTACTCGCGAAAGTGATGGCACAGCCATCACACTATCCTCAATTCGAAGGGAAGATGGCCTTCTATACACGAGAAATCGTGGAGGAGAGAAGGTGCTATGCCTTCCCCATGCAAAGTACGACGGCGATGATACTATCGCCAGGGTAATCGATCAAGCGCACAGGATGCTGGGACATTTTGGATCCAGAGGACAGCGGATTATATCCGCAGATGGTATTGGTGGCCAAAGCTTGGCCGGGAGGTGGACAAGTTTTGTCGAACATGTCCGATATGTCAGACGACAAAGAACGACAATCAGCGACCGAAGGGTCTATTGCACAGTCTGCCTGTTGCCGAGAAGACCCTGGGGGTCGATAGCAATGGACTTTGTGGGACCTTTCCCACCGAGCGACGGGCACGACTACCTGTGGGTGGTCCTGTGCCATCTAACGTCGATGGTACACCTAAGTACCGGTGACTACGATGATACGAGCATCAGAGCTCGCGGGGATGTCATACGGGAAGTCGTCCGACTACATGGACTACCAGAGACGATAGTCTCAGATCGAGACGCGAAGTTCACGTCGACTTTCTGGCGCGAAACGCACAGAATGTTGGGAGCGAAACTCCTAATGTCGACGGTGTTTCCACCCACAAAAAGAAGGAGCAGCGTCTAATGACGACGTGCGAATAAGGAATGTCGCGATGCAGATGCTACGAGCCATGGTCCTGACCCAGGACCAGACGGATTGGACATCAAAGATGCCAATGGTCGAGGACGCCGATCACTCGAGCATAAGTAGCTCGACAGGGTTCGCACCCTTCGAGTTAAATACGGGTACATGCCCGAGGTAATGCAATGAGTCAGAGGGGGGATGCCCTCAATGGCACCAGGGGTGAAGACCTTCGTAAAAACAGCGTTAGAAAATCTTGAGA